>OX335787.1:3150000-4526666 GCA_946896805.1 Scutellaria galericulata | reverse complement strand
AAAAAATTATTTTAAGGATATAGAAAAAAATATCATACATATAAATCAACAAACACATATGAAATAACAATACTTATAAAATAAAAATTAGATAAGTATTAAATGAAGCCCGTGCACTGCACGGGTTTAAATCTAGTTTTCTTAAAAAACGAAAGTCAACTTTGTGAGGGAGAGAAATTATGAATCACTTTTTTTAGGAAAAAAATTACTATTTAGTATTTTATACATAACCAAAATAAATTAATATTCAATTTCCAAATAGCTTAATTTGATTTCAAAATTTGAGGTTTTTGATTTAAGCATACAGAATAATTTCTTTCATTTTTTATTTTCTCCTCTTTTGAATTATGTATTTCTAATTTTTTCATGCATTCCCATAAAATAAAAAATAAAAATTATTTTTCATCAAACAAAATTTATCTTAATTTAAATATGTGATCGTAAATTTGATATTCAACTTAATGAATAGCATAATAATCGTTGATATAAAAAAAAATTAGATTTTTTGGGTAATTTAAAATTATTAATTTTTATAATCATGGCATACCATAAGTAGAATAATGAAAAAATAAATTATCCATTTACTCTAAATATTCCATCATTCTTGGAAATTCGTTTTCCTTTTGTTTTACAAGGGAATTTGCTTTTTCGTTTGTTTTATAAATTAGTAGTATAGTTCATGTGCTTAATCTTTGAATTTTTTTATTTTTTTATGTATTATACCTACCGATATTATTATGTAAATTAATCGAAATATATAATTTGTTTATAAGAATAAAATATGTAAACAATATATAAATTTTGTAGAGAAATATTTGTAATTTTAATGATGACAAAACTCTATATTGGTTAGTCGAGTCTTAGATTAGTTGAGTCGTAGATTAACTGAGCTTAGATTAGTCGAGTCTTTTCTTAGTTGGAATCGAATTCATGGTAACAATACTTAAGGGAACTTTACTGGACGAATTGAAGATCTGAAGATTGAAGACTTGATGAGCTCAAGAACTGAAGATTACACTACAAAAAACAAGCCCAATACTGATGAAATTTACCGATGGAATATAGATGAAAATTCGTCGGCAGAAGCAAATTAAATGTTTTTAAAAATCCAACAGCTTACCGACGGATTGTCGTCGATAATTCACGATGGCGAAGAAACCGTCGGAAAATTATATTTTTCGACGACTTTTGCAAAGGAATTTTGTCGGCACATTACCGACAGAAATTTTCATTGCTAATTTTAGCTAAAATGTTGTCATTTCGGCAGCCATCTATTCACAGCAAGAAACTCCACCGTTTTTGGCAAGGGTACCAATAGAAACTCCATCGGTAAAGCGTGTAAACATAAAACGACACCGTTTTTAGCAAAGGAATTTCCATCGGTAATGAGAAAATAAAACATTCGTTGGTAATCCATCGGAAAACCCTAAATTTAGGGTATTTTTAAAATGAAACCTTTTTTTGATGATTTATCTCCAATGATCTTAATTTAATTAAAATTTAATTGTATTAATAATCATAATATTCAATGAATATTGATGATGATTTATTAGATTCATTACTTAAATGATATATGAACTAAAATTACATACATATAATTAATTAATCGCTATATAGCTAACTTTATCTTAATTAAATTAATGTATATAATTATGTAATGTTGTTACTATAGTAATAGCACAATTATGTAATTTTATAATTTATGTCTTTCAAACGATTGATTTTACATATCATGAGTATATTTTTTTTATACATGTATATATATATATATATGTATCATCGACCGATTTAGCAAGTTTGTTGTTGTGTTTGATTGAATTGAACTCAATTATAAAATTTAATTGTTCATATAAGATTGTAAATAGAACTCAAAATATGTTTTTAAACAAAAGTTGGGGAAAAAATTGCACAAAAAATGTAATTATGCATCGAGACATTTATCGACGGAAATCCATCGACAACGTATAAAAACGATTTTGTTTCGGCATTTTACAGATGGCATTTCCGTTGTTAATATTTTTCGATTTTAAAAAAAATTATTACCGACGGATTTTAAGTTTCGTCGGTAAATTTTAAAAAGAACGACATAGTTTTCTTTCTCCCAAAAAATTTTAGGTAAGTATAAACAACGTCGTTTATATCGAAGTTAGCGATGGAATTTTCATCACTAAATGTTAGTTAAATTAGGACGGATTCTTCTTCTCCACCTCACTTCTCCTCTCTCACTCTCCCTTCTCTTCCCCCCAGCCGCCGTCGCCCTGTCGCAACTCCTGGCCACAGCCACTACCGCATTTCCCCGCCACAACCCCTTGTTCCCTCATCCAGCCCCACCCCCAACTTCCTGCCCCCTTCCCCTAGCTCCCCAACTCCCGGCCACCGCCATCACCGCCACTCCCCGCCACCGCCGCAGCCCCCTCTCCTCTGCCCCAACTCACCTGCCCCCACCCCCTCCCCAGCCGACCTCAACCGGTTGGAATTGTCGATTTCGGTTCTGAATCGGTGGTTTGGGGAACCGGCCAAGGTGGAACCGGAACCGAACTGTGGGGCTCTCTGTTTTGGTTTTGGTTTAGAAACCGCCGGTTGAACCGAAACCGGCGGTTCAGACGTATTTTTTTTTCGAGCACATACCGTGCGCGAGGGCACGGCCGTGCCCAGCGGGCAGAAGGTTTTGGTTTCATGCACGATCAATCGTGCCCTTACACATGGTCGTACTCCGTGCGCTGCATCTTTTTTTTTTTACATTACTAAATTAATGTTTCATAATTTTAGATTTCTAATAAAGTCTTAAGACTCTTAACTAAGTAAAATAATTTTTAAATTAATAAAATACAATCAATCAAAATATTACAATAAAACATAATACAATTTGAGTCTACAAGATTAAAATGAGTGAAAATTACAATTATGATTTATAAAAATATTTATGAGACCCGAGCCCCTCGTTACTTATTGACCAATACGCCTCATGCATCATATGCATATCTTCTTATTTATGTGCTACTTGTGATTTTGCATGATTATATTTTGCTTTTAAATATTGAATTATTACGTGCTTTTATATAATTGGTGTTGAGAAAACCCTATCATAATTGGTTGAGACTCTAATAATGTTTGAGTGCATAATAAAATTATTTTATTAATACTAATATAAATTAAGTAACAAATTATGAAAATATAATAATTTTAGAATTTATTATATATATATATATATATATTATATGTATGTGTACACGTGTGTGCTTGAAATGGGTTCAATATATTATAATAATTATTTGTAAGTGCATGTGTATAGTAGCTAGCCGTGTGTGCATATACATACAAGAAGATTAGTTAATTAATATTAAAATATGTAAATGCTATTGATAAAATGGAAGTGGTGCGTATCTATATATATATATGTATAAAGTCAAAAGTAATGTTAATATCTAGGTATGTAATACTATGTAGTTGCCAAAATTGCCACCATATTGTAATAATAATAATAATCAAAATGTTAAAACAGAGAAAGGAAGAACGGGGCTGAACAAAGAAAGGAAGAAAGGGGCTGGACAGAGAAGAAAAAGGGAGAGACGGGGAATTAGAAAAATAAAAGAGAAGAAAAAAAAAGGGGGAAAATAGAAGAGAAGACCGAGAGGTAAATTAGAAGGTTACACAACTAAAATCCACGACAATTCAGGTAAGTAGAAATTCATTTGCAACTACAATATATGAACATAGTATTTCGTGATATATGTATATATTGATTAAATGATATCATGTTATTTTACATCTCCTTGAGAATTGGCGTGTTTGAGTGATGCTATGTGAAATGATATTACGTGATTTCATGTATCCTTGAGAATTAACGTAGTTGCATAATGCTATGGGGAAATATATGTGATGCATTACGAATGTCAATCACAAGCATCAATATGTACATATGTAAATGATGAAAGTTATTGCATTCTGCATGCAAGACATGATTTCAAGATGAAAAGTATTTTATTGACCACTATTAGCACCGAGGCATGTAATCATGCTTACGATATATTATATGGGAAGCTGGGTGCCTGTGAGACATGGTTACGACTTGATTCGCTCAGTCGGGGGCCTATGAGACTTGGTTACGGCTACCATTACTATATGCTTAGTCGGTGGCATGTGAGACATGGTTACGGCTTGATTCGTTCAGTTGGGGACCTGTGAGACATGGATATGGCTATAATGATGAATGATGTTATATTGAGCTCTATCCAGTGCTTAGTAGCGAGGTGGTCAAGGGCCCAATGAAAGAAAAATGATTTTGTAAGGAAAGGTTTTCATTCATTAGTATGCATCAGTGACATCATTTCATATCATTAATGTTATGTGCATAATTTCTGCTTACTGAGCTTATTAGCTCATATAGTTCATGCATTGTAGGTGAACCTGTTGATGTATAAGCTCATGGACTTACTAACTGCGTTGTTGAGTTCCTACGGGTTCGGAGATGGTGTACATGGATGACGACCTGTTGGGCTACACTATGAGCTTATTTTGCTTTAAACAATGTTTTGATAAAGTACTTGGAGTTTTGTTGTTTGATTATCTAATGATAAATATGTAAAATATAGAAGTGGGTGTGGCTTGACTTTATGGTATACACTACGGGGCATGCTATATACTTTCGTATCTATTTTCGGGTGCAAGAAAAGTCATTTATGTTATTATGTTTTGAAAAAAAAAATAGGTCACTCACCTACAGGTGTTTTAATATGAAAATTTATTACGTTTAGCTGTGTTAGAAATGTGGTCATTACAATATTACAACTCAATATATTACAATCATGAATCATACTACAAGTACAACAATATTGAAAACTTGAAGTTAAAAAATTACAACTTTTTCATCTTGTATAAAATAAATTGAAACTTGAAAAAAAAAAATTGAAAGAGCTTGAGTTTCATTCTAAGTTTGGAAGTTACACTTCCAAACTTAGAATGAAATTACCTATGTATCCTTATCAACATTAAGGAATCAAAGCTCACGTAGTTCTCTTACCTAAACTTACCTTCATTCGTCAATGTTGGTTCCGGTGGAAGAGGATGTGTTTGAATCATATTCATACGTTTTACCTCCATCGTCGTCTAAATAAGACAAATCAAGATGTTGTTGACGATTATTTGCTCTCACCCAATCTTCAAGAAGAGTTATGTTTTGTGCATTCTCTTTCGTCAATTTTGATCTTCTTGGATTCAATATATGACCTCTTTTGCTAAATTCATGTTTTACGGCAACGGTTGAGGCAGGACTTGCAAATATCTCTTTTACAATCATTGTTAAAATAGGATAAATAGTAGTCCTTCTTGACCACAACTTCAATAGATCCAAAGGATTTTCAAATAAAATTTGTTCAAAAGTAGCACCTAAATATGAATCTAATTTTCAACAAGGGTTAGAACCTCTAGCTCGTTTTTGTGTTCTAATATCATAAAAATTGTAAAATTGATTAAGAGTCGGAGCTGGAACAAAACTAGATGAAGAAGAGGAATGACTACTACCTCCTACATTTTGATTACCTACTACATCATCACTAGAATCACCAAATAATACTTTATATTCTTTAAACAAATTGATTAGCCATTGTTTAGTTTTACCAACAACTTCAATAGGATTAGGAACATAATCAACTTCATCATATTATTCCAATATCAAATTTGGGAACAATGCATTATAATACATTTTTAATAATTCTTCTAAGCCATCTTCTCTAATTCTAGGATCTAATAATTTTGCACATAAAAATAAATCGGGTATCTCATAAAAATATTTTAACCATTTCGATTTCATCACTATAATTGTGTCTCCTAAAATAGGACATGTTGAATACTCATTGAAAATAAGAGCAAATTTTACATAATGATCTAAAACTAATGGAGAAGTAGAATTATAACAACCGGATAATTCCCTAGTTGCCTCTTCAAAAAAATTTAAAAGTTGAATCAAATTAAGACATGGATCCCATGAATTTTCAAATAAAATAATGTCATCATGTGGATTTTCCATATAAAATTGACAAAGCATGTGTCAATAACCATAAGAATCTTGAAGCATGTAATATGTAGAATTCCAACAATGTTGCACATCGATTATAAATTTTTTTACTTCCATTCCATTTTTCTTACAAAACTTTGTCCATTTTTTATGATATGTCGTAGATTTAGTAATTTCATAAATTGCCTCTTTAATATGTTTAATATGATCGTCTAATGATTCTAAGCCATCTTGAACACATAAGTTTAAACAATGTTACATACAACGAATATTGAAAAATTTACCTTGAATTGGAGGTTTACAAATTTCAATAAGTGAAGGTAAACTAGCCGTATTACCACTAGCATTATCAAATCCAATGGAAAATATTTTTCGTACTATACCATAATCATTTAAAACATGAATAATTTTTTGTGCAATGTGTATAGCCTAATGTCTTTCATCAAAATCAATATATGCAATTAAACGTTTTTGTATGTTCCATGCATCATCTATCCAATGACAAGTAATACCCATATAATCATGTAACTTATAAGGATCCTTCCAAATATCACTACATATAGAAAATTTTTATTTTAAATTTTAAATTCTTCAATTAATTTATATTTATACTCTCATACTATTTGATGTTGCTCCGATCCGATGCTCTTCTTCTTCGATCCCAAAACTCGAAATCTCAAATCTTTGATACCTGCAAAACAAACACCGGGAGGGGTTCCCGGTGACGGGACTCCGACGCTCAAGTCAGTCAAGAGAATAATTGATATCAGAGAAAAAGACGTGTGTTTCATATCATTATGCATAAAAAATAAAGGATGAATATAAAGAGATATATATACTCCCTGGATCGTGAGTTAGTTGAGATTTTATTCCTCAAAACATGGGATTTGGGCTATCGATTCCTCAAAAATAGGGATTAGTTAGATTCTAAATAGTTCGTCACGATTTATTGCAAATCAATTCATCATCGCACTTCGAGGTTATATTAATTCGCGTCTTCTCAGTTCGTTTTAATAGTGCCGAACTGTTCGCTTCTTCAAAACTCTTCACCTGAATTTATTTCGGTTTATATGAAGGTTCGGTTCGATTTTGGTTCGATTTAGTTCGACCATATCAATTACTCCCCCCCTTTAAAGTGTGTGTTTACACACACTAGTGAAGTTCGCTAATGTGTTTGCCGTACACTTGACGCTCCTTTACTGATACTTCGACTTTCCCAGCTCCCTCCGAGGAACCACCTACTCGTACTTGGTGAAATTTCGTTGTATTTTTCTGTTTGAACACACTATGTATTTCTTCTTTTTTGAAACTGTTCTTCCAGTAATCGCAAATAGTTCGCAATCGTAAATGATCCACATGACTTAAAAAAGATGTAAGTTTACATTAATCAAGACACTCCGAGGGAGAGTTTAAATTCCGAGGGAATGTTGCAGTTCGCTTAATCAGGATACTCCGAGGGAGTGTTTCAGTTCGCTTAATCAAGACACTCTGAGGGTGTTTCAGTTCCGAGGGAGTGTTTACATTCCGAGGGAATGTTTCAGTTCGGACATTCCGAGGGAATGTTTCATTCGCTTAATCAGGACACTCCGAGGGAGTGTTTACATTCCGAAGGAATGTTTCAGTTCGTCATATCGGGACTTTCCAAGGGAATGTGTAAGTTCGCCATATTTAAACATTCCGAGGGAATGTGTAAGTTCGTCATATCGGGACATTCCGAGGGAATGTGTAAGTTCGCCATATTTAAACATTCCGAGAAAATGTGTAAGTTCGTCATATCTAAACATTCCGAGGGAATGTGTAAGTTCGTCATATCGGGACATTCCGAGGGAATGTGTAAGTTCGCCATATCAAACATTCCGAGGGAATGTATAAGTTCATCATATCGGGACATTCCGAGGGAATGTGTAAGTTCGTCATATCTAAACATTCCGAGGGAATGTGTAAGTTCGTCATATCGGGACATTCCGAGGGAATGTGTAAGTTCGCCATATCAAACATTCCGGGGGAATGTATAAGTTCATCATATCGGGACATTTCGAGGGAATGTGTAAGTTCGTCATATCTAAACATTCCGAGGGAATGTGTAAGTTCGTCATATCGGGACATTCCGAGGGAATGTGTAAGTTCGCCATATCAAACATTCCGGGGGAATGTATAAGTTCATCATATCGGGACATTCCGAGGGAATGTGTAAGTTCGTCATATCTAAACATTCCGAGGGAATGTGTAAGTTCGTCATATCGGGACATTCCGAGGGAATGTGTAAGTTCGCCATATCAAACATTCCGAGGGAATGTATAAGTTCATCATATCGGGACATTCCGAGGGAATGTGTAAGTTCGTCATATCTAAACATTCCGAGGGAATGTGTAAGTTCGTCATATCGGGACATTCCGAGGGAATGTGTAAGTTCGCCATATCAAACATTCCGAGGGAATGTATAAGTTCATCATATCGGGACATTCCGAGGGAATGTGTAAGTTCGTCATATCTAAACATTCCGAGGGAATGTGTAAGTTCGTCATATCGGGACATTCCGAGGGAATGTGTAAGTTCGCCATATCAAACATTCCGGGGGAATGTATAAGTTCATCATATCGGGACATTTCGAGGGAATGTGTAAGTTCGTCATATCTAAACATTCCGAGGGAATGTGTAAGTTCGCCATATCGGGACATTCCGAGGGAATGTGTAAGTTCGCCATATCAAACATTCCGAGGGAATGTTTCATTCACTTAATCAGGATATTCCGAGTGAAACAAGAATGTTTCAGTTCGGTTAATCAACAGTGTGGACATCAACAGTTACATCATCTATTAGCAATCAAAACGAGCTCTAAGATTTACACAAATTCTCCAAATCAAACATTATGTCCCTCATCAGATGATAATACGAGCATAACTGAGATTATTATATATTTATAATCACTCCATCAAACAAATTGTGCATTTTATTGTAATCAATCAAATATAGCAAATCGTTTATAAGCAGTACAGTATACCCTTAAATATTCATCTCGCTATTCATCTCTTCAAGAGCAGTTAAAGTGCATTCAGTGAGCAATATCTCCAATCGCAAGACGCATTGACTAAATATTATTTTCCTTTTACTCTATATGGGCATCATACTCCAATCAGTCGAACGACAATTTGTGAACAAATAGCAAAACAATTAAACGACACCTAAAACTAAACACTTCAACAGTCACATTTTATGCAATTTAAATTAGCAGCCCCCCCAGTTAAGAATAATGAATGATAAACATGAAAGAAAGGCACTTTCTTTTTGGTTCATGCTAGTTTAGATAAAAATTGTGATTGAGTTGAGAATTGATACAGATTCATCTAAGAAAAATGAACAAGTAATTGCTTTATAAAAAGGAAGGACCCAAGAGTGATCTCTCCAGCAATATAATTCTTGCCCCTCAGCCTATCCGCTGATGTTAATTGTAATTACTGCCTGCCCCACTTTGCAAATGAGGGTGTTCTTCATAGGCTAATACATAAATGTAAAACCGATCTAATCATACTAATCAGATCCCCCTTATTTTGTACTTATTAGAGATCCAAATATCATGCTAAATGAACCTTCTAATTCTATTCCCTTTGATTGCTTTTTTGTCAAGAGATCTATTGCAAAATTGTCGTCATATTCATCAGTGAATTCTCTAATTGACACCATTACCATGCTTTACTTCAGAAATACAGCAACACGAACACTTTGATGGAACTAATTTGAATAACAATGAAAGCTTTACCTCGTAAGATTCCAGGAATCTCGATGCAGATTGTGTGCTCTATTTCCGACGATAGGAATCGAAATCAAATCTCTTTTCGTCGCTTATCAGTTCATATAGCTGGTGACTTTTTCACTTTTTATTTTCTATTGGAGTAGAACTCCAGCTGTTTTCTTCATCTTCCTGTCTTTTTGATGTCCCTTCTACTTCCAGTGCTTTTTTAGATCCTTTGGTATTCACCACCTTAAATACTTCAACGTCTTAAAACTCAGACGTTTCCCACAGACGGCGCCAATTGATGTTACTCCGATCCAACGTTCCGATTCTCGATCCAAAAACTCGAATTCTCGAACCCGAAGACCTGCAAAACAAACACCGGGAGGAGTTCCCGGTGATGGGACTCCGACGCTCAAGTCAGAAAAAAGGAAGAGAATATTTGGATGTTTTTATTATGCGTGTGTGTATTTTGAATATAAGTATGCATAAAAAATAAAGAATGAACACGAGATATATATATACTCCCTGAAACGTGAGTTAGTTGAGATTTTATTCCACAAAATATGGGATATGGGCTAACAGGTCCGCAGAAATAGCGGTTAGTTAGACTCCAAGCTTGTTCGTTCATCTTCCTTGCTAATCAGTTCGTCATCATCCTATATCAGCTTGCCATAATCCTATATCAATTTGTCATCATCCTATATCAGTTTGTCATCGTGTTCCATGACTAATTCAGTTCGTCATGGTACTTCCCAACTACACTGGTTCGCGCTTCCTTACTTCGATCCGAAGGCGGCCGAACAACTTTCCATACTTCAGACGCCTTGGTTCGACTTGGTTTGACTAAGTTCGGTTTCTAAGAGAATGACTCAGTTCGACTTAGTTCGACCATATCAATTACTCCCCCCCTTCAAAGTGTGTGTTTACACACACTAGTGAAGTTCGCTAATGTGCTTGCCGAACACCTGACGCTCCTTTACTGATACTCCGACTCCCCCAGCTCCCTCCGAGGAATCGCCTACTCGTACTTAGTGAAATTTCGTTGTATTTTTCTGTTTGAACACACTATGTATATCTTCTTTTTTGCAACTGTTCTTCTAGTAATCACAAATAATTCGTAATAGTAAATGATCCACATGACTTAAAAAAGATGTAAGTAATCAATCGCATAAGTATATCCGAAATGATATCTTTTATGGTCGAACTAAATCGAACCAAAATCGAACCGAACCTTCATATAAACCGAAATAAATTCAGGTGAAGAGTTTTGAAGAAGCGAACAGTTCGGCACTATTAAAACGAACTGAGAAGACGCGAATTAATATAACCTCGAAGTGCGATGATGAATTGATTTGCAATAAATCGTGACGAACTATTTAGAATCTAACTAATCCCTACTTTTGAGGAATCGATAGCCCAAATCCCATGTTTTGAGGAATAAAATCTCAACTAACTCACGATCCAGGGAGTATATATATCTCTTTATATTCATCCTTTATTTTTTATGCATAATGATATGAAACACACGTCTTTTTCTCTGATATCAATTATTCTCTTGACTGACTTGAGCGTCGGAGTCCCGTCACCGGGAACCCCTCCCGGTGTTTGTTTTGCAGGTATCAAAGATTTGAGATTTCGAGTTTTGGGATCGAAGAAGAAGAGCATCGGATCGGAGCAACATCAAATAGTATGAGAGTATAAATATAAATTAATTGAAGAATTTAAAATTTAAAATAAAAATTTTCTATATGTAGTGATATTTGGAAGGATCCTTATAAGTTACATGATTATATGGGTATTACTTGTCATTGGATAGATGATGCATGGAACATACAAAAACGTTTAATTGCATATATTGATTTTGATGAAAGACATTAGGCTATACACATTGCACAAAAAATTATTCATGTTTTAAATGATTATGGTATAGTACGAAAAATATTTTCCAATCTTGTCGGGATGCTTCTTCAATATATGATTGTTGAACATCCCATAGACCCCTTCATGCTTGAATTTGTATCTTTTTCCACAATGGTTATACGTGACATTATAATCAACGTTGTTATTCGATACTTTCTCCTTCTTAAAATGAATGGAAAAAATATCACTTTGAAGAGTAGAAGGTGCTCTAGTGGTGAGTGTCGTATTGTCGCTCTCTTGTGTTGCTCTCCTAGGCACATCTTCTTCTTTTTCATCGATAAAGACGGCGGCGGTATTAGGACCTAAAGTAGCCTCCAAATCATCTTCTCCATTGAGAATAAGAATCAATGATATCATCATCATCATCTTGCAAAGATCGTGATGGTG
This sequence comes from Scutellaria galericulata, assembly GCA_946896805.1. Taxonomy (NCBI): domain Eukaryota; kingdom Viridiplantae; phylum Streptophyta; class Magnoliopsida; order Lamiales; family Lamiaceae; genus Scutellaria; species Scutellaria galericulata. The sequence continues at coordinate 4,514,613 of OX335787.1, read as the reverse complement.
GCATACGACTCTTCCTTTTCCACGAGATGAACTGGCGGAAGAAGAAGTACCTCTTCTCGACATTTTTTTTTGGAAGAGAATGGAAATAGAATTGATTCAATTGAAGAAGAAAAAAATATAGAACTAGAAGAAGAAAAAGTGTAGAAGAAAATGATATAGAATAGTATTAGAAGACTAAATATAATAAGTGATGATGAATTGAAAATTTGATGAAAGAGTCAAAGTGTGATCTTGAGAGTTGAGAGAGAGATTGATTCAAGAATGGATGAAATTGGCAAAGAATTGGTGTGCAATTCACAAAGGAGATAAGGGGTATTTATATATTTAAACCAAAATGCAAAATTAAAAAAAAAACATTCGAGCCGATTCGAACAGCCGGTTCTAGTTCGGTTAAACCGGCGGTTCAGGCAATCTTGGCCGTCCATCATCAACGGTCATTTAATCTTGACCGTTGATTGAAATCAAAGTCCGAACCGCCAGTTAAACCGGCAGTTGAACCATCGGTTCGCCAACGGTTACTTTTTCTTAACTATTGATCATACCAACGACTAGTTGATCAGGACTGTACACGTGGCATCACATTTAATAAAAATAAAAAAAATAGGCAAACCGCCAATTTAACGGTTCAAAATTGACACCAACCAAAACCGAACCGTCGAACCACGGTTCGCGGTTTTGGTTCAAACCAAAATCGGGTCAATGGTTTTCTGAACCGTTGACCACGGTTCAATTCCGATTTTTGAAACCGGTTGAGCACCACCCCCCACTGCCTTCGCCCCACCCTCCCTCTCGTGGTTTTTTTTCGTCTTCGTTTTGAGGTTAGTGTATTTTTTTATATGTTAGTTTAAAATGTTTAATTAATATGTTAGTTTATATGTTAGTTCGATTGTTAGTTTAAAATGTTAGTTTAATTAATTTGTTAGTTTGATTGTTAGTTTAAAATGCTAGTTTAATTAATTTGTTAGTTTAATTAGTTTAATTAATTTTTTAGTTTATAATTGTTAGTTTGATATATTAGTTTATAATTTTATAATTCCTATTTTATAATAGTTAGTTTGATATGTTAATATAATATGTTAGTTTAATTAAATTGTTAATTTATTATTTTATACTTGTTAGTTTATAAAATTTAATTCGGTATGTTAATATAAAATGTTAGTTTAATAAGTTAATTGATATGTCGAACTTTTTGTTATATTTTTTGAATTGTTTGTTATATTTGTGAAATTGTTGGGAAATGCATGCTGATTTTGTGCAGAGACGGAGAGTTAATAACTTAGTATAAAAATGCATGCATCGAAACACTGCCAAATTTTTTGTTAGAATTTAATGTTTAAACATCTTTGTATAATTTTAGGTTAGTTTAGGTTAGAATTTGCTTTAATGTTAGTTTAGGTTTTAGTTTATGTTAGTTTTGAATAACTTATGTAAAACATCAGATTCATTTATATATATCGAAATGTTAGAATGCTAGTTTGTGGAATTGTTGGGAATTGCATGTTATTTTTCTTGCAGAGATGGAGAGTCATTACTTAGTAAATTAAAAAATAAGTCGAAATTTTGCCGAATTTGCCTTAGAATTTAGATTGGTTATAGGTTTTTTATTAAATATAAATATATTTTTTCGTATTTAGATGACTGGAAGAGGCCAACGAGCTTCTCGTGGACGAGGTATTCCTCAAGACGGTCGAGATGGCGGTCGATACGGCCATCATCGCCTACAAGATGAGCCGGAACACAGTACTCCAGACCGTACGCCATCATAGACCCACTTTTCGGTGGTTCGACTGGTGGAGTGCGTTTCACCTATGAGGTTGGGGTCACGTTCTCCGAGAGCATACGAGTTGTTGCATCTTTACCGAGCTTGTCACATCAAGCATCACAGGTTCCTATAGCTCGACATATGGTACTATGGATGGAGTCCGGAGCTTCAGTAATTGCTTTATTTTTTAGATAAATTTTTTTATTATTTAATAAAATTTGTTTATTTCTAATTGAAACCAATTGTGCAGCATAATGTCTTCGCATCAATGTTCATCCCTTTTAAAGGATGTATTCGAGAGCTATCTTTATATGAAGCTCGTCTCACCTGACACGAAGACAGTGTACTGGGAGGAATTTTCGATAATTTTTATGCTTTGAAAACCTTCTTAATTTATTATTTTTATTGTTTTGAATTTATATGATTTAATGATGTTTTATTTTTTGCAGAAATGGTGAACTTGGGATCTGGCGTTTGACGAAAAAAGCTGTGACCTGTTATCGCAATCTCATCAATGGCTGGAAGCGAAAATGGATCGGAAAGCGGAAGTAGCCCAAGTGCATTCCTGACTCGACCTGAAAGGGGTTCTTAGACTATTGGTTTGACCCCGCGGTCAAGGCGAAGTCCGAACAGGCCTCCAAAAATCATCTGAGCGAGCCTCTCGGATCAGTAGTAGATTCGTCAAACATAAAGATGGCTCTCGGTCGGCTATGTAGCATTTGGAAAATCTCGTAAGTATCTATACTTTTTATCTTTCAATTATTATTAATTATAACTAATATTGAAGTTAATTTTAATTTATTTGCACAGTCTAAGAAGAAGGGAGCACCGGCCCTAAAGCACGAGCTCTTTAAGAGGTTGCACAGGCCGTTCGAAGATGGGTTGTACACCGATGGCAGTGCCAAGACAATTGATGTAACTTATAACTATCCCTCAAGATATACCAAAAATATGTGCTTTAACGTGAGTTTAGAACCCGCAATGATAGACACCATTACTAAGGCTGTAAACATAGCTTGAAAACTTCTTTTTTTCAGGGTTCTTTTACTGTGTAATGAGCAATTGAGCTAAAGCAGCACAATACGAATCTCCCGAGTCGACGTACGCCTAGACTTCTTATTCCACAAGTAAGTCAGGTATTTTCATAGAATCTTATGTTTTATTGGAAGGTTGGAGGTATTGGGTTGGACCGCAATATTATGACAATTAAAGGGCTACACTCTAATTAGCGGAACTCCTGTCGAAAGGTTAGGAAAAACCATAGAGTCGAAGCGAATACACGTTTTTAAATAAGTTAGTCGATGTAGATAGAAAAAAGAAACACGGCTCAGACACTACAGATAGCGACTCCACCATAGTGAGTAGTGGCACTCCATCGTTCACGATCAAAATAGGGTAATTTTATTCACACTAACTTCATTTTATTGTCTCGCACTTTGGATGGGGTATATCTCTCGGATTTCATCCTCTCTATTCTGGGAAGATAGCCATAATTCGAGTCTTTGAGAGAACAGGACCCCATGGTAGAGGTAAGAAGTCTTCGAATCACGAACATTCGCCGATGAGTGAAAAAAGAACTAAACGAACAGACTACAAATATGTAGTTCAATCTTACAAGCTGGGTAGATACATGTGTCGAATTAGATTATTCTAAACAAGAATGAAAGGAAATGATGGTGTATCTATAAAACCTCTTCCAGTGTTGATCTGCCAACACTTACACTTTGTGTGCCTAAGAGAAAAGGTCCTCATTCTAGGCTCTCATCGCCCTTTGCCCTTAGCGTCCCGGACCTTTAATCACCAACATTTGCTCCTCTAGTATAGTCCTCTAAAGATTTGTCTCAGCCATTAGTCAAAGAGGTGTACTCACCCCCTATGATCTATCTTCAACGGATACGACAAAAGAGGCATCTCTTTTATTAACCGCTTACTACCTTAGATACCTTATTAAGCTATCAACAACGTGGACTGGCTTATCAACCAAACCATTGCATTTGGCGAGGATGAAAATTTTGATTTCGATGGAAATATCTATATCTTAATTTTATGGAAATATGGAATTATCGGTACAGATATATATTGATATTTTTCTGATATTTAACGATATTTACCAATATTTCCCCGACATTCCACCAATATTTACCGATATTTCCATGACATTTCACCAATTTCCCTATAATTCATACCATGAAACCACCAATATCGAAATCGATATTGATACTTATCGATATTTCACCTAATTTCTTAAAATTTGTATCATAAAGCCACTAATATCGAAATTGATATCGATATTTATTGATATTTTATGAATATTTTGAAAAAAATTCTCGTTTCTTTACCGGTTATGTGAAAAGATAAAAATATTACAGATATATCGACTGCAACCTATTTTTGTATCGATCATGTGAAAAAATGAAAATATCAAGGAAATATCGAAGATATTTCCAGATATTTTCATCATTGACATCTGAAATTCCCTTCCTTACAACATAATGAATGAGCCCTCTCTTCAGCTGTAGGTAGTAAGTAAAAAAGATTTTTACCAACTAAAGAACCCCTCTGGAAGTATAGAAAAGGACACTGTGCTCTAGGCTATAGCCTCAAAATTTGATTAGCCTATGAATGAAAAAGAGGAAAGCGAAGAAACATTCTGCCTTAAATTTGATTAGCCTAAATTTGATTAGCCTATGAATGAAAAAGAGGAAAGCGAAGAAACATTCTGCCTTAAATTTGATTAGCCTATGAATGAAAAAGAGGAAAGCGAAGAAACATTCCAATTGATAAGGCGTGGGAACAGAGTAGCTACAACCAAGGACTAAAATATCGATATCGACGGATATATCGGTACCTTGATTTTTCCGATATATCGGCGGATATATCAATATCGGTGGATATATCGGTTTTTGCGCAAAAAATTTAAAAAAATTGAAAAAAATAATTTTGTACTTTATATAATATTATAAGTAACATTAATACATAATTGAACTTAAATTTCAAATAAAAAGATATGTTAACAACAAATTTAGAGATAAACTATTATATACGAGTGACACTCCTGTGCACAAGGTGCACAAATCCAGATCTATGCACAACAATACTATTATATTATATGAAGTAATACTGTTATATTATATGAGTAATACTGTTAAAACTATATATAATATAACAATATCACTCATATAATATAACAATATTACTTTATATAATATAATAGTATTGTTGTGCACAGATTTGGATCCGTGCACCTTGTGCACAAAATTTTTTGCCATTATATAAATGTTGTCTCATATGATAACATGACAAATTATTATACAAAATTAATACATGACCTAATAATAGCTTGAACTCCTATGAGGTTCAAATGTATAAGATGACATGTCATCTTGAGTCAAACAATATTGATGTCAACTTAAGACACTAGACCAATTAATACATGTCATGTACTCAATATGGGGACAATTGACAACAATATTATGGTAACCAATCAAATGCATTCATCTTTAAACTTTATATCCATAAAAAAGAAATATAGTGCAAGGCAAGCAACCACCGACAAAAAATAAAAATTCAGAAAATGAAAATGAAAAAAAAATGTGCAAGGAGCCACCGACAAAAAAGAAAAAAAAAAAAGCAGAAATTGAAAAATTGGACCGATTTCTTGATATATCGCCGATATATGGAGATAAATTGACAGATTTGTACATAGTCTGCCCGATATTCAAAAATCGCCGATATATTGGCGATATTCCAACGAATTTTGATAGCACTAGAATCTCATACTGGTACCTTGATTTTTCCGATATATCAGTGGATATCGATGATATTTTAGTCCTTAGCTACAACCAATCGGTGGATAGGGAAAGTAACCGATCAATTTCAAATTGGACTATTTCTTTATAGCTATATGAGGCTAAAGGTCAACCTTATCTACCTTAGGTTAATCCCTTTTTAAAAAACCTTTTCTGATTAACTTCCTCCAGGTTTAGAAAGACCTAGACATTTCCCTCTCAGCCGGGTAGGACGTGATTAGGTGAGCTAGACGTGAATGATGTAATGCAAGAAAGAACCATCGCAGAAGACAAATCTATTTATCTCTTTGAACCTCTACAACAAAGGAAAAGGATGAACTTCATTTCTTCTCTTATAAGATTTCGATACCGAAGTACATAGCATAATCGAAGTACATTATCGCATAAAATGGACATAGTTCTTCATTAACTCAAAAATGGATATAGCATAATCGAAGTACATAATTTACAAATTTTAAATATCCTATTACGTGGATGTGAATAAAAACCATTTTTACAAAATCATCCATTTATGCCCAACGAGCATGAAACATCTGTCCATTCATTTTTCATCCCTCTGTCTTTAAGCTCACCTAGTTATCAAGCAAGCACCCATTACTTTGAAAAGTCAACGTAGCATTTGACTACGAATTAAGATACAATACTAAATAATAAGCCCGCAGAGACCTAAAAGTGCTATATAACAAAATACGCTTTTTGATTGATGTTAATAATCGACGTCGTGTAAGGTATAGAGGATTTCTCCCGTCTCTTCGCTCGTCAATGGCGGCAAGGCGGCCATGCCTGCAGTTCAAGAAATTCACTTTACCAACTCGCTGTTTCTCTACTCACAGCCCGATTAAGTGTTCATCTAATTCTCCCTTAACCGTTTCTTCGGATTCATTTTCGCTCGAAAAGATATTGTGGGCTCTAAAGCGAGGTTTGTCCATCAACACACAATTATTTTATCAGCTAAATCCATCGACTTATTCACAAGTTCTTTACGAATGCCGTCATGATTTGCATAATGGTCAGAAATTTATTGATTTTATTGCATTGAAATACCCCAATTTTAAGCATTCGTCGTTGTCACTAAGCGCGGCTGTACATGTGTTGGTAAGGAGTAAGAGAATATCTGATGCACAGGCTCTCATTCTGAGGATGATTAGGAGAAGTGGTGCATCTAGGGCTGAGATTGTTGAGTCAATGTTAGTTGCTTACGAGAAATTTGGATCGAGTCTGTATGTTTTTGATTTGTTTATTAGGACTTTTGTGCAAGCGAGGAAGTTTAACGAGGCTGTCGAGGTGTTTCGTTTGTTGAAATTTAAGAATGTTTGTGTTTCGATCAATGCGTGTAATAGTGTTCTTGGTGGGCTGGGGAGAATTGGGTGGGTGGATTTGGCAAGAGAAGTTTATGATGAATTGGTGAGAGATAGAACCGATTTGAATGCTTACACGCTCAACATTATGGTAAACATATTCTGTAAGGATTGTAAAATCGAGAAAGCTAAGGGCTTTTTAATGGAAATGGAGAGAAGAGGGATCTTTGCGGATGTTGTGACGTATAATACTTTGATCAATGCTTATTCTCAAGAAGGGAGTGTTGAGAGGAGTCTTGAGGTGATGAGGCTGATGCGTGATAAGGGCTTGGATCCGAGTCTAGTGACATATAATTCAATCATCAGTGGTTTGTGTAAAAACGGGGAGTATGAGAGAGCGAAAGGACTTTTAGATGAGATGATGCAGAATGGGCTGTTTCCGGATACTGCAACTTACAATACATTGCTCGTTGAATGTTGTAGGAAGTGTAATTTAGTAGAAGCTGAGGGTATTTTTCGTGAAATGTTGCGTCATGGTGTTGTCCCAGATTTGGTTAGTTACAGTTCGATGATTGGATTTTTTTCAAAATCTGGAAATCTTGATCGGATGATGGATTTTTATAAGGATATGCAGTTTAAAGGTTTGATTCCTGATAAAATTGTTTACACCATTCTGATTGGCGGATTCTGTAGACACGGAGCTGTGTCAGATGCTATGAAAGTGCGTGATGAAATGGTGAACCTGGGTTGCCAGATGGATGTGGTCACTTACAATACCATTTTGAATGGGTTATGCAAAGAAAAGATGCTTCATGAGGCGGATTTGCTTTTCAACGAGATGGTAGAGAGGGGTGTGTTTCCGGATTTCTGCACTTACACGACTCTAATAAATGGATATTGCAAGATTCGAAATATGGATAATGCATTGAAGTTGTTTGGTTGTATGCTTCAACGAAATTTGAAGCCAGATGTGGTTACATATAATACCTTGATTGATGGGTTCTGCAAGGCGGGTGAAATGGGAAGAGCCATAGAGTTGAGGGACGACATGATATCTAAAGTGATACATCCCAACTATATCACATATTGTACTCTAATGAATGGATTCTGTGAAGGTGGCTATCTATCTGAAGCATTTCAGTTGTGGAATGAGATGATCGATAAAGGCATTGAGCCCAACATAGTTATTTGCAATTCTCTTATCAAGGGTTATTGCAGGCATGATGATCCCGCAAAGGCATCTGAATTTCTGACGAAGATGAAGTCAAGAGGAATTTCTCCTGATTTATTCACTTATAACACTCTGATACATGGATTTATGAAAGAGGGTAATGTCGACATTGCTTTTGACTTGGTGAACCAAATGGAAAAAGATAGTTATGTCCCTGATTTAATCACGTATAATACTATCTTGGACCAGTTTTGCAGACTTGGTAGAATGCAAGAAGCCATTGCAATATACAGACAGATGATTGAAAGGGGCACTAATCCCGATCGATCAACATATGTATCGCTAATAAACGGTTATGTTTCACAGGAAAATTTAAAGGAAGCTTTTCACTTCCATGATGAAATGCTGCAAAGGGGTTTTATGCCTGATGATAAGTTTTAGATTGAGTGTTGGAACTGTTATCTCGTCTCGTGATGCCCATTAAAGGATTCTGGTTGCTGGATTTTTACAACACCCATGCATAATGCCATTAGGCAACATGTTGAATGTTGATTATCGAAGTTGCCCAAAGTCATGCACACTTGAATTGAATAATCATCATCTATTTGAGCAGTCGTTGCTATGGTCTGGAGTTTTGACCATTATCAGAAACTACCTTTTCTCATTCTTACCAACTATTTTACCATAATCAGGAATGAGTTTCTTTCATTTATACCCTGACCAACATATTCTGATTGCACTGCCGATTTATTGAGGCTATGATAAACACTGTAAGCAGAAAACACTGCATGCAGTCGTGGTACTCCCTAACCTCAAGCTTTTTTTTTTTTGCCCCTTTATTTATTTTTAAGCCTTAGACAATAATAAATGTGTTTCCCTTGACTAATTTGGTTCCATTGTGTTTTTCAGATTAAGTGAAGATGGAAATGTAGCTCGTGAGTAACCCTCATATCACTTGTTATATAACTGCCACTCTGTTGCTAATCATGTCTTTGTTGCACGTGATTACGGTTAATGCGAGGTAAGTTTCTTATTTGGATGGCTGGTATTGCCATTTAGCAGTTTTTGTGATGCAGAGTAAGAGCTATAGAGTAGTCTGTGATTATGATGATATAGTCGAGGAATAAATATTAATCCTCACTTATAAGCATACGCTCCATATTCATAAGATGTGAATAATAATACGATAAAGTTTGTTGGAAGAAGCACATATAAATGAAACCAGCGGTTTAATGAATTAATTTGGTTTATATTGGAACACAAATGCTTGTGACTGTATAGTATATTTCAAATCATGTGGATCTAGATGAATTAATTGGATATAATTGCTGTATCAATTCTTCGAGCAGAAAACAGTAAATCCTTGGCTGAGAAACTCTGAAGATGATGCAGCTCTTGGGATATACAGGATGCATGCTTGAAAACATGTGCTCAATTTGAGAACTGAAAATTTGGAGCTTGGTTTATTTTCTCGTTTTAGATATGGAGCATAATCTTATAATGGATCTTCTCCATTTCCTTTATGTGAATTTCTTGTAAATTTGGAGAGAGAAAGACGCACAAAGCAGAATCGGACTTTTTTTCCATTTTCAGAGAGAAAAACGAGAAGGGAGTGAAAATTGAAAAAAAATCCGATTCTGCTTTGTGCGTCTTTCTCTCTCCAAATTTACGAGAGATCCATGTAAAGGAGATGGATAGGATCCAAATTGAAAAAATCTAGTGCATTCATGAGTTTGATTTCAACTCTTAGTTGGAAATATAGATTTGAAATCAAGAATGTACATTTGATCTATTGTTAGTACACTATAATTCTTATAAGGGTTAATATCAATGGCCTAGCCATACACACCCCATCCATTTCTAAACACACCCCATAAAATTTAATGGAAAAATAATTATATATACAAAGACAATTATGCCCCTTATTAATTAAAAATTTCCAAACACATCTTAATTATCACATCTTCTTCACCACTCTCTTCTTCTTCCCCATTCTCTAACACCATTGAAACTCCATCTTTTAATTAAGAAAACTCTTTGAGTAAAAAACACTAAAATATCAAAAGAAATACTTGGGACGAAGAATATAAGTTCTAAGAGAAACTCCATCTTTATTTTTTTGATATTTTAGTATCATGGTTTATATAAAAGTCAGAACTTTTTCCCAAAAAAATCGTGAAAAACGCGATCGGTCGTCATAGACCGAAAATGTTGCATTATGTTCGTCCTGTAATGGTCGAACAAACAACAAAATGTTTGACGAATGGTCGAATGAGTTGAGTTATGTTCGACTATAGGTCGAACCTATTAAGTTGTGTTCGACCATAGGCCAAACTTGTAGTCGTGACGTTGAACCAGAGTTGAACCTATAAAATTGTGTTCGACCATAGGTCGAACTTGTAGCCGTGATGGTGAACCGGGGTCAAACATAGCGCATTTCTTTAAAAAACAAAATTGATGTTTTTCTACTTTTCTATTTTCTACTATATTTTTCATATGAAAATTTCATACCCATGATTCCTAAACAATTTCAGAATAATTGAACATAACAAAGAACAAATTTAACCTAGGGTTTGTGAATTGAAATTGTGGAATGAGATGGGGCAATTAGATTGTGAATTGGGGTGGGAAATTTAGGGTTTGTGATATATTTTGTATTTAATCTAATATTATATTTGTAAAGGGTATAGTTGTAATGTGGTGGGAGATGTTTATAAAATTTTAAGTTGTAATATATTTATTTGGGGTGTGTTTAATAAATGGGGTGTGTAAAGTAAGTTGTGGGGCGTGTATAACTGGGCCCAATATCAATTTGCTACTTGAACTATTGCACTTTTTTTTCAATAGCTGTCTAAACTCAAAAAGTTTTCCAATCACTACCCATTCTCTTCAAAATTTTCTAATTGCTACCCCAAACACTTAATGAATCTGAACTTGAGTTTAAATCTGAATCTGTCGAGGGATTTTCATTGAGAGACATTTGTAAACTGGAATAGGTAAGACAAATGGGTAATAATTATATTTGAGAGGAAGCTAAAGAGTAAAGATAAAGATTTTGGTGCAACTATGATGTTGTTTGAAGTATGATTTATAGGAAATAGTCTATATGAAATGTATCCTTGATAATAGAGTGATGTAACTTGTCATGTGGTTTGATTCCCACTTGAGATATACATGTGAGCAAAGGTAGCATTAATAATGGAGGGGTACAACTTGGCATGTGGTTTGATTCCCATTTGGGATATACATGTGAGCAAAGGTAGCTTTAATAATGGAGGGGTACAACTTGTCATGTGGTTTGATACCCATTTGGGATATGGATAGATACAACCTGTCATGTGGTCTATACGAAAAGTAAATCTAATAATGGAGATACATGAAAATTACTAATAGAAAAATTACAACGAATTGATTTCATAATTAAAATAACTAATTGAGATTACATGAAATTAAATGAAATCACACAAATTAAAAAAACTTAGAAGACAAAAACAAAAAAATGCATAAAGTAAAAGCACATGAAAATAAATGACATTAATTATTTGAACAATGCCAATAGATGGTCTTTCATCTCTTCTTTGGTTGGTGAAAAATGATCTTTCGCCATCAATTGGGATAAAAGAGAAAGTTGCAGCTCCATTTTCTTCTCCCTTTTCTTTCCTTGTTCTCTGTAAATTGATTCATTCTCTAACCGCATTAACTTCAGTTTCTTTAGTGATTCTCATTGCACGAATTTGTTCAGCAAATTCATCTGACACCACCTTACCTTTTTCCTTTTTTCGGCCTTATCTCTACCTATAGGACGTGGGATAAGTTGAATTGCCGCTTTTTGGAGTTTTTGGATTAGTGAGGTTGGAATACTGCCCTTCTTCACTGGTCCTTGATCTCTTTTGAGCTGCCACCACTTTCTTCATTATCCTCTTCATCTTCAGCACGGGAACGTGTTGGAGCACGATCGAAATTTATTTGCCACTTCACATGTTTACTCAGAACTTCATTGAACACAACCAAGTTTGTAAACTTGTGTTTATGTTCAACACAATAAATTTCATGAGCTTCTTTCTCAATATCCCCTTGACTCATTCTGCTTCTATATCGTTTATGTGCTTCCTTGGATGCTTCAAACCACTTGTTGCAACTTTCATTAATTTGTCTACAACGACTTCTCATCATCTCTATATTTCTTTCATTTATCTTCTAATTTTCTCTTTAAGCTTCTTCGTACATAGCACGTACTCGTTCCCACACTTTTGAGAGCTTTTGATTTTTGTCAACCGTGTCATCTTCACTAATGAAACACCAACACGACATTAATGCAACATCTTCTTTAGCAGACCACACTGTTTTTATCACCATTTTCTTTTTTTCTCCAAACAAATCGTGGGGGATATTTTTCAATCTTTGAACTTGTTCAGAGATAGGAGCTTTGTTCAAATTTGGAGAAAATTGAGAATTCTGATAATACTGAGAAAATTAGGAATCAATAGTATTAAAAAAGATTCAATATTTTGATCATTTTGAGAATTTGGATGGTTTGGGGAGTAGTGAGAATAATTGGGATCATTTGGATCCATGTAGAAAATGATAAAAATTGGGAGATTTGACACAAATTATAAGAGGAAATGGAGTGTATGTGATTGTGATCCAAAATATATCAATATTAGTATCTATTTATAAAGAATTTTATTTTAGGTGTATAATTTTTTTTTGGTAGATAAATCGAAATCTGCAATTATCTAAATAAAATATACTCAACCAATCATATGATGACATGTGTCATCATAATCCTTTAAGGAATTGGTCATGACCATGGTCTTGGGATGACTTGGTCATTAAAATTAGTTTCATTTCCAATTTTTTTTTTCTTTTTATGCTATGCACATGACCCGGTCATCATAATACCGATAAACATATCCGATAATACTTGGGACATCATAATACCGATAAACACGTTCGGAGGGAGCTTGCTAGAAAGAAGATAGGTCGGTCAAAGAAAAACAAGGCGCAGCTCCATTTCATCCCATGATCTCCCTTGATTGGAGACAAAACCCAACCTACTAAGCGGAATTAGAATAGCAGCTGCAGTGAGTTCGAAATCCAACTTTAACCTGCTATTTGGTCTTCTCCCGCGACGTGAATATAATAATAGTAGTGAGAGCCTTGTCTCATGTTTTATCGACTTGCGCTTGTGGATCTTAGTTCGACCCCGTCCTTGGCCTCAAGGAGTGGTGAGCAGCATAGATCTGCGAGACTATCTAGATCTGCCACTCGTTGGACGACACCTTCTTGGCTCTAGCTTCTAGCTGGCGGTATCCTCTTTCGCTACCCGGGCTTCAGTCCTGGTAAGCAAGCTAGGGAAGGTGCATCTACTTTAATTGATCTCACCTTATTCACCTAGCTGGCGGTATCCTCTTTCGTTACCCGGGCTTCAGTCCTGGTAATCAAGTCAGGGAAGCTGCATCTACTTTAATTGATCTCACCTTATTTACCTTCAGCCTATCTCTATACTATATTACATAGTGCAATTTACTGGGTTCCTTAGCAGGCTATGTCTAGGTTCAATACATGCATAAGGCTCAACACGGGTAGGCCTGGCTTAGGAATCGACCGGTTCCAAGCAGACTCGTGGAGCTGTGATCGAATTCCTACACCCCCTTGACATTTAGGCACGCAAACCCGTGACCAATGGATTGTGAGTATTCCACGTTTAGAAATATCCCTTGTCCAAATAAGTGCATTGCCGATTCTATATGTTTATCGATATTAGGATGTCTCAAGTATTAGCGGATATGTTTATCGGTATTATGATGACCGTGTCATGTGCATAGGACAAAAAGAAAAAAAAATTTGAAATGAAACTAATTTTGATGACCAAGTCATCCCAAGACCATGGTCATGACCAATTCCTTTAAAGATTATGATGACACATGTCATCATATGATTGGTCGAGTGTATTTTATTTAGATAATTGCAGATTTTGATTTATCTACCAAAAAAAATTATACACTAAAATTCATAAAATAAAATTCTTTAAAAATAGATACTAATATTGATATATTTTGGATCACAATATCATACACTCCATTTTCTCTTCTAACTTGTGTCAAATCTCCCAATTTTTATCATTTTCTACATGGATCCAAATGATTCCAATTATTCTTACTACTCCCCAAACCATCCAAATCTCAAAATATTGAATCTTTTTTTAATACTATTGATTCCCAATTTTCTCAGTATTATCAGAGTTCTCAATTTTCTCCAAATTTCAACCAAGTTCAAAGATTGAAAAATATCCCCCACGATTTGTTTGGAGAAAAAAAAAGAAAAAGGTGATAAAAATAGCGTGGTCTGTTAAAGAAGATGTTGCATTAATGTCGTGTTGGTGTTTCATTAGTGAAGATGACACGGTTGGCAAAAATCAAAAGTGTGGGAATGAGTACATACTATGTACGAAGAAGCTCGAAGAGAAAATCCGAAGATAAATGAAAGAAATATAGAGATGATGAGAAGTCATTGTAGACGAATTAATGAAAGTTGCAACAAGTGGTTCGAAGCATCCAAGGAAGCACATAGACGATATAGAAGCAGAATGAGTCAAGAGAATATTGAGAAAGAAGCTCATGAAATTTATTGTGTTGAACATAAACACAAGTTTACAGACTTGGTTGTATTCAATGAAGTTCTGAGTAAACATGTGAAGTGACAAATAAATTTCGATCGTGCTCCAACACGTTCCCGTGCTGAAGATGATAATGAAGAAAGTGGTGGCAGCTCAAAAGAGATCAAGGACCAGTGAAGAAGGGCAGTATTCCAACCTCACTAATCCAAAAACTCCAAAAAGCGGCAATTCAACTTATCCCACGTCCTATAGGTAGAGATAAGGCCGAAAAAAAAGGAAAAGGTAAGGTGGTGTCAGATGAATTTGCTGAACCAATTCGTACAATCAGAATCACTAAAGAAACTGAAGTTAGAGCGGTTAGAGAATGAATCAATTTACAGAGAACAGGGGAAGAAAATGGAGATGCAACTTTCTCTTTTATCTCAATTGATGGCGAAAGATCACTTATCACCAGTCGAATAAGAGATGAAAGACCATCTATTGGCATTGTTCAAATAATCAATGTCATTTATTTTCATGTGCATTTTTTTGTTTTTGTCTTCTAAGTTTTTTTTTAATTTGTGTGATTTCATGTAATCTCAATTAGTTATTTTAATTATGAAATTAATTCGTTGTAATTTTTCTATTAGTTATTTTCATGTATCTCCATTATTAAATTTACCTTCGTATAGACCACATGACAGGTTGTATCTATCCATATCTCAAGTGGAAATCAAACCACATGACAACTTGTACCCCTCCATTATTAAAGTTACCTTTGCTCACATGCATATCCCAAGTGGGAATCAAACCACATGACAAGTTGTACCCCTCCATTATTAAAGTTATCTTTGCTCACATGCATATCCAAAGTGGGAATCAAACCACATGACAAGTTGTACCCCTCCATTATTAAAGCTACCTTACTCACATGCATATCCCAAGTGGGAATCAAACCACATGACAAGTTACATCACTCCATTATCAAGGGTACATTTCGTATAGACTATTTCTCATAAATCATACTTGAAACAACATCATACTTACACCAAAATCCTTATCTATACTCTTTAGCTTCCGGTCAAATATAATTACTACCCATTTGTCTTACCTATTCCAGTTTACAAATGTCTCTCAATGAAAATCTCTCGATAGATATAGATTCAAACTCAAGTTCAGATTCATTAAATGTGAATGATCTTGATGAATGGCAAGAAGGGAATGCTCGGTAAAATTGTGAAATAGATCGCATGATCGAGGATATGGTCTTAAGCAATCTTAATATGACCGAAGGAGATTCCACTCCTAGAGCTAGAAGAAAGTATTGTGAAAGGGAACACGATCTTGGTGTGGAATGCTTGATGAATGACTATTTTGTCGATAGGCCGACGTATACTCCCGATATGTTCTGATGCAGATTTCGCATGAGAAAATCTGTATTCTTTCGTATAGTGGAGGCCGTTACTACCAATGACAAATATTTTCAACAAAAACCTGATGCCATGGGTCGACTAAGTCTTTCACCATTACAGAAATGTACTAGTGCTATGAGGGTGTTGGCGTATGGGACATCCACTGATGTCGTTGATGAATATTTACACATGAGTACAACAGTAACAAGGCAATCTCTCAAGAATTTCATTGAAGGCATCATTTTCTGCTTCGGTGAAGAGTACCTCAGAAAGCCTTCTGACACAGATTTGACAAGACTACTACATGTCGGCGAACAACGTAGATTTCCGGGTGTGATAGGTAGTATTGACTGTATGCATTGGGAATGGAAAAATTGTCTTATTGCGTGGGTTGGGCAATATGCAGGGAGAAGTGGAAAAACAACAATCATTTTGGAAGTTGTTGCATCATATGACTTGTGGATATGGCATGCTTTCTTTGAAACTCCACATACGTGCAATGATATTAATGTACTCCAACGATCTCCAGTTTTTACAGATGTCTTGGAAGGTCGAACTCCAAAGGTTAGTTATGTCGTTAATGGTCGGGAAAATAATAGAGCTTATTACCTAATGGATTGTATGTATCCTTCATCATGGGTTGTATTTGTTAAGTCAATTACTTCTCGACTAAGACTACTTGCACAAATTATTTGCTCAACACCAAGAGATTGTACGAAAAGATGTTGAGCGAGCATTTGGAGTTCTACAGGCTCAATATGATAGTGGAGGATGAACGAGACACATACCAAAATTATTATGATCCCACCAAATTTTTAATGGATTTCCCGTAGATGATGATCAGCTTTTTCAGTACTCTACTGAACATATTGCAAGTTTATCCACTTATATGACTAATAGGAAACTACTTCGCAATAGAGAAGCCCATGTCGCTCTTAAGAACGACTTGATTGAACATATATGACAAAATTCGGCATTATTAATTAAATATGTATTTTGCATCTTTTACTATTGTAATTTATGCATGTATTTGTAGCTCGATTTATTTATTTTCTTTTGTATTTCAATTCTTGTAATTTTAATTTTGTTATTGGATGTTGTAATTTATTTTAACTGTATGGTAATTTTTTTTATTATAACTACGATTTTTTTAATATCAAATAATTGTATATATTTCTTAAATATTTAAAATATAATAAAAATTAATTATAGATATAATTGTTAAATTATAAAAGAAATAATTTATTAAAGGTTGTTGTGGTTGTGGGTGGTTATTGATAAGTATGAAAACGATGAGATTGTGTTGTAGTGTAGAATGTGTACGTGGAGAAGAGAGAAATGAATTGTTTATTAGTTAGTTATGGGTATAGTTGGTTATAGATAAATCTACTCAGACTGGCTCACCATACCTGGTTTTCCCTGCTTCTTGTTACTTGAATTATTGTTTTATCATTTTGAAATCAAAATTTTAAGGTGTTTCAAACCTCAATTAATTTTTAAAGATCAGTTGAGAGTTATTTGTAATATTCTTTTATTAATTCATAAGGATTAGTTGAAACTTAATTTCTAGTTATATATGATATAAAATTAGGTGATGTATAACTTTAAAAAAAAAAAATTACATGATGAATTTTCACAAACAATATTAAAGAAAATAAAAAATATATAAATATGGTTAACTTAGTTGTAATTTGATTTAAAAATTAATTCAATGTAAAAAGAATAAAATAAAAATATTTCAGTAGAGCATAATGTGGATCATTGGGTTGGATGAATCTGTAGGAATTTGATGCTACGCAGCGGAATAGAAGAAAACAATTTTCTCAAGCATCAAAACATAAGAGGATCTCATACACAATTTAAATAACGATTTACCTCTTGATGCGTGTCCTTTGATGACGAAGACCAAGAATCACAGATGCAATTCCTCTACTCGAGACACACAAGCTCTTCCTAGACCTCCTCAGAAGCGTTTGCTAGAACGCAGAGAAAACCCTTTTCTTTCTGGAGGAACCACGTTTCTATTCAGTGAGTGGGGAACGTGTTTTCTTTCTGTGTATGGAGAATTATATTTTCACACACCGTTTATTAGGTTTGGGCTCATCAATATATAATACCAAATAAAGGCAAAAGCTCATAACCTATGCCTAATTATATTAGGCCCAACACATATCCTAATCATATTAGGCCCACAACTTATATTCAATGGACTTATTGATCTAGTTCAAACTTTACGTGTGTAACCCTCGTAGGATCAGTTATTGTTAGTAGCAAGCCCAACAATTGGAATGCAGATCGTAGTTGGTTTCTAGCTAAACACTACGACCACCTAAAATAACTGAATTAATAATCTTCATTAATTAAAGTCCTTAACTATTTATTATATTGACATCTTATTAAAGGACACCTCCTTCAATCTCCCACTTGTCCTTAACAAGTGTGCAATAATAAATTCCCTTGTCATTTTAATGTCTTAATCTGAACATCATGTAAGATAGTTCGTCATTCTATCTTATTCAGACCTTTTCTTGAATTCCAAGCTTAAACTGTCAAAACAAATGATTAACTCTTAATCCATTTGAGCATGGCCATGCATTTTAGTTTTCACTTTTCAAGAGGCCGAAGACAACATTCCTATAAAATAGGAAGACAATCCCATTCTTGTACACCCACACTTCTCCACACAATTCATGTCAATTCTGATTCTCGACTTTATAGCCTCCTTTTATGGCACGACGTTTGACGAAATCAAGAATATCCAATCCTTATATGAGAAAAAGTGGTATACTCATGGTTAAGGAACTTATTTAATAGTTACTGAAAATTCTATGACGTTTTACAGAATTTTATTCGGGTTAATCCAATATCTGTTCTCCAACAAATATCTATGTAATTGATTAGACATCAAATGTCTCTATAGCCCATGAAACTGCGCTATCAACCAACTTACAAACTAGTCTTCATAAGTCATTATTGTCCAATTTAATGACTTAGACTAGGGACAATGATAAATATAACTTCAAGTTCGCATGATAGGGTTTCATTCATCAAATCACATATTTGACAATCCTATTTGAAATTATAAATTATTTTGGACATATTAATTCAACAAAATAATGAATCAACATTGAAAATCTATTTCAAAACAAACATATCATTTTTCTCAAGTCTATGAACAAGTTTCATAAAAATAGAAAATTACATGATTTAAAACCAATCTCTAGAACGCTTAATCCCTATGGCCCTAGTATGACCTTCATGCTTGGGTTGAGGTAGTGGCTTAGTCAATGGATCTGCAACATTGTCATCCGTATGAATTTTGCAAATTTTCACATCTTTTCTCTCAATGATATCTCGTATCACGTGAAACTTCCTCATAATGTGTTTGGACTTCTGGTGTGATCTAGGTTCCTTAGCTTGGGCAATGGCTCCATTATTATCACAATAAAGATTTACACCATTGTCTATGTTAGGAACCACACCAAGTTCGGTAATGAACTTTTTAATCCAAACTCCTTCCTTTGCTGCTTCTGAAGCTGCAAGGTATTCTGCTTCAGTTGTAGAATCTGCAACAGTGCTTTGCTTTGAACTTTTCCAACTCACTGCTCCTCCATTAAGACAGAAGATGAAACCGGATTGAGACCGAAAATCATCTATATCCGTTTGGAAGCTTGCATCAACATAACCTTCAACAACAAGTTCATTCTCACCTCCATATACTAAGAAACAATCCTTAGTTCTTCTCAAGTACTTGAGGATGTTCTTAGCCGCAATCCAGTGTGATTCACTTGGATTCGATTGGAATCTGCTACACATGCTCAAAGCATATGAGACGTCTGGACGAGTACAAATCATGGCATACATGATAGATCCTATTGCTGAGGCATAAGGAATCTTACTCATGCGCTTTTGCTCATCAGGTTTTGAAGGACATTGATTCTTGCTAAACATTATACCATGTGACATGGGTAGAAATCCTCTCTTAGAGTCTTTCATATTGAACCTTTCAAGAATTTTATCAATATAAGTTTCCTGACTTAGTCCAATCATCCTTTTAGATCTATCTCTATAGATCTTGATGCCCAAAATGTACTCTGCATCTCCAAGATCCTTCATTGAAAAACATTTCCCTAGCCAAATCTTTACAGAGTTAAGCATCGGAATGTCATTTCCAATGAGCAGTATGTCATCTACATACAGGATCAAGAAGGCCACACTACTCCCACTAATTTTCTTGTAAACACAGGACTCTTCTTCATTTCTGAGAAAACCAAACTGTTTGATTGCCTCATTAAAACGAAGATTCCAACTCCGAGATGCTTGCTTCAATCCATAAATGGATTTTTGAAGCTTACATACTTTCCCAGCATTTTTAGAATCTACAAAACCTTCCGGTTGTGTCATATACACAACCTCTTCCAAATTTCCATTAAGGAAGGCAGTTTTGACATCCATTTGCCAAATCTCATAATCATAATGAGCTGCAATTGCTAGGAGTATCCGAATGGATTTAAGCATAGCAACTGGTGAAAAGGTCTCATCATAGTCTATACCATGAATTTGTTTATATCCCTTAGCCACCAATCTAGCTTTGAAAACACTCACGTTTCCTTCCTTGTCTGTTTTCAATTTGAAAACCCATTTGCATCCTATGGGTGTTACCCCATCTGGCAAATCAACCAAGTTCCAAACTTGATTTTCAGACATGGACTCCATTTCAGATTTCATGGCTTCTAGCCATTTATCAGAGTCTGGACTTGTCATAGCTTCTTTGTAGCTGTTAGGTTCCTCATCTTCCAAAATTAAGACTTCGCGGTTTTCTGTCAAAAGAAAATCCACAAATCTCTTTGGTCTAGATCTAGGCCTATCAGTTCTACGAGGGGCTAGAGCAACAGGAGAAATGTTCACAACAGGTTGTGAACTTTCTTGTGTATCTAATTCGAGTGGGACATCATTCAATACCCCTATCGGGATTCTGAGTTCACATTCCTCTACTTCTGGCACATGGGGTGCCATATCTGACACGTCTAACATGTCATTAAACATAGAGGTCTCTACCTCTAATGGAGGTTGAATTTCATCAATTTGTTGCTCTTCACGAATTTCTTCGAGAAGTACATTACTCCCACTTGTCGTCTTTGAAATAAACTCTTTTTCCAAGAAGACACCATCTCGAGCAACAAACACTTTGTTCTCAGTTTGGTTGTAGAAGTAATAGCCCCTTGTTTCTTTTGGATAACCCACAAAGAAACATTTGTCTGATTTGGGTGCAAGCTTATCAGAAAGTAAACGTTTTACATAAGCTTCACATCCCCAAATTTTTAGAAAAGATAACTTTGGAACTTTTCCACTCCACATCTCATATGGTGTCTTTTCTACAGCTTTTGACGGGGTTCTGTTTAGTGTAAAAGTAGCAGTTTCGAGAGCATATCCCCAAAAGGATAGTGGAAGATTAGCATTACTCATCATAGATCGAACCATGTCTAACAATGTTCGATTTCTCCTTTCGGACACACCATTCCATTGGGGTGTTCCTGGTGGAGTTAATTGTGAAAGAATTCCACAATTTTTAAGATGATTATCAAATTCTTGACTCAAATATTCACCACCACGATCAGATCGTAATTTTTAATTTTCTTGCCAAGCTGATTCTCTACTTCATTTTGAAATTGTTTGAACTTTTCAAACGATTCAGATTTGTGCCTCATCAAGTAAATATACCCATATCTACTTAAATCATCAGTGAATGTTATGAAGTAGTTAAAATTACCCCTTGCTTTTGAACTCATTGGTCCACATACATCAGTATGTATTAGTTCCAATAGTTCACTAGCTCTTTCTCCCTTTCTAATAAAAGGTGACTTCGTCATTTTTCCTTTTAAACAAGATTCACATACATCATATGATTCAAAATCAAATGATTGCAAAAGACCTTCTTTTTGCATCTTATGTATGCGTTTCAAGTTAATATGGCCTAAACGACAATGCCAAAGGTAAGTGGGATTTGAATCATTTGATTTATGCTTTTTAGTATTTATGTTATAGACATGGTTATCTAAATCAAATATATAGAGACCATTCATTAAGTTAGCACTGGCATAAAACAATTCATCCTTATAAATAGAACAACATTTATTCTTAATAATGAATGAAAATCCTTCAGTATCCAAAACGGAAGCTGAAATAATGTTTCTAGTAATAGAGGGAATGTAATAACAATTATTCAACTCTAAAACTAAACCAGATGGTAGAGATAGACTATAAGATCCTACTGCTAAAGCAGCAACTTTTGCTCCATTTCCAACACGTAGGTCTACCTCTCCCTTTTCCAGTCTTCTAACTCTTCTTAGTCCCTGCATATTCGCAATAATATGAGAACTGCATCCGGTATCAAATACCCAAGAAGAAGAGTCTGCTGAATTTGCTAAATTGATTTCAATAACAAATATACCTGAATTGGAAACTACATTTCCATTCTTCTTATCCTCCAAGTACTTCGGGCAATTTCTCTTCCAATGGCCCTTGCCATGGCAGTGGAAATACTCTGTATCAGAAGAAGCACCTTTGGGTTTGGGTTTGGGTTTAGGTTCAACAACTTTCTTGTTTTCACCTTTTTTCCCTTGCTTATTCTTTGCAGTGCCCTTTTTCTTGAACCCTTTTCCCTTATTAACCATTAGAACATCTTTCTTTGGTGTTAGGGTCCCAATGTTTTGCTCAGCAGTCTTGAGCATTCCAAGAAGCTCTTCTAAGGTCTTATCAATACCATTCATATTGTAGTTTAACCTGAATTGGTTGTACTCATCATGAAGAGAGTGAAGAATGATATCCGTAGCCAACTCTTGACTATAAGGAA
This sequence comes from Scutellaria galericulata, assembly GCA_946896805.1. NCBI lineage: Eukaryota > Viridiplantae > Streptophyta > Magnoliopsida > Lamiales > Lamiaceae > Scutellaria > Scutellaria galericulata. The sequence goes on along the minus strand of OX335787.1, from coordinate 4,491,710 downwards.
ATCCAAGTCTTGCCATGTTTTCAAAAAGACCAATCATTTTGAAGACATGCAAACCAACCGGTTTACCTTTCTCAAGACGACTCTCGAGAATTGCCTTAGAGGTTTCATACCTCTCCATCCTTGATTGTAACTGGAACATGTTTCTCAGTTGTTGAATGATGGTGTAGGCATCCATATCCACAAACCTCTTTTGGAGACTTGCTTCCATGGTTGCCAACATAAGACATGTGACAGTCACAGACCTTTCACGAATAGCTTTTTTCTTTTTTCTTTCCTCAAGAGTTGAGGTGTCATTAAGTTCTGGGATTGGGGTGTCAAGGACATTCTCTCTGTTTTCAGACCTGAGAACAATTCTCAAGTTTCTCTCCCAATCGAGGAAGTTATTTCCGTTCAACTTATCATTCTCAAGGATTGAACGGAGATTGAAAACTGTGTTGTTGTTGTTAGTCATTTATCTACATATGAAAGGAAAAATACACCATTCAATCATGTATAAAAGAAAATAGCTCAAAATTTAAACAAATTTAAAATAGGCTATGCACACTATATTCATACAAATACTCCCTAGTTGAATAAAGTGTTTCCAAGATCATTTTCCACAAAATTTTGAGCGGACTTGGGCCCTTCCCCAAAACTAAGTGATGAAGGTAAGTAAACTCTTTTACTAATTATAACATTTATAATTCTTGGTTGATATATTAACATCTCATGTTAAATCATATCATTTTGCCTCGAAGTCCAAAACTTTGTCTTTTGATAACTTCGTTGAGTTTAACCAAATCATACATGTAAATCCCTTCAATGAATTTACCCGTATTATCCCAAGATAAAAATGACACTTTGCTTAGGCATAACCTATCATAAATTATCAAGGGCTTCATAGGCGTATATTTGGAAAGACATATTACTCAATATTTCTTTAGGGGCTTATGATTTATTATGCAGGTTTATATAGCGAACTCATAACATAAACCATAAACATACATAAACATATAATGCATAATAAAATGTATAAAATAAATGTGATCTTAGTATGGCCCCTATATATATGTACATACAAAAGATCAAATCTTCAGTTGCTCCGTCTTGAACCGTCATGGATCTCCATCCTCTTGATCATCCAATCAATGCTTACAAGATTTTTATTCTAATTACAATAACTAAAATAAAATAAAAACATTTACAACGATCGATACGCAAAGCGTATTCAAAACTCTACAACTACATAAAATTATATATGGGCCATCATTTGATCACAACATACATTCTAAACATCACATATAAAGAATAATAAGCATACATTCATTTACATTAAATAAACGACAAGAATCTATTAATCAAATTAATAGACTAAATAAACTTCATAATTCAATTTAATTCAACTAGATTTAATGTGGAAATTATTTATCAAAATTGTAATTGAATCAGAATATTTATTATGGCCCAGAATTTATTCAAAATAAATCCAGGCCCATAGAGCAGAAGCCCATGGGTCAGCCCAGCATGCCATGGCCCATCAAATGTCCCAGCAGGCGAAAGCCCATCAAGTAAAATCCTCAGCCCAACACATATTCAAAATAAATGCGGACTGTGAGATTCGAACATGCAACCACACAGCCAACTGTTACCAGTTTGACTCCAGCTTCCGAAGGCAACAAATAAGGGAACAATTAACATTTAACTGATACTCCCTTATTTTCGCAAAATTAAACAAATTTTCCGAAAACATGGGATTCGATCCCGAGTTTCACGCCACTTCTTTAACCACTTGGCCAGTACAAAGTACTGAATATAAAACGTGCAATTTATATTTAAACAGAAATCCGCAACAATTGGGATATCCGCTAATGTTAGGATTCGATCCCGGGTGGTCAGCGCATGTCACGCACAATGCAACCATCCGGCTACACGATGAGTATTTGAAAAACTTATCTAAATAAGTTAAGCAATTCATGGGAAAATGAGAAAAATTCGCGTGGATAAGGGATCGAACCCACAACCCCTTGATTTTTCTCACTCCAACCGTTGGGACACATGCTAAATCCAGTAAGCTATATATCAAAAATATATAAAATAACAGATTCTAAGCAACATCATGTTTCCAAACGATTTTTAGGGTTTTGTTATGTCAAATACATCAAATTTAGATCCAACTAATCAGAATCAAATTCTAATTAAACAACTTTAATCCACATATCAATCGCATCTTTTGAATCAAAATCATGAAGAACATGCATCAAATTGAAATAAAAACAATCATTATTAATTTGTGCAAGAGGCTCTGATACCACTGTAGGAATTTGATGCTACGCAGCGGAATAGAAGAAAACAATTTTCTCAAGCATCAAAACATAACAGGATCTCATACACAATTTAAATAACGATTTACCTCTTGATGCGTGTCCTTTGATGACGAAGACCAAGAATCACAGATGCAATTCCTCTACTCGAGACACACAAGCTCTTCCTAGACCTCCTCAGAAGCGTTTGCTAGAACGCAGAGAAAACCCTTTTCTTTCTGGAGGAACCACGTTTCTATTCAGTGAGTGGGGAACGTGTTTTCTTTCTGTGTATGGAGAATTATATTTTCACACACCGTTTATTAGGTTTGGGCTCATCAATATATAATACCAAATAAAGGCAAAAGCCCATAACCTATGCCTAATCATATTAGGCCCAACACATATCCTAATCATATTAGGCCCACAACTTATATTCAATGGACTTATTGATCTAGTTCAAACTTTACGTGTGTAACCCTCGTAGGATCAGTTATTGTTAGTAGCAAGCCCAACAATTGGAATGCAGATCGTAGTTGGTTTCTAGCTAAACACTACGACCACCTAAAATAACTGAATTAATAATCTTCATTAATTAAAGTCCTTAACTATTTATTATATTGACATCTTATTAAAGGACACCTCCTTCAGAATCTCGTTCCGGTTTTTACATTCTACTATAAAGTAGTGCTAATCTTACTCTAATGTAAGACTAGTTCACTCATCTTGTGCATTTTTGCCTAAACTCCCTGCATCATTTTGGGTAGATTAAAGGAAAAGTCACTTAAAAAAAATGTCTATTCCTTTTCTTGAGAAAAAAAAAAACAAAATGAATGGTCTTAATTGATCTAACTTAAATGGTGCACATTTTCACAAATGGACACATAAAAATCTATAAATAGTGTTACTATTCCATAATTAACACATTGAATATGCATCCAACATACATTGAAAATGTATGGAACTCGTTTTGTTCTTCATTCATTTTCTTGTCCAAAGAAGATTCAAAATACAATTTGATTTGTGGTTTCTTGTGTTTTGGAGTGCTATAATCACAAGATGTGAGTCGTATCTTGGAGACGATTGTCGAAAACCGTGAGCATTAGAATATGGCAATTTTGTCTTACGGAGGAGTCAAGCTTTTGCCTCGACTCAAATTTGTCTTGTATTTTTAGTCATTATTTCATTCATTTTATTACACACGCCCACCTATTTTTTCCAACAAAAACACACCCTAACCATTTGATCCCAACGAAACTCACCACCATTGATTGAAAACCCATAACTTTGTAGTCTTCCATAGCCACTATTGAGTGTTGGTTTGGGGCAAGTTTCCAAACTATTTTTGTACAATCTGGTTACACACAAACAATCATTAATATAGATGTTAGAACTTAGAAGTAATGGCAGTTCTGAGATATCATCATCATCTAACTAATATATTCTTATCAAAATTTCCATAAAATAAATGTAGAAATATACTACACACACAAGTTATATATATATAATATTAAAGGAAGAAAGTTGGCAAAAGTTACAAAATTATCACTTTCCCGCCTAAATGTCATGTCAATCTGCTGACTAGATAAATAATTATTTTTATTTTTTTTCAAAAAAATCATTTAGGTATTCTAAATTACAGGCTTAGTTTTGGATTCCTCTCCAAGATTGAATTTGTCTTCCCTTGGAAAACATCGAATTATATAAGCAAAGTTATTCAACAGATCTCATTTCACATCATAAAAGTTGAAAATAAGAAAACTATTCATGTAGGATAAAAATATAAAAAGAAGATTAGAGATGGGAGAAGAAAAAAAGATTTTTCAGATTTAATAGGATATTGCAAACATAAATCTGACTGCCATCAGCTGGATCCAATATGTGAGAAAGAAAGAAGTGAAGGAGAAGATGGGGTTGTGAGGCGCTGCCATCAAGCCATGGCTCGGCTGCTTTTCCGGCATATTTAATGGCCTTTAAGACCTTCTTTTCCTTCAATGTGCATTTTCTTCGACCCCATAAATTTTTACATTAAATAAAAATTTAATTTTGTTTCATTACGGTAACTTGAACTCAGTAGAGTTGCAGCATATCCCTCACAATCCAAGTTGGCGAGAAAAAGAGAGGGGTTGTTGGAGAGAGGAAAAGCGAAAGGAGAAAAACAGAGATTTGGAGTTGGCGAAGAAGAGGTGAAGGCGCGGGTGACGGCTAAGAGAGAGAGCAGAGGAGAGGCGGTGGCGGTGAATGGAGAGGAAGCGACGGAGCAACAGATAGAGAGAAGGAACAGTGGAATAGGGTTTTGTTTACATAATATATATATACACACACAATAATTAATGGAAATTAATTAAGTTAACATAACGTAGTTGGGCCTTAATAGTAGGACATTTAAAAAATTGACATTTTTAATTGGGCCTTTAGTAATGGAATAGAATAACAATACAGGAAGGTGCAATGATAGTTTTAGAATTATTGTATAAATCTATTTAAAAGTCCTATCTTATTTTTATGATTATTTTTAACTTCAAATTTCACTATTTTGAAAAATATATGAGTGGGAGAAAATCTACAAATTAGATTATATGATTTTCATGTAATCTAACAAATACAATAACTTAATTTATATGACATAGAAGAAAAAAAAAATTATAACTTATTCTAATATATGAAAGAAGTTGATATAACAATTCAAAAAATTCATATTTCATTTCGTTTAGTACATTAAAAAATAAAAATATGGCATAATTTGTATTATTTTGTCACATGAAATTCTGATGTTATCACCAATTATATATGAATATTTGTATTGAAGCTATAAAAAATTACATTATGATATATTGATAGTTTCATAGTAAAATTTTTATTAATGTATTGATTTGTACTTGAAAACATAGTTGTTACATTGATTTATTAATTTGTGCAAAATAATAAATAAAGTAATTATTTAAATGTTTAATTAATAGATTGCTTTAATTTTTGTTGGATTTTAGTTTAGTAGCGTGTGCATGAACAGGTGCGGCGACAACATGAAGCAGCAGATTGTTGTGGTAGCAGTGGTGAGGTAGCGATGATGACTTGCTATTTATGGAATAGAAAACGAAAGAGTAAGAGAGGAGAGGTTGCCCGTGACGGAACAAACAAATATTTATATTTAATAATGATCTTTAATTATTATTTGTAATGTTACGACTAGGGGTGGAAATCGGACGGATCGAATCGAAAATAGGGTGTTTCGGAAAAATTCCAAAAAATTTCGGAAATGAAAAACCAATTCCAATTTCCATCCAAAATTTTTCGGAAATGTGAAATCCCATCCGATTTCGGAAATTTCGGAATTCCGAAATTTTGGAATTTTCGGAATTCCGAAATTTCGGAATTTTCGGAAATTTTTGGAATTTGTTTCGGAATTTTTTTCAGAAATTTCGGAAATTAAAAAATTCAGAAATTTTCAGAATTAATTAGTTGGTCTATTAGCTATATATAGCCTTTTCTAATATCCTAAGAAATAATACGACCTCGAATCTGATATTCCAAGCATTTAACATCAATATAATATCTACCAAAGACATGAGAGATTAATTATTCTGCTGATGTGCTATATAAATAGTTATAAAATAAAATTATAAAATAAATAGTTATAAAATAAAATTATAAATAGTATATAAATAATATATTAAATTTTTTTACTTTTTTCACTTTTAGTTTTTGAGTCATATTTTATATTTAATATATACTATAGTATTTATATAAAATAAAACTATAAAATTTATATGAATAGTATATAGTATATAGTATAAAATAAAATTATAAAATTTATATGAATAGTATATAATATATAGTATAAAATAAAACTATAAAACTATATTATAAACTATTATCATTTTGTAAGTAATTATACTTATTAATTCATATTTATTAAGTTATTTTTCTTTTAGGAAGCTCAAATCAAATGAATATTTGAATCTATATTATGATTTATGATAATGCTTTGTTCGAAATCCTTTGATATTTAAAATACTTGTTTTATAATTTGTATAATTTTCTTTGTCATTATTCCTATTATATAAAATGTTATCATTTTTAATGAAATTTATGATATATTTACCTTTGAAATTAGATATTCACTTTATTTTATATAATATATAGTATATAGTGTTCTTATATAGCATATAATATATAGTATATAATATATAGTATATAGTATATAATATATGGTATATAGTATAAAGTATTCTTTTATAGCATATAGTATATAGTATGTAGTATATAGTATGCAGTATATAATATAGTATAATTCTAAAACTACAGTATAAACTACAGTATATAGTATAAAATAAAACTATAGTATAAAATGTACTATATACATATAGTATATAGTATATATAGCATAAAGTATATAATATATAGTATATAGTATTCTTCTATAGCATATAGTATATAGTATGTAGTATATAATATAATATAATTAAAAAACTACATTATAAACTATAATATATAGTATATATTATAAAATAATATTAAACAACTACAGATACTACAATATAAACTATAGTATATAGTATATATTATAAAATAATACTAAAAAACTACAATATAAACTATAGACTATAATATATAGTATAAAATAAAACTATAGTATAAACTATACTATATACATATAGTATATAATATATTTATATACTATCATATAGTATAAAGTATATAAAATATATTATATAGTATATAGTATTATAGTATTCGATTCTCAAATGCCTCTACTAACTCTACATTTTATCATTTTGTAAGTAATTATACTTATTGATTCATATTTATTAAGTTATTTTTCTTTTAGGAAGCTCAAAACAAATGAATATTTAAATCTATATTATTATTTATGATAATGCTTTGTTTGAAATCCTTCAATATTTAAAATACTTGTTTTATAATTTGTATAATTTTCTTTGTCATTATTCCTATTATATATAATGTTATCATTTTTAATGAAATTTATGATATATTTACCTTTAAAATTAGATATTCACTTTTTATTTTATATAATATATAGTATTCTTATATAGCATATAATATATAGTATATAATATATGGTATATAGTATATAGTATTCTTCTATAGCATATAGTATATAGTATGTAGTATATATTATGCAGTATATAATATAGTATAATTAAAAAACTACAGTATAAACTATAGTATATAGTATAAAATAAAACTATAGTATAAACTGTACTATATACATATAGTATATAGTATATAGCATAAAGTATATAATATTATTCTATAGCATATAGTATATAGTATAATTAAAAAACTATACTATAAACTATAATATATAGTATATATTATAAAATAATACTAAAAACTACAGTATAAACTATAGTATATAGTATATATTATAAAATAATACTAAAAAATTTCAGTATAAACTATAGTATATAGTATATATTATAAAATAATACAAAAAAACTACAATATAACTATAGTATATAGTATAAAATAAAACTATAGTATAAACTATACAATATACATATAGTATAAAGTATATAAAATATATTATATAGTATATAGTATTATAAAGTATACTATACTATGTATATTTATATTTACATATAGTAAATGTATATAAAATATATTATATAGTATATAGTATTATAAAGTATACTATAATATGTATATTAATATTTACATATAGTAAATGTATATAAAATATATTATATAGTATTCTTCTATAGCAAATAGTATATAGTATAAAATGTTTGAATTATTTACAACAATTACTATTGGTTTGATGGTAAGTTTCGTGCTTTGAGTGTGAGAGGTCTCGTGTTCGATTCTCAAATGTCTCTACTCACTCTACATTTTATAATTTCGGATCGGAAATCGGAATTTCCGAAAATTGCATTTCGGAAATATTTCGGATCGGATTTCGGAATTTCCGAAACTTTTAAAACTATTTCTGATTTCCATCCGAAAATTTTCGGAAAAATCGGATGTCGGAATTTCGGATTAAAAAAATTCGTTCCAAAATCGGAAAATTTCGGATCGGATTCGGCGGATATCGAATATTCCGTTCCAATTTCCACCCCTAGTTACGACCCATTTTTTTCTTCATCTATTATGTAAACATGTTTTTGATTTATTATTATTTTTTATTTGTAGTTTCATATTATATTTGTAATTTCCAAATTTTAAACAATATTTTCTTCATCATCATCATATATATTATATATTAAAGTAAGAAAGTTGGCAAAAATTACAAGAATGCCACTTTTCCACCTAAAAATATCATATCAATAAAAAAAAAAGTAAATCTTACTTGATAAGTTATTCTTTAATAATAATTAAAAAAATCAATCTTACTCTACAAGTTATTTTATAATCTATATAAAGATAAGAAATGAAGAGAGAGAGAGAGAGAGAGAGAGAGATACATTGATTTCTCAAATCTATATAAAACTAAAAAAATGAAGAAAAAATAGTGATTTCTCAACAAAAGATAGATGCATAGAGAATGGAAAAAGGAAAAACAAGACATACAAAGAATGAAGGAAAAAAAGAAAAAACCATAAATATATTTATTTTTCAAATCTATATAAAACAAAAAAAAAAATGAAAGAATACAAGATTTGCAAAACATTTAAAGGTAGAAAAATTCTTCTAAATCTTATTGTTTGAAGAAAAAAAGAACAATAAAAAATCATAAATATAATGATTTTTCAAATCTATATACAAGATTTGTTAAACATTCAAAGGTAAAAAAGTTCTTTCAAATCTTATTATCTCATATCTTCATCTAAGAAGATCTCACCAAACTGTCTTTGTACACTAAACACAAATTAAACAAATAATTTTGTGAGAGAGAAATGAAGAAATAATGTAAGAAAACTATATATGATGATTGAAGTATGAGAGTGAAATGTACAAATAAAAAATATAAAAGGAAAGATTAATTATTATGATTAAAGGAAATATTATTGTATATAATAATTTTAATTTGACAAAAATATAAAATCAACAAATAAAATAAAATTAACAATTAAAATTTTTAAAGCTATACGACGATTTGTGCAACTCACATGAGTAATATGAAAAATCATTTGTATATGGTACATGTTTCAAAATTAAAATAATAAAAGATGTTATGAATAACCTATTAATTTATACAACTTTATGTCTTTATTATATTATTACAATTTGTAAATATTAACATAATAAATAATAAATCACACATCACGCGGGTAGAGTGCTAATATATATATAACTTGTTCTTATATTTTTAAAATTATTTATCCTAATTCTTTTAATAAAACATACTTCTATTTTTCACACAATTCAAAGACTAATCTCAACCAACAAAGAAAGAAAAATCCCATTGGGAAAGGAAAAAAAAAAAAAGAGTTCAGGGGATTTTCTACCAATATACGTACATATAGTAAAAAAATTCATTCCACTAGACACCCCATCTTTTACCTAGCACACCCCAACTATACAATTACAATTAACAAAAAATTAAAAATTAAAAAATACCAACTTTACCCTTTAAAAAATTAAAAATTAAAAATTTAGACCATATCCTCTCTCTTCCTCTTCACTCTCTTTTTTCGTCTTTCTTGATTTTTTTTAGGTGTTCTTTGAATAATTTGATGATTAAATGTCAACATAATGATGAAAATTTCACAAATTAGTTAAATATATAAATATCGTATGAAAATCGTAGGAAAAAATGTAAAAAAATCGATCAAAACTCGACTTGTTCTGTTCGGCCCTGTTTGGCCGACATAGAAATACATTAGGCTAGGGTGACTGAACACTCTTCTACCTGTTCGGCCGACATGGCCGAACGGAACTATTAGGGTTAATTTTAAGGATGAAATTGGTTTTTTTATTTTTTTTATTTTTTTAATTGAAAAACATATAAATTGAAGTGTGCTTAGTAGTGGTGCCCCGGTTCAGCAAAAAACCGGAACCGGGCCGGTTCGAACCGGCGGTCAACGGTTCGGGGAACCGTAGACCCGGTTCCGGTTCCAAACTGGAACCGTAAACCGGTTTCAACCGTTTCGGTTTCGGTTTGCATTTTCTGAAATCATGAACCGGCGGTTCCGGCCAATTTTTTTTTTTTTAATTTTTGGACGAATGAGATAGTTCCACGTGTCCGTCGAAGCTTCGGCGAAAAGTAGCCGTTGTCGTCGGAGTCCGGCGGAAAAGAGTCGTTGCTGCCAGAACCGGCGGTTCGAAACCGGGCCGAACCGGCCCGCATTTTTTTTAAATGTGACCATTGGACACGTGTCACGCCAGGATCACTCGACCGTTGGAGATCAACGGTCGAGATTTGAGGACCGTTGTGAACCGGCAGTTCCGGCGAATTTTTTTTTTTTTAATTTTCTATAAATACACCCCTCCCCCCATTCATTCCTCACACCATTCCAACACTTCTCTCTCAATTCTCAAGTTGCAATTCAATTTTCAATTCTAAAGTTTCAATTCTCAAGTTTTTTTTTTCAATTCTCAAGTTCCGATTCAATCGAAAATGTCTCGAAGAGGTTCTTCTTCCGCCGGTTCTTCTCACCGAGGAAAGGCACCGATGCCTCCACCACGAGATGTTGAAGTCGATGAACTTATCGATCAATACACTCCCCACTCTCATTGGAGTGAGGAGTACGCCAATTGGAGGAGGCTCTCGGACCTTCGACCGCCGCCGACTTTGCCGAAGTGGAGGAGGAGCAGGAGCAGCCGGAGGCCCGTCCAACTCAAGAGAGTGATACACGTAGCCGAACCACTTCGACACTTCGAAGTGATATTTTCTCCATACATTTTAGAAAGGAGAAAGTATCAAATTCGAACGTGGACTTCACAGTGACGTGCAACTACTGTGGAAAGTGTTACAAATTCAAGGCCGGAGGGGGCTACGGAACGTTCAACAACCACATCATCAAGAAGCATCCGGATAAGATGGGTAATGACCGCTCTCAAACCCATCTTCCTCGACAAAATGCCGGTTCCAGTGGGGGAACCAGAGGTAACGACCCTAACTTCCTTCATAAATTTAGTCAATTAACTCATAGGAAAGGAATAGCCGAATTGATTGCTAAAAAACATCTTCCTTTTCAATTTCCAACTGACGATGATTATGAAGAATTTACTTGTGAAGTTTTTCAACCCGCTAGTAGAAGAATATCTAGGAATACCGTTACACACGACATAGAAAAAATTGTAGGTGAATATAAATATGCTTTAATTGGAGAACTAAAAAATTTAACACAACGAGTATCTATTTGTTGTGATGTGTGGAAAGATCCTTATGGAAACCATGATTATTTAGGAGTAACGTGCCATTGGATAGATGATGCATGGAACGTGCAAAAACGATTAATTGCCTATGTCGAATTTGATGAAAAACATAGTTCCGTAGCAATTGCTAGAAAAATAATAAAAATTGTTAATGATTACGATATAGTTCCAAAAATATTTTCGATTGGTTATGATAATGCCGCTCCTAACACCGCTAGTATACCCACATTAATGGAATTTTTTAGGTCTCCAATAGATGGTAAGCTTTTTCATATTCGTTGTGTAGCCCATTGTTTGAATTTGTGTGTACAAGATGGTTTAACCGCTTTGCATGATAAAATTAAACCTATTACGGATGCAATTCATGAAATTGCTAAATCAACACAATGGCATAAAAAAATGGGCAAGATTTTGTAAAAATAATGGAATGGAAGTTAAGAAATTTATATTGGACGTAAAACATAGATGGAATTCAACTTATTATATGCTTCAAGATTCTTATAATTATAAAGAATTGCTAATTGAATTTTATAAAGAAAACCCACATGAATTGATATATTTGAATAGCAACTCTTGGGATGCATGCATTAATTTAATAGCTCTTTTCAAAAATTTTGAAGAAGCCACTAGAGAATTAAGTGGCACTTATTATCCTACTTCTCCATTAGCCTTAGATAATTGTGTTAAAATTGCTTTAATTTTGAATGAATATTGTGCATGTCCTATTATAGGTGACACTATTATAGCAATTAAAGAAAAATGGTTAAAATATTTTCACGAACTTCCCGATATATTTTTAAGGGTAAAAAATGATTTTCCATCCGAACTATGCCCGATTTTACACTTTCTGGTAAAAACTTTAAAATGTGGCACCGTACTGGTTGAACTTTACGCGATTTACAATCTTCGGTATTCCGATCATTTTTTCCGGCCAACACACATGTGTCAACACATGATTTCATTAGGGACATTTATCTCGTGTTTAAAGTTTATACCAGAAAGTGTAAAATCGGGCATAGTTCGGATGGGAAATCGTTTTTTACCCTTTTATTTATTATACATTTTTGTTTTTTGAATTAAGTTAAATATATGTAATGTGTACTACATGATTTATTTGAAAGGGAAGATGGATCAACATTAGAAAACTCATCTGAAGAATGAAGAAAACTAAAATGTTTACGTGGAAATGCAAGCATGGTGATGTGGAGAGATAGCTGGATAGTTATACATATCATATTGGAGTGTAACAAATCGAAACAGACGGGATCAATCACAAGAATCAGTTGCAAACTAACTCAACCTGAGAAAACTGAAACTAGGGTTTCTTGAGCATGAGCAGTTGCAATTAGCTAAAGTCGTGAAGATCCGTTGAAGTTCTGTTAAAATTGACAGAGGGCTTTTGATCAGCACACTTACATGCATATTTGATTGTAGTTTCAGTTTATTTCGACGTTGGATTTAGGAGTTATAAATAGTAGGGTTCATGAGCTAGAAAACCCTAGTCTACGCTATTTTTCTTCTGTAATTCTCTCTCGATTCTTTGAGTAATAAAAGATCTGGTTCTGTGCTGTGGATGTAGACTCAGTGGGGAGTCGAACCACGTAAAATCCTATGTGATTCGTTCTCGTTTTTCATCTGCATCGGAACAGGTTAATCTGAGAAGTGTGTGTGCGTTTTTCATTTTTTTAAAGCTTGGGTTGTTCTTGATTAATCGAGCGAGGTTGTGGGCTTTGATTAGTGTCTACATAATCAACATCATTGAACACTAGTTAGGCCACCCAATGTGAGCTCAGAATTGGGAAACCAAACTTGCGAGTTAAGATTTGGGCCCAAATATATTACATTGTTATAGTTTTTACAAGCTAGAATATTATTATGAATATCATATATTAGTATATTAATTCATTTCTTCCCTTTCAAATAAATCATGTAGTACACATTACATATATTTAACCTAATTCAAAAAATATATATATATATATATAATGTATAATAAATAAAAGGGTAAAAAACGATTTCCCATCCGAACTATGCCCGATTTTATACTTTCTGGTATAAACTTTAAAAACGAGATAAATGTTCTTAATGAAATCATGTGCCGACACGTGTGTGTTGGCCGGAAAAAATGATCGGAATACCGAAGATTGTAAATCGCGCAAAGTTCAGCCAGTACAGTGCCACATTTTAAAGTTTTTACCAGAAAGTGTAAAATCTGGCATAGTTCGGATGGGAAATCATTTTTTACCCTATTTTTAATAGCTAAATTATTAGAGAAGATGGTCTAATGGAATTATTACGCATGTATTATAGTGTTTTGTTCCCCCATTTTTTTATATCCGATTATGATGCAGTTGACTATGTTCCAAATTATGTAGAAGTTGCAGCTAGAGCTAAAAAGTATTTGTATGATTTATTTAAAGAATATAAAACCTCATTAGGGGATGATTGTGGGGATAATTTAGGTGCTCAAAATGTAGGTGGTAGTAGTAGTTCTTCACATAATCCATATAATGTTAGTGGTCTTAATGCATTTTATGATTTTTATGATAACCGAACATAAAAACGAGCTAGGGGGTCTAATCCCACACAAGAATTAGATACATATTTAAGTTGTACATTTGAATTTATTTCTTTTGAAAACTCTATGGATCTTTTGAAGTGGTGGTCAAAGAGGATCAACACTTATCCTATTTTAAGTCATATTGCAAAGAAGATTTTTGCAAGTCCCGCCTCCAACGTTTCCGTCGAGTGCGCCTTCTCCAAAGGACGACATATGTTGAATCCAAAAAGGGCAAGATTGACCGTAGAGAATGTTCAAAACATTACTCTACTTGAAGATTGGCTTCGAGCAAAGAAACGTCAACAACATCTAGATTTATCTGTCTTTGATGACGATGGCCCCGACGAGTATGGCTATGATTCCAACACATCCTCCTCCACCGGAACTAATGGGTAAGCTTGAGGTAAGAGAACTACGTGAGCTTTGATTCCCTAATTCAATTTAGGGATATGTAGGCAATTTCATTCTAACTTTCAAACTTAGGATGAAACTCAAGCTCTTTTTTTTTTTTTTTAATTCTCTTACTTGTAATGAGCAAAGAATGTTGTGTGGTTGATGGTGTGTCTCAAAGAAAGGAGGAGATAATAAGATGTGTCTTAGATGCACGTCTTATTATGTCCTCCTTTCTTTGAGACACATCATCTACCACACAACATTCTTTGCTCATTACAATTAAGAGAAGTAAGAAATAAGAACTACGTGGGCTTTGATTCTCCAATTCAATTTAGGGATATGTACACAATTTTATTCTAAATTTGATATTCACTTTCAAACTTAGAATGAAACTCAAGCTCTTTCATTTTTTTCCTCTTTCAATTTGTAATTTGTAAGTTGTAATTTTTTTTATTGTTTGTAAGTTGTAATTTTTTTAAATTCAAACTTAGAAGTTTGTTGTTTGTAAGTTGTAATTTTTTTTAATTCAACCACCGATTATTCGTTATTTGTAAGTTGTGATTTTTTTTTAATTCAAACTTAGTGCTTTATACTTTGTAAGTTGTAAATTTTGGATATTTATACAAAGTTGTATATTTTTTAACATATAAATACATTGTTTAAAAAAAACCGAAAAACCGGCGGTTCGAACTGAAACCGGCGGTTTAACCGCCGGTTACAAATCGGAACCGGAACCGAACATACCCCGGTTCGGTTCCGGTTAGACCCCCGCCGGTTTTCCGAACCGCCGGTTCGGAACCGGAACCGGCGGTTTAACCGAACCGGGCACCACTGGTGCTTAGTAATCCATAGGGTGTCTTTAGTTCCACCCAACATTTTTGAGTCGATTGTTAATTTTTGAACAAAAACATATTTCTTTTAACTAACTGGTAGTTGCCCCCGTGTGTTGCACGGTTATATAATATGTAGTAAATATCAACTATTTGGTAATATTATATAACTAAGTATAAATATTTTGAAGATATAAAATATTTAACAATTAAAACAATATAAATTTACTAAACTATATATTAAATATCTATATTAAATATTAAACAGAGTATGTAGAATATTTAATTATTAAAAAGATAAAATTTACATAACTATATATTACCTTATATACTTATATTTTTTAATATTAAAGAAATGATAAATATGTGATAATTATCAATTACTTGATTACAAAATGTAATCAATTATATGCACACCGAATATTAGAGTATAATTAGAAAAATAAAATTTAAATAACTATACTTATATTACTTTCATTTTGCATATGATTGTATTCATTAATTTCAAACAATTGGATTAGAAATAAAATAAAAAAATATAATTATAACTCAATAAATTGATTGAGAAGTCTATAAATTAATCTAAACATAGAACAAAAATATAAATGTACTAAGTTAAATAATTATAAATATAACAAAGAGCCATATAAAAATAGAAACAAAACCATAAATAATTATTTTCATTGATTAGTTTGGAGAAATAAAACAATATATATTAGTGTGCTAATATGAAAAAGAAGATTTTATATAATAAATTTCCTATTAAAATTGTATATGACAAAAGCTTGTGTCATAATTGCACCAAAGAGAGAAAAAAAAAAAAGATATTCATGATGTGATATTTTTTAGAGGGAAAATGACAAAAATGTAAATATTTCCAAGTTCTTTGCTATTATATAAGTATAGATTTTACTATTATGATCTTAAAGATGAAAAGTGGGTAATAACATGTATTTTTATGTTGGTGATGAAAATAATTTTTTATACAAAAATGGTATCAACAAATATTTCCAAAAAAAAAAAGTTACAAAAAGCCTGAAATTTCTAAAAAGTTATATTCTCTCCGTCTCGGAATAATTTGCACACTTTTTTTTTTTGGTGTTTCGAGATAATTTGCACATCCTCGAAAAGAAAATTAATTTGCACATTTTCCTTTAATTTTTGTTGATTTTTCAACTCAAAAGACAAAAAAAATAATATATTTTTTTATTCTACCTGTCGGGATGAATGTCCAAATTATTCCGGGACAGAGGAAATATAAAATAAAAGTGGTGCTAAAAGTAAATACAATGGGGGCGGCATGCACGTAAAGAGGTGCGGTGGGCTCGAGAAAGAGCTCCTAATTCCAAACTGTTGTGTAGCCGTACCAGTGTCAGACTACCTCTCACTGTACGTAATGGGATTGGATTGGAGGAGGTATGGTTTAATTGGGTCAATATAATCGGTTGACTTGTTATATAATTGTTATTTAAAAGTAATATGTATATAAAAATAGACCTTTTATGAGATCCAACACGACTCAATTGACTCAGGTCTGAAAATATTTTATATATATGAATATTCATATTGGTAAATATTCTCAACAGAGTGTTCATTTCTATCACCAGTCCAAGGTTCTATCCCCGAACATGGTAGTTATATATATATTTTTTTAAAATTGTTACGCCATCTCACTTCAAATAATTTGAGAATAAATTTTAAAAATTGCTCATATCAAGAAAAATATAAATGTTCTTGTGCACCGGGTGCATGGATCTTAGATTTGTGCAACAAGATCGACCAGATTTGGGGGTGCATTTCACGCGCGCCTCACACGCTTGCACGCGCGCTCACGCACCCAAATCCTAGTTTCGCAATTATGTTGGTCTAACATTTTAGTTGAGCGCGGATCTGGGCTGGACTAGACCCGATCTGATCTGATCCACGCGCCGAATTGCATGGATTAAGATTCATGCACTTGGTGCACACAAATACTACTTCAAGTCTTCAAGAAAAAATATTCACCACATCAATCAAATAAGTAATTTTCTTCTTGTTATATATTTATAGTTTTTTCACTATTTTATTGATAGTTATTTGAGAAATTAATCCAATTTAAGACTTGTTAGATGAACAATAATTTAGAATCCTATTCACTAACTGGTCCAAACTTAATATATTTTGTTTTCATCTATATATATTTACTATTTTTTTAACTTTGATTTTTAATTATAGTAATATTGTAGAATACATCCCAAGCATTAGTCCGAATATCTAGAAAAGAAAAGGAAAAACAATGATAGAGAAATTAGTGCAAAATCGAGTTGGAGATATCAATAAATATTTTTTCTTTCTGTAAAAGAGCATGCGTGGAAAGTTCAATTAATATGACGATATCTTGGAAGATAATGAAGATATTGAAATTATATGGTTTACACTGTATAGAACATAACACTATCTTCAAATAAATACTTAAAAGTTTTAAGTTTTACATTGATTTGTACAATTGAAATTAAAGGTCTATTTTGAAATTTATTTCCACTCAATTTTCTCTCTCCTAATTTTAACTTGAATTCAATATGAATTTTATAATTTTGGAAAACAGATTTTATTTGGATATAACCTAACTAAATAGAATATTACATTATAACGAAAAATATTTAAACAAATTGATTAATTTTTCAATAAATATTAATATGAAGGAGTACCACAAAAATAATTTTTATTTTTTTTACATAAAATTAAAGACAGAACAGTCAAAAAATACAAATTCGCGTGATGATAGTCGATCATACCTCACCATATGAACCATCTAAGAACTGGAACACGATCGTGCCATTGCGCACGACTGTGTATGAAAACTAAACATGAATTTGGTTGCCTGTTATTCATAAAATCATAAACTTATATTTAGCTTTCTAATGCAAAAATTTTTTTATAGCAAGTTATGTCTAAAATACTAGAGCCTTGTCAGGATGAAAAACAACAGGTTTTAGAGTTAGTACACAACTTCTGACTTCTCTTAATTTTCCACTTCTTTTGGAGAGAGAATTGAGAAAAATGATAAACATGAACGTTTAGATCTTCTCCTTAGTTTTCTAACAAAATACATACCTCTCAATTTAGACTTCTAGATGCAGATCAATTTTCCTTATAATTTAAATATTTTGCTCTTTAAGTTTTTTCAACTTCGTTTCTCATGTCTTTTTAAGTGATTTTGATTCCATATTACCGGTTGACATCAAAATGTGCAATTTTCTTTTTAAAAACACTAAATCCTACAAAATACCTTCAAGCACAACTTATACGAGAAAGTAATAGGAAATCCGAGCCCCCGAGCCAAAAAGTATGCAAAAAATAATAGCAAAAGTAATTTTAAATAATATATTCCATAAAAATACAAAATAATCAATGTAATATTTGTCAGCATGCAAAGTAATGACTTTCAATTGGGTTGGCTTGAGTGTCAAGTTGGATTAGGTTAAGTGCCGATTTTGGTGTTTGGATAGGGTAAGACGTGCACAAACGTTTTTGTGGACGACAAAAAAGTTAGTTTGCACAAATAAATTATAAGGAAACTTTCACTTTTGATCTTATAATTTTGTAGCCATCCAGTTTTGAGTGAGTTTCTTGTGAGATTGTCTCACGAAATTTTAATGCATTTGTGAAACAGGTCAACCCACGATCTAAATACTCACATCTTAAACCCTATGATCACATGTTGTTTGTGGGTGATGGGGCTCCGTTTCATGGAAACTATTCGTGAGACCGTCTCACATGAGTGTTTGTGTCCATTTTTTATACCACTAATATTATTGATTATAATAGTTCTTTAATTTATATATTTTTCAATTTTAATCTAACTTAAAATTTTGAAATTGATTTATGGGGCACTAAAAATAGGAAAAATCCTCAATTATGGGCATATATCAAATTTCCATCATTTTAGTTCCGCATAAACTCATATGAGATCTTCTCACATAAGATCTTACGTGAGAGATCCTTAAATAGTTTTATGTGACACCGATATTAACCGTGTTGAATGAGTGGACCTGCATTGATTCATATGAATTTCATTTTACATAAGATCTCACGTGAGACCGCTTCACATAAATCTACTTTTTTAGTTCATGTCACACCAATAAAATGTATGACCATATATTTCAAAATCCCCAATTTGGAGTGGTACATCATCACCACCGACATTTATGCCAATAATCATTGCCAGAAAATGAAATTTATTCTAAAATTGAAAACTTGCAAATTTAATGGTTATATAAAAAAATGTCAATCACTACATCAAAAAAAAAAAAAAAAAAAAAAATTATTAGCTACGATCAAATGTTGTTGGGAAAAACTTGATAGTTGTCGTAAAAAAATAAAATTTGCTGACAATATTTTATCATCAAATTATCATTTCAAAAGTCTCCTCACAAAATTTGCTAATCACATCATGTTTTCGCAAATAAACTTTTTAAATTATTTTTTAATTATTTTTAATATTTGTTGTCAATTTATATTATCAATTTTCGCGGAAAATAATTTTTTTTTTGCAGTAACTTTTCTAGTCACGAAACATATCCTCACAAACGATCATTTTCATTGTAGAGTAAAATTATACAACCAAATACGCAATCATGTCTATTGACTTTAATCCAAAGATAAGTTACTATTAATGCGTACCAAATTCCTATTCATTTGTATCGAGTTTTGTTTCATAGTGAAGTGACACATTTTGTCCTATATGAGTAATATATATACACATGCATACAAGAAAAATATTTTAAAAAAAAAAAGAAGAAAAAATCAAAAGTGAGAAGAAAAAGGTAATGTCAGATAGAGTCATTTGAGATGCTTCACTAAAAGTGAGAACAAGATTGCAAAGTTTCCGGAAAAACGCGAGGCTAAAATTAGCTTTAATAGAATTGATGCAACACAAGTTGGGTAGGCATATATGATGGCACACACTTCCCTTCATCATTCTGCCCAATTAATCATATTCTTACTTAGTAGGATTCCAAGCATCTCACACAATATTGTAGTCATATATAATTCCTAATGATTTAATATTTATTTCTTTTAGAAAAATATGCCAAAGCTTGGTTTCAATTGTCGAAAGGATAATCATAGTATTGAGAAAATATTACCCCACAAATGCACCTCTTACAATACAGAGATTATGTTGCTAGCTATATCAAATACGGTTTATCATATTCATGTATAATGCAGTATCACTGATTATTAAATAGAGAATTTATTCTTTTTAAATTAGTATGTTTCCTTATTTCATCCCTTGGGAGAGTACACATATTGGTAAATCAATTTACTTATTTGCAATGAAAAAATAGTCTATTAAATTCCCGGAATCCATTGATATAATCTACAAACATGCGTTGTTGAAATGTCTTGAATCCTTTCATGATATATGTTATGTGTTTGAGCTCAATTTTGGTTTTGAGCTTATTTATTAGGCTCGGAAATTAATTATTTATATTCCTATTTGAGTGTCATTATATTGTACAGCAGTCGTCCCAGAAATAATCTCCAAAATCCTCTCTTCTGTCTGTGTATCGTTCTTTGAATCTTTTTCACATTAGTTATAACATTTGCAACAACACAAACTTACAAATGGATATTCAGACTTACGAACATGAATCATCTTACTCTTAATGGACTAAAGTTCTTAGTCTCAGACCATTTATGTAAATACCGTTAGCTAGTCTCAAGCCATCATTAAAATATTTAAGAATCCATCTAGCTGCATCACACTATCATTTAGGATCACTTTAACATCTATTCACCATTCATTCATTTAAGCATGGAAAAAGTCGAGTGCTTATCATAGCATACTATACTCTTATACGCACAACATTGATTGACATATCAACTTCATGTACTCTTGTTATTTGACATTTAAAAACTACATGTACTCCAGAAATCTTGTAGCTATCCACTTAAAATATCAATGAAGTCACAGTCACAATTTTAAAACGACTTATGAAATTTTACTAGAGTAATAATATCGAATACTCTCACTATCATATAGATATGATGGAAATACATCATGTTCATTCATTTATGCTTGTGAAAGCATCAAGTCTTGTCAAGTGAGATATAACACTTAAGAGTCGCATATTATTTCTGCGATAAATAAACATCTTCTCAAGATTCTTACAACTCATATAGCTCAAAAACTCCCAAGATTCTACATGAAACATCACTCATGAATTTTTTTTTTTTTCCCTGAAAAAGATGATTTTAGTGCTTTTAACTAATGTGCTCCTATAGATTCTTAAGACTCCATTTGGATAAAATAATTTGAAATATAGGATTTGAAATTAATGTATTCCTATCCACTTCAATTTGAATGGATTTGACATCCACCCATTCCTTCCGTCCAAATGAATCTAAAGGAATTTGTATACATACATACATACATACATATATATATATATATATATATTCATATATGTAATCATTTATTGTATTTTATTACTGTGTAACAATGTATATAGTAGGTTTCGTCATAACAACAATAAGCTCATGTGATTAATCATATTTAAGAATGCAAAATGGCATTTGCTTTAAAAATAATGTGAATTAAATTAATAGAACTGAAGACGGACCAAAGTATTTATAAAGTAGTTCAGCAAGTGATTTAAACTCTATATATCGTAAAGACAAATTATATATATTTATATATATAATCCGAATGAGAAATAGGCCTAAACCCTAATTAACCGACACCGAATAACAAAGAATCCAATTGATAGTGGTGACTTAAAGATAACAGAGAAGCATAAAACACAAGTTATGGAAAAGACTTGAAGTCAGCAGGTAATTGATTTCGGAATAAATTATATACATATTAAAAATTTGATAAATTCTACATTAATTAAAACATCACTTTGATAAATTTAGAAATGAAACGATGAGCAGATGAGTAAATGAGAAGCTGCAAATTAAAGCAATCAACAGTAACAAAACAACGAACAACGAACAACGAACAATACATATTTTACGCAAAATAAGCATCTTTAGGTCTCTAATGTTATTCGTTTCGATAGTACTTAAAAGTATCCACATTTGCTTTCATACGTTTCCAAAGTATTAAAAATTGTCCCTCAATAATGGAAGTTAACAAACATCAAGGAACCTAAATATAATATATTTTGATACTTTAAAAACCATGGAATTTAACAAAATTATACACAAGGAACCTTCTTAATTATTTTCAAAGATCCCAAGTATAAATAAAATGATATAGTTCAGAACAAACATAACCTTGATGACGAGAGTTAATTGGATCCATTATCGAAAAACCTAAACAAAACAGTATTTTTTTCCCGACAAAGAATAGATGAATTTGAACATATGGCCATTTACAAGACCAAACAGAAAATTCTTTCATATATAAATTCATGTATAATAAGATGTTGCAAATGAAAAACATATTAAACTAGCTACAAAATGCAAAAATAATTACCTGAATCGAACTCAAGTGATTAACCATGCACGTCTACAACAGAACAAGTTTTTTTTCCTACAAAAACTGAGTACCCTAACATTCAAATCATCTCTACATGTGATCAACTATGAAAAATGTACCACAATAGTCCTACATGTCACATGCATCAGCATGTAATTTCTAATTTCTACATGTGACCTTCAAATAAATTAATAAATATATTAAATACAGCAATATGCTAGCTAGCTTCATATATATTTAATTTATGCTGAAATTAATGTAAAAACACAAAATTAAATGATAAGTTGTAGAGAAGTGTTATAAGTGACATCCAGCAAGTGTTTCCAAATGACATGACAGAATAAACAATTAGAAACAATGACCAAATTTATCAAATCAATTTAGATATCTAAAAGCACGTGATAAGTAGTCGGCGGAAAGTTGATTGCAGCAATAAGAAATTGAATTTTATCAACATTGTTATGATATAATATAAAATATATTAATCTATTAACCAAAAAAAGTCGAGCAATGCTGCATAATTTATCAGTGTACCATCTTCACATGCCATATGAACACTGCCGATGATTGCTTTGTCATATATATATATATATATATATATATATATATATATATATATATATATATATATATATATATATATATATCATTATGCTAAGCAAATGAGAAATATAATATCAAAAAATCTAAAAGTTCACTAAATTTCTAAAGAGAGTGGAATTCTTCCAAGACTGTTTTATGATTTTTATATCATGAGACAAGTCAATTCATGATCAACACATTAAGATTTAGGAAAATGGATTTAGGTTCTAAATAGTGAAACTCAATCTCACATAATTAAACATGAAAAAATCTCATGCAAGTTTTTGTGATTTCTCAACTCTTTCTATTAAAGAAATTAATATGAAAAAACACTATAGTCAATTAAGGAGGAAAAATCTTCACAACATCCAACCCTCTTAAATTTTATTCCTAAAATCACATTAGTTTTCAACATACAAAACAATTTTAAGTCAATGCAATCATCAACTACCATTAAAGAGAGCTGAAATGAGATCAATTTACCACTCCTAGCTAACTGTTCAACAATAAATGATGGTGACTTTCAACAAACCAAGTCTGTGTTAAACTAATGAAACCATAAATAAAAGTTCTAAATGAAGAGTAAAGCCACCACATAAGATAATGGAATCATACATTAGAAATTATAGACATAAGATCAATCATAAGTGGATAAAAGTTGATACAATACGCGTTGTCATACGAGAGACAACGCGTCGAGAAAGCCAAGCGCGCGCGCGCGCACACACACATATATATATATATATATATATATATATATGTGTGTGTGTGTGTGTGTGGATTCAGATATATCCTTTGTTGTGCACACCACCAGCCATGCACTATTTACACATTCGTGTATTGTAAAATGCACAGCAGAGGATCCAAATCCACATTCATATATAATGATACAAGAAAGGGTTACAATATAGAATAGGACAATGAATGGGATTAATTAGTGAATAAGATTATAAGCAAATACTATATATGTACATATATATTTGATCAAGGAATGAACAAACTTTGAGAACTCAACTTATTATGCAATAAATTTAGTGAGATTCTAGTAAAAATGTGCTAATAGAGAGTAGCATACATATATAGACAGCATCTAAAGTGTTAAGAATATATAGATACTATAATTATCACCCACAATGGCTAAGGCATTTAGGGTGTCTAGATATAGGCAAGAAATATTATATACTAAAAGTAGAAGCCTCAAACTAAAAAATGTCTGGAATAAGAATTATGTAAGATCTTATTACCAACAATAGTAAAACATTGTAATTAGAGCAAATGTCACTTGGTCGGATTTCTTCACACACAATCCATTTTAGCTCATACAAATTAAATTATTAATTAATCATTTATATATATTTATATTCATACTCATATATATATCATATCAATTGATAGGGTTACCATAACTTGATCCTCCAAGCAACCCTCCACCGGAGGCAGCATATATATGTTCAGAACCATCACCACCGCCGCCGCCGCCGCCGCCGCTGCCGCCACTTCCACCGCCTAAATGCAGTTCGGATAAATTTGGAAGCCCATCTCTTCCTTCAATTCCTTGATCGTAGAGAACACCTTTGAAAACATGGCCTCCAATTCTCACCACTGCTTGATATGCATACTCGTCTTCTCCGTCAGCAACGGAGGTTACTCTCACACACTTGAACACCGCCGGAGCACGCACTTGCCCCGGCAATGAATCCTTGAAGCTTGCATCTACAAAGTTAATGGATACATAGAATGAATCGAGTGACGTCATTATTCATGGAATATGTATTCATGTGGTGGTGAGGAGAAGATCAAACCTTGGTGGCTAGAGCTGGTGTCGAAGCTTCCTTGTGGGGTGGTGTTGGAAGTTGAAGTGTGGGAGGCGGTGGTGGTTTGGGACGCGCCGCCGCCGAGCCGCGGCTTTTTGGTGCCGGAGGTGGACTGCGACGACGCCGCTTTGGCGGTGGTGTTCTGCCGCTCGCGGCGGCGCGCGGCGGGGACCCACGTGCTCTTCACGTGCGTCGCGCAGTCGTAGCCTCTACTTTTGCAGCAAGTTCTACATCTCCTGTGCACACAGTCTTTCTTTGCTTGGTTTCCACAATCTTGACACGTGGCAGCTCCTATGGAGGACGAGCCTTCAATTCCGCCGCCGGCGGCGAGATTGCCGTGCTCAAGCTGCCACGGCTGCATTCCTCCGCCGCCGCGGCTGCGTGCGTTGTTCAGAAAGTCCTCATCCGCCGCCGCAGCAACACCGCCTCCGCCGCCGCCAATACAAGGTGCGGCGGTGAGAAGAGGGATGACATTGAATGAATGAGGGTCGAAGTTGGCAGCGGCGGCGGCGGCGTCGGGGTGGTGGTGGTGGTGGTGGAAAGAAGAGGCGGGAGCGACGAAGAAGAATTCCGGTGGGGACCACATTCCGGTGGGGGCAGTGGTGGCGGCGGCGGATCCGGCGGCATTGAAGCCGAGGGAGAGGTCGCCGGCGGAGGGGGAAGAGGAAGCCACCCAGTCGACTAAGGCGCCGGAATCGGAAAGTAATCTCCGAGTAGTAGCCACAATTAATTAATGGCGGATGTAGATACAGAAAATGTCTCTATCGAGGGGTAGAGAGAGAGAGAGAAGTCTCGTTTTCGAAATCTTGAACAATCAAAGAGGGAGTCGTTATTATGAGTGAAAAAGAGAAGGGGTGGGGTCTCTGAAATTCTTTCCACCAGAAGATCAAGATTTTCAGAGAGAGAGAGAGGGTGTTTCTTTCTTTCTTTCTTGGTCTCTCTGTTCATGACCTTCTATACTCCTCCATATGAATATGATTCTACTACTGCTACTTACTGCTGCTGTGGATTTGGCTTTTCTTATGCAAAAGTTTCTCTGCTAAGCTTCGCATGCCAGAACTCATGGCAGAGAACAGGAGAGAGAGAGAGGAGAGATTGGGGTTTATGGTGAGGAGAGGAGAGAGAGACCCCCACTGAGATACTTACTACACAGAGAGATTATGATGTGTTGTGGTGTTGGTGTTGGTGTTGTTGTCTACTCTTTCTCTCTCTTGATGTTTCTATCTCTCTCCTCAGAAAGTGAAAAATTTGAGGTCTCTCGACCTCTCACTGGAATAGAGATTATGGGTAGTGATTATTGGAGAGAGAATATGCAGAGACTACACAAAGCAAAAGTTAAGTGTTGTGAGTGAGAGGCAGTACTTTTAAGATTGAGACTTTGTTAGAGTTTTGTAGGTTTTGTACGTTTTTGAAGCCCTAATAATAAGTTCACATGTCAAACTCTTCATTTTCTTTTTCCCTTTTTTTTTTTTGGTTTTGGAAAAATTGAAATAAAATATGTTATCCTTTGTAACCATAGAGTATTGTTATTTGTTAGAACCTCTTTAAATTTATACTCCGTACTTCAAAGTTCAAACTATTTTAATATGTATAACAAATTTCTTTGACCGGCCCAACTTGGTGCCTATTTTACTAAAATAATAATTACAATAACATAACAAGATAATAGTTTTAAAAAAAATCTTATGTAGTCTCGTTTATACCATAAATTATTAATCTAATGAGATTACATGCAAATAAATATGATATGTTATGACATTTTAATAAAATATGCCTTTATAGTGTTTAATTTCTTTTAAAACAAATTTTTTGGAATCTCACCTCTAAGATATTTTTTTTTTCTTTTTTATTCATATAGAAGTTCTGCATTAGATTCCTATTATAACAGAAAGAAGTCACATAGTAATGACAAGGATGAAAATTTCAGAATTTTTGAAGTTTAAATACAAAAGAGGTTGTCATGAAATTTTGTTAGAATTTCTATGAAAATCAATAAATGTCGATAAATATCATTATCGATATCAGATACTTTATAATACAAATTATTGAAAAATTAGGAAAATATCAATAAATATTGGTATCGAGAAAACTTTTCTTTTAGAAAAGCGAGAAATTATTTATTTTATAGTAAAAAAATTATTATGAATGACCCCACTTTAAAAAAAAAAGTAGTTGTAATTGAATAATATTATAATTCACACATTATAATTGTAACAAATGGTTTGTATCATTTAGCATCTATATATTTATCATGAACATATCAATTTGTCCTTATTCTAAGTAATAGAAAATTAAAAGGACAATTGTTATAATATTCTCTAATAATGTCTTGGTAATAAATCTGCTAAATTTTTACTTGATCGAATTTGTTGCACACCAATTTCACCATTCTTTTATAACTCATGAGTAAAGAAGAATTTTGGTGAAATATGTTTGGTTCTATCTCCTTTAATATATCTTCTTTTCAATTGAGGTATACAAGCCGCATTGTCTTCATATAATATTGTTGGAGGATTCTCATTGTCATGTGAACCCACAATTCTTTCAAATATGATGGCTCATTGATCTTAACCAAACACATTCTCGATTGGCCTCATGCATTGCTAAAATTTCAGCACGATTTAAAAAAGTGGCAGTTAGTGAATGTTTTGTAGATCATCATAAAATGGTTGCACCGTACATGTAAATATGTATCTAGTTTGAGACCTTGATTTTTGTGGGTCACATAAATACCCAGCATCAGCATAACCAAGTAGGTCAGGTCAAGATTTATTTGCATAAAATAGACCAAGATCAATTATTCGTTGGAGATAGCGAAAAATGTGTTTAATGTCATTCCAATGTCGTCGTGTAGAAGATGAACTAAATCGTGCCAATAAATTTATTGCAAATGATATATCAGGTGTTATGCAGTTGACAAGATATATTAGTGCACCAATTGCACTAATATATGGTATTTCGGGACCAAACATCTCTTCATCTTCTTCT
Source organism: Scutellaria galericulata (assembly GCA_946896805.1). NCBI lineage: Eukaryota > Viridiplantae > Streptophyta > Magnoliopsida > Lamiales > Lamiaceae > Scutellaria > Scutellaria galericulata. Next base: position 4,463,514 of record OX335787.1, on the reverse strand, counting down.
CGCGGTCTAAAAGGATCTTTAATAAGATCAAATGACCGGACGACCATTGGAGTACTTAATGGATGTATCTTTTATATGTAAAATTGCTTTAATACTTTCTGGGTATAAGCACTTTGGTGGACAAAAATTACACCTTCAAGATGTTCAATTTGTAAACCAAGACAAAATTTTGTCTTTTCAAAATCTTTGATCTCAAACTCTGTCTTTAAACCGCTTCTTGGATCTCTTTAGGAGTTCCAATTAAATTGAGATCATCAACATACACTACTATTATCACAAATTTTGACCCATTTTTCTTTATAAAAACACATGGACATATTGGGTTATTGGTATAGTCTTCTTTAACTAAATATTCAGTGAGACGATTATACCACATATGTCCAGATTGTTTAAACTCATACAAAGACCATTACAACTTGATAGAATAAACTTCTCTTGGATTTGACTTACATGCTTCAGGCATGTTAAATTCTTTAGGGATTTTCATATAGATATTATTTTCAAGATTACCGTATAAATATGCAGTCACTACATTCATCAAACCCATTTCAAGTTTTTCATGTATGATAAAACTTACAAGATATCTAAATGAGAAGAATGGACAAGAATAATGAGATGAATATTATTACGACAATATGCAAATAAGAAGATCAATCTAAGACTGCGTGAAACCAAACTTGATTAGAGCATTGTTGAGATCCTGATACCACCGACCACATGGAGCTTGACAAGACCATATGGACACTTCCGGAGAAGATATATGCGAGACGGATGATTTGGATCCACAAATCCCAATGACGGAAGACATTATTAATATCAAGTCGTCGGAGAGGTCAGTGGAGGAAATTTCAAGAGATAGAACCATGAAAATAGTAACAGGTAAGAACGAGACACTCGCACACACTATGTGAAGTAGAGTAACCAACAAAGATGCACTGTTATGGATTATTTTTTATATTTAAAACATTTACAAACAAGTTGTAAAATAGGATTTCAACAAACACAATTCACAATTTATATTCAAAAGTTATTTACAACAAAAAAATCAATTCAAATATTTTTTAAAGTAATAACACTATTACATATAACATTTTGAAGATCAATAAAATGGAATTAGTTCTACAAATAAACTCTTAAAGATGAGTCTTCATTGATTGATCAACAACATGAAGAACAAAAAAGTAACATTAGAAAGGTTGAGAAATAATATAATTGAATCAATGAGAACTCCACTAATAAACATTTTTTATTCAATTGTAATTATTCTATGAAATTGCTACAACTCTGCTACCTATTCACTGTTGGCACATATTAATGTACACATCATTGGTGTGCTAAAAATTCAACAGGATCATAAATTTCATATCACGATTTTAAAAGGATAAGATCTTTACACATAATCAATTGACGTATTAAGACATGTCCATAAGTGGGTAGGAAAATATTATTTATAATCAGGTTTGTCATCCTACCCACTATGAACATATATTAATGTGTCTAGCATGAAATGTGTCAGGCAAAAAGTACTTCAACCACAAACTCATCCATTCTAAATTTATATTTAGAACTACTTCAATATATTATTGCTAAGCCTGAAATGTGTCTAGCTTAAAATACTTCAGCCACACATTCTAAATTTATATTACCATTAGACTTATTCTAAGAAAAAAAAAAATAGTATATACTTGAATCTCATGAAATGAATTGAAGCGGAAAATGAAAAACAAATTAACCAATGAAATTCAGGGATACCATATACCGATTGTGAGCAAGCCGAATGTGAGCATTGCAGAAACAAAGTAATTTACTTTAATAGCCATGGAAAGAAAAGGAATAAGCTAAAGCACTTGAGTAGCTATATACGTGGTTAAGCTACTTGCGTTTCTATAGAGGTACGAAAAATAGCACTTAAAAAGCTAACCAGCTGTAATAACAAATTTTGTGTCTACAACATCTTAACACACACACAAAAGTGATACAAATTAAATATTTTTAAATTAAAATAAAACGGATACAAATAAATCTCTACAAATTTCTCTGATTCCTCTCGTTGAATTGATATGAATATTGAAGTTGAATCTTCGATCAAACCTTCAACAATGATTTTGGGAACCTCTGCGAAAAACATATTGAACGCGCAAAGAACACCTTGAACTTTAACTTGAAAAACGTCGACAATAGGAGTTTGGCACCTTGATCTCTGATCAAACGTCGTTCATGTTGACATTTTAGGAAGAACGAGAAGAATACCTTGAATCTTGGACAGAGAAATCCTTGAGTCTTGAAATCTTGATGTTTGTGTTGTGTATTTTGAATTATATTTATAAGTGTAGATATGAATTCTTTCGAGTTATACTTGATTGAAGATGCAATTTAATTGGCCATCCATGATTTGGAAATATATTTTCCTTTAATCAAAAGATGTGATTTTATTATCAAATTTATTGGTATATCACTTCCATATTTGCAAGATTTAATCTTCATTGCAAAACAATATGATTTGGACTCTTGGCAACATTAGATTGGTCAAGAATCTATATTAAAATATCAATTATTTATCTATTTACTTTAGGAAGTAATTTAATTTAAATTTCCAAAATATAAATAGAAATTTGATTTTTATTATATCATTTTACACGTCATTATTTGATTGGACATAAAATTTTTGTGTTTTGTGGAAAGTTTGGTACTGATCATAAACAAAAATGTCCTGAACCACAACATCATTATAGTTTTTTCTTATTAATATTTTTGTTGGTCCCAAGTGGTCAGAGGTTCAAAGGAGGTGAATGAACCTCTATCAAATTTTGCGTTTTAAAATTTTTCTGTAAATAGGTTGCTGAATTCTAGAGAGAATACAACAACTCTCTATTCAGTAAGCTGGTAGTATGCTGGTTCAGCTTACTGTCTCGGTTTTCACAGTATGCAGCGGAAACAAAGATAGAGTTTCTTTTGAAAAACAGTTTTCTTTTGCCAAGTATGATTTTAACATAATACTTTTTGAGCAGTATGAGCAGGATATATATATGATATGCAACAAGTAAATATAAAGTAATAAACACACAAAGATTTATAGTGGTTCGAAAGTAGTGTAGTCCTTTTATGTCCACTATTCTCCTTCACACAGGAGGAACTCCACTAGGTCAGTTTAATTTACAAGTCTCAACTCAACAAACCTCTTCCTAACAAGTAAAACCTACTAGAATCAGTAAGATTCCTAGGCTACTCCTACACAGGGTACAAATACTTACACATAGTAAGAAATATTTAACAAAAGACTAAACACTTAGTGAGGATCTAAATCTTTCCCACTAAGGACACCAACTAAAACAATCTAGCACACAACAAATTGGTTAAAAGTATATGGTTTTCAACTAGTTCACTTCGAAGTCAGCCTTAAGAACTTGTAAGCTCGAAACATTTGGCTCGACTGCTTCTTGAGCGTTGAGTGATTGAACTATTAGCAAATTTGTGATTTGTTTGACAATATGATAGCTTAGAAAAATATCAGTAGTTTCAATAGTTTTCTTGGTTACCTTCACCTCCTATATATACTTGTAAGAATATGCTCGTTGAAGAGAGGCATAGTCGACCTTGTGAAAATTCAAATCTTGATTTTCATGATCTTCGCATTTCATGCGCCTGGAAAAACAAGAAAGTAGGGCATGTCCTACTCTAATCCGCATTAATGGCGTTACTCCTCAGCAACAGTACTTTTGCAGGTCCGCGGTCCAGTTGACATCACCTCATAGGTCAGGTGCTAACTTCCATCTACCGGTTACTTTGATAATGCAGAAACCTCGTATTGCATTCATTATATCCTTGTACTGCAATAAATAAGTTAAGACAAACTTACAGCTTTCTACTGCGCTTACTGTTCTGCGCCAGCTTTCTGCTCTGCGTCTGCTTACAGATTTCCGAACAACTTCCTATTCCGGAGTACTGCATGTTGATTCCTCAACAACTTCCTATTTCTGAATACTCTGCTTACTCCTTCTGCTTACTGCAAATTAGCATCCAATACTTCCATACTTGCAGAATCATGTTGAAATCAGAATTCTCCATCTTTTTTATTTTTACTTCTTCAAGAATATACTTCAGAAAGTTAACTTATCAAAGCTAAAATCCACTCAAACAATGTGGAAAAATTGGGTACTCTAACTTTTATACAAAAACACTTGTCTCATCAAAATTTAACAGAAATATTCCAACAATTTTGATTTTCTTTTTAACCAAAAACTTAAATTAGAATTCATACATTTATTGATTTCTATCTCAAATAAAAATTGAACTCATTTTCATCGCACTTTCTGTTTCTTTACAACTTGCAGCAATAGATTTAGGGACAGAGCTAGACATCTAATATTTTTTAGACTAACTTACTGTAAAACAATATTTTAACAAAAAAAAAAAAATTTCAATACATTATATAGAATAACTAAGAATTTAAAAGAAAATTGGGGGTTTAAAAGAAAATTGGGATGAGGGTTCTTATCGAGTTGACTTGCTAACTCACTACAAGTACAAGTTGTCATGATGATGTGGATATTTTGGATCAAGGATTTTATTAGGCCCATAAATCGTGAAAGCCTAAAAAGATTAGAAGATTGGCAAACCTAGCAATATTAGAAGAACCCAAAAGGAGGAGAAGACCGAAGACCTTGAGAGAAAAGAGGCACAACAGAAAATGGAAGGATCGCTCACGAAAATAAGAAGACATTGACCAATGAAAAGAAGAGAGCTTGGCCTAGGCCCAATGAGCTTGTCATTAAGAATAGAGTTTTCACAAATTGTTATTAGAAGACTTTTATCCCCCTTAACCTAATAAGAGAATATAAATAGGGAATAGTCACACTTGAATGGTAAGTTTCCATTTTGGAGGCCACAAAATAGTGAGAATTAGAAAGGGAATTTATGTATTTCCTCTCATAGAATCATATTGAATATTCTTGCTCTCTTTTCAAGAGAATATTCAATAACTTGCTGACTTCATCATTGTTTTTATTTCTTCTGAGGAAGACTTGATATTTTATGTTGATTTTGCCCATCTTATTTATACTAGGTTTCAACACATGAGATTTTAGTTTAATCACATAGAGAGGAAAAAAGAAAACCAAGGAGAAAGTACCTCCAACAATCTTTAAATGTGTATGAACTTGCGTCTTGATAATTAAAAAGGGCTTTTGTCTAAGGGCACTGAACAATATTAGATGGTTAATTTAACCTTACCCCAACTTAGGCCCAAAAGTGCCAAAACTATACATGAGTGCTTAACCCAAAACACAAACAAGGGTTTATTTAACCCACTTAAACCAACAAACCAAATGTGTCTATCAAATATTATGTTCAGTTTCAAAAATTTTGAGTAAAATATGGAAAATTAAATTCATTGGAACCACGTAAATACAAAAGATTTAGAAAGGAGAAATGCTTGATAAAAACTTGATTCCCACAATAATGTTTTCCTGTATAAATGCAAATTTTTGATGGTACCGTATAATAGCCCTGATACATATTCCATACAAGCCTGACAAATTCTATACGAAATAAATAAGAAAAAAAAGAAGTTTTGTCAGTGAAGCAAATTGAGAGATAGAAGTCGCTGTCAAACGTAAAATCCAATAATTCTGTAGCAAGCACCACCGCCCATACTCTCTGCAAAGAGTTGACTATTTATGTATTGGCACAGTTAAATGGATTATGATCATGCAGCCGGGCTTTACTTTGTTTCCAACATACAAATTCCAAATAAATTAAATAAATTATTTAAGATGAGAGAGAGAGAGAGAGAGAGAGAGAGAGAGAGAGAGAGAGAGAGAGAGAATGCCTAAATATTGTTACTGAATGGTTTCAATCATCGCTGCATTATTGTCACTGTAACAACACTAATGCTTAATTATATGCCTACAAAAGAAAGATACAATTCCAAGTCACCCATATTTATTACACCTCTTTTAAAGATAACTATTTATAGTAAAATTTGGTGAAATTATTAATTTCGATTCAATTTCTTTTATTATTTGTGAAAAACTTCCGTGTTGAGATTTGGATTTACTAAAGGGGCCGGCTATCCGCACCCCATGTATTTTAAACACACCCCAATTTTTATTTAAAAAATTCAAAAAAAGGCAAAATGACAAATTTACCCTTCTTAATTAAAAAAAAAACTAAAATTGAATTCCTCTCCTTCCCCCGTCTCCTGCCTCTCTTTTTTTTTTTTTTTTTTTTTCATTCCTCAAGCCTTGAATCCCCTTAAAAATATCATTTTATGAGTTACAAAATATATAATAATCGTGTGAAATCGTGTAAAAAAAATGAAAAAATAACAACAAATCTGAGGACCCGTTCGACCCTGGTTTGTCGAACACAAAGAGGTGTGTTCGACCAATGGTCGAACACACTATAGTGTGTTCGATCACCAGGAGTCGAACATTCTATAGTGTGTTCGACCAGGAGTCAAACACGTTATAGTGTGTTCGAACAATGGTTGAACACATAAGGGTAAAATTGTCTTTTTATTATTTCTTGCATTTTTTAAATAAAAAAAATAAAAAATGGGGTGTGTTTAGAATATATGGGGTGCGGATAGCCGGACCCTTTGCTAAACCCTAACCCCACATCGTGGATCAATCATAAATTTGATGTGGATAATTTACAATATTAATAAAATATTATACAAATTAGATTAGAATTTTTTTTTTTTTTTTTTTTTTTGTGGTTGAAGAAAACTATATTTTAGAGTGTAGTTGTGAGTATTAAGTTAATTCTAGGTTGTCAGTTCAAAATTTTTACAAAATATTTTTTGAGATCATTTTACGAATATAATTATATGAAATAAAATCTTAATACCACAATTTTAAACTTATCTTTATAAATAATTTATTTTGTAGTTTAGAAATTGACTCGTCTAATTGAATATGACTTATAAGATTCATACTGTTATATTAATTTAGTAAAAAAAAAAACACAAATATTGTGTACAGATTGATTTGGATTTGACATTTCTCACAAACTTAAGAGGGTGTTTGGGTGAGCTTATAAACTCCTTAAAAGAGTTTATAAGATGTTAAGAGTTTATACGCTCCTCGAAAGTGTTGGCTAATTGTTAAAAGATCTTAATTTAGGAGCTTATAAGATGTAAGAAGTTTATAATCTCTTTTTTGAAATGTCAGGGAATCCCAACTTATTTTTAAAATAAGAGCTTATATTTTAAAACACCTTCAAATTTGATCATTGAAATTACACAAATGTCATTACTAACATCTTATAAGTTCCACCATCTTATTTATCAAAACACTTCAAAAACTTATTTCAAACTAAAATTTTACATCTTATAAGGTGGAAGAGCTTATAAACTCTAAAAATAAGCTTAGCCAAACACCCTCTAAATCTGATATTACTAGAGATTCAACCATAAAAATAATTAATTAAGGTAAAGGTTTTATCTTAATTCATAGTTCCTAAAATATCCAATTTTATCATAATCCTTTAATTTACCCCATTTAAATTATAGAGATTTTCATGTTAGTCCTCTAACGTAATCCCTACGCACTCATTTTTAAAACACTAACTTTATATATTATATTATGGTCATTTAAATTTCAATTCTTTTTCAATTTTAAGTCCTAATTTATCAGAAAATTTGATTTTCAACAATAATTGTTGATATAAATGTGAAGCTCAAAATTGAGATTTTTTGTTGTATAGAATGAAATTTATACATTTGACACAATTTTGGTGAAAAGTTGATATATACTTTTCTAATTAAAATTTTACTAAAATTGGTAGAACCTAAAACATAAAGACCATTATAGAACCCTGAAAATTCATGGTTAAAAAATGAATATGAATCAACTTACAATATCAATATATTGAAAATATTTCATATATTATTTGTTTTTATAAGAAATTTTAGTGAATTTAAAATTATAAATTTTCACTTGATAAAAGTAGTTGACGCCAAAGGGAAGAAGTCTAAGGATGAGATGACAATTATATAGTAATAATACTAACGATCAAATTATTTCATCATATAATGACGGATAGGATAAATTTGGATATTTATTAAACTATTAGAGCAAAATTATATATCAAACCTTTAAGGTAAAATTCTACCCATCCCTAAAAATAAAATCAGAAAAACTTATATGAGACTTTCACGGATATATTTCGTGAGATGGAGTCTCATTACCTATCAACCAATTCAATTTTCATAAATTCATGTAAAATGTAGGTTGTGGATTATTTGGATTGACCCATCTCACGACGATCTCACAAGAGTCCTACTCAAATAAAATATCACTCCCTCTGATTCAAATGGTGTGCATTAACTGGATGTATTTTGTGGGTTAGGTCAAATCTTTAGTTATTTAATATGATCTTTTTTTTATGAGTCAAAAGGACTGGTAGAACGGGAAATAATAAATATAAGAATGCTTATTAGGTTCAAATTTAAATTTTGTTCATCACAATTACCTATATTTATAAATGTGGGATAACACTATAAGGATTGTAGTTAGACTCGAACTTGATATCTTGCTTAACCTGAGAAGTGTACATACTATTAGACCAAGTACATGGATACAAGTCGGTATTCTATATAAGCACATATATGTTTTAAGAAATTTAGAAAGTGAGCATCTCCAGCAGTACAACTGGCTTCTTAAGATTTTAATTTTTTTTTTCACTCCAACAGTTTGGTAAAGTTTACGCTAAACTATTTTAATCGTCAACCTTGTGTTAGATCTAACGTAGGTCGAATCTTGTATTAAATGTTTTTTTTTCTTTTATTCATTTTGTTTTCTTTTTATCTTTTCTTTTTCATTCATTTCTTCTAAGTTTACCTCATTGGATTTTTATCATTTATCATTTATCTTTTACTTTTTGATTTTTAGTTTTCTATGTTTAAAAAATATCATTTCTTAGTCTTCTAACCTAATATAGCAGGTATCTGTTTTTTAATTTAAATATAATTTTAATACCATTTTTTTTAAATGAGAGAACACTAATATTTTTTTTAAATCACTAATTTGGATTCTTCATCTAACATGCCTAAATTAATATTAATAAACAAAAAAATTATTTTTCATCCCGATATGTGGGTTGTTTTTTGTTATTAATTATTAATATTAATGATTTGGGCATCCCGAACTTAGACATATTAATAAAATAAATTAATTTATAATTATTAATATTAAATTAGTGTTCTCTCAATTAAGAAAAATATTTTTTTGGTGTTAAAAGATGAATTTTAATTAAAAAAAATAAAAGTTACTTGTTGTAGCAGGTAAGAGGACTAAAAAATGGTAATTTTTAAACATAGAGACTAAAATTCAAAAAAGTAAAAGACAAATGATGAAAATCCAATGAGGTAAACTTAGAGGATCAAAAAAAATGTGTTCCCTAATATTTAAGTTACTTTAATTATATGAAATTAAAATGTTAAATAATATCATATATTATTTGACAAATAATGTAACACTCCCAAGCTTTACTGATTTGAAATAATTCTTGAGAAACACATGTATGAGAATGTTAGATTCCTGACTTAACTTCAAAACGCAGCAAGCCATCAAATATATCCCAAAATGTCTAATCTTGCAAAATAACTCCAAAATACTGGAAAGGAACTTTGTTGATTAAAATATACCATTGTTTATACATAGGATCCAAAATATTTAATTACAACAAAAGACACCTCAACGGTTTAATTGTCCAAAAGATGAGTATCTGAACATAATTAAGCTTTAAAAGTTTATCTCGAACATGGCATATGAACAAAGTAACTGGCCATTTAGGATCGAACATGGCATATGAACAAACTAACTGGTCATTTAGGAGACCAACTATCTCTGCACATCATTATCTGCATTACAAAAACTTATTAATGAGCAATAGGCTCAGTAAGTTGAAACTTATGCACATAATCACATATGATGAATCATATCATGCAATATGTTTTTCCATGTTCATTTATTGTGAAAACTCATTTATAGGGTACCCGGAAGGCTAGTACTCAATCAATATCAGTAGGTCGTATAAGTATTTCATTAAGATTGGTCAATCATCATATCAAGATATCTACTCTATGTTAGTTAAGCACTATCATTAGTACTCTCCGATAACCAAACACCATTCCATTTATTCTTTTTGGTACTCACTTATCATCTGTAGTCCATATAGTCATGTTGCCTACTTTCAATCAACCAAGTACCATACTTCCTTTTTCAAAACACCTTTTATATGCATCATGTATCACATGAACCTCACATACAATTCAATCGTAGACATAGAGTAATCATTCAAATATCATTTAAATCACATGAATATTAATTAATTCTTGCAATGCAGCAAATAGAAGCTTTAACTTACCTCAAATCTAAAGCAAGTACAATAGTGAAAGTGTTTGGTCCTTGGGGAAGATATGATGTGCTAGCATGCATATACATACCTTTAAATACTCATTCAATAAAGAGACAATATCATTCAATTACACATATCAAGACTTATAATTCATATATCTGAATATCATTTCTTAATTCAATAAGTTAAGATTACTAATAGGGCAACCCTTAACTTTGCAATAAAGCATTAAAAACTCAAATGAACCGAACTACTTATGTTCTTGCATAAGTTAACCTAAATAACCAATTGAGTCATCTATCCTCTAACTCTTTAAGAACACTTCCAAACATTATAACAACATCAAACATCAATATACATCAACAACTTGCAAGATTCATAGGTTCAATTAAACTACTTCAACTAACTTAGTTATCTTCAATTAATCTTCATAATAATATATATAATATCAGATCATGTGACATATCATATACACATAATTTTAAAAATAAAACATAGGGATATGATTAGACCTAGAAAATAAGCTTAAGGATGCAACATTTTAACCAAATGAGACACCAACTAGCTTCAATTCATCTCATATGCAACCTCTATGATTGATTTCAATTTTGTATGGTATTTTGAGGTTCTAAAGATGAAGAAAGGGAGAGGAGAAGAGAGCTGGTCGTTTTTAGGCTAAGCTGATGAAAATGAAAGCATAAAATTCATTTCCTACAACTTTTGACCATTAAAATGAGAAGCACTTGCTTTGTTCTTATTGGCTGGACTTGTGTAGGTGTTAAATGAATAGCATACCATGTTTTTAGCCTTAGGAGTGATTTAGTGGTTGATGAAAGATCACAAAAATTAAGTGCAACACCTTAAAAAATTGCTTTTGGTACATCTTAGTCCATTAACCAATCAAATTGTATAATTTTGCTTACTTTAAAATTATACATAAATGCAATGACAGACAAAAATTAGAAGTGCAAACAAGTTAATCTAGCAATGTCATTTTAGAGATATTATGCATTTAACATATTTATAATCATTTTCAGCACATCCATATTCTCTTCATAAGCCAAACATTTCCACTGTAAAAGAAGAAGCACTTAAAAGAGTATCGTAGACTATGGAGTTGACATACCATAATGATTTCTGCATATATAAAGTCATAATGATAAATTAGATCATAAGAGACATATACTTGAGAATTCATGGCATTTTATAATAGGATGCTAAGTGTTGGGATTTCAGTGTTTAGATTTTGATGAGACAAACTAAGAATGTAATAGGAAGTTTGAGTACCCCATTTTTTTCACAATGTTTAAATGAAAACATAGACTAGGATTGAGTCTAGTTATAGAAGCTGAAAGATGGAGGTACACATGCATACAATACTGCATTGAAGATTTCAGAACGAAGCTGCTGCAAGAAAGCAGACAGCAACATTGCAAGAAGACAATTATAGCATTGCAACAAAGTAAGTAAGAACGACATGCAGCATCACTGCAACAAAAAGTTACAGGAATACTGCAAGAAATGATACAACAGTACTGTACGAAGATACGGTAAGAAAGTCTAAGTTACAGCAGCGCTGTAAAGGACAAACAACTGTAAGCAGACCAGGATACAACGCGAAGCTTACTACTCAAACAGTCAACAATGCCAATGACAAACAAAATAAGTATCCTGTAATCCGAGGAAGGGTAAATGTAGTACGAGGAACGAAGATCAAAACAAGAATAAATAGAGCCCTTCCAGAGAAGATCAAAGTTGCAGATACGGAGCCAATGCCAAGACGCCACGTGGACTGACGCGCTGCAGAAAGCTGCGGGCCGCAACCACCGCATTAAATGCTCCAGAAAGAAAAGTCAAGACGCATTAAATGCAAGCCGTGCCTTTGATTAAGTACACTCAAATTCAAAATGAGAGATATCTCCTTCAACGGATATCTTCTCTACAAGTATAAATAGAGGATGAGCAACCCTGAAGCTGACTACTGAAACATTTGCACAAAAACTCTCAAGCATTCAAGCTATACTCTTTCGAGTCTATTCTCAATTTCAGTCACTTAACCTCTGTGAAGTGAAGCAAGTTCAAAGCTAAAAGATCCTTTTAAGGATTCAGAAGCTCACTTCACCGAACCAGTTTCAGAGCAAATCTATATACTTTTTAACCTTATTGCTGTGTGCTTAGGTTGTTTTAGGTGTCGAACAATTGATATGAGAGATCATTGCTGTTTGTATAGTTGTCTAAGATATAAGCAGCTTTCCTGTGTGGGAGGTTGAAACCCTGTGTGGGTTTGCCTTTAGAGTTTGCAGTTGCTGTGTGTATGCTGGACTCTATTAGGTGTTTAGCTTTGTAAGTTGATAGATTGTTAGGAGTGTCCTTTAAATCAATCTTGCTTAACAAAGTTCCTGCTCGAGGTAACGGTAGAGTGGATGTAGAAGGGTTACACCACCTTCGAACCACTATAAGCCATAAGTGTTTTATTGCTTTCTTATCTGTACTTTATCTTTTATATCTATCTCTATCATAAAGCATAAAACGTTTTGATAAGGATCATATTTGAGAAAACCAGCCTTGTGTCTTAAAACCTTTTTTTTCCACTGCGTATAAAACTCAAAGTTACAGCGTGAAACACTGCATCCTAGTGCTGTAAGCAGTAACTGACTGGCACTGCAAGTTCAAGTAACTTGCAGAATAGTAAGTTTTAATCTGATTTTCAAAATCGACCAATGTTCATTCACCCCCCTTTGAACCTCGGACACCACTTGGGACCAACAAGTGGTATCAGAGCGAGTTGGGTTAAAAGCCAACATATCTGGTCACCTACCCAGATCCACATTTGTCTCGCTGTTTTTCTCTGCATCATTAAAATCTCATTCTTACAGCATATCATGGATTCCTCTAATCATAAGTTACCCATGTTTTCCATAGAGGAATATGACGATTGGAAGATAAGAATGCAGACACATCTTTCAGCGATGAATGATGAGATGTGGACGGTCATTACCGAAGGACCGATTATCCTTACGAAGGTGAACCCCATGCTCGGTTGAGAGATAGAAGAAGAAACACAACCACCACCCAACTTCCTGGTCAAACCAAGACAAGAATGGAACAATGAAGACAGGAAGAGAGCCAACCTAGACAACGTGGCTAAGAATTCTCTATTCATTACCTTGGATAAAGACACATTCAACAAAGTCAAAACTTGCAGAACGTCCAAGGAAATTTGGGAAAAGTTGGAACAAATATGTGAGGGGACAGAGCTCACTAAAGATAATAAGATCTCCAACGCCACCCAACTATTTGAGCTCTTCGAGATGAAGAATGAAGAGACTCTTGAGCAACTAGATTTAAGATTCACATCCATTGTGAATGAACTAGAAGCTCTGGGCAAGCACTACACTCAAAAAGAGAAGAACATGAAAGTACTTAGAGCCCTGCCCGCGAAGTGGGATAGCAAGACCACTGCCATGAGAGTGTCCATGGATTTGAAATCCATGAGTACATTTGATATATTCTCCGACCTCAAAGCATTCGAATACGATACCAACAGACGGAGAAAAGAGACAGAAGAATCGAGCTCTAAAGTTACAGTGCTAACTGCCAGAGGATCTAAAGATACAACAACCACCAGTTGCAGCAAGCAATCAGAGGTTGCAGCAGAAGACGCTGAAGAGAATATGGCTCTTATTCTAAAGAAATTTAGAAGATTCATGAAGAACACCAACAACAACAACAACACCAACCTCAATAAGAGGAATGACTTCAGAAGAAGTCATCCACCTCCTCAGATATCCCCCTCTCCTCGCTCAAATACGACTGATCTTGATTTGTACTATAACTGCAGGAAGCCTGGACATTATGCTAGAAGCTGTCTACACCCAACGGTGCACAAATACCCAGAAGGAGAGAGAGAAAATAAGAGAGAAAAGAGAAGAGAGGATAGACACAAGCTTCAAGCTCTCATTGGAGAGATTGAGAAGGCCAAAGATACAGTAATCTCAAATGAGATACTGAAAGCTGCAGAATCCTCTGACAGCGACACTGAAACCTCATCTTCTGATGAAGAAGCATTGATATAGCTGATGACAAACAACTGCGAAGACAATGATGAAGAAGATGTGACCTACCAATCACTGTCTATACCAGAAAAAGAGGAGCTGAACATGATCCACTCTTTAAAGAGGATCATGAGTGATTTCGAGTAGATTAACTCAACTCATGAGAAGTTGAAGATTGAGAATGAAAATCTAAGAATCGACAATGAGATCCTCAGAGGCAAAAATATTGATATTGCTGAAATGCTCGCTGCATGTGAGTCTGATAACTCAAGGTGCAGTAAGCTACAAAAGGAGGTCTCAAGGCTAAGTCTGCTGGTCACTAAGCTAGAAACTGAGAAGGAGAACTTGCTGTCCACGATCAGAACATTTAGCAAATCAGCTAAGGATGCAAGAGAGTACATAAGTTAAAGCAGAAGCCTATTTGATAAATCGGGCATAGGTTACAACACTCACACATCTCAGGATACAGTAAATTCATCCAAGGCTGTAAAATTTGTTCAAGCTGAAACTTCAATGAAGAATGAGTTACCCTGTAACTCAGAAAAAATCTTGAACAAACCAGCATTGATGGATAAGGGGAAGAAACACCAATGCTCAGTTGCAGGAAGTAAGCCTGCATCTAAGAACTGGCTGCAATAGAAGCTATCTGCTGTAAGCAGCAAGAAGATGCAACAACCCACAAAGTTGCAGCACAAGAGGAAGTTCCACACTTACACTAAGATTTATATGTCTAAACCTCAAAGAGGATATACTCAAGGGAAGTATGGTGGAAGACCGCACCACAAGGGTGTTGGTAACACATTTAGTTTCTGCACACACAGCTTTTAAGCAGCTTAAAAACAAAACGACATACATTCAGAGAACCAACAAATCTTACAGCAAAACATTGACTGTTAAGAAAGTATGGATTCCCAAAGTAACTAACCCCAAAGGACCCTTATAGAAATGGGTACCTAAATCTGCTTGAATTTGTTGCAGGTTTTAGTGCCAGGTTGCAGCAGCGATGTATGGTACATAGACAGTGGCTGCTCAAGACACATGACAGGCAGTAAAGAAGCTCTGAAAGACTTCCAAGAATGCAAAGGACCAAAAGTCATCTTTGGAGATGATTCCAAATGAAGCACAAAAGGAAGTGGATGCCTAGTCAAAGGAAACGTAAAGATCAAAGATGTATCCTATGCGAAAGGCCTCAGATACAATCTTCTAAGCATTAGTCAATTTTGTGACAAAGGATACACAGTGAAGTTCAACCTCAACAAGTGCTTAATCAAGGATAGTACATCAAATGGATAGTACCTTGCAGACTGGAACTCTTCTATTCATCCAACATGCTTTATTGTGAAAAGTCCACCAGAGCTGAGCTGGCTATGGCACAAGAGATTAAGCCACCTGAACTTCAAGACAATCAACAAGCTAGCAAGAAAAGGTCTTGTAAGAAGATTGCCGAATGTGGCTGTTGGGATATTTCAGTAGTTATCTTAATAAGACAAAACACAATAACACAATAAGAAAAGAACGGTTTGCTTAAGGTTTTGATACCTAGTTTCCACATTACATGATCACGAGCTTAACGATACTGAAGGAAAGATCATGTAATGGTTTTCCAAGAGTCAAGGAAAACCAACCTTAGAAGAAGTAAGTACACTTCTAAGGATCAGCATGCTGTAGGGAACAACAAGCTAGAAAAAGTATCCTTAGTAAGAAGGAGATATGATACTGGAGAAGTAGTCAGCAGGTTGTGAGAAAAGTTGTTCTGAAAGAAGAATTCAGAAAGCAAGTTACTGCTGCAAGAAACCAACAGCAGCTGCAAGAACCCATACTTGCAGCAAAGACTGTTGAGGTTACAGGACCAGCCGAGGAGATGGGGTCCTTACTGAAGACCTCAGGTGAGGCTGTTGTTCAGACAACACTCTCTGAGGATTAGAAGACCTCTGAAGAGGTGGCTGTCGGGACAGTACCCTTAGAGGATGCTCGAGGTGAAGCTGAGGTAAGCTGAGGTAACCACTAAGCAGCTAGAGATACGTCATGAGGAGGTTGATGCTGCTGCTGCTGCTGCAAGCTCAAAGGAACCTATCTAGGTTACAGAAGCAAAGGTTACTGAGGAATCTGCGTATGAAAGAGCGGCAAGTAGCTGCTGCAAGAAAGCAGTTGCAGCAATGTAAGAAAGAATGGCATACATCATACTGCAAGGAAGGATATATCAGTACTGTACGAAGACTCTGCAAGAAGGCTTAAAGTTACAGCAGCACGGTGAATGACAAACTGCTGCAAGCAGACCTAGGATACAGCGCAAAGCTTTCTTCTCAAACAGTCAACTGAAGAAGTATCCAAACAAGAATAAATAGAGCTGTTCCAGAGAAGATCAAAGTTGCAGACACGGAGCCAATGCCAAGACGCCACGTGAACTGATGCGCCGTGAAAAGCTGTAAGCCACAACAATCGCATTAAATGCAACACAGAGAAAAAGTCAAGAAACATTTAATGCGACCACAGAAGAGATCTTGAGAGATCGCAGTTCACATTCAAAATGGGAAGTGTCTTCCTTCAACGGATACTTTCCCCAACGGATATACTCTCAAGATGTATAAATAGAAGGTGTGGCTGATTGAAGAAATTGCTGGATAAAGTTGAAGAGAAACTCACATATCATCCAAAGCTTTTAAACTTTCACATGTTCAGCCACTCAACCTTCTAGAAGTAGTTTACAACAACAAATGAGCTACCCAAGATCAAGACTACTTCTCACCAGTTGAAGATTTATTTTCTTTTTAACCTCTGTTCTGTGTGGTTAGGTTGTTTTAGGTGTCGAACAATTGATAGGAGAAATCCTTGCTGTTTGTATAGTTGTCTAAGTGTTAGACAACTTCTCTGTGTGGGAGTGTGGAACCCTGTGTGGGTTAGCCTTTAGAGTTCGTAGGAGCTGTGTGAACACTGGACTCTAGTAGGTGGTTAACTTTGTAAGTTGATAGATTGTTAGGAGTGTCCTGTAAATCAATCTTACTTAACGAAGTTCCTGCTCGAGGTAGCAGTAGAGTGGATGTAGAAAGGTTACACCACCTTCGAACCACTATATGCCATAAGTGTTTTATCGCTTTCTTATATGCGCCTTATCGTTTATATTTATCTTTGTCATAAGCATAAAGTGTTTTGAAAAAGATCATATTTGAGAAAACCAGCCTTGTGTCTTAAAACCTTTATTTTTCCGCTGCGTATAAAACTCTAGGTTATAGCGTGCAACACTGCATCCTAGTGCTGTAAGCAGTAACTGACTGGCTCTGTAAGTTCAAGTAACTTGCAGAACAATAAAGTTTTAATAGATTTTCAAAATCGACCAAGGTTCATTCACCCCCCTCTGAACCTTGGACACTATTTGGGACCCAACAGTGGTATACAAAAAGGAAAATATATGTGGAGCTTGTCAGAAGGGAAAATAAGTGAAAAGCTCATTCAAGGACAAGTTGCAGAAGTCATCTCACAGGATTCTAGACCTTCTACACATGGACCTTTTTGGACCAGTAGAACCAACAAGCATAAGTGGGAAGAAGTACTCACTTGTGGTAGTAGATGACTACTCCAGATACACATGGACCATATTTCTTGCTAAGAAATCAGAAACACAAAGCAAGCTACCTGACCTAATAAAAAAGATTCAAAATGAAAAGAGCTTAAACATTGTGAAGATCAGATCAGATAGAGAAACTGAGTTCACAAACAAATTCATTGAGAAATTCTGTTCTGACAATGGTATTCGTCATGAATACTCTGCTGCAAGAACACCTCAACAGAATGGTGTAGCTGAACGGAGGAATAGAACCCTCAAGGAAACAACAAGGATAATGATAGCCGAGGCAGGGATACCCAAGAGATTTTGGGCTGAAGCAACCAACACTGCATGCTATACACAGAATAAATGTCTAACCAACAAAGATCTAGACAAAACCCTTTATGAAGTCTGGAATGGATATACACCAAATGTCTCACATCTGCATATCTTTGGATGTAGGTGCTATATCCTCAACAATGGAAATGAGCATCTAAAAACCTTTGATGCAAAAACAGACGAATGAGTATTCTTAGGATACTCTGCTGTAAGTAGAGCCTACAAAATCTTTAACAAGAGAACCTTATTGGTTGAAGAATCAATCCATGTGGTGTTTGATGAACCACATTGTGACACAAAGAAACTAGAAGAAACTGTTGAGGATACAACTCCAAGGAAAGAAAGTGATGTTCCATATGTTAAGGGAGTTTTGCATACATGAGAAGACAAAGAAGAAGAAGTTGCACCTCTGGATGCAGCAGATAATCTTATAGCAGCAGAACTTCTAATCTTACAACAACATGAGGAGCAACCTAGACCTGTACATGTTTTTGAGCCTGACAGGACATGACTGAGGAATCATCCTAGGGATCTTATCATTGGAGATCCATAGGAGTAAGGACAAGAAGGTCCATTCCCCATGAAACAATGTTTGCATGCTTCATATCTCAAACAGAGGCCCAAAATGTTGAAGAAGCCCTACAAGATAGCAACTGGGTACAAGCCATGCAAGAAGAGCTAAATGGATTTGAAAGAAATCAAGTTTGGCAAATAGTTACAAGACCAACTCATTAAAGAGTTATTGGAACAAAATGGGTCTTCAAGAACAAGCTAGATGAATCTGGACTCGTTGTGAGGAACAAAGCAAGATTAGTTGCTAAAGGATATTTCTAAGAAGAAGGAATTGATTTTGATGAAACTTTTGCTTCAATAGCAAGGCTGGAAGCCATAAGGATTTTTCTGGCATATGCAGCTCACATGAATTTCAATGTATATCAAATGGATGTGAAGAGTGCATTCCTTAATGGTATTCTTACAGAGAAAGTGATGTAGAGCAACCTCCAGGTTTTGAAGATCAAGTAGAAGAGAAGGTGTTCAGGTTACACAAAGCCCTGTATGGACTCAAGCAAACACCAAGAGCTTGGTATGACACCTTATCTCTCTATCTGCTGGAAAATGGCTTCAAGAAAGGAACAGTGGACAAAACTCTGTTCAGGATACATGATGGAGATAATATACTTCTTGTACAGATATATGTGGATGATATCATCTTCGGATCCTCCAACAAAGAGTTATGTGAGAAGTTCTCCAATCTAATGCAATCGAAATTCGAGATGAGTATGATGAGAGAATTAAGTTTCTTTCTAGGGCTGCAAGTAAAACAGCTGGTTGCAGGAACCTTCATCAGCTAGGTCAAATACACAAAGGAACTTATCAAGAAGTTTGACATGGAGAATGGGTCAGCAACATCTGTTCCTATGTCTATATCCATAAACATTGACAAAGATGAAGATGGTAAAAATATAGATATCACGAAGTACAGATGGCTCATAGGATCCTTGTTGTATCTTACAGCAAGCAGGTCAGACATCATGTTTGCAGTTGGAGTTTGTGCAAGATTCCAAGTAGCACCAAATGAGTCACATCTTTCAGCTGTCAAAAGGATTATCAAGTATCTGAAAGGAACTCAGGAAGTAGGCCTATGGTATCCCAAGGAAGGAGGATTCAAGCTCAAAGGGTACTCTGACTCAGATTATGCAGGTTGCAAGATTGATAGAAAGAGCACTAGTGGGACTTGTCAATTTCTGGGAAATAAACTTGTTTTATGGTTCTGCAAGAAGCAAACATCGATTGCAACATCTACAGTAGAAACAAAATATGTTGCAGCAGGAAGTTGCTGTGCATAAATTCTCTGGATACAACAGCAACTAAGAGATTATGGGATTGAAGAAAAAGAGACTTCAATTCTCTGTGATAATACGAGTGCAATTGCAATTACCCATAATCCTGTATTTCACTCAAGAACAAAACATATCGATATACGACATCACTTTATTAGAGATCACGTGGAAAAGAAAGATGTCGTGCTTGAGAAAGTTCATATGGATCTCCAGCTTGCAGATATATTCACTAAACCGCTGAGTGAATCGAGGTATTCTATGCTTAGAAATGAGCTGGGAATTCTGAAATTATGAGTGAAAAAGAAAATGTAGAAGCCAGAGGGAATATCTGCATGCTTGCGAGAAGCTGCAAGTATAGTGCTATAAGCTGCGTCTGCATACAGCGCTGGGTTCAAACAGCGCTGCATTTTTTATCCTTACAACACAACAAGAAAATGAGAGAGTAAGCAACACTTGGTTACAACATTTATTTCAAAGAGTATTTAATACTCTGCAACCTCGTACCCAAGCTGATGCAACCTTAAAAGGACAATAAATTAGGCGGCAAATCGCATGTCTTTCAGCATTTAATGCAAGTCTGCTTTGTCAGAAGTCGGAGAGGCGTGGTCAGAGCCCACGTCTGCACAAGTCATAATTATTTACGATTTGACCCCTCCGTCTTTTTCTAAGGATCGTAAGATCATTTCCATCCTTTTAATCTCAACCGTCGATCTTACTACGCGTCCTTTGATATTCTCCATAACCCCATAACCTTCTATTTTCAAATTTATTTCACCTTCATCACAAAGAGAAGTTTCATTTCTTCACAAAATTTCCCTAGTCCCAAATATCTCAAATCTTCATCAATGGCGGCTCGACAAACTATAGTCTTGGAATGACGCTTGATCAACCAGCAACACGTTTACACTTCTGGGTTGTACGACAACTCCGTCATCCGCAGGATATTTGACGCGCTTGAACGGACCCAAATCTTAGGGCTGTTAACCACCATCTACGCTGGATTCTCTGTAGAATCAGTTCAAAGGTTCTACGCCTTTGCCAGGACTCCTGAGGAGAGAAACTGCATCCTGTTCAAAATGGATGCAGATGAAGAAGAAAGGTCTTTAACCATCAGAGACAAAGCCACCACCTTTAGCATCTCGTCTGGAGGCCTGACCCCCAGTCAGCTTGCGACATATGGGGAAAGCAACACTCAAGAGATGTGGGATCTCTTTAGAATTAGAGATGCAGGGGCAGAAATCAAGAGAAGCGCCCCGAAGAAACTCTTCAAACCGAAGTTTGAATTGCTCCATGATATCTGTGCACACTCCATTGAAGGCAAAACAGGGAGTTACGATAAATTCACAGATCTCCGGTTCTGGATCATGTCTGCCATCATGGCTGGAGAAAAGGTGAACTGGGCAAGGTTCATCTTGAAGAGAATATGGGAGGAAACAAAGAAGAGCACAGTGAGGAGGAGCTATGGAATCACCATTTGCTCTCTGCACTGCAAGCTAGGCCTTCAGCTTGCAGCTCCCATCCCCATTCCCATTGGGAAGTATCTCGGAGAGAAGAAGAAGGGTAAGACCCAACCAAAGACAGCTGCTACTGGGGTTGCACGGAAGAAAACCAAAAACAAAAAGAATGCAACCTTGGCATTGCAGGATGAAGTTGCAGGCAGCGGGGGTGAAGATGATAATGATAAAAGTCTTCTTCCCGTCATCAAGGGGACACCAAGGAGGGCAGAACCTGAACCTGAGTCCTCGTTCTCAGATGATGACGTATTCCTGGCCAGGAGGGCCCCACACAGCAAGAAGAAGGATACTGCAGCTGCTAATTCCCAACTCTCTACTACAAGTCAGTCGGTAGTTGCTGTTGTGGATGAGTCACATCAACAAAAGGTTCAGCCAGATGAAGAAGCTAGTCTACAAGGGGCTGTTGATTTAGCCTCTTCGCGCGATCCTGAAGCTGTTCAGTCTGTGCTCGATCCCACCTTCCCAGCTGCTAGAAATATGGAGGAGCAGTACAGTCTCTAGAGGGAGATGAGACTGTCCAAGGGGGAAATCTTGATGCAATGTAAGGATTTCCTTTCTGTGGAGCAAACAGTCCTGGAGTGGGCCAATTCAGAAGATATTCTGGCGCTCCTGCAACCTAAGTATGCAACAAAGGTGCAAGATCGATCAAGAAGCACTGCTACTCAAGGAGCACTGGACAAAGGGAAGGGCAAAGCTCCTGCAGAATCCCACTCTGCAGAGCTGCCGATGAAAGCAGCAACGGAGGATGCTCAAATCTTTCTAGCCCCGGCTACAGAGGCTATAAGAAGGGGCGATGAAGTCGCATTTGCGCAAGAGCAAATCGATACCCTGGGAATGGAGCAGGCTGAGGAGGCCATGCTGCAAAAGGCGCTGCAAGCAAGTGTCAAGAAGATAAGGATGCAGCACACTCCTAAGAGGATGCGGAGAGAAGGAAGCTCAAGTCATCACAATTCAAACTCCCTCGCATATGAACAAATGGTTGAAGACCTCTCCAATATAGTCACGCTTGAGTCTTTGGAGGAGGAGGAGCCTCAATTGGTGGACTACGGCGATTCCCCGGTGCACACCGTTCCTGATGTTGTTGCAGACACTCAGGGGGAACCAACCGCCATCATCAAAGACGTTCTCTCTAACATTGCTGAGATTGCCGATGACGCGACCACGGAGGAAGTTGTAGAGGAGGTACTCCCTATACTAGCAAGACATCAATACAGCAAACAACCATTCTATTAGAAGCTGCAGAAGAAACATGAAGGGTGGAGGCTGAGATTCTTGCAGTAGTCGAGCTTTCAGTGCTGCATACAGTGGAAGCTACAAGAAACCAACAAGAGCTGTAAGAACCCATTCTTGCAGCAGAGATGTCGAGGATACAGGACCAGCCGAGGAGACGGGGTCCTTACTGAAGACCTCAAACGAGGCTGTTGTTCAGACAACACTCTCTGAGGGTGAGAAGACCTCTGAAGGGGGCGGCTGTTGAGACAGTACCCTTTGAGGATGTTCGAGGAGAAGCTGAGGTAACCGCTAAACAACTAAAGACACCTCATGAGGAGGTTGATGCTGTTGCTGCTGCACGCTCAAAAGAACCTATCCAGGTTACAGCAGTAGAGGTTACTAAGGAAGCTGAGTATGCTGAATTCCTCCGGATAATGGCTGACCGCAACAGAGCTAAATATGGAAATATTGGTGACGTGGCAGTCACGATATCATCCAATGAGGAGGAAGAGGTCGTTGAAGAAAATCCCACCTCAGGCTGCTCAAGTCCCTTATCAAGCCTTCATGAGGATGATGATGAATAAATTGAACCAGAGGCTCTAAGGCAGGATGCAGCACAGCCCCCAAGATCTTTAGTTCCTTATGCTGCATCGATTGCTGCCTCTCAAAGACGGAATGCAGGCCTGACCCCTGATGAATCGATTGACATGGTAGTTGCTGCTGTTAGACACCTGCTTCATGCTTTTCAGGATCATGAGTCTAACATGCAGAACAACATGATGGTCGGTGCCAGTTCCACGCTGAAACCATGTCTTGCTTCAAGAAAGATATTGAAACACTGCCTGGAATGATCAAGCAAACTCTGAATGATAATGCTCACAGGTTGTACATGGACAGAGTTATAATGGAGGGAGAACTGAAAAGAGAAGCTACAAGCACTCGAGCTGAAGTCAAACTCTGCAAGCGACATGCAAAAACAACATCGAAAAGGCTGCACACTCACTCCATGGTGCTAGAGACACTTCTAGACCGTGTAACCGATCAATCCAGAAGAACCAGAAGTGTCGACGATCGATTGGGGAACCTGGAGATGATCGTAGGAGAATTGAGGGACATTATGGTAAATGCATTCCCTCAGTATACCCAAGGATCCAGGGAAGCCCCATCACCTGCAAGAGGACCACGTTCTAAAGTGGTTCCAAATGCCCCTGCTCCACCCCGGCTTTTGATGATGCCAAAAAAGAGGAAGGATTTCAAGATAGATACCGGAGCTCTGGGAGAAAGAAGGTGAGGAAGAAGATTATGACCAGCCTCTAAGCAGGAGGAGGAAGAGGTCTGGATCATCTGTTGCTGATGACGCTCATTCTCCAAAAAGATGGAGAAAAGATGATGGATGAGGAGTTGGTGGTGCAGTTGCTGCAAACAGATCAGCTGCAGGCACTGTATACAGCAGTGCTGCAAGAAAAGATGCAGTACCTCCATCTTCTCATCATACAAAGAGAGGGAGAGAGAGCTAGTAGCAAGGCGTAAGAAAGAGGGTGAGCAGAGCCAAGACGGAAAGACATTACAACGAGAAAATGGCTGCTCAGAGGGCGGAGAGAACCAGAGCTGAAAAAGTAGAATATGCCTGGATGCAAAGGCTTGGAGTGATTGATGAGAGGTGAATCTTTGACAAGACCTCTACCAATATCCCCGTCAAGAAATTCCACGTCTCGACACGGACAACATATCTGTTGAAGTGTCAGTGTTGATGGATCAGAGGCCCGATGGAGAGAACATGACCTGGAGCTTAAACATCTTCAAGGCAGTCAAGTTGCCTACAGATAGGAATCCATCCTTCGAATCAATCACGTTGTACAAGAGATCCGAGTATCTCAGAAACTTCAGATTTCTGTGTAGAAAGGGCAAATTCAGTAGATTTCAAACCTGTCAAACTGCACTGATAAGATATGAAGAGCTTACTAGGGCGGGAGAGCTTGAAGTCCAGAAATACTACATAGACCTAGTGAAGCAAGGCTATATAATGCCTTATTGTGAGGACTTCTGGCTGAGATGGATTCAGATCCCAAAGATTCAGGAGATACTTGAAGAATCCTTCCTATTAGGAGTCCATTCGAGCCTAGTGGAAAGGATCAAGAGAAAGAGCAGAGCAAGAAAGAAGGACTGTTGAAAGAAGACCAGATGAAACGTCTACAAGGAGGTCCATGTTTCAACAATAATCTTTATATTTGATAAAGAAGTAGACAAGATACATCTCTGATGAATCCAGGATTAGAACTTTTTTTTTCTAAAGCTTATCAAATATGTAATCCTGATGATATATGTTTTTATGCTATGTAAAAGCCTTCTTCATGAACGAAATAATGTAATGGTTTTGTTATCATCAAAAAAAGGGAAATTGTTGAGATTTCAGTGTTTAGATTTTGATGAGACAAACCAAAAATGTAATAGGAAGTTTGAGTACCCCATTTTTTCACAATGTTTAAATGAAAACATAGACTAGGATTGAGTCTAGTTATAGAAGCTGAAAGATGGAGGTACACATGCATACAATGCTGCATCGAAGATTTCAGAACGAAGCTGCTGCAAGAAAGCAGATACATCAACACTACAAGAAGGCAATTACAGCATTACAGCAAAGTAAGAATGGCATGCAACATCGCTGCAAGAAAAAGTTACAAGAATACTACAAGAAAAGATACAGCAGTACTGTACGAAGATACTGCAAGAAGGTCTAAGTTACAGCAGCGCTATAAAGGACAACCAACTGCAAGCAGACCTAGGATACAACGCAAAACTTACTACTCAAACAGTCAACAGCGCCAATGACAAACAGAATAAGTATCCTGCAATCCGAGGAAGGGTAAATACAGTACGCGAAACGAAGATCCAAACAAGAATTAATAGAGCCGTTCCAGAGAAGATCAAAGTTGCAGACACGGAGCCAATGCTAAGACGCCACGAGGACTGACGCGCTGCAAAAAGCTACGAGCCACAACCACCACATTAAATGCTCCAGAAAGAAAAGTCAAGACGCATTAAATGCATGCCATGTCTTTGATCAAGTACACTTAAATTCAAAATGGGAGATATCTCCTTCAATGGATTTCTTCTCTACAAGTATAAATAAAGGATGAGCAACCCTGAAGATGACTACTGAAACATTTGCATAAAAACTCTCAAGCATTCAAACAATACTCTTTCGAGTCTACTCTTAGTTTCAGTCACTCAACCTCTGTGAAGTGAAGCAAGTTCAAAGCTGAAAGATCCTTTGAAGGATTTAGAAGCTCACTTCACCGCACCAATTGAAGAGCAAATCTATATACTTTTTAACCTTGTTGCCGTGTGCTTAGATTTTTTTAGGTGTCAAACAGTTGATAGGAGAGATCCTTGCTGTTTGTATAGTTGTCTAAGATATAGACAGCTTCTCTGTGTGGGAGTTTGAAACCCTGTGTGGGTTTGCCTTTAGAGTTTGCAGTTGTTGTGTGTACACTGGACTCTAATAGGTGTTTAGCTTTGTAAGTTGATAGATTGTTAGGAGTGTCCTGTAAATCAATCTTGCTTAACAAAGTTCCTGCTCGAGGTAGCAGTAGATTGGACGTAAAAGGATTACACCACCTTCGAACCACTATAAGCCATAAGTGTTTTATTGCTTTCTTATCTGTGCTTTATCTTTTATATCTATCTCTATCATAAAGCATAAAACGTTTTGATAAGGATCATATTTGAGAAAACCAACCTTGTGTCTTAAAACCTTTTTTTTCCACTGCGTATAAAACTCAAAGTTACAGCGTGAAGCATTGCATCCTAGTGCTGTAAGCAGTAACTGACTGACACTGCAAGTTCAAGTAACTTGCAGAATAGTAAGTTTTAATCTGATTTTCAAAATCGACCAAGGTTCATTCACCCCCCTCTGAACCTCGAACACCACTTGGAACCAACACTAAGAAATATAGCTTGAATGCTTATTAATACATTTCAATGTAAGATGCAAGTGATTAGAAAATTGGGAGTTACAAATAATAATCAAATTAATAAATATTAGTAAATATATGACAAATAAGAAGTCAAAATAATAATAATAAGAAATATTATGGAATATTTTTTAATGCAAAAAATAATATAGATTATTGAAGATGATTAGTTGCAGTTTTTATATTATAATAGTGCAATAGTTGCGGTACTTTTTTATGCACCATTGGAAATGTCCTAGAGTTAAAAGGTACGAATATAAATAACTTAAAATTAATGAAGGTTTGGAAATAATACAAACATCCATTAATTATTTATGAGTAAAAACAGACCTTTATATTTTTGTAATATTGTATTTATTGGATTTTATATTTAAGACCTAAAGTAGTTTTTATTACATTTTGACAAATTTTTATATATTTAAAGTAAACTGTGTATAAAATTTATATGTAATATAAAAATTATAGATTTGTATTGTTAGGAAATTTATGTTTAGATTTTGATGAGACAAAACAGTGTTGTAATAGGAATTTAGAGTACCTCAATTTTTCCATAATGTTTAAGTGGAATCTTAGATTAGTTTAAGAGTCAGTTTTGTCTAAGTTGAAAAATGGAGAAACTCGAAAATTAGAATGAAGAAGCTTCATGGTAGTAGTCGGATACAACAAATAAACCTTATTGGTTTCTGCATTCAGCAAGTAGCAAGTAAGAAAATAGAAAGTTCTCCACAACATCTCAGAACAGAAAGCTGGCGCGGCATTCCAGAACAGAAAGCTGTCGCAGCATTCTAGAACAAAAAACTGACACAACATTCCAAAATAGGAAACAAGAAGAGATAGCATGCAGAACAATGCTATATAAGAATACATCTTGTCAAATATAGCCAGTAGAGACAAGTGATCAAGATGTACAAAGAACTAGTGTCCCATCAACACATGGACCGACAGACTGCAACAACCCTGAAGCGGAGAAATGTCTCATTAAATGAGCTGCTGAATAAGACAAGGAATTCGTCCTCAGTTTTTCAGAGACATTGAATGCAAGTTCAAGGACAATGAAGGGAAATTCAAATTCAAACGAAGTGTCTCTCTTCAACGGGCACATTTCTTATATTTATATATAGAGGAAGAGCTGACTGAAGAACTTACTGAATTACTGATTCTCAAATTCACTTTCGCAAGAGCAAGTTCTCAAGCATCTCACTCTCCAAGTATTCAGTCACTCAACCTTCTATTGAAGTAGTCAAGCCTTCGAGTCATTAAACTCCAGAGTTATCAAGGCTGCTTCAAGCATCAGTTGAAGACAAACCTATATACTTTTAACCTCTGTGTTGTGTGCTTAGATTGTTTTAGAGATGTCCTCAGTTGATAGGATTTAGATCATTTCTGAGTATTTATCTGTAACACTATGTGAGTTAATAGGATCCTATGTGGGTTAGCCTGAGGATTCGTGCAATCTGTGTGTAAGCAGAATCATTGTAGGTGAAAACTTGTTCATGTGATAGATTGTTAGGACAAGTCTTGTAATTCAATCTAGCCCAACGAATTTTCTCCTCGCAGTAGGAGTAAAGTGGACATAGAAGGGTTACACCACCTTCGAATCACTATAAGCCTTGAGTGCTTATTTCCTATTCTCATCTTTATCTGTGTTGCATTTTATAGTTTATCATTCTGCATTAAAATTTTTACAGAGTGCATATTTGAGAAAACGCTTTTCAAAATAAACTCTATCATATTTATTTCCTCTGCATACAGAACTCTAAAATAGTAAACTAAAAAGCTTTTCTGTCCAACTTACTGTTTTGCATTCAGTACTGTATTCTGTAATAGAATACAGTGCAGAAAATTCATATAACTTTGAAAAAGAAAAATCTATAGAGGTTCATTCATCCTCTCTAAACCTCTGAACCACTTGGGACCAACAAGTGGTATCAGAGTAAGTTGGGTTAAAAGTCAACTTATCTGGTTACCTACCCAGATCCACCCGTTTCTATTGTGAAAACCATTTTTTTCTTTTCTGTTTTTCAAAACTCATTCTTTAGCATAATTATGGATCTCTCACATCACAAGCTACCTATGTTTTCCATAGAGGAATATGATGACTGGAAGAGAACAGAGAGAAAGAGAAAGAGTCGAAGCCGAGGCGGCTGCAGCGTATGCAGTAGTTGCTGAGGTAGATGCAACAATTAAAGGGGCAATAATTGATAAAGGTGCTGAAGGAGCAGTCCTTAGACCTCGTCCTATATGACTACTACTTGCAGCAGCTAGAGCTAATATACCTGATTAAAGAAGAGCTTCACCACCTGCTGAGTACCTGATCAAGCCAAGACATGAATGCACTACTAAAGATAGAAAGAGGGCAAACCTAGACAATGCTGCCAAGAATGCATTGTTTCTCATGTTAGATAAAAGAACTTTTGGCAAAGTGAAAACATGCAAAACTGCCAAGAAAATATGGGACAACCTAGAACAGATTTGTGAAGAAACTGAACTGGCAAAGTATAACAAGATATCTACTGTAACTCAATTGTTTGAGCTGTTTAAAATGAAGCCTGAAGAATCTTTGGAAGAATTGAACTTAAGATTCACATCCATTGTGAATAAGCTAGAGTCTCTAGGAAAGTATTACAGCCAAAAGAAGATGAACATCAAAGTGCTTAGGGCATTAACTGTTGAATGTGATAGCAAAACAACAACCATGAGAGTATCAATGGATCTGAAGTCAATGAGTATATTTGATCTATTCTCAGATCTCAAAACATTTGAGTTCGACATCAATAGAAGAAAGATAGAGACTGAAGAATCAAACACTAAAGTCACGACACTTACAGCAAAATCCAAAGATACTACAACTGTAAGCAGCAGTAAGTAAAAGGAGCTGGATGCAGAAGATATAGAAGTATAAATGACACTTCTATTGAAGAAATTCAAGAAGTTCTTGAAAACCAACGCAAGAGGAAAATAGTTCAAGAAGAAGCCTCCTACCCTACAGGTAAATCAAGGATCACAATCAAATGCAGTTTCTTCTAACCTTTGTTACAACTGTAAAAACCAAGACATTATGCAAGACATTATTCTTAAATATCCTGAAGAAGAAAGGAAGCAAATGAGAGAAAAGAGGAAACATGAGAAGAAAAAACTAAGAGCATTTCTTGGTGGAGCTAAAACACTAAAAACAGCAAGCTTAACCAAAGAAGAATAAACAGAACAAAGCTCATCTAAAGTTGACAATGATAGCTCCATCTCTGATGAAGAAACATTGCTATGTCTAATGGAAAAGGATTGTGAAGATGAAGATAATGAGGTAACCTCCCAATCCTTTGATGATTCTAATAGAGAAAAACTGAATATGATTCAGTCTTTTAGATAGATCATGAGTGACTTTGAGCAGATAAACTCAGCATATGAAGAACTAAAAGAGGAAAATCTAATGCTCAAGAGTGAGCAAACTGCACGCAAAGAGAAACTCTCAGATCTTGAGTACTACAGTGCAAAATGCAATAATCTCAGAGCAAAAATCTCTAAGTTCAAACTGCTAGTCACTAAGCTAGAATTTGAGAAAGCTAGCTTGGAATATACAATTGATGTATACAGTAGATCATCTAGGATGACACAAGAATGTATTATTGAGACTCAAAATGCCTATAATGGAAAGGGTCTAGGATACAGTGCTGAAAGCTCTTAGAATACAGCAAGCACAATTGTGACTGAGAAGTTTGTTCAAGCAAGAGTTGCCTTCTCCGAAGAGCTTTTCCAATCCAAGAAAACCTCGAACAAACTAAGCTCGACTGATAATGGAAAGAAACCCTTACTGGACACTACAAAAAGTAAGACTGCACAGATCCACAGGATGCAACAAAATCAAAATGCTGCAACCAAGACAAGAATGCAACAATCTCACAAGTTATAGCAAAAGACTTTCTATCCATCTTATACCAAGACCTATATGTTCAAATCCAAAGGATCCTATGCTCTAGTAAGATATAAGAAAAGACCTCACTCTAAAAAAAGAGATAACACAAGGAAAGTTCCTACACACACTGTTCACAAACAACATTCTTCAAAGAATGCTTACAGAAAGAGAATCACCAAAGCTGATGACAAACTAATTGTCTTTAAGAAAGTTTGGATTCCAAAGAGGACTAACCCCAAAAAACCCGTACTTATATGGGTACTTAAATCTACCTAATTTGCATGCAGGAACAATTGCCATGAAGCAGCAGTGATGTATGGAATATTGATAGGGATTGCTCAAGACACATGACTGGCAACAAAGAAGCCTTGAAAGACTTCTAATCATGTAAATGCCCTAAAGTAGTGTTCAGAGATGATTCAAAAGGAAGCACCAATGGTATATGAAGCTTGATCAAAAATAAGACATGCATCAATGATGTGTGATATGTAAAAGGACTGAAGTATAATGTTGGTCCCAAGTGGTCAGAAGTTCAGAGGGGGGTGAATGAACCTCTATCGATTTTGAACTTTTTTAATACGTTTCTGTAAAACAGGTTTCTGATTCAGGAATGAATGCAACAACCTATCTCAGATCAGTAACCTGGCAGAGTGCAGTATCAGGTTCTTGATCCGGTAAACAGTATGCACATCGGAATAAATAGGATAGAGTTTCTGTTTGGAAAACCAATTTACTTTTGTAAGTATGTTGTTTGACAAAAGCCTTATGCAGTATGCTTATGATGTAAGCAACAGAATATAACAAAGTAAATGACAAAGATAAAAACAAGTAAACACTTATGGCTTATAGTGGTTCTACGTCCACTCTACTCCTTCTCAGAGGAGGAACTTCGTTAAGTCAGTTCGATTTACAAGCCTCGACTTTACAAACCTCTTCCTAACAAGTTATACCTACAGAATCCCAGATTCTTAGGTCACAAACCCACACGGGGTACACAATCCCACACAGGGCAAATAGCCTATACAAAGACTATATACTTAGCAAGGATCCAATCCTATCAACTAAGTTACACTAACACAACCTAGCGCACACAACATAAATAGTTAAAAGAATAAAAGGTTCTTCAACTGTTGCGATGAAGACAGTCTTGAACTTGAGAGCTCGAATACTTGAGTAGACTGGCTTCGAAGGTTGAGTGACTGAGCTTAATAAGCTTGAGAGAAAACTTGAGAGATCGATAATCTGTTATGTAGTTCAAAGCTTCAGTAGTCTTTTTAGTCACTCCATCCTTCTATTTATATCAGTAGAAAAATGCCCGTTGAAGAGAGGCATTGTCCTTGTTCACTTCAAAAAGATCTTCAAATTTACAATTAATGCGATTGAAAGTTTGGGAAATAGGGCATGTCCTATTCTTATCCGCATTAATGGCGCCACTCCTAGGTTACAGTAATTTTACAGAGCCGTAATTCTAGGTGGCATCATTTCATTGGTTTGACACGAACTTCTTTCTAACGGATCCTTGGCAATAGCCATTGTAACACCCTACCCCCATATGACGTATATTTAACAATAAAATATTTATCCTGTAGATAGATCATACTGACATTTCATTGATCCATATAAGTATACAAATATTATTTAATGACTAATATCGTGTATAATTAGAACACACAACCAATATCTCAGCATAAGTCATATTAAATACAAATCATGATACACGCGTTCCAAAATGTAAAATGAGGAGGAGGAGAAGGTTGCACGAGACATCAGCCGGCCGACCTGGTATACGTGGCGTCTATATATATAACCCACATCAAAAGAGCTATTGAAAAAAAAAACAAAAAAAAATATACGATTTTTGTGAGTCACAACTCAGTGAATAAAAACCATTAATTTAATTAAATAACAAGCAAATAACAATCATTAATATTAATCATAAATATATTCAAACATATGTAAATGCCATTATGTTCGGTTTATTATTCTGTGAACTGCTCAAACTTGGATCTGTTCCGAGATTTTCAATATGCCACTGTGTATATAGACCCGTAGGCTTACAATATGATTATGACCCGAAGGCCTTCACTGTGTATACAGATCCATAGCAAGACAGTCACGGGCCTTTTAATCTCATGCAATTTGTAATGCAACACATCAATCATTCGAACATATGATCACGTATACATTTGCCAATATATCATTTGATCCAATGACAAATTCAGATAAATACATATTTCTTATAGGACATATATACCAAACATTGCATATAAATCACATATACGGTTTATACTCACACGGCTATGATAAGTAATTTGTTCGTCGTTTTGGTTCCTCCTCCCGTCCTACAACCGGTGCTCCTATATGATCCAATGCAATTTAGCCAAATCGTCCCCTTAATATTTATTTCTATTATGTACTGAAATGCAATGCGTGTATGCTTAATTTCATTTATTTCATATATATATAATACTAAATTCTAGCAACCTTTATTCTTTCGACGTTTTCTTCCTTTCTCTAACTCCAATTCCTTTGAAACTTTACCACGTTATATTAGACATATTAACGGAAATTTTATCTATTTGATGTCTCTTTGATTCCTTCTCTAACATGTTCAAAAGATCGAGACAAGTCTATATACCAATTCTAGTTTTATACATATATTCATATTGACTAGTTAACTTGAAATACGTATAACTTACAGTACATAAATCATTTTTATGCAAGGTAAATTTATGAATAAACTAGACATAAAGTACTATAACTTTAATTTGAAACATTTTTGCAAATTCTGTTCCTAAACAAGTCTAATAATTTGTGCAAAACCGACAAAATAATTAATCTACTTGATAAGACAGAATCAACCATGTTCAGTATTTTCCCTATAACTTGAGCTATAAAATTCCAAATTGAACAAGGTAAAATTCTGTAGAAACCCAACATATATATCTACAACTTTCATGTTTAATATTTTTCATAATTCAGTCTCCAACCTGCTTAAAATTAAGCCACACTTACAGCATACATAACAGTTTTCGAACAGGGTCATATTAAACCAAACTCTGTAATCTGAGATAATCTCACTCAATACTTATCCAAATCATCCATGGTTTTCTTCTGGGTTTATCTAAGAAATAGGGCTATAAATTTCATATTTTAAGTTTTCCCCAATTTAGCCTCTAAAATTACCAGAAACCTCCGACAATCAGATGGGCAGATTGTTTCCAACAATACAACTTTCAGATTCACATTATATTTGAAAAATCATAACAAATCGAGTTTAACTCCAAATATTTCAAAATTTTACAAAAAGTTACAAGACCTAATTATATATAAGGTTTGTGTTTAACATTTTGACAGAATCAATCTCTAATTATATGAAAATCATGAAGCAAACCAGAACAAAATTTCCTTACTCTTTTTCTCCTTTTTCTTCTCCTCCCCGTCGCACCTTCGCTACCCCTTCTTTTCCTTTCCTTCCCTTCTTCTTTTTCCTCTTTATATCTACTATGTTCTTAGCATGAACAGCAACTTAGGTTGGAGAGAGGAAGGGATGGAGATGAACAAGAGGACGACAAGTGGCAGGGAATGGTGATGACTTGCCCCTTTATACCTTTTTCTTTTCTTTATTTTATTTTAATACTTGCTCTAGCAAATAAATAAACAAAATACACAATAATACATTATATTTTTTTTATTCTTTTCTATTTTCTAATTGATTTCTACTATTTATTTTCAAACCAAGTATTATTCTAAATTCTTTACGAATGCCAATATGCTATATTTTTAATGTATTATATCTAAATTTAAAAGAATGGAATGAATGCATGAAATGAATGTCAAATGACGTATATGTTTTGGTCAAGGATGTTACAACTCTTCCCCTCTATAAGAATTTTGTCCTAAAAAATTTGTTATTCTTCTATGCAATGTACTAATAAGAAGATCAGTTACCAGTGAATAAATGCGGATATAACTTTTTCATTTTTTTCTTCTGTCTCCCAGGTTGCTTCCTCTATACCATGGTTTCTCCAAATAACTTTAACCATTGGAATTTCTCTGTTTTACAATTGTTTGATTCTGAAATCTGCTATCAAGACTGGTTCTTCTATGTAGCTTAAGTTTTTTGCAATTTGTACCTCTGAATCCCGCAACACATGTGAAGGATCAGATCGATATCATTGCAACATGCTAACATGAAAAATATTATGGATCTGAGCCAATTCTGGAGGTAATGCTAATTCGTATGCCAATGGTCCAACTTTTCCGATGATATCGTATGACCCGATATATCGAGGGCTTAATTTTCCTTTGTTACCGAATCTCATAACACCTTTCCAAGGAGAACCCGTAAAATTACTTTATCACCAACCTGGTATTCCATCTCTTTTCTATGTTGATCAAAGTAGCTCTTTTGTCGGTCTTGTGCAGCCTTCAATTTACTTTTAATGACATCAACCTTGTCAATTGTGTTCTGAACAATTTTTGGCCCTTCTAAAATTTCTATACCCTTTTTATCCCAATATAGTGGACTTCTGCACTTTCTTCCATATAACGCCTCATACAGTGCCATTCCAATGCTATTGTGAAATTGGTTATTATAAGCAAATTTCATTAATAGAATATATCTATCCCACGAACCTTAAAACTCAATAACACAAGCGCGTAGCATCTCTTCTAACGTTTGTATAGTCCTTTATGATTGACCATCTGTTTGAGGGTGAAAAGCTGTATTGAAATGTAATTTGGTCCCCATAGCTGTTTGAAAACTCTCTCAAAATCGAGAAGTAAATCTCGGATCTCTATCTGAAACAATGGACACTGGTATACCATGTAGTCGTACAATTTCTCTGACGTACTTCTCTGTCAATTGATCTAATGAACAACCCCAACGTAAAGGTAAAAAATGTGCTGATTTAGTCAATCTATCCACAATTACCCAAATAACATTATTCCCTTGTTGCGTTTTTGGTAATCCCAAAACAAAGTCCATCGTAATCCGCTCCCATTTCCAAATCGGAATAGATAGGGGTTTTAGCATACCTGCGGGTGCTTGATGTTCTGCTTTAACTTGCTGACAAGTAAGACATCTGGAAATAAATTCAGCAACATCTTTCTTCATTTTTGGCCACTAGTAATGTTGCCTCAATGTGTGGTACATCTTTGTTGTACCTGGATGCATAACATACGGTGCATTGTGTGTCTCGTCTAAAATCTCTCGTCATAAATCATCAACGTCAGGTACACACAACCTGATGCCAAACATTAATATACCATCTTGTAAATCAAATGGTGTGTCTTTGCCGTGTCGCACTTGTTCAATAATTTCTGTCAATTTTTCATCTCTGTTTTGTGCATCTTGTATTCGTTGTCTCAATACCGGATGAATCTCCAAGGTAGCAATCAGCACTCCACATGTATCTAACTGTAGTCTTGTATTCAAACTTCGTAGAGCAATCAAATCTGAAAATGGAGTCATATGCATATGTGCCACTGTACCATCGGACTTCCGACTTAATGCATCCGCCACAACGTTGGCCTTTCCCGGATGATACTCTATTGTGCAATCATAATCTTTCAATAGTTCCATCCAACGTCTCGGTCGCATGTTCAGTTCTCTCTGACTCATCAAATACTTCAAGCTTTTATGATCGGTAAATATCTGGAATGTCTCTCCATAAAGATAATGTCGTCAAATTTTTAAAGCAAATACCACTGCCGCTAACTCTAAATCATGAACCGGATAGGAAACTTCATGTGGTCATAATTGTCGTGATGCATAAGCAATTACTTTTCCATTCTGCATTAGAACACAACCAAGTCCTTGATGTGAAGCATCACTGTAAATGACAAATCCCCCAGTGCCTATAGGAATTGTGAGTATCGGTGTTGTAGTCAAACAATGCTTTAACTCATCAAAACTCTGTTGACATCTGTCGCTCCAATGAAATTGAACATTCTTTCGTAGCAGTTTTGTGAGTGGCGCTACTATAATGGAAAATCCTTCGACAAATCGTCTATAGTATCCAGCCATACCAAGAAAGCTTCGAACCTCTGAAACTGTCGTAGACACCTCCCAGTTTACTACTGCCTCAATATTTCTAAAATCGACCTCTATGTCTTGTCTAGATACTATGTATCCCAAAAATACCACATGATCCAACCAAAACTCATATTTACTCAACTTTGCGTATAGTTGTTTTTCTCGTAAGATTTGTAACACTATCCGTAAATGATCTGCATGCTCCTCTGTACTCTGTGAATATACTAGTATATCATTAATGAAGACAATGACAAATCTATCAAGGAAAGGTTGGAACACTTTATTTATTAAAGTCATGAGCTGCTGGTGCATTGGTTAAACTGAATGGCATCACCAAAAATTCATAATGCCCATATCGAGTTCTGAATGTTATCTTCGGAATATCATCTGTGGCTATCTTTAACTAATGGTGCCCAGATCGAAGATCTATCTTGGAAAATACTTGCGCACCCTGTAGTTGATTAAATAAATCATCTATCCGTGGTAATGGGTATTTGTTCTTCACTGTCACTTGATTCAGCTTTCGGTAATCTATGCACAGTCGTAATGTACCATCTTTTTTTTTCACGAAAAACACTGGCGCACCCCAAGATGATACACTAGCCCGTATATATCCTTTGTCTAACAATTCATGCAATTGTTTCTTTAATTCCTATAACTCCAATGGGGCCATCCGATATGGAGGAATAGAGATTGGTGCGGTACCTGACATCAACTCAATGATGAACTCTGTCTCTCTATCTAGTGGTAATCCTGGTAAATCCTCTGGGAAACCTTAAAAAAATCTTTAACAATTAGAATATCTCTAATCTCATCATATGTAGCTGTATGATCTATAACATGTGCCAGATATGCCTCGCATTCGTCTCTAATCATACGGAAAGCTATTGTTGCTGAAATCAAACATATTGGTACAATCCGTCGATCACCATAGAAAACCATTTTAGTCTGTCTAGGAGAATCTATCACTACTTCTTTAGTATAACAATCCACTTTAGCACGATGTCTTGATAACCAGTCCATACCCAATATAACATCAAACTC
Source organism: Scutellaria galericulata (assembly GCA_946896805.1). Taxonomy (NCBI): domain Eukaryota; kingdom Viridiplantae; phylum Streptophyta; class Magnoliopsida; order Lamiales; family Lamiaceae; genus Scutellaria; species Scutellaria galericulata. The sequence continues at coordinate 4,425,682 of OX335787.1, read as the reverse complement.
ACGCAAAAATAACAGGATCAAATCAGCTGGTAGTTCTACTGTATCAACCTGCATTATACAATTCCGATATACCGTATGCACCATCACAACCTCACCCAATGGAGTATGTACTTCTAAGTTGTAATCTAGTGATTTGGGTTCTTTATACAAATGAGATACTATGGTAGATGATATGAATGAATGAGTGGATCCTGTATCTATCAATATATGTATTTCAAAATCATTCAAATAGAGTTTACCAGTAATGACCTCAGGTGCTGTAGCTACCTCCCGCTGTGATATAGCAAAAACTCGTGTCTGACCCTGTGATCATGTTCCCGGTGTCTTTGATCTTCTTCTACTCGCAGTAGAGCTCAAAATCTGACCTCTACCACAACCTCTACCAACACTCACCATTGGTGCTGCTGGCCGAATATGTTGCACTGTCGATTCTGATGCTGCTCTGCCAGTGTTTGATTTATCAGGTCTAGCTGGACATTCCCTATAAAAATGTCCTTGTTGTCCATAGTAGTAGCAACCTCCAGTAAGCACTCGACACTCTCCTGCATGATATCGACCACAGTGCTGACACATAGTCGTGTCTGTATTAATGAAGGTTTGGAAATAATACAAACATCAATTAATTATTTATGAGTAAAAACAAACTTGTATATTTTTGTAATGTTGTATTTATTCGTTTTTATATTTAAGACCTAAAGTAGTTTTTATTACATTTTGACAAATTTATATATATTTAAAGTAAACTGTGTATAAAAGTTATATGTAATATAAAAAATATAGATTTATATTGTTAGGAAATTTATGTATAGATTTTGATGAGACAAAACAGTATTGTAATAGGAATTTAGAGTACCCCAATTTTTCCATATTGTTTAAGTAGAATCTTAGATTAGTTTTCGAGTCAGTTTTGTTTAATTTGAAGAATGAAGAAACTCGAAAATCAGAAAGATGAAGGTTGTTGGTAGCAGTCAGATACAACAAAAAAACCTTATTGGTTTCTGCATTCAGCAAGTAAGAAAACAGAAAGTTCTCCGCAGCATCTCAGAACAGAAAGTTGGCGCAACATTCCAGAACAGGAAGCAAGAAGAGACAGCACGTGAAACAATGCTATACGAGGAATATCATTGTTATATGAGAATACATCTGGTCAAATATAGCCAGTAGAGATAAGTGATCAAGCTGTACGAAAAATCAGTGTCCCACCGACACGTGGACCAACATACTGCAACAACCTTGAAGCGAAGAATAGTCACATTAAATGTGTCTCTTTTCAACGGGCACATTTCTTATATATATATATATATATATATATATATATATATATATAAAGAGCTGACTGAAGAACTTACTGAATTACTGATTCTCAAATTCACTTTTACAAGAGCAAGTTCTCAAGCATCTCAATCTCCAAGTATTCAGTCACTTAACCTCCTACTAAAGCAGTCAAACCTTCGAGTCATCAACAAGTATTTAATTATATCTTATTTTATAGCTTTCATAATAATTTATTAATATTTATATGATATTTCATTATGATAATAAATGTTATTTTATAATATTAATTCAATATAGTAAATATTTATTAAATAGTGTTTTATTCGTCAAGTAATATAACTAAATATATATTGGATAATTTAATGTGGTGTACTTGAAAATAATTAAAAAAAAACAAATGGGGAAAATCGAGACAAGAGTTAGACTATTTCTCTGTAAGACGAAATCACCATGTATACAGTGTTTTACGGTCCATGACAAACATATGACTTACTAACTAAAGGATCGCAGCACAATAATTCCAAAAGTTTTACAGCGAACAAAAACAATATTTGGAGTTTTTCTGTGATAAGAAGACCAGAATAGCACAAATGCAAGATTGCGAACTTATGTAAGCAAATTGTAGTTGAGTGAATAATTCAGAGGTCTTATTTATAAAATTCAAAGAGTTGTAGTGTCTTTTTGGAATTCGGCATCTTTTAGGCTGAACCATTGTGGCTCAAACTGGTTGGGAATGTTTCAAGAAGCTCGTAGCCAGTTTTCCACAAGATCAGATAAGTGAATAGTTTTTAATTCAATATTTTTATGAGAGTCTTTCTTTAATAGATAGGAAGATGCAACTAGCGGAGGTGTATTGATGTATAAAACTCCAACTACAACATGAGAATTAATTTCAAATATAACTGTGAATTCCCAAAAGTGTGGTACATGGGACTCATCATTGATGAAAGTAGTTGAAGATAAAAAGTTGTCATTGGGCAGTAATTACATGAATCAACCATATTCATTGAGAAGATTGTTGATGGAAAGTGCCAGAAGTAAAGTCATGTCATATGATCACACCACTGATGCGTATAGGATTTTATTGGATGATCTATGTTATTGACACAAAAAATTCTTAGGAAATAAAGTATGGCTCGTACTCTAATACCTTCAATCCGTGATGGAGAGATCATCCAAACTTTAGGTGGGATAATCAGCAGACATCTCGAGATGATGAGCAATGCTATCGTCACCTACCTTAGAAAATACGCAATAGACAATATCATATGAAACAGCAACCTAAACTGAATTCTAAGCCGAAGGCACTCTTAAAGAATTGGTGATTGCATTGGCCTCCAATATGTAAATCCAAAATGATACTCTGCAATTTGAAAAAGGATACTATATACAATTGCAAAAGATGTTATACAATTCCAAAGAGATACTCAGTCGAGTATAATAAATTTAGAAAATCATGCGAGTTAGATGGTTATTGCATTCAATCGTTTAAATTTAGGACCTTTTACAAGAAACTGGAGTTGTGATACAGTTAGTTGATCATAGCATATCTTGAGGGTGTAATTGATGATATTATATCCAAATCAATGACTTCATATTCCTTGCTGATTTTTATTTGTTGGATATGGATGAGAAGGTTTGGCAAATTCCACGCCTATCTTTTTAGGGAGATAACTCTTAAATACCTCACAAACTTATTTTGAGTGGCACAAGGTAAATACTTATTTTTTATATTATTGTTATTATTAGTATTATTATTATAATACTAATATTATATATTGCATATGTAATTAGGTAAATATTTTTTGGTCGATTGTGGATTTCCTAACCGACGCCAGTTTTTAGCTCCATTTCGAGGTGTAAGAAATCATCTACAAGATTTTGCAGGTCAGGGTAATGACCCTGAAAATGAGAAAGAATTGTTCAATCTTCGTCATGCATCTTTAAGGAATGTGATCGAGAGAATATTTGGTATTTTTAAATCAAGATTCACAATTTTTAAGTCAACACCTCCATTTTTATTTAAGACAAAAGCAGAACTTGTATTAGCATATGCAGCTCTACATAACTTTCTTCACAAAGAATGCCGTTCTGATGAATTTCCAATTGAACCGGTGGACGAACCTTCATCTTCAACATTACCAGTTAATGAAGACCATAACTTTGAGCCTATTATTCAAACCCAAGAGCAAGAGCGACAAGACGCTAAAGCTTGGAGGACTAGTATAGCTATGGATATGTGGATGAATGCTATTTAGGAGGATATGATATTATGGAGAATTATTATTTTTATTTTTTTTGTCTTTGACTCTTTTTAAATTCGAATGTATGAAAAAAATCTTGAACTCTTATCGTATGTCATAAATCCATGAAGTTCTGCAAAGTCCACAAAGTCCTACAGAATCCATTAAAATCCTGATTAAAAAGTTTTACAGAATCTTGCAAAATCTTAAAAATTATAAAAATCCTGCAAAGTCTTTTAAATCCGCATGACTTTTTCCACCTAAAAGTCCTTTAAAATCCTAATCCAATACACCCCTAAGATAGATATTTGTAAGGGTAACAATACGATGGAATTAATAGATAAATTGTTTATTTTAGCATTTACAAGGTTATGAAATATTCTAATGACGTGATTGTTGTCAATGTTGTGAATGTTATAGAATCAGCTATTCATAATACTTTTGAAATAGATAAATTAGTATTTACTAATAATAAGGATGATGAAGGGGTTGTTTTAGTTTCCCCTTATGGTCGATTGAAGAAAGTCATGCAAAAGTACAAGTCATAACATCTTATTTTAGAATGAATCGAAGATCTTGTATTTAAAACTTTAACAACACTCTTGATAGATTAATAAACTGTTTGACATCCTATAGTTAGATATTTTTTAAGCTCAAGAAAGTATCAATAATAAAATCTTAATCATCATTACTTTAATAAGAAGTTCTAACAAAGGATAGTGTGATTATAGTGTTAACCAATTTCTAAGTAAAGGGCATGTTCAATGCAAGGACGAAAATATCGGTAAAAATATCGGTACCTTGATTTTACGCAAATATCGACGGATATATCGATTTTGGTGGAAATATCGGACATTCTTTTTTAAACTATGGAAACTTTGTAAAAAAAATTGAAAAATATATCTAGTAGTTTATAGAATATTATAACTAACATTAATACATATATTGAACTTAAATTCCAAATAAAATGATATGTTTACAACAAATATAGAGATAAATTATTATATAAACGTTGTCTGTTAGTGATAATATGACAAATTTTGTACAAAATTAATATATAGACTAGTAATAGCTTGAACTCCTATGAGGTTTAAATGAATAAGATGGCCATCTTGATTCAAATGAATAAGATGGTCATCTTGATTCAAACAATATTGATATCAACTTAAAATATTAGACCAATTTTCAATGTAATCACGAAGATAACATTCATAGGTTTCTCTATTTCTTCTGTAATTCCATAAATATGATAATGTGGATTGACCTAATATGGTTAGTTCCTAGGTTACCATTATAATTAACTTATGTTAATAATAAAAAAAAATTGCACAAGCACATAAGTACTAAATATTGCATTACATGTACAAAACAATAAATAAATATAGATCACAACATCCTTTTAAAAAATTAAATATTTTAGTAAAGTATTTGAATAACTAAACTTTTTATTCTCTAAAAATCTTGAATCCTCTTGATGTAGAACAATATTTGTAGAAGGAGAATATTTGTGGAGTGTGATTTTGATAGTTGAAACTTGAAATTGTTATGGAATGGAATGTATAAAAATATATCATTTATAGATAAAAAAAAAGGTAGACAAAAAAATGAAAAAAAAAATTACAAAAAAAGAAAAAATTAAAAAAAAATCGCTGATATTGACGGCGATACACCACATTTTTATAAAGGAATTCACCGATATCGATATTTTACCGATATTTCCCGATATATCTCCGATATTTTGACGAAAAAAAAAGTTGCGTATTATTATTTCGGTACTTGAATTTGAGCGAAATTTGGCCAAAATTTTCATCCATGGTTCCATGAATCCATATTATTGAAAAGAAAAATACTAGACAGACATTGAAGATTGAATGGTTTTTTTCTCTAACTTCTAGCATTTATAGTTAATAGGATTATTTGTACTAACACCACCAAACTATCAGTAATTTTACACATAAACCATCAAACTTTTTTTTGTAGCATCAATATATATAAACTATACAGGATTGACACATAAACCACTAAACTTTTTTTTCGGACATTTTTCACCTGATTTCGGCACGTGACATACACATGATATATTTTAAAGGGGTGTTTTTATCCACATAATAGAGTTGTTGATATTTCCTTGCACTTTGTGAATTTCAAAGAAGTTGTGTAGATAAAAATATTCCTTTAAAATATGAGATGTGTATGTCACGTGCCGGAATCTAATGAAAAATGGCTGGAAAAAAAGTTTAGTGGTTTATATGTCAATTCCGTGTAGTTTATATATATCGATGCAACAAAAAAAGTTTGGTGGTTTATGTGCAAAATCACTGATAGTTTGATAGTATTAGTGCAATTAACCCTAGTTAATATAAAAAGTAGGTCTTGATAGTGTTTCATAGATTCCACTTTGTGATACGAGCCAAGCTGACCCGAATGATCAATGACTAATCAATGTAGGTCAACACCATTAATGGTCGGTCAACACCCAATCAACATGAACCCAAAGTACTTTAGGTTGTCTATGAGCAAATTTTTTCTAACCCTACGACAATGATGGATTCCTAGCCATGACAATGGTAATAATCGTTGTCTATGTGCATTTTTCTTATAATGAGTCAAGTAAAAAAAGTATTACATGATATGCATACAAAAATATAAAATTATGGAATTAAAAATATTACTTGTCAAGTTACAATTTCTCAAATTACCTCATACACAGAAAAGTACTACATTATATTGTTCAATCAATAATATTACATAGTATTACTTATTAATTTTTTTTTTCGAAATATTACATTATAGACACAAAAAATACACTATGATAATAAAAAAAATTACTTTTGAAATTACAATTCTCAAATCAATTGTGTATTTAGAATCTTGCAATCAAAGTAATTATGACATGATGTATATAAAAGTATTATATAATATACAGAAAAGAGTACTACTTGTTAAATCATAATTTCTCAAAAATATTACATTATACATATAAAAGTATTATATGATACAAAACTATTAACTAATATACATTCAAAATGTATATTAGTTAACAATTATGTAGACAATTCATATAAATACTTTAATAAATAAATTCAAGTTCCATTACATTTTGGAATTAAAATTGGTCTAAACAATCCATATGCATATTTTAATAATTGATCTAAGACAATTCATATGAATTTTTTGAATTTTTTTTTGAGTGTGGGTTAGGCTAAAATGGGAAAAATATATATAGAGAACTGTCTATGTAAATTCTCTGTCTCCTCCTTTTCTCATTAACAACCAAAACACAGGAAATTAATTAATCAACTTTTTTTCTTTTTAAATGTTGAAGCATGGTGAATATATATGTATATATTAGTATTTCTCTCGCATGTTGCATGCGCATTACACATGAATTGTATGCTCATTGCACGTGTGTTGCACCGATTATGCACGGGAGTTGTACGTTCGTTGTACGTATTATGATATTTGTAGTTATATTTCAAAAATTATTATATTAAGTGATTAAAATTTTCATATTTTATAAACCAAAATAAATAAATAAACAATGTCTACAACAAATAACAAAAACTTTGATGATTACAAATTCTTTTTTATATACAACTAGTAAAGAGCACGTGTGTTGCACGTAAAAGATGAATTTTGTTGTTGTTGTTGTTTAAAAAAAGGAAAAAAATATTGTTACATAATATGATTATACCTTTTTTAGAAATAGTAATTGATATTATAATCATTTCTATGCAGACATTAAATTTTTTTTAATAAAACATAAAAATTTGTTGTTTATGCTGCAATTTTTAAAAAAGAAGTTTAATATTATATAAATGTGAAAAAAAAACTAATCTAAAAAAACAAAAAAAAAATTCAATTTCTTTCTTGGCTTCCAACATTTTCTTTATTTATACCATATGTAATCTTATTCACTTATACTAAACATTGCAATACTCAAGTATGGTCCCATGTCAAAACATTTTCTGAATATTGATTTGCTCAATAAGTTACACTTTGTTGGTTGGGTAGATGTAATTGCAAGTTGATAACTGGTGAAAATATTTCATATAAATTGAATTAAAAAATTATCAACATTGCTTATTGAGTAGAGAGTCACCGAGCATTTTGGAATTGTTTTATTTCATCAATTATATCTTTATTATATTTTTGGGGCATGTTAATTGTCACTCGGTCATGACCTTTTGTAGATATATTTGTACAAATATTTCACAACTAGGCACTTTAGAACATATCTCGACATTTACATCTAGATAGAAGATATGAATTGCATGGTAAGATTAAGAAAATGTTGTTGACTCCTTGCACTTTAGTTATTTTAAGTTTTTGCACCTTTATTTAGGGGATGTCATTAGTGTGTTAAGCAAAATCATTAATTTAAACACAAGCAATTAAAAATAAAAATACAAATCAGAGTGCAAAAATAAAATTGCGTCATCATTTTGCAGAACTACCATCAAACAAAAATCATCATGCAACTCATCACATTCAAACACACAACACATCAGATGCATCATATTAGTTCGAACAGCAACATCATCAGTCTCGCACAAATCATGCAACATATTGAATTTCCCACAAATAATTTCACAAATCATGCAACAATTTCCCACAATTTCACAATCATTTCACAATAGATTGCTACCATCATCAGAGTCATTTCCCACAAATCATTAGACAAATCATGCAACAATTTCCCACAATTTCAAAAATCATTTCACAACAGATTGTTACCATCATCAGAGTCATTTCCAACAAATCATTTCACAAATCATGCAACAATTTCAGAGGGGCAGAAAAATGCATATAACCTAAGAACTGAGGGAACCAGATCGCTAAACACTCGTAGAAAAAACGTCTCATTTCTAGAGTTTGAGAGACATCAGATCTAAAGGGGTACCTCAATCTTGGGAGAGCATCCCCATCCTTCTCCATCTGAGTTTTGGCCACATAAGATTCCTCCAAATCACAAATGAAGCCCTCTTCCTGGCTCGAAGACAGAAACTCCATCATATGGCAATTTCAGGGGGCCGATTTTGTGTAAGGGGCGACTATGGTGGGAGGGGCTTGAAGAACAAAGGTCGATTGGAGGGTTTGTGTTGCAATGGTGGAAATCAGGGTTTGAAGAACAATGGGAGGGCCCGATTCCATCACTGCATATACAACAATTAATTAGGATTTGTGTTGCATTTGGTTAGATAACTTTAGTTTAGTTAGGGTTAGTTAGATTATCTAACCTTAGTTTAGTTTAATTAGGTTAAGTTTAATTAGGATTAGGTTATTAATTAAACATAAATTAATTTGACAAATCAAAATTTTGGATGGCATTTTTGAAATAATAATGAGATAAAGGGATATTAAGGTAAAAAAAAATTTGTCATATATTGGCTGGAAAGTTGAGTTGGGACAAAGCGAAATGGCAAATAGGCAAGTTGAGGTGGGACGGAGGAAGTATTTAATACTAAATTAGACGATACATATTCCATGATATCCCCAATATATATTTTTTGTATATAAATATAATATTTGATTTTTATCAATTTTACTAATTTTTTTAATCTCATGTATTAGATGGTCCTAAACTACTACATACTAATATATATTGCCACTTCTTTACGTCATAGATATGGGTTTTCCTGTTTCAAATAATAATATGATTAGCTTTTCCGGATTACCAAACTTAAGTTTAATTTGATTATTTGATTAATTAATCAACTGAAATGATATTTTTAATTTGGATAATTTTTTATTTATTTTGAATTGATAATCTGCTAGTGCTTTTAACTTTTTTTATTTATTCATTGATAGAAATGTTAGCATCGATTTCAATTCAAATATAACAATATTTTCAAGGTCAAATTTTATAATCAAATCGCAAATTGTGGAATGTAGAAAAGAAAGACCTCAAGTCAATTGCTAAGTCTTTCAATCCTCTTCACAATGCCAATTTATTTACCTAAATAGTTCTTCTACCTTCATGTCTGTGAATTGATTATGTTTTGCATGAGTTGATAATATAATTAATCTGCCACATGTTATTGTAGTAAAACTCAAAATTTCTCATTTTCATTGAAGTGAATTTAAAATTTAATTATAGTTTCCTCAAAAAAAAATGATACATCGATTATTTTTTAACTTGATATAATTTTATATGTAATAGTTTTACTATAAAAGACATTAAATATGTATCCTATCCTTAAATAAATATAAAAACGACGTACTCCAAGTTTAAAAATATGAAATAGCAACATAATATGTTTTTGGTAATCTAATTACCATCACTTTACAAAAAAAAAAATATTATAGGACATTAATAAAAAATACACTTTATTATTAACCTATTACATGCACACAACTTTAATAATAATGATGAATATAATTCTTATTAGTATTATTGGAAGAATCAATTGAGTTTTCAAATAACAATAATTAAGTTGATTGATTTGCTCCTGAATGGTTTTTGTTGATGAATTAATATTTAATAGTCTTTGTTGTGCAAGATTATTTGGTGTAGATGGATTTGGAAGGGTCCATACAATACAAAAGTACTAAATGACAATTATTAAAATTATTAATTACTAAATTACTATTATGACCCTAAATAATAATATTTAATAAGGATGTATTAGGCAATTCAAAATTTATAAGAAACATTCAATTGTACAATATTTTAATTCATATTGCAGAATAGATCATTTACCATATTATCATACTTTAATTTGTCATTTTCACATGTCTTTAATTAATGTATCAATATATTATTTACATATCAATAATTTTGATAAAATAATTAATGAGATTTAAATGTACATATGAAAAAATGGAGGAAATTTTGTCACGACCACATTTCTAATATAATTAGACATGTAATAGATTTTCATATTAAAAGACCTGTAAGTGAGTGTGTGATTTTTTTTAAAACATAATAACATAAATAACTTTTCTTGCACATGAAAACCCAATAAGACTATAATATGTTTCGTAGCATGTACCATAAAGTCAAGCCACACCCACTTCTATATTTTACATATTTATATATATCAAAGGATCAAACAGAAGAAGCCCAAGTACTTTATCAGAATATTGTTTAAAGCAAAATAAGTCCAACAGGTCGTCTTCCATGTACACCATCTCCGAACCCGTAGGAACTCAACAACACGGTCAGTAAGTCCATGAGCTTATATATCAGCAGGTTCACCTACAATGCATGAACTATATGAGCTAAAAAGCTCAGTAAGCAGAAATTATGCACATAACATTAATAATATGGAATGATGTCAATAATGCATGCTAATGAATGAAAACATTTCTTACAAAATCATTTTCCTTCATTAGGCCCTTGACCACCATCTACTAGGCACCATATAGACCTTAATATAACATCATTCATTATAGCCATATCCATGTCTCACATGCCACCGGCTAAGCATATAGTATTGGTAGTCATATCCATGTCTCACATGCCACCGGCTAAACGAATCAAGCCATATCCATGTCTCACATGCCACCAACTAAACAAATCAAGCCATATACATGTCTCACATGCCACCGGCTACCCATATAATATATTGTAAGCATGATTACATGTCTCGGTGCACTAGTAGTGGTCAATAAAATACTTTTCATCTTGAATTCATGTTTTGCATGCAGAATACAATAACTTTCATCATTTACGTATGCATGTGTTGATGCTCGTGATTGATATTCGTAATGCATCACATATATCTTCACATAACATCACTCAAACACGTCATTCTCAAGGAGATATAAACTCATGTAATATCACTTAATCAATATTTACACACACATATATATATATATATATATATATATATATATATATATATTCATACATTGTAATTGCAAATAAACTTCTACTTACTTAAATCCCCAATGATTTTGACCTCTCAAACTTTCTTAATATCAAATCTCAGATGGTTTTACTTTGATTAAACACCAGAAACCAAATACAAATATTTTTATTTTATAATTAAACGAGCACACTATTTCGATTGAACGAGTTATACCTTTTATCACTAAAAGAAATGCGGGTCTTATTCTTTTTAGTCAAAGAATGGAAGTATATATGTATAAACGCAACCGCCTTTTACTATCTTTCTTTATAAACTTGTTTGTATTTTTTTGTATTTTTTTTATTTTTATCATTGTTATATTATTAATGTCATGGCAAGTGTACTACAACTCCCCATCCACTTACACGTATAACCATATATATATATATATATATATATATATATATTAATATCTATCAAATAAGCTTCTTATATATATATAAACACGGCACTTATATACAAATATATATTATATTATTACTCGAACTTCCTTTATATATATACACACATTAGGTTGTCACTTGCTGTCAAAACATATTATATATATATATATATATATATATATATATATATATATATATTGCATACATGTACCTATATATAATCAAGTTTACATTTATTTTCTTTCTATAATTTATACTACTATTAATCAAATAATTTGCAATGTACACTCAAATATTACTAGAGTTTTCTCAACACCAATTATGTAAGAGCATATAAATAATTTTATCTAAAAGCAAATTATAACAATGCAAGATCACAATTAACACATAAATAATAAACATATGCATGCAATGCATGAAGTTCATGAGAAACTCGGGTATCACAAATTTTAAAAATTAACTATATTAATTATTGCCTTCATTTCAAAATAACTACAGCTTTAAAAATAAAATTATATGAGTTTTCTATCAAGACAAATCACTCACCATATTGATCATGCTTTAAATTTTGATCTTCAAACATGTTTGTAATTAATAAGTGAAGATATTGTTTACGTCAACTATCTTTATTTAACTATAATGGTACACATATATGGAAAAATGGAATTACGTAGATCTATATGAATTAATATTTTTTGTGTTCAAGACTCTTAATTAGATTAGGGTGTAGATGGATTTGGAAGAGTCCATACAATGCAAAAGTACTAAATTACAATTTATTAAAATTATTAATTACTAAATTACTATTATGACCTTAAATAATAATATTTAATAAGGATATATTAGGCAATTCAAAATTTGTAAGAAACATCCACACTTTTATATAGGTAATAGATATTTATTGATACATAAATAAAATTATAAATATAATTAATACATAAATATAAAACAAAAAAGAAAAAGCAAATCACTAATTAAATGAATAAAAATATTCAATATACAATTAGACCATTTTTTTTTTTCATTCAAATTGCTTCTTACTCCTTACCGTGCCCAAAATAAAAATAGAAATTAATGTAAGAAGAAAAAAAAACTCTAATGCTCCACAACCCAAAACACAAAATATTCAAATATAGAATCAATAATATTAACATTAAACTCAATAATACTTGGTGGATGATGTTATAAGTTGTTCACTATGCTTGAAGTGTTGTACTGTTCCCACTTTCTTCTTATTGGTCACCTTCGTTCTCTCCAGAAAGATCCTCCAAAGATTTGTCCTTCGCCTTCGGAACCAAGAATGTAAACATCATATCCAATAAATTAATCACTCCTAACACTCAGTGAATTCTTCATCTTAGCTTTAAAAATAATATTTATATTTTTAAAAAAACTATTAGATTTTCTGAAAACAAATTTTAGTTTTTCCTAGCAATTTGTAGATTAATTATATCTTTACTTATATTCCGACTAAATTATTAAAAGATACTCATTATTGGTATTACTGTTTAAATTTTAAAACAATTATTATACGATTAGTTCATATATACTTTATTTTTATACAATACATCCATTAATGCTTACCTAGCATCGCAAATTAAAACTGTTGAAATCCTGAAAATTCATTCCTCTATTCTCTTTGCTTTGACAAAGCCCCAACCAATACATATAATTGATAGATCCCTAATAAAATTAATTCAACACTCATTGGAGTTCGTTTGCTACAGATGTTGGAAGTAAGAAAATACTCATGCAATAGGTAGATATTCCTTGATTTTTATTCTAAAATTAGGAAATTGTTGTCTGTAAATAAAAGATGAGTGATAGTTGAAGGTCGTTGATATATTTTAACTATGCAAATTGTTTGTTGTTGTTGCCCAATTATATATTAGTATTTCTCTCGCATGTTGCACGTGCATTACACATGAATTGTATGCTCACTGCACGTGTGTTGCACCGATTATGATATTTGTAGTTAGATTTCAAAAATTAGTATATTAAGTGATTAAAAATTTCATATTTTATGAACCAAAAAAAAAAAACCAATGTCTACAACAAATAACAAAAACTTTGATAATTACAAATTCTTTTTTATAAACAACTAGTAAAGAGCACGTGCGTTGCACGTGAAGGACGAATTTTGTTGTTGTTGTTGTTTAAAAGAAGAAAAAAAAAATATTATTACATATTATGGATATACCTTTTTTAGAAATAGTAATTGATATTATAATCATTTCTATGCAGACATTAAATTTTTTTTAATAAAACATAGAAATATGTTGTTCATGCTGCAATTTTTAAAAAAGAAGTTTAATATTATATAAATTTGAAAAAAAAAAACAAAAACTAATCTAAAAAAACAATAAATTTCTCATTTCTTTCTTGGCTTCCAACATTTTCTTTGTTTATTACACATATAGCGGCATCAACGGCGGCAGCGGCAACGGCAACGGCGGAAGAAGGGCCGGTGGCAGCAGATTTGGGACTGAGGGAAGAGGGGGTTTCCTTTTCAATTTTTGTTAAATTCAAGTCTTTAATTGCAATTCCCTAAATTTTAAATAATTAGACATTTTACCCATAATTTTAGGAAATTATGTTTTAGCCCTTTTATCGCTAAACCCGGATATGAAACCCTAGTTTCAACCCTTCGGCTATATAAGCCATCATCTATTACCAACACTCGTTTTTCCAAATAATACGAGTCGTCTTTCTTTACATTCAAAAACTCTTTCAACAGACCTAGGCCATCGAACCCTGTCTAATAATATTTTCAATTCAAAATTCTAATTCGAGTTATAAATAGTCTCTTTAAGCCGCTAAGACGAGTTTTATATATATCTTGTAGGAAACGCAGACGAAGGACCTTGTTAATTCCCTGAAACGTAGCAGTTTTCCAAAGACACCACTTATCTGAGGTGGGGGTAATTTTCTTGTATCAAGTTTAAGTTCCAAGTGAGCTTGGAGTGAAGTTATGTGCCTACATGAAACGTATGTGGTTATTGAAGTTAAGTGATATGCCTACGTGAAATGTATGTGATTATTCTATAAAGGTTGCATTATATGTTTTACTACGAGGTGCAAACGAATGTGTGTTATTTACAAAGTGAATAAATGTGTTTATATTGATGAAATGTTTTCAAGTGGCTAAAGAACCACATGTTTACCAAAGTGGCTAAAGAACCACAATGTTTTCATGGCGGCTTAGAACCGCAACAATGTTTTTCAAGGCGGCTCGAACCCGCAACTATGTGCTTGATAAATTATATGTCTATGTTTCCTTTTATGTTTTAACTGCTCACAAGTCGCATCCCACTAAGTGTCCTTATGCACTCACCCCTTAAGTGATTTTATTTTACAAGTTACAGCCGCTCGGAAGGGAGGTGAAAGAGATGTCATATCATTTTGTTGTATAGAAAATGTTAATTTGGAATCTTTGGAGAACGTAGATGCAAAGTTGTACAGTTTCAGTAATGTAATAATAAAGTATAATACTTTTCTTTCGCTATGTACGATTCCCGTTTTATAAAATAGAAATGTTTAAACTAGCTTACCTTTATTTACAAAGTTTAAATTTACCCTTTGGAAATCCATGTTTTTAACGAGTTGCTAGACGCCCAAATGAAAATTTATTTAAATTCTGATATTCTATAATAACGTAAAAAGGGGCGTGACAGTCTGATCAATGAAGTTAAATTTATTATTTAATTTTATATATATTATGTAATACTTTTGTATTATGTAATATTTTTTATGCATATAAGATAATACTATATGGGCTTGTTTGATACTCCCTCCGTCCCAAATTATTTGTCGTTTTAACACTTTTCACGCAGATTAAGAAAACTAACAAAAAGACCGATCTATCCCTATTTAATATATATTTTCAATGCCTACTTTGAAATAATAGAGCATTTAGTAAGGAATAATAAATAGGGGTAAATTTGGAAGAATTTGGGAAAATATGCCTTGAATTCCTATAACGTCAAATAATTTGGGACAAATCTCAAGAGTTAAAATGACAAATAATTTGGGACTGAGGGAGTATGAGTTATAGAAAATAGAGTGATTAATTAACTTGGAATGTGTTTTCTAGGAAATAGAGTGATTAATTAATGTGGTATTTCTGATTTTAACTGTTTGGTAGGATGATAAATTTTATAGGATAAAAATGGAAAAGTGAAAAATGTCCTTTAAATTTTAAATGGATATTTAGGGAGTTTTTCGCCATCAATATTTTCTTCACCTTCCCCTCGTAAAATAGAGGTTTGGTGAAAAAAAAATATATTTGAGGGAGTGGGCGGTTGTGTTGGGGCTATAGAGGTGGTTGTGGCGAAGAGGCGACTGTTCACGACGGTGTTGGTGGTGATTATGGAGGCGATGGTGCTGAATAGGAAACATAATTTGACAAGAAATTAGAGAAATTGAGTAATTGAAGAAGAAAGAAATTAATGAAATTTATTTAGTAAAAATCGATAGTGATGAAACCTAGAAGATTAAATTGTAGAAAAGAGAGTGATTCTGGGTAATGGTGATGGAACCTAGAGCGGATAAATCTCTAGAAGGGGGAGCTCAAGATATAGAAGATACAATTTGTGAACAATTAGAAAGGGTAAAACTGTAGTTCTCCTATTTATCTGTATGTAATACTTTTATATGTATTAGGTAATATTTTTATAAAAAAATGATAAAATGTTTATCATTGACAACTTTTAATAGGTCCACCGATGACATGTAATGATCACATCCCCTCATATATAGAAAGTAGAATTAATAGACATTTTAGATTTTTTACACATCAGTTGTGAGCACATCTTAATGTACCCACGGTGGATAGGGTAATAGAGTTGTACTTTTATATGTAATATATAATACTTTTGTGTGTATCATGTAGATTTGCTACCAAGATTCTAAATCGGGAAGTTATACCAAGGAAAACATGTGATACTTTTGAATAATTGTAAATTGATAAATAATATTATAATAGTTTTGAGTATAATGTAATATTTTTATACATAACGAGTATACTTTTAGTTTCATTACTTCGAATCAATGATTAATTTAAAAAATTGAAATTCGATAAATAGTATCATGTAATACTTTTGTTTGAATAAGATAATATTTTTATACATAACAGGTAATATATTTAGTTTCGTGACTTCAAATAAATGATTCAATTAAAAAGTTGTAATTTGACAATATTTTTATTCACATAATAAAATATTTTTATATATATATATATATATATATATCATGCAATATTTTTGAATTAAAATTATTGATTGTTCTTTAACCGACATTAACCCGTATTGATCAGATTAGATTCACCCGTCTCACACAAAACCTACTATTAAACTAAATTGAGAGGTTGAATCCTTATTTAAACGTGTATGTATTTGTTTTAATTATATTTCACGTTAGAAAATTAATGTATATATTATGTAAAAGTGGTTATAAGGCATAAAATGATAAAATATGGGGGTGGATAGTCAATAGATAAATAAAGGAAATAGTACTATCAGTCTTTGACCCAAAACATAGAAAAGTCAGCAAAATGCTATGCGTACAAGATGGCATGCCAAATGTACAAATCCGTTCTTGCATTGTAACGATAAAAACGACGACTTTTATATTTATCTGGAGGAGGTGAGTATATGCTGATGGCATCTATATATGTGATCAATATCACCGCCACACCTCCTTGGTTTTTGCCCCCCATTTCATTTTCCTCTTCTGGTTTTCTCTCTCTAGAATCACAATTTTTCACTAGATTCTTTCATCTTTATCCCTTCTTCTTCTTTTTTATTTTATTTTATTTTATATATCTCTGTTTTCTTTTTCTTGTAATCTGTAGATCAACCGATTCTTTGTACATAGTTTTTTTTTTTTTGCTCTTGAGGTACATTTTTTTTTTTAAAATTCTTTTTAGGTTTTAAAATTAGCGAAAATCATCATGTCTGCTGCAGTTGAAATTGTTGATCAGAAGCAGAAAATGATCGAGGCTCTTCAAGATCTTTCTCTCCAAGATCAGGTTTTAACTCTTTCCCTTGCTTTCTTCGAATTTGATTAAGATCTGTTCGAGAATATTCAATTTTAAAATGAATAGATTGTTTGATTTTATTCGATTTGATATTTGCATTTCTATTGTGGGAATTATTTACATTCTTATAAAAAATAGAGAAATGATATCTCTCCTAATTGAATTTTAATTTGGGTGTATTGTTTTGTGGGAATATATATATATATATATATACCTATATATATGGTTATTATATATTAAATGTGCTGAGTTGATTGTTGAATTTCAGAAAAAAGTAGGGAATTGTACAGAAGCAGGGGAGGGGATTAGTGGCAATACCAACAGTAGTAGCAGCAATAATCATCATGGTGTATGCGCCATTTGTTTGAACAGTATAATGCTTCAAGAAACTGCTCTTGTAAAAGGTTGCGAGCATGCCTACTGGTTTGTCTTATTCTCTGATTTTAAAGTGTTCTCTTTGATGATTATTGTCTATTGGTGTTAGTTTATGTTGTGTGGATTGTGGTGCTTTAGTTTATTAATGCTAAAGTTTTGTTTGGATTGAAGGGTTTGGGAATGAATGTGAATACAGTAGTGAATCCATTCGAATGATCCGGTGGATTCAAAATCCATTCATCTTAGGCTTTGTCTGAAATTAAAATCCCTCAATCCAAATACAACCTTAGAAATTATTAAACGTGATTTTTTACCGTTTGAAGTGTTTCTTTGCATTTGATTGATGTGGAAGTGATTGGTTATTAACCTTTTTGTATTTCATTTTTTGGTTTAGTGTAAAGTGCATCTTGAAATGGGCTTCATGCAAGTCAGAACCTACATGCCCTCAGTGTAAAAATCCCTTTGAGTTCCTTAATGTTCATCAAGCACTTGATGGCAGGTATGTTTATCAGTCATTTTCTAAGCATCCTTTCATCTTGGGTAGTGTATATTTTCATCAAGGAGTGGGTTAAAGTGATAAGGATGTGTTGTTTGTTTTGTTCTGAAGCAATGTGAATGATATTGATAGTCAAGAGAGTGATCTTGAAAGCCAACTATAATGTAGCATTTGATATGTCAAAACTCTCGTAATCACTAGCTAATTTGGTGAACCATATCTTTCTCGTTTCTTGATTCTCCGTATCTTACATGCTGCTACTCTCTAAACAGCATTCACGATTACATGTTTGAGGAGAGTGTCTGCCTCCTTCTAAGGGCCTCATGGTTCACACCTTTGGTTGTGGTGGAACGAGAGGAGGTGTACGAGGAGACAGAGGAGTATTATTATGAGGATGAAGAGGAGGAAGATTTAGACGAGGTTTACTTAGGTAGTTCGTCGAGTCTGCGCATTGGAAACCGTAGATGGGGAGACAACGGATATGTTAGGGGAGGAAGGCAAGAAGCAAGGCCCGTTCATTCAGGTGCGGGCCCATCTCATCATCATCGGCCACAACAGAAGACGGAGAGTGCAGTGAAAGAAACAGTTGGGCGACGTGCAAAACGGGCTTTGAAGCGCGAAGCTGCTAACAAAGCTGCTGCAGAAAAGCATCAGCAGCATCTCGTCAGGTTGGGCCGTACACTCACCTGATTTCGACTCTGTGTGTTTCCCCTTTGTATGTAAGTTAACAATACTACTAAACGTGGACTTAAACGGGGCTGCATTGTGTGTGTATTGCCCCGCCCATCCATCCCACCAAAGATTTAGTAGCTGCGCAGCGGTGTAAATAAATTTTCTAATAAACTAGTTCTGATTTCAGAATCTTCATCATAATTTCTCTTTCAAACTAATTGGGTTTGCTTTTGATATAATGTTGGGCTATATTATACAGAAATTCTTGGTATATGTGAGTTCTATATAAAAACTTATTCTTGGTATATGCAAGGATAAAAATTTGGCGAAATTTCGTCGAAATTCTGGTAAAATTGAGTTACTGAAATAGAAACGAAGGTTGTAAAAATTTTGTTAGTGTTTCACCAAAATTTCGATTTCGATGAAATCATAGTAGAAAATGTTTGAAAATGTTGAAATTTCACCGAAATTTTGGTAAATTTCGTTTCAGTTTCGGAGAAATTTTAATAAAATTATCTTTTACCCCAAATAATTACAATAGAATTTTATAATGAATTATACCAATTTTTTTTAGTGAAAAATGTGTTTTGTATCCAAATAATATTATAGTTTGCACATTATAATTGTAATGTGTATAATACAATTAAATAATTTCATGATTACATTCAAAATTAATCTAATGTCATGAACTGGTACTAATATTATCTAAATTAAGATGACATGTCAACTTATTCATTTGAACCTACCGTATAAAAGTTTATTTTTGTATTAGTAACAATGTATTCAACTATTTTGAATTCCTTATATTATTATACAAAACTAGTAATCCTCTCGTGCGATGCACGGTCATTTGTAAGTTACGATAATATATTTTGAATATTATTATAGAATATATATTTCTCAGAATATAAAATAATTTATGAATATATCTGTAAGTATGCTAAATTAAAATTTAAACTCAAAAATATACATAGTTCATGAGAAACAATTCTACTAATTCATAAGTTATCTTATAATTTTTAGTAACTATATCTGAAAGACATACTAATGTGATTCTTTAGCTTTTATAATTAAATAAATATACACTAATTATCAATGTAAAAATACAACATTGCATTATAAATATTAAAATTTAATTCTCACTAATTTTCCATTATTTTTTTTTTCTCTTATTACTTTGTTGATAAGATCAATGAAAAAACCCTAAAAACTAATAACAAAATCTAAAGAGAAATTACAAAAACTAAAGATCAAAATGTGACATAAGTTTAAATATATATAGTTCAAGTTGTATTGTTCATTTCAATTCAGTTTGAAGAATGAGATTACATACAACACAAGATAACAAAATAATTTTTCTACTTCTCAAATGTAAAGAATTGCTACATTATAATTGAATCACTGCTAAATAATGCAAACCAGCAATCTTTACTTCAAAGCATTTTGTCCTTAGAGTAATTCTATGACACTACCAGAATTTCGCTGAAAGACTGTCCGTTGTCTTTCCAAAAAAAAAAGTGTTGTTGTATCCAGCGTTGTCGTAGGTGGGCGTTGATAGACAACGCACTAAAAGCGTTGTCGTTTCTAGATACGACAACGCTTTTTACCGTTGCAGAAAAGCGTTGTATTTACCAATTTTTATACTATATTTGCAACGCTTAAAAAGCGTTGTCTTTTCTGGATACGACAACGCCTTTTTCCGTTGCAGAAATGCGTTGTATTTTCCAATTTGGCAACAATATTTGCAACGCTTATAAAAGCGTTGTCTTTTCTAGATACGACAATGCATATAACCGTTGCGATTAAGTGTTGTATTTTTCAATTAGCAACTGTGTTTGCAACGCTTAAAAAGCGTTGTCTTTTTGTATACAATAGTCATTTCTTTTTAACAACGCTTTTTTGTGTTGTCTTTTTTTTTCACATATTTTTTCCCAAATTAGATATATTTGGAACCCTACAATCATATAATAATCATAATAATAATTTGAATATAAAATTGCATTTTTCTGAACATATAAACATCCAAAAATGTGAAACATATGATTCATAAATGCTTCAAACTCATAACACTTCAAACATAACTTGCTTGGGATATCAGATCAAAACTCATAACATGGACCAAACAAACATCAAATATATATCTAATTATCATAACACTTCAAATGTATCTAGTTTATCTATATATATAAATTCAAATCGTAAATTCAACAAAATGGATTAGTTTGTTTGAGGGACTTCACAACCTTTACAAAAACCAAATCGCCAACCAACTTTGCGCTGCACACCTTAGCTACGCTATCCACAACCTACCAAATGCAAGCACAAATGGGATATAGGACATTTATAACTCTTATAACTTTGCTGATAATATTAAATATGTATATACAAATTCTAAAGAAAGCATTGCAAATTAAAATACATTACTCACCTTGTTCTACCCATTGATATGTTCTTGAATGCATTCAGCCCATTCAACACGAACTTCATCACTTAAGATGTGTAAACTTTGAAACAAGAATATATAGAATTAGTAAGGTTCCTTATGAAAAAACCTAATTACAAAATTATGCAAGCACAAAAAGACATGCAAGATGTTAATTTGTAATCATTTCTGCGATGACTAAAACCGCCTGTAATCATTTACATCCACCAACACAACAACCCTATAGTATATAATTTAAATCTAAAATCACCAGCAGACAACTTCAATGAGCGTTGAACAAAATTCAGACTTCAATTCACAAAAATAAGGCGACTTAACAATCTGAAAAACAGGAAGTAATCACCAAATTCCAGATAGATAAGCATAACAGTAAAGTATGAGAAACGAAAGTAAGACCATTAACCGGAAAACTGAGGCATGCAAACAGAAAATGTTATCAGCATTACATAGAAACTAGTTACTCACAATTGAACGCAATGAAGCCATGTCCCCTGTTGCCCCCTTATTTACAAGTTGTTTCATGTACCACAACACAAAAAAACCGCATTGTTTGGTATCCGGTTGCATGGGGGCCTACATTACAATATATAAGTATCAACTGATCTTGGTGATGATAAAATTAATATATAAGTATTATCAACGTATTAGGCACATCTTCACCGTACATACCTTGACTACCTCCCATGTAGGTTGCTTTTTTCCATTCTTTCCAATTTCAATATTGAACATCCTCAAGGCCCTTTATACCACATAGGTCGATTATTAGTAGTGAAACAACTGACATAACAATAAACGAATAGAAGGTACATATACAAATTAAATTAAAACTTACAAATCAACAATTTTTTTCCAAGTTTGATCATGCAAGCGATGATAAAGAGGGTCCAACAAATGAACAATTTCCTTGTGGGGGTTGATGACAGTTAGAATCCAATGGAATCTACGGAATTAACAGATAAGAAAAAATTGTGTGAGCAAACGTCAAGTTATCATAATATAGAATTAGTGAGAGAGGTCAGGAAAACTTACCCTACATTACAAGGTGCCAAAACTAATTGTCCAGGTAATGTACCACTCAACCGTTTTGCTAGAGCACGCCCCCTTCGTTCCATCTCATTCTCTTTATAATCTTGATCAGCTTTGGTTGATGGCAGATGTCCTATTTCATAAGGATCCACAAATCTGAAATTTTGAAGCTTGTTTTCTTTAAGCAATCTTTTGTAGAGATGCCTAACCATCATGGTTAAAATGGAAAAAACCACAATGTTAAAGATCGAAATAATAATAATAATAATAATAGTCATGATAACAGTTATAAACGGACCGAAATACTTACCACATATAAACAACCACACATACGTATGAGATAGGCTCCAACTGACAGAATGGAACTATATCTTCAATGTTAACAAAGATTTTGAATTCACGGCCAAATACTTCATGATCAAACACTATCTCTACATTGCCCTTATTCTGAATAACAAGCTTCGTATAACAATATAGCATATGTAATGGCTTTGGCACAGTAGATAGATCAACAGTAGGCAAGCCTTTGGGCACGCGTTTCTTCTTTCCAGGTTTCTAAACATTGTATTAGCATGACGTGTAAGTAGATATCTAACTATGATTCCTAACTAATTAAAAACTTAATTTCATATAAGATGACGTATGATAGTATTACCTTCACTTTGGGTTTTATCAAATGCGATGGCCACGCAACATGAGTTCCTACCGCCTCGCCAATATTATTACATTCTCCATGAATAGGCAAAGGGGCATCATGATCTACTGCTTGATCAATGGACACACTCATGCAATTTTCAGGTAAAGGATTACCATGAAGAAATTGATTAGCACCAGCCACTTTGATAATAGTGCCATAAGCAGCAATATTTGCTTGTGATTCCAAGGTTAATGCGACTAGTTCACCCTACAATATAAGGTAAGGTTATATAGATAATTCATATATATCCAATGCCCGTAATGTCGAGACAGTTATACAATCAAAGAAAGAAGACTGATATAATGTGTTATTAGCAGAGAAAACCCACCTTTTTCAATTTCAAGTAAAGGTTCACATGATTGATTTAATTGCTCTTTCAGATGTTATATACATAGAGGAAAACAAGCAGTCTCCAATCATTATAAACGAAAAAGTGCTTCCAATATGCAAAGACAATACCTATAATTTCACAAAAACGTAACATCCAATCTTGATTACTGTGCAAAGTTTGGATGAAATCAGATTACAAACTTTTATAACATACAAGAATATTCTCTTCAGCCGAACCAATGGGCTTATGATACAGATCTTTCATTCTCCTTTATTTGGTAACTACAGATTTTAAAGTCATAAGGTTTCTCCAAAAATCATTCTCACTTATAGGTCACCCGCAAACTTCAAATGCAAAATCAGCCAAGAGTTGTCTTTCTAATCTATAATTACTACACCCCTAATAGCATTCAGAATTTCAAACCAATAGCATTTAATGAGTCTGGTTCTCACTTAATGAGTGCAAAGTTTATTTCTAACATTACTACACCCCTAACAACTTAAATCAAATCATGTAGCCAGACTCATCCCAGTGTGTTATTCCTTAACAATCAAGTGATGCAAACTGCATTGATAATCAGCATTCCAAAGATGGGTAATAATAATTCAAATACACACTCACAAGCAAGAAAAACAGGAGATATATAGGAAAAAAAATCCCCGCTCGAAGGGCCACTGCCATGTTTGAAACTCAAACTGGTCCAACTTAGAAATATAATTGATAAGTGAAAAAAGTGTAACAAAATGAAAATTTGAATTTACCTTTGATGGCCAATTATCATTCTGAATTTTGAGTTCGTCATCTGAGTCTTCATTTTGAAACAAGTTTTTCTGCATTCCAGCATTATCATTCATCTCTCTCTCCACCTCCTTAACCACTGGACTTGAGATTTTAACGGAACAACTGCCCTTCTCTTCTCTATCAAATTCAGCAGTAGGTGCATTCTTCAAGATCATAGCTTCCAGTTTTTTTACTCGTGCATCGAGTTCCAAATTTATCTTCTTTCGCTCTTGTAAAAGCAGATCTTTAGCCAACGTATCACTTCCACAAACATGATAATAAGTCGATGGAGTGACATGACCTCCAGCCCCCCTCAAACGTCCAGTGTGCTCTTGTGAATTAAGAGCTTTGGCAAGGATGCCATCCCTTTTTCCAGCACTGCTGAACTTACCCTCCTTTTTTTGTTGTATGTACTCGTCCTTCGAAGTAAATTAGAACAACATATGTCATAATATGATGCACACATGGTAAGTAAGTTTGAGTGAGAGTGTTAGCTG
This sequence comes from Scutellaria galericulata, assembly GCA_946896805.1. Lineage (NCBI taxonomy): Eukaryota > Viridiplantae > Streptophyta > Magnoliopsida > Lamiales > Lamiaceae > Scutellaria > Scutellaria galericulata. Next base: position 4,400,571 of record OX335787.1, on the reverse strand, counting down.
TGAAGGTAAGTATCAATAAATAAACTCACAATCTTCGTAATTGTTTCTTTTAAACTCTCTTCTTGTATTTCCCCTTCTTTAGGCAATCTTGCTTTAATCCATAACATAGCTCTGTTGATTTCATCATCATTGCCCAATTCATCAGCCTACAAAACGGTGTATTATATAAAATGCATGTTAAATACCAGAATAAAGATACAATAAGTACATAATAAAAATTCAAATACTTACAATCTCTTCAGCCAAACGTGCATATCCTTTACGAGCAAGCTTATGAGGATATTGCACTTTGCTCCTTCTCTTTTTTTGTTCCTCACTCCGTGTCTACATCAGTGGATTAATTATTGTCTTAAGACACACATGAGGTTAATTATCAATTAAGCATCCTTAAACCAATCATACCTTGAACTCTTCTGATAAGCGATTGATCACAAAATTACTCCAATCAAGAGCGTCAATTCCAGAATTCAAGGGTGCAGTATTCAACTCTGCAGGCACATGTACTCGGCTAAAAACATATTTATTTGTGAGTCTTGTCTTGTATTGACGCCACTTTTGGTTAGCCGAGTACAAACAACCCTTCCTCCATGATGGTGGAACATCAAACAACAACTATGAAATACAAATAATTAGAATCACGTATTTCCAAAATATTACTGACATTTAATTAAAAAAAAAATAAAAGAAGCACACTCACATTAACAGATTCCCATATTGAGTCCTTGACATCAGTCGGCACCTCCCTCCAATCATCAGTTATGATTTTGACCTTTTCCCGAGCTAACACTCCAATATAGCTCTGCATTTCAGCACCATTTGGACCAACAAGCTGACCTTTGCGATTGAACAATACTTTCTTTTTGAAACATTGAGCTCTTTGTATCACTAGAGCATGCATATGAGTAGGACCCCTCGACGTTTTTGATGTTCGTGTACTCTTCTCTTTAGACATAGGCTCCCTATCCTGACTTCCGCTATCTTCATCAGCTTCATCAAAACTGGCTACCCTTGGATCTTTCCCAAGTTTCGTCTTACCCTTCTCAATTGTCTCGTCTTCTTTTGCTGAAGCCCTCGTACGAGAAACCATGATTAGAAGCTGTAAAATAAAAGAAGATTAGGTTAGTTGGCAAATACTTAGGCAGATCATTAGGAATTGATAAGAGAAACATAGTAAGTTCACTATATATACCAAATAGGTAATTAAAAAACTAGGAAGTGCAATTATCTATCCAAATCCCATCACAATCATCGCGCACACATGATGCTTCGTTCTCATCTATACCATCAACATCTAAAGGGGGCATCCCATTTGTAAAACATGTATGGTGGATGTTACATTCTTCTAAATCATCGCCATTGATGTGATCAAAATACTCTCTACTAGGTGTTGAAAGTACAACATGCCATGCAGGATCTCGAGGGTCTTCAATGTAGAACACTTGTTTAGCTTGACTACCCAATATAAACTGATCGGATTTGAATCCAATTCTCTTGAGGTTTACTGTTGTGCACCCAAGATCATCTACTTTAATTCCATTATTATGCTCAACCCAATCACATTTGAACATTGGAATGCGAAAATTGTGGTATTGGAGTTCCCATATCTCTTCAATAACTCCATAATACACCATGTCCAACACTATTGGATTTTTATCCTTTGCACTCGCTACTTGCATGGTTTTTGCAACTAAAGTGACCCCCGAGTTTTGAAAGGCTCGTATACTATCACGCTCCCTCGTATGATAGGTAACTCCCTCAATCATGTAACTACAATACTTCAAAACATCTTTAGAGGGACCCCTTGCAATCATCTTTAACTTTTCTGATACTACACCATTGGAATGATCAATTTCGGCTGCAACCTATAATTCAACATATCGTAATGAATGTAAGGAAGAAAATTACAATGAACTATAAGTCAAGTTAGATGTTATAATACTTACTCAATCATTTATCCAATTAATAAACGTCTTGTTATGCTCATCCAAGAGTTGTTTGTCCGACTTTCTTCCAAAAGTTACCTTTAGGCTCGACATATGTTCACTAAAAAGAGTTTAATTAGAGACAGGTGAGATTAGTAACATATAAGGTTCCATGAGTTAGTGAGATCACCTTATATATGGGTCAATCTCAATGTCATTTGTCAAAACATAGAGATGAGCTTGTCTCAAATCATCCGGATTAGCTTCGATCACTTTGGCAGCTGATAAAGGCCTAGTCATTATAACTTGACGATCTTTTAATGGGAGTCCAATTGTGTGAACACTTGAAAGATAGTTTGAACAAAATTCCACAGCCTCCTCGGCAATATAACATTCTGCAATACACCCTTCAGGATGAGTACGATTTCGCACATAACCTTTTAAGACCTTCATGTATCTCTCAAATGGATACATCCACCTATACCAGACTGGTCCACACAATTTCACCTCTCGTACAAGATGAACCATTAGGTGAACCATGATATCAAAGAACGAGGGAGGGAAGAACTTTTCAAGTAAACACAAGGTTGTTACAATCTCATTTTGAATTTCATCTAACCTTGAGACCTCTACAACTTTGCTGCATATGACATTAAAAAAGAAGCACAACCGAGTGATTGCATGTCTCACATTCTCTGGCAAAACACTACGTATAGCCACTGGAAGCAATTGTTGCATTAAAGTGTGACAATCATGTGACTTCATGCCAACAAGCTTCAAATCGTTCATTGATACCAAATTTCTAACATTGGACGAGTAACCCGTAGGGACCTTCATTCCCATCAAAGAGTTACAAACCGTTCTTTTCTCTTGGTTACTTAGTGTGTAACAAGCTGGTGGTAAGAAAGTTTTTTTGTCACCCACCTTCGGGGCCAAATCCATTCTAACTTTCATATCCACAAGATCTAGTCTAGCTGCTATTCCATCTTTCGTCTTACCCAGAGTGTTAAGTAATGTACCGACTAGACTTTCACACACATTCTTCTCAATGTGCATCACATCCAGAACATGTCTCACATGTAAGTGTTGCCAATACTCGAGTTCAAAAAATATTGATTTCTTCTTCCAACAGGGCTTATCTTCATTGAGCTTTGATGGTTTTTTACAACTCTTTTTGCCCCATGTACAATGGATGTCCGACACTCTCTTAAAAACATCACGACCACTCAATGGTATTGGTGCAGGGTCAAACTCTTGATTACCATCAAATGACTTCTTTTGTCTTCGATAAGGATGTCTAGCACGGAGCCACCTTCTGTGACCCATAAACGACATTTTCCTACTATGTTTCAGCCTTTTCGCGTACGTTTTGTCACCACAAACAGGACACGCACGATATCCTTTTATAGTACAGCCAGATAAGTTTCCATAAGCTGGAAAGTCATTGATGGTCCACAACAAGACCGCTCTAAGTAGGAAGCTTTCATCTCGAAAACTATCATAAGTTTCAATACCTACTTCCCATAGGAGCTTTAAGTCCTCAATTAAGGGTGACAAATAAACATCAATGTCGTTACCCGGCTGTTTGGGACCACCAATTAACATAGTGAGCATCATAAATTTCCGTTTCATACACAACCATGGAGGAAGATTATATGTTACCAGCATTACTGGCCAACAACTGTACGTAGAAGTCATCATACTAAAAGGATTGATCCCATCTGTAGATAGAGCCAATCTGAGATTTCTTGACTCCGAGGAAAATTCAGGCCAATTGTGGTCCACAACTTTCCAAGATGGTGCATCAGCTGGGTGACGCAAATAGCCATCAACTACTCGATTATCAGCATGCCAAGTCAAGTCCTTAGATATCTCATTGTTTCGAAACATCCGTCGAAACCTTGGAATAGGTGGGAAGTACCAAAGGACCTTTGCTGGAATTCCTTCACAAATCTTGGAATCTTTTCCCACTTTCCATCTTGAGATACCACAGTTAGGACAATTAGTAAGATCTTTGTACTCCTTACGATACAGGACACAGTCATTTGAACATGCATGAATCTTCTCATAATCCATCCCTAATGCAACCAAGGTTTTCTTTGCACCATACAAAGATGAAGGCAATTCATTATTGAGAGGAAGCATTTGCCTAAATAAACTAAGGAGGTCAGCAAAACTTTGATCACTCCAACCAAATTTTGCCTTTAAGTTATACAATTTCACAATGGCAGACAACTTTGTGAAATTTGAACATCCATCATATAGAGGTTTCTCTGCATCATCAAGCAATTTACCAAATTCATTTGGATTTTGTTTAGTGTATTCATATCCAGCATGTACCATGTCGATTGGTTCTTCTTTTCCTAAATAATCTTCATTTCCACTAAACTGATCATGATCTTTTGCAGACATTCCTGACTTACATCTCTCCCCATGCCACATCCATGTATGATATGTTTTATCAATTCCCTTAGTTAACAAATGCAACCTAACAATGACATGTTTCCTTTTCCTAAGATTACCACAATCTGAACATGGACAAGACATTGCATTGACATCAGCTCCATTTTGATGTGCAAATTGCATAAAAGCTTCAACTCCAGCCTTGTATTCATCTGATAGTCTGTCCTTCAACATCCATTCCTTATCCATCTCAAGTTCAAAACGGTGGTAAAACCCAAATTTTACACTTTTAATTAGCCAACTATATCTCCCTATTCAGTTTGATACGTTCTTGACAGCTTATACACTAATCGACTAAATATCCAATCTTCCTTTTATGATGAGCATTTATGTAGCCTGCAATTCAAACACCTTTCCAGCAATGAATGACTCAGCATTCATAAATCAAGCATTGAAAACTGTTTCACACCAATATCACCAGCTTGATAATTTTTTATTGCCTAACAAATGTCAATCATCATAAAGTCATATTAACATCATGCAACCACTAAGCTATAACAACTAGAGAAGCACACTCATCACAACATGTAACTTGCTCGTCCATCAAAAGCTTTCACTATCATTATTGATCGTAAAGCTGTCACTACATTTTTATTATTGCTAGAACAGAACATCAATGGTATGTAAAACTTAAACCAAAGATCCAAAATACACAATTTAGTAATAAAAATCACCATCACAACAACAAAAAGTGAAAAAACTACAACTATTATTTCCGCAGTTTAACTTGGAGATCCACCACTCCTTATCATTTATTATAAACATTTGTCTCAATTAGAGAAGATCATTATCCAGAAGTACCCAATTGAAATGACGAAGTCCAAAGCTAAAAAAAATACCTTAAAAGGTAAAGATGACAAAACAACTTGATAAGCCATAGTTAGTGAACTCAATAACACATCTAAGATAGTGACAGGCAGGTTAAAAATCTCAGCATTAAAAAACAAAAAGAAAATGCACTTAGTCACATATTTATCATTACTGCACTAATTATGACACTCATTGCTGGAGCATAGAGATAATCATAAGTTTTCAAGTAAAGGTATTCTCTACATCATGTCTGGTTCATAGATTTTATTTTGAAAGAATAACTACAAAAGAGTGAATCAAACAATTATACCTTGTGATTAGAATGAAAATTATTATGCTCCCTCACAGTGTCGATTCCCTTCTAAATTTATTGATGAGTTAATATTATTAACACCAGCATCACAGTCCTTTAACATATCATCTGCTGGAAGTTAGTATGAGAATGATCCCTATAAGAGGATAAATAAAATAAGGAATTTGTTAGCGGAAAATAATACATTACAATGAACTATAAGTAAAGATGCAAGCAAAAAAGTTCGATAGATCAAAGACATGGAAATTGAAACTAATAACTATACATTGCACTCCTCTTCAAATTCTTTCAGCTCCAGAATGTACTTGTCATTTAATTTTTCAAATTCTGACTCCTTAGCAAGTATGCACATATATCACACATTTATAAACTATATTATTTTTTGCATATTCAAACATAATCTATCCAAGTACAAACTATATTTGCTTTGACAGTGAATCACAAACTATTAGAAGAGATCTAGAATCCTATCAGCCGAATCTGATGCAGAAAGTAAGCACACTTAAAAAACCTAACTAAAGATCGACTACAAAGTGTACAACAGAGGAATTAAAATCATACAAACTAGCTACAATTTTGATACAAAGCATAAAAAGTACTTACTCCTTTCACAATGAATCTATGGCTAAAACAAAAAGAGCATGAGAGCCAAAAAAGATAGTAGAAGACTTCAATATTAAAGTAGGAAAATTTGAGTATCATTAAACATCACATAGAGTAAAACAAAAAAGAAAAGGCATGCCAGTCAGCAAAATCCTAGATGACTAACTTCAATTCCTTTGTCATAACAAGAAAACTAATGATTTACAATTTTGTTTGTTACAATTTTGAGCATATAAAAATTTGAAATTGAACAACGTATGCCATATTAACAATCAGGCATAGAAGTACCCATTAGATTGTTAACTCCCTCCAGAACATCATATACCTATCGATGCCAAGATCTCAGTTTTCAGTTTCCAACAATAAAAACCGTGCAATAATTTTTTTTTAAGTTGTGAGAACAAAAAATAGGTCAATTTGTGAAAAAGAAAAGTATCACCATCAACTATAGCAGTAGTTGCATAATATATTGGTATTTATTTGCATACCAAAATAAAAAGAAAAGGAAAGTAAAAACCTTAATCTCTGGAGTCTCATCCAATTCTTGGTCAACAGAGTTGTCAGATTCAGCATTGTCTTTGCTGGGAGCTAGGTTGGCATTATCAGTAGCTTCATCAATGGGGGCACTATCCTCTTCAGCAGTAGGAGCAACTTCACTTGGGGCTTCCTCGGTTTTCTCAACAGTTTTCTCAGAAACACGCTACTGCATCATCTATTGAGGATTTGACCTCAGTATCTTCCACAGGTTTCTCAGCAACTACTGGCGTTTGCTATTTCTTCTCCAGTAAATAGTCCTGTACCAAAACACATTAAAGCTCCAACTAGGCAAAAAAAGAAAAAATGTAAATTTTACCTTTCCTTTAAGTAATTCCCATTTGCATTTAATATCAAGTACCTTTACCACAATCATCCACATATAGATAAAATAATTACCCAAATATGATGTGAGCATTATTTTGTCTGTTGAATTTTACCAATCAAAACAAGGGCACTTATAAGGGCATTAATACTACGAAACCGAAAGCAAAGGTGGACAGAACGGTCAAGGAAGGACTTAAACAGTAAAGCAATGTTAGCTTTTAATTTCAATTAAACTCCAGAAGTTATCAGACAAGAAAAAATTCATCATAAGCCACACAAGTATAGGTCAAATTGCAACGAAGGTTGAATGCCCATAATATCATCAGCTTGATTGCTTATCAATTCTTATATCATTCCCTACCATCATATGCTTGGGATATTGTTTCTTGACTTTCCAAGTTACAACATTTATGTTAACTTATTATGGGCAATTATTGCAGAAAATTGACTGAAACTTGAACTACTACCATAATTTGGTACTCACAAGCAACCACAACATTTAAGAGTGAAACGTCTTCAAAGAAGGCAGGGGCAAAAAAATTCATGCTCTACAAACCCAAACTTGCACATGATATAAATTCATTTTTTACATAGAAAATGTTAGTTTATAGCTAGACCATTCGCACATTATCATCATTTAACAATCACATAATTCAGTACTTTAAACAAAAGAAACTCAGATAAACTACAACCACTTATGCTTATATTCCATAAGTGGTTCTTTATATGGTCTAAATTAATCACTGTAGTATAATAATGAGTTAATTTAAACAAATGGCAAGTATCTAATCATTATCATCAACTTCATGTTAGAAAACAAAGGCACACATTGAAATGGAATGACAGATTTAAAATGGCAGGTAAATGCAATCACCACTAATAAGGAAACAAAATTGAGGAGACCCTATCATAGTCTATAGAAAAGTATATAAATTTATCCACTAAATGATAGCCCATCAATGTACAGTTATCAAATCGTTAAATAATGTTGTAATTGCCATTTGCTGTAGTCAAACAAATATTCCATCAAATAAATCCAATAAATTTTGATAACGTCCAAAATTATGTATTTTCCCGATCAACCTTCCGTTCCAATGTGCAAACTCTTACATCCCCAAAAATTAAGAATTCTCAGAAAAAAGGGGTAAATAAACCCTAATTTTGCGGACCCAGATTAAATTACAGTAAGGACACAACCTCAACAATTACCCAACAAGATAAAGAAACACTACCGAAAAAAAGAAACAGATCAAATCTGAGACTAGGAGAATCAATGGTCATTAAAGGAACTCTCACATCAAGCATAAAAAGATTTCAGAAAAGAAAATGATAGAATTAACTAGTAGATTAAGGAATTAAGGAATCCACCAGCAGAGAGAAGGAATTAAGGAAACACACCTATCTTGCAGAAAAAACCCTAATTCACTTTCAGGTCCAGTTATTTCATATGAAGGAGAAATGGAGAAAGAGGTGACGAATAATGTGTTTGGGCGTCTTTTTCGATCGGGCTTCCAATGCGTTGAATTCTGCTCGTTCGCCGATCGCCGACCGCCGTTCAGAGAAATTGGGGGGAAAGTAAAAGATATGCTTTTACCAAGGGTGAGAGTAATATTTTAGGGGTAGTTTATTAATTCAAAATTGATTACAAAATAACTAATTGGTAAAAATAAACAAATGAAAGTCAAATGGTAAAGTGGTTATGCACAATTTGGAAGGTCTAGGGTTCGAATCTTGATTTCACCTAACTATTTGATTTATTTTTTTCACTATGTATTTGACAACGCCCGAAAAGCGTTGCAAAAAGAGTTGTCTATTACCGAAATTAGATGCTAAAAAACAACACTAAAAAAACCGTTGCAAAAGAGCGTTGTCTTTCAGCGAAAAAATGCGCTGAAAGACAACGCACGAAAAAACGTTGCAGAAAAGCGTTGTCTTTCAGTGAAAAAATGCGCTGAAAGACAACGCCACTTAAAAAGCGTTGTCTTTTCACAAAAAAGCGTTGTCTTTCAGCGCTTTTTTTATGAAAAGACAACGCTTTTCTTAAAAAGCGTTGTTAAATATGAAAAGACAACAGAAACCGTTGTCTTTCCTGTGTTGTCTATAGCAAAAATTCTGGTAGTGTGACCATCTCTTTTCGACCTACAATTGAAAGTGAAAAAAACAAACGACGTTTTAGCATATCATGAATCCAGCCAATCACATAACATACGTGCTGATACCTAGAAACATAGACTTTGCCAACATAATTCCAGCATATTAGGGAAATACAATTTTGTTAAAGGGCATATATCATTTATATCTATGAGATTCTTTAAAAAGTTCATTCTCCATTTCATCAGCAATCTGCAAAGTTCATGCCCGATCAAGATATAGCTACAGCCCATAGAGGAATTTTTCAAAGAGTAATGCACATTACAATTTTCCATGAAATATATATGCATACATACTTCAACCTCAACTTCGGCCTTCAATTCTGGAGCAACAACAACACGCCCCATGGTAAATGAACAATTTCTTTTATCCGGAACGATTTGAGAAGAGAGGCTATGTGAATGATAGAAACTCTATTTTTCGAGGAGAGAATTATGTAAATTTTGTTTTTCTTTTTCTTCTTAAACCATGTAGCAAAACGTGGATAATAAAATTGTTGGTAGTTTTCTGTGTAGAAACAATAGTGTAGGAATAACTTTTGGTAAATTAAAATGTCATGACATGAGAATATGTTGGGTTGAATTGCTCGTGGTTGGTCCATTTTAATTCGCTTAGATGATGATAGGAGTAGAAGTTGCATTTCATACTTAAAGAAGTGTGTGTGTTTCTCTTATTTCTTTTAAGTTTAGCATACGATGTCATTTTAGTTCTATGAGTTGTGCATGGATGATATATGTACGAGCTATTGCAAGTTGATGAAATAACAAACTCAGATATTTTCTTCTCAATCATAGATTTTCTCTCTCTAATCGAATCACACACTGCACGTTTGTGACAATTGGCCTCAGAGCCAAGCTGCGCGAACTCTGTATCAATGGCGGCTAAAACTCATGGGCAACGCATCGACGCACTGGAGTCGCAGGTCAATGAATTATTGGTTGGGCAGACTGCGATACTGCAAGCTCAATCTCAGGTGGAGATGCGACTCGAATCGAAGCTGGATAGCTTGGGTGAGATGCTGAAGACTTAGATTCTGAATGTGATGAAGGAGCAACAAAATCACTCGATGAGCAAAGGTAAGGAATCTACTCATACTTCTAATTCATCAGTGGCAATTGGATCGGGATCGGGCTGTAAAAATAATATGAATCAGGAGGGAAATGAGGCTGGGATATTATCTCCTATACCGATGAATAAAATGAGTGGAGGACAGATCTATAATGGTGAAAATTTTCCTAAACTGGAATTTCCTAAATTCAATGGGGAGAATCCGAGAATGTGGCTTCGAAAGTGTTATAGATATTTCTCATACTACGATATGTCAGATTATGACAAGCTAATCTTAGTTGCTATGAACTTGGAGGGGATTGCAGACCATTGGTTTGTTGATTATGTAGAGGAGAGAAGTAGTATTCCATGGAGTGAGTTTACTAAGCTAGTGATGGATCAATTTATGAATCCGAATTGAGGTAGCTTAGTAGCTCAATTCAATCATTTGAGGCAAACAGAGAATGTGCAGTCCTATATTAATGAATTTGAAGAAGTGAGAGCACTATTGAGAGAGAGTAACAAAGCCTTGACTGAGCAGTATTTTATGGAGAGCTTTATTGGTGGATTGAAAGAGGAGGTTGGGAAGTTTGTAGCTATACAAAAACCTACTTCTCTCTTGGCTGCAACACAATTGGCATTGCAAAGTGAAGATATAGTACAATTACTTACTAAGGGGCAAAGGATGATTCCTAAACCACCTCAAACCTTAGTGACTGGGGTTGCCAAACCTGAGAATGGATTTGTAGAGCAGAAGATTTCCCCTATTAAGAGGTTAACTCCTGATGAAATGAAGGCAAGAAGAGAGAAGAATTTGTGTTTCAATTCTGATGAGATCTTCCATATTGGACACAAATGTAAGAAATTGTATATGATTTTGGCTAATGGTGATTAGGAACAAACTGTGGATACTTTAGAATTGGAGTTGATGGAGGATGATCAAAAGGAACCTCAGATCTCACTTAATGCAGTGGTTGGACAAACGCATACAGATACTATCAAGTTGTTGGGGAAATCTGCTAATCAAGAGTTGATTATATTGCTAGACTTTGGGAGTACCCATAGCTTCCTTGACCCAATTACAGCTGAAAGGCTAGGATGTGTTATTGAATACACTAATCCATGGATGGTTATAGTGGCAGATGGCAACAAGATAGAGTGCAACTCAAAATGTCCACAATTTGAGTGGGAGATGGGAGGTTGCAGGTTTAGTACACCAGTGAGGTTGCTTAGGCTTGGGGGATGTGACATGGTTATTGGAGTGGATTTGTTGAGTCAATTTGGACAAATCTTGTTGGATTTCAGGAGCATACAGTGCAGTTCACTATTAAGGGGAAGGTGGTAAGGCTGTAGGGTATCCAACCAAACATAAAGCTGAACCTCATCACTGTTGATCAGTTAGGGAAAGAGGTTAGGAGAGATAAGCAACATTTTGAAGCTTACTTGTGTTTGATCTCTACTCAAGGGGAGATTGAGAAAAGTTCTAATCATTACAAGATTGAGAAAAGTTATAATCCATTAGCGGATGAGGCATTCTATGTTCTTAAACAAGCCATGACTTCAGTTCCAGTTCTCAAACTACCAAATTTCAACAAACCATTTGTAGTGGAAACTGATGCATGTTACAATGGGTTGGGAGTTGTGTTAATGCAGGGGCATCACCCTTTGGCTTTCATTAGCAAGGCACTTGGAGTGAAGCTACTCAGTTCCTGGTTCAGTGGGCACACTTACCTGAGGAGGAGGCCACTTGGGAGTTTTGTGAAGATGTTCAAGCTAAATATCCTGAGTTGTTGTCTTGTGGGTAAGACAATTGAAGGGGGTAATGTTATGACATGAGAATATGCTAGGTTGAATTGCTCGTGGTTGGTCCATTTTAATTCGCTTAGATGATGATAGGAGTAGAAGTCGCATTTCATACTTAAAGAAGCGTGTGTGCTTCTCTTATTTCTTTTAAGTTTAGCATACGATGTCGTTTTAGTTCTATGAGTTGTGCATGGATGATATATGTACGAGCTGTTGCAAGTTGATGAAATAACAAACTCAGATATTTTCTTCTCAATCCTAGATTTTCTCTCTCTAATCGAATCACACACTGCACATTTGTGACAAAATAATCAGGATGTATTGAAGATTTTTAGTTTCGCATACGAGAGTGAAAGAGAGGAGATGGGCGGTTTAATTTTGAAGAGGGATAAGTAATTGAGCGGTTATTAATCAGATTTTTAAATTGAAATTGAATTTGTGAAATTACAGTTAAGTCCAGACTTCTTTGTTATTATATAAGTATAGATAAAATATATATGATAATTATTATACCAGACAACATTTATATGATAGTTAATTCCAATAATTGTTGTAAATATGTTTTTTTTTATTTTAAGTTGAATATATGTATTAATGTTAGTTATAATATTGTGTTCAGTATCATATCAAAATTTCCAAACTTTAATAAAATTTCCGTCATTTTTCTAAAATTTACCAAAATTTCCACCGAAATCGAAATTTTCATCAAATTTCCATAAAATCAAGATAGCGAAATAGAAATTTTCGTCATTGGCTATATGTGAGTTCTATATAAAAACTTATATGAGATCGTCTTACAGAATTAAGAATAATTCATAAGTTTTTGGTGTTGGTATGCTATTGTTGAACTTCATCAAATGTGTTGTTCATTGTTGGCTACTACTCAAAGTTGTTTTGTTCCGGAAAAAGAAAAAAAATTGTTGTGGTTGATGGTAAAACAATTTGAGTTGAGTTGGTGTACACTTGTTGCACGGATCTTAAGATTCATGTAACTCAAATCCGATCCGGCCCAGACAGATAAATATATATACCTTTTTTTTTAATTCGTCATAAATGCCCTAATTAACAGGGGCGCAATCCCTAAGCTCATCATCGCGCGCATTCCCTCAATTCACCATCGCATGCATTCTCTCAGTTCACTATCGCGCCTTCAATCAATCATCTCCATGGACGCCTTTGATTCCAATTTTCAAATTAAAAACTAAAACACAGACAACGCTGGTAAATTACAGATTCAGAAATTGTCTTCAATTATCAATGCAAAAAGGTTAACTGATGTGGTGTTCTTAATATTCTATCATAGGTGAAACTATACCCAACCTTCAAATTGTTGAGTTATCTAGTGAAGAAGATGAATTTGTCAATGCAATTGATAAAATTTCTGGAACCAACTCAACTACAGGTAATACTTAAATATCATCTTCTTCAGACATAAAGGTATAGATAACGAAATCTAAAGAACATATAAAGGTATAGTTAACTACCTCTAAAGGTCTTCGTATTTAAACAAATTGAATGTCTTGTATATATAACTGACTTAATTTAGTTCTGTTTATAAAGGTATACTTAAAAATACATCAGGGTCATTTTATGAACACATTAAAGTATAGTTAACTACATCTGAAGGTCTCCGTATTTAAACAAACCAAATGTCTTGTGTATATAACTGACTTATTTTAGTTCTGTTTATACAAGTATACTTAAAAATACATAAGGGTCATCTTATGAACACATTAAGGTATAGTTAACTACCTCTGAAGGTCTCCGTATTTAAACAAACAGAATGTCTTGTATATATAGCTGACTTATTTTAGTTATGTTTATAAAGGTATACTTAAAAATACATAAGAGTCATCTTATGAACACATAAAAGTATACTTAACTAAACTTAAAGGTCTTCTTATTTAAACAAACTGTATGTCTTGTATATATAATTGACTTATTTTAGTTTTGTTTATAAATTTATTCTTAATAATACATAAAGGTCATGTTATTGTAATAGAAGGTATAAGTAATTTAGCATTCTTTTTTTTTTCGGATGACACAATTCAATTAAATGATCTCACTAGTTCTCTAGTTGGATTAACAAGGGAAAAGTTGATGACATGTATAAAATCTACTGTAAGCATGCTCGATTATTGGGATTTAGTGTTCGTAAGTCTACTAGTAGATACTCTACAGGAGAAACATCTAATGTGTTGTTGGGCAAGCTGTTTGTATGCTCTTGTGCCGGATTGAAGACATCACATGTTACAAAAATTAAGACAAAAAAACTGGAATTATAAGAACAGGCTGTAATGCATTAATGAGGGTGAAAATGAATGATGAGGGCTATATGAGGTGGTTAATCGTCATGTTGCATGATCATCCATTCATTAAAACTAAATGGAACCATCTACACCGTTTGAAGAGAAGTATCACCAATGAAAAAGGTAAAGCCATAGAGAACATGATCTCGACAGGAATGAGTGCAACAAACTCTTTCCATTTTATGGTTCATGATGCTGGAGGTGAAGAGATTGTAGGACATACGATAAAAGATCATTTGAATTTTGCCAATCGTATAAAAATGAAGGTCATTGAAGGTGGGGATACTCAAACAGTTATTGATATGATTCAAAGACAACAAGATGATAATGACTTTTACTATAAGGTTAGATTACATGATGAAGGAAGATTGAACAATATCTTTTGGAGAGATTCCATGATGGAGGATTACAAGATATATGGTGATGTTGTTTTTGACACAACATATAGAACAAACAAGTACAATCTAATTTGTGCTCCGTTTGTTGGTGTAAATAATCATTGGATGAATGTCATGTTTGGTTGTGCGTTTCTGGCCGATGAAAAAATAGAGTCATTTGAATGGCTTTTTGAAGAATTTAAGAAGTCAATGGGAGGAAAATGTCCAATAACTTTATTCATTGACCAAAATTTTGCAATTGTAAATGCAATTGAGAAGGTATTATTCTAATTTCAGTCTCGTATCATAAATAATGAATAAAGGTATACTTAACTATGTTAAGAAGTATTGTTATTCTGACTATAAGGTGTTATGTTTTATAGGTTTTCCCTTCAACAAGACATCGGCTATGCCTATGGCACCTCCAGCAGAATGCAGTTAGCATGTTTGCACAACTCAAATGTAACAACACATTTAAAGATTCATTCAACAAGTGCTTGTCGGGGTGTGTCGATTGGAATGAATTCGAGGATTGTTGGAAAAACATGATATCTACATGCAAATTGGAAGAACATCATTGGTTTGCAAGGTTATACAACTTAAAACAAAAGTGGTGCACTGCATTGAATAAAGATTTCTTTTCAGTAGGGATTCGATCTTCACAATGAAGTGAAAGTACAAATCATGTCATTTCGTTCAATGTCAAGAAGACTACGAGCTTAACTGAATTTTACACAATTTTCAAGGAAACAATCAACAATTGGAGGAGCAAAGAACGTCAAGACGAATTTCATTCTTCAAGATGCATTCCCGACTCAATTCTACCAATAATTGGATTGTTGAAGCATGCTTCCGAGGTATATACACTACCACTTTTCAGAAATTTTGAGGAAGATTTTGTCAAATGTAATTCAACTACATCCAAAGTTGTTGAAATTCAAGACAATACAGTGATTTATGATGTTTCACCACTTGGTATTGACCAGAATACCAATCGTGTGATATTTGACAACAAAATGAATTTGATTTCTTGCACTTGCAAGAAGTTTGAAAAATGTGGTATGATGTGTTACCACTCATTAAGAATACTTCATATCAACTCTATAGAAAGGATATCTGATCCTTATATACAGAAAAGATGGATAAAAGAAGCAAAATCACAGATTTGGGATAGTTTCAAGGCTACTACTACCAGTGGCACAAACAAGTCTCGTGATTGTATTCTCTGGAGACATGAAATGGCTAGAAAATATTACAATCTACTTTTGCAATGTGAAGACAATGAAGATACAAGGAAAATACTTGAAGAAGCTTATGACAGAGATTCTTCAAATGTTAATGGAATCATTTCAACAAGTTCAGCAGATCTTGCCTCTTCCAAATCATCTAACATTGTGCTTGATCCTGCTCGCTCGGTTACAAAGGGACAAAGACCGAGAATCAAGGGTCACTTTCAGAAAAAGAGCAATCACAAAGGAAAAACAACAGCAAAAGAATTTGGTTCTAAAACACCAAATGTTTGTTTATTTTCGTATGTATGACCTTTTACTTATGATAAGAATATCATTGTATTGTATTGGTCGTACCTTTACATTGTGTTAGTGATACCTAACCTTTTATGATCATGATTGATTACTCTTGAAAAGTTCTATGACATTTTACTTATGATAAGCATGTCTTTTACTTGTGATAAGCATACATTTACATTGTGTTAGTCATTCCATAACCTTTTATGATCATGATAGTTTACTCTTGATAAGCATACCTTTTACTTATAATAGTATACATTTACTTATAATAAGCATACCTTTACATTATTTTAGTCATCACCTTTTAATTATGATAAGCATATCTTTTACCTATAATAATCATACTTTTTAATTATGATAAGCATACCTTTATTTTAGTATGACAAACATATCTTTATTTTAGTATGACCTTTTAATTATGATAAGTATAGCTTTTACTTATAATAAGCATACCTTTTTATTATGATAAGCATACCTTTTACATTGTGATAATCATACAATTATACAAATAACACATATCTTATTCAACAGTACCATAATACATAAACATTCTTCAAGAAAATAAACAATGAAGAATAAAAATACTAAAAACAATAAATGCATTAAATATTTTACATATCTATAAAAAAAACTACCATAAAACCATCGAAATGTAAATATACCCATAAACTACCATAACATTGGTGACATCTTCCTCAGTATCATCTCCCTCAACTATTGTTGTTTGTTCCTTATTCAAATTGAATTGAACACCTTGATCCTCAGGTGTAAGCAGCTCAAAAAAAGGCATCTCCGATGCCATCTTCTTCATGGACAAGAAATTTGCAACAACATTGTCAATATAGTTGTGCAGATTTACATTGGAAAAATAAAGCTTGGGTATTCGATTGGCCCTGAGAATCTGAAACTTCAGCAGCTGAGTTAGATTGTTTATCCTACATACTTCTTTTCATACCCAACTGCTTTTCCATATGGTAATTTGTCACCACAGAAATATATCTTTTAAATAAAAGAAATGATTCATGAGTACCCTGCACAATAAAATAAAAAAAATAAGGGTATGTCTAATTAAACATAAAGGTATGTCTACTACAACATAAAGGTATGTTTAATCAAACATGAAGGTATGACTAATGAAACATAAATGTATGTCTATTGCAACATAAAGGTATGGCTAGTTGAACATAAAGGTATGACTAATGATACATGAAGGTATGTCTAATGCAACATAAAGGTATCAATAAAAAAACATAAAACTATAACTAAAATAACATAAAGGTATGAAGGTACTTACATCCTTGACCATTTTTTTGATTTCATTATCATCAGGTTCACCTTCCGGTAATGCAAACTTGATATATCTGAAAGATTTATCTTTCTCACTAGCAGAAGCATCATTCTTATCACCAGCAGCACCATCATCTTTCTCACCAGTAGCAACACGCTCCTCACAAACATTCTCACCAGAATTGTCAATTTTTTTCAAACATCCTTTTTCAAATAATGGGTAGACATTCAACAACATCTCTGCATCGCCATAAGGACCAGAAGCTGCCTCTTCATCACTCATTTTGTCCATTTTATCGTTCATCCAATGTTGTATCAATGGCAGACTGTGAGGCTCCTCAATCCCATGCCACTTTAGCCTATGCAAATACGCCATTTGCAAGACTAGCACACAACAACTTAAAGTATTTATCTTGCCTGAGTGAAAGCTAGTGACAGACTCATAAATTCTTTCCAAAACATATGTACACCAATCAAAATTACGAATATTATTTACATCTAACAAACACTTCAAAATCCCCATACACAACAATCTATTCGAAGTTAGAGCCAAAAAACATTCATAACATACAAAACAAACAATCTTTTAAAATCATCCCCCCATCAACTAAAGTAGTAGACATCACATTGTGCAACACCTTCAGAGGTGTTCTAGGCTCAATGTTATATCTATCCTTGTACATATCAAATATTTCATCATCCTCACTCTTTGCAAATTTCACAACATTCTAACTTCCCCGTGGAATCATAAAAATATCATAAACATCATCAGCAGTTACAGTAAAACTACGATGACTATCTATAGTTAACATCATATTGCCACCATTAAAACAATTAACTAACCATGTATTCATCATCTTGTTAACCCTAGTCAAACACATTCTTAACAACCTCCAAAACCTATACTTAATACATCTGTCTTCTGTCTATCAGTCAAACATCGCACCAGTTCTACAACACCACTTGGTCTGCACGGTGTATAAATCAAACTGCAAATAAAAACACAATATCGCAATCACTAATTAAAAAACATATGAAACCAATATAAATACAAACACTACACAGATCATAAAACCAAAACAGAAAACACGAATACACAAAACATAGTACATAAATCACACCTTTATGTTACACTAAACATACCTTCATATAAGCTTCACATACCTTTACATTACTTTAGTCATACCTTAACTATGCTTTAATCATACTTTTATGATACATTAAGCATACCTTTTATATAACATTCACATACCTTTGCATTACTTTAGTCATAGTCATACCTAACTGTACTTTAACCATACATTTATGTTACATTAAACATACCTTTTATAAACAGAAAACAGAAACACATGCAAAAATATAAAAATTACAGATATACTCATCCAAAGCCATGCACTACACATAACATGCATTACACAAGGGATATCAAACAAAAAACAAAATATATACATATCCTTATCAACACAAGGAGTATCAAAAGCCCTCCTGGATCTCTTCCTCGCAACTTATCTATCAGGAATAACTGCAATATCGATTTCTTCGAAGCCATCTAAACACATGCAAAGATGAAATTAATGTCAATATAAAGCAAAATGTTAAATAATATCAAATATACACAAAATTCATAAAATTAGGGTTTTCAATCCAAATGTTGAAGAACAAAAACGAAATACCAAACAGAAGATGAACAAACTAATTCCCAAAACACTT
The DNA here is from genome assembly GCA_946896805.1 of Scutellaria galericulata. Taxonomy (NCBI): domain Eukaryota; kingdom Viridiplantae; phylum Streptophyta; class Magnoliopsida; order Lamiales; family Lamiaceae; genus Scutellaria; species Scutellaria galericulata. The sequence goes on along the minus strand of OX335787.1, from coordinate 4,381,386 downwards.
CAAAAAATAAACATAATACAAAACAATAATTTGACAAACAAAAAACTTAAATCAGATGCAAACCTAGGGTTCCAATACCACAAGCAAAGAGAAACAAAATTACAAATCAAACAAACAAACATCATAAAAAACAAAAATCAAAACAAAATACACAATAAAATCGAAGAACAACTTGTGCACGCACACGAACCGTCTGAAAATTTGAAGAACCATCTGAAAATTGAAAATAACCTCACACTGATTGAAATACACACGAACTACACACAAAATCGAAGTGAAAGAGAGAAGAAAACGAAAAACAAGCAGCACGAAGTCGAGATAGAGAGAGAGAGAGAGAAACGAGAGAGAAGAAAGCGCGAAGACTGCTAAACTTTCAAAGTGAAAAAAAAAAAGACTATTTGTATTTCTCTGATCCGGGTCGGATCTATGCCTGGGTCGGGTCAGGTGCATGGATCACAGATCCATGCACCAAGTGTATAAAATTTTTTGTCAAATAATTTTTTGATGGTAAAAAAATGTACTTTCCTAATCCTAATCCGAATACTATTCATTCTCTCACTTTATCTTTGTTAACTACTTTCATATCCATCATTTGGATAGTCTTTTGAAATTTCGAATTCTAAATGAATGTATTTCAATCCACTCAAGTTGAAGTGAATTTGAAATCCACCAAAATGACTCAAAAATTAATTCATAATGAAAGTGATGGATTTTGAATCAACATTTATCCAAACACCACCGATGGATTTGTTACCTTAGATTTCAAATTCATCCTCAAATCCACTTATCCAAATGGACCCAAAATGAACTTAGTTTGATCACAATCTCTTTCTCGAAATATTGTAGGAAATTAGATGAGACCTACTTTACCTTCTTAAGAGTGGATAAAAACAAGGACAAATGTGCAAAAATACACCTAATGTTGTTGAGAAGCAAATAAGTCATCAATCTTTTCTTGAGTGTAAATATAGTCCCAACATTTTAATTTGAGAGAAAATTGACCATATTTTTCTTTCTATGTACATTTTATTCACATTCTTCCGGTGCAAATTTATTATATTTTTTATTATGTATTATATTATGTGAAATAGTTAATCATTTGTATTGAAATATTCTAAATTAATTTTAAACTATATTGATGATTTTACTACCAAAAAAATTGAGAATTAAATAGATCTACATTTTATAATAATGACAAAACAAATATGACATTATCCCTACAAAAACACTATGTTTTTTTAAGTTATAAATAGTATAGAAATTTTAAAAAAAAATGACATTATACTTGAAATAAAAATATTTTATTTTATTCTAAAATCCAAACAATTTCCTTTATAAGCATAGTGACGTATGAGGTTAGGGATGTAAATGGGTAGGGTACGGGTACATCTATCACATACCCTATCCTATTCTAAAATATTCTGCCCATACCCTACCCTATTAACTTATTATTTGTATCGGGTAGGGTATGGGTAATACCCTACAGGTAAGCAGGCAACCGCGACTAAAGGGGTATCCATTTACATAATATTACACTTAGATTGGCTTCTTCGAACTCCTTAAACTACACATTTTTAACGAATAAAATGCATTTTATCAATAATCACTAACTAACCATTAACAACGTTGACAAAAATTATATAAAAACTCAAGCCTACTATTTAAAAAAAAAGAACGTATACCACAATCAATAATATAATGTTTTAATATGACAATTGATCACTTGATTCAATGTTTCCCACAACAAAAAAGTTAAAACAACAAAATAATCAAATAGTACAACATCACATGAACTAGAAATGAAATAACATGTGGTTTTGATATTAAATTAAAAATAATAAATATATATGTATATATACTTCATATATTAAACTTTTATAATTATAAAATATATAATTTTATGTATAGGGTAATAGGGCAGGTAATCAGGTCAAGTAACGAGTAAAATGCTAAAACAATACCCTATCCTTATCCTAACGTACTTTAGTGGGTATGGATCGTACCCTGCCCATTACCCTAAACTTCGAGCGATGTTCTACCTAATTACCCGCAGGTGACCCTATCCATAAAACTGACATCCCATATGAGGTTTTGATTTTCAAAATTAATAAGTTTATTATAAAGTCCTAAAAATATATATAATTTAAGAAAGATTAAATAAATTTTCTTATCAAGATAAATGTTATTTTTAAATTTTTAAATTGATTTAGAATAAAATGTTTCAATAGAAATAATTTGTTATTTAATAAGATGTTAAAAAAAAAACATATGTAAGAAGGATGTAAAAATAAAAAATAAAAAGAAGATTTTGTCAAAACTGCATCATAATATAAATATTATGGGCATATTTGCACCACAACTTAAACATTAAGAGTATATCTACTCTGAAAAAAAAAAGATTAAAAGTATATTTGCACCTTCTTATAAACGTTAATAGTATATGATAAAAACTTTTATACATCTGGTGCACGTACCTTTAGATCCGTGCACTCGGGTCGGGTCAACCCACCACGCACCCGCACGTGCCTTTAGGTCGCGGACAAAATCTGTCCAAATATGCTCTCAGACGCTTAACCTTTATATTATGTTAAGTATACCTTTTAATAGTGTTAGTCATATATTTTAGTTATATTAGATATACCTTTTGTAAGACTAGATATACCTTTAACATTTTTTTTAGACAGACATATTAATACCTTTCATACCTTTTAGTTATATTAAGCATACATTTAGTTATGTTAGTCATATCTTTTAATTATATTAATTGTACATTTATATATATTACATAAATGTATGTTTATGTTGATATAAATGTATAAATAATTTTACATAAATGTACAACTAATATCGCATAAATGTAAATATTTACAATTTGTGCCGAAAATTAGGGTTTATAGAAATTAGAGTTTAGGGTTAAAGTATTACATAAAGGTATGATATTTGTATATAAAGATATAACTAACATAGTATGAAGATCAGCAAATTTTTTTTAATGTATTGCACTGAGGGTATAAAATCTAAACATAAAGGTATCATTAATATAACATAAAAGTATCACTAATATAACATAAATGTATAACTAACATAACATAAAGGTAAGGGCAAAAAATAAAAAATAAAGCACGGATCCAGGTCGGATTTGGCCCGACCGGACCCGAGCGCATGGATCTAAGATCCATGCACCAGTTGCACAGGAGAGTGACTCATAGTATATTTACATATTTGCCCTGAAAACAATAAATAATTTCATATGCATTCACCATAAATGGGGAGGATTGAAATACATGATAAAAATCAACATAACCGTCACAAAATACAAATATAATCGTGCTTCAATATTGTCTAACCAACTTCTTCTCCAGCAGTTGGCGCACAAAATCTAATTTAGTTTATTAATCCCTGTTTTTTTTTTTTTGTTTTTTTTTTGGCACATAGTTCTAAAGAAATTTATGCCAGGAACTCTCCACAACCTAGATACTAATTACACTCTCCATATACTCCCAAAAGAATTCAACAAACAAACAAAAAAGGAATGAAAAGAACAGCTTTAATGGAAAGAGTGCTCCAAGCTAATGGAAAATATAAAATACATCTACATCTACTTACTACACAGAACAGAATATACAAGGTATCATGTAGTCAGAAACACACACCACTTGTTAGTTCCATGTGGGTGATGATGGTTTATACACAAAGTCTTCAGTGGATCCATAGTTCAAATCCAGATTGTGGAGTTGTTCCATCAACTGAGACCTTCTTTCCTTAAAGAAGTCGAGACGTGTTGTTAATTCTACCAATGTAGACGATGCTGCTGGTGGATGTCGGGGATAGTCCATCACCTGTGGTGGTTAAATACAGCAACTTTTGGATCAAAAGGACATAGATTATAGGAGCTTGTCATAAAATTTCAGTAAAACTGACACCAAGAAATATCAAGTTCTGGTCTTGGTAATGCTTTTCTAAAACTATAAATTACGACATTTTCAGTGTCGAACTAATTTCAAGATTCACTATTTATCTGAGTTCATAACAATCCAGAAATGGATCATATACGTAACCATGTCCAGATGGTAAGAGGGATTTTCTCCTTGGAAAAAAAGAAAAAAAAACTGTCACATGCCAAAACTGATAGATCATATGCAAACTTTATATTCAATGAAATAATTTAGAATAAAGACAAATGCTGGCATAGTTAACACGAAGTCATAATGGATGGGATAATCGATATGGGCATCTATGGCTTATAAGATCATGAGGTCAACACAGATAGAGTTAACAACATAACGACTCATTTAGTCCATGATAGTTATACTTGCCACATAATATTGGGCATGGTTCAAAGACAATCTCCCGAGATCTGTAGATTGGAAAAGCATGCATTGCCTTCCATTTCTAACCTTTGGTTTATGGGTTGGCAAAAGAACTGCAAAATAATTTGAGTCTTACCTCAGCCACCCTAGACGTAGAAGGTAAAGCTGAATCAACAGCACCAAAGTTATCCATGGATAAACTTGAGGCAGGCTCAGTACTTTTAGAATCACTCAAGCTTGTAGATTCAATCAACTGTTTCCGAGAAGGCAGCCTAGTACTGCTTCCAGATGTAACTAATTGTCCTTTGTTATTTCTTGGGTCTGCTCCCAACAAATCCTGGAACAATTATGGGTTTAAAGCAGCAATATGAGATGAACGAGTATGAATAAAAGAGTAAAATCGAATAACATCCCATTCAAATTATAAATGAATGAGGGATCTAAACAAAGAATAAATAAGAATCTATAGTATTGTGGTGAGTATTAAATGGCATAGGAAAGGATAGAATTCAAATCAAAATTGTGGCTTGCAATAAGCCCGCTTTAATGATAGAGAGGATATGACAGATTCAGCATCATGCCATCATCTACTGTTAAAGTAGGTCAGAGGCTCTTACGGAGAAAGTGGGTATGGAAGTAACAATTAACTTTTAAAGGTCATAATAAATGGTGCAATTTTTTAGATTCCTTTATATCAAAAGACCGTGCTAATTTAAATGGAGTTCAATTTTTTTCTTAAAGGTGACTCCCAACAATTCAATCTCTAAATAAGCTTGCTAATTGAGACCAAACTAACAAAGATAAGTTACAAGGGGTGGACAAACCAGAAAAATTAGTGCCCCTAAATCAATACTCAAAATTGGCAGGGCAAACAAGCCAAAAATGAAAGAACAGAGGAAACAGCATAGAAAGTAACAAACATAAAACTTAACTATACGAGCTTAGAAATGAAAACAAATATAGTTGTCAAAAATTGTGACCCTAGTAAATCAGCTAACTCATGATTTGATGGCTGCACAGAGGTAATTTGTTAATTCCTCTAATTTGTGCTTGGGCCCTAATTGATGGGGAACCATGGCAATCCCTTAATCAAAGGAATACAATAGATATTTTCTAATTTTAGTGCAAAAAGTTTTCGCATAGTCATGTATGTGGCAAAAGACATCAATAAGAATCATTTTTAAGAATTCCACAATAACTAACACACGAATCGTAATTATCAAACTAGTATTACTATGGAAACAACAGAAAAGGAATCACCTCTGTCCTTTGTCTTCTTTCATTGTTACAAACAGCAAGTGTTGTATCAAAATCTTGCTGGAAATATTTTCTGCACATGGGATTAAGGCACATCAGAAGACTATAACAGCATCACATAAAAGTTCAAATTTTGATGTCAGTCTATTGCAACTTTAGTTTGATTATTTCTCAATAGTTCATCTGATTCCCTTCACTTTCTTAAATCATATCCCACTCCAAACCATCCAAACCAAGAAAATAGGTCCCAAAATCTTAACATACCATGCAGACCAATGTTGTTATCTAAGAAACAATCCTTCTAGATCCATAGCTAGTGATACTTCAGACAATGCTGAAAAGTGAGATTTTGACAAAAGTGACCACAATACAAGGAGAATTTGTATGGAGCTCACACAAAAGATAGTGAAACACTAGTTCTAGTAGTGCACATTTTTCAATGTGTTGATCAGGCAGACTATACTCTGAGAAAATGAAACTACATTCTGTAGTATTATGTTTTATCAATATGCAGTAATAGATACTTCCCAATTTAATATGCAAAATTATGAGTTGAGTTAGTCAAGAATAGGGGCACGTTTCAGCTTAATCCCAAGTCTCATTTAGGAATACGAACTATAAATTATATAAAAGATTTTTGAAGATGCAAGCAGATCATATTCTATACAGCAAGTGATATCTTGCCTTGAGTATATTGGCTCGAAGCTCTAACAAATATCAGGCATGCATCTAGAATTTTTTTACCTTGTAGAGTAACTCATAGTTGTTCTATAATGAAACAATTGGCAGCTATTTTAATAAGATAAGAATGTAATCCTTTGACACGAGGATCATGCAAAACATATAAATGAAGTGGACATGATTGAAGAAATTTAACTCACTGCTGTGAACTTTGATTTGCCGCATGTTGATATCTATCACTTGCAACAGTAAGAGAGCCATAGTGATGCTGACGTTGCTGATTAAGCTGATGGTGAAGTTCAGCAACTTTCTGTTTCAATCTGGCCACATCTGCCTCAGCGAGAGCTATCTCCTCAAGCTCAGCCCTCGTCTTAGTAGTATTAAAAACATGTCAGCATCTCATACGCTATCTGATTGATTTAGGAAATTTAAATAAAATACAGACCTTGGAATCCATGCCTCGAGAGCCAGAAAATTGCCCAGAAGACATGCTCAAGCCAACTTCCAGAGCAGCTCGTAAATCTCTCTCAGCTTGCAACTGCTCTTGCAGTCTTGCCACCTGTTAAAAAACAAAAAAAAAAATACAAAAACAGTGCATGAATCAGACTTCTACATGAGGATGAGACAAGAAAAGAGATCATTGTTTGTGCACTGGAGAAAAGGAAGAGAACTTGACTGCATACTTTTTCAAATAAAAAGGTGCCCAAAAGGCACAAAAAAGAATAAAATCCACAAAAAAACTCCACCATGATCGTCCCCATAAGTAGGATCATGTACGATCATGTACCGCCACACCCATATGCAACACGTGTTTCCATTTATCTACTTTTAGAGCACGAGAAATCTTCAAGATGTTTTCCACAGGTCCGGTAGCTAAATCTTTTTCATAAAGTATACAGAGCTGAAAGCATGTGTTAGTGTATAGTAGTAATGTAAATTGTTTCACTGAGGAGTCTTACATAATCATTTAGACCATCTAACCTTACTTCAGATGGCAGAAATGCCTTTCAGATCTCTAAAAGGCTTAGAAGGGATAGAATAAGGAAAAGCTACTCCTAAGGATCAGTTTTGCATAGAGATTTTGGAAAGATTTTGGAACAAGTTGAGAGACGAGATCCCTTGCTAGGAGAGGCTTAATGTGTAACAGATGCATTTGTCATCAACAGTGCTTTTAGCTTAATTGCAGCCTGAGATTAGCCTAAATCCTAATTGCAGCTCAGAATGCCTGATTTCTGGGACTTTGGAGCTAGTCTTCAGCTTGATTTTGGGTTAAACTTTGGCAGATTGGTTTGTTCTAAGTAAGGATGTGTTTTCCACTAGACTTATGTTATGTGTAATAATTTAGGATAGCAGTCTTCAACTGTCGCTATCCTAATACTATTTTCCTTATATTGTGTACCTTGTAATCTCTATATAAAGAGATCATGAGCAGTGAATAAAAGCAAGCACAAAACTGTCCTTGTTCAAAAGTCCTCCTAAGGTCAAAGCTCCCCCTTAAAAGAGTTTGATCAACTATTGCCACAATAGGCCTCTTAAAGAGTTGCAACAAGGGCAATGATATGTGTTTTTCATAGATTCTCCCGTTAATCACCCTATTACAGGATCCTGGTCTGCATTACAACTTGGTACCAGAGCCCAAAAACATGGGATGATCCAAGTAAAACCACAGATGTGACGTACCTGACTCAAGAAGGTCAAACTGCTACAAAGGCAAGAGTATGATATTTTCTGTTAGCCTTAAGTGAAATAACTCAAAGCAGCATCTTAAATTGTAGCTACCCTGATTCTAGCTTTCCTTATTTTGCAGGCCCTGTAATCTCTACATATAAAGTGATGATGAGCAGTGAATAAAAGCAAACAGAAAATTATCTTTGTTCTATGAGATTTATGTCATCTCTAATGAGTCCTAAGGTCTAACTCTCCCCTTTAGCGAGCTTGATCAAGTCTTGCCGCCATAAGTCGCTCAAAAAAATCAAAACAAAGGCATCTATCTGGTCTTACTGTAATAACAAATTGTCTCTTCTCATGGTTGGTGATGATTAAAGCAGAAAGATACTTTATCTTGAAAATAGATACTTTATCTTGCTGGAGAAGACATAGCAGAAACATGCTGGTGATGATTAAAGCAGAAAGATACTTTATCTTGCTGGAGAAGACATAGCAGAAACATGCTGGTGATGATTAAAGCAGAAAGATACTTTATCTTGCTGGAGTATTCATAGCTTGTAAATCCTCTAGAGATATTACAACGCCTCCTTTGATATTTAGCATCTCTCTTTGTTCAGGGAAAAAAATATAAATCACATTACCCCAGGATATTTATAAATGAAACCCCTCATGTTCTAGAAAAAATTACTTCCCAAATAGAACCATAAGCTATCAAGCTCATCCTGAAGTCGAATCAAGTAAACTATATAGAAATATATTATTTTATATTATATATATATATATATATATATATATATATATATATAATGACAAGAGAAGTTTGTGCATGAAGGTAAGCTATAAGAACTTGTAGTGAAAAGAAATATTCAGATGATCAAATGATATGTATTAAAACTAACCAAGTATTACAAAATCTCAGAGTGCTACACGAGTTTCTTCTAAGTTGGAATGTGGAGAAAGGAACCTTTTGTTTTATTTCTAAAATAAGAGTTATCCTCACTAGGATACAGAGAAAACAAGATTTAACAATTAATTTTTAGTATTAGTATTCAAGGCACATTACAGACCACTATGCAAGAATGAAAGGAGAGGATTGATCCAAATCAACCTCTGCCGATCTTCACATTTTACTCAATTTTGATTAGGAACAAATATCAAGTTTAAGATAAAGAAAAAATGGCTTACATCTTGCTCAAGCGCCAAGCGCCTTTCATGCAAAGCTTGCTTCCTTCTCTCTAAGCTAGCTTGCAAAATTGCATTTCCTCTTGCCTAACATAGATGGAAAGGCCAAATCAAATTACTACAGATGAGCCAGTGACATAACACACCTTAACTGTTCCAACACCCCCAGAAATTACCTCCTTCGCAATTCTGTGACGTAAATCATTCTTTGCAACCTCCAATCTTTGGATGGCAAGCCTGTAAATGAAACCATTGAACTTCAATCTAATAAGAAAATTTAGGACTAAAACCATCAGGTAAGGCAAGCAAGCATCAAATATCAATTGACGATTAGTCATTATTTCAAGAGTCTACCAATGATTCTGTTGACAAAGTAGTGCACAAGGGTGCTCTACGAAGAACCGAGATGGGGGTTGGGGGAGCAAATAAAAAAAAATTCCCATTATTTAAATTATACATAGAGCTTCTCAAAAGTTTTTAAATGAAGATTCTGTGTGTGTGTGTGTGTGTGAGAGAGAGAGAGAGTTGAAATATGAAATATACCAATGTATGTCAAATCTCTCACTCTCAGGTTACTGTGAATTGTGAAGCACTAAGTATTTTCAGGATAATTTTGTAAATTAGACAAAGCATATTAAAATATGATCGAAGATAATCGTACTCTTCCTCTCCAGAAGAATCAATTGATTCTGTTGAAGGAGTTTTCCTCGCCTGCAAGAATAGAAAATTCAGGTTTTACATTCTAAAAGATAAGATCTATAGATGCATAATGCTCAAATCATTCAAATAAATCAGAAACTCAATCACTTGATACATGAAAAGTAAAATCAGAGAGCAAACTTCCCACCACCTTTACATCAGGCTGGGGTAAAAAAAAGCCCAGCAAAGGGGGTTCACCCACAAATATTCAAATTACTTTTCCGTGTAATAGTCTATAATCTGTCATATCATTAAGTTGGTATCTAATATCTGAGATTCATTATCTAAAATTTGAGTAAAGTGTTGATGAAATGGAATATTAATGTACTTAGCTCTTTTGCGATTTCCCAATTTATCAACAGTAGGGCAGCCATGCCTGCAAGACTCAATATATATTTATCGAGTCTAATGCAGTTAAAGGTCCAATATATGCAATCAAGCAACTTTAAAGAGAATCCATAAATTGATGATGAAAAAGATACACTAACTAATCAAGTTGGCTGCTCCAAGTAATGGTAGGAGAAAAGGCAACAGTTATAAGCAATGCCTGATGGTGAGTATATTGGTAGTATGGAAACTTCAAGAAAAACAAACCAGAAGACCAACACTAAATAAATCCTTATTCATATAAAATATGAGTTCAAAAAAAGAATTGCAAGAAATGATTATTATCAGTTGACCCAAATCCAGGACAAGTTGTCAGCGGTTTCATAAGTCTGCACATGCTATAAATATCACTCTGAATTCATTTACGCACATATAGTTGTTTATATTTGGGTTCAAGATTCTAGTAAGTAGCTCCATCCACTAAACACAACATTATATCCTCTTCTGCTTGTATGGTTATCAAAAAATACCTTCAATACACCCTAGGAAACTAAAGAAGAAGAGACTCACATTTTTCTTTCCCCAAAATGTTGACTTCTTGGCACTAGCAATATTGTTATTGGTAAGTCTGGGTATTGCCTTCTCAGCCAATAGTTCAGATCCAGAAGCAGATTGATGTAGCTCTTGATTCATAGATGACAAAATTTCCCCCACAGATCGCTGGGACTCGTTGCCAAGTGTTTCTGCAGAAGCATCTACCATGTTGTCATGAGCCTTCAGTCGGTCTCTTTGGTCATTAATTGAAATCTTAGAATCTCTAGAAGCTCTAGTGTCCAATGTTGGATCTAATTTTGTTCCCACGGTATGATTATGCATGGGAGCAGCATCATCCGAATCATCATCATTCCCGACAACCTGGTATTAGCAAAAATGCCAGAAGCACCTTCAGTAGATAGTTCTACAGAAACCATAGTTGTTAGATGCACTAGGCGCAGAGGCGCAATGGTGATCTTGGTGCCCAAGGCACGCGAGGCTTGTACATGAGATGCAAAAATCTAAAAAAAAAAAAGGGAAATGTGTGTATACTTTGCAAACTTGATACATTAAGTTGTCGGAACCATATATTATAGTCAAGAAAAGAACAAAAAACAAGTATGTTTACTCTCTCAAAATGAAGTTCTAACCGTTTATGCTTTCCTTGCGCAAAAAAAAAAAAAACCCTTCCAAATCTTAAAAGGGAACTTAAAAAAGTGTTTGGGGTTGGAGGGTGGCCTGTCAACAAGAGGCGCACTTAACAACACAAAGAATGCACAGGAGGCGCAGAAAGCCGCGCACACCATGAACGGTGCCTGCCTCTTGCTCATAGAGGCACTTCAGCCTGCGCCCTCTACACGTCAGGCGCGCCTCTAACAGCTATAAGAGATACACATAAGCACTAAGCAATAGGACTCCACGTCATTGATACACCAAAGTAATGCAACTAGAATGCAGATGTAATCAATATTATGGAAAAAGATGAACAGTCAATTCTGGCAAATTCCACTAATAACTTTACCGTTGTCACTGTTTCCATTATTGCATTATTTGTTGAATTTACTGCTACCAAAACAACTTTTTGTAATACTCGTTGTGGAAGAAGAGCAATACAAAGCTGGGGAATATGTTCCACAGTTGTATTTTACATTTCAACACCATGTTTCCAACACAATGACCCAATTTTTGAATAAGTATGACTACTTGAAAGAAATCACTACTGAACAAGCACTTCTAAAGTAGGTGGAAAATATATTTAGAGAGACCACAAATGATAGAAAAATCAGCAAATAGTTTTCCAGCAGATTGCCACATGCATATTTACCATAAAAATAGTTTTCAACCCATTAAGAATGCATGCATGGATATGTACAGTATGGGAGGGAATGGGGAAAGGAGAGAGAACCTTATAGTCATAAAGATCGCTAGCAGCAGACCCACTGCTTTCACTTAACTTCCCACTCTGTCTGCGATCAGAATCAACATCTGTTTCAGGGTCAGCTTCGTTTTGAGCATCATGATAACCATTTACTTTAGTGTCTGGATTTTCATCATCACTTGTATCTTCACTTCCGCTGTTATCAGTCTGAGAATCTACAGACATGGAGCATCTATGCAGACCATCATCCTGAAAGGAAACCAGAGTGACTAGTAAAGCACATCCTTCATATTTCTTAAAGCAATCAAACGACAGAATGACTTATTTGATAAATGGCAAATCATGCAGGTATATAAGCCCGTAGTAGTTTACCATAAAAAGGAACAGAAACAAAGAAGTTAAAATATAACATTTTGCAGTTCTAATGCACTTTTAGTCAAGTAAAATTGTAGTGGCAAGTAAAACCTTGCAGAAAGTTACTAAAAGTGAAAATAGAGAGCTTGCAAGAGGGCTTCAATAAGCTCATTCAAAAACACCGATTTTATGCATAAATCATCAATCAGTTAAATAAAAGACATTTTGTATCTTTCCTAGAATTGAGCAGCTAACTACACCAGCACGTGTTGCACCAATTTCAAATATTTAGTAGCTAACTACTGCTATAAAGCATGATTATTCAAAGAAATGAACGTCTGACCACATTCAACATTCATCAGATAAGACATGAGGAACGAGCAGAGAATGGAGAGGACTTGCTTACATCAAAAATATTGTCATACTCTTCTAGGAGTGTTGTGATAATTGCTTGGGCATTATTAGCAGCATTGGCTGCAGCAAGAAGCTGAGCAGAACTATCTCCATTGATATCATAGTCATCCTCTAATTCACATTCACCAGCTAAAAGAGGCCGCAACAGCAATGGAGCCATACAAGCAGCAACTGCTGACGGAGTCATCCGATTCTCAGAAGCATGAGAAGAAATTGTATGCATCATCTTGAGAATTCTAGAAACAATGAAAAATGGATTAATGAGATTGCAAAGAACAAGTTGTGTTATGAAGGATAAATCATGTAATGAAGCTCATGTATGATTCAGAAGATTGTCAAGAAAACATATAACAATCCATAATTGTCTCACTGCTATAAGTTTAAACGGATAAAAACAAAGAATATCGAACAATAAATATATGAGATCATGAGAAAGGTGTGTCTATTAGACTGATAATGAATAGTTAAGACATTAGGACCATGAAGTTGACCAAAAATCAGATTCTTAAATGTTCCGAAGTACTGAGAGAAAATTAAAAGAAGGTCTCACAACTCCTTCGAGTGACTTTTACACTTGGCATTCAGAAAGAGGTTACAGCAGAGATGCTGAAATCTAAATTCCATTTCTTGAGGATGGGAAGGCTGCCTACAAACCTGCCTTTCAGCACATCGTCTAAAAGATCTTTGCCTTTATTCTCTCTGATATTGATTTGTATCAATGATGAAGCGGGTTTTACAGCAAAAATGTGTGAGAATAGACCTTTATCTGCCTAATAAGTGGGAAGATACCCTATCCGCCCCCCCAGGTGGCCGAAGGGTGGCAGGTACTCCATAGTTGAGGGTAAGCTCATGCAGTTTCCCATGACAAATCAACAAACAAGTACAAGTCTAGGTGGCTTGGCTCCTTCAAAGACCAGAACCCTCCTGTTTAAAGCTACTACATGGCATAAAGTAGGCATTATTTTTATAAAGCAGGGATTGATATCTAATTGACCTCTAATTGCATCAAGATTTCCTTGAAAAGTAAGAGTTAGAATTTAATGACTACAGTTCATTTATGTGGGTCGAAGTAACTCTTTCCCTTGCAATTGATCACAAAACTAAGTCCCCTCATTTTATGTACCACTTGGATGACAACATTGTCTTACCTTATTGGATCTCTATCATGATAAATGGAAAACCTAAAGGGAAGTTTTAGGGTTCCCCGGGTTTGACGTAAGGGGGGGCCTCTCTCTCTCTCTCTCTTTCTTTTTAATTTATGGCCGATGTGTTGAGTGGACTGACTGACAAGGCTAAAAGGATCCTGTTGAGTGGTTTTGTTGTGTGTAAAGATAAAGTTAAAGGAAGGTGTTTACAATTTGTGGATGGTACTTTTCTTTCCCGAAGTGCAAAGGAATTTAATTTAGTTTGGCTTTCTAAGATTCTGGAAGTTTATTGTAGCATGTAGAGAATAAGGACTAACATGGATGACAGCATTTTGTTAGGTATCAATGTGGAGGATAGCAAGCTAAGGAGCTTAGCTAATGTGGTAGGTTGTGTCGCAGGTGAGTGGTCATTAAGTATTTGGGGGTCACTTGGATGGTAACCCTCTTGAGGCATTCTTTTAGGAGCAAGTTGTGGTCAAAATTTCAAGAAAGTTAGCGAGGTGGAAGAAAGGTTTTTGTTGAGAGGTGGTTGTTTGACTTTGATCCAATCTGTATTAAGCGCATTACTGATTTAATAATTATCTTTGTTTGGAGTGCTGAAAGGAATTGCCAGCTTCATGGAGAAGAGGATGAGAGAACTTTAGTAGGAATGTGGGACGGTTCAGATGGGGATAGGCACACTGATTTAGTTTATTGGGATATGGTGGCTCAACCTAGAGATTAGGTGGATAGGGTATTGAAGCATCTGTTTGAAAAATAAGGCTTTATTAGGGAAGAAATGGTGGTTTTCAGGCTGAAAAGGTTTCTCTGTGATGAGTAATAAAAGTGGATATGGTTTGAAGGAAAATATGCAGGTCTAGGTGTCAGAATTACTTATACAAGCTCTTGGAAATTTACATCTAGATTCTAGAGTTTACTCAAATATCCTTCAATCAGCAAAGGTCCATGTAGGGGTGGTAGTATAGTGAGGTTTTGGGAGGATATTTGGGTGAAGAATTGCTTTTTTGCAGATTTGTATCCTTCCTTGTACCGCATTTCTACTCCATCACAACCTATTATTTCTTTAGCAATTCTGGTCTTCCTTATTCTTCTTCTATTTCATGGGATTTTCATTTTTTCTGTAACCTACAATTAAGAAATTTTGAAAAGCAAGATTTGTGCTCATCGCTTGGGCATTTGGAAATCAAATCTCATGTCTTTCTTCCTTATTGATATCTTCCCTCCTCTTCCATGGTATAGCTGTTTGGAAGGCTCCTAAGGTTCAGTAGTTTTCATGGTTGTTGGTGTTGGGTAAGATGCTCCCTTGTGACGTTGCATAGGCGTTATCCGCATGACCTGCTATCTCCAAATGGGGGTGTTTTTGCAGATGTAACTTTGAAGATCTGGATCATGTTTTTTTGTGCTGACCCTTTTCTCTCAATTAGTGGAAAGGGTGCTAAAGGAGTTGGGCTTACTATTAAACAAATGTAGGTTTCAAAAGTCAAAAGGGTCAAGTGTAATGGGGAGTGATTGATTCAACTTTGTGCTGGTCTCTTTGGTTAGAAAGTAATAAGATAAGTTTCAAGGATTTTGATTCTGCTGAGTCCCTTGAGAAGGTCTGGAATAAGTAAGGTTGCTTGGAGTGTTTCAAATCATAGAGAATGAAAAACCTTTTTAATGCCAGATATTGTTAGAGCAATGCTTTTAATTTTTATGATTGTTTTGTTTGCTTTGTATGGAACAACTTTTCATGTTCTTGTCTAATTTATAGTTAATTGAAACTTCCATATCTTATATAAAAGAGAGAAAAAATATGTAGCTTTTACGTTCATATTGTAGGAATGAGATATTTTTAAGGTCGGTGCATCAGATAAAGATTTCCAGACATTGCATTTATGTACCGTCTACTATTTGAGTTTTAGAAGCTCTAGCAGTATGTTGAGTTATAGAAGCTCTAGCAGTATGACTAAGAGGGTGTTTGGCTGAGCTTATTAGCTCCTCTAATGTGTTGACAAGAGTTTTGAAGGAGATCTTATTCGCTGTCAGATAAGATGTTAAGAATGTAGAAGTTGTTTCTTCTTTAAGGAAACCCCACCTTTATTCTGAAAAAATAATAATAATAATCTTTTTCGACATGCTCCTTTTTAATTACGGAACTGTTATTACTACACTTTAAGAACTCCGTGTACTTTTACCCAAACACTTAAACAACCAACCTTAAATCAGGGTCTAACATCGTATAAACTATAAACCAACTTATATGATGTAAGAATTCAAAGATCTTTTAAAATAAAGGCAATTTTACTGGCAACAAGCAACATTTTGTGCTCAGAGACAGAGAGTGAATCTAAACACATAAATAATCCTTACATCTCCAATAGAAGAGAATAGGGAACCAGACATTTAAATGTTCAAATCATCATCATATACATGTAAGCACAGAGTAGCCCGTACCTCTGTAAAAGACGCCTATTGGGTTCAGGAAATGCTTCCTGTATGGCAGATTGCATTGCATTCACCCGAGCTTCCTTCCGGTCAATTTCTTCTCAAGACAGACACAAAGAATTCAAGTTATTAACAGGGCCAGTAAGCCAATTATGAAAAACAAATAAAACAGCTTTGAAAGTACAAGCATCTAAGTAAATGGAAAAAGAAACTTACTGTAGGCTTCCAACAATGCAGTGCAGCAGGATGCAGGAACTGGTGATGAAGGTAGCTCCCTCAGAACATGCTGAGGATGAGGTAACTTCCATAAGTACCAGTAAAAATAAAATCATAACACCAGAATCAAGTACTCAGATGGAAATCAAACCTTAACACAGTCGCCAATAACATGAGCATCCTCGTCAGGATCAAATTCCACCTTTCCTGAAATCAAGTAACTTTCATATTGGTCATGCTGTGTAGTCTAATGGAAATTTTGACATTTATTTTGGCATTAGCGGAATTTAACCCACTAATAAAAAAATTGGTTTCTCAATAAAAAGGATTTGGAATGAGCAAAATTGTACAATAATATGAAAGTATGTAAGGGAAACAACTGCAGACTGCATTCCTCAGACTTCTACTCTTCATCTTCCCACCAAGATAACACTGAAAAAGAACAGTAATATATCTGGAGGCAGGCCTACAACAGCAATGAAGACAATCCCCTATATTCTTTTAACTGGAAGCATTGTTCTCCATATCCAATATACATCCATTAAATTACTCCCAGACTGACTGACCTCTCCCATTTCAAAACAATTTATAAAGTTGGCCTCCTAAGAATATATTTCCATCCAGCTGAGTTATCAATATATTTATCCAACTCATTGTACAAGGAAATATGAGAACTGGGTAAAAACAGTAATCAGATTTATGACCTCATTCAAAACAGGTGGAAAAGAACTCCAATTAGATTGAATAGTCTCCCAAAAAGAAGAGGAGAAAAGTTTAATATCTTTAACATGGCTGGTCAATATTGTACGGAAATAATCATTAAGCAGAAATGTATAAGGTGAATTTATTGACTTAACAAATTAAAGTAGAATAACACTTAAACAAAACCTAATCATGATCAACCAATGAAAATGGTGAAAGCAGTGATAGCAACAAGAAAAGAAATAACGACTTTAAGCACATTCACTCAAATAAAACAAAACAAAAAAAAACAAAAAAAGACCTTGTTCATAGTCTTGAACTCTTCGCTCCACTTCCTCAACATCTGCAGACTGCCGCAAAATTCCTTCTACTTTAATTCCTGTTAACATTGTAGCTAAGTCAGAATATACACTAAGAGAGGAGATGAAATAAATAGCTTATGTATGGTCATTTTGTTGCTTTGCTTTGATGAGACCATAGTAAGTTGGAACATTACAATATGGAGTCACTTAGCATGGCTCATTATGATTGTCATCACTAAATATCCTACCTTATCTTCTGTAAGTTAAATAGATGATGATTGTAATTGATTACAAGAAAAATGGGATATAGATAACATCAGAATACATGTCATATGCAGTTTGTGTATATCTACTCCCAGATGATATGATGATATTTGATCGATTTAAATATAGTAAAATGTATAAAGAATGGTTCTATTGTCTTTTCCAAAATCCTGATGTGTTAAGTCATGGTTATGTTTACTAAATTTTCACTTTGAAGACAAAAGGGGGGGAGGGGAGTACAACAAAGCATGTAGCTGCACATTTTATAAGACAGGAAGATACAGAAACAAATTAAGATCGAAATTCAAGTTCAAAATTTGATTAACATATATCGGCCAAACAAAGCTCTTTCACTGGAATTAATCTCAAACAGAGCAATAATCAAAGGCTTCAATCTCTTTATAATGCTATGTCGGGTCAATTCTTGACAGGCATACAAATGTAAAACTACAAAAGTGGCTGGAACTGATACAAAATGAATTCGGTTATTGAATTCTAAATAGCTTCACAACCTCATGAGTAAGTATTTCAAAACTGCTGGGGGGAAGAAAAAAGCTTACCATACTTCTCAAGAAACCGAAGCGCTTTCTCTAGGAAGGATGGACCTCCATCTATATCTTCTAATGCAAGCAAAATAGGGCGCCCAACAACCAAAGACTTCACTGGTCGTTTGTCTCTCCCTGAATCAAAAGGTTCTCCATCAGGAATTGCACATTATGAAAATCTTAAATTAAAGTAGAGGGAAAACTTGCAGAAAAGCTTTAATACAGTATTAAAGAAGAAAATCCCAAAAAAAAAAAAAAAAGTACGAACATTGATGGAAAGACCCCTCAATAGAATCACTGGTGTCATTTCTAAATATTCCATTTTGTCCCATCACAAGAGCAGCATTCGGGGCTTGCGCAAGAGCATGTTCAAGGGATGTCTTCCACTCATACAAGTCCTCAGATGTTTCAGCCTGGAGTTTACATGCAGAAAAGAGCAAAAAATATGTTTAGTAATAAGCAATGCAGGATAACTATAAGGAGAAGCGGTCATAACAGAAAGAAGTTGTCGCACACAACAAATAAACAAAAATAGGATAAGATTGTGTGATAATTTGTGAACCTTAAGAGTAAATGCTCGTCCATCACGTCCATCAGGAAACAACACAGTTAGCAGCTTCTTGTCTTCTCTAACAACAACACTGCATGCAGAAAGACATCAGAACACTGCAGGATCATATTGAAATATATGAATAAAAAGAGAGAACATCCATGTATACCTTCCGGAATTATTTAAATCAATGCCCCCCAAAGTCAAATTTACTTCACCGCCGCGCTGCGGAAGTGCACTCTACACAAAGGAAAATAATTAATATATATAAGGCAATAATATTATGAAATTGAAGTCATGTGAAAGTGTTAAACAAGAGCTACATTTCTTAGTGATATGATAAATTGTCAGCTTGAGGAATCAACTTTAATACATGATAAATAGAAGGAATGGGGAAAAAAAAGAAGAAGATAAAATAGAACTAACGGGGTCATTTTTGAAGAAAACTAAAGAAGTACGCGTAAGGATGAACCATCTCTTCTTCCATGATTTCCACCCTAATCCTGCAAATGGTTAAGTATTTAAGGGATACATGAAACCAAACCAATAAAACAGCAAGAAATAAAAATTGACACAGGTGTAATTAAAGAGGAAATATGGAAGCCAGCGATTATTTATCTATCGAGTCACATTGGCACTAAATGCCACATATATCCATTAAAATAGAACTCAACCACAACTAATCAATCCCAAGCAAGGCCAAACACTGTATGCTCTAAGATCAGGATCCTCAATTATGTACCCTCCACAATACCTAGAACTATGGAGCAAAATCAACACAAATTACCACTAGTATATGTGTGTATTCTCATTAGAAAGTAAAACAACGCCATTCTAAAATTCATAAACCACTCATAATCATGTTAAGGTGTTATGCACAGCAAATGATCCTAGTCTGTAAAACGATATGCCATCATTGGTAATGCTGACCACACAACACAAAATATAAAAGCATTTCAGCCAATGCCAATGCATTGGAAGTTGATACACATACACAACAATTTCCAAGCTTATCCTCCTCACCAATCCGAAAAACACTTACCTTTAGAAGATATGAGCAGATGCCCACTCTTGAAAATCTACAAATTACACAGAAATTCGTCAAAAAACAGCAATAATCCATAATGTGAAAGATGCAAAACAACAATCTCATCAAAGATAAATATCAACTGTAACTTGACTAAAATTGACTACAGAATAAAACGCCCACCATTTATATCCCTATTTTCCCATCATTACCACACACACACACACACACACACACAAGGGACAAACTGCACAAAACAAAACAAAACAAAACAAAAAATTGCGAAAAAATAGCAGAAACAGAAGTTCGAGCATTACCGTATTCGAGTTGCCAATACGAGGGCGTTCAAATGCGGCGACAGAAGCCGACATTTCGCAACTTCCCTATTTCCCTTTTCAGAGTAGAGTTATCATCTCACACTAGGATTCAACGCCGGGTAGACCCGGATCGAACTCGGGGGAAAGAATAGATGAAGATCTGCACAATGAAGTAGATGATGAACACCAGGAACTGGATTTTTCTCTTTTTTTCCTGTTCTTTTTTTTTTTTTCACTTTTCAAACTTGTGAAAGCTGGAAAAATAATAATGGATAGATGAAGCTATACCAGCAACCAACCAGAGCTGCCCCTCTCTCTCTCTCTCTCTTTGTTTTTTGTTTTTTGTTTTGTGTTTCTTATGTTAATGGGTGGGTGGGTGGGGGTGGGGGTGGGGGTGGGGGTGGGTTGGGGTGTGGGTGTGGGTGTGGGGGTTGATTAGGTGGGGTGGTAATGTAATAGTTGTTGTGGAAGTAATTAGCTTTTTAAACTAATTGAATTGAATTGGATCCAATTTGTTATTTAATTTGTTTGAATTTTCATTGAATTCAAATCATATATATAAAAGTGTGGTTTGCTCTCTCCAATGATGACAAGTGGCGCTTTCCGAAGATGACAAGTGGCGCTCTCCTATTTCTTATCTCTTTTTCTCTTCCATATCCTTTTCTCATCTTTCTTTTATGTTAATCATATTAAATGATTAAGAAACAATTATATCATCATCAATCAAAATATTCATAAATTAGATTAAGAAAAGAATAAAATAATTCACTTAGAAATTTTAGCAAAAGAGGCCACATGCTTTTTCAAAGGAAACAAAAAAAAAAAAATAGAATATAAATAAAAAACCATTTTATTTAAGAAATATCAAAAAATTAATACCAATTAAATACATACCCAACAACTCTACAAAAAAATAAGTTCTTTGAAAAAAACTAAATATGTAAGTTACAAATGCTTGGAAGAGATTGCTAATGTTGTATTGTCTTTTTCTATATGAAATCTTTGGTGCCAAACTTTAATCATTGTTTTTGTCCAACATTTCAAATTGAAAAAAATAATAAAAAAAATTAGACAACAATGCTCTTGCAAAACTAATGACATTAACAAAATATAGATGCTAAAAAAAAACCTTAGAATATATTTACATTGGGATGTAGATAGATTTGCAAGTTTAAAAGTTGATCATATCGGGAATTGTAGAAAAAGTAGATGATATTCTATTATTTTACAAATTATGTTTACAAATGAAATCATTATGTAAACCTAATAAAAAGAACACTCAAAGGCAAAATCAGAACAGAACAAATGTCTTTGAGCTATAAAAATGAAATTATTATATACTTTTAAAAGAAATATATGAAAATATTTAATTTAACAATTAAAACATTTATAATGAACTGACTATTAACAATTTTGTGTTAAAGATCAAATAAAAAAAATAAAAAACTAAAAACAATGAGAAAGATTATTTTAAGCATATAGAAAAATATCATACATATAAATCAACAAACAGCTATGAAATAATAATATTTATAAAATAAAAATTAAATAAGTGTTAAATGAAGTTTGTGCATTGCACGGGTTCAACCCTAGTTTGTATTAGAGTGTGGACAATAAGAGTTAACTAGGTCAATGATAAATCAAAATTCTAATTAATTTTTTTTTTTTTGGTTTTTTTCTGTTGGAACCCGAACCTTTCAATTTCAAAAATTTACAAAGTTAGATATACAAAATTTAAAGGTGACCATCTACTTTGTTGAAGAAATAGATTTTTTGAGCAAATTTGCTTCCCAAATATGTTTTTTGATAAACATGGATTTATTTATGGGTTTATTTGTTTAATATAATGATTTCCTCGAATAATTTTGATCTTTTATTACAGTTTTACGTTTCAATATGGTAAAGTTAATCGGATAGGAATGTAGTTTTTGCATCATTAGCTTAGTTGGGAGATAAATATATATCTCAATTTAAACAAATTACCTAATTGAAATCTTATTCATTTTCAATAATAACTCAAATGATAAAGAACAAATTTTACCGTCCCATCTAAACAATCCCTCATTTTTCTCTAGGCTGATTCTTTTTTTAGTAGGTCTCTGATGCATTTTGAGTCGGCACGGATTCGTGTCCTTTTTTCTTATTTTTTTTTCTGACTTGTATATTATATTAGTCATATATTTTTATGTACAAATATTATAATATTTATGTATATTTTAACTTAAAAAAAATATCAATTTCGACACAATTTGTACATATATATTTTTATATGATATTACTTATATATTTATATCAACATAATCATGCATTTATGTAATATATAAATGAATAGCAAATATAAGTACAATGTATGACTAACATAACTAAAAGGTATGAAATGTATTAATTTGTTTTAAAAATTATTAAGGTATAGCTAACATTATTAAAGGTGAGACTAATACTACTAAAATGTATGACTAACATAAAATAAAAAATATAACATCTAGGAGCGAGTTTCTGCAAATTTGCGCTCGGATATCCAGGCGTGTAGCGATGTGTGACGGCCAGGGTTAGAAATATCGCGAAAATTCAAGGTCCGATACAGAAATCAACTGACATAATTTTTCATCAAAATATCGCGAAAAATCGGCAAAATATCGTTTTCGGTCAAAATATCGCGATATTTTGGATTATTGTTCACGCGCGTACTATTCACGCGCCTGATTCTTTTTTTTTTTCCTGCTTATTTCTTTTCCTTTTCTTCCTTTTTTCTTTTCCTTCTTTTTTTTCCCTTGTCATTATGAATTCAATTTAAGTGAATTTTTTTTCTTATTATAAATCTGTTTATGGTGTATTTGGAAGATATCTATTAAAATCGAGTTATTTATCTCTCTATATGTATATTTTTGTCTATGAGTGATTAGTAGAGCAAACAAATTTAGTTTTTAGTTAAATTATTTAAAATAAATTAGTATACTAGCATTTAGCTAGGTTCCTCTCATAATTTAATTAAATTTAGTTAATTTTTTGAAATTTAATAAAAGGATTATGATGTATATAATATTAATGTATTTCTATATTTATTGTAAATATATTATTTTATTTGAAATTTAAGTTCAATATATGTATTAATGTTACTTATAATATTATGTAAAGTACTAGATATATTTTTCAATTTTTTTTATAAAGTTTTTATATTTTTTGCATAAAAAACCGATATTTCCACCGAAATCGATATATCTGTCGATATTTCCGTAAAATCAAGGTACCGATATTTCTACCGATACCGATATTTTTGTCCTTGGTGACGGCACGTGGAGGGTCGAATCGATTCGAGTGCAAGGATCTATGCATAGGTGTATAAAAGTTTTTGTGTTTTTTTTCTTTTTCCTTTTATTTTTCTAACACTAAATGACTGTAATACTTGGGTTCTCTTTAAATTTTGTTTAATAGAAAAATATGTTTAGTCATATTTGCATATTTTATTAAATAATATTGAATGGAGTTTTGTTTCTTGGATTTACAAATAAGAATACTCGTATATGACTAACTCGATTCAAGATTCAATGGAGTTTAACATCCCATAACGTTTATGAACTCAATTAATTTACAAATTCGTATGTAAAGTCTCTCAAGTAATTAGATTAATGGAAAAACCAATCAGCCCTTTTAAATTTACTCTTAAGTTGTGATGTTTTCGTACATTTTCTAAAATTAAGAGTATGGTTTTCTACTTTTTTTTTTAAATCAAATTTGCAATTGTCTAAAATTACAAGAAGTTTGACATTTTGAAGTATTGAAATTTAGTTAATGAGATATTCTCATTAAGACCCAAATCTAATAAGATGAATATGTTCGTGCAACCTTATATTGATCGTATTGGTTTTTTATTTTTATGTCAATTCATCAAGAAAATTAACAAGATATTGTAATGATTTGTTTTAGTTACATGTTGTAAAGATTTATTATTGATTATAAACTTATTTATGTTGGTTAAAATTTATATATTAATCAAAAAAACTTATTATTAGAATTCATTCTGCTTGGTTAACTAATAATGTTTGTAGAAATAAATTACATAACTACTCCTCCATAAAGTTATACTTATAATATGAATAATAAGAATTGTTGGACAATACACATTTGTTAGGTTCTTTCAAGCTAAGCTAAGGTTTTATTAATATAAAACCACACATGAGAGAGATCTTGGGACCCTCTCGTTGCCTATTCTATTTTACAAGTGCTTTTAAAAAATATTGTACCCTTAAAAAAAATTATATTTCTAAATTAATTTTTTATATTTTTTCCAATAAAACGTTATATATTGTTTGATTCTTATTTGATAAAATCAACAAATGCAATTTCAATTGGCTCTCTTTAGTGTGGTTACAATTTACAATTAATATGAAAACAAAAAAAAATTACATACAATCATTTTACAGATATAATTATGTAAATATTCGCCATCAATCACACGACTCAAATCCATTTTACACATCAAGCTCGATTTTGAGAAATTTGGATTGTGACAGATAGAAGATTTCCGATTGTGGGTGATTATAATCTTTGATTTTGATGTGATTATTAATATTGGATAAGAAATAAGAAATAATAAAAGAGGGAATTTTTAGTTTTTGAGGTGCAGAATAATGCCAAAGACCAGAGTCAAAAGGAATGTACAATCTTTAAAGCATGGCTCACCTACCTAAGTGTTGTTTATTCCGCAATAAGAGTTGTACCTAATGTTTGGTACATAAAACAGTTGTGCTAATAAAATTACTCGTTCAAATTGGTGAACCGTGAGTGGTCCAATGGATATATAAAGCCAGCTCATTGAACAGATTTCGAGCAAATAATAAATCTTGGCTTTATCTATGGGGGTTCAAATTCTTGTTTTTTCCTTTTTCAAAACATCTCTATCTTTCATCACCTTTCCATTTTAATTATTATTGATTCTTTATTGATTTTTTTACTTTCTAAAAATGTTGTATTTTGGGTTACCAAGACCTAATTTGCATATAGTCACTTTTTTCTTATTTGATAACTCAAGATCCAAATTACGTTTTGATTGATCATGAAATCAAACAATAATCTTTTAGAATTGTTTACGAGATAATATTGACTCAGTTCCCAAAATCATGTCAATATTATCTTTTATTTTGACATGATTTTGGGACTTATGTTATTTTATTTTATAATCAATTATTTTTAATACACGACATATGTTAATTAATAATATTATTTATATACGTAGCATGTGGTGTGTAGCAATTATTTTAGAATTCTAAATGAAACATAACAATAAAATAGAAGATCATGTGTGATGATTTTGAAAGCTAAGTTGGAGTGAACAAAATATACTCGATAATTAATGTGAGATCACAAAAATGAGTTTAATTTGGGCAAATAACAATATGTTTCTTAGTTAGTTAAGCATTAAACAAGAATGGTTTGTCATATTAAATGTATTAATATATTTGAATTTTTTTTTTGTATATATAAGCCGTGATTAAAATACCATTCAAAGTGGTATGTTAAAAAAATTAGGTGTAGTAAATAGTCCACCATTTATTTATAAATAGGTTAATTATAATTTTTTCATCCGAGTTATACATGATTTGACATTTTTATAAACTTTAAATCGTTTCATTTTACTATATAAACTTTAAATTTAATGCATTTTACTATATTCGATAAATTATAATCATATATAGATTTCTGATATGTTTCGTATTATTATAATTTATTTTTGCGTATTGTGAGTGTTAAATTAAAAAGTTAAACTTGTCATTAAGTCTTTCGCTGCATATTCATAAATTTTTTATTTAGTGTATGATTATATTAAATCTTTGAGAAGATATATCATTGACACTTTAACCAATTTTTTAATGTTAAATTCATATAGATCAAGACCTAGTGCACTCAATTTATGTACTTACAACACAAAATCTTGATTATTGAATTTTACTAGCCTACCTTATAATTTTTATTTTATTTTCGAGGGATTATAGTATGATAGCATATATAGTACACAATACCTATATTAATAAGACAAAAACTTTTATACATTCGGTGCACAGTTCTGAAATTGTACACTCACCTCCCACACGCAGCCACGCGCCCTAAGGTCGCGTACAAATTCGCCCACATTCGATCACAAATGTTATGCCTTTATGTAGTATTGGGCATACCTTTATGTAGTGTTAAGCATACATTTATATTATGTTAGTCATACCTTTTAAATTTTTACATGTACCTTAACATATTTTTAGATAACTATTAATACTTTTCATACCTTTTAGTTATATTAGTCATACCTTTAGTTATGTTAGTCATACCTTTTAATTATGTTAGTTGTACCTTTATATATTATATAAATGTATGTTTATGTTAATATAAATGTATAAATAATATCACATAAATGTCTGAGTAATATCATATAAAGGTAAACATCTACAACTTGTGGCGAAATTAAGGTTTATTGTGCCGAAATTAGGGTTTATGGTTAAAGTATTACATAAAGGTATGATATTTGTAATTAAATGTATGACTAATATAATATAAAGATATAACTAACATAGTATGAAGGCCAGCGAATTTTTTTTAAAAGTTAAAGTATTGCACTAAGGGTATGAAATTTGGACATAAGGGTATGACTAATATAACATAAATGTATGACTAATATAATATAAAGGTATGACTAACAAACATAAAGATTAGGGAAAAAAAATGCGCGGATCCAGTCCGACCCAACCCGAGTGCATGGATCTAAGATCCATGCACCAGTTGCACAGGAGACATACTCTATTAATAAAACTAATTCACAATTAATGGAAAGTATATATAAAAATCAAATTATGCATGTAAACTAATCGAAGATTATCTTCGAATCACTTTATCTATATCATGCTATGATTTTTTTCTCATAGATACTATATATAAATATATCTATACATCTATATATATTTCCTTAAATGTTAGGGATAAGTTAATGAGTGATGTATAAATTCTTTACAAGTTATGTATAAATTAATTAGTGGTCATCTAGTTAAATTGAACCTAACTTAATTGTTTAAAAATAATCGGCAGTCGTAAGATATAATCTATGTAATTTATATTTACAAGTTATGTAATGAGTGATGTATAAATTATGTTAATGAGTTAATGAGTGATGTATAAATTCTTTACAAGTTATGTTTATAATTTATGCATATGTAATTTATATTAATTTCTCAATTCACTATTTATATGGATTATATCCAAGCATAGAAGTTCACAATTTCTTTATTAATGTTAAGAAACAAGGGTGTTCATCTACCAAAGTGTCTCATCTACACGTTTTCATTTTTGTTGTAACATTGATGATCTATGTCTCATCTAATGGTGTAGTTCATCTCCTAGAGAGACAAACTCAACACCGAAAACCATAAATTATCTTGGAGATGAAAAATTACCTCCTGGAGTTATTTGTTCTCTTCTAAGTAGTTGTGAGAGCTTATCTTCCGTACTAGATGAAGTCAATCAACAAACTCTTAGTCAATTAGTAGAAATAAAAGATTCAGGCACTGCCGAAGCTGGGTGATCTCGGAGATTAAAATTTACCTCCTAGAGTCATTTTTTCTCTTCTAGGTGGTTGTGAGAGCTTATCTTTCGTATCAGATGATGTCAATCAACAGTCTTCAAGTAAGTTAGCAGAAATAAAAGATTTAGGCACTGGCGGAGCTGGTGATCTAAGAGATGAAAAATTACCTATTTGAGTTATTTGTTCTCTTTTAGGTGGTTGCGAGAGCTTATCTTCTATATTAGATGATGTCAAGCAACAGACTCCGAGTAACTTAGCAGAAATAAATGATTCAAGCATTGTTGGATCTACTGATCTCGAAGATGAAACAAATCTCTCCAACTGCTCTTTGTTCTCTTTTAGATGGTAGAATATGTGAACAATTAGTTTCAAAATCGATCATCATGACTGAAAATAGTAATCTCGGTGAATAAAAGATACCTGCAGTTGCTATTTGTTTCTTGGTGGGTGAATGTTAACACTATCGGAAAATAAAACATATCGGTAGATGCGCGATTTGTTCCCTTATGCATATTTAAATAATAATCCTTGTTAAATTTCGTTATTTATAAAATTTGAATAGTATGACTTTGTAATAATGGGACAATTGAATAAGTCGGGTTCTTATGTGAACATTTTCTAGCATCTTGAATCTCTATTTGAAGTTCTCCTTACTTCTCTTATGTTATCAATGTAAAATATTAAAATCATATGCAATATGAACTATTTATATATGATTTCATAAAGAAATTAATTAAGTATGATAGAGTTGAATATTCAAAATTAAGGATTCAAAACAAATAGTGATTTAAATTATAATTTTTTAATTACCAAAAAGACTTAGTCGACGTTGAAACGGGAATTGAATGCTTATGAAATTAGGAATAAAGAATCACATTTTTGCATAGTACTTATATAATGCACATATGTTTTTGTGCACCAGATGGATGGATCCTAAATTCGTACAACTGGGTCGATCTGATTCGAGAGTGCATTTCACGCGCCTCACGTGCCCACACGCGAGCCCACACGCCCAAACGCGAGCCCAAACCCTAGTTTTGCAGTTATGTTGGCCTAATATTTTAGTTTGGTGAATCTAACCTTTTAGTTATGTTCGCATAACCTTTTGCAATGTATGACAGACCTATAATACATTTCAAAACTTTTATGTTATAATAATATAACCTTATGTTTTTCTTTAAGTAAATAAAAGTTATATTAATATAACATAAATGTTAAATTATTATAACATAAAGGTTAAGTCATACTATATGAATTTTTATAGTGAAAAAAGTTTAAGTAATATCACTTAAAGATTATGATATATGTATGTAAAGGTTATAATAATATAACATAAAAGTTATACTTGGTTAATATAAATGTTACATAACTTTTAATTATGTTTTTTATACTAAATTTTTTTAAAGTAATTTTACTTAAAGATTATGATATTTGTACATAAATGTTATACTAATATAACATAAAAGTTATATTCGGTTAATATAAAGGTTATGTCATAAGAAAAAAAACTTGGGCGCGGATCCGAGTCGGACCCGACCCAACCTGCGCGCGCCCAGTTAATCCATGCACTTGATGCACACAAACACTACTCTATATAATGTTATAAATTTACTTTTTTGGAATGAGATAAGAACGTTTCCAAAATAAGAATATACAATTTAGCAAATCTAATTACAGTGCAATATATTTGTAAAAATAAGTATGATCCAAATAATTACATTAGATTGCAAGGAAATTATATAACTGTGTTGTGAATACAAAAAATATTTATTTACAATTATCTTTTAAATGATTTTATAGTACATTATTAAACAACATTTGACTTTTAAGTGCGAAAAAAAAATTATTTGATGAAGCCTTTATACGGCACGGATTTCATGCAAATTCAAAGGTACTCAACTATTTGAACTTATGATGATATATATATATATATATAACTAGTACAATTATATAACTATATATGTAGTTATGAGTTGCAATTAGATAGGGATGTAAACAAATCAAGCCGTTTGCAAACTATTCGTGGCTTGATTCGATAAATATTCATTCGAGATCGTTCGTTAAGCTTAACGAGCCGAACTCGAGCCCGAGTTTTGAGCTTGATAACTTATCGAGCCGAACTCGAGCCTAAACATATTCGACTCGATAGTTCACGAACATGTTCGTTGAGTGGGTTCGCGAATAGGTTCGTTTATAATTTGCGAGTCTATTCGTTTAAAGTTCACGAGCCTGTTCGTTTATATATTTTATTTAAATATGATTATGAATTTTATAAGTTAAAATACTTGTTCGTTTATAGTTTGCGAGCCTATTCGTTTAAAGTTCGCGAGCCTGTTCGTTTATATATTTTATTTAAATATGATTAAAGTTTGCGAGCATGTTCGTTTATATATTTTATTTAAATATGATTATGAATTTTATAAGTTAAAATCTTTAACCAATCCAAAACGTTATGATTAGGAATCGAACACAAAACCCCCATCATATAAATAAATTTTACTACCACTAGACCAATTTTTGCTCTCATTAATTTACCTGTTAAACTTTTATTTTATCTATTACATTTTAAAATATAAACATATTAATAATTAAATTCAATATAATTTACTTATTTCTAATATATTGCTTGCTATGTCATCTGAATTTTTTTGAAATTTTGATATTAACAATACAATTTACCAGTGATATATTATCTTAATATAAAAGATATAATGCTTCAAGTATAATTATATTGATGTTTCAAGTATAACCCCATGATCAACATAATAATCTAGCATTTTGGTCTTGAAAATAAGTATACAAATATATGCTTAATAATATATTCATAATGAGTATAAAAAATTCATACAGTCCAAAATAAAAAAATCTAATTCCAACATACCATTAAAAAAACTATGTAATTTTTTTCTAGATGCCTTAAAGTCAGAATTTCTGAATTTACAAAAGTTTTTGAACAAAAATATAGATCAATTATCTTAAATTCTGTAGTTTAATTTAAAAATGTGTAAAAATAAGTAAAAAATAGTCAATACAAAAGGTGTTGTAATTTTGATATAATCATTATCACCATACTTCAAAAGTGGCTTTTCGAGAGTGAAACCTCATCACCATATTCTACCATCTAAAAAAAATCAATAATCAAAATAAATAAACCCTTAACAAATAATTTTTAATTTTGAATATGAAAAAAAATATAGAAATATAAAAAATATAATTTTATATCTTGTATTTAAACTCGGTGTAATATTATTAAAATGAACAGTGAATCGTCCTTTCAAAACATTAGTTTCTAATTACCTAAAATACATTAATGATATGTTATAGAAAGATATCAAACCATAAACATGTGCAGATCTACATATGTATCAAAATTCAAAATCTTTATATAAGAATAATGTATGTATATACCAAAATATCATGTATTTATATGAAATATAATTAGAAAAAATTTAATGTGAACGTGTATTGCAATAATTTCATATAGTTTATTCATTTAATTATTCATATATTTGCAAACTCAAATAGGTATATATGATATACTCTACATTTATATGTGTGTGTGTGTATATATATATATATATATAAATTATATAATTATTATATTATGATCAATAATATTGATTTTGAAAAAGATAGCTTGTAAATTAGTATTACGTTTTGCAAATACTATTTTAAGTCAAAATTTCTACAATTTAGATATTTTAGATTTCAAACAAATTCATTAGTTTATATAGTTTTAATTCAAAATTAGTTGTAACATAAATAATTATTTGATATCATATTACTCAATTAATTATTGAATAACTAATTGATTTGAAAAACAAACAATAATGAACTTATATGTGTATTCAAAAAAAATAGTTCAAAAGGCAAGATATTTAATTGATACATATACTTTTTTTTATTATATACATATCAATTAATATTTCTTGCCATATATATCATTGAAAATATTTGTCAGCAAAGTTAGATTATTATATACCATATATATATATATATATATATAGATTATTTCTCCTATATATTTTCTCTGTGTTTCAATCATCAATGGATGAAATCTGGAAAGAGGAGGAAAAAAGTTGAATTGACAGTTCTACCCCTGTGGAAACACCGAGAACCCTGGGTATGTTTGTTTCGGGTTTATGTAGCATTGGGGAAATCCGGATCTTGAAATCCTGGGATTTGTAAATAAATGTGAATAGTTAAAATCTGTGTTTGTTATGAGATTTTATAGGGTAGGATTATTACTGTAGATGTCAAATCAATACTGGAAAAGTTAGTAAGTGTAATATTATATTATTAGTTGATGTAATGATTAAATAGAGTAGAATTTTGATAGATTTCATAATTCTTATTTGTTTAAGGATTTACATCAAGGATTTGAGATTTTAAAATCCCAAATCCCGACCAGCCAACACTAATCCAAACATCACCTGAGGGTTGTAATAGAGGATAAGGACCAAAGAGCAGTAGAACCTGGAATGCGAGATTACAACTCCTCCTCGTTCGAAATCAATTGGAGCTCATCGCCGCCGCCGCAGGTTCGCCGCTAATACCTCTCTCTCTCTCCCTCTCACACACACACAGAACAGTCTTGTTAATTGACGATTCAGTGCCCTAATTTAATGATTTCAAATTTTACTGCAAAGATCTTATGCAATTTAGGCGAACGCAATTTTATATGATTTAGGACCTTTATTATCTGATTTTGCTTCTATTGAGAGATTTAGGTATGATTCTGATGAGTAATAGACTAACATATACAATGATCACTTACTGTGTGTATCTTTGAATTTTGGATACTATATTTGGTGTATCAGTGCCTTCCTTGAGCAGTATGATTTGGGGTTGCTATTGTTAAATCACAATACATCAGATACAGTTAGTTGCATTATGAGGACACCAATGAATGAATAGAAAACATTAAAAACCAGTGGCAATTCTAGGAATAAAGTTTAGGAAAAACAATGAATAAACTGGCAGGAAGGTGGTTACTATATCCTTCATAGAAAGACACACTCCTAATAACATGTGCCAATCCAAGAACCTAGAGCATTCATAAAAATGTAGTTCATGATTTGTTCCTGTTCGAATATATATATAAATTGATGGATTTTTAAAATCCTAATGCTCTACTAATATTTATTACAATAAGCAATTACAAAGGAAGACAATAATCAGTATAACAAAAGTAACACTCCCGACACTGAATATATGGATCAACATGAAAATGGGAACGTGCTCAACTCCGTTCCATTGAAAAATGTACTTATTTTTTGATATCTCTCCATTGTATGCACAATGATACATGTTCTCATCTATTTTTTACATATCTTTTAAAAAGATTATATCCATATCATGTTAGGTCATTATGAGAATATGCTTCTTATCCATGCTTTGGAAGTACTCACTGTAGTTTGTATAGAAAACTGAATTATTTGTTTCATGCTTTTTTAGTTGTTAAACATCTCTAGTTTTCATAACTAATTGTTTTGAACATTGTAGGAGACGAGAGTTTGCAGTTCATGTTCAGTTGACTTCTCTACTTTATCTTATGTTTGTTGTCAAGGACTCAAGATCAAGAAGTTTGATATTTTAATCCTTTTTCTATGAGATTTGTGGTTTCACATTTTAATCGTTTTGTTATTGTTGAATTGCAAAATTTGTATGTGTGATTATGTTTGTGATTTCTTGTAAATTTTGAAGTATATGCCAAAATTAGTGTTAACGAGCTTTCAAACTCGAGCTCGAACTCTAATTTTTTCGAGTCGAACTCAAGCTTGAACTATCAAGCCTATATTCGAGCTCAATTTGAACTTCCAATGAACTTTTGTTGAGCCGAACTCAACTTTGAATAAACGAGCTTGTATTCTAGCCCATTTCTAACTTTTGATGAACTTTTATCAAGCCGAACTCGAGCTGAGTTCGTTTAGCTTGTTATCAAACTCTGTTCGAGCCGAACTCGAACAAATATTAAACTCAAAATTTTGATGTCGAGCCGAGCTCGAACTCCATTTTTAAAGTTCATAATGAACTCGAGCCGAACTCAAGCACGAAAAAAAATAAACGAGCCGAACTCGAGTCCAGTGATATTCGGCTTGGTTCGGCTCGTTTACATCCTAGTTATATTCGGTTAATATAAAGACTATGTCATAAGAAAAAAAACTTGGGCGCAGATCTGGGCTGGATTTAACCCAACCTGCGAGTGCCCAGTTGCATAGATCATGATCCACTTGGTACACACAAATACTACTCTATATAATGTTATAAATTTATTTTTTTTGGAATGAGATAAGAACGTTTCCAAAATAAGAATATACAATTTAGCAAATCTAATTACATTGCAATATATTTGTAAAAATAAGCATTACATTAGATTCCAAGGAAATTATATAACTGTGAATACAAAATATTTATTTACAATTATCTTTTGAATGATTTTATAGTACATTATTGAACAACATTTGATTTTTAAGTGCGAGAAAAAAAATTATCTGATGAAGCCTTTATACGGACGGATTTCATGCAAATTCAAAGGTACTCAACTATTTGAACTTGGGTGGGACTAAAGACACCCCCACCAACTTCTAAGGGCGCCTTAATTTTAATTAAAAAAAATCAATTTTACTCTTAGGTTTTGTTTAACTAGTTGCGTTCGGTCATTATGGCCGAACGTACTTTTCCGTGTTCTGCCACCTTAGGCGAACACTTTTCTATGTGCTCGGCCAACCGGGGCCGAACGAAACTGCTCGGTTTCAATCATTTTTTTAACGTTTTTTTCTACAAATTTCACACGATTTTCACACATTTAACAAATCCATGGAATGTTCGTCATTATGTTGGCATTACATTCTTCAAAAAATTAAAAGATTTAACATAAAAAAAAATCGCAAAAAAATCGATCAAACCCGACCATCTTCGTTCGGTCCTGGTTGGCCGAACATGCAGGAGAGTGTTCGGCCACCATGACTAGGGCCGAATGGAGATGGTCGGATTTGATCGATTTTTTTGTTTTTTTTTTCGTTCAATTTTTATACGATTTTCAAACATTTAACTAATTCGTGAAATGCCCAACATGAATCTTGTATTCAGTTCCTCAAAAAATTAAAAAAACAACATCAAAGAATAAAAAAAGATGAAAAAAATTGCAAAAGAAAGAATATATGTGTAGAGGGTATTTTAATCTTTTAATATCTATTTAATTTATATTTTAAAAAATGGGGTGCACCTAGAAGTTGGTGGGGTGTGGTGCCTTTAGTGCCCTTTTGAACTTATGATGATATATATATAACTCGTACAATTATATATATATGTAGTTATGAGTTGCAATTAGATAACCCGACTTAAAGTTCTACGCAGAGACAAATTGCCCATTAATCTCTTTGTGCATAACATTTATTCGCAAACAAAACAGTTTTCAAAACTCAGCAATAGGTAATTTGTTTAATCTTTTAGTCTATTTTCTTAATATTAATCGCTTCACAACTATTGTTGATTGGTACTCATAATGGCGCGGTGAATGTAATTATAATCGTGCCAACTTTTGAACTGAAAAAATGCAGGTATCTTGTTCGATGAAATGCCTCTTCGAAAATTTTCCTTTTCCTTTGTCAAAATTCAATAGTTTTGTAATCGACCAAGCTTTTTGAAATTATTTCTGTAATTTTCTGCAGGTTCTCACTGCTGCAAGTATATGCAATCAACATATATTGAAAACAATATAAGTTGACATTGGTAGTGAATGTGGCGTCAAGGCCAGAATCTGCTGCGGCAGGCTCCACGCCAACTGCAGCTGCACCTTCAACCTCGTACAAGCGGAACTAGGCACGTTATCAGCGGGGCGGCTTCCAGCCCCAGCTTGTCGATATGGCGGCGGAAGAAAGAGATGGGAAAAGAGGGTTTAATGGTGGCTAAGGAGCTCAAACGCCTACAGCACCACCCTGTGCGGTTCGAGTGGTTCATGAAGACTAACGTTTCCCGCCTACTCAGGTCCGACCTTGTTGCGGTCCTTGTCGAGTTTCAGCGCCAAAACCTCGTCGTTCTGTCCATGAAGGTCATGTAATTTCTTCTTTGTTCGTCTTTCTGATTCAATTATGTTAAGTTTGAATTGAAGGATTTGAGGATGAATTCGAAATCAAAGTTGCCACTTACTGAACAGATGTGTTTAGCACTTTTCGTATATGAAGATAATAGGTATTGTTGATGGAATTTTAATGATCTTGAGGATGATGGGGATGTTTTTGAATAATTAATTTGAACTTAGATAACTATGCTGACAAATATATTTCATCTGGAGAATTTAATTGAACTGTTGAACAACGCCTGATGCTCTAGATGGAATGCTTAGCCCCCCATGATTTCGTAATATCATTTTGCTTTCTATGATTAGTTAAATTTTTTTTATACAATTAGATATTGCTTTCTCAATGTATCTTGCTGTTGGTTCTTCAATTTTCAAGGTTGATGTTTGCTTGTTGTCCATAACCTTTTCTATTGCTCAACTTCTTGTGGTATGATTCATTCAGAAAAGGATTTGTGTTATTCTGATTCTACGGCACATCTGGTACTAATAACTCAAAGCTATCCGTAGCAACAATGTCATCTTTAAAAATATGGTCTTGATTTGACAATGTCGGTGATTGTTGTTTATGTCTGTTTGCTCGTATGAAAATTGTCCAATAATCAACTTACGAGCAAGTTTATTATTTGTGATGTATGAATTCTGTTAAAAGGAGATATATACATACTTCCAAGGACTATAAATGAGCTGTGTAATTGAATGATTAGTTAATGATTACAAGATTCCCAATTCAAAGTGATTTGTAAGAAGAAAGGACTGATCTGTACTTACTTACGGATTGAATTGCTTTTTAAATTTTCTATCGATGCATTTTTTTTTTTTTTTTTTTTACTGTGGCTTCTATTGTGCATTCTGCTATAGGAATTAGGATCACATTTATGCTGTTTGTTTGGATGTGAAATCATGATATAGAGAGGGAGATTTGCAGAATTTGATTTGACCATAAGTGGCCTTTGGATTTATTTACATACAAAGAGTATGTAGAGTAACATTACTGATTGACTCATTCATTGTATAACAGTTGTATGATGTGGTGCGGAAAGAAACTTGGTATCGACCTGATATGTTTTTCTATCGGGATATGCTCATGATGCTTGCCAGAAACAAAAGGGTCGATGAATCAAGGGTTGTGTGGGAGGATTTGAAAAGAGAGGAAGTCCATTTTGATCAGCATACTTTTGGAGACCTTGTCAGGGCCTTTTTGGACAATGGATTGCCGGATGAAGCAATGCGGATATATGACGAAATGAGATGTTCTCCTGATCCCCCGCTATCGTTGCCTTTTCGTGTCATATTAAAAGGGTTAATCTCAAATCCTGAACTGAGGGAGAAGGTGAAGGATGACTTTTTAGAACTCTTTCCCAACATGATTGTTTATGATCCACCGGATGACCTTTTCAGCGATGATCAACAATGGAGAATCGAGAGTGAAGAGGATTAAAGTATGTTCTCGCATAAACTTGCTTCACTGCAGAACATGTATGTTCACTTCCTGCCTCTGCAGCCTTTGATTTTAATCCTCCTTGCATCACTAAACTGTATTTGAACTTGATGATTAGGAGTTAGCCTTGAGGCTGTAGTTGTTAACTGTGAAGCATATCGTTTTTTACCATTGTGAAATCACAGTTTGATAAGCAGGGATGAGAATATTCTTATGAGATAATAGCATAATGCAATGCAATGGAAGTTCTGTAGTTTGCCTTGTGAATGGAACAAGCAGGGCATTTCGTGCTAAGAATTTTTTTTGAAACAAATTTAAAATTGTTGTGCTAAACATGAATGTAAAACAGATAGTTTTCTGGATTTGTTACTTGAGAAATTATGGTAATGTACAACTTTTTTTTTTTTTTTTGAGAAGAGAATGCACAGCAATTTGGCTGCATTCTCATTACCCTTTTCTTAACCTGATACTGAAACTCCACCACCGTGAAGATAATAATGCTATCTCAACACTCTCAAGCTGTGAACTATATATTACCAACTA
Source organism: Scutellaria galericulata (assembly GCA_946896805.1). Lineage (NCBI taxonomy): Eukaryota > Viridiplantae > Streptophyta > Magnoliopsida > Lamiales > Lamiaceae > Scutellaria > Scutellaria galericulata. The sequence continues at coordinate 4,343,465 of OX335787.1, read as the reverse complement.
GGATTAGATGTCCACTATTGCCGTTTTCCATATTGATCCTAAATACCTACTAATACTTACGAGAGGTTAATTTGATTTTGCCACCCAAATTATGACAATTTAGGCACTTTTTTTTTTTTGTTACAGTTTTCAATCTGAATTATAAGAAATAACATAATGGGATTTATAATGGTTTTGTCGTTATTTTTGCTAAAAAGACTGAAAAGCCAATCAAAACACTAAGTGCAATGCATGTGATTGTATTCCAGCAAAAAAGTGGCCAGAGATATCTGCAAATTTTGTGTACATAAGATTGCGAAGTGTGATTAATGATGCACTTTAGGTTGCAAAGTGTGATAAATCAAGTACTTTAGGTTGCAAACTAAACCAAAAAAAAGTGAATTAAAGTGCGAAAAAGATCATAATTTGGGTGGCAAGCCATAATTAACCCTGATTGACATATGTCTAAGTGGATGAGTAGCCAATGGAAAACAATGTGGGAGACTGACTATCCGTGTTCTATGAAGAGGCAATTTGTATCTCATATTTGGACATTATGGGAGTTGTGGTGTCCTTGTACCAATACGAATTCAATCCTTCACTTGTTGTATATCCTGATGCACTCTCAGGGTTGCTCGGTGGTTTGAGCACATTGCTTCCCACTGAAAATAAGTAGTGAAATGGTTTAGGTGGTGGCATAATTTCAACTCCTCCCTCGAGCATCTTTACCACAGCACTCATCGGTGGTCTTGCCTCCGGTGAATCTTGGACACACCAAAGTGCCACCTCAGCCATTCTCTCAGCCTTACTTCTTTCGTTCTCCTTTATCCCGCAAGCCTCTATCAACGCCGCTAGCTCACCCTTCTCGTACTCTTCCCACACGTCCTTTGGGAACCAATTGAGACTCTCCTCATCGCCTCCACCTCTCGTGTTTTTCCTTCTTCCAACTATCTCGAACAGTAGAATTCCAAAGCTATAGACGTCACATTTATAGGTAATGGGAAAATTCTTAAGCATAAACTCGGGGGCTGAGTACCCGGGAGTCCCTCTGTATCCTGTGATACTAACATGTGTATCATCTCTATTGCAGAGCTTTGCCAGGCCAAAATCTGCAACTTTTGGCAAAAAACCCGCATCAAGAAGAACATTTCCCGGCTTTATATCATAGTGAATTATCCTCTGCTGACACTCCTCATGTAAGTATGCTATGCCTTTTGCTGTTCCAACAGCAATCTCATGCAGCTTCTCCCATTCCAATCCTCCGTTTTCGCTGAACAAATGTTTGTCCAGTGATCCTTTCTCCATGAATTCATAAACAAGAGCACTCATAAACTGATCATAGCAAAAGCCATACAGTCTCACCAAATTTATATGATGAGTTCTCCCAATAGTTCCTACCTCTGCCATGAACTGCTCCTCAACACCCCGGTTTGCAACCTTATTGAGGACTTTCACTGCAATTTTCACTCCGTTAGGGAACTGCCCTTCGTACACTTTTCCGAAACCTCCACATCCCAACATTATAGAGTAGTTGTTTGTGAAAGTGTAAAGTTGTTGAGCAGTGAAACGAATCGGCTTTTCCTCGGCCAATTCTCGAAAGAATCTCTCCATTGTAGGGGCATCAACTTCCCAGACTTGTATCACACTAAATGGTGGCGGTGGGGCAACTGCTGCTCTTAGTTCCGATACTATTGCTCTCCTCATCTTCTTTGCACAGTAGCACGAGATGACACCGATAACTGCTAGTATTATTAAGCTGATAATTATAGCTACACATGAAATGTTGCTATATTAAGGATGTTAACTTCACATATGCATACATCAAAACTGCGTTATTGTTAGTGAATGATTTGAATTTTACCTGCAGCACTTGCTCCCCCATTGACTGATGGAGGAGGAGAATCCATAGAGATGGCAGATACAGGTAAACCTGTGGATGCTCAACATCAGCATAATCATATATCTGGTATGAAATGTCTAAGTATCAATTTTGCCAGTCCCTTGTATTGTTATGACTATGGTTACAGTGTTTGAATTATATGATCAGTGCATAGAGTGCAAATGTGGCTTTTTAGCCACTATGGTGTATAGGTAACAAAACTATTTTATTAGCCGCTTTGTACCAATACCTTTTTTTATTTTTTATTTTATGAGATCAGTAAAAGGTAACTAAATGGTCAGTAAAATGGTGTTTGAATTATATGATCGGTAAAATGGTTTTGTGACAATTAGTGACTAAATTTATGAGATCGAAAATAGCATTACAATCATGTTAGGGGTACTTCAAGGCACAACAAAATGAAATTCAAGAACGTGGCAAAAAGAAAAGGAAAAACACTGAGATTGTGTGGGATTTGTTTTAAACAGTGAATGTGTACTCTTTTTTTATGAGGTTAATTATATGAACTATGCAATCACTTGACCAATAACCTAGTGATATGGAGACTATATTTTTCTGATCATTTTGCCAAGTGCTTCATGAATAATCAGTTATGTTTGAAATTCAGGTTCATATTGTTCAATAATTCTAGTAATAAAGTGCTCACCTTATGCTTGATCACTTTCCTTCAATAATGCTGCTGCTGCTCTCTCTCTCTCTCTCTCTCTCTCTCTCTCTCTCGTGCCTCTCTAATAAGAGTAAGAATAGTGATGAATTAGCAGCTCCTTGTCAATGATTTGAAAGGAACGCGGTTTTGGGGCAAGACATTTGACCATTATTATGTTTTTATTGTTGTAAGAATTTAAAGCAGAAATATCTAAAAAAAATGCTTTGAGAAAAAAAGAGAAAAGAATAGAGGTACACACATTTGAATTGGAAATCGTAACACTTGGTTAGTCCTGTCCAGGTACAACAAATATCACTGATGTTTAATTATCATGTTTTATTGATATTTAAATAATAGAGTTTATTATTTTTTTCGCCAGTTAAGTTAGGGGGTTTGGTGATGTAGGTCAAAAAAATTTTGAGCTGACAATTTATGATTTTAAGTTGTCGGGTCTCGCCAATTTTGCCCAATTTCAGTCCGAATTGTTTATTTGGGCTGAAATTGCACGTTTTTTGCATGTGACTATCCTAATTCGGATTTTGCTGGCTCAATTCGCTGATGTGGCGGGTTATTTACCTATGTGGCATTTGAATTTACCTGACATTTGAATATTAATTTTCCTAGCCCACGTGTAATAAAAAATGGGGCCCAGTTTGTACTTTCCCCAATTCACCTTTTTCCCTAAGACCATCTTTATTAGGCATGTCACACGTCTGTTCTTCAATATTTTAATATTAAAAAAAATTGAAAAGGTAAGGCATGTTGCACAACCGGGGTGATTTTTGCCCGGTTTGTGCACGCATTTCAAGACGACTTTTTATCCAAAATATTGCCACATGGCATTTTATGATTTGTTCGTCTAATTTCGTTTATATCTTTTACACACTCAATTATCTATAAAAAAAACCAAAATTCATGAATTTTTTTTCCTCTATAAATAGAGACTAATATTGATACATTTTGAATAATAATCTCAAATTATCTCTTTTGTGTACTATCTTTCCTAATCTCTCATAATTTATATCATATTCTACTATTTCTCCTAATTTCTATTATGGATCCAAGTAACCCAATTTTTTTTCAAACAATTCGGATTATCCAAACTCCAAAAACTATCCAAATTTTCAGTCTTTTTTTAACAGCAAAGACTATCAAAACTTTCAATTTTCTCAAAATCCTCAATTATCTCCGAATCTAAATCAAATTCCTACCTCTGAACAAGCTCAACCATCGTAAAATGTAAAATATCTCTCGCAATTTGTTTCAGGATACAAATGAAAGGGTGACCAAAAGTACTTGGAATGTGAAAGAAGATGTGGCCCTAATGTCATCTTGGATCTTCGTTAGCAAAGATAAAAAACAGGGCATATTATCTAACTGATGGAATATATCTTTCATGGGCTGCATTTGTTAAGTCAATTACTTCTCCAGTAATTAGAAAACACAAGTTGTTCGCTCAAAACACCAAGAGGCGGTACGAAAAGATGTCGAGCGAGCATTTGGAGTTCTACAAGCTCGTTTTGCATTTCTTCAACGCCCCTGTCTTGTTTGAGACAAAAATCTGATGGCAAAAATTATGATGGCTTGTATCATCATGCACAACATGATAGTTGAAGATGAACGAGAGACGTACCAAACTTATTATGATCCTACATAATTTCTTATCGATGATCCCATAGACGATGATCAAAATTTTCAATACTTTACTGAACGCATTACAAGTCTATCTGCTTATATGACCAATAGGGAGCAACTTCGCAACAGAAAAGCTCACACCGCTCTAAAAAACGACTTGATTGAACATATATGGCAAAAATTCGACATCGATAATTAAATATGCAATTTTCATCTTCTGTATTGTTGTTTTTTACTTGTCAATTTGTAGCTTGACTTATGTAATTATAATTTTGTATTTCAATTCTTGTAATTTTATTTTTGTTATCGAGATTGTAACTTATTTTAAGTTGGTCATATTTTTTTTTAATTACGAATTTGGAATATCATATAATTTAATATATTTCGTACATAATTCAAATAATAAAAAAATTGATTATAAAATATATATGTAATTATTAAATCTTTGAATTAATAATTGTTATAGGTTGGGTTGATGTTATTGATAAGTGTAAAAATTATAGAGATTGAATTGTGTTGTAGATTGTGTATGTAGAAAAAAGATAAATAAATTTTTTATTAAAATATTGAGTTGTGGAAATTTGTTGATAAAGATGGTCTACTTCACGTTCTTCCTCAATAACCGTGTGGAGCCCCAGTGACAGCGTAGGATGATGCAGGTGGGGCATAGGATGAGGATGCACCATAAGCACCACCACCATAGCCACTCTGCAGCTGATTGCTCATCATAGGATCAACAGCAGCACCTACAAAATTAGCAGTAGTGTAGTTCATCATGTGTTGCGGAAACATAGGGTTTTGGTCAACGAGGGTTTGACCACCACCACCTCCTCCATTGATGAAGCTCTGTTGGAGCATTGGAGAGGGGAAATTAGGGATTGGGGTGGTGTTTGGGAGGAGAGTGTTGTAAGCGTTGGGATTCACAGTCTGAATGCCATGGATGCTGGGGCGGCGCCGATCCATCGGAGTCAAGCTGGCGAAGCGGCGGAAGTACTTCTGGGCATGGCTGGCCACCTAAGTTGGGGTTTTCGAAGGTTGAGGAAAATTGAGAACAATGAGTTGGGGTTTCTGAAGAATTTCGAGGTCGTATTCATGGAGAAAGGGGTTTTCTCCGATAAGAATCAAACAGCAGCGAAGATCGAGGAATTGAGAGGGGTGATCGAGAGTAGGATTAGGAATGGTGGCGTGATTCTGGATTTGGGGGATTTGAAGTGGCTGGTGGAGCAGCCACTGAAACCGCCGGCGGCGGCGGCGGCAGTGGCGGAGATGATCAAGTTGCTGGGGAGATTCGGCGGAGGAGATAATTGCAATAAACTGTGGCTCCACACGGTTACCGGGGAAGAATGTGAATTAGGGGAGTACAACCATTTTTTTATTAAACGTAGATGAAGAAAATTAATACATAAATGCCATGCAGGGAAATAAACCCATTACATTAGCGAATTGAGCCCGCAGAATCCGAATTAGGGGGATCACGTGTAAAAAATGTGCAAGTCCAAATAAACAATTTGGGCTGCAATTGAGTAAAATTGGTGAGGTCCGACAACTTAAAGTTCTAAATTGCCAGTTCAAAATGTTTTTGTCCTACATCATCAGACCCCTTGAGTTAATGAGCGAAAAAAGTAATAAACTCTAAATAATATTACGTTCCATAATGAAACAAATAAAATACATGATATAATAATTTCTGATTCCAATGTAGTTTGATTAACTAAAATTATATACTGGAATAATCATTACTTTATTGTAATATAATGAAATATTTTTTTAATTAAAGAAGTATTTTTATAATCACATCAAGTGAAGAGTCCAGTCTTTCCCAAGTCAAGTTCATTCGTTGACTTGCCAAGTCTTTCACAAGCAGGGAAAAAAATTTCGTGAAATTTCGCTAATTTTGAGTCTCCGAAATTAAAACGGGTTTGAAAAAATTTCATTAGTATTTCACCGAAAATTCGGTAAATTTCGATTTCAATGAAGTTATAGTAAAAAATGTTTGAAAATCTCGAAATTTCGGTGAAATTTCAGTAAATTTTCGGTAAATTTCGTTTTGATTTTCATTTCGGTGAAATTGTAGTTTTTTTTTTTTCTACCCAAATAATTATAATATTTTGTAATAAATTACACCAATTTTTTAAGGGAAAAAAATTGTATTTTGAACCCAAATAATATTATAATTTGCACATTATAATTATAAAGTGTATAATACAATCAAATAATTTTTTAACATAAATGTCATGAACATATTCATGGCATATTCTAACAAAAATTTTCTAACAGAGGGACAAATGAATGACATATTCATAATTACACTCAAAATCAATTTAATGTCATGAGTTGGTATCAAAGTGCTTCAATAATGATTCTCTCTCTCTTTCTTGTGCGCCTCTCTGATAAGAGTAAGAATAGTGATGAATTAGCAGCTCCTTGTCAATGAATTGAAAGGAACGCGGTTTTGGGGCAAGACATTTGACCATTATTATGTTTTTATTGTTGTAAGAATTTAAAGCAGAAATATCTAAAAAAATGCTTTGAGAAAAAAAGAGAAAAGAATAGAGGTACACACATTTGAATTGGAAATCTTAACACTTGGTTAGTCCTGTCCAGTTACAACAAATATCACTGATGTTTAATTATCATGTTTTATTGATATTTAAATAATATTACGTTCCATAATGAAACAAATAAAATATATTATATACTTATTTCTGATTCCAATGTAGTTTGATTAACTAAAAATATATACTGGAATAATATTACTTTATTGTAATATAATGAAATATTTTTTTTAATTAAAGAAGTATTTTTATAATCACATCAAGTGAAGAGTCCAAGTCTTTCCCAAGTCAAGTTCATTCGTTGACTTGCCAAGTGTTTCCCATGGATGAAAATGTCGCGAAATATCGTCGATTTCTTGCCGAAATTTTGCTAAAATAGATGTATCGAAATAATAATACGCAACTTATTTTTTTCGTCAAAATATCGGTGATATATCGGTAAAATATCTTTCAAATGTAGTTATTGGCGAGTCCCTTTATAAAACCGCAGTAAATCGCCGATATATCGGTTTTGTGCATGTCGGTGATTTTTTTTTGATATTTTTTTTTTATGAATTTATTGAGTGGAACCACTTTCCACATCATTTATTAAAATGGAGATGAGATGTAACGCCTAGGACAAAATGATGCATAATTGGCTAATTAAATAATTAAACCCCTAATTGTGTGATTTAATTACGTGCGTTTCAGAAAAAACAATATAATGCATAATTAAATAATCGGTTGTATAATTAAATTGAGAAGCATAGGTTATAATTTAATAACAATATCGTAAAACGAAACCTGAAGGTATTGTAGTCGAAAACCGAAAGTTAAAACGTTAAATGATGGCTCGTTAAAGGTTCGTAACAAAAAAATGAAGAATACCAAAAATCGAAAATATGTATATATAGTATGAAACGAATCGTAAAAGTAATAATTCGAATCGAAAAACAAAAAAAAGGTAGATTTTTCTCACTTTTCTCTCTCCTCTCTTTCCGGCCGGCGGCTCCCGCCTCTTTCTCGGTTTTGGCTGATTTTCACATCAATCGTAGCCCTCACCGAGCTCATTCCAGATCCGGGCTTGGATCATCGAACCGCCGCCGCAATGGGCGACCAAACCCTCTTTTCTCTCTCCGTCTGCTCTCTCTCTCTCTCTCTCTCTCTCCCTCTCCTCTCTATCGCTTGTGTGTGTGTCGTGTTGGGGGGTGGCGCCGCCGCTCGGGGCTGTTTGGTTGTATATGTGTGTGGCTGTTTGTGTGGGCTGTGCCGTGCAGCGCTGCAATGCTCGCTGGATGGTTGGCGCGCGGAGTCGTGCCGGCGAGTAGGGTGTCGAGGTGTGGCGGCGACGGGTGGTCGCCGGCCGTGGCTGTGTTTGCTGTGTTGGGGCTGAGCTGCTGTGTTTGGTTGGTGCTGACGCGTGGAGTCGCGCCGACATTGCGTGAGTGTGCGCGTGGGTGTCGGGGTGAGGGCGTGCCTCGGCCGCGCCCCGCGTGTGCCGGGTGTTGTGTGTGTGCGTTTACTGAGCTATGTGCGTGTGCGCGAGGGATGTTGGGACGCTCTGTATGCGTGCTGGGCAGGACGTTGGGGCGCGCGTGTGCGTGTCGGCGTGCGTGGTGTTGTTGGTAACGTGGTGTCGTCGGCCGTGTTTTCCGGTGACAGCGGAACGGGTTTTGGTGAGAGAGGGGTCGTTTTGCTATTTTATTCAATCCAGGGATTGTTTTGCAAACCATAGAATATTAGGATTTTACATTCTAGCCCTCCATCTCTTAAAATTTCATTTTTACCCCCACAACTTTTGTATATCTCACTTTGATCCCAAAGGTTTTGGATATTTCAAAAAGACCCCAAAACTATTCTGTATTTACAAAAATGCCCCTTGTCAAAGTCAACTCTTTACCAGAATTTATGAAAACGTCCCTGCACCTTTAAACGCTCCGTTTAAGCTCGTTTTTCCTCTGTTTAATCCCATTTTTTCTCCGTTAAAACTCTAATCTTTTCCTTTACACCCTATGATCAAGTTTCAAGCTTTCGCTTCGTATTCCTTTCCTTTAACGCCTATTTTCGAGAGAATTCTTTTAAGTATACATAATTAACGTAATATAAGAATCTAAGAAACCCTCGTTTACATATGTAGGCTTTCGAGTTTAGGAAAGATCTTAAAGCTTAGAATTCAACGTATCATGAGGGATAACCACCGAACAAGGTGGGGGTAACTTTTAATCCCTAATAACTTTACGTTTCTCTATTTAACGTACAATGAAGATGAATGAACGCATGCATGTGAGCTTAATGTTAAATGAAATCGTTGAAACCTACGTGCTGTGATTATATGCTGTGATTAATGTGTTCATGTATACTTTATGAGTATGATGTGAAAGGACGAAAGTCCCCATTCATGTGAAGAGACAAAGGTCCACCTTCGTGCTGAAGGGACGAAAGGTCCGCATTCATGCTGAAAGGACGAAGGTATACTTTCACATTACGGAGTAACAGTGGTCCGTAAAATAAGTCGGGAAGTACCCGCACCTGGGGTCACTGAGGAGTACCCGCCCTCGCTGTAGATATGAGAGTTGGACTAGGTCGTCCGTTAATGAACAGTTTATGTGCTATGTATTATATGTGCTGTGTCTAATTGCCGAACTTATATATGTTTGAATTGTTTAACTGCTTAATAACTTTAAATTACAGAAATTACTCCCACGAGTGTATTCAACGCACTCACCCCCACGTTTATTCACGATACAGGAAACAATGAAAGTGGAGAAGGATAGCGAGATGGGTGCCATATCAACTGTCTTTTTTTCCTTTCTGTCTTTCTGGTTTTGCCTTTTAAATATTGTTTGTAAAAGTTAAACTGTTCTTCTATGTTATGGATCCTAATGTTTTTCCGTTGTTTTACTTTACAAATGTTTTATTTCGGCTGGACGCCGATGATTCGAACATGTAAAATCGTATGTTTTGTTTCTTCCAAAGTTTATGTTTCAAATGTTGTTTCAAATCTTCACTCGTTTATTAATTTGTTAATATTATATTATATCTACTATTTTTTAAGAAATTTGGGGATAGAATCGTACCCCCAATGCACCATGTAGATACGCCGCTGATCATACCCCACAAATATTCTCCTTCTACAAGTATTGTTCTACATCAAGAGGATTCAAGATTTTTAGGAATAAAAATGTTAGTTAGGGTTGTAAACGAATCAAATCGATTCGAATATGATGATATTCTATTCGTATTTGTATTCTTTTATTATTCGAATCAAATATGAAATTCTTATTCGATTCGAATAAATTATACGAATACATCCAAATATTCGAATTCGAAAATATAAACTTGAAATTTCATTTTTTTAATTTTTTTTTTCAAAAATCTGTTTATTTTCAAAAACCAATTAATATAGAAATAAATGGGAATTGAGAAGTAAAACAATTATATGCATGTGGTTGGGAATTGTGATGGTGAGAGTAAATTGGAAGGAAAAAAATTATATGTATGTATATATATATTATTTATTAAATAAATATTTTTAATAATTTATTAAAGTTATATATATTTATAATTATTCGAATATATTCAAGAACAGTCGAATCGAATATGGTTATATTCATATTCGTATTCTAATAATATTTGAATTAAAAAAAATATTCTTATTTCAATTCTTATTCTTATATTTCGAATTCGAATCACCAAATTCGAATTCGAATATCGAATCGAATTAAAAAAGTTTGATTCTTTTACATCCCTAATGTTAGTTATTCAAATACATTTTTCAATCTAATTTTCAAAGAGATTTGTTACTCATTCCAGACCACTGTTTTTAGACAGTATTGACACGAGAAAAATATTTCAGCCGATATACTCATCTAAAAAAATTAAATTAAAGATTTTAGAATGGATTAAATTGAGTATTTAGGGAATTAATTAAAAAACAAAGAAGTAGTTAAATTAAATGCTTGCACATAGGTACTTTGGGGTTATTTTGGTTTTTTTTTTTTTTTTTTTTTTATCAAAAAGTGGTATTTTGGGGTATGGTATTATATTTGATGGCATTTGAGGGTTTAAAAAATAGTTTTTATGGTATAATGGGATAATTACCCTATTTATATAATCACATCAATTGAAGAGTCCAAGTCTTTCCCAAGTCAAATTCATTCGTTGACTTGCCAAATCTTTCCCAAGTCGAGTCGTTGACTTGGCCGACAAAAATTAATAATAGAATGCCTCAGTTTTCTTAAGAAAAAAAATGTTGAATTATATCACTGTTGAGATTTGTAAATTATTAAACAGATTTCAAGATTTATATAAAAAAAACGTACAACTCTTTATATCATAAAAATATAAGAAATTTATATTTCTACCACAAAATAGTAGGAAACTTACTTTACTCCTATAACGATATGCAAAAAAAAAAAAAGACAGTTTAGACCATATGATTCATAAAAATTCACACAATATGAAAAAAAAGATGATTTTTACACAATATGATCTATAACCCCTTATAGATCATTTCGTGTAAAAAGTCATGTCTTTTATTTTATTTTTATATCTTATAATACCTTATGGATCATATTGTGTAAACCATCATATATTTTTTAAACTGTCACGTAAACTATCGTATTTTTATAAGGGGTTACACGATATGATACATATTGCAATGATTCTTCTAGAGTAATACAATGTTATTCATAGACGTTATACGACATGCCCGAAAAAAATCTAACTTTTTTTTTACTTTTATCAGAATTATACAGTGTTGACGTCAGATTGTATAGCACAAAATCCTAGCCACAAACCAAAGAAATGGATCCGGCTCAAATGAATTGGATCGAATAAAAGACAGAAAATCGAATAAAGTAAAAGAAAGACTGTGCCCTATGCCTACTCGGGCAAATTTGCTAAGCTCGTTTTGGTCGGTCAAATGTGGCCGGACAGAACACTTTTTTATATCATATTTAGAGAAAACAACTCTTTAAGTGGTTCGATTACAATAATTCCGGATCTCTTTTCAAGGGAATTTAGGGCCTATTTATAGGCTAACACTAAGATACATTCTTGAAGGATAAGAAATAAATCCCTTGGATTTAGGATCTAGATAAAGTAAAATCGGATCTAATCATATCTAAATCGGATACGATTTAATCTTGATTTGTTTTCCTTTCTTGAGGATTCTTCCTTGAAATAAACTAAGTCTTGTTTGCTTCTCTTGCAACAATGAGCTCGATTTCTGGCCTTCTACCTGACTTTCCAGAAATACCTTGAGTAATTATACTTCTGGACCATGTTGACTAGTTACTACTTGACCAAGCACGACCTTGGTCGGGTCGGGTCGGCTCGGCCAATCTCTGGCCAATGGTCTTCTGGCCGATTCTGGCCTTCTGACCGGTTTCTGACCTTCCGACTAGTTCTGGTCTTTTCTCTGGCCGGACCCTACGTCGGGTCGATTTGGTGGGGGCCCAACATTAGCCCATTAGGCATTTTTCTAGACATCATTCTGGTCGGGGCCTAACTCAATTAGCCTCCTACAAGCCGACCCTAGCTCGTGTGATGACACGTCAACATCCTGATGGTCGGATCCGGTCTTCAAACCGGCTTTTGGTTATGAACAAACATATTTCTGCTCTTCCATTTGTTTTGTATTGTTTTCTGTCTATTCCATACTTGTATAAATTTGAGGATGATAACTGCTTCCTTTTGTTCTGCCCGGAAATATCGATGAGCATTCCATACTCATGAATTTCTTATAGTGTGATTTTGCTAGTGGTCGGCTTTGATAACCTCAAAACACTTGTACAAATTTTTAGTACTTTAATATCTTTCGGCATTTGATGCGACTCAGGTTTGGGCCTTAGCCCCGGGTTGGGTCCCGATCTTAGTCCCCATGCTCGGTTTGACTTTGGGCCGGGCTGGAGCCCTGATTTTGGACCCCGAGCTCATTTGTGCTCGGGATTGGGCCGTAGCCTGGTTTTGATCCCCGAGTACGGTTCACCTCTTTAGAGTTGGCTGAAGCTTAATTTTATTTATTTATTATTATTTTTTTATTTTTTTATCCCTGAGCACAATACGACTCTTAGGGGGTGGAGTTGGCCTCATTGTTTATTTTATCCCCGAGCATGGTACAACTCTTTAGAGGGTGGCCTTGGCCTCGTTTTTTGTTCATCCTCGAGCACGGTACGACTCTTTGGGGGTGGCCTTGGCCTCGTTTGTTTTGTCCTCGAGTATGGTACAGCTCTTTGGGGGTGGCATTGGCCTCATTTTTGTTTTGTCCTCGAGTACGGTACGACTCTTTAGGGGTGGCCTTGCCCTCGTCTTTGTTTTGTCCTCGAGTATGGTACGACTCTTTGGGGGTGGCTTTGGCCTCATTTTTTATCCCCGAGCACGGTACGGCTCAGGGTGGGGTCGGAGCCGTAAGTTGGGATCCTGAGCTCGGGATGGGGCCGGAGCCCTAAGTTGGACCCTGACTCGCTACCGCTAGGGGTGGGGTCGGAGCTTGAATTTTTCTCGGTCAGGCGCCGGGTAAGATCGCAGCACTTGTCATAGCATCGAGGACCGTCTGGTCGGCGTCCATCACGGTACCAGGAAAATTCTAGTTGGCAACCAACGCGGCGTTGGGAACCGTTTGATCGGCTCTAGTCACGGCGCTAGGGAAATTCTGGTCGGTGCTCGACACGGCGCCGGGGACCGTCTCGTCGGCTCCTGTTACGACGCCGGGGAAATTCTGACCGACGCCCTTCACGGTGCCGGGGAAATTTTGGTCGGCACCCGACACGGCGTTGGGGACCGTTTGGTCGGCTCCCGTCACAGCGTTGGGGAAATTTTGGTCGACTCCCGACACGACGCCGGGGGCTGTCTGGTCGGCTCCCGTCACGGCGCCGGGGAATTTTTGGTTGGCGCCCGACACGGCGTCGGGGACCGTCTGGTCGGCTCCTGTCACGGCGCCCGACACGACGCCGGGGGCCGTCTAATCGCCTCCCGTCATGGCGATGGGGAAATTATGGTTGGCACCCGACATGGCATTGGGGGCCGTCTGGTCAGCTCCAATCACGGTGTTGGGGAAATTGTGATTGGCTCCCGGCGCCGATCGGCGCCCGACACGGCACCGGTGGCCGTTTGGTTGGCTCCTGTCGTGGCGCCGGTGAAATTATATCACGTTTTCACTTCATATATATTATTATTAAAAAAAATTATAGAACATACTGTGATAAATTTCAACATAAAAATAGGTTTAATAAAGTCATGAAGATATGAGGGATTTTGAATGCATTTTCAAGGATGAATTTTCAAGAATGCATTTTCAAGGATGAAGAAGTACGTACATATATTTTGATATTTACTTTCACTTCATTTTGTGCATACCATGTCTAATATATATTCATTTTATTTTATATTTAAGGAAATAAAGTTTCATGATTCGCTATTGAAACAGTACTTTGAGAAATTCCATGTATAAAACAATACAATAATACTCAACTATTAAATAATATCTGATAACTTGCGTTATTTGATGCATTTCGGGGCTTGATTTCATATCATTTTGTGTTAAAAAGCATGCATTCGTGATATTTTAGATATTATTATTATCAATTAAATATTTCACTTATTTTCTTGATTTGAGAGGAATTTGATAGATTTTAGCACAAAGTGAGTTCAATCGATTGAAAAGCCAAGTTGGAGTCGAGATATGAAGTCGAAATGTATAGTTTTGGAAGAAAAATAATATCTCGAACTTTGAAAGTACAAATTCGATGATTATTATCTTGTTGGAAAGCTAAGAATATTTTCAACAACTTTCATGTTCTACACTTTTCTTAATTTTACCTCCAAGAGAGCAGAAAATTGCAAGAAGACGGAAGTTGTGCATAATCATCCAATTTTTTGTCTTGACAGGGTCCGAGTATTTTGGGCATGATTTGGTGTAGCAAATTGATATTGGGTTGAAATTAGTGGAATTGAATTTTCAATTTCAAGCACTACAATTTTCATGAATACATCAAAGACCAATTCGGCCCACAAAAGTTCCAAAACGTGTCTGAAAGTCGAGATTTGTGTCCATTCGGGCCAACTTAGGTTGGAAGTGGTCGTGTCGTGGATGTCCTTTTCGAATTGGACTCATTTTTGATTAAGACTCTGTTCCAAATTTGATTTTGACTTTTCTAACCCTAAATAGGGACCTAAGGATTCATTAGAAATGGAGGAGCACTCGTATCCACGAAATACATTTAAAGAACAAACAAGAAACCAAAAAATTGAAGATTCAAGATTAAAGAGGAAGCACCCAAACATAAACTCACTAAGTTTTATCATGTCGTCTTGTAATTTATTTTTCATTATGAACATGATTAGGATCTTGTGATCTCAAGGCACAAGAGAAGTTCTATAGATATTTTGTTGAATTTCTAATTTTAGTCTTTCCTCTAAATCCATTATATCTTACTCATGATTCTTCATGCTTATTTCATGTATGAATTCTAGCCAAATTTATGCATGCTTTAATTAATTAGATTGAGATCGAGAGAAGATATCTATTATAGATTTGAGAATGCATGACTCAGTTAATTGCTAGATCGAGAGATTGGTAATAATTGGGTTGAGAATACAATCTTAGGAGCTTTTGAGAGTTGATTATTAACTGCGAGGTAGAGATACATACATTAATAATCAATCTCAGGTTAAGTTGCTCGAGAGAGAGGTTAATCTATAATCGTGATTGCTCACATGAGATAATTGGATTTGACTTTGATTTTACTAGATTACTAAATTAGATTGAAGTAGAATGAAATCGTTGCCTTAGAATCCTTGTTTGAATATTGATATTTCTTGATACTTGTATGTTTGATTTCGTTGACTTGTGTTATATTTAGGTTAATTAAAAACAATTCTATCAATTTGGTCACCTAGATAAAGTTAGGTAAATTAATTAGGTAATTAACATTGTCCTAATTTGTTAGTCTTTGTGGGATCGACCTTGCTCATCTTATCTATAGTTGACACCGTGCACTTGCGGTTAAGTAAGCTAGAAATAGGTTTCGAACAATATCCCGTGCATCGCACGGGCCTACTACTAGTAAAAATACAAATAAAAATTTTGGTGGGTCGACCCACCTAACCCGCGGCCCAACTAGTGGGTTGGGTTGGGTTGAGATTTTGAGACCTGCCATAAAAAAAGTCTATCTCGCCAAATAGTGGATTGTGGACCGGCCCACCACACCGATCCATATTGATAGCTTTAGTTGCAAATTATATGGATTGAAATAATTAATGAGAATGTACCTAATGTAAATGACACTTTAATACTTGTTTAAATATGCAATATAGAATAAAATATTATTATGGATGTTATGACACATTGCAATATCCTTCTCCCAAGAGGTGAAACTCAATGACATTCAAGAATTAGAAAAAAGAGATTTTGTATATAAAGGGGATGAAACTGGATGAAGGACAAAGTACATCCTTTAAAATAATTGCATTGTATATTGTATATTGTATATATAATAATAGTTTTTAATGTTTATGTGTACATTATAAAAATAATTTCAAAATATTTTGTTTCCTTTTATTCGAAGTATATTTCATCAATTATAAAATTTCGAATTAATTTTTTCAAATTATTTTTTCATATAATGGTTTAATAATTTTAGTACATACTCCAAATACTTATGATGACACGTCATTGACAAAATTTTCATCTGTGGAGGATATTATATCAAGAACAACTAGGTGTGTCGGAAATTACCCGTAAACTTTATTAATCAAGGTATGTCACTGTTGATTGTGATCCATAGATTACTCATGCATAAAGAAAGAAGATCCAATGATTGCAATTTCAGTTATGAAGATATATCGGAAGTTGCATGGTGCTTTCTCGCGTGAAGTATCTGTATATATATCATATATGTATCTGTCATATATACTAAATTAGAAGATAGAGATATAGTTTTTGATAATTACATCTTGATATTTTGAGAGTGCAAGGGAGTGATTGTAATCGTTTGGTTCTCGGTTCTAATCGAAGTTGTTGGCTTGCTCCTTGGATGTAGGATCATTCTTGATCCGAACCACGTAAAATCGATCTTGCGTGTTGTGTTTATTCTTTCGTTTATTGTTTCCAATCGAGTGCGTTTCACAACAATTGGTGCGGTGAGCGTGGACAATCGAGAAGTGGAATCATGGGATCAACTAAGTTCGATTTGGAGAAATTCACAGAGGAGAACGACTTCAATCTATGAAGAATCAAAATCAAAGCTCTCCTAGTTCAACAAGGAGTGGCATCTGCGATTGAGGAAGTTGCAAGTTCATCTGACACGAAGGTAACACTAGAGATATAATCAAAGACACACAACACAATTATCCTGAGTCTTGGTGATGAGGTATTGAGAGAGGTATCTGATGAATCAACTGTTTTGGGAATATGGAGTAAACTTGAAAGCATTTACATGAAAAAGTCACTCGCAAATCGATTATACCTAAAGAAGCAACTGTATACTCTATACATGGAAGAGGGCAAGAAGATGAGAAAGCATCTTGATGATTATAACAAAATAATCTTGGATCTTAATGCTGTAAGGGTAAAGTTGGAGGATGAAGATCAAGCTATTATCCTACTGAGTTCTTTGCCAAAGGTATATGAACATTTTGTTGACAATATTTTGTATGGAAAAAAACTCTCACCATGACTGAAGTGAAGAGTGCCCTCAATTCGAAAGACATGCAAAGGAGATCAGAAACAAAACAAGAAAACTCAGCCGATGGCTTATTCGTAAGGGGAAGATCAGAGAAGAGAGACTCCAATAAGAACAAAGGGAAACCTAGATCTAAGTCAAAATGATTAGTAAGAAAAAATACAAGAAGTACTGGAAATGCAAGAAGGAGGGACATATAAGAAAAAATTGTCCAGAAAAAAATAAATATGATGACAAAGGCAATGACAAAGGAGATGTTTCAATGGCTTCAGATGGCTATGACTCTACTGATGCTTTGATGGTGTCTTAAGTAAACCATGAGGAGGAGTGGGTGCTTGACACTGGATTCTCATTCCACATGACATCAAATAAATCCTGGTTTGAAGAACTGAAGGAGTTTGAAGGTGGAACAGTGCTACTTCGCAATAATCAAGTGTGCAAGGTTAAAAGTTTAGGATCCATCAAACTGAAACTCTCCACTGGATCAGAAAAACTTGTAACCAACATCAGGTATGTCTCTGATCTTCAAAGAAAGCTTCTTTCTATTGGCATGCTAGATAAAAAAGGTTATGAAATTAGATCTAGAGATGGAAAAATGAAAGTGTTGTCTGGTTCTTTAGTTGTAATGAAAGGAAATTTGGTGAATGAAATCTATATTCTTGAAGGCTTTACTATTATAGCCACTGCAACAAGTGTGAAAGAGGATAGGTCTTACTTATGGCATCTCAGACTTGGACATGTAAGTGAGAAGGGATTAAATGAGTTAAGTAAGCAAAATCTGTTATGTGGAGACAGTTTCCAAAGGATTGATTTCTGTGAGAAGTGTGTTCTTGGGAAAAGTACAAGGGTTAAGTTTGCTACTGGAAATCATACTTCACAAGAAGCTCTTGAGTATATTCATTCAGACTTGTGGGGACCAGCAACTACACCAACTATATGAGATGCAAGATACTACATGTCTGTTATAGATGACCACACAAGGAAACTATGGGTGATGCTTCTGAAATCTAAAGATGAAGCATTTGAAGCTTTCAAGAACTGGAAGGTATTGGTTGAAAATCAGACAGAGAAGAAAGTGAAGAAACTAAGAATTGATAATGGATTGGAATTTGTGAACGACAAATTCAATAGTTTCTGCAACAAGCATGGTATTGCAAGACATAAAACAGTTAGAGGAACCCCTCAGCAAAATGGTCTTGCTGAGAGGATGAATAAGACATTACTAGAGAGAGTAAGGTGTATGATACTCACTGCAGGCCTGAGTAAGAAGTTCTGGGGAGAAGCAATCAAAACAACAACATATCTGATCAACAGGTGTCCATCTACTATACTTGAGTTCAAGTGTCCTAAAGAGAAATGGACTGGAAGAAAGCCAGACTTGTCAAACCTAAGGGTATTTGGATGTGCTGCATATGCTCATATTAAACAAGACAAGCTCAAGCCAAGGGCTCTCAAGTGTATCTTCCTTGGCTACCCTAAGGGGGTGAAAGGTTTTAGACTTTGGTGTTTGGAGAAGGGCTCTGAGAAATGCATAATAAGTAGGGATGCTGTCTTCAATGAAAAAGTGATGCACTGGTGAAATCTGAACTAATTGAAACTGATCAGAGTAATACAAAAGGAACTACTGACCTTGAGGTGAAGTTATCTCAAGATAACACTGAGAATAATCTGGAAGAGAATAACACTCAAGTTAATGATCAGCTGCAGGATGATGAAAGTCACAAAAGTTACCAATTGGTAAAAGACAGACAAAGAAGGGAGATTAAACCAACCCAGAGGTATGGATATGTTGATGTCATCTACTCAGCTCTTACCATAACACATGAGAAAGATGAGTTAGAACCAACAACTTATTAGCAAGCAGTTGACAACAATGACAAAGAAAAATGGATGAAAGCCATGTTAGAGGAGATGAAATCACTCAAGAAAAATGGAACTTGGATCATTGTAAATAAGCCTAAAGACCAGAAACTTGTTGGAAACAAGTGGGTATACAAAAGAAAGGAAAGAATACCTGGTGTGGAAGCTCCTAGGTTCAAGGCTAGACTTGTGGCAAAGGGCTTCACACAAAATGAGGGAGTGGATTTTAATGAAATATTTTCAGCTATTGTCAAGCAAACCTTAATCAGAATACTGTTATCACTTGTAGCTAAGTATGATCTTGAGCTTGAGCAAATGGATGTGTGCATTGTTTTCCTTCATAGGGAATTATAAGAGACCATATATATGAAACAACCAACTGGATTTGAAGAGGGAGACAGTAATAAAGTATGCTTATTAAAGAGACCTCTTTATGGATTGAAGCAGTCTCCAAGGAAATGGAATAAGAGGTTTGACACCTTTATGAAGTCCATTGAGTACAAGTGCAGTAGCTATGATAGCTGTGTCTACTTCAACAATGAAACACACTGAAAAACAGATTTTGTTGCTCTTATATGTGGATGATATTCTGATTGCAGGCAAGAATAAGACATAGATTGAGATACTTAAGTCTAAGCTAAATGGTGAATTTGAAATGAAGGACTTAAGGCAAGCAAAAGAAGATCTTAGGAATTGACATTCTGAGGGACATAAAGCAAGGAGTTTTGAATCTGTCACAAAGGAATTATATTGAAAAGGTCTTGAACAAGTTTGGAATGGAAGAGGCCAAGATAGTAACCACTCCTATGGGTTTTTCAGTTTTTTTTTTAATTTTTGTTTGTTGTTTGACTCAAATTTTTACGATCATACAATATGACAATATAAACTAAACTATCTATGTTAAAAAATAAACAATGATCGAGTGAGGAGTGTATTAATTGATAATTTCATCAAGTTGAACATCGGTTGGTGGTGGCATAGGTTCCTTTCCTCTTCGAGAAAAACTGGCGGAAGAAGAACCTTTTTGAGACATTTTCGATCGAGAAATATTGAAATAGAATATAATTGAAATTAAGCACAAAAATTGAATTGAAACTTGAGAATTGAGAGAGGAGAGCTTGAATGGGGGAGGGGGTATTTATAGAAAAATTTGGAAAAAAAGAAATCCGGCCGATTCAAACCGCCGGTTTGTAACAATCACTAAATCTCGACCGTTGATCTCCAATGGTTGAGTGATCCTAGCCATCCACGTGGCATTTTCGAAAAAAAATCATGTGAACCGGTGGTTCCGACCACAATGGCTAGTTTTCGCTATAGTTGGAGACTCAATGATATCCGGTAGAACCACCCTGGCGAAATCCTCAAAGATTTTTGGGACTTCGATGAATTCTTTTCTCAAGAATACATTTGAGTGATGTGTATTCGAGAGAGCATAAGAAATCTTGTAGGTGATCGAATAAGGTCTATTCCCTTCTTTCATCAGATCATCTCTTTTAAAATCTTGATGAAGGGTTAAGACTTTGTTGAAATCTCGATCGCCCAAATTGTATGCAATTCTGAGATAGACATTGAATGCCAACATCCCTGCACACAAGTTTCCGGTGATCGCCCCAAGGCACGAATCCTTGAGATTGGAGATTCGCTTATCAAAAATTGATAAATTGAGAGGCGAATCAATTCCTTCATTGAATGTTGCTTTGATAATAACTCTTATGGCTCCGATGTGAATCCATGAGAGTGTATTTGTGACTTCTCTCTTGACTTTGCTTTTGATCTCCTGGACTTCTTTGTATGAGATCAATTGCATCTCGATTGTATTACCGGTGAACTCCATAGGGATGACAAATTCCCTAGTGGTAATTCTGTGGATAATCTGGTGCTTTCTGGTACAAAGCCCCATTTTATCCAGAGCCTTTTCCATAGCCCCGATAGTAAAACCATCATACATTTGGAGCTTTGGATCCTCCTTCATAATCTTCCTAAGAAGTTTATGAGAAACCGTTGTGTGAGAGAGGAAACCTGACATATCCTCTCCGACAGTTTGAAGAATTTCTTCTTCACTCTGATTCTGATGTGGACTCACTTCCATCGTCAGAATAGATCTCTTTTTCATAGATGCTTTCATCTGAGGGTAGATCCTCAAATTGATACACCTGTAAAAGATCTTGGTAATAGATAGCTTCTTCGAATTCTGGTGTAGCTTCGAACTGTTTTATACATCTCCTCTGGTTTTCTGGGCAATCTGTTGAAATATACCATCTTGCTCCGTAGGTCCAGCAATTACAATCTTTAAAACTTTCATCAGCTCTGGTTTGAGCCCGTTTGAAAGTTCTTTTTCCTGAGATTCTGCTGGAACTTCCTTGGTTTGAGCCTGATGAAGAGGCTCGACTCCTGCTTGGTGCTGGTCTTTGCCCTGATTTGTAGCTTCGGGCCTTTAGTTTTGACCACACTCGTCTGGGTCTCCATGAAGACCTTTGACTACTCCTTCTGTTGCTTCCACGATAGCTTCTGTATTTCCGTTTTTTATGCCTCCGTGGTTGACCTCCTTCGACTGTTGGGAGATAATTATCTTCGCAACATAGGGAAACCATTTTATTGATTCCTCGTAGTCTCTTGTAGTTCTTGTAGAGTGTTGCCTGGTGGCACTATTCAGATAACTTGACCTTCAGAAATGACATTCTTCTAGCCACGGTATCTAAATCCTCTGCACTCTTGTATTCCCTGATGAGCATCTCTCTCCAGGGGCTTGGTATCTTCGCAAAGAAAAGTTGTGAAGCTTCTTTCTCATCCACCTTGGACTTCTATCGGTACTCGGTGAATAACTTGATATATTCGTCAATATGACAAATATCATGTAACTCGAGACAATAGAGGGCTTGTTTATATCTTTTTCTTTTCTCATCTTCTAATCCCTCGAAAAAGCCTATGTCGATAAATAGGATTTTAATAAGTTTAGCCATATTATCGACAATTCCTTTCAACGATTCACCGGATATAACATCATTTTTTATATCTGATGTCGTTGTATCCCACATGATCCTTATTGATCCTTCAAGACTCATTTCCAGGAGCATGATGAATCCTTCTTTTGTAAGATCGAGTGTTCCTGCTGCAATCCTCATCGATGATGCCCAATCATCAATAAGGGTCTCACGATTCTTAAAATCTGGAATATCCAGATTTAGCATCAATATGTATGGATGTATCGGATCAAGCTGTGACTTTCCATAAGGTGTATTCATAAGATTTGGCCTTTTGGAACGTTGTCGAGTTCCTGAAACAATAGGCTCTCCTCTCGTTGTAAAATCTCCGACGTGTGGCATTGGTTCATCCACTTGCTGTGAACCTGAACTTTCTGCAACGTTGGGATCTACTGGTGTTGGTGGAGGTGGTCTTTGGTCACGTGTAACCAAGGCTGATCCATCTCCTGTGTTCATCTTTAGATCTACAATACCTAATCCTATGAAGGATTCGGCAAGTTCGTGTAGATCTTCAAGATTCATTCTCTCTATATCCATCACTTATTAATTTGTGATAGATTTTCCTTTGATGATAGCAATTAGCTTTTCATCGGGAGTCATACGACGTACAACTTCGGTTGGTTTCCCCTTTTGGTGTAGATAGGGAACTGTCCCAAAATCAATACGTTTTCTTCCTCCAGAAAGACTTGGTTTGTCCTCCAAAGTCTTGATTCTCTTTTGGATATCATGAAGGATTTCAAGAGTTTCCTTCTGATATTTCACCATCGTCTCTATCTGGCTCTAGATCTGATGGACTTGTGTTGGTAGATGATTATGGCGGTTGCCATAATTCTGCACTGTCTTCTGGATTTCTCTAAGATCTTGAGATATCTTAGAGGTGTCTGAAAGTATCTCGTTCCACACTGGATCACCTTCAGGGCTCATGGGTCCTATGAGCAATCACCCGATGATCTTCCAGAACAAGATCTAGCAACTGGTTTACAGTGAGTAAACTCATGTAATATGTTGCTCGATCAAAGCACTGCCGTTGGATTTCCCTGTCGGCTCTTGTTCTAGCACATTGGTCTTCCCAGTATGCATAATTCTCGAGGTGTTCTTGTCTATGTATCGCCAAAATTTGATGATATCTCCTGTATGGTAAACAATTTGGATATTCGTCCAGATCCATATTTTTTTGAATAATTCTCCTCACCAATTGTTAGTTACTTAAAGATAATAAATATAGTTTCCAAGTTTTTAATAAACCTAGGCTCTGATACCATTTCAAGGTTCAGATTTTCAACATAATTTGGAGTTAGAATAATTAATTAGATTGGAAATAAGTTGATGTGGAATAAGCAAAATGTGCTTGGAAGTAGTAAAAACAAAAGGTTCAAAGGGTTCAAAATGTGCATTTTGGGGTATTTTAAATTTTGTGTGTGCATATTTGAAGATTTGATTTGTAAAAATGTGTATAAAGGGGTCTTCTCTCTTAGAAAAACAAGCATAATTTAGTATAAATAACTACCCTACTAGGGGTGTTACAATATAAATTGGTGATTTAATATATTTTTTATTTTTTGATAATTTAAATATCATAATAAGTACACATGAAGTCTGACAATCTGTCAAATGGTCACATCCAATTTTTAAAACCTAAAATCCTCTGTGGGTTCTTTTCTATATTTGTGGAAATGATTTTTATTTATATAATATAATAAAATTTTAAATAAGATTTTATATCTGCCCTACCCTACTTATAAAATGTTGAATTTGACAGTTAATTTACGAGTTAATTTTTTTTTAACTTGGACAAAATAGAGCCTTTCGAAATTAAAAATGTGTTGATAAAGAAAATTCCAAACCAAGTGTCAAGAGAGTTCAAGAATTGTCAAAATATTTAACCAAAAATATTAATTAAAGAAAAAGTATAAAAAGTAATTAAGAATAGAAGAGGGGTCCGTCTCCAATGTGAATGTTGGGCCATATATGTTCTGGGCCTATTCTAATTCTTGGCAGCCCAAGTTCTTATTGCCTGGGCCCATGAACTCAGGCCCGCTCCCCGTTTTGATCTCTTGATCTCTACCCTCCATTTTGGGGCTTTTGATCTGGCCCCTTCATTTGCCCTTATATCTACCCCCTTCCCCATTTCGTGCAAACCCTATTTTCCTTCATTTTCTCTTCTCGCGGCGCTCCTCTCTCTCTCTCTCTCTCTCCCTCGTACAGTTCATACCCCACTGTCTGCCATGGTTGCCCGACGGGTGAAGGGTGAAGGTGTAGCTTGAATATCTCTGTTCTCTCCAATCTTTTTGCTGAGTGTTTTGAGAAGGGGGAAAACCTGAGTGAGATATTGTCTTTATGCACCTGAATCAGTCATACATGCGTTGATAGACCGATTCAGTCTCTTTTGAAGGGTTTGGGGGTAGATCTAGGGTGAGTGCTCTGAGTTCTGGGCTATCTGTGTGATACCTTGGTGCTACCGTTGGATCCTGGTGTTTTAGCTACATGTTTTGGACAGAAAAAGGAAGTGGGGACTGAGCCGATTTCACAACACAGACCTATGTGTTGATGTATTTGTGATATCTGGTGACTTCTATCCTTTACTTTGTATTTCTCAGTTTCTCTGCTTCTACCCCTTCTTTTATTTTTGTTTGCTATGCCAACCTTTGGGCATATCTACTGTAATAGAAGGATAGGTGTTGTTGTAACTGGACCGATGCCCAACAATATCCGACTAGTTTGTCTATATTATGTGTCACGCCCTGGACGATAACGTTAGGGTCCATCCAAGATTCCAACACTAATTAAAACTTTACTAGTAACCATTTTATGAATTACCAACGCTAAAATTGACTATGAAAATTCATGAATCCATTTTATACCATACTTATATATAATGATCATTATATTTTCTACGTGTTACTCCATCTATTTTAAAATATAAGTGTTGTTCTGGAGTTTAAACTTTGTTTTAAAATAAATGTTGTTTTAGATTTTTATACAATTTTTTTCTCCTAATTATCCCTATAAATATTTCTTATCTAACATTTATAGATATTATATGATATTTTTTATGAAATTAATTTGATTTTCTTTTCAATTTTGAATTCAAAATTCCTAAATTAATAGAGTTTACATTTGTCCAATTATATATTTCTTAATTTATGACAAAAATTCAAAACAATACTTATTTTGAAACGTAGAGATTATTAATAATAATTGGATATGTATGTATTAGTAAATGAAGGTTCCATTTAGATAGATATTTGAAATTATGAATTTGAAATGAATGGATTTGAAATCCACTCAAGTTGGAGTGGATTTGAAATACACCAAAATAACAAAAAAATTAGTTGAAAATGAAAATGATGAGTTTCAAATCCACAACTGTCCAAACATTAAAGGTGAATTTACTATCATGGATTTCAATCTCTACTCAAATCCATTTATTCAAATGCACCCTATAATTACTTTATGGGTAATTTTATAATACACCAGTTGTACTAATACACCAATATTTTTTTCTGTGGTAATTTTTGTACAAGGTAATTTTTTGTCTTTTGGCGTATGGGTTGTGGA
This sequence comes from Scutellaria galericulata, assembly GCA_946896805.1. Classification (NCBI taxonomy): domain Eukaryota; kingdom Viridiplantae; phylum Streptophyta; class Magnoliopsida; order Lamiales; family Lamiaceae; genus Scutellaria; species Scutellaria galericulata. The sequence goes on along the minus strand of OX335787.1, from coordinate 4,317,687 downwards.
ATGCATTGGGCCACTTTGCACTGATTTTAAATTATCGGTTGCAATACACGTAGGCCCTTTCACTGATTTCTTTTTACTGCATGCATTTGCTTTTATTTGAACCACACGACACCAATATTTGTAGTGATTTAACTAGTCATTGTAAATTAATTATTTAGTAGATATAAATCCAAATCATTGTAAATGAATTACCACAAAATATGGTAACAAACCCTTAATTTTCTATGGGTTTAAACGAATTATTTCCATGCATTAAATATTTTTTGTTAGCATATTTCGTTAAACCATGCATTAAATATGGTAACAAACCCTTAACGAAAATTAAGTGTAACGAACTAAATTTAACAAAAAGTATGGTTTAACGAATTATTTCCATGGTTTATAATTATATGGTTTAACGAATTCTTCCCATACATTCCCCTGTCCCACGTTCCATGGTTTAATGAATTATTTTAATCCATTAGGTTCCATGATTTTCTTAGAAAATTATTTTCGTTAAAATTAACGAAAATTAACCTAGGGACCTAATTTTCATTAAACCCTAAAAAATAAGGGTTTAACGAAAATTAAGTATAATTTTCGTTAAACCCTTATTTTTTAGGGTTTAACGAAAATATCCAAAATTTCAAAAAATATTATTAAACCCTAAAAAAATAGGGTTTAATGAAAATAAAATCCTAATTTTCGTTAAACCCTATTTTTTTAGGGTTTAACGAAATTAACCTTAATTTTCATTAAATTGTATAAGATATGTGCGTCTAAAACTCAATATAATATATATTTGCACTGACAAATTTAAGTCTTTTTCAGAGATTCTCTGTACCAAACTTGTTTTTGGGTATTTGGGGACAATATTAAAATTTAGTGGGTAGAATTGTATATATGTTATATGAAATTGGGTATTTGGGGGTATTTTCTAATTGTAACTCAATCTTATACAATGGATGATGATATTAAAAATGTATCCAAATCCTAATCTATATAATTAGAAGATTGTGTTAAATTATAAATCATATGCAATGAAATAAAATAGGATGCAACCAACATCCAATGAAATGGTATGCAACCAATATCTGATGAAATAGAATGCAATCGATGCAATGATTTTGAATGTAATACATTTTTTAATTAACCACACAACACAAAATGGATGCAACAATAATTTTTAAATGGATGTCGAACGGTGATTTTGAATGCATGCATCAATGAATTAATACAATACATTACCAAATTAATAATACAACACCAAAATTGGTGCATGCAACAATGATTTTGAATGTATGCCAACAAATCAATTAATGATAAGAGTAACTCTTGTGTGTACCAGTTGCACATAAGTGAAAATTCTTACAATCCGTACATTTACGTTATAAATGTAATATCTTTATGTACAAATATCTGTACCTTTTAAAAATGAACATGCATAAAGGTGTTACATTTATAACATAAATGTACGAATTGCATGGTGCAATTGGTGCATAAAAGTTTTTTTGTAATAATAATACATTACCAAATTAACCACACAACACGATTTTAAATGGATGCAACAATGATAAATTATTGGTTCTATCATATTTTGTCCTTTAAGAACAAATGATTTTTATTTAGCCTAAATATGCCATGATAGTGATAGTTCACATTAATTTTGTAATGTAGGTTTAATTACTGTAAATTCATTTGATATTATCCTTGTTAGGATTATTTCAATTATATATTTATGTTAAAATCACTTATTGATTTTAAAATCATTTAATTTGAATTAATTCAATAAAACTTAGATTTCATATTTAAAATGAAATTTGTATATTTTATATAGATTGAAACAATAATTTTTAATGGTAATCATGTATTATTGCATCAATATCATATGAAAGGATCGGTGATAGCATTGTTTTGGATGTTAACTAAAACAATGATGATTAAAAGATAAAATCAAATATGTATTTCGTGAATTTAATATAGTAATTTAATAATAATATATTTAAGAATATACTGTATATCAAATCCAAATCTGGATATTGGTAATAGTAATTCGTTTGGAATATTAAAATCTATCCAAATCGAAGTTCATACCCATTTCTGCTAAAACTATGTATCATTAATTGTAACCGAATCTTATACGAGGGATTTGAGATACTAAAAAATCTGTATAATCAAAATATTATGATAACATGGATCTTGATGCATTATTAAATCATAAATCATATACAATGTTTTATTCGATAAAATAGGATGCAACCAATATCCGATAGAATTTGATGCAGTCGATACTGCAATGATTTTATTTTTAATGCAATGTATGAACTAATAATAATATAAATTAACCACACAACACAAATACAAGCAAAATGGATACAATAATGATTTTTAACTGTGATCATGCATTATTTTAAACAAAACATATTAAACAACAATCGACAACTATTATTGTGATGTTTGAAGATACATAATAGGGTAGTTAATGGCAGTTTAGTCGCGCAATGTAATCTTAATAACAACGATCACATCACGACAAGATTTGATTGTGACAACTAAATACAATAGATAGTCGGAGAAGGTAGATATAGACTATATTGTCTGCGATATTAGACTTGTTGGGGAATACAATAGTTAGTTGGAGAAGGTAGATATAGACTATATTGTCTGCGATATTAGACTTGTTGGGGGAAATATTTGAATTTTACTGCGGTAACTTTTTAAGGTAGGTAAAAAAATGAAAATAAAAATAAAGAATTAGGATGGAATGAATTAGGATCTAATGGTTGAAACCACTGTTATATTAATACCACTGGTGTATTATAGAAGGACTCTTACTTTATATAGAGTAGATTATATATCTGATATTATTTAAACAAAAAAAATGTATGTGTGAACTGGATGAGGTGTGTGTGTGAATTGTGTGAAGAAAGTGGGAGAGGGGAAGAAAGTTGAAACTATTTCCTCTTTAAACTCTTTCTTCTGAACTTTAGGAAATCATTTTCTGTTGTGGAGTACTATCGGATATCGGGACTTGAAGCTCACACTGTTGTTTGTTTCTACAAAATTTCTACTACTAATATTTTTCTAAATTTTAATATATGTGTAGAAAGTATAAAATTGATGGATTTAAGGGAATTCAATTGGAAGTTGAATTCTTTGGTCCATAATGTCAGGTTGGTTAAAATTCAAATCTAAAGGTAATAATGGGATACTAAATCAATTCCCTACAGTGATATTTTTTTATATTGATGATGTTATTATTTAAGTACAAGAAGTACTATAGCAAAATGTTTGTTTCTCAACATTCACGTTGTTTTAAAATGATTTCCACCCGCAAAATTATACATTTTAATATTTAATTTTGTTAATACTTATTATATGAAAACTATGTTATCAATATATATGCCGGATACATTAAAAATTATGAGTTTGATTACGCAATATTTACACGTTCATGAACATAAGTAATGCAGATGTGGCGCTTTAAATTGGGAACTTTGATTATACTAGAAAAATTGATCAATGTGACATTATATGAATCAAAAACACAATATTTAGAGCGTATAGAATTTTTTTCACTTTGTACATAATAAAAATCCTCAATTTGGAGTATCACATTTCTATATTCAGCGTGTACGTTAGAAATTATAGGTAAAAATGAAAAAAAATCAAAACTTAAAGGATAATTAAAGAAATACGTAAAATTAATAAATAATAATTCAAGAATGAATTAAGTTCCGAGTTTGTAAGATAAAGGTTAAATTTTTGATCGACTACGAAATATTTGTTCTCAACCACTCATTTAATTACTTGATTTCTCAAGTATCCATTATGATCCAAAATAAGTATATTTCTTTAGGTCCTATCAGCAAATGTCAACTCATTACAACATTAAATAGATTAGAATTTGAGCTTTGACTCCACACTATGCCTTCATGGTTGACTTTTTATTTATTTATTTTTTTTTTCTGGATTTTTTTGTGTTAATAACCAATCTAAAAATTAGATAAAAGAAAAGATCAAAATATTTCAAAAGTAAGACAACAGTCATAATAATGTGTAATAAAAAGAACCCAAATTAAAAACAAGAAGAAATTCCAATAATAGAGTTGCAGATGCATGTGATGTGGTCGTACATGAGAATTCGACGACGCATTTTTTTAAAGAAAAAATGAAATTTTATTAATAAATTCTTTTTTTTTTTTTTTTTTAATTCATTACTCCTTAAGAAGACTGAATCACACGGTCTATATAAGAGTCCAAAAGAAAACCAGACCAAACGAACTGGGCCAAATAAATGAGAAATTTTTTAAAAAAGAAAGCTCCTTTCTAGAAAAAAACAGTGTCTCCAGCCAAAATTCAAACCTCTCTCTCTCTAACTATTTTCAGCCAACTGGTGAAGGTGGTGCTACATGTGATTGGTGGTACATTTGATCTTAAACTAAAACGTGAAAAGGGATTCTTCCTTAAACTATTATAGAATCCCAACATAAGTATAAAAAGAACACAAACCTCATGTGATTGCTGCTGCTCTTTTCCAGCCAATTGAAATATCCTAAACAAGTAATCAAGATTATAAGCACAACAAATCAAGCAAGACCATCTAACTAATCATCAACAAACTATACACAAAGAAGATAAAGATTTGAACTTGAACATAAAAAGAACACAAGAATGAGCAATCAACAACAAACTTAGTGACGGGCGATGAACCGGAGGAACGGGATTCCTAATACCAGCACCATTTTTACTGATCAAGATCAAGAAAAAATCAAAAAAGACAAATCAATTTAACAAATAAACTATAAAATAGTGATAATTTATGAAATTCATACTCGATTATTCTAGAGGCGAACCGAATTCAGATGAAAGCCCGGCGATATAAACTTATTAAGGATACACATGCAACACTTGCAATCAAAGCTCAAAAGGAGAAAGAAGAGCTGAAAATAAAAGAAGGAAAAATTAGTTAGCACATGCAATCAGTTAGTTATTCCCATTCTGTTTGTTAAGAAAGTTAGTTAGGTTAGTGTAGAAAGTAAACCCTAGCTAAGATATGTAATCAGCTTAGGGAAAAGAAGAAATATAGAAAGAGAATTTTTATTAATATATCAGTCAAAATCACTTTACAACTAAGTAATACATCTCTATTTATAGTGTTTCACAAAGCCTTCTCCATCTAACTAAAACATCTATGCTCACGTATGCATATGCCACGTGTGCGTGTATTCTATCATCCCCCCTCAAGCTGGAATGAGAGAACAATCCCAGCTTGGACAAAAGAGTTTGAAATTGAGAAGCTCCAAGTGATTTAGTAAAGGTGTCCGCCAACTGTTGAGTGGTTGGTACATGAATCAAGCGAAGGAATCCATCTTTGTACTTGTTACGAACAATATGACAGTCAATTTCAATGTGTTTGGTGCGCTCGTGAAAGACTGGATTTTCCACTATGTGCATTGCTGCTTGATTATCACAAAAAAGATCAATTGGTTGTGGAATAGAAATTTGCATATCAGAAACTATGTAGTTGATCCAAATGAGTTCACAAGTAGTAGCAGCTAAAGCACGATATTCTGCTTCCGCAAAGCTACAAGAGACAGTATTTTGTTTCTTGGTTTTCCAAGAGACAAGGCATTTACCAAGAAAAACACAATACCCTGTAAGAGATTTTCTAGTGTCTTTGCAAGAGCCCCAATCCGCATCAGAATAGCTTGTTAAAGAAATAGAAGAAGACTTAGGATAAAAAAGGCCAGAATGAGGATTACCCTTGAGATACTTTAGCAGGTGAACCAAGGCAATCCAGTGAGAAGAATAGGGTGCGGATACAAATTGACTAAGCTGTTGCACAGCATAAGTAATATCTGGTCGAGTGAGATTCAAGTAGAGAAGTCTGCCAACTATCCTCCTATATCGTTCAGGATCTGAAAGAGGTGTACCATTATGAGCATAGAGCTGTAGACCTGATGGCAAAGGAACAGAAATAGGTTTGCACTCTATGATGCCTGCATCTGTGATCACATCAAGAATATATTTTTGTTGACAAAGGTGAGTACCTTGATCAGTATAAGAAATTTCCACACCCAAAAAATACTTAGCAATGCCCAGATCCTTGATGGTGAAAATTGCTCAGCTAATTGTGGATCTGTTGGCCTAGTTACAGAACCATTGATGAAGCCAATTTTATTCTTAGCTAGGAGAGCCATTTGTATCGATCTTGTCCAAGGTAAAAAATTATCGTTGCCTAGCTTTGTGGAGACAAGGCACATACCAGGAAAATCGGAATTGTTAAGCGAAAGTGGATCATGATCTCGAATCTGGTACTGAATTGCAGAAGTATTGGAAGAACTCGGAATGTCAGATGCAATAGGAGCTCGATTATCATCGGCAGCAAGCGCGGGCCATACATCGGAAAGAGGAACCGATCTCTGATTACGCGGTGCCATTCCAACTGAATCAAAAAAGCCCAATCAGTCAACTGATACCATGTAGAAAGTAAATCCTAGCTAAGATATGTAATCAGCTTAGGGAAAAGAAGAAATATAGAAAGAGAATTTTTATTGATATATCAGTCAAAATCACTTTACAACTGAGTAATACATCTCTATTTATAGTGTTTCACATAGCCTTGTCCATCTAACTAAAACATCTATGCTCACGTATGCATATGCCACGTGTGCGTGTATTTTATCAGTTAGATCTCTATATAAGTGAAGCTTTTCTTCATTTATCAAGTATCAAACTATTATCACTTAATATTCAATACAACAATCTTTCATATATTCTCCAAATTCGATCTATTCAACATGGTATCAGTTTTAGGGTTTCTATAGTTTATCCTGGATTTACTGTTTCCGCAATCTTTCTTCGTTGGTGTCTATCATCAATCGTTTGTTTTTTTCTCTTCTCTGACTGGAACATCTTTCTCTGATTGGGGCGTTCATGGATCCTTCAACCTCTGTTCCGGAGCAAGGAGATGTTTCTCTCCCCTCACGATCGCAATCTACAGTTCCTACAACCGCCGTTCCGGCGCAAGGAGCTTCGCGATCGCAACCTGCAGTTCTTGCACCAAATTTTACGTCGCTAAATCCGATTCTCAATCCGTTGTCACCTTTGGCTCTTCATCCCAATGACAACACAACCATTTCTATTGTTCTTGAGCCTCTCAATGGATCGAATTACGTTTCTTGGAGTCATGCACTCAAACGGGCATTAAGTGTGAAAAATAAGTTGGCATTAGTTGATGGATCTTTAATTCCTCCAGGTGAAGATGACTCTATTCTTCACGCAACATGGATTCGAGCCAATGATCTTGTTTTGTTGTGGTTATTGAATTCTGTTCAGAGTGATATTAAGCAGACTCTAGAGTATTTTTGTTCAGCAAAAGAGGTTTGGGATGAATTAAGATTGAGATATGCGCGATCCGACGGTCCTCGTGTGTATCATCTGGAAAAGTCATTGAGTTCTATATCTCAAAACAATCAGTCTCTAGTTGTGTATTACAACAGCGTCAAAGGATTATGGGATGAATTCATCAGCTACAGGCCTTTCTTGAAGTGTAATTGTGGAGCAATGCTGAATTGTTCTTGTGATTTAATCCAAGCAATGGTTAAAATACAAGAACAGGATTCTGTTATGAAATTCTTAATCGGCCTTGATGAATCTTATTCATCCATTCGTAGTCAGCTTCTCTTGAGTTCTCATTTACCTTCTTTAGCCAAGGTTTATTCTCTCTTGCTACAAGAAGAATCACAGAGAAGTTTATCTACTTCTCAGTCTGTTCTGCCTACTGATTCTTTAGTTATGTTAGCTAAGAACTCTAATTTCAATAGATTCAAGGATAAGAGAAAGACACTGAAGTGTTCTCACTGTGGAGGACCAGGGCATACCGTGGATAGATGATTTCAATTAATAGGATATCCACCTGGATGGAGAGGACCAAGAGGACCTAGAGTAAATAACAATTCTTCAGCAAATGTTACTGTTTCATCTTCTCAGCCGGAAATTGAAGTAAAAAGGAATGATTCTAATCCTTTATTCAATCAAGATCTCTTTGAGCAGTTCATGGCTTTTACCAAGATGAAGAATGGTCAAGAAAATCATAGTGCAGCCATTGTTATTTCTAATAACAACACAGCCTTGCAAAAGTCATCAGGTTTGCATTATTGTTTGATTTCTAAATCTGCATTAAATAATACATGGATCATTGACACAGGTGCAACAGATCACATGATCTGTAATTTTAATATTTTTAGTTCAAATCCCATTACATGTGATATGAAAATAAGTTTGCCAAATAATGAGATTGCCATTGCTACACATATTGGCACAGTTCACATAGGGAATGGATTAACATTACATGATGTGTTATATGTTCCTAAATTCTCATTTAATTTATTGTCTGTTTCTCACCTTGCTAAATTCTCAGATTGTACAGTGGTTTTTGCATCATCATATTGTGTTTTTCAGGATAACAAGAACAAGAAAACGATTGGTTTTGCTAGAGAAGAAGGAGGGTTGTATTACTTGCAAAATTGTTCTTCAAAATTTGTGAATAAAGCATCTGTTGATACTTTCAAGCTGTGGCATTCTAGGCTAGGACATATGTCTGTAAAGAACATGTTACATCTTAAGAATGTTGGGATTCAATATAAAGATGATATCAATTGTGATATTTGTCACTTTGCTAAACAAAGAAAACTTCCATTTTCTGTTAGTAGTACAACTTCTTTGAATATTTTTGATATAATACATTGTGATGTTTGGGGTCCTTTTTCCATCAGTTCTCATGTTGGAAATAGATATTTTTTAACGATTGTAGATGATCATAGCAGAATTACATGGATATATATGCTGAAATTCAAATCTGATGTCAAGAAATGCTTGGAAAATTTTGCTTCTCTTGTGAAGAATCAGTTTAGTTCCACTATTAAAATATTAAGGAGTGATAATGGAACTAAGTTTCTTTTACATGATTTTTATTCTTCTAATGGTATTATCCATCAGACATCTTGTGTTGAAACACCACAGCAAAATGGTGTTGTAGAAAGGAAACATCAACACTTATTACAAGTTGCTAGATCTATGCTTTTCCAATTTGGTTTATCTCTCAAATATTGGGATGAATGTATTCTTATAGCTGCTCATTTAATAAATAGAACTCCCTCTGTTGTGTTAAATGGTAAGACTCCTTTTGAAATCTTGTTTAAAAAGGCTCCTGATTACAGCTACATGAGAAATTTTGGATGTTTGTGTTATGCTGGGACATTAGTAGCTAACAAACATAAGTTTGAGCCAAGAGCTAGGAAATGTGTGTTTTTAGGATATCCCTTTGGTGTTAAAGGATATAAGCTCTTAGATTTAAACAATGGAAAAGTATTCAATTCTAGAAATGTTCAGTTTTATGAACAAACTTTTCCTTTTCTGAACAAGAATATTTTGGAAAAAGATAAGGAGTTATCTGATGTGTTTTTATAGAATAATAGTGATCATGATTATAATGTTGATACCTTTTATCCATCTACTATTACTGCTTCAAATCAGCAAGGTATTATTCAGGTAACAACTCAGCAAGAGGATCAGCATAATCATGCTTTACAGGAGGAAGTAAGTAATGTTTTATCTAAGCCTCAAACTTTTACTCTTGATACTGTTATGAAAAATAACATGAATGAAGCTGTGATTGATCAAGAAGAACAAAATGATGTTATTGCTTGTAGAAGATCAGGTAGACAAAGACATCCTCCATCTTATTTAGATGCATATCAAATTGATCTTCCTAAGTCTATAATGCCTAATCAATCTCATACTAATCTTGCTGTCAATAATAAGGGTAAACAATATCCTATTTCAAAGTATCTTAGTACAGATAATTTTTCACATAAGCATAAGGCCTTTACTGTCTCTATTTCTCAAATCAAAGAACCAAAAACATATAAGCAAGCTATTAAAGATCCTGAATGGATTAAAGCTATGAATACTGAAATACATGCTTTGGAGAAGACTAACAACTGGACTTTGATGAATCTTCCTGAAAATAAACATTGCATAGGGTGTAAGTGGGTATTTAGAGTAAAATATAAATCTGATGGAACTATTGAAAGATATAAAGCAAGATTAGTTGTAAAAGGATACACACAAGAACCTGGAATAGATTACTTTGATACATTTTCTCCTGTTGCTAAAATCACTTATGTCAGAGTTTTGCTAGCTGTTGCAGTTGTTAATGGATGGATTATACATCAACTAGATGTAAACAATGCATTTTTGCATGGAGAGCTTGATGAAGAAGTGTATATGTTGCCTCCACCAGGTTATTGTTTAGAAAATGACAAGAGAGTATGTAAACTAAACAGAAGCTTATATGGTTTAAAGCAAGCTTCAAGGCAATGGTTTAGTAAGCTCACTGATTCTCTCATTATTTTTGGCTTTATACAATCCATTCATGACAATTCTTTGTTCACTAAATATGATAATGATGGTTCATTCACTGCATTATTAGTATATGTTGATGATATAATATTAGCTGGAACAAGTGCTACTACAATAGAATCAGTAAAGTCCTTACATGCTAAGTTCACTATCAAAAATCTTGGTCCTTTAAAGTACATGCTTGGCATTGAAGTAGCTAGAAATAACAAAGGTATACATTTGTGTCAAAGAAAATATGCTCTAGATTTATTACGAGACACAGATTACTTGGGAAGCAAACCTTGCACCACTCCAATGGATTCAAAACAATCTTTTATATCAAAAGAATCTTCTGATTTAGCTGATGCATTTTTATATAGGAAGATAGTTGGTAAGCTTCTTTATCTTACTATAACAAGGCCTAACATATCTTATGCTGTGCAAACTTTAAGTCAGTTTATGAGTAAACCAAATGAATCTCATCTTGGAGCTGTCCACAGGTTACTAAGATATATAAAATCCACTCCAAGTCTTAGCCTTTTTTATTCAGCTAATTGTGATCTTAAGTTACAGGCATTTTCTGACAGTGATTGGGCTAGATGTGAGACAACTAGAAAGAGTATTACAGGTTATGCTATATACTTGGGAGATTCTTTAGTCTCCTGGAAATCAAATAAACAAGCTACAGTCAGTAGAAGTTCAGCAGAGGTTGAGTATAGAGCTTTGGCTCATACATGCTGTGAAGTTCAATGGATCATATACATTCTTAAAAACTTGAGAGTTATTCTGCCACAACAAGCTATCTTATACACTGACAGCAGATCAGCATATTGTATTGCACATAACCCGGTGTTACATGAGAAAACTAAACACTTCCAAGTAGATTATCATTTCACAAGAGAGAAGATCTTGGACAAGACCATCAAGCTGATTCAAGTGTCATCTGAAGAAAATGTAGCTGATCTTCTTACAAAACCTTTAACTGCACCAACATTTGAAGAAATCAAGTGCAAAATGGGAATGATTGATATCAGTACTCCCATTTTGAGGGGGGTATTAAGGATACACATGCAACACATGCAATCAAAGCTCAAAAGGAGAAAGAAGAGCTGAAAATAAAAGAAGGAAAAATTAGTTAGCACATGCAATCAGTTAGTTATTCCCATTCTGTTTGTTAAGAAAGTTAGTTAGGTTAGATCTCTATATAAGTGAAGCTTCTCTTCATTTATCAAGTATCAAACTATTATCACTCAATATTCAATACAACAATCTTTCATCTTTTCTCCAAATTCGATCTATTCAACAAAACTATTTAGAAGAAAGCGAATTGATATCCCTATGAAACGAGCGAACTGAATCCTGGTTTAGCTCGCTGCGAACTACACTCCCTTCAATTAGAGTTCGTAATTTATATGAAGACAAACGCGAATTAACCAAGTTTTTAGATATGGAGACGAACTGGTTTTGAGTATATGAAATATGGGTGAGACTATCCACACCCCAAACTTTTCTAACCACACCCCATAATTAAATAAATCAAAAGTAATTATATATTAAATGTCTATAATACCCTTTGACCACACCCCACATATAATTTCAAATACTAATGATACCCCATAATTTCTAAACACACCACATTCCCACTCTTCTTCTCCTTCATATTGCATAAACTCTTCTTCTCCATACCACAATTTTTTTTTCACCCTAAGAATATCACCCAACCAATATTCTCTACAAAAATGTCTATGAAACGGGAAGATACATTTGAAGCGAGCAATATAAGATTTCTACTACATTTTTAATAGATTTTAGTAGTGTATTACAAAAAATCGAGTTTTTGTTTGAAAAGTAGAAAATCCCGCTGGAACAGTCTCGTTCGACCTGGAATAGTCGAACGGTATGAAGAGTGTTCGACTTAAAAAGTCGAACTTATATATTGGTGTTCGAACACTCTTATGTATGTTCAATTTTTAGTGTTGAACATTCCTAGAAATGTTCAATTTTTGGATGTTGAACAGTTTTAGTAATGTTCGATTTTTGGATGTTGAACAGTCTTGGTAATATTCGATTTTTGGATGTTGAACAGTCTAAAATCGAACACACAACACATTGTTCGAATTTTAAAATCGAACACACAATACATTGCTCGAAGAATCAGAGTCGAACACTTCTCGAGTTTTTGTTCGAAATTTCTAAGTTTTTCAGCATCCAATATGCAAAATTTTCCAACAATAGACTACAATTACATGCTCAAACCATAAGACATACTAATTGGTTCGATTTTTACCCATAAATCAATGTAATTATTATAACTTCTATTCAAGATTCAAATAACTCAAAAAATTGTGGTTTGGCTTCAAAAACGAACATGGGAACGAAGTATCACAATCTCTTCGAGTGTCCATTGCAGTTGTTCGATTTCTCAAGTCGAATTTGATAGAATTTGTCAAACAATTTTCTTCTCCCTTTCAATTTTTTTTTCGAACTGCAATTTAGGGTTAGTTTTTTTTTTTTTTTTATAACTTTGGTTTTGTTTGTTTTTTGGGTCAAAGGGTAAAATTGGAAATATTTGGGGTGTGTTTAGAAATAGTTTAAGATATAGATATTAAAATTGGGGTGTGAATAGAAATTGGGGTGTGGTTAGAAAAGCTTGGGGTGCAGATAGTCTCACCCATGAAATATTTAATATTTGCCCCCCCCTTCCCCCGTGGATGTAGGTCGAATTGACTGAACCACGTTAAATTCTTGTGTCTTTTCTTTCTGTTGATTTCATATAATTACTTGTATATTTGATGAGCTCTATGATTAAGCGAATTGAAGAGTTCCCTCGGAACTCCCTGAATAACCAAATTAATGAGTTCCCTCGGAACTCCATGATTAAGCGAGCTGAAGAGTTCTCTCAGAATTCTATGATTAAGCAAGGTGAGGAGTTCCCTCGGAACTCCATGATTAAGCGAATGGGAGAATTCCCTTGGAACTTCTTGATTAAATAAATCAAAATGTTCCCTTGGAGCACTATGAACAAGCAGATAGAGCACTCCCTTGGAATACCATGAAATATTTTTAAGATTGAAGTATTCTCTTCAAGTTGATTATACAAATTGAGATATATTCAGAAAACAGGGATGAAAGGTTTGCGAAGTGAACAAAACAGTTTAATATATTCAGAATTCTAAAGATACAAGCACAGTTCAAAAAGTGTAGCAGATGTCTATTACTTGCAAAAAATATACAAAAATTTTCTAAGTCTGATCATCGGAATGAGCTGGAAGAGGGGTCGCATTGCCAGTTGGAGGAGCTGGCACGGGGTCGAACATTTCTTCAGGCAGATCCATAGCCGGACTTGTATCAGTTCCTCTAGCTGCAGAAGGATGCGAGCTGGTGCTCGGGTTGTCCAGAACTTCAGCAGGAAGAACTTCTCTAAGTGTCTGCTGCATGCAACCTTCCCACCAGTGAGCATCAACTTCTTCGTTTGGATCCCCATGCCAGCCCGGAGGAATGGGAAATGTTTGCTGCAATTTTCCGCCCAGCCGATTAACATCGAACTGAAAAGTTTGCCCCACTTCCTCCCAACACAATCTCACTCCTTCTCGGAAGTAAGCCTCAGCCATCGGAGCCGCTTTCGAAAGGAAATGAACAGAATTCCAGAGGCGAAGTAGAAGTCTTTCTCTGAAGCCTTCTTCTATTAACTCCATCTCGGAACTCCAAGCGAAGTGGTAAAACCCGTCATTCCACATGGCTTTCCCGAACTCCGCTCGAGTGGTCTTCTCCAATTCGAGCTCCTCTTTCAGCCTCTTGATTTCAGCTTCTGCTGCCCTATATGCTGATTGTTTCTCCATGGCGAATTTCTCTTTGGCCAGCAGCAGTTCTTCCTTTTTGGCCACATCCGAGTGAGAGAGTGCCAACTCCATCTCCCGCTCCTCCAGCAGAGTTGATAATTTTTCGGCTTTGCCGGCATTGATCGTTAAATCGCTCTCCAGGGTCTTCTTCTCCTCCTGTACCTCCCTCAGCTCGTCTTGAGTTCGCAGAACCTGATCTCGGCGATGAAAGGCCCTCTTGCCAAAACTTTCAAGGAATTTCTTTAAGTGGGCCGCTCAAGTCATGTTCACCCTGATGTTGCTCCGATCCAAAGCTCCGGTTCTTCAACCCAAAAACTCGAAATCTTGAACCTTGATGTTGCTCCGATTCGATTCTCCGACTTCCCGATCCAAAAACCGATGATCTTGAACACAAAGACCTGCAAAATAAACACCGGGAGGGGTTCCCGGCGATGGGACTCCGACGCTCAAGTCAGAAAAAGGGAAGAGGATATTTGTTGCAAGTGTACGTGTGTGTATTTTAATTATAAGTGTGCATAAGGAAAAATAAAGAATGAACACAAGGTATATATAGACTCCCTGGCTTATGAGTTGGTTGAGATTCGTCCCTTAAAGTATGGGATACGGACTAACAGTTCCGCTGAAATAGCGGTTAGTTAGGTTCAAAGTCTGTTCGTCATATCTCGCGTTAATCAGTTCCTCTTTCGTTAGTTCGTTCATCGGGCTGTAACTTAGTTCATATAGCTTCGCCACATACCAGTTTTTCCTCATCTAACTTAGTTCATCGTTGTACTTCCCGTCTGCACTAGTTCGCGCTTCCTTAGTTCGATCAGGAGATGGTCGAACAACTTGTTTCTCCATACCTCAAGTGCTTTGACTTTGGCCTTAGTTCGGTTTCTAAGAGAAGGATTCGGTTCGACTTTGTTCGACTAAATTCGGCCGATAAGAGGACTTGGTTCGACTTAGTCCGACCATATCAGGTACTCCCCCCCTTCGAAGTGCGTGTTTACACGCACAGACGTAGTCCGCTAGCAAATTAGTCGAACACTTAATGCGCCTTTCCAAGGCGAAACGTCTCTTCAGCCGCTTCTTGTCACATCCAATGGACACGTGGCCAGATAGAATTCCCGCCCAGTGCCTTTTTGTCTCCCACCGTTGGATTTCATCGGATCTAACGGCTGGGAGTTTGCGACTCTTCACCTTTTGCCCCCAAAAACCGATAAAACCTCTCTATAAATACGCCCTTCATTAGGTTGAAAAACTTTTACGCCACAAATCACTGTAGCTTATCTTCTTCAAGTTTTCGTCTCCGATTTCTAGGTTTCTTCGATTGTTACAGGTACCCATCTTCTCCTCCTCCTTTGTCGTTATTTTTCAAATGGCCACTTCCAGTTCTTCTAAAAACTCAAGGCGAAAAACCGTAGATACAGTATTTTCTTCCACAAAAACTACCCAGACCCATCTAACCTTACTGAGCTCACTCTTGGTGGGCGGTTATTCTGTGGCAATTCCTAGCCCAGAAGACCGACCCCATCGAGCTCCAATCGGTCATCAGACGTGGTTCCTTAAACATGTCTCCCTCGGCTTAGTTCCCCCTGTTCATCCCTTCTTTTTAGAGATTGGTTCGGGTTTCGGCGTATGTCCGAACCAATTACATCCCAATTCAATAAGTTATATTGTATCCTTTTATATGGTATGTAAATGGATGGGGGTCGATCCTACTTTCGAACGATTTCGATCTTGCTTTGTTTTGAAAAACGCCAATCCTTTCCGTTTTTACTTGAGCCCTCGCAGGGGGGAAAGGCGAGCTACTTTTCTATCTCCTGGGGATGAAAAAGTCAGTTCCTGGGAGCGGTATTATTTTTTCATTCGCGGACCATCGAACCAACCTTTGAATTCTCTTCCCTGGGTCCAAACTTCTACCCAATCTGATCCTCCTCCTTCTCCTGATTACCAAATCTCCGTTTTGAATAAAATTTTTGACAAAGGGTGGTTCGACGTGGTCCAACTAAGTTCTTGTGAATCGTTGCTGGCATTCTGGGGGTTCTACCCGAACAGCCACGTTCCTTCTCGATTTAATCTAGGTCAATCTTTTAATTCCTGTCATTTATCGTGCTAATACGAACTGCTTGGATGCATATTGGCTTATTGGCTTACCCATGCCTTTTTGCAGATAAGAAAATGAATCGGTTTTTCAGCTTCGCCGACGAGGTCCCTGAGGAGGAGAAGACTCCCTATTCGCCTTCTCAGAGTTGCGTGAATACTGTCTTAGCTGCGTCCTTCAAACAGGCGGAAGAAACTCGCCTCGCCGAGCTAGCCAAAAGGACTCCAGGCCCAACTGATCATGTGATGCAAGAGGACGTTCTGCCCACTGCTGAAGCCCCTTTCAGTTCGACTACGCCCACTGTTCCCTCGTTTGATCATGTCGATCTGACCGAGGAGATCGCAGAAGACGTGGCGAAGGCTACGCCTTCTCTTCAGGGGAAGAAAAGGGGGCCTACTAGTTCGCGTAAATCCGCGGACAAGAAGCAGAAAACAGCTGAGGCGCCCCCCGCTAGTTCGGAGGTCTCGAGGGATGTGGTCGTTCAGAAGGGGAAAACGGCAGATGTTGAGGAGGATGCTGAGGCCAGAGATATAAGGCTAAATCTTGCTCGCCTGGCGAACGCGAGGAAGTTTTTTGAAGGGTTAAGCAAGAGGGCTCTTCGTCGCCGGGACAAAGCTTTAGAATACCGCCATGTAGCGGAAGAGAGGGATGAGGAGAAAAAGGCGTTGGAGAGCGACCTGGCGATCCATTCTGACCAGACGAACAAGTTGTCCGCTGAATTGGAGCAGTGCCAGGTCGAACTTGCAATGGCTCGGTCGGAGGTGTCGAAAAGGGATGATTTGCTGTTGGAGAAGGAGAAGTTCGCCACGGAGAAACAAGAGCAGCTCTTAACTGTTGAAGCTGAGGTTCGGAAGCTGCGGGAGGATTTAAAGCGGGAGGAGAGTGCGCGGAATCAGTTCGCGGAAATTTCGAGGATAGAGGGATTCCGAGCTGGGATTACAGAAGGCTTCCATCAATTCGCTCGAAGCTCGGAGATGGAGCTAATAGCTGAAGAGTTTCGCGAGAGGCTCTTTAGCCGCTTGTGGAATTCCATGCTTTTCCTCTCCAAGGCTGCCCCCATGGCCGAAGCCTATTTTAGGGAAGGTGTTCGGCTGTGTCAAGAAGAGGTGAAGGAAGCTCAGCTCGAGTCCCAGCTCCGATTCCGTCTTCCTTCGCTTGGTAAGAAATTGGAACAGTCCTTCCCGATTCCTCCCGGTTGGCAGGGGGATCCGAACGAGGATGTTGATGCCAGATGGTGGGCCGGATTTCTTCAGCAAGCCATTTCTGAAGTCCTTCCAAGTACCAGTTCAACTATTCAACTCGAGGAAGATACTTCAAATCCTATGGTGGATCTTCCTGATGAGATGTTCGATCCTTCTGCACCGCCGACCTCCGCTGCTGAACCTTCTTCCAAAAAACCTTCTGATGATGCTTTGTAAAAATTTTCGCATTTTTTATCTAGAACTATTCTGTATCTTTTATGATCAATCCATCGAATTTCCTATTATAATTTTGTCCATTCCTATTACAAGTTACTCACGTCACAAACTTTATTAATAAGCGAATGGACCATAAGATATGCAAGCCTTAGTTCGAATAATCAACACTTTGTAGTTCGTTTAATCGGGATTGAGGGAATGTTGAAGTTCGCTTGATCGAGACACTCCGAGGGAGTGCTTACATTCCGAGGGAATGTTGAAGTTCGCTTAATCGAGACACTCCGAGGGAGTGCTTACATTCCGAGGGAATGTTGAAGTTCGCTTAATCGAGACACTCCGAGGGAGTGCTTACATTCCGAGGGAATGTTGAAGTTCGCTTGATCGAGACACTCCGAGGGAGTGCTTACATTCCGAGGGAATGTTGAAGTTCGCTTAATCGAGACACTCCGAGGGAGTGCTTACATTCCGAGGGAATGTTGAAGTTCGCTTGATCGAGACACTCCGAGGGAGTGCTTACATTCCGAGGGAATGTTGAAGTTCGCTTAATCGAGACACTCCGAGGGAGTGCTTACATTCCGAGGGAATGTTGAAGTTCGCTTGATCGAGACACTCCGAGGGAGTGCTTACATTCCGAGGGAATGTTGAAGCTCGCTTGATCGTCATGCATGATAGTAGTAAAGCAGAAAAATGACACAAAGATATAACGTGGTTCGGTCAAATCGACCTACGTCCACGGGGTAGATGTTTCTTATTTCATAAAATAGCAGGGATTTAAAAAGTAATAAACAACCTATATATACACGAATCTTCAAGCATAGAACTTCTTCAAATGACTCACATGCCAAGGTCTGGGTAACCTCTTGCCATCTTCATCCGTCAGTTCGTAAGATCCTCCCGAAAGAATCTTGGAAACTATGTACGGACCTTCCCAAGTAGCATCCAACTTTCCAATTTCGACCAGGGCATCAGCTTGTCGTAGTACCAGATCTCCTACTTGGAATTCCCTCCTTCGAACTCTTTTGTGAAACGCAGCTTGAACACGTCTTTTATAGAGCTCGTGTCGAACTCGGGCTTTATCTCTCAATTCGTCCAGAAACATTAGGTCAGTTCTAATCAGCTCCTCGTTTTCTTGTGGTTCAAAATTGGTGATCCGTAAAGCTTCTCCTTGAATTTCTGTTGGAACTACTGCTTCCATCCCAAACGCCAAACTGAAAGGACTCTCTCCCGTCGTCGTCCTAGTCGTTGTTCGATATGCCCAGAGTACTGATGGTAGTTCATCCACCCAGTTCGACTTCTCAGATTCGAGCCGCTTTTTGAGTCCGTCCACTATGATTCGGTTTACTACTTCGACTTGGCCATTTGCTTGTGGATGTGCAACTGCGGTAAACACTTGCACGATTTTCATCTCTTCGCACCATCCCGTGATTTTCTTTCCTCGAAACTGAGCTCCATTGTCTGACACCAAAATCCTTGGCAAACCAAATCGGCAACAAATATTCTTCCAAACGAAGTGTATCACGTCAGCTTCTGTAATTTTGACTAGAGGTTCAGCTTCGACCCACTTAGTGAAGTAATCTACTGCTACTACCAAAAATTGTTTGCTTCCTCTGGTTTTCACAAACGGACCAACTATGTCGATTCCCCATCTAGCGAAGGGACAAGGCGAACAAGTAGTTAGCATATCTGCGGCTGGTGTGTGGATTCGCCATCCATGTTTCTGACAAGATTCACATTTTCTAACAAGCTCCTCGGCATCATTCTTCAATGTGGGCCAATAAAACCCAGCTCGTACCACCTTCCGAGCTAAAGCTCTTGCTCCAGAATGTTCGGCACATCCTCCTTCATGGGCTTCTTTTAACACCTTGATCCCTTCTTCTTGAGATAAGCATCTTGCATCCGTTGGCAAAAAGGTTTTCCTGTATAATAATCCGTCAATAACATAGTAGAAACGAACTTGCCTTTCTAACCTCTCTAACTCCTTCGCTGTTCCTTCCCTTTTGCCCTCCAAAAAATGTAAGAAAGGGGTTCTCCAATCGGTCTCTGCCTCGTCGATATTCATAACTTCACTTTCTCTTCCAACGCCCATCACAGTGATACTTCTCTGCGAACAGTCTTGCAACGAACTGCCTATCTTTGATAGGAAGTCTGCCTTTTCATTTTCACTTCTGGGGATCTGTTCAATTTGAAGCTTTTCAAATCTGTTCTCCATATCTTTGATTTTGTCCACATAGGAAATCATCCTATCTTCTTTGACTTCACACTCATTTCGGAGTTGTTGTGTTACCAACTGTGAATCTGATTTCACTGTTAAGTGGCGCGCTCCAGCCTGTTCGGCTATCTTCAAACCCTGCAAAAAGGCTTCATATTCTGCTTCATTGTTAGATGCTTTGAACAAGTATTTTATGGCAAACTGTAATTCATCCTTTTCTGGACTAATTAGCAATATTCCAGCTCCGGCTCCTCGATGAGATGAGGACCCATCTACAAACAACTCCCACTCCTTCTTTTCTTGTGCTCTGGTTGTTTCTTGGATAAAGTCCGCCAAGGCCTGACCTTTGATAGCTGTTCGAGGTTCGTACTTGATGTCAAACTGACCCAGTTCGATGGCCCATTTGACCAATCTCCCTGATGCCTCAGGCTTTCCCAGAATGGTGCTCAACGGATGATCTGTTCGCACTGTTATCTCATAACTCAAAAAGTATGGCCGTAATCTCCTGGCAGCAGTAACCAAAGCATATGCCACCTTTTCGATCTCAGTATATCGCACTTCGGCTCCTTGAAGAACTTTACTGACGAAGTAGACAGGGAACTGGTCCTTTCCTTCTTCTCGTATAAGAACCAAACTAACAGATTCTTCGCCAATCGCCAAATACACCAGTAGCGCTCCTCCTTGAATTGGCTGCTTCAATAATGGAAGTGAAGAAAGGAACACTTTTAAGTCGTCAAAAGCCTTCTGACATTGTTCGTTCCATCCGAACTGACTATTCTTTCTAAGGACTTTGAAGAAAGGCAATCCTTTATCCGCCAATCTTGATATAAACCTGCTTAGAGCAACAACTCGACCAGTTAGAACTTGTACCTCTTTTATGGTTCGCGGGGGAGCCATATCTTGGATAGCTCGAATCTTGCTTGGATTAACTTCGATTCCCCTCTCAGTAACCATATATCCCAGAAATTTCCCGGCTTTTACTCCGAATGAGCACTTCGATGGATTCAACCGCATCCCATATCTTCGAATAGTTGTCATTGTTTCTCTCAAATCTGCCGCATGAGTGTTCGCCTGAATACTCTTTACCAACATGTCATCCACATAAGCTTCCATATTACGACCCAACTGGTACTTGAACATCTTATCCACCATCCTCTGGTAAGTAGCTCCCGCATTCTTTAATCCGAATGGCATCACAGTGTAACAATAGGTACCTGATGAAGTGATGAAAGAAACTTTGGGTTTGTCCTTCGGATGTAGCAAAATCTGGTGATACCCTTGTGCAGCATCCATCATGCTGAGCAGTTCGCAGCCGGCTGTTGAGTCTACTAATTTATCGATTCGAGGGAGCGGGTAATGATCCTTTGGAGAAGCTTTGTTCAAATCTCGGAAATCGATACACATTCGCCATTTGTTTCCAGGTTTAGGCACCAATACTACATTAGCCAGCCACTGAGGGTATTGGATCTTCTCAATATGCCCTATCTCCAACAATTTCTGAACTTCCCTTTCTATTATCTCATTTTGTTCGTCACCAAAGTGCCTTAATTTCTGCTTGATCGGTCGAACCTCGGGCTTAGTATCCAACTGATGAACTGCTATGTCCGGGTTTATACCCTTCATATCTTCCGGCTTCCATGCGAACAAATCCACATTTTCTCTTAATACCTGCACAATCTCACTACGGTTCGGTTCAGCCAAATGACTGCCAATGCGAACTACATGTCCCGGTTGCTCGGAGATCAACTCAATGCTCATCAATTCTCCCTCTTCAAACTCCGCTGTGTTCGCCTCTCGTCCTTTCTTTCGATTCTGATCTCTTTCTCTATCAATCTCAGTTTTCTGTTCGGCCTTCCGTTTTTGGGATTCGGACTGGCGAACTGCGGCTACGTAACAGCGTCGAGCTGTCTACTGATTGCCGTGGACTACTCCCACTCCCACAGTTCGTCCTTCCTCATCTTCCACTGGAAATTTCATCATCAAATGAGCAGGTGAGATAACCGCTGCGTAAGTACTCAACGAAGGACGCCCTAAAATCACGTTGTACTGCGAAGGCGCGTCCACCAATAGGAAAGTTATTGTTTTATTTTGCCTCCATTCCTTTTCTCCCAGAACCATGGGTAACTGGACCTTGCCAAACACTGTCACGGCCTCTCCAGAAAACCCATAAAGAGAGGTCTCCACCGACTTCACTTCGACTGTCGATCTCATCTTTCGAAAACAGTCCATGAACATAATGTCCACCGAACTGCCGGTATCAACGAATATCCTTTCTACGTTGAAACCCCCAATCTCGGCCGCAATCACCATAGCATCGAACTGCGGACTCTGGAGAGCTACTTTATCTTGAGCCCCAAACTGCACTACTACCTCGTCGAAAATTGTTTGAACCTCATCACCTTTCTGTCGAACTGAATTCAATCTCGCCTTGCGAGCTCTATTCGAATCTCCATCCGTTGGTCCTCCTATGATCATGTGTATAGTGGGCCTTTCCTCCCTCTCAGGCCTGTTTTGCGGCGGAAGCGGCGGAGGGGGAGGTAGTTCAGGACGATGCTGTCTCCTTTCTCTTCTAGGCTCCTCCCGAGCATTCCTCTGCTCTCTGTTATCTTGTCGGCGAGGACGAACATACCGAGCAAGCCTATTTTCCCGAACTAATCTCTCTAGTTCGTCTCTAAGGTGCAGGCATTCATCAGTGCCGTGTCCATATTCGTTATGAAACCGACAAAGCTTGCCATTCCCGAAGGTGGATGGCTTTTTGGGATTCGGGCTCCAGGTCGCCGGCCATTTCAGTTGGGGCAGATTCCAAATCTCCATCAATACCTGTCCAGGAGAAATATTCAAGGGGGTATATTGGTCATACCTCCTACCAGCTTTGTTCTCACGCAATGGCGGAGGTGCGAACCTCGATCGAGATTCTCCCGTCTCCTTTCTTCTTGTAGGCTCCTGTTCCTGTGACTTACTAGCTCGGTTAGAGCCCTCACCCTTCTTAATCCGCACTGCCTCTTCCAGGTTGATGTACTTGGTAGATCTCTGCAATAAATCATCAAAATTCCTCGGCATCTTCTTAACCAAAGAAGTATGAAGATCACCCTCTTTCAGACCCTGTATGAAGGCATTGACTATTAAGTCATCCGAAGCCCCAGGAGCTTCCCGAACTGCATCTGTAAACCTTCCAACGTACTCTCTCAACATCTCATCCCCTCTCTGTTTCACCCCGAACAGAGTTTGAGTAGACCGCCGCTGTCTTCTGGCGCTGACGAACTGGTGTAGGAATAACTCTGATAATTGTTTAAAGTCATGAATAATTCCATCAGTCAATTGGCTGAACCAAGTCTGAGCAGCCTTGGTGAGGGTAGTAGCAAACACCCTACACTTGATGCCATCTGAATACCGGTGTAAGAGAGCGGTATTTTCAAATCGACACAAGTGATCCCACGGATCGGCAGTACCATCGTAATCAAAATTCACCGGTCGAAAAGATGCCGGTAATTCGTCTTCCATCACCTCCTCCGAAAAGGGATTCCCTCTTGAACCCTTTGGGACTCGTCGAATATTACGCTGAACTTCTTTCATCTCTCTTTTCAGTTCATCAACCCTATCCGATAACTCATCGCGGCCTCGTTTCTGTCCCCGAGAGCCATCAAACTGGCTTTCCTTCTCATCCGTTTGTGACCTATAATCACTGGCTTCTTTCTCCCGATGAGTGTCCATATTATCCTGATGTGACTCAGCTCTTTGTTTCCCCATTGCTTTCTGGACAGCTGCCTCCATCAAGTCTGCCAATTCCTCTGCCGTTAAAGTAATGGTCCGGGGGGGATCCACCGGGGTAGGACTCCGGTCACCCTCTCGATTTTCAGGCCTCCTGGATGAATCACCGACTTCCATTCTTCTTTTTGATCCCCTGGTATTCACCATGCTTGTTATCTCAACGCCTTAAAACTCAAATTGCTTTCCCACAGACGGCGCCAATTGATGTTGCTCCGATCCAAAGCTCCGGTTCTTCAACCCAAAAACTCGAAATCTTGAACCTTGATGTTGCTCCGATTCGATTCTCCGACTTCCCGATCCAAAAACCGATGATCTTGAACACAAAGACCTGCAAAATAAACACCGGGAGGGGTTCCCGGCGATGGGACTCCGACGCTCAAGTCAGAAAAAGGGAAGAGGATATTTGTTGCAAGTGTACGTGTGTGTATTTTAATTATAAGTGTGCATAAGGAAAAATAAAGAATGAACACAAGGTATATATAGACTCCCTGGCTTATGAGTTGGTTGAGATTCGTCCCTTAAAGTATGGGATACGGACTAACAGTTCCGCTGAAATAGCGGTTAGTTAGGTTCAAAGTCTGTTCGTCATATCTCGCGTTAATCAGTTCCTCTTTCGTTAGTTCGTTCATCGGGCTGTAACTTAGTTCATATAGCTTCGCCACATACCAGTTTTTCCTCATCTAACTTAGTTCATCGTTGTACTTCCCGTCTGCACTAGTTCGCGCTTCCTTAGTTCGATCAGGAGATGGTCGAACAACTTGTTTCTCCATACCTCAAGTGCTTTGACTTTGGCCTTAGTTCGGTTTCTAAGAGAAGGATTCGGTTCGACTTTGTTCGACTAAATTCGGCCGATAAGAGGACTTGGTTCGACTTAGTCCGACCATATCACACCCTCCATTCCTTCTCTTCTACATCCACCTCCTTTGTTGGAGCTTCCGAGCCAACTCGAGGTTCTTCAGCTATTTTCTGCCTTTTGGACGTTCGTTGCGAGCTGGAAGCCCATTTTTTCTTCCTCTTTTGGAGGGCGGCGGCAGCCTCAGCTGCTTCCTCTTCGATCTCTTCAGTAAGATCAATAGGAGTGGAAGGCTGAACAGTAGGTGGAGGTTGAGAAGGGTGAACTTCAACCATAGACGATGGAGAAGTAGATGATGCGGGAGCCGAACTACCCTTCTCTGCTTGAACCAGGAGTTGTAGAACTTAGCCCAGCTAGGCGTTTCTCCTCTTTCTCCTTGAAGGCTTTGGCGAGCTCAGCATCTACCACCTGTTCCGAAGGAGTGGGAACAGTTCGTTCTGCAGCCGGGGTAGTGGGGGCAAATCCGAAGAATTTGATCATGGTGTTATCTACAATAAAAACGGAAGTAAAGCATTTATGATTAGAGTAAAACAAATATAAGAAAGGTGGAAACTGTTAGAACAACCTAGATCAAATCTGGGGGGTACTTGGCTGTTCGGATAGAACCCCCAAAATGCTAGTAACTCCTCACAAGAACTCATCCCCACCATGTCGAAACAACCCCATCGAAAGATTCTATTTAGGGTCATGAGTTCGTAATCCCCTTCTTTCGGAGGATCAATTCGGTTGGAGGTTTGAGCCCATGGAAGAGTACGGAAGGGTTTGTTTGCGGGTGCTTGGATGAAGAAATAATATTTCTCCCAAGAACTAATTTTCTCATCCCCGGGAGATAAAAATTGAGCTCGCCTCCCAGTGATTGAAGCCTACTTCCGAGAGGGAGTTCGACTTTGCCAAGAAGAGGTGGGACAAGCTTTTCAATTCGACCTCCCCTCACTGGGCCAAAAACTGGAATATACTCTTCCCACTCCTCCTGGCTGGCATGGAGACCCGAATGAGGATGTTGATGCTAAATGGTGGGAGGGTTGTTTAGAACAAGCGCTCATAGAAGTTCTTCCCGATAGAATTCTTGACAACCCAAGTACCAGCTCGTATTCTCATGTGCCTAAAGAGATTGGTCCAAGCTCGGCTGTGGATCTGCCAGAGGAGATGTTCGATCCTGTGCTAGCTCGCTCAACTGATGATGCAGCTCCCGTCCCAACTCCTTCTGATGAACCGGCTGATCATACTTAATTTGTGTGCGTCTTTTGTATGAGCATCTGATATATTTTCTGGATTGTACTTTTCATTATGAAGTTCTGAATATAATCAAATGGTTATGTTCACCCATCAGTCTTCTAACAACTCTTCAATTGATCTGTTCTTGTCATGGAAGTTTTTCCTCATAACACAGGCAATATAAATCTCAATTATCAAAAGTAATTGATTCACCTAAGTATATCTGGGATAATATTCCTTAAAGGAAAATGAGTAACCTGGATTTTATCAAAGCTCTTCGGCAGAGATAGATATAATCGAAGTTCGCTCACACAAGACACTCCAAGAGAATGTTTCATTATGCTTAATCAAGACATTTCAAGGGAATATATCAATATTCATTACTTCCTTTTCTCTTCGTACTCCCCATGACAACGACACTCCTTTGCGAACAAACTTAAAACATTAATATACTATTTTTTAAATATTAATGTCTCTGAGAAATGAAAGAATGTAAATTAATATACTTCCTGAAAATCTTGGTAGTTATGTTTATCCGAGAAAAGTGGGAAATGGCAATTTATCTGCGAGAATGGCGGTTTTCTGGATTTGAATAAGTTCGCTTCACTTATCCAAAGTCAGTTCGCTCGTCTAATCAGTTCGCACTTATGGAAGAACCCGTTCGCTAAGTTCGACCATTTCAAGAGAGATGCATAACTGATTGGATAATCAATCACATGCTTTGCAGAATTTATCTTAAGAAGACACAAACAAGAGATTACAATAAATCAATAACATTTTCTCCATAGAAGCATAAGCACAAAAGACTTGGAATTCCAATCATAAGCACAAATAATGGTTTTAAAAAATATTCTAAAATACTCTTCACGAAATGAAGCCTCTTCCATAGTTAATTTTGAATGAATATCGGATACTTGTTTGTATTTCTCTTGATATTTCTTCTCCAGCAACTCGGCCTGGCAAAAAAATATATTAATAGGTATGAAATTATGGGGCCATAAAGCATAGATCTTAAATTTCAAAGTACCTCACTCTTGTCTGCTCTAGCTCTTTCGGTAATTTCATTGAGCCGATTATCGCATCTACATTTATACAAGACCTGAAAGGTAGTTCCGATAAATAAGGGAAGAAAAGTTCAGAAAAAAAATCAAGATCATATGATGTATATTATATCCACCAGCACAGGTTAAAAAGAAAACTAGTGCAGATAAATATTACTCAGTTGTGGGTGAAGCATGACTCCACAATGATGGCAAATAAGGAAATAGATACTAGAGTACAGAAACGCACAAGGTCTTGCATTTTTGTTCAATAGAATTCAAGCTTCTCTCTAGAATCCATAAACACCTGCTCATTGTCAACCTAGCATTCATGAACAAAAGTGTGTCAGATCAAGTCTTACAGAAGTTGCTCATTTAAGAACATTTGAAAGAAGAGGGGTTATTCTAATCCTAGCAAAAGCCCAGTCAGAACACAGGCAGTAGATACTAGTTTCAATAAGGTCAAGTTTGCCAGAGAAATATTCTTTTTCAGTTGATGGCTATAAAATTCTGAGTCTGGCAAGCATAACATGCTACTTAACATTCTTTCTTAAGGTCATTCTGATCTAAACAGTCTAGGTTCCTGCCTTTCTTTCAGTCAAAATATTACAGAAGAATCGTCTTCATAGGATTTTTTTCTGAAAGTAAAGTCCAACTTGGGAGTTACAGATCAGCAAGCATGACAAGATTAGAATGAGGTCATGTTAAGAATTGCAACAGAAAGTCCTGGACAGGAAAGATGTGAAGGGAAGTCATCACCAACCTTTTCAGTGGTTTCTGCCGCCTCCTGACTCACTATCAACAAAATTCACCTGCCCATTACTGAGTTGATTAGCATGGGAATTATCTACTGTATCACCCCTGGCATTTTTCTGATTGAATTGCATTGATCCATCAGACTGAGAGACTACCAGCTGCATTGGTGGTCTTAAACCAGGTCTAATATGCTGAGAACCAGGCAAGTTGTGCGGTGGTCTAATGCCTAAAAGTAAGAGGAAAATAGAGTATTACAGAGCCATGTGAAGCAAGAAAGCTAAATAGCAGAAAAACAGGTCAATCAAAACCAGTAGCAGGATCCCATCCCATGTAAGCTGTAGGTGGACCTGCCATAGACAGTAGGGATTCATCAAGCATGACACTATTTGGAAGCGCAGGTGGAGGCGGACGCCCTTCCTTGTACCTCTCCATAAAATAAAGTGCAATGCACAACTCCCGTATAGAAAGCATGCTATCACTATCTTGATCTGATAAGTCCCAAACCTGCTTTAAGACCTCTGGTAATGACCAAATAAATAGTATTAGGCATAATATTATCCAATAACCCAAAAAGTGTTTAATGCACTGGGGAACCCGGGGAAATCCCCATTTAAAAAAAAAATAAAAAATAAAAATAAGGACATTGCATCTGAACAATGATAGTCTCAAGACTCAGTATCTCAAGCTATACTCCTCAGATATATTCACGTAATAAGTTCCAGGGGAACACATGTACAAATGCAAAATCAGAAAGCAAGTACCAGTCTAGATGAGTAGCTAGGAGCTTCATGAAATTCAACAATTTATTAAGAAAGCATAAAAAGGGAATGGGGAAATATTCCATTCCTAGTCAAGGAAATAGGAGAATTGGAAACTTTGCAATTGCTTTCCACATCTTTCAGTAGATCTTTAGGGGATATCTTACGTTCATCAGGGAATGGTGTTGGTCTGCGCATGAACAGAATCATCAACAGAATTTGGATCATCAAAGAGGAACAAAGCTAACTAAATTCAATTTTCTAACAGTTTGAAAAGGCTTGGTTACAGCTAATTTTACATAAACAGGTTAATCAAATGACTCCCATGTAATTTCTATTCAAACACGACAATTGGTTGTCAACACATTGAGGTCAGTTTTATCCCAAAAACAGAAATCATACATGAGAGAAGTATCCAAGTGTGCAATTTAACAAGTATTCTAGATAAATAGGACAAATGTAGACAATATACATAAAGAAGCAAATGCATGAAAATACCTATACATTTCATACCTCTTGGAATTTTCCAACTCAAGAATAGGTTACGTGCCTGATCGCCAGTAATTTTTCCATCTCTATCATTGTCTACTTCCCTAAAACATTTGCATACTTTTGAACGTCAGCTCGTGTCATTTTTGGCCATGAAATTTGAGACGGCTCTGATGTTGAATTCCCTAAAAATGCCATCCTTTAGCTCTCCAATATCTTTGTGCATTTTCACTAACACGAGCACTTCTTAGCTTCAGAAAAAGCTTGTAAGCCATCTCAACTTTATCAGAACCCATCAGCTTATTGTTAAGTTTGCTACAAATAACCTTGCCAGGGAAAAACCCCTTTCGAATGCATTCCTCCATAACCTGGACAGCGGTTTCAAGCCTCCCTGTATTGCAGAGACCATTTATTATATACTCATAAACCTGCATATCAGAAGCATAACCACTTTCTTGCATTTCATCCCATATACTCAACAGCAACCCACATTTGCCAAACCTCGATAGCCTCATTAGCAGCAACTTATAGGCGGTGAGGGATATTCTACAGCCTGCTTTCCTCACCTTCTTGTAAACCATCAGTGATGCGTGAGGCGGGCCATAGCTACACAAGGGTCTGATGAATTCAGTCAGAATCCCCGTTGAGGGAATTACACCTCGACCAAGCATCTCATCCAATGTTTCAATGGCATCGGAAACTCTTCTACTTTTGAGAAAATGCATTATGATCCTAACATAAGTATCCATGTTTGGATCAATGCAATTACTCAGCATTGCCTTGTAGTATTTCAATGCCCCATCAATGTCACCATTGGCAATGCAATTGAAAATCATGGCATTGTATACCTCAACACTCAGCTGTTCTTCCTTGTTCTTTAAGTACTCGAAGATCTTAACAGCATCATCAAATCTACCAACTCTGCCAAAGCTCTCGATAAGATGGCTATAAGTTAGACAATCAGGCTCAACTCCATCATCCACCATCACCTTCAAGAACTTCTCAACTTCTGCAACTCTACCAAGCTTTGACCACCCTCCCAAGATGATGTTATACATCGAGCAATCACATTGAACCTTCTCTCTCATTTTATTGAACAACAAACAGGCAGTGCCAACGTGTGATCGCTGCGACAAACAACTCAATGCAACACTCAATGTTTCCTTGTTCAATTCCAACCCATACTTCTCCAATTCTCCAAAAAATTCAGTAGCTTTAGAAACACGATGAACTCGAAGATAACTATCCATAACAACGAAAAGGGTCTCCGAATCAGGGCTAATTCCCCTGTTCTCCATATCTTTCAGCATTTCCATCATATGCACAAAGAACTTCCTCCTACCTAAAGCTTTAAGAATCAAATTGTAACTATCAACGCCCTTAGACAAATTTGGCTGCTCCATCGCCCAATTGAAGAACACAACCATCGCTCCACCGGATAAATCCCCTTTATTCACTACTTTGGCAAATACATCATCATTCAGTTCTACACCAACGCCACTCAGTGCGCGACATGCTGCAGTTTTGCCACTGAATTTCTGCAGGAAAATCCCTCGCAGTTTATCTTCAGACGACAGAAATTCATCAACGGCCCTAATTTCCAACTGCTCACAGGGTGGAATTTCAACGCTGGGGTTGCGATTTGATATGGGCAAAACTTCAGAGAGCTGATTCAGTACGCGAGATTCGTCATTACTAAACTGATTCTTGTTTCTGGAATTTAGAGCAAAATCTAGTGTTGAAAAACGAAAAGCGAGAAATGGAGATCGATGATGGATCAGCAATGAACTGTACCTGAAGGTGTTCGATGAAAATCCTCTGAGAAACATAGTCTGGTCCAATTCTGTATTTTGAAATAATGTTGGAGGTTGGAAAATCAAACGGTGAGAGACAAAGGGACGCTGAGCGGTGAAGAAAGCATTTAGGGTTTCGACGAAAATAGCTGCCGAACTACTCTAGTCCGTGTCAACACGCACTGAAAAGGGGGAGTACTTGATATGGTCGAACTATGGTGAACTCTGGTCGAACTATGGTGAATAGAATTAAGATGAAAGACAACCGGTGTGAACTATTAGAATAAAGCGAACAGATACTCCTGTAACATGAGCGAACCAAGTTTTAAACAAATTGAACAGCTTCTCAGGGTCCCTCTTGATATGGTCGGACTAAGTCGAACCAATTCCTCTTATCGACCGAACTTAGTCGAACAAAGTCGAACCGAGTCCTTCTCTTAGAAACCGAACTAAGGCCAAAGTCAAAGCACTTGAGGTATGGAGAAACAAGTTGTTCGGCCATCTCCTGGTCGAACTAAGGAAGCGCGAGCCAGTGCAGTCGGGAAGTACGATGACGAACTAAATTAGATGAGGAAAAACTGGTATGTGGCGAAGCTAAACGAACTGAGTTACAGCCCTATGAACGAACTAACGAAAGAGGAACTGATTAACGTGAGATATGACGAACAGACTTTGAACCTAACTAACCGCTATTTTAGCGGAACTGTTAGTCCGTATCCCATACTTTAAGGGATGAATCTCAACCAACTCATATTCCAGGGAGTCTATATATACTTCTTGTGTTCATTCTTTATTTTTTCCTTATGCACACTTATAATAAAAATACACACACGTACACTTGCAAAAAAGATCCTCTTCCTTTTTTCTGACTTGAGCGTCGGAGTCCCATCGCCGGGAACCCCTCCCGGTGTTTGTTTTGCAGGTCTTAGGATCCAAGATCATCAGTTTTTGGATCGGGAAGTTGGAAAATCGAATCGGAGCAACATCAAGGTTCAAGATTTCGAGTTTTTGGGTTGAAGAACCGGAGCTTTGGATCGGAGCAACATCAATTGGCGCCGTCTGTGGGAAAACAATCTGAGTTTTAAGGCGTTGAGATAACAAGCATGGTGAATACCAGAGGATCAAGGAGAAGGATGGAAGTCGGTGATTCATCCAGGAGGCCTGAAAATCGAGAGGGTGACCGGAGTCCTACCCCGGTGGATCCCCCTCGTACCATTACTTTAACGGCAGAAGAATTGGCAGACTTGATGGAAGCAGCTGTCCAGAAGGCTATGGGGAAACAAAGAGCTGAGTCACATCAGGATAATGTGGATACTCATCGGGAGAAAGAAGCCAGTGATTATAGGTCACAAACGGATGAGAGGGAAAGCCAGTTTGATTGCTCTCGGGGACAGAAACGAGGCCGCGATGAGTTATCGGATAGGGTTGATGAACTGAAAAGAGAGATGAAAGAAGTTCAGCGTAATATTCGACGAGTCCCAAAGGGTTCAAGGGGGAATCCCTTTTCGGAGGAAGTGATGGAAGACGAATTACCGGCATCTTTTCGACCGGTGAATTTTGATTACGATGGTACTACTGATCCGTGGAATCACTTGTGTCGATTTGAAAATACCGCTCTCTTACACCGGTATTCAGATGGCATCAAGTGTAGGGTGTTTGCCACTACCCTCACCAAGGCTGCTCAGACCTGGTTCAGCCAATTGACAGATGGAACTATTCATGACTTCGAACAATTATCAGAGTTATTCCTACACCAGTTCGTCAGTGCCAGAAGACAGCGGCGATCTACTCAAACTCTGTTCGGGGTAAAATAGAAAGGGGATGAGATGTTAAGAGAGTACGTTGGAAGGTTTACAGATGCAGCTCGGGAAGCTCCTGGGGCTTCAGATGACTTAATAGTCAATGCCTTCATACAGGGCTTGAAAGAGGGTGATCTTCATACTTCTCTGGTTAAGAAGATGCCGAGGAATTTTGATGATCTATTGCAGAGATCCACCAAGTACATCAACCTGGAAGAGGCTGTGCGGATTAAGAAGGGTGAGGGCTCTAGCCAAGCTAATAAGTCACAGGAATAGGAGTCTACAAGGAGGAAGGAGACGGGAGAATCTCGAGCGAGGTTCGCACCCCCGTCGTTGCGAGATAGCAAAGTTGGTAGGAGGTATGACCAATATACCCCCTTGAATATTTCTCCTGGACAAGTATTGATGGAGATCTGGAATCTGCCCCAATTGAAATGGCCGGCAACCTGGAGCCCGACTCCCAAGAAACCATCCACCTTCGGGAATGGCAAGCTTTGTCGGTTTCATAATGAGTATGGACACGGTACTGATGAGTGCTTGCACCTCAGGGACGAACTGGAGAGATTAGTTCAGGAGAACAGACTTGCTCGGTATGTTCGCCCTCACCGACAAGATAACAGAGAACCGAGGAATGCTCGGGAGGAACTTAGAAGGGAAAGGGGACAACAGCGACCTAAACTACCTCCCCCTTCGCCGCTTCCGCCGTGAAACAGGCCTGAGAGGGAGGAAAGGCCCACTATACACATGATCATAGGAGGACCAACGGATGGAGATTCAAACAGAGCTCGCAAGGCGAGATTGAATTCAGTTCGACAGAAAGGCGATGAGGTTCAAACAATTTTCGACAAAGTAGTAGTGCAGTTTGGGGCTCAAGATAAAGTAGCTCTCCATAGTCCGCAGTTCGATGCTATGGTGATTGCGGCTGAGATTGGGGGTTTTAACGTCGAAAGGATATTCGTTGATACTGGAAGTTCGGTGGACATCATGTTTATGGACTGTTTTCGAAAGATGAGATCGACAGTCGAAGTGAAGTCGGCGGAGACTTCTCTTTATGGGTTTTCTGGAGAAGTCGTGACAGTGTTTGGCAAGGTCCAGTTACCCATGGTTTTGGGAGAAAGGGAATGGAGACAAAATAAGACAATAACTTTCCTATTGGTGGACGCACCCTTGCAGTACAATGTGATTTTAGGGCGTCCTTCATTGAGTACTTATGCAGCTGTTATCTCACCTGCTCATTTGATGATGAAATTCCCAGTGGAAAATGAGGAAGGACGAACTGTGGGAGTGGGAGTAGTCCACGGCAATCAGCAGACAGCTCGGCGCTGTTACGTTGCTGCTGTTCGCCAGTCCGAATCCCAAAAACGGAAGGCCGAACAGAAAACCGAGATTGATAGAGAAAGAGATCAGAGTCAAAAGAAAGGACGAGAGGAGAACACAGCGGAGTTTGAAGAAGGGGAATTGATGAGCATTGAGTTGATTTCAGAACAACCGGGACATGTAGTTCGCATTGGCAGTCATTTGGCCGAACCAAACCTTAGTGAGATTGTGCAGGTGTTGAAAGAGAATGTGGATTTGTTCGCATGGAAGCCGGAAGATATGAAGGGTATAAACCCGGATATAGCAGTTCATCAGTTGGATACTAAGCCCGAGGTTCGACCAATCAAGCAGAAGTTGAGGCACTTTGGTGATGAGCAAAACGAGATAATAGAAAGAGAAGTTCAGAAGTTGTTGGAGATAGGGCATATTGAGAAGATCCAATACCCTCAGTGGCTGGCTAATGTGGTGTTGATGCCTAAACCTGGAAACAAATGGCGAATGTGTATTGATTTCCGAGATCTGAACAAAGCTTCTCCAAAGGATCATTACCCAATCCCTCGAATCGATAAATTGGTGGACTCAACTGCCGGTTGCAAACTGCTCAGCATGATGGATGCTGCACAAGGGTATCATCAGATCCTGTTACATCCGAAAGATAAGCCCAAAGTTTCTTTCATCACTTCGTCAGGTACCTATTGTTACACTGTGATGCCGTTTGGATTAAAGAATGCGGGAGCTACTTACCAGAGGATGGTGGATAAGATGTTCAAGCACCAGTTAGGTCGTAATATGGAAGCTTACGTGGATGACATGTTGGTGAAAAGTATTTAGGCGAACACTCATGCAGCAGACTTGAGAGAAACAATGACAACTATTCGAAGACATGGGATGCGGTTGAATCCATCAAAATGCTCGTTCGGAGTAAAAACAGGGAAATTTCTGGGATATATGGTTACTGAGAGGGGAATCGAAGTTAATCCAAGCAAGATTCGAGCTATCCAAGATATGGCTCCTTTGCGAACCATAAAAGAGGTATAGGTTCTAACTGGTCGAGTTGTTGCTCTAAGCAGGTTTATATCAAGGTTGGCGGATAAGGGATTGCCTTTCTTCAAAGTCCTTAGAAAGAGTAGTCAGTTCGGATGAAACGAACAATGTCAGAAGGCTTTTGACGATTTAAAAGTGTTCATTTCTTCACTTCCGTTGTTGAAGCAGCCGATTCAAGGAGGAGCGCTGAAGGTATACTTGGCGATTGGCGAAGAATCTGTTAGTTCGGTTCTTGTGCGAGAAGAAGGAAAGGACCAGTTTCCTGTCTACTTCGTCAGTAAAGTTCTTCAAGGCGCCGAAGTGCGATATACTGAGATCGAAAATGTGGCCTATGCTTTGGTTACTGCTGCCAAGAGATTACGGCCATACTTTTTGAGTTATGAGATAACAGTGCGAACAGATCATTCGTTGAGCACCATTTTGGGAAAGCCTGAGGCATCAGGGAGATTAGTCAAATGGGCCATCGAACTGGGTCAATTTGACATCAAGTACGAACCTCGAACAGCTATCAAAGTTCAGGCCTTGGCGGACTTCATCCAAGAAACAACCAAAGCACAAGAAAAGAAGGAGTGGGAGTTGTTTGTAGATGGATCCTCATCTCATCGAGGAGCCGGAGCTGGAATATTGCTGATTAGTCCAGAAAAGGATGAATTACAGTTTGCCATAAAATTCTTGTTCAAAGCATTTAACAATGAAGCAGAATATGAAGCCTTTTTGCAGGGTTTGAAGATAGCCGAATAGGCTGGAGCGCACCACTTAACAGTGAAATCAGATTCACAGTTGGTAACACAACAACTCCGAAATGAGTGTGAAGTCAAAGAAGATAGGATGATTTCCTACGTGGACAAAATCAAAGATATGGAGAACAGATTTGAAAAGCTTCAAATTGAACAGATCCCCAGAAGTGAAAATGAAAAGGTGGATTTTCTAACAAAGATAGGCAGTTCGTTGCAAGACTGTTCGCAGAGAAGTATTACTGTGATGGGCGTTGGGAGAGAAAGTGAAGTTATGAATATTGACGAGGCAGAGACCGATTGGAGAACTCCTTTTTTGCATTTTTTTGAGGGCAAAAGGGAAGGAACAGCGAAGGAGTTAGAGAGGTTAGAAAGGCAAGTTCGTTTCTACTATGTTATTGACGGATTATTATACGGGAAAACCTTTTTACCAACGGATGCAAGATGCTTATCTCAAGAAGAAGTGATTAAGGTGTTAAAAGAAGCTCATGAAGGAGGATGTGCCGAACATTCTGGAACAAGAGCTTTAGCTCGAAAGGTGGTACGAGCTGGGTTTTATTGGCCCACGTTGAAGAATGATGCTGAGGAGCTTGTTAGAAAGTGTGAATCTTGTCAGAAACATGGATGGCGGATCCACACGCCAGCCGCAGATATGCTAACTACTTGTTCGCCTTGTCCCTTCGCTAGATGGGGAATCGACATAGTTGGTCCGTTTGTGAAGACCAGGGGAAGCAAACAATTTTTAGTAGTAGCAGTAGATTACTTCACTAAGTGGATCAAAGCCGAACCTCTAGTCAAAATTATAGAAGCTGACATGATACACTTTGTTTGGAAGAATATTTGTTGCAGATTTGGTTTGCCAAGAGTTTTGGTGTCAGACAACGGAGCTCAGTTTCGAGGAAAGAAAATCACGGGATGGTGCGAAGAGATGAAAATTGTGCAAGTGTTTACTGCAGTTGCACATCCACAAGCAAATGGCCAAGTCGAAGTAGTAAACCGAATCATAGTGGATGGACTCAAAAAGCGGCTCGAATCTGAGAAGTCGAACTGGGTGGATGAACTACCATCAGTATTGTGGGCTTATCGAACAACGGCTAGGTTGACGACGAGAGAAAGTCCTTTCAGTTTGGCGTTTGGGATGGAAGCAGGAGTTCCAACAGAAATTCAAGGAGAAGCTTTGCGGATCACCAATTTCGAACCACAAGAAAACGAGGAGTTGATTAGAACGGATTTAATGTTTTTGGACGAATTGAGGGATGAAGCTCGAGTTCGACACGAGCTCTATAAAAGACGCATTCAAGCTGCGTTTCACAAAAGAGTTCGAAGAAGGGAATTCCAAGTAGGAGATATGGTGCTAAGGCAAGCTGACGCCCTGGTTGAAATTGGAAAGTTGGATGCTACTTGGGAAGGACCATACATAGTTTCCAAGATTCTTTCGGGAGGATCTTACGAACTGACGGATGAAGATGGTAAAAGGTTATCCAGACCTTGGCATGTGAGTCATTTGAAGAAGTTTTATGCTTGAAGTATCATGTTTATATAGGTTGTTTATTACTTTTTTAAATTCCTGCTATTTTATGAAATAAGAAACATTTACTCCGTGGACGTAGGTCGATTTGACCGAACCACGTTATATCATTGTGTCGTTTTTCTGCTTTACTACTATTATGCTTGATGATTAAACGAACTGCAACATTCCCTCGGAATATAAACACTCCCTCGGAGTGTCCTGATTAAGCGAACTGCAACATTCCCTCGGAATGTAAACACTCCCTCGGAATGTCCTGATTAAGCGAACTGCAACATTCCCTCGAAATGTAAACACTCCCTCGGAGTGTCTTGATTAAGCGAACTGCAACATTCCCTCGGAATGTAAACACTCCCTTGGAGTGTCCTGATTAAGCGAACTGCAACATTCCCTCGGAATGTAAACACTCCCTCGGAGTGTCCTGATTAAGCGAACTGCAACATTCCCTCGGAATGTAAACACTCCCTCGGAGTGTTCTGACTAAGCGGACTGAAATATTAATAAAGTTCATTTGATTATTAATAAAATTTTGATGGTGTAAGTGCCTCGTACTTGCAAACAAGCAAATGAAAGATAAATATATGTGTGCGAAAAGTTATAAAAGGAAATTCGATAGATTGTTCATAGAAGATACAGAATAGTTCTAGACAAAAAATATGAAAAAATTTACAAAATATCCATAGATGGTTTTTTAGAAGAAGAGGGAAGAACTGATAGATCGGCAGAGGAGGTCGGCGGTGCAGAAGGATCGAACATCTCATCAGGAAGATCCACCGTTAGATTCGAAGTATCTTCCTCAAGTTGAATAGTCGAACTGGCACTTGGAAGAACTTCTGAAATGGCTTGCTGAAGAAATCCTTCCCACCATTTGACATCAACGTCTTCGTTCGGATCCCCTTACCAACCGGGAGGAATCGGGAAGGATTGTTGCAATTTTTTACCAAGTAAAGAAAGACGGAATCGGAGCTGGGATTCGGGTTGAGCCTCATTCACCTCTTCTTGGCATAGTCGAACACCTTCCTTGAAATAGGCTTCGGCCATGGGAGCAGCCTTGGAGAGGAAAAGAACGGAATTCCACAAGCGACTAAAGAGTCTCTCGCGAAACTCTTCAGCTATTAGCTCCATCTCCGAGCTTTGAGCGAATCGATGAAAGCCCTCTGTAATTCCAGCTCGGAATCCCTCCATCCTCGAATTCTCCACGAACTGAATCCGCACACTCTGCTCCCGCTCTAAATCCACCCTTAGTTTTCGAATCTCCGCTTCGACTGCAAGGAGCTCTTTTTGTTTTTCAGTAGCGAACTTTTCCTTCTCCAAAAGCAATTCATCCCTCTTGGACACCTCTGATCGAGCCAAGGCAAGCTCAACCTGGCACTGCTCCAATTCAGCGGACAGCTTGTTCGTCTGGTCAGAATGGATCGCTAGGTCGCTCTCCAAGGCCTTTTTCTCATCTTCTTTCTCTTCCGCTACATGGCGGTATTCCAAAGCCTTGTCCCGTCGGCGAAGAGCTCTCTTGTTTAAGCCTTCAAAAAACTTCCTCGCGTTTGCCAGACGAGCAAGATTTAACCTTATGTCTCTTGCCTCAGCATCCTCCTCAACCTCTGCCGCTTTCCCCTTCTGAACGGCCACATCCCTCGAGACTTCCGAACTAACTGAGGGCCCCTCAGCTGTTTTCTGCTTCTTGTCTGCGGACTTTCGCGAGCTAGTAGGCCCCATTTTCTTCCTTTGTAGAGAAGACGTAGCCTCCGTCGCCTCTCCTGCGATCTCCTCGGTCAGATCGACATGATCAGATGAGCGAACAGTGGGCGGAGTCGAACTGAAGGGGGCTTCAGCATTGGGCAGTGTGATCAGCAAAGCAGATTCTGATCTCTCGGGGAGAATACCCTCCTTTTGCATTACATAATCAGTTGAGCCTGGTGTCCTTTGGGCTAGCTCGGCGAGGCGGTTTTCTTCTGCTTGTTTGAAGGACGCTGCCAAGTCAGTGTTCACACAACTCTGAGAAGGCGAATAGGGAGTCCTCTCCTCTTGAGGGACCTCATCGGCGAAGCTGAAAAATCGGTTCATTTTCCTATCTGCAAAAAGAAGGCGTGGGTAAGCCAATATGCACCCAAGCAGTTCGTATTAGCACGATAAATGACAGGAACTAAAAGATTGACCTAGATTAAATCGAGAAGGAACGTGGCTGTTCGGGTAAAACCCCCAGAATGCCAGGAACGATTCACAAGAACTTAGTTGGACCACGTCGAACCACCCCTTGTCGAAAATTTTATTCAAAACAGAGATTTGATAATCGGGAGATGGAGGAGGATCGGATTGGGTAGAAGTTTGGACCTAGGGAAGAGAATTGAAGGGTTGGTTCGTTGGTTCGCGAATGAAAAAATAGTACCTCTCCCAGGAACTGACCTTTTTGTCCCCAAGAGACAGAAAAGTAGCTCGCATTTCCCCCCTGCGAGGGCTCAAGTAAAAACGGAAAGGATTTGCGTTTTTCAAAACAAAGCAAGACCGAAATCGGTCGAAAGTAGGGTCGACCCCCATCCATTTACATACCATATAAAACGATACAATATAACTTATAGAATTGGGATGCAATTGATTCGGACATACGCCAAAACCCGAACCGATTTCTAAAAAGAAGGGATGAACAGGGGGAACTAAGCCCAGGGTGACATGTTTAAGGAACCACGTCTGATGACCAATTGGAGCTCGATGGGGTCGGTCTTCGGGGTTAGGAATTGTCATAGAATAACCGCCCACCAAGAGTGAGCTTAGTAAGGTTAGATGGGTCTGAGTGGTTTTTGTGAAAGAAAATACTGTATCTACGGTTTTTCGTCTAGAATTTTTAGGAACATCAACCACTGAACTAGAGGTGGCCATTTGAAAAATAATGACAAGGGAAGAGGAGAAGATGGGTACCTATAACAATCGAAGAAACCTAGAAATCGGAGAAGAAAACCCTTGATGGAAGAGAGAAAACTTGAAGAAGACAAGCTACAGTGATTTGTGGCGTAAAGGTTCTTCAACCTAATGAAGGGCATATTTATAGAGATTTCATCGGTTTTTGGGGGGAAAATGTGAAGAGTTGCGAACTCCCAACCGTTAGATCCGACGAAATCCAACGGTGGAAGACAAAAAGACATTGGGCGGGAATTCTATCTGGCCACGTGTCGATTGGATGTGACAAGAAGCGACTGAAAAGACGTTTTGCCTTGGAAAGGCGCATTAAGTGTTCGACTAATTTGCTAGCGGACTACGTCTGTGCGTGTAAACACGCACTTCGAAGGGGGGGAGTACTTGATATGGTCGGACTAAGTCGAACCAAGTCCTCTTATCGATCGAACTTAGTCGAACCGAGTCCTTCTCTTAAAAACCGAACTAAGGCCAAAGTCAAAGCACTTGAGGTATGGAGAAACAAGTTTTTCGGCCATCTCCTGGTCGAACTAAGGAAGCGCGAGCCAGTGCAGTCGGGAAGTACGATGACGAACTAAATTAGATGAGGAAAAACTGGTATGTGGCGAAGCTAAACGAACTGAGTTACAGCCCTATGAACGAACTAACGAAAGAGGAACTGATTAACGTGAGATATGACGAACAGACTTTGAACCTAACTAACCGCTATTTCAGCGGAACT
Organism: Scutellaria galericulata; assembly: GCA_946896805.1. Taxonomy (NCBI): domain Eukaryota; kingdom Viridiplantae; phylum Streptophyta; class Magnoliopsida; order Lamiales; family Lamiaceae; genus Scutellaria; species Scutellaria galericulata. Next base: position 4,277,033 of record OX335787.1, on the reverse strand, counting down.
GTTAGTCCGTATCTCATACTTTAAGGGATGAATCTCAACCAACTCATATTCCAGGGAGTCTATATATATACCTCTTGTGTTCATTCTTTATTTTTTCCTTATGCACACTTATAATAAAAATACACACACGTACACTTGCAAAAAAGATCCTCTTCCTTTTTTCTGACTTGAGCGTCGGAGTCCCATCGCCGGGAACCCCTCCCGGTGTTTGTTTTGCAGGTCTTAGGATCCAAGATCATCAGTTTTTGGATCGGGAAGTTGGAAAATCGAATCGGAGCAACATCAAGGTTCAAGATTTCGAGTTTTTGGGTTGAAGAACCGGAGCTTTGGATCGGAGCAACATCACCTCTCCTTCTTCAGCTTAATCAATGCGGGTTCATCCACTTTCCTATATTTCTTCCCTCTACACCTAATCGAACCAGCTTCATCAATGGCTGCAGTGGAAGCAGCATGGGGCACGGAGCTGAATCTGCGAATCAATCGCAGAGCGAGTATGTTCTAGAAAAGCTCAATCATGCATATCCATCACCCAAAGTCACTATTTATTATCAATATTCCACCAGAAAATGCAATTCCTGTCTCAGTGTACCACAATCAAACACCTGGTGGGCAAAAATAAAAACAAAAACAGGATCGAATTTCCATAACTCAAGAAATAGAAAGAATCAACCAAATGCAACACAAAATCCCAGAAAATGAATCAATGGCGGATTCGTATTGGGGCTGCTGACAAAACAGAAGAAACTAATCCAATATTGAATGGTAGGGGGTTTTGCGTTATGAAGGGGGATTTTTAGGTCAGGGGTTTTGTTCCAAGTTCAGGTGCATCGTTGTATAATACTATAATAATGTTTTAGAAATTCTATTTATTTTATATAATGAAATGATAAACTTTAACTGAATTTAAAATAAATGAGGAACTTAATTGTTCAAATATATTATGTCATTCGAATATAAATTCCTATAATTTATGTCTATTAAATTTTTAATATATATTAAAGGATAACTCATTGAATTATTCCACATATATATTTGTAAAATGAGTTTTATTTGATAATAATGTAAACTTTTTGTGATTTTTCGAACAAGACTATCTATAAAGCCATATAACCATTTTAACATCTAGTTTTACCCAATAGAGCCCAAAAATGATCAACATTTAGATTTCTTTAAATGTTGGGTTCATCTCTTCTGTGTGCAAATTCGTAGTTTGGTAATGGGCCCAAGACATTAGCCCAAATAATATCATCAAATTCATAGTTAATAAAAGATTTTTTAAGAATTATATGCCCAACACATAATTGTCTAGGATGCAATCTTCTTCACATAGATTTTCAAGATCATGGAATATCTATTCAAACTAGGAAATAAGATCTATTCAAATTAGGAAATAACATGTATATAGAAAGAATATCCGGTAAGATTTCTTTTTGGGTGGGACTATCTACACCCAACAAATTCTAAACATACCCCATTTATTTAAATAAAAAGAAAAGAAAATGGTCCCGAACTACCAAAAGACCAAAATATCCTTATTGTTCATCAAATTTACAAAAGCCTTTATTTATGTTTCTAAGTACACAATTATCCCAATTTTGCATCCAATTGATGGTATCAAGATGGTATCAACGCTTATGTTTATTAAGATGGTATCAACGCTTAGGTTTATTAAGAATTTGGAATTTATATTTATTATGTTTATATAATTAACAATTTGGTGAGGAGAATTATACAAGAAAATATGGATCTGGATGAATGTCCAAGATGTTTACCCTACAGGGAGTATCGTCAAATTTTGGCGATACATAGACAAGAAGACCTCGAGAATTATGCATATTGGGAGGACTAATGTGTTAGAACAAGGGCCGATAGAGAAATCAATCGGCAATGCAAGGATCAAGCAACATATTATATGAGTTTACTCACTGTAAGCAGGTTGCTAGAACTTGCTCTGGAAGATCATCAGGTGATTGCTCATAGAACCCATGAGCCCTGAAGGTGATCCAGCATGGAGCGAGATAGATCCGGATACCTCTAAGATATCTATTGATCTTAGAGAAATCTAGAAAACGATGCAGAGTTATGGCAACCGCCATAATCATCTACCAACACAAGTACATCAAATCCAGAGCCAGATGGAGACGATGGTGAAATATCAGAAGGAAACTCTTGAAATCCTTCATGATATCCAAAAGAGAATCAAGACTTTGGAGGACAAACCAAGTCTTTTCGGAAGTAGAAAGCGTATTGATTTCGGGACAATTCTTTATCTTCACCAAAAAGGGAAACCAACCGAAGTTGTACGTCGTATAACTCCCGATGAGAAGCTCATTGCTATCATCAAAGGAAAATCTATCACAAATTAATAAGTGATATGGATATGGAGAGAATGAATCTTGAAGATCTACATGAACTCGCCGAATCCTTTGCAGGGTTAGGTATTGTAGATTTAAAGATGCAAATAGGAGATGGATCAGCCTTGATTACACGACACCAGAGACCACCTCCACCAACACCAGCAGATCCTAACGTTGAAGAAAGTTCAGGTTCACGTCAAGTGGATGAACCAATGTCGCACGTTGGAGATTTTACAACAAGAGGAAATCCTATTGTTGAAGGAACTCGACAACGTTCCAAAAGGCCGAATCTCATGAACACGCCTTATGGAAAGTCACAGCTTGATCCAATACATCCGTATGGATTGATGCTAAATCTAGATATTCTAGATTTCAAGAATCGTAAAGCCCTTATTGACGATTGGGCATTATCAATGAGGATTGCAGCAGGAACACTCGATCTTGAAAAAGAAGGATTCATCAAGCTCTTAGAGACGAGTCTTGAAGGATCAGTAAGGATCGCGTGGGATACAACGACACCAGATATGAAAAACAATGTTACAGCTGGTGAATCGGTGAAATGAATTATCGATAATATGGTGAAACTTATTAAAATCCTATTTATCGGCATAGGCTTTTTCGAGGGATTAGAAGAGGAAAAGAGAAAGAGATACAAACAAGCCCTCTATTGCCTCGAGTTACATGATATTTGTCAAATCGACGAATACATCAAGTTATTCACCGAGTACCGATGGAAGTCCAAGGTGGATGAGAAAAAAGCTTCGCAACTTTTCTTTGTGAAGATACCAAGTCCCTGGAGAGAAATGCTCATCAGGAATATAAGAGTGCAGATGATTTGGATACCGTGGCCAGAAGAATGTCCTTTCTAAAGGCCAAGTTATCTGAATGGCGCCATCAGGCAGCACTCTACAAGAATCTATATATATATAATAACAATTACCCCCTCAAAATAGAAATGTTAAAATTTTCCCACCCATTTCCACCTCCCAAAAATAGAAATACATATTATTTCATAATTTATAAGTTATAAATTATTAATTTTATTGTATTAAACATGATTTATATATATGGTGATAATATCATTTATAATATTGACAAAATCTTGGAAATTATTATCTATATATGGTATATGAATGTTAATATGATCTCATCTAATAACTTTTTTAATTGTTGATATAATCAAAGATTAAATATATGTTTGTTGAATAAATTAAAATAACATAATGATCGGATTTCAAGAACTATAGATCATCAAAGTACTTTTTTTATCTCTAATGTTGTACCCCACATACACATATACCACCTCAATAAATATATCATTGCATTGATTGGGGGCGTTCGTAGTGACTTAGAAGGTCGAAGACCAAGAAGTGAGTTATTAATCAAGTCAACCAACATATATAAAACAACATAAATTAATTATTTTTATTTACTATATTCGAAATATGTATTGTAAAATTATTATAAACATCACACAATTTTATTTGATAAATATGTCGTGTACAATAACTCCAATTTTTATATATTTCTATGTAACAATGTTAATATAACATAGTGTTTATATAATTTTATTTTATTATACTATATTAATTCTTATTAAAAATCATAAAGATTTGTAATATATCTTGAATATAATAAAAAAAATATACATATGATATATTGTTGCACACAATAACATTTAGGAAGTATAAAATTTATGAATTCATATACTTTCTATTAAAAACTACAAATTAAGTATAAAAAATGATTAAAAAAACATATCATTTATACTTAATACTTATAAAAAAAATAAAAATATATGTTCTATTTCATAATGCTAAATTATATAAATATATCTTCATTATTAATCATGAAGGATAGATAGTCGATGCTATTTATAAGAGTGATAATACGTAGATGAAGAATTTTTACATATATATTTTAAATACTTTGAATTTTTATTATGAAAGTTCATTGTCATCTATATAAAACTAACTAACTTCATATCTACATTTTAAAGTAGAAATACAAATATTTATTATTTTATAAATTTATAAATTGTAAATATTTAGTTTTTCATAATTTATGTATATTCATGGTATAAAAATCATTTTGTATATATATGAAAATTGAGGAAAAAATATGATCATATTTGATATGTTATAAAGTTAGTATGATTCGTGTATATATGGTAATAATATCATGTCATGAAAAGTTGTAAATAAAAATTTGTACCTTAATCTAAATCATTTTATATATTCACGAAAAAATTAGTGAATTTATCATTTTTTGTTGTTGTAAGAATAAATAATGTTTCCTCAATTAAAAAGTAAATAAAAATCTGAAATTTCACTATCATGGTAGCATGAAGTTCACAGAACAATGATAAAATATATTTAGTTTATGTTATAATATAGTTTCATGGTTTTAGATTTATCAAATTTTGAAATGTTTACCATCCAATATGATTTTTCTAATAGATAAATTTTGATTTTAAGACATCTGAAAAAAAAAATTATACAGATTTTTTGATGGTATGTTAAATTTAGAAATTTTATTTTGGGGTAATATATAATAATATCAATATTTTAAGCTCATTATGAACAAGTTGTTGAACATATATTTGCATAAGTATTTTCTAGGTCAATTGTGACAAAAAACAAGTACTAAAATAGTTAAACAACATATGATGAAAATAATAAATATTTAGATGAATTACATGAGTAGTAGATTAAATAGAAATAACTTTGAAAAACTATATGATTTTTCATGATCATCATTTTTATATCAAAAAATTACCAACACATGAAATTTATTCACTACATCACACGAATACCAAATAAAGTTGAAATATTATCAAGACTTGATTATAATGCTCAATAATATCACCATTTTATACTCATTATGAATAAATTATTGAACATAAATTTGCATAAGTTTGTTTCAGGACAATAGTGATGACAACGTATGATGAAAATAAAAAATATTTAAATTCGTTAATTATATGGGTAGTAGATTAAATTGAAAACACTTTAAAGAATTATATTATTTTTCATGAACAACATTTTTATATCAGAAAATAACCAACACTTCAAATTTATTTGTCCATACATCACACGGACACGGGTATACCAAATGAGATTGAAATATTATGAGAACTTAATTTTTTTTTTGTAAATTAAAATTTTCACATCAAACTCGAAATATTTAGATTTTATGGTCGTGAGTCACAGAAGTAACAAATCAAACTGAAATTCTCCAAAAAAAATTATTATTTTTCGTGTTCAACATTTTCATATTAAAATATATAAATAGTGAAATTTATATGTCGGTGCATCGCACGGGACTAATACTAGTTACAAGAGACTACGAGGAATCAATAAAATGGTTCCCCTATCTTGCGAAGATAATGATATTCCAACAGTAGTTGGAGGTCAACCACGAAGGCATAAAAGACGGAAACAGTGAAGCCATCCATACCACCGTGGAAGCAGCAACAGAAGGAGTAGTTAAAGGTCTTCATGGAGACTTAGAAGGGTGTGGTCAAAACAAAAGGCTCGGAGCTATTAATCAGGGCAAAGACCAGCACCAAGCAGGAGTCGAGCCTCTTCATCAGGCTCAAACCAAAGGAGTTCCAGCAGAACCCCAGGAAGAAGAACTTTCAGGCATGCTCAAACTAGAGCTAATGAAAGTTTTAAAGATTGTAATTGCTGGACCTATGGAGCAAGAGGGCATATCTTAACCGATTGCCCAGAAAACCAGAAGAGAGGTATAAGACAGTTCGAAGCTACACCAGAGTTCGATGAAGCTATTTATTACCAAGATCTATTACAGGTGTATCAATTTGAGGATCTACCCTCAGATGAAAGCATCTACGAAGAAGAGATCTATTCTGACGATGGAAGTGAGTCCACATCAGAATCAGAGTGAAGAAAAAATTCTTCAAACGGTTAGGGAGGATATGTCAGGATTCCTTTCTCACACAACGGTATCTCATAAACTTCTTAGGAAGATTATGAAAGAAGATCCAAAGCTCCAAATGTACGATGGTTTTACTATCAGAGCTATGGAAAAGACGTTGGATAAAATGGGGCTTCGTACTAGAAAGCACCAGATTATCCATAGGATTACCACTGGAGAATTTGCCATTCCTATGGAGTTCACTGGTAATACGATCGAGATGCAATTGATCCCTTATAAAGAAATCCAGGAGATCAAAAGCAAAGTCAAGAGAGAAGTTGCAAATACACTCTCATGGATTCACATCGGAGCCATTAGAGTAATCATCAAAGCAACATTCAAAGAAAGAAATTCATTAAAATCCCAAAAATCTTTGAGGATTTCGCCAGGATGGTTCTACCGGATATCATTGAGTCTCTAACTATTAGGGAGATCGATATGAGAATCCAAGATCAAACCGTTTTCAACAAGAGCCAGAGTCTCAGAATTGAGCCAATGTGAATTTCTTTCCAACAAGACAGAATGATAAGCAGCAGTCGATGGGAAGAATGAAAGCCTAGTACAGTTCAACGCGTCCCAGATATATTCAGAACACAAGGGGAGCTGAAGTGTCCAGAAGGCTGGAGAGCAGTTGTGGTAATATTTGACATCAAACAAAAGGATAATATTTTTCCTTGTGATGTTTTATATTACCTACAACAACCGATAGTTGGGAAATTTCAAGGACACTTAAAAATGGGTGAAATTGAGCTGACTATCAATGGAGTTGCAGGAAGAACCCCAGAACAATTAGTACTGGGTATCGATTTTCTTGAGGATCATAGACCTTGGGAAAGATTACAAGATGGAATGGAATTCACAGTGGCTGATAGAAGATACAGAATCAGATGACCACTAGTCCATTCTCCATATACATTTCTATCGAAATGTTATATGCGGAATACAAGGCTGAGTACTTCGCAGCCTACATTGATTCCGGAGTACGGATTTACACTGCAAAGCAAGGTGTTTTTCCTAAAGAACTTGGGAAGATCTACCAGCTATTGAAGGAAGAGATTTCTCTAAAAGGATTCTTATCCTTAATCGAGGAATCAAATAAACAGAAATCATGATCGGTGGAGCAGAAGGTACCCCTTGGTACAAGGTGAAGACACCACCAATCTATTTCCATGATACAGGAGCTGATGTTTTGCTAGGAAATAACTTTCTACAAACATTTAAGCGCTTCACACAAGAAAATGAGACAAGAAGACTTATTTTCACAACCCTTTGTGATCATAAGATTATTGTCCAAAGACTGCAGGAGGCGTATTACAGTAGAACGCCAATCATTTTTCGCAGCAAGCGTGGTGGTGAATCCAAACTTCAACATCCAAAAATGGCGGATAAAAGAAAATTTGGAGATGCATTACTATCCTTTCGACAATTTGGATCGGAAGAACGAGTTCCTCCAGAAGCCATTGAAGAATTATTACAAGGCTTATTGGAGAATGCCCAGAGTGATGTTACCATTGAAGAACAAATATCACTCGAAGATGTCAAGAGAAAGATCCAAATGAACTACAATGAAGATCTTTTGGCATGGTGGGACAAGAACGAGCTCAAAACATCCTTGAAGATTAAACCCGGAAAGGAATACGAGTTCGTGAGGCTCAAACCAATCCTTATGAATCAACAAGATTGTGAGGATATGCAGAAGATACTTAAGGAACATCTGGACCTTAAGTTGATCTCACCAAGAGTTTCGCCATACAGCAGTCCAGGATTTCTGGTTAGAAATCATGGAGAAATCAAGAGAGGTAAGCCAAGACTCGTTATTAATTATAAAGGGATTAATAACATTTTGAAGTTCGATGGCTACTATATTCCGAGTAGAGAACACTTGGTTAACTGTATCAAAGGTGCCAAGATATTCTCAAAGTTCGATTGTAAATCTGGATTCTACCTGATTAAGATGGAGGAAAGAAGCAAGAAGTTTATAGCCTTCTCCACACCACAAGGTCATTATGTTTGGAACGTTATGCCTTGGGATTGACAAATGCACCCCAAATATATCAGAGAAAAATGGATAATCTTTTTAAAGATTATTTCAGCTTCATGTTCGTGTACATCGATGATATCCTGATCGCATCAAAGTTAATGGAAGAGCATCTCAAGCATTTGAATATCTTTTCAGATGTTTGTCATAAAGAAGGATTGGTGCTATCTGAAAAGAAAACAGTAATCGCGACGAGGCAGATCGAATTCCTTGGAATAGAGATCGATGAATCTGGAATCATTCTACAAAGTCATATTGTAGAAAAGGTATAGGGATTTCCAGATGACCTCAAGGACAAGAAACAACTTCAGAGTTTTCTGGGAGTTGTTAATTTTACTGGAATGTTCATCAACAATCTAGCATCTTACAGGAAGGTGTTCAGCCCATTACTTAAAAAAGATGTATTGTTCAAATGGGAAGATGAACATCAAGAGGGAATAGGGCAACTCAAGGAAGTTTGTAAAAGGCTTCCAAAGCTTGCTATTCCTCAAGATGAGGATGAACTGGTACTCTACACAAATGCCAGTGATCATTGGTGGGCAGCAGTTCTTATGAAAGCCACACCAGATGGAGAAGTGCCATGTCGATACTATAGCGGTCTCTTTACAGAGAGTGAAACAACTCGATGGCATATAAACGAGAAGGAGTTCTTTACAGTCAGAAATGCTTTCAAGAAATGGCCTTTGTTCTTATTGGCTAAGAAGTTCACCTTAAAACTGGATAATTCAAGTGTTAAAGCTTTTTTAAAAAATAAAATTGAATCAAAACCAGAAAAAGTTAGAATACTTAGATGACAGGCAGAATGTCAATATTATGATTATAATATTGTCATTGTGAAATCTCATGAAAATGTTCTTGTAGATTTCCTAACACGAGATGGAAGGACACATTGCTGATGAGGTCCTCAAACGAGTTAGACATCTCTGGGAAAATATGGAGAGTCTCGAGACAGCATTTGGGGCATTATGTCTCAATGCAGAAGTTGCTGGACAACTTCAAAGAGCTGATCAGGACAAAGTTTCTGATCAAATACGAGCATGCTTTTGGGCGCATGGACAAATGTTCTCAGCGCTTCATAAGCCAATCCTCCAAGCTACATCTCTTACGGTGCAGAAGGTGATTCGAGATCGGGACTCTAACCCGAAGGCAATGGATTCAAATACCATGCCTACAAGTGTTATAGGTGATGCATTCCTTGAGGATATATCATCTGAAACAAAAGTTGAAGCTCCAGTGTCAAAGACCGAGTCTTCAAGTCAACCCAGTACCTCTGGGGTTAAAGAGGTAGAGGTGGACCTTCGGCCGCAGACAGGCAAAGTGAAGGTTCAAGCTCACACTGACGAGCTTTGTGTTTCTTCTCCTATGCAGGTTTATCAGCGTCAGTGAGAGAAGTTAATTACAAGACAGGGTATCAACCCAGAAAGAACAATGGTTGATATCTCAGGAAAGTATCCCCGTGTTTGGATGAAACTCAATAGTAATCCAAACGAGGTACAAGAATGGTATAACTTTGGAGCTTTGGCTTCAATTCATACCATTGCACCTGGTTTCCCAGAAATCTTGAAGCTACCGAGATGGATTGGGGAAGCAGTTCATGAAACCTGGGCAAACAATCCACATTTATTCAGAAGAGACATCCTGAAGCTATATTTCATCAGTGCAGCTCCAGAACCTGCAAAGAAAGACTTTCACGAAGCCTTTCACTTTATCAAGCTGAGAAGGCCAAATGAAAATGCCTTAAAGAATATTAAAGTGGCCTCTCAGGAAGAAATTCCGATTTTAGTAGGAGTAATTACTGAAGATCACGATTCTACAAGACGAGCTTGGGGACTTTGGATTTGTCTAACTGAAATGGACAAAGTTAAGTACCCATTCAAGTTTTTCCAGAATTCAGCAAATGGATCCTTTCAGCTGAATACTATGACTGGATCAACGACAGGATTCGCAGAGGAGCTCTTCGAAACAAAGATAAGAACACTCTGGGAAAGCAAGATTTCGGGAAGTAAAGAAACTTACCGGAAATTCTGTAACATGGCGTATGTAGGAAGATGGACTGACAGGATCTGTCAAGCATGCACCGATCAGAAGGAGCCCGAGTTTGGGAAAGGATTCAGACCCAAACCCGACCGACAGCCAGCTGGATCTCACAAAGAGAAAGGTCCAACACAGAAGAGACGATATCCCCGGGGACCACAAAGACCAAATTATTAAAGAGATTCCCCGACAAAATTGAATGGGATAGGCAGCGAGAAAGTGACTCTCCAACCAACTTCACATGGGAGGTTGAGTCAAAAGTAAATGATTCCCCGACAGACTCCACATGGGCTGAGTCACGAGGCATTAAGAAGAAGAAGCTCTGATTGGCTAAAATTGAAAGCAGCCAGCCAACTCATTCAAGATAGATTGGAATCCGTATTTCAAGTCCGGATTTCTCTCTATAAATTGAGAGATCGAAGGAAGCTGATGGGATCAACTTTCCTCCTCAGTTTTCTTCAAAACATCTATCCATAGTCTTTATAATAATTATCTTTCAATTCCTAGATAGTTTCCAGTTTATGTATGTACGAGTGTTAGCCTTCTCAATGAGATGTTAAAACAAGTTTCTCCTCCCAAAAGGAGATTACTTATGTAATAAATATATTTTCAAGTTCTTAATAAAAGAAAAGTTTTTGCTTCAACAGATATCCTTAATACTCTATTAATATATCCCTAAGAGGTAGTATCTTATACACCTTGGAGTAGGAAACGAACCAAGGTTGTGTTGTGCAGTTGCTGAAGGAGCTGGATAACTTGCAGATCATCTTCCCTAAGGGTTGAAGTTGAACAGTGAGGAACTGTTCGTAAAACGGTCTGAGGCAGTAATTTTCCAACTGGTGGTTTTGCAAACCATCTCACCCGGTGCTGTTGCGGTCAAAGAAATGTATGAACTCTACGGGATTTATTAAGATTGTATTTTACGGAAGCATGTTGGGCCTGATTTTGGATCAATTCATGTTTAAAGGTTTAATAATCTCCTGGAACAAGTATATCGGGTGGAAAACTTTTCTCGTGCCAATACTGTCTAAAAAACAGTGGTTTGGAATGTGTAACAACGCCACATACAAGTTCCTTTGAAAATTAAACACTAAAACATGAGTTTTATTTGATTTTATTGTAAATTGGGTAATCTTGTAAATAGAAATATAAATAAGGGCAAATTGGTAAAAAGGATTTTGGAATTTTGGGAGACAGGGCCATATGCATAATTTTAGGGTGTGTAAAGAAAAGGATGGGTTATAGATAGTCACACCCTAAAACTAATCTCATAAAGATAAGTGAGATGGGGTCCCCAAAACCAGTTCCAGCGGTCTTTGCAACTCCGGATAAACAAAAAATTGTTGTGTTGCCTTCAAACACCTTTCCATTCCGTAGATGTGATAAGATTGAGTTGTATGATTTAGTGAATCTAACATGGGAAGAACTCCCTCCTTTAGAGGTCAAAGGATGGATGTTGTCAAGGTTATCATATGGTTTTATCAACGAGCGTACCCTTCTGATCGAGATAACTAGGGGGTTGGGATGTATGTTCTAGATCTTGCCGCATCTAACAAGCAGTGGGTACGTGTACGATGGTGCTTCCAACTTCGTATTGATTGAGGATCGTTTCTTATTCTCCTACACTGCGGCTTTCGATCTGCAAGCTTTTTCTGATGATGTCTCCTATGATGAATTCTCTTGTGCTGGTGCATTCAGTTGGCCGTTCATTGCATTACCGACAGATTTTGTACTAGATCCTTACCATTTGGATCAGGGTTATGTGGTTGTGGATGGGATGCTAGCTTTTTTGAGCTATAACCACCAGATGGGAGAAGTAGACTACTGTCAACTACGAGTGGAGAGAGTCTGTTTTCCTCACTGTGGCTATCTTTTCATCATAGATGTGTGCTGTTCCGATCTGAACGCATACATAGATGATTATATGGAGAAGAAGTCACTACCGGACCACTTTTCTCATATTACGCCCATCTTGATGAAGACTGCAATTGTGAAATCTTACAAATTCTCGTTGACCCTCGGACAGCAAAACCGTCTATTGTCCCCACCTTGTTCTTTCTTTTGTTTTTGAGTTAGGGTGGTGCATAATCATTTTGTAGGCTTTTCAATACTGCTCACAGTTTCCATAGGTTTCTAAACAATATATGTACTTGTGAGTATGGTTGTAAGCTTTTTCTGTTAGTACATCTGCTTATCAACTATTTAGTATTTTGCAATGATAATTTTCATTTATGATTTTTGGGTTTGTTGTTGATTGAATGTAGGAATTTGATGTTAGTTTTATTGCTTTAACTTGGAAATTTGATTTCGATTTTCGAATTACTAGAAATTTATGTTGATCTGATGAAAGGTGTTTGATCTAGTGATTTATGGTGAGAAATGTTCATATACAGTGGGTTTTATTACTTTGATTAAGTTATGGTAATGCTGAATTATAGTTTTATTGTGAAAGTTGAGAATTTGATTCTACGAAGTAAAGTGAATTTGGAGGATGTATCTTGAATGGACTTCTGAGTTCATTAACTTGCATCACAAACACTAAGCATCTTAGCAATTTCATGCAGGATGCAACCATTTATTTCATTAATTGATTGTTAAAAAGACAGAAAAAAGAAACGGACTTTCTGACTATAATATTTTTTTTTTTTTGTTATTATTGTAGAGGAGTGAAAAACAAAGAAGAAATATAAAAGATATAAAATCCAAAGAAATAGATTTAGATAACCAAAAAAAGCTTTTTGTTCCTAATATAAATGAATATTTCATTTTGCATAAAAATGAATATATATTTTATTACCAATATATGTAGTGGCTGAAAATGTCTTTGGCCATTACAACCCTTCTATCAATATCAGGACAATAATTTTTTATTTTAAAAATCTCTATTTACTTATAAGTAAAGAATTCAATCTTACTAAATATTACACCAAATGCGATAATAAGTTTTCAACCTATATTAATATACTCTTTAAGTTAGAAACGGTCGGCTCGAAAGATTAATATAATTCCTAAAACATAAATATAATCTTCAAACATGCTTTATTTAATTTATATATAATAGATAATTAAATAATGAACACAAGATTTCAATATTTTTCCTAATTATTCATCATTTTGGAAAATCTGGAGGTGGAGGATCCATTTTAGCATCTGGGCTCTTCCCATTTTTAGTAATAAATACCATCTCCATTCCCCAGCTTATATGTCGTTCAAAATGACAATGCATAAGCCAAACTCCTGTAAATCAAATAAATTCATTAAATGAAATGTAATTGCATGTACTAATATAAAATATTGAAGAAGATAATCATATGAGAAATTAATTTTAATTTTGGTCATATAATTTAAACTTTATCTAGTTTCAGCTAGTCCAGTAATTTTATGAGTTTCCACAATGGTTCTTTAGATCTTAATTGTTTTTAATTTTTAGTCTCATTTTAGTCCTAAATTCAATTTCCAACAACAATTGCTGACATTAACACTACAAATACAAATGTGATGCTCTAAATAAGGATTTTGGTTGAATTGACTATATTGATGGTGCACTTAGAAAATTTGAATAGTTATGAGTTAATTTTAATTTTGGTCATGTATGTAAATATGAATTATAAATAGTTATCTTAAGAAGAAGTTTATATATAATCCACAAATAACAATATGTGAATTGTAGAATGTAGGTTGTGGGTTGACATGTCTTACCTAAATATAAAATTCATGACACGATTTAAAAAAGACTTACTCAATTAATATTGTTAGAACTTAATTAGTTTTGGCTTCTTACTCAATTAATAATAATATACATTGTATTAAATTTTATCATATATATTACTTCATAAAATTATTATATCAAGTATTTTAATTTAATCAAGTTTACATATGCAAAAAACAAATTGTTTTCTTCAAGTAACTCAAATGAGATCATATGTCCACTAATATTTCCATATATATCTTACTCATACATCATTATCAAAGCAACGTTATTTCCAGAACGTTTAATTAACAATTTTAGTTAATTATCACAACTACATAAAAAATGATTATATGTATTTGTCGAGAGGATCTTATTAATTTACTTGAGTTTTCATTTTAAAAAGCTTTGGAATCTTGAACATTATAAGTGGAACTGGAAGATTGACTAATGAACTTTTCTAGCTTCCATAGAGAGAGATTGAAAATGGTTGGCAATAAAACGAATATTACTGCTTATAAAACACGAGCCATAAATTCAGGATACAAAAATAAAATACAAACACTTATATAATATAGTCTCATAAAAAAATATTATGAGAGAGGGAACCTTATATAATATTTTGTAAGATCGATATTAATCGTCCATGTTGAATGAGTTGATAATTTTTATTAATTCATATGAACTATATTTTATATATGATTTCACTCACCCATTTCACGTAAGAACTATTCAAAATAAAATATATTAAAACCATTATGAAATTAATTTCATTGATAATATTCAAATTTTAACGTTTCTTCTTCACTTTGATAATTCGAGTAATTGATGAATTCCCACTTTCACGTATGAGAAATAAACACGACTATAATTCATGGCATAATTAATTTATTGTCTAAATTCTCATTCTGCTTTAGTTCCATCGTGCAGGACCAATTATTGTCTTTCACCTATAATGTTTATCTTTTCGTGTAGACTGCTTGATTTATAATAGATCTTGAATTGACAAACAAATATATATAAGAATTGATTAAATATTAATCAAATGTGAATGTGTAATGACATTCAGTGTTATTTTCAGTTGGGGTTGTCATATTTTTTTATAATATATGACATTTTATTTTTATTAATAAACTTTTAATTACAATTTTTTTATTTTTTTCATAAAATAATTTTCACTGAAATAACTACTATGGTTACTAGCTACATACATATATTTTGAATAAATAAAACTATATTATGTAAGAGTGGAGTTGATCAGCCCGTCTAGCTCAGTTGGTAGAGCGCAAGGCTCTTAACCTTGTGGTCGTGGGTGGGTTCGAGACCCACGGTGGGCGCAACATCCATTAAATTTTTATTTTTATTTTGACTATATACTTTTTAAATAGAGATTTGTTTTCATTTTAGTCATCTATGTTGATTTATTGGTTTTTTTTTTTTTTTTTTTCATATCCCTTTGTTATGTTTGGAAGGAATTTTAGTGGGTTTAGTCAAATCCTAACTTTGAAATCTTAGTTTATGTAGTAAATGTGAATAGTATAAATATATGTTTATTTGAAGATTTTGTAGGGTATGATTATATGTGCATGTCAAATTGATGCTAGAAAAAGTAGATTGATATACTTCCTCCGTCCCGCAACACTTTGCACACTTTCCTTTTTAATCTGTCTCAAAATACTTACACACCAAAAAATGACAAATTTTATCACAATTATTACCCTCCCAATACACACTTATTTACACACAATGCCATTACTTTTTCTCTTTCAACATTTTATTATTTTTTGTCTTTTTCTCACATAATTGACCCTTATACCCTCAATCAAAAAGCAAAGATTCTTTTTTTCTTAAAAATTGTGCCCAATTTAGTGTGCGAAGTGTTGTGGGACGGAGGAAGTAATATTTTATTGTGAAAAGATGGATTGATGTGATAGTTTTTTATGAAAAAATATATTTTATAATGATTCATGATTGTAATATAGGTAGTAATGATTATGTCCGGATTCTGTAATCCAAATTTAAATACGGAAACAAACATACATTAGGATTTTGAAGTTCAAAATCCTTCCATACCAAATCTCTTATACACACATTGCTTTTGCATATAATTATTTTACGTACATTGATTTTAGTTCAAATTACCTCAAATGTCGATTATATCAAGTTAAAGGCTGAATAATATATATATATATATAGTGGATGTAAAAATATTTCTCTGAATTCAAGGTTAAAAAAATAAGTCAATAGAACAGAAAACTAAAAATTAAGCTAGCCAAAAAGAATTAAACAGATCCGATTCTAAAAAATTCAATACGTACACATTGACTTATTATGAGACGATTTTATAGATATATTGGATCCCAAATTGACGGGTTAGTGTAAGCTTATCCATGCAGTTATGCACTCTTCGAATAGGAATCCGTTTTCTGAAAGATCCTGGCTTTCGTACTTTGGTGGGTCTCCGAGATCCTTTCGATGACCTATGTTGAAGGGATATCTATCTAATCCGATCGTTTGTTGTACGAATTCTAAAACTCATCAACCAAATCAATTTTTAACAAACTCATGTGAATTGGGTGGGTTGTGAAATATGTTAGATTGACCCGTCTCACAAAAAAATATCCCTAAGACAATTCCACAAGTCATACTATTTCCAATATAACAAAAACTCACGTGAGATGATCTCATGGATAGTTTTTATAAGACGGAGCCTCATCACCTACAAATAATATGTGAAACCACAATATTTATCTTAAATAAAAGAACAAATTTTAACATTTCATCCGATTTCATTTAAATATTGTTTTACAATCTTGTCAAAAAATGAAGAATGATAAAATCTTGACTAATATATCCTTAACTAATCAATAAATTTCTAAAAGTTGAAATATTACCATATTAATTCCAAAAGAAAGGAGTTCCTATCGAATTCCTATATTTTAATTACAAACTCACTTGCTAGACTTAAATTAACAAAATTTTACGGATAGTGACGTGGATAATTTTGGAATAAAATTATATTTAACTCTAAAAGGACAAATAATAGAATTTTTTAAAACTAAACTTAAACGAGGAAGTATAAATAAGAGTAGCACGAGGTAGTGAAATAGTATGGTAATGGTAGTTAAACCAAGATATAATTATTAATTAATATTAAAGACTTGAGTTTGATTTTAAACATTTTAATAAAACTTGAATTGAAAATGGAACCGCTAAATCAAATGAGAGTAAATTTAGAAAAAAAAAAAACGAAAAAAAAAATAAATTTGGTTCTCATTCCCCTCTCTCTCCTCCCCTAAAATCTCTCTAATACAATGACTTGGATCATGCTTTCTTTCTCTCTCTCTCCTCTCTAACTATCATCTCTTAGCGTCCATGCATGGTTCTCTCTCCCTCTCCTAACAAAATCACAACCACCTCAACAAAAACTCTCCATACCTTCCTGCTCCGGGCGCCCCCATCTCCACCACCACCACCACCTCCTCCTCCGCCGCCCCCCACCACCGATGGGCAACTGCTGCTCCCAGAGCGACGACTCTCCTCCCGACCCCTCCGCCGACAACACCGCCGCCACCACTACCGCCACCCCCGAGGCCACCACCACGGCCCCACAAACGTCCCCTCCTCCCACCGCCTCCCCTCCCAAGAAGACAAGAAAATCGTCCCACATGGGCCCCGTCCTGGGGCGGCCCATGGAGGACATCAAGAACACATACACGATGGGGAAGGAGCTGGGACGAGGCCAATTCGGGGTGACCCATCTGGTGACTCACAAGCAAACCGGCGAGCAGTTTGCTTGCAAGACGATTGCAAAGAGAAAGCTGGCGAACAAGGAGGACATCGAGGATGTGCGGAGAGAGGTGCAGATAATGCACCATCTGGCGGGGCAAGATAACATCGTGGAGTTGAAGGGGGCGTTTGAGGATAAGCACTCTGTGCATCTCGTCATGGAGCTCTGCGCCGGTGGAGAGCTCTTCGACCGGATTATCGCGAAGGGCCATTACACCGAACGGGCGGCGGCTTCGTTGATGAGGACCATTGTGCAGATTGTTCATACCTGTCATTCCATGGGGGTTATTCATAGGGATCTTAAGCCTGAGAATTTCTTGCTCCTTAATAAGGATGAGAATGCACCACTCAAAGCCACAGATTTTGGCCTTTCTGTCTTCTACAAAGAAGGTTCTCTTTCTTTCTATTTCCATATATGCTTTCTTCAAATCAACAAACCTAATTAGTGCATGTACATGTTTTTTGCAGGAGAACAATTCAAAGACATCGTGGGAAGTGCATATTATATTGCTCCTGAGGTGTTGAAGAGAAGATATGGCCCAGAAGCTGATATTTGGAGCATTGGAGTTATGCTCTACATTCTTCTTTCTGGTGTTCCTCCTTTCTGGGCAGGTATGTATCTATGCATTCATTACATTCTACAAACAATGTTGTAATGGTGAATTCGAAATAGAAGATGACATACAGTTTGGAACAGAGAGTTGTTGCATTTATTCCCTGTAAATTGATTGAATAAAATCGAAACGCAGAATCTGAGACGGGCATATTCAATGCTATTTTACGGGGCCATATCGATTTCTCCTCGGACCCCTGGCCTTCTATTTCAAGTGGAGCAAAGGATCTTGTAAGGAAGATGCTGAATTCAGATCCCAAGCAAAGGCTCACAGCATCCCAAGTGCTAAGTATGAATCTTTCTCACCTCTATATTCTACATTGGACAAACCTTTTCTTATAACATAGTAGTAAGATGATTCATGTAAATACGTATGGTGTTTTGTGTTTGTAGATCATCCATGGATCAAGGAGGACGGAGAGGCGCCCGATACACCACTTGACAATGCTGTTCTCAATAGGCTCAAACAATTCAGAGCTATGAACAAGTTCAAAAAAGTTGCATTGCGTGTAAGTATATTTTTCCGGTACCCTCCTTAGGGTTTAAGTTTTTAACCGTAAGGAAAATCAACATTAGTCTAACTATCGAATTTCTTCATAAAAAGGTTATTGCTGGATGTTTGTCTGAGGAAGAGATTATGGGGCTGAAAGAAATGTTCAAAGGAATGGATACTGATAATAGTGGTACGATAACTCTTGAAGAGCTGAAGCAAGGATTGTCCAAGCAAGGAACGAAGCTAACTGAAAATGAAGTCAAACAGTTGATGGAAGCTGTAAGTTCCCAGAATCAATCAACATACTATATAAGCATCACATCTCAATCATATGTTTTTCGATAGATGAGGATGTTTACGATCTGTATGTTAATGGATTAATTAGGCTGATGCGGATGGAAATGGCACCATAGACTATGAAGAATTCATTACAGCAACAATGCATATGAACAGAATGGACAGAGAAGAGCATCTTTACACAGCATTCCAGTATTTCGACAAAGACAATAGTGGGTAAGCATAAATACGCGAAGTGATTCTTCTACACTAAAAAAGATTTTTGTCTACTGTGATTATATAAAGCCCCTCCAATTGTTATTTTCCTTCTCATCAGGTTCATTACCATAGAAGAACTAGAGCAAGCTCTGAGAGAGTTTGGGATGGATGATGACAAGGATATTAAAGAAATAATCTCTGAAGTTGATGATGACAATGTAAGAATTCTAACAAAGTGCTCATTCATCATTATTATCTTGTCATTATCCAGTCTAGATTACTTAGCAAGAATGCAGAGTGATTGTTTCATCTTTTTTTTTTTACAAAATACACTGGATGACATTTGTTGATTGAATGACTATAATGAACTGCTAAAAAATAATGTGCAGGATGGCCGGATCAACTACGATGAATTTGTGGCCATGATGAACAAAGGTAACCCAGATATGGTAGCAAATACCAAGAAAAGAAGAAGTGGTGTCTTCGCTTCATAGTTTGCCGAAGGCCAACATCGAAGAGAAGATGAAATTTATCTAAACATTCTTACACACATGTATGTTGCACACAATTTCTCCATGGAGGGAAGGCGAAATCTTGTGCAGATTCAAGAGATACTAATGTTATAGGCTTTATGTATATGTATGTAGCTATTTCTATATAACATGTTGTATATTAATATCTTTCAAGTGCTAAAAGTTGAAGGAAAAATGCTTAAATTTTGTTTTGTTTCGTCTGATTAGTATGTTAACTAAGGTTGTTAGAACTGATCACATTACTCCGATTTTCCCATGTAGTACTTGTCAGCTTCACATAGAGCAAGTTTTCCACATTGGATTGAAATACATTGGCCATTATTGTATAATCTGTTCTAGAAGTAAGGTTGAGTACCTGCATTCCAATATAAGTTTTCTGCATTTGGATTGAAGGATTTGAATTCAAGAATTTGAAATCCACCCAAATTGGAGTGAATTTCAAATTCACCATAATCTCTCAACAATTAGTTCAAAATGGGAGTGATGGATTTCAAATCCTTGTCAATCCAAACATTTACCAATGAATTTGTTATTACGGGTTTAATATCATTTTGAAGCCCTTCAATCCAAATGTAACCTTAGGTAACTTCAAGCACTTGTCCAATCTTGTATACTCTAAGATTGAACTACAAAGCCTGAATTAGATTCATCTTATGTAAGTAGTGTTGTTCTTCCTAGATTCCTAACATTAATATTAGTTTTCAATTCAAGATTTTCTGATTAAAAACTACAAATCAAGAGTTGAAAAATTAATAACTAATCCCTAATCTAGCATCATCCTCAAAGATAATATGTTTAGCATTCCAGAACAAAGCAGAAGTTATATTCCAACTCAGCCAACGATAACTCATAATCACTGATTTAGTAACATAAACTCGAAAGCATTAGAAATATCATATATCAACAAGAAAAGTTCATACAAAACTAACACACATTAATTCTTCAAATTTCAATAAAACCCCTGCATAATCTTTACTGACTCAAAAGGCAAACTACTTATCTTTGGAAGCAGGAGTACCGATCCCATACTTCTCCTGAAGCTTCTGGATCTCTTCCTCCTTTTTCTTCTGA
The DNA here is from genome assembly GCA_946896805.1 of Scutellaria galericulata. Lineage (NCBI taxonomy): Eukaryota > Viridiplantae > Streptophyta > Magnoliopsida > Lamiales > Lamiaceae > Scutellaria > Scutellaria galericulata. The sequence goes on along the minus strand of OX335787.1, from coordinate 4,255,983 downwards.
TCAAATTTCTTCCCCATCTTCGCCTGCTGGTAATACAAAACAATCAAATACCTGTTCGCCACGTTGAACCCAGACAAGTGGTCCACGGCGGTTTTGGCATCGTAGATATCCTCGTACACCACGAAGGCGGTGCCTCTTGTATCCTTATTCGTTCCGATGCGAATCTGCCGTATAGCGCCATACTTCCCGAATATGTCGTACATCTCCTCGCTCGTGATATTGAACGGCAAATTGCGAACGTACAGAACTCGATTCACCTCCGGGGGGAGACGAGTGTTTCCTTTGCGGAGGCTGATTGCCGCCATTGCCGGAGAATTAATGTGCAGAGTTCCAAAATTAGGGTTTTAGAGCTGCAAATTTTGTGTCTATGATTTGGGGGATTTGATTTTATGGCTTCGAATAAGGCGGTTGGAGTCCGCACAAAGAAAACGTGTAACTGAACAACGCTTTTATTATTCTTTATTTTGCTTTCATTGTTGTTATTTATGAAACTTCAAATCCAAGGCTATGTTTACAAAGTGTTTGGTTTTTTTTTTTTTAATCAAAAGGAGTTTCATTAAATTAATATGAGAGATTACAATCTTGCTCCACACAACTAGATAAAAAACTAGGAGCCTCGTTAAAGATAGAGGGACTGGGAAGATTGAACGCATTCTAGACAAAACAATTGACAACACTATTAAACTCTATAACAAATTGAACGAAAGAGGCTACAATTTGAGATAGAACATCAGGTAAAGCAAAACAATCGAGTCAAACTTTGAATGATCAACATCATTTGAACCAACAACTATCTTAGCATTCATTTCAAAGATGACATGTTGAAAGTTTAACGTTTTTATCCACGAAAGAGCCTCAGGAAGTCCAATTTCTTTAACTTCATAAACATGACAACAACCAGCTTTGTAGACCGTTTTACTTGCTCCTTTCTAGACACATTCATTTTGTTGCTTCCAGATACTCCAAAGCAACATGCAAGTCTTATTAACCACTTGTTTATGAGGATATTCAAGAAGAGCGAAACAAAACTCAACAAAAGAATCAACATTTTTCATCAAAGAAGAAATCGATGACAGAAGGCCATCTTCTCTCCAATGCACAGTTGAAAAATGAAACAGAAGCTCCGGCTCCATTGCTGGATGTGATTCCAAGAGCCGCACGAGAACATCTTAATTTGATGTTGAAAATCTCGAACCCCCAACATCTGGCGCCGTCTGTGGCAACATCTAAGATCTTCCAGGTCGTGGGCCTCAAGCCCATTATCCTAAGAATATCCACATCAAAGATCAAATTAATTGTTTGTCTCATCGTGTTTGAGGATGCATGATATATATCGTTTAATGAGTTATGTACATATTGTTACTTACACTAATTTTGCTCTCTTTTCTTTTGATGCATAGCTTTTGGTTTCTTTGAATCTTTTGGAGAAATGACATCAACAAATCTAGTAAATACATGTTCTTTATAATAGGCTTTGAGGATTTGGAGAATTGGTAGTATTAGTTTTGTTAGACAATAATAATATTTCCAGATAGCCTTGAACAAAATATTCTACCATAAAATGCCTTAAATCAGCTCCTCAAATTGGTGAGTGCACTCATCATGTGTACATTAGTGTCCTGCTTCTGTTTGTTATATCATAATCTCTACCTTCTATATATATACTAAAGTGTCATAGATCAGTCACACTTCCATGTGTCTATTATTCATGGGGTTGAAGAGAAAATAAATTAATTATGCATTCATTTAGGGGATTTTCATCACATGAAAATTTCGGAAAATCAATTAAATTTAGGATTTCGAAAGGAAAGACGTTGAGAGTGATTCATGAACTGACTATCTTAGCCATTATTAATAGATAAATATTGGTCTCAACTTCACAAAAGAACATTAATGATCTATGGAATGCTCAGTCGATTGATGACACAAGTGATGAATGAAGAAAAATATACCTCAAATGAATTCATACTTAAGGTTCCTAAATATATGTACTGCATTAAAGAATGAAAAATGATATTTTCCTTAGATTAATTAAAATGTAATTCCACAATACGAAAGAGTTCAAATCCATACAAATAACACATCATAAAGAATATCCACAAATTAGAGGTGTGACAGCTCTGACTAGCTAGCAAATTTCTGACAAAAATTGAATGAAATGTGGGTGTTTTATCACAAAATCATGAATGATGAAATTGATTTTTAGCCTTAGCTAGGATTGAGTGAAATTGCTGGTAATCCTCCTCTCCTCCAATTTCCACCAGAAAAATTGAGTGGTTAAAAATGTGAAGCCATTTAGGTCGTTCATTCTCATCTTAAATAAATCATGTTTTCAAATTATATATATTTTTTTCAATTAATACTTAATGTATTAATTAATTATTCCATTTCCTCTCCTCTTCTCTTTTCTTCTTCCTTCCATGGACGGCATCAAGGGGGTAAGTGATGATACCAACCTGCACCAACCTGAATATATGATAAAAATTATATAATTTACACTATTTTTGGAAATTCTTTTTTATTTTTAAATTTTCATTTATTTGTGTCTTACAAGATATCATCATCTTGTATTCTGCTAACATATGGTGTTCCATGCCGCAGGAGCTGAAATCAATTTTCAAATTTCCCTTTGATTTAAGCTCAATTTGAGAAAAAATCAATCGAAAATTTCGATCATGCCTTGAGAAATGATCAGAAAATGAGATATTTAGATTGCAAAGTGAAAACCTCGTGCACTTTAAAGGTGCACTCAAAGAAAAAAGAAATTCAGATTGCAAAGAGAAAAAAATATTTTGACCCATAATTGTTCATACATATATATAATGTCAACATGCATATCAATATACACAAGCATATATAAAACACATTAGTCAATGTGCTTTTCTAGACCAAGGGGATATTGACTAATGTGACATATATATACAACATCTATCTATTTATATATATATACAGTCGATTACTTAATTAAGTAATATATTATTAAATAAAATGAATATTGAATGCAGAAAGCCCGGATGTCGACATCATCAGTGCCTCAATTTGGAGGATGGGATGGAAAGAATTTGGATGAAACAAATTACTCAGTGGTGTTTGGAGAAGCCAGGGCCAACAAGAAGAAGAATAAGACTACTCTAAATAGCCTTGGCAATGAACGTGAATTGCTCACTACCAAACACCAACTCATTACCAATAACCAAACGCCATCTCCTGTGGTACGTAACATTAATTTATTCTCCATTTATTTCTACTTTATTTATTTATTCAACCTACTTGCATTCATGCATCATTCATGCATACCTTGATCAGTATATTATTCTCTCATACTGTGTTGATAGTCCATATCCCCTTGGTCATTAATTTGGAGCACATGGACTATCATCACATGTCAGAGACACACATTAATATTGCATGCTCTTACATGCATTATAACAAATGGTGTTATGATTGTGTTTTAAATGGTGCACACAAGGGTTTGTATTTCAGCTGCTGCACTTAGTGTTTTAAAGTTCGTGTATTATTGAAAAAGTCTTCTCGTAAATAGTTTTTTTTATGATAATGTTGTTGTCGCTAATATTGTTGCAAATAAGTTTTTTTAATTACTTTTTATGACAATTTTCAATTTATATTTTCAATTTTTGCAACATGCATTGTCGCAAAAAATAGACTTTTCACGACAACTTTCATTGTTGCAAAAATTCTCATCGTAAATACTTTTTTTTATATGTAACAAGTAATACCTTAAGTAATATATTAATTTCTATAAAATATATATTTCAATTATACAATTGCAAGTCATACCTTATAAGTAAGCAACTAATATCTTATGAATATACAAATAATATCTTTCACTAAAACATATATTTCAGTTATACAAGTAATACCTCATCAGCAAGTAACTAATACTTTATGAACATACAACTAATACCTTTCACTAAAACAAGTAAAATTACATGTAATATCTTATAAGTATACAATTCATACATTCGGGATATATAGGTTTTTGTGTTTATGTATATAACTTTTTTTCTTTTCTTTTTTTTTTTTTAAAATTTCAATTTTGATCCAAAATTTTGACTGGATAAATTTCATAATTTATATATAAATTCTCAATTTTAGACTCAAATTTTGAAATTCTGATTAAGAGGCTCGATTTATCCTTATTTCTTAATTAAATGCTTAAAATTAGATTGAGTTCTCAATTAAAAAATAGATAATGGATGAAGATTGTTTCAAAATTACTCTAACTTGCTATAACTTATTCAAAATGTAAATACATATTTATGAAACATAAATAAATATGTCAATATAAATAAAAATAAAAAGAAATATAAAAGAAAAAGGTTAATATATTCAAAACATAAATACATTTTTGTCTTGGAATATAAAGAAATGAAATATTGTTTTGGATTGAGAATGCATCTAATTGAGTTAATTGCAAAATACGTCTTGTAACTTATACCTAGTTGCATCCGTAGTCTTTTATCCTTTTATTTTATCAATTTTAATCCTTTAACTTTTTAATTGCTCAATTTTGGTCCAATCTGGATCGAAATTTGAAATTTTCATCGGAAATTGCACGTTCACAGCACGTGAGTCCTTCAAATTGGAGATTTTTCATACTTCCGGTCATTTGACTTACGTGGTGCTGAGATAATATCCACCTCATTTACTCATCCTAGTAAAAAAAATCAGATTAAACCCACTTAATTGGAAACAAAAACAAAACATCAAATTTCTCTCTCCAGAATCAAAAATACGTTCTAAAAAAAAATCCCAAAATCACATCTACAACCAAATTCAATCACATCCACATCATATTAGCTTGGTGGGTTTTGAGAGTTCTCCAAAGCTTTTTCGCCATCTCATTGGAGGCGTAGCTCTGGCGGATGTTCCCCCGAAGTGCCACCACATCGTGGGCGGAGTAGGGGCAGCGCGTCAACTTGAATCTCTTGGAGTTCCACCATGCTTGCATCTCTACTACTTCTATTTCAAATCTCCCTTTGTTAGAAGCAGAAAATTAACACACAAACGACACCAGCGTTTGCCCAAGCCGTAGGCTCCCCCAAATCTTAATTAAGCGTAAAAAAAACATAACAATCCCTAATTAAAGTACTTAAATAAGGTTTAACCTAACTATCAAAAAATAGAACATGAAGCAATAATAAAAATAACTAAAATAGAAACAATTAGAAATAAACTCTGGTCTACTAAGTCCGCTTGCGACGCCGATAAACCAACAACAGCCAAGGCCCGTCTTCCTGAAGTGCAGGCCCATTGGCCTCCTGCTCTCTATCAACTCTCTCCCCCTTCGAAACAACCTTGTCCCCAAGGTTGAAGTGAGGGAACTGCTGCTGAAATTGCTTTACCCACATCCATATAGCATCATCTTCAGACTGGCCAACCCACTACACCAATACCTGATCCACATCTTCCCAATTTTCCTGCACATTTCGCCCGGCCAAAACCACATCCGGCTCATACATCGGCTCACGGGTACCTCTAGACTCTCAGGCAACTCAGTTTCCACTGGATGATCCCCCACAACCCAACGCAACTGCGACACATGGAACACCGGGTGAATCCAGCTAAACGCCGGTAAGGTAAGTCGATAGGCCGCCGGCGCCACATGGCCCTCAACAACAAAAGGACCATAAAACTTTGCAGCAAGTTTATGATGGGGCTGTTTTGCCATAGAAGTTTGCCAATGCGGCCTTACTTTAAGAAATACGCGATCCTCAATCGCAAAACCCACCTCTCTTCGACGCCGATTCGCATGCTTAATCATTTGTTGTTGTGCCTTCTCTAAATTTCCCTTCAAACAGCGTAGCAACTCATCCCGAACCCCAAGAATCTCCACCACAACTGCCATACGGCACTCCCCCGATAAAAACCGCCGAATAGATGGCGGCACACGCCCATACACCACTTTAAAAGGGGTCATCCCGGCGGCAATTTGGAAAGCCGTATTATGCCAATACTCTGCCCAAGACAACCAACAGAGCCATTTTCTAGGCTGATCACACGTGAAGCAACACAGGTAAGTCTCCAAAACTCTATTCAGCACTTCCGTTTGCCCGTTTGTTTCGGGGTGGTACGCTGAAATGAATTTCAATTGAGTACCCGAATGTTTGAACACTTTCTTCCAAAAAGTACTGACAAATAACGGATCTTTGTCGCTAACAATGGACCTCGGAATACCATGTAGCCGTATAATTTCCCGAACAAAGACGTCCACCACAGACCGAGCTGTAATCAGCGGCTTCAACACTATGAAATGTCCATACTTGAACAACCTATCCACCACCACCATAACACACTCTGTACCCTTGAGACTTGGGCAAACATGTAATAAAATCCATAGCTACATCTTCCCACACCAAATCCGGTATCGGTAACGGTTGCAACAACCCTGCCGGTGACATCGTTTCATATTTCGATTTTTGGAAAATCAAACACTGCGCTACATACTCTTGTACTCGTCGAAACATCCTCTTCCAGTACACACTACTAGCCAGCTGCCGATAAGTTCTAAGTGCCCCAACGTGGCCAAACCCCGACGTATCATGAAACTCGTGTAGCAACCTTAGTATCCACTCAAAATTAGCTGTCATAACCAATCTTCCCTTAAAGAACAACCGCCCATCCACTAATTTGAACCCCACATGGCTGCTAGGATCGGCCTTCAAGGCCTGTACCATCCCCCGAATATACTCATCCTGCTCTTGCTCCTCCAACACCTCTTTCATTTCTAGCCAATTTGGTCCACTCATCGCTGCCAGCTCCCCAACCTCGGTCATTTAAGATAACACATCCACTGCCGAATTGGAGATTTCGGGCTTGTACTCGATTTGGAAGTCATATCCCAGTAACTTGGCCACCCAAATCTGCTGCGACGGAGTCACTATTTTCTGTGAGAGTAAATGTTTAAGGCTATTGTGATCCGTGCGAACAGTGAACCGACGACTCACCAAGTAAGGTCTCCAATGTTGTACCGCCAAGACTAGTCCCATCAATTCCCGCTCATAGGCTGATTTCGTAAGGCTGCGATCCACCAACGACTTGCTGAAATAAGCAAGAGGACGTCCCTCCTGCATCAAAACTACCCCCACGCCGATCCCCAAGACATTGCACTCAATCACAAAATGACCCCGGAAGTCAAGCATAGCCAGAACCGGTGCCTCTGTTAGCGTCTTCTTCAAACTGATGAAAGCAGTCTCCGCTGTTCCAGTCCACTCAAACACATCCATCCTCAATAAGGTTGTAAGCAGCCTCGCAATCAACCCATAATTTTTGACAAAACACCAGTAATAGCTTGTCAACCCCAGAAATCCTCGACACCTCTTGAACCGAGCACAGTTGTGGCCAATCTACCACAGCACTAACCTTAGAGGGGTCCATCTCCACACCATCTGCTGATATAATATGACTAAGGTACTCAACCTTGGACCCCCCAAATACACACTTCTTGCGATTAGCCTTAAATTGATTCTTCTGCAATATACTCAACACCAAAGCCAATTGCTCATGATGATCTGCAACAAAACGATTGTAAATTAGAATATCGTCAAAAAACACCAAGACAAACTTTTGTAAGAACGGCCTGAACAAGTCGTTCATCGTGGACTGAAAAGTGGCGGGTGCATTCGTGAGCCTTAATGACATCACTAAAAACTCATAATGCCCACCGTGAGTTCGAAAAAATGTTTTTGCAATATCTCGGTCAGCTACCCGTATTTGATGATACCTTACTCGGAGATCAATCTTTGAGAAGATCACTGTTCCAGCCAATTTATCCAACATCTTTTGAATGACTGGAATTGGGTATTTGTCGGGAACCGTTACTTGATTTAGTTCCCTATAGTCAACACAAAACCGCCAGCTGCCGTCCTTCTTTTTAACCAACAATATTGGGCTGGAGAATGGGCTGGAACTTAGGTGAATGATGCTTGCCAAGAGCATGTCGGCCACTAGCCTCTCAATCTCATCTTTCTGGTTATGCCCATATCGATATGGCCGAACAAATACTGGTCCAGTACCCGGTGTTAATTCAATTATGTGGTCCGTAGGTTGCCGCGGTGGTAAGCTCCGTGGCTCATCGAACACCTTGAATGCACTCAAAACATCTGTCACCTGCCCCTCATTCGGGCTCCCGAGCATGGCGGGCTCATTCTCTAGCATAACTGTCCAAAACTCAACATCCCGAGTGTGAATCAACGCCTGCAATCCGACCTGGCCCCGACACATCATCGGATCACCCCTCAACAATACGTAGCTGCCCTGCCAATCAAACGACATGGTCATTGTTTCCCAATTAGTTCGCACATCCCCTAATGTCGCCAACCAAGCTATACCCAATATCAAGTCCACTCCCCCGAGTGGAAACACAAAGCAGTCTGTTTTCACCACACAAGCGGACAATGAGAATGACACATCTCGGCAAATTCCCTCGAACTCCTAGAGACGTCTGTCTCCTAATTGTACCCCAAATCCCCGTCTGCTCAGGCCTCAATTTTAGCAGAGAAACCAAGGTCGCCGAAATGAAGTTATGGCTGGCGTCACTGTCCACAAGAACAGTCACCGTCCATCCCCCTGTTACACCTTTGAGCGCATGGTGCGAGGGCCAGAGATTCCGACCATCGAGTATACGAGCAAGGCCACTTCTTCCTCATCCTCCTTCTGTGCTTCCTGTTCCCCCAACTGCTCAATTTTCTCAGGTGGCACAAATGTTTCTGTCTGGTTCAAGTCGATCACTTCATCCTCTGTAATCATTACCTGTAATTGCTTAAGCGGGCAGTCATGCCCTGGAGTATAAGGCTTCTTACAACGAAAACAAAGTCCTTTCGCGCGTAGGTCGGTCAGTTCCTACGGTGAAAGACGCGTGAACCTGGAGTGGCTCGTGGATTGACTTGTCATCGAGGATCCGAACCCGTGCACTCATCCCGAAGAGACGCGATGAGGTCGTACTCCCTCCTGACACATGGCTGCTCACTGTCGGACTTGAGGCCAGTCTCATGGAGCTCGCCGCCTTATTGTAACTATTTGAACGGTACTGCTGGTTGTTAAAGTTCTATTCCATTCGCCCGTCTGACTGAACGACCAGGTTATCCTCAATGTCCCTGGCCAACTCCATGGCAGTCTCCAAGTCGGCGGGTCGTAAAAGCCTCAAAGAACTCTGTATTCTGTCTCGCAGCCCCTTCATGAAGTACCTTAAATAATGAGCATCGCTCAGACCGGGCACTTGACTCGCTAGTTGGACGAAAACAGTCACATATTCATCCACATGTCGGCCAATCGTTCAAACGTACTGCCCTTAAACCGAGTGTCAAAACGGGTCGTCAGGGCCTGGGGAAATTCCTCTCATGTGATGTTCGGCTTCCGAGACCGCATCCAAGAGAACTAATACAGCGCCGGCCACTCCATCGCCACCATGGCCGACACCACCTTCAACTCCGGACGGGTCTGATGGATTTCGAATTGCTGATTTACCCTAGGGAGCCACCTAATAGGATCTGCCCCCTCAAATGCCGGCAACATCAACGACGAAGTCACAGGCCTTGGGGAAAGAACGGGCTGTGTCTCGCCCTTCGTCTCCGCTGTTCCTCTTTCTTTTGGGCCTAGGTCGATAGATGATTCCTCCGGTGATGGGCTAGGCACCATCACCTTCTGCGCCAATTTGTCCAGGGTATTCGTGATCGCATCCAATTTTACATTCGTAAACTGTTACTCCTCTCTAATTTCACCCTGTTTTTCTTCTAACTTCTCCATGCGCTGATCAATGGTAGAACGAGTCATCATGATTGATGCGGCGGTGGATAGGTGATCCGATAGGTCGGACAAATGTTAGAAGCAGAAAATTAACACACAAACGACACCAGCATTTGCCTAAGCCGTAGGCTCCCCCAAATCTTAATTAAGCATAAAAAAACATAACAATCCCTAATTAAGTACTTAAATAAGGTTTAACCTAACTATCCAAAAATAGAACATGAAGCAATAATAAAAATAACTGAAATAGAAACAATTAGAAATAAACTCTGGTCCACTAAGTCTGCTTGTGACGCCAATAAACCAACAACGGCTGAGGCCCGTCTTCCTGAAGTGTAGGCCCATCGGCCTTCTGCTCTCTATCACCCTTCCTCCTCAATTGTCTGCTAAAAAATATAATAATAATAAATCAAAACAAAACCAGAGAATTAAACAGGAAAAACTAAGTCAAAGAAAATAAGAAAGGAGATGATCATAGAATGCACCGAGAAAGATGCAACCTTCGATAGAACTCGAAATAGATTCTAGCCAAATTTTTTTTTCTATACAATTGTTGTAGTGAAACGAATTGATGCAAACAAGTGAGGCCAAGTGCCTGATTTCTTGAAAGATTTTGATGTTAAGATTTGGATTTAGAAATTGGGGTTTTTGGGTCTGACTTGGATTTGATTTTTTAGGGATTTTTGAAAGGAAATTCCAGTCTTGTTAAGGATGATGTTGAAATGAGGTGGATATTATCTCAGCGCCACATAAGTTAAATGACCGGAAGTATGAAAAATCCCCAATTTGAAGGACTCACATGCTGTGCACATGCAATTTCCGGCGAAAAATTCAAATTTCGACCCAGATAGGACTAAAATTGATAAAGTAAAAAGATAAAGAACTACGGATGGAATTAGGTATAAGTTACAAGACGTATTTTGCAATTAACTCGCATCTAATTTGAAACTTCAAATTCAAAAATAAAGTTAAATTAAGCCTCTTATTGAAAGATTTCAAATTTTAGGTTTATAATTGAAAATTAATATATAAATTGAGTCTTATGAATCTTTTCAATTTTGACTCGTTCATAATTGAATGACTAATTTTATTGGTTTTTATAATTATATATTTTAATTTGATATTTTTCCCAATTATAGTACAAATTTAATCGAAAAGTTTGATATCAATGAGACAACTACTCAATTTTTATTTTTATTTTTTAGAACTGACATGAATATGATGCAGCCAAATTTGTGGTTTTCGTTGTACCGGAGAGATTGATCTATGTTCGAAGAAAGTCTTAAATTTGGGGTTCATAGAACAATTTCATCTTCGTACAACCAAAAATCCCAATTTCGAGCTTCACTCCAACATTATCGGAGCTTATGTAATTTAATTTCACATAAAATCAAAATTTCAATTAAAATCATATTAAAAGTAAAAATAGATAATAAAAAATAACGAAAAAAACTTGAAAAGTTAGTTGTTTAAAGATGAACATAGTCAAAAGGAGAAGACAAAAATTGTCCTTATTAATTCGTTTGAACTAAAATAATTTTACTGTAAATTTATTAATATAAAATACAGATAACTTTTAAATTTGTTTAACTAGGAGAAGGGCTTTCATTTTGATATAATTAAGAAAATATTTATAATGCGAGTAAAAAGATTAATTTATATTCTAAAGCACAAAAACTCATGTGCACCAGGTGCATGGATCTTATCCGGGTCGATCCAACCCGAATTCGCGAATTTCTATTTTTTTAAAAAAAAATTTCCAAATTTTTGTCTTGACCTTTATGTTATAAATATGTGACCTTTATATATAATGTGTGACCTTTATGTACAAACATCCGTACCTTTATGTCTGTAACTTAAAAAAAAATGAAGATTTTCAACACAATTTGTATTGTATACCTTTTTGTGATATCAATGTGACTTTTATGTTATATGAAGTCACATTTATGTACAAATATTCTGACCTTTATGCATAAAGGTCAGAATATTTGTACATGACATGATATAATATAAAGGTTACATTGATATCACATAAATATATACAGTTCAAATTATGTTGAAAATATTCATTTTTTTCTAAGTTATAGTACATAAAGGTCATGATAGTTGTACATAAAGGTCACACATTTATAACATAAGGTTACACTAATACAACATAAAGGTAACAACCTGAAACAAAAAAAAAAAAAAAAAAAAACTAAATTAAAAAACACGAGGATTCGGATCAAAACTGGGTTGACTCGAATTGCATGCACACAAGACCAACTCATTCTAAAGTAATAAGTAGTATAGTAAGTGTAAACAAACGTAATAAAAAAAAAATCTCATTAAAAAGGCATTTTAATTAATTCGGATTAAAGAACTACTTATTATTCCTCTATTGATACTTAAATATGTTCTTTTTACAAATATACAAAGATATATAAGAAAACTCGTACTCCTTTATACAAAAATGATAAAAACATATTTTTGTCCAATAATTCTTGTTGGTTTGTGTAAAGAGTCTGATATAGAACCTAATGATACGTGATTCTTATGAAACTCGATTGTAAAGAAAAATATTTTGCAGCATATTATTGTTACATTACTATTGAGGTTGGTTTCATGAATAATCAAATATTAGGTTATATATATATATATATATATATATATATATATATATATATATACTAAAATGATAAAATGTCCCCCCATAGGCAACTATTAATATGCCCATTGATGATGTACAATAATTTCATTTCTTTATTATATGAAAAGTGAAATTAATAAGTATACTGGATATCTGACACATTAATGGTGGACACAATCATGAATAGCTTCGAAGAACTTTATGTCCTTGTATGTTAGCATCCACTATAGGTTTAATCATGTGGGTTGAATGTAAAAATCAATATGAAGTATGGTTATTTTTCAATAGATAATCTAATTTTTTTATTTTTTATCTGATTGCAACCTCAAGTTCAACACTTTTTCAAAGTGTAAACTAAACATTTTTTTCTAACAATTTTTCTGATGAAATGCACAAGTGACTTGCACGTGATTTTCATAAAAAGTTTATAATAAAAAAAACAACTTGAAATATGACTAATTTTCAATTTACAATCTAAATTTTTATTAATAACATATTTATTCTTATGAAAGTCATGTGCGAGTCACGTGTTATGTATTTTTGCTGTAAAAGTTGTCAAAAAAAATTTAGGTAGCACTTTGAAAAACTTATGATCTTTGCTGCAATTAGATTAAAACAAAGTTTAGTTTGCAAATTGAAATATATCATACGTTACATTGATTTTTGCATTTAACCCTAATCATAATATATTTATAGGTGCATCTCTCAAGTAAACATCTTAGATTCGAGTTTTCTCTTCCTCAAATGCAATTCAAAAGGGATAAATGGTTTTTATATATGATTTTTGTGTGTATTTTTATTAAACAAATTTAGAGGGGGAATTTAATGATAAAAAGAATGTCAAAGTTGATAAATTACAGAAATATACACATCAGGGCTTTTTAAGCCAGGATGCGTATATTTTTTTTAATTTAGTTTTATTTATTTTATCTAGAACATGTGATATGAATTTCACATCGTGAATTAAAACATATAAAGTATCAACTCACTTGAAGAAATTTGCAATTATGTGCAATAGTTATATTAATATAACTGTTTCTAATAATTTTGTGATATATGTTGGCCACGCAGCAAAGAAAGAAAATGGAAGAGAAGAAGAAGAAAGAGGTAACATGCCTTAGTTGTTTTTTTTAGGATATGATATCCATTTTGGTTATCGCCTTTCCACAACTGAGAACCAATTGTTCTATAGCTAAACCAGTCTTAGATTGCAAATTTGCTCTATGGCTGCATATACTATATTAATAGAATATTATATTATTGAAAAAAAAAAATGTATTGCAATCTTTTCTCACCCATGATATCAATTATGGTGCAATTTTTACTCTAAATTTAGTAGTTTGATTTATATCATTTGTTGAGAAAATTCGGACTCACAATAACATCAAGATTGTAAAAATATAATTAAATAGGAAAAAAATTAATAAACATCGTAAAAGTTTTTTGTTCTAAGACTTGTCAAAACTCAATATGTCGAATGAGAAATGTGTTTTCATACAACTTATATAGAGGTAACTTTGTAGCTTTAATTCTTCATTAACAATCTAATATCTTACTATATAACAACTTAATTATATAACAATCAAATGTATAATAGAAAAGATGGCATGTCAGCCAACTTGCTAATGACGTGGCAAATTTTGGGCCACATCATATCATTTCTATTTACTCTTCCACCTTGTCTTTCTTCAATTTCCTGCACCTTAACAAAATAAAATAATGCATGTTCACTTTTGTCCATGATATATTGGTTACAGTAAAAAATGAGATTCATTTTTTACCTAATTATTAGATAAAGAATGAAGTGAGCACATTCTTGTGAATATTTAATTCTAGGAATTTATGTACTCAAATTCAGAAGATGCAATGATTTTACGACATGCCTGATTAATTTCCAAATGATAATCGACTCAACTAATCCTTATTCTCACCTTTTATTCTTCTTTCTCAAACACAACCAAACCTAAAATAATATGCAAATTAATTTCAATTTTCCATGGAATGCTAGCAAATATTTCACATACACAAGACACAACACGTTGCGAGTGCATGCATGATTTATTGTGTGGAAACTTGTAAATAAAGGACTAGATATAATTAATAGAGGTGGAATTTGATGTGCACTTATATACCATGTAAGAAAAGTTGGTTATTATTATAGAGGTCGACTTAGATGTATTTACCAATTATAAAATGTCAGTGATTTATAGAGTTGTTATTTTATTCTTGTCTTATATAAAAAGTTGGTGAATATTATATAGATAAGATTTGATTTAATTATCGTGTATAAAACGTATATGATTATCTTTCTCTCGTAAATGCATAATTCAGCACCTGGTGAATTACACGAGATACACTATTCACCATCCATCTTCACACAAAAAACACATATGTCCATGTATATATATGTATACAATTGGACGGTAGACAATGCACTTGGTGTAATCCATCTGGTGTAGACGTCTTGTAAGTAAATTTAATTTTTTGAGAATCTTATATATTATATAAAACATTTGGGATGTGGCAAAATCAACCACAATTTTTCTCAAATTCAATTGTATATTTTTTCATTTAAAAATGAATAACGCTTTTGTACCCTGGGTACGGGCGCCCAACTCGACCCACATGCCATATAAGGGCAAAGCTGAGGTACCACGCCACTTCTCTTCTTCTTCTCAATTTTTTTAGTATGAATTTGTCTTCTTTTTCTCATTTTGTAATGCCTATGACAAAACGGAGCATAATTGGCTAATTAAATATTTAAATCCATAATTATTTGATTTAATTACATGCGTTTCAGAAAAACGATATAATGCATAATTAATTTATCGGGTGTTTTTCTGTAGCGTGTGGGTGTGTACAGGTTGCTTTGTAGGTGTGTGTGAGTTGCCGGCGATGGGGGTCGCCGGCAACGGCGGGAGCAGCGATGGGGAGAGCAAGGGGCATCAACGAGTGTTAGGAGTGCCGACGACTGTCCGCAGGCAGTGCTCGACACGCCGTTTGAGGTACTGTTGGGATATTTCAGTAGTTATCTTGATAAGACAGAATAGTATGCGTAATAAGACAATGAAGTTTGCTAAAGAAAGTTTCCACTGATTACTTGATCAAAAGTTTTTCTTTCTATGAATAAAATCATGTAATGGTTTTCCAAGAATTAAGGAAAACCAACCTTAGAAGAAATGAGAATACATTTTTTAAGGGTCAACAAGCTGTATGGAACAGTAGGTTGAAGGAAGTATCTGCATATGAAGCAGATAGCATGCTGCAAGTAGAAGACAACAAGCTGTGGGGAACAACATGCTGAAAGAACAACAAAGGAAGCATAAATCTATAAACAGGAAAGCTATCAGCAGGTTACAAGAGCAGAAAGCTACAAGCAGGAAGCTGTTAGCAGACTACTAAAGTCAACAAGCTGGAAAGGAGCAGCAAGCCTAAGACAACAATAAGCAGCATCGGGAAGATCATGTAGTATGAAGAAGAACAAAGTTAACTGACATCAAGAAGCTGATGCATGAACTTCAGCCATGGACCCATATCGACTTGACAAGTCAGCAGGAATGTTAGAAAGGTCCAGAGGTAAATAGTGGGCGTATTAAATGCTCATGTCAGGAGCAGCTCAGATGCATTTAATGCGACCACAAAGAAGATCTTGAAGATCAAGCTTATATTCAAAAAGGAGAAGGATCTCTCTTCAACGGATACTTCTCAACGAATAGATTCTCAAGATATATAAATAGAAGGTGTGGCTGACTGAAGAAAATTGTTGAGCAGAGTCGAGAGGAAAATCAGATATATTCCAAAGCTTCTCAAGTTTATCCATGTTCAGCCACTCAACCTTTTAGAAACAGTCAACAACATCATTGGAGCTATCATAGATCAAGACTGTTTCGTACTAGTTGAAGAACCTTTTATTTTCTTTTAACCATTGTGATGTGTGTGCTAGGTTGTTTATGGTGTAACTTAGTTGAGAGCAAGGGGCAGCAATGGGTGTTAGGAGTGCCGAAAGCTGCGCGCAGGCAATGCTCGACACGCCGTTTGAGGCACTTACGAGGATGGGATCGGAACACTATTTTTATGGCAAATATTAGAGAGTATAAGAAGGTCTCCACTAAGTTTGGTGGCCATCCGAGGTCGGATGACCGAAGAGGAATTTTACGAAGTTGAAGCTGCATTTCTGCATCCGAACTAGAGATAGTTGCAGAGCAGAAGGTCTAAACAAAAGCATTTCCAAGAATTGTCATATGGGGTGTTCTTCAATGAGTTGAGAACATTCCCACCAAGTATCGCCTTGAGGTGAGTTCGTTTAAGGGGTATACGACGTGCTGAGGCCAAGGGTGGCAGTGTAGTGATAGCTTGTTAAATATTAACGACAGGGCACGTCCAAAGGATGCACTATGTTCGGGTATCGAGTTTGAGTCACCGAGGAGATGTCGTCGCTGGCCACTGTGAGACGACGATAAAGAGACGTATGCAAAGGACCCCATTAATTTCAGGGATGTAGCAGTTTTCCAAAGATACCACTTGATTGAGGTGAAAGAACGAACTTAGGATTTAGAAAATCGAGCTTTGCGAGGGTTACCACCGAACAAGGTGGGGGTAACTTCTAAACCTTAAGCTTTAAGTTTCTGTTAATAAATGCATGAATGACGATAAATGAAAGCGTGTTATGTGAGCCCGTGCTTAATGAAATGAACCTTAATTGCGATGCTTTGAGAATTTATGATTAGTGAAACAATTCTTAAACGATATGAAATGATTGAATCCTATGTGTTTTGTTTATGTGGGGTAACTTCTAATCCTATATGTTTGTGTTTTCCGTACTTGATATATGAATTGTTGAACCTTATGTGTTATAATTATATATTGTGATTATTGGGTTCATGTTATTATTTTGATGGATTGGGTGGTCCGTAAAAACACCGATAGTCAGGGATGGATCGGGTGGTGCGTAAAAACACCAATAGCTAGAGATGGACTGGTGGTCTGTAAAAATCACCAACGGTATAAAAACCATTTTGTATGCTACGGAGGGACCGGTGGTCCGTAAAAAGCACCAACGGTATAAAAATCATTATATAGGGTAAGACGGGTTACTTTCGCACTTATTTGCATGTATGTGTTATACATTCTATATACTGTGTCTAATTGCCGAACCTATATATGTTTGATTGGTGTAACTGCTTAATAACTGTTAAAACATGGAAATTATCCCAACGAGTGTATTTAACGCACTCACCCCCACGTGTATTCACGATACAGGAAACAATGAAAGTGTATTCACCATATCAGCTGGGTCCTTTTTTCCTTTTTGTCTTTTTGGTTTTGCCCTTTAAACATCGTTGTAAAAGTTAAACCGTTATTCTATGTTATGGATCCTGATGATTTTCCGCTGCTATGTTTTCAATGTTTTCTCCCGGCTATGTGCCGAAGGTTTTAAACATGTAAAAATCATATGTTATTAGTTTCCGAGGTTTCTATTTTAAAATGTACGTCTCTTTTCTCTTTCTTCCTGGTGCGCCCACAAAGAAAACTATGATATTTTCAACTATGAAATTGGGGCGTGACACATTTAATTTCCCTTGTGTGACGTCGTCTTCTTCTCTATGAAGTTATCCTCATTCGAATCATGATTCCATATTTGTGATTTCTTCTTCTTCATCTTCATCTTTTTCATCTTTCTCATCTTTGCAGATTTAGATGATTGATTTCAAATTACAATCCTGTTACAATGTTTTAAAATATTGAAAATCAATTACTGCAGTAATATGAAATTATTTACAAAAATAACGAGAATGAAAGGAATGAAAATAATAAGTTTTACTTCTAATATTTAGACTTATGCTTTACACTACAATGAAAAACTTTAATTATATAATCAATATATTTAATTATATGAAGAATATCTAATATTTATTTTATATTTCAATAATAATTTTTAGTAAAACAAAATAATTACTATTGAAAAAAGCAATCCACCATATCAGGAAAGCAAAGTATTCACTTTTCAATGAAACAATAAAATTCATAGCAAGGAAAATAGACTTTGATTGATCGATCAACAACTTAATTTCTAATTGAATATCAAAACTATTGGATTTTGATATGAGGTGTACTTGAAAATGATTCAAATGATAAACGGGAATGTTGAGGCAAGAGTTGGACTCTTTCTCCGTAAGATGAAATTACCCCTTATTCAGTGCTTTACGGTCTATGAAACATCCCAAAGATATAACAACTTACTAACTTAAGGATGACAATACAACAATCCAAAAGGTCTTCGGTGAATGAAAACAATATTTGGAACTTTTTAAAACAAGAAGATGAGAAGACTGCAATTGCTAGAATGCTAATAATGCAAGTTGTAGTGGAGTGAATCAAATGATTGAATGTGCAGTCTATTTATAGAAGTTGAAGATGTGTAATGTCTTTCCATAAGTGACATCTTTTAACTTGAAATGATGTCTTTTCATAATTAGACACATTTTGGTTTGAATTGAAGTGTTTCCATAATTAGACACATTTTGGAATGAATTAGTGTGTCTCACAATGTTTCAGATTAGATGCATCCATTTAATTTAGGTTGCATCAATTCAATTCAAACTCATACATTTTCGCAACTTCACACATCTTCAAATATTCACACATTTTCAATTTAAGTTGCAACTTTAAGCATTAATTTCTATCCGAAATTGGATTCGAGAAAATAAATACTCTAAATTTATCTACTCGAAACATAGATTTCAAATTTGCAACTTATTTTCATTTTTAACAAATGAAACATCATATAATAATTATATAAGGTTTCTATTCCTCTATCCTGAAGGCAAAGAGCTTGATTTATTCTCTGAGTTTTATTATGTTAATTCATCTGAAACAAACTTGATATTGGATATTTCAAATGATATTTTTTTAAAGATTGAACTCAGAGAATTTGGAGATAATGAATGATTATATGAGAAAATGCATAATTTATTTGCATTTCAAGTTTAGTTTTATCTTTTTCTGAATGTTATAATGGATCTATGAGTTTCTATAACTTAAAATGATGTTTACTTTAATATTTAATTTTTCAGTTTAATATATTATCGTAGTGCATTGTTGAATTTTTAGCATATGTAGGATGAAAATATTTTATGTTTGGTAGATAATGCTACCACTCACACTATTCTTAAAAATAAAAAATTCTTTCAAACTTTGACTGAGAAGAAAGGGAGTGTCACTACAATTTTTGAATAATGATATCTTGATAGTAGGTTCCGGTAGAGCTTCACTAGTTCTTCATATGTGTACTAAATTAGTTATTAATGATGCGTTGCTCTACCCCCAATCTAAACGTACCCTTCTCAATTTTAAGGACATCCGATCAAATAATTTTTATATTGAAACCAAAATTGAGAATAATATTGTGTATCTCCTAATGACTCAGTCCATAGGGTGTCGGAAACAAGTTGTCGAAAGCTTTCTTCTTTCTAATCAAGGTTGTATTATACATACATCCATCAACCTAATCTCCATTTTTCGATGGGGTGAAAAATTTCATGATCCAAATTCGTTCAAATTATAATATGAATGATTGAGTCATCCCTGACACGACACAACCTGATGTGTCGGATTTTGTCTGATTTCATTCGATATAATACATCAAGAAATAGAATTCCTTTTATAAAGAAATAATTTGTGAAACTTGCAAAAGAAAAACATGCAGTACGTCCCTTATTCTTCTTGAACGAATTCATGGAGATATATGTGAACCAATTTATCTAGCATTGGGTCCATTTCCATATTTCATGGTATTGATTGATGCCTCCACTAGGTGGACCCATGTGTGTTTACTTACCACCTGGAATAATGTTTTCCTAAATTCATTGCCAAAATTATTGAAATAAGGGTCCATCTTCCCGATTGTCCAATTAAATCCATTAGAATGGATGTTAGTGAATTCACATCGAAAGCATTTAATGACTATTGTACATCATTAGGAATTAAAGTGAAAATTCAATTCCTTACGTCCATATTCAAAATAGTCTAGCTGAATCATTGATCAAATGAATAAAATGAATTACTAGACATTTATTACAAAACTCCACCTTACCAATTTCATGTTGGGGTCATGCAATTTTGCATGCAGCTGCTCTAATTCAAATTAGCAGTGCACCCGCGCGTTGCGCGGCCTGTCATATTACGCAATATATATATATATATATATATCCATAATTAAATAGATGAACTAAATTATAGTGAAATATTTCCATAAATCATAAGAAATTTCAATTAAATTAGTTAACACAAATAATAAAATTTTAAAGACATCACATAACTTGTTATTGATATACTTGAGACCTAACACGCAACAAATTGAGAAAAGTCATAACACATGGATAAGACACTTTATTCAAACTGGATATTAAATTCAAAGGAAATATTAAAAAATCCACTGCATAAACAATACAATCTACAAATTTTGATAGACTTCCTTGTAAAAAACATTTTTAGTTGAACGAATATGTGGAATATCCTTATCATGAACCAAGATTTTCAAACTACCACGCCTCATCACACATGAAACAACAACATATAGCTGGCCATGGCTGAACACAGGTTTCTTCAATAGCAGACCAACATGAGAGAGTGATTGTCCCTGACTTTTATTAATTGTCATTGTATATGACACAATCAAATGGAACTGTCTTCTTTGAAACTTAAAGGGCAATCTCGAATCAGATGGAGTCAACGACATTCGTGGAATTAGAACTTCATGTCCCGCGTTACTACCACTCAAGATCTTTGCTTGCAACACATGAGTACCAAGTCTTATTATGACCATTCGGGCACCATTAAAAAGGCTAAGAGAATGATCAATATTACAGAGTAGCATAACATGAGTACCAACCTTCAATAATAATTGATGGTTCAGGACACCCGAGCACCTTATACCATTAAGAAATTCCGTAGTGTGAACATCAGCCAAGACACCATCATTTGAATTTGACTTGCATGCACTATCCGAACTCAAATAAGTTTTCGAGTCACCTGAATTCAATGAAGTCATGTATTCATTTACGCTGTCCACAACGTCAAGAGTTGGTGCCAGTATAGCACGATCTTTAAGATAGCTCACAACATCAACAGAAATTCCATTCAATTGATAGGTTTCATTAACAATATCCTTTATTGGATCATCCCAAGACCTCAGCAAAATATCATCAGGAATATCTACTTCGAGACATCTATCCTGATCAACTCCAATTGTATTATCCCCAATCGATGCAATCCATTCCGAAAACACCTTAATTTCCATGGCTTCAAGAGGTGAGAGCGACGGATTATCAAGCCTCATATTTTTCATCAACCTCAATAACTTGCAATTTTACCAAATTGTGGATGAGTTTATGGTCGCATATACAGTTATATAATTCACCTCAGCCAATGTCCTGATTTCTTCAATTGTACGTACAACAAAGTTCCCATTCAGCGGATCATCATTTTCCATCTCAAGCGCACCAAAAACAGGCAAACCAACAGCTTGTTGTCCCAAATCATCATCAAAGCTTTAAAATCCAAAAGATTTGTATTTCATTTGCATTTAGTGAATTAAAATGAATTCAAACCCTCATATATATTAAACACTAATAAAGTACTTGAAGCATACTTGTTTCTATATGCAGTTATCTTCATTAAATCGCCATCCAATATCATCTTAGTAGCATTATAGGTAGTAGAAACACTCACAACATCTACATAAAAATCCAAGAGATAACAAATCTCAAATTGAATAAAAACAAATCACAATATAGTTACACATGTTCAAGTACAATAACAAACAATAGTTCCTCTATAAACCTTACACCGGCATAATTAAAGGATCATGATAGGAGCCTCCCCACCTTGCCTCACCCTTTCCATCATCACATCAACATAATCCTCCTATAGAGTACAACTCAGTCGATTACGACTAAAGAAAATTCATTCCAGTATCAGAAAATAATTAACATTAGTAAAACAAATCCTGAAATATAACAAATCTGCATACCCATGATCTTTCAAGGTCACTTCCATCCACTTGGTAACCTGGTCGTTGTTGTTGGGAACACATGGTGAATTCAAGCTGACAACACGACCAATAACATCTGCACAAGCAATACAAAATAAGTCAGAAACAAAACAATATACCAACAAAAGACTTAAAATTATAAGTATTTATGATGGATGTTTCAGCTTGCTCATAAACCCATACCGATCATCTCAGATTCATTGAGATGATCAACTTTTGATACATCATTAAAATGCTTGAACTGGAAAATATGGAATGGGAATGTTGGATCAAAAAATTCAGTCACTCTAGTGCTATTGATAAAAATCAGCATGTAACGATGGTCAGTAGTCTTGAAACGCATCCTGTTGTTTGTGAACAAAATTCTTTACAGCATATAAATTTCCTTCAGCAAACTCTACATTCAGTCGAGGCAGCAGTTCAGTCTTGATGGTAACATGAACTCTTTGACCCTGGAAAATCCATGAAACAGTTGTCATATATTAGGCTTCATGAAGTTTTAATAGTTTCTAGCACAACATGCTGTATAGATTGATTGTGATATATATTGAAAATGAATACTTTTGCATCATGAAAAACACATTTTGTGCTTCGAAATCTCATAGCATTGCCATATGCAGGTACACGATAGCAACAAACCGACCTCATCTTCACAGCCCATTGAGTTCTTAAAGGTCCAATATCCCTCAACAAAGTGAAGCAGGGTGCCATGCTGTTAAAGAAAAACAAAACAGATCAACAGTTTATTATCTAACAAATGCAAGGGAAGTACTTCATATGGAATCATTTACTCACACTGTCCTAATTGAAATTGTTTGGTAAGCAACAAAACTAAAGCAAGAAGATGACTTGAACTGCAGTGTTTGAGAATGTAAGCTCCTCAAGACAAAGCACACCTTGCTTTTATAGCTGTTGAGGAATGCCAAGGATCACACCACTAATTTTCAATTAATCATTTTTTATGCAAAATACATATTAGTAGACAATCATCATTGTAGTTGTGCATGTGTGTGGATAAAAAGGACTTTTTAACCCCTGCTCTCTTCCATTAAACTGCGTTTAGATTGGTCGATAGTCATTATTGGATAAATTTGATGGATTAGGAAAATGGTTAATCCACCGATTGATCAAGAGATAGGTAGAGTATATCAAACACTCTAATGTGCGTTTCTTTTCCTATGGAAAATAAATCATCATTAATGCAAATAAAAATATTAAAAAATTACTTAAAACACTATTGGTCAAAATAGATTTCATTTGCATGCAACTAAAAATAATTGGTAATTAACCAAATTTCAATTGGCCAAAATAGAGGTGGAGTCAGTAAGCATCGTTAAAAAAAGCAATTAGGCGGCTCAATGTTCAGTTAAGCAATAATGAACACTCCATAACATAATATTAAATTATTAAAAACCAATTTTGAAAATACAAAATCCAGTATTTGTATCCCCATTGGATGCTCTATCAGAAATGAAATATAGTTCATCCTAAATTGCGTGCTGGAACCTTCTAAATCAGCAACCATTTTTCTATTCTTTTTTTCATTTTTTTATTACACTGAAAATGAAAAAAACTTTTCTTTTCCAATTTTTTTAATACCCAAAAAATTATGATGCATTTCGGCAGGAAAAGGGTAAATTTGAAATTATCACCAACTTCTTTGTTTTTATATATAGATAGATACGTCCAACTACATATCATGACTACTCCACTTTACAACTAATGCATGGGAAAAACCAAATATTTCCCATCTACAAATTTTTGGATGTGTTGTGTTTATTCCTATATCACCACCACAATGTACCTTTATGGGCCTCAAATAAAACTAGGTATGCATATATTAGTTTTCAATCTCTCCATAAAATACCTAGTGGCCATGACAATAGGTCAATTTATAGCTCGTTTTGTTGATTGTATATTTTATGAAGATTATTTCCCGACATTAGGGGCGGATAAGAGTCAAAAATTAAAAGAATGCCGAGAAATTTCATGGAATGTAGACAATCTTCAATAATTAGATCCATGCACTAGTACTGAACTGGAAGTTTAGAAGATAATTAACTTGCAGTATTTAGGAAGTACTCTGCCAAATGCGTTTACTAATTGTAAAAGAGCGACTAAATGATATATACATGTTGTCAATGCACCACAAATAGTGGAAGTTCCTAAAATTCAAATATATCAGCTCATATTGATGTTTTTATGCGCCTAAAGAATAAAAGACCTATGAATACAAAAGATATGAATCCGCGAAAAATAAAAAAGTAATAATAATATACAATCACTTTAAATATCTCCTAAAGAGATTCGTTTTGAAGATGAAAACTTTAATAACCTTGCACGTGCACAAAATAATCAAAATACTAGAATTACGGACCATTGACATTGAGTTAAAAAATCTATAAAAGCAAACCCCTCTGATATGATTGGCCAGATTAAAATATTTTTTGAAATGATGAGATCTACTTGATGAAAATATCAAAGTTGCTATGAATTTTATAGATATATGAGAGACTTACTATATAAATATTATTATTGTCGACAACATATTTGCCTCCACTAGTATTGTCAAAACACTTAGCGGGGTGGGCCAGCCCACAACCCACTTAACCCACTCTTTGGTGGGTCGGGGCGGGGTAGGGCGGACTTTTTATATAGCAGGCCTCCAAATCACAACCTAGCCCAACCCACCGATGGGCCGTGTGCTAGACGGGCCAGCCCAGTTGAATTTTTTTTTAATTTTTCTTTTCTAAAAGAAATAAAAAAGATAATATTTATAATCGTTTTTACCCTTTAATCAACCTTATATGCATTGATTACATGTAGAATACAAAAAATATTATAAAAAGCGAAAATTTCTTTAAAATTCTTTCATTAATATAAATAAATGACCAAATTTAATATATTAAACATCATTAGTGTTATTAGATGGTAATTTGTCTCATATTATACATATTTCACACATGTGTAAAATAAAAAAATAATTTTTTTTAAAGCGGGCTAATCCACTTGGCCCGCATGCTAGGCAACCAAAAGCCCGCCCCGCCGAAGCCTGCCTCGCCCAGCCATCTCTTTTGATGGGCTCCTAAATGCTTGGCCCAACCATCTCTTTTGGTGGTGCGGGGTGGGCTGACCCAACAGGTCCAACCCATTTTGACAACTCTAACCTCCACAATTGTTATTAATTCCTATCTCAAATAATAATCTTGATTCATAACCCAAGTGGATGACTGAGTGCTAGAAGCCCTCAAAGTGGGTAAAATGGAAAGATGCAATTGAGGCTAAGTTAGACTCGCTAAATGAAATAAAAGTTTTGAATTTATCTTACGTACCCTGAGGATGTTATCCTTATAGGATATAAATGGGTATTTGTGCAGAAAATAAATTAGTATAATGAATAATGTGGAGAGGTACAAAGTGAGACTGGTAGCTCAAGGGTTCTCGCATAGACCCGATATTGATTTTAATCAAACATATTCTCCTATTATAAATGGTATAAGGTTCCGCTACTTAATATCTCTGGCATCAAATATGAATTTAGAAATGCAAAGAATGAACGTTGTTATTGTATATCTACACGAATCTTTAGATGTGTATTTATATGAAAATCCCTGATGGATATTATATTCCCCTAATGAGGAAAATAAGAATCGTAATATTATAATATATTAAATTACAAAGGTCATTGTATGGCCTAAAATAGTCTTGTAGAATGTGGTACAATCGAATAAGTGAATTCCTCCTAAAGGAATATATAAACAATGTTGCATTTCCTTGTGTCTTTATAAAGAAATCTTTAGAAGGATTTTATATCATCTTTGTATATGTTGATGATTAAATATTATTGGAACACAAAAGGAAATTAAATAAGTTAGTTTGATCTTAAAAGCTGAATTTGAAATGAAAATTTAGGGTAAAACCAAGTATTGTTTTGGCCTGCAAATCGAGCATCTTCCTGAAGGAATTTTCATTCACCACTCAACCTACTTGAAAAAGGTTTTAGAGAAATTTTACATGGATAAGTCTCATCTGCTAAGTACACTAATGGTTGTCACATCCCTTGAAGTGGACAAGGATCCTTTTAGAGCTAAAGAAGATACTGAGGATATTTTAGGATCTGAAGTTCCTTACTTAAGTGCAATCGGTACATTACTTTATTTTGAAAATTGCAATAGACTTGATATTTTTTTGTGGTAACCCCATTCTTAACCATCTCTACTTGTAAAAATTCTTTTTTGTCAAGTTATTAAATTTTGTTCTTTTTTAGCCAAAATAAATGATTTTTGCCCACTATACCCTTTTAACATTTAAAAAGTAATATGATGGTATGACCACACTAATGATGGTACGGGCTACATTAATGATGGTACGATGATGTGATATGATGGTACGAACCATATTAATAATGGTACGAAAGTGTAATATGGTGGTACAGACCACATTCGTTATGGTACGGGGGTGTACTATGATGGTACTAGTTAGTACAGGGTGAAATAAGGTGGTACGGGCTGGTACGAGGTGGAATATATTGGTATGTGTGGTACGGGCTGGTACGAGGTGAAATATGTTGGTATGAGGTACGAGCTGGTATGGGGTGAAATATGTTGGTACGGGCTGATACATGGTTAATTTCATTAAGTATATAATGGTCCAAAAAAATATACTCTTGGCTAAAAAAGAATAGTTTCAAAATCTTGGTTAAAAAAGAATGTTTATTTTTATAGTTGGCTACTTATAATTTCATCCTTTTTTTTGCAGTAAATTTACTAGCAAGATTTAGTACTACTCCTACAAGGAGGCATTTGAATGACATTAGACATATTTTTTAGTATCTTGAAGGTTCTAAGGATCTTGGTTTACTTTACACTATAAATAAAAGTAAGTCCTTAGTAGGTTACTTGAGATGCTAGTTATATGTTTGATCCCCATAATGCCAGATCCCAGACTGGTTATGTTTTTTCTTTGTGGTGGTACTGCAATTTCATGGAAGTTTGTTAAACATTCTATGGTTACCACTTCCTCAAACCACTCAAATATTATAGTTTTCTATGAAACCTCGCGAGAATGTGTATGGCTAAATTTTTTAATAAAAAAATTAGTGAGTCATGTGGTATTATTATAAAAGGTGATATATCATCCACTGTCCTTTATGAGGATAATGCAGTAAGTGTTGCACAAATGAGTAGCAAGTATGTTAAAAGAAATTTAACTAAACATATTACCCCCTAAATTCTTTTATCCGCATGAACTCCAGAAAAATGGTAAAATTATTATACAAAAAGTTGGCTCTAGTGACAATCTTGAAAATTTGTTCACTAAATCCCTTCCTACACCTACTTTTGAAAAATATGTTCATGGTATTGGAATGCATAATTTGAAAGATTGTTGTCTTCAGGGGAATCGACGACTTCAAAACAACCCTGATGGTTGGGTCCTGAAGATCAATTAGTGTTGTACTCTTATTTTGTTGACTAAGTTTTGTTTCCACTGGGTTTTCTTAGCTAAAGATTTTTAATGAGACAACTAGTGCAACACATAAGAACATGTATGTCATGTACTCTTTTCTCGTCTAAGTTTTTCCCCTTGGATTTTTCTAGCAAGTTTTTAATAAGACATGTACATCAAGTTGTAATGTCCAAGCGGGAGTGTTATAAATTAATATTTTATGTGGACATTACTTATAAATTCTTCAATTTCTATGACTTTAGAATTCATTTTAGCAATGATGTTATTAGGCCATCCTTCCGGGGTATCCCGGACGGACGCCTATATATGTAAGTGCAAACAGTCGATCAACTCTTGCACCGACGGTGTGCAATCATTGCGCACATCAAACTCATCTCCACCAATTGCCGTAGCAAGTAATCACTATAGACCGGATACAGATCTGCAAATATGGTGTTGGCTACTGCAAATGCATATATATAGCTGGATTCTATAGAAACAAAGACGCATGCATGAAAAATTATCATCAACCTAATATTCTCAACGTGAAAGAAACTAAGTCAACTGTATTACAAATAACATCTATTTAATAACATCAATCACTTATTTATTTATAGCTTGTTTTTCTAATATTCAACATTTATAAACATTTAAAAATTGTTTTCAAATTACAAACACTACCATGTAGCAATTTAACTCTTCAACTTATCTATTTTGTTTGTTTCTATAATAGTATTCCAATTTATATCCAATTATAAGCATATAATTCTCTTTATCTTACATAGAATACGATGAATGCAATAGTCTATCAAATAAGTGAAATTCAGAGCAAAAGTCATAGAACAACGCATGAACTTGTGCAAATTAAATCAGTATCGATTCAATAATAGAACTAAAACAAATATTAAGAATCAAACTTTATCATTCTTTAGACATGCTTAAATCAATGCAACAAAAATTAGATCCAAATAAATACCTCTAGTCATTACTATAACTCAAGGATGATTATGATATTGACTCGACGTTGGTACTTCCAAGTTCTTCTTCATTGTACTAGATGGTGTATTAGACTTTATGAAAAGTTAAGTTAGGGCCTAAATCAACGTAGATTTCTTTCTTATATAACTTCTGATTCAGGATTTACCGGTCTTATTTTAATCCTCAAATATTGGAAAAATGTGGAACATATCAATGATTATTTTTAAATGTTGATTCTTACCATATATGAACCAAATCAATTTATTCAATTATGGAGATAATTCTAACATTCAATGCCTAAAATTTATGTATCTTTCACAATCTTATAATAATAATAATAATAATAATAATAATAATAATAATAATAA
The DNA here is from genome assembly GCA_946896805.1 of Scutellaria galericulata. Taxonomy (NCBI): domain Eukaryota; kingdom Viridiplantae; phylum Streptophyta; class Magnoliopsida; order Lamiales; family Lamiaceae; genus Scutellaria; species Scutellaria galericulata. The sequence goes on along the minus strand of OX335787.1, from coordinate 4,226,747 downwards.
TAATAATAATAATAATAATAATAATAATGAAAAATATTCCTGCCTAAATTTCTTTTTATTTAATTGATAATTTAATTGCATGAAGGCAGCTCGTACCTAATTGCTAATTAGATAATACGAGGACGAGGGACAATTCAAATTCTTAACAATGTTAATTAGTTTGGTTGAGGAGTATGATTAATTTGGAGTTAACTTAAATGGGGAAGTTATTAACTTATCAATGAGCCATTACCCTTATATCCTATGTCCAATCTCCTATAGTCTAATGCCCAACAAAGTTTGATAAGTTTGGACAAGAATTGCAAGTGCGATTTAGACTTACTTGTGATCCCTTGATCACGGACACACTTACTTGTGATCCCTTGATCACGGACACAAAGGAATATCAATGCCTTAAAAACAATATAAATTCTTATTATGAACAAAATGTTATTTATGAATCGAGAAAACAAATATTACAATAAAATGTTCTAACCTCTGTGAAGAAATCATCGTTAAAATCCGACATCACCTTTAATATATATATATATATATATATATCATAGGAAACATATATAAAACATAATGTACCAACAATGAAATTGGAATTATTCAACATTTATCCTGAAAATTCCACCATAAATAAAACATTAAATTATTAACAAACCCCTTATATATATATATATATATATATATATATATATATATATATTGTTATACTCGGTCAGTAAATCCCTACTAATAAGGCTACTGGCTATCAATTAAATTATTTAGGCTACTGGCCACCGATTAAATTATACTATTGATAAAGCTACTGGCTATCAGACCATCAGTTAAATTAAGTCATTTAAGCTACTGATAAGGCTACTGACCATCAATTAAATTAAGTTATTTAGGCTATTGGTCACCTATTAAATTATACTACTGATAAAACTACTAACTATCAGTTAAAATAAGTCATTCAGGCTACTGATAAGGCTACTGGTCATCAGATTAAATTAAGTTATTTAGGTTACTGGCCACCGATTAAATTATAGTACTGATAAAACTACTGACTATCAATTAAAATAAGCCATTTAGGCTACTGATAAGGCTACTGACCATCAGTTAAATTAAGCCATTAATAAGCCATTTAGGCTATTGATAAGGCTACTGACCATCAGTTAAATTAAGCCATTTAGGCTACTAATAAGGCTACTGGCCATCTGATTAAATTAAGTTATTTAGGCTATTGACCACCGATTAAATTATACTACTGATAAAGCTACTGGCTATCAATTAAAATAAGTCATTTAGGCTACTGATAAGACTACTGGCTATCAGTTAAATTAAGCCACTTAGGCTACTGATAAAGCTAGTGGTCATCAATTAAATTATGTTATTTAGACTACTGGCCACCGATTTAGGCTACTGATAAGACTACTGGTCATCAGTTAAATTAAGCCACTTAGGCTACTGATAAAGCTAGTGGTCATCAATTAAATTATGTTATTTAGACTACTGGCCACCGATTTGGTCTTCTTTGCTGCTGACATTAAACACTCATGATCGATCAGACATGTTCTCAGATCAATAAAACAATTGAAGGATAATGATCAGATGGATAAAACTTGAAGAATAACACCTTGGAAGACAGATGTCAGGCACACAATGACATGGTCGTTACCTACTACTTCATGCAGCAGTACATCTGTAACTAGATTCAACACTTGTACAAGCTATTACAGAAGCTATAATGATAACTTTTACTATTTTTAGATGAAAACTCCACTATAAAAGAGGGAATTACTGCCCAAGAAAAGGACATTGAGCAATAAAAAAACTTCTATTTACTTCTCTTATTCATAGCATAATTGGTCATCAAGTAGCCTCAATACTCATCCGCTGTTTTCAATTGCTAATCGGTCGGTGCAAATAATTAGCCACGCATAATTACTGAATTACTCACAAACCATCAGGTTTATTTGGAAGTTGATCTTTTGAAACTATATATATATAGAGGAAACTCTTTCAGATCTAGGAGAAATGCCGAAGCTAAGAGACGTACCAGTGCCAAACCGTACTATCTCTCTCTCATGTTAATGAGGTAATCATCTTTGCATTTATGAACACTCTCTATTGCCTGGTTTCATGTTGTGTTCTTAATTCCTTTTTCATATTTGCATTAATGTATGAACATATATATCCTCGGTTTTGATGATGTTATATATAGTACATTTTATTGTGTGTGTATATATATGTGTGTTGTATCATTTTAAATCTAATTATTCCTTCACTCATAACATAACTGAAAGCACTTCGATATGCATGATTAAATTAGGTTAATTTTGGTTTAATCTAGATTTGTGTTCTTTAATTATGTATTAGTAATTGAACCGTACCATGCATCCATGTAGATACCTTCTATATATTTCAAAGGAATATATATATATATATATATATATATATATATATATATATATATATATATCATAATCGTATTATTTTATTTTTCACACTCGAGCTACAACAGTAAAACTCATTATTTTATATGCATGAAACAATTATTACATGTTCTTGATAGACTATCAACCTCCAAGAATTATAGGTATTAGTAATTTGAACCTTACATATGTTAACTAATTTATTTTAATACTAATCAACTAAAAATAGTATACATTCCAAATTTAATTTAATTAAACACTTACGTTGGAACAGTTTTCCACGAAATATAATAATTGAGGTTTGGTTTTTCTTTTTGTATTGAAAAAAAAAAAGAGATCACTAAAATAATAATAAGTGTATACATAAACCACATACATAAATGACACACAACGGATCAGTCACACCTAGCTAGCTCCACCTAAAATAATGCAGCTAGTTCAATTAAAAGGAATCTTGGATCTATTCAATATATTGGATCTATTCAATATAGGATTTGTCATCTAGCAAATATAATGCGGAGCAATTGTATTGGAGAGAGTGAATTGAAGGATCCAAAAATGATTGCAGGTGATCAACAAAAGTATAGAGGACGATAATTGAGAGCCCATCAAGGAATAGACGTGCCTACATCCTATATATATATATATATATATATATATATATATATATATATATATATTTTAACTCTTTTCTACCAAGGATGAAAATTTCGGTTTCGATGGAAATATCGGTATCTTAATTTTACGGAAATATCGTGGAAATATCGATAGATAAATTTATCGATATTTTTTCGATATTTAAAAATATTTACCTATATTTCCCCAACATTCCACCAATATTTATTGATATTTCCATCATGAATTTTCATATAATTTGTAACATGAAACCACCAATATCGAAATCGATACCGATATTTAACGATATTTCACATATTTTCCTACCAATTGTAGGATGAAGTCACCGATATTAAAATCAATATTTTGTCGATATTTCCCCGATATTTCACCTATTTTTCTACAAATTGTATTCACCTATTTTTCTAGGAATTGTAGGATATTTCGTCGATATTTCCCCAATATTTCACCTATTTCCCTACAAATTGTATTCACCTATTTTCCAATTGTAAGATGAAGTCACCGAGATTAAAATCGATATTTCGTCGATATTTCACCTATTTACCTACAAATTATACCATGAAGTCACCGATATTTAAATCAATATTTTGACAAAATTTCTCGTTTCTTTACCGGTTATGTGGAAAAATTTTAAATATATTTCGTCCCTATTTCCATGATATTTCATCTATTTAGTTACAAATTATACCATGAAGTCACCGATATTTAAATCGATATTTCGTCGATATTTTGACAAAGTGAAAAAATGAAAATATCGGAGATATATCGATTATACCCCATTTTTCGATCACATGAAAAAATGAAAATATTGGAGAAATATCGCAGATATTTCCGGATATTTTCATTCATGAGTGTATGAAGGGCTGACTGAACCTGCAAAATACTATATAAGGAACCAGAAAAAAAACAGCCCAAAATGGTCAACCTTTTGCACCTCCCAAACATGCCATCACACTTCCCAAACATGCCATCACACTTGTAGGATATGGCATTCACACAGGAAAAGACTATTTCTTGTGTCAGAACTCGTTGGGTACGGTGTGAAATCACTGTGGATTCATAAAGGTTGCAAGAGGCCTAGTTATGCACATCCGATATCCGGTAGGATTGTTTATTGGAAAAGCAGAGGTGAACTTTCTAAAATTATCTAGAAATTTTCAATTATTTATGTTTGGCTAATTCATTTCTTTTTTTTAATAGAAATAAATTTTAGATACTTGAGAAGTCTTATCCATCGGCAACTTGTTTGAGCCACAGGATCACATCGTTTCTGGTCTTCCTTCTGCCCTATATTTATACTTTATGTTTGGAAAGAATTTCAATAGTCAGGATTTAGGATTTCAAAATTTTCGAAATATGTTTGTTTTGAGACTTCAATTTGGATTACAAAATCTCAATACAATCATACCATATTATAACCACTTATATCTCCAAAATAAAATACTATTACATTATTTCACCTTTTCCAATATTGATTTTACATCTACAATATAATTCTACCCTACAAAATCCTCAAACAAACATATATTTTTACTACTTACCTTTACTACAAAATCCAGGATTTCAAAATTAGGATTTTCTCAATCCCACATAATTCCTAAACAAACATACCTACCCAATGAAATACTAATAGGTGTATTGGTTGGCAAGAAAATGATTTTGTTCCTTCTGCCCCTGCATTTATACTTTATGTTTGTAAAGAATTTCAATAGTCAGGATTTAGGATTTCAAAATTTCCGAAGTATGTTTGTTTTGAGACTTCAATTTGGATTACAAAATCCCAATACAATCATACCCTATTATTACCACTTATATCTACAAAATAAAATACTATTACATTATTTCACTTTTTCCAGCATTGATTTTACATCTACAATATAATCCTATCCTACAAAATCCTCAAACAAACATATATTTTTACTACTTACCTTTACTACAAAATCTAGGATTTCAAAGTCAGGATTTTCTCAATCCCACATGATTCCTAAACAAACATACCCTAATTACCCCATGAAATACTAATAGGTGTATGGTTGGCAAGAAAATGAATTTGTTCGTTAGATTTGATAGCATTGTGATTCAATTAAATGATTCAATACTCGTTGTTTCTCTTTGCACAAGTTTTTGGTGTTTGAAATTATAAGTCGTTAGATTGAAATGGTGTCTGAAAAACTAGTTATGAGTTATGAGTTACAATAATATTATCATTATTATCTCTTAAAAAGATAAATGAAAAACTTTGGATGTTATCAATTTTTGCCTCAACTGTGGCAAAACTGTTAATCGCATTATCAAAAAAAAAAAAAAAAAAAAAGAAACCTAAAAATAGTTATATTCCCTTAAAGACAAAGGTAGCAAAATGACAACATATAGATATAGACAATAATATAATGTACATTTCATTGCATTGGATTAACAACACTTCTCTGTCTTTGCACCTCTCTTTTAAGGTAAACTAGCTTCTCTGTCTTTGCACCTCTCTTTTAAGGTAAACTAAGGTAAACTAGCTTTGGACTCTGCGTTGCACGGACTTCTCTTTTCATGTATATGTATGATAGTTCTCTCGTTTTGCTTAAATTATTATTTGTGATTGGTTTTTTATTTTATTTTATTTTATTTGTTGTTAGTCCTAAAACATTTAAAATTAAGTTACTTGATTGCAGGCGAAGTTTTTTTGTTTTCATTATCGTGTTAGTATTTTTGCATATGCTGCCTTAAAAAAAGTTGCAAGTCTCACGTTGCTTGACTTTTGTAACATGAGTATGTCTATTGCGAGACTGTCTCACGGATCACCTACCGTGAGACGGATCTATTTGACCCAACTCAAACCAAAGCCCAACCCAACTAAAACTAAAACTAAAGCCCACTACTACCCAACTAAAGCCCACCCAACTGCCAAATACACAACATTCCATATCCCAGGTATTGTTTGTCGCATGCAGCAGATTTCTTGGCTCGTCGCACATCGTCGACCAGTGAGAAAAAGCACCGTCATTCAGGTGAGATTTCACCTTCAATAAATTGAACACGATGGCTTCAGTAAATTAGACTTTTCCCCAATCTTAATTTGATTTTGTTGTTCAGAACATGGAGAGCTGAAGATTGCATGTACAATTGGTGGTCAAAATCGTATTCTACAATAGAGGAAACTGATGTAGTTCTACAAAGTCTCTGCAAATAAAAACAACATATGCAGTAAATTACATACTTATACAAAGAAATCTCATACTTATGTTAATAAATTACATACTCTAGTTTGTAACAATAATAGTCATAGTTAAATGAGGGATAAAAATTCACATACTTATACAAAGAAATCTCATACTTATGTCAATAAATTACATACTCTAGTATGTAACAGTCATAGTCATGGTTAAATGAAAGATAAAAATTCACATACTTATATCAATAAATTACATACTCTAGTTTGTAACAGTCAAAGTCATAGTTAAATGTGGGATAAAAATTCACATACTTATACAAAGAAATCTCATACTTATGTCAATAAATTACATACTCTAGTATCTAACAGTCATAGTCATAGTCAAATGAAAGATAAAAATTCACATCCTTATACAAAGAAATCGCATACTTATGTCAATAAATTACATACTCCAGTTTGTAACAGTCAAAGTCATAGTTAAATGATGGATACAAATTCAAATACTTATAAAAAGAAATCTCATACTTATGTCAATAAATTACATACTCAAGAATGAAACAGTAATAGTCATAGTTAAATGAAAGATAAAAATTCACATACTTATACAAATAAATCTCATACTTATGTCAACAAATTACATACTCTAGTATCTAACAGTCATAGTCATAGTTAAATGAAAGATAAAAATTCACATACTTATACAAATAAATCTCATACTTATACAAAGAAATCACATACCTATTGTTTTCTTCATTAGCAATCCCCTTTCCATCTTTTTTTCCACTTAGCTTGGTTTTTTTTCTCATTTTTTTATTTTCATTCTTTTCATTTTTGTCTTCTGGTTTCCTTGCTACATCCACAGGGTCATCTCTTTTCCGCTTTAATTCTGGAGGTGTATACACAATAATTGCCTTTTCTTGCACCATGATTACTTCACAGAAACAAAATAAACACACTATTTCAACAAAGTAGAAAACACATTTGGCAAAAACTAAGACAGACACAGAATAATGCTAAGTGCATAATGTAAGCTTCATTTAATCTCATCACCCACCATACAAATATACATGAATATTCTTCACACAACAAAAACAACAGCCAAAGTCAAAAAACAAAATCTAAATAATCGCAAAAACTCATGATTCGGGAAAATTACGGAAAAATTAACAAAACTCAAACAATCCGATTGTGCAATGCCGGCTTATGTACTCCGGTGTGGGACGTGTGGCGAATGCGATGAAGACAACACTACGTGCGACGGAAAAAAACAGGGTGTGCGACGGTTGTGGTTGTGTGACGAGCGATGGTTGTGGGTTGTGCGACGTACGACAAATTTCAAATTGTGGGCTTTGATTTTGGGCTTGTGGGTAGTATATTAGGCTTTTATGTTGAGCTTTGTTTGGGCTTGTGGGTAGTATATTGGACTTTTGGGTTGGGTTTTGTTTTGGATTGGGTCAAATAAATCCGTCTCACAGAAATCCGTGAGATGGTCTCACGTGAGTCTTTGCGTTGTAAGATTGAGTTTGTTTATGTTTGCCCTTTCTATTAGGTTTCTAATTGTTGGTTTGTTGCTCTTGTTTTTCTTAGTGTTAACTCTGTGGTATTGAATTATTTTGTTATTAAATTGTTTTTAGCAGTTTAAATTATTCTGACACGATGGAAGTTTTGAAACTTCAACGAAATTCAAGTATTTGTTTTATATATTATATATATATATATATATATATATGAAATTAGTTAATAAAATAAAGCAAAGATATGAAATGTCCTACTTTTATAGTTTTCCAAAGTTATAATTGAGAGAATTACTTTAACATTTTAGACTTGGACAACGGTTTTTTTTTTTTTTTTTTTATCTAAATGCTTCAACTAAAAGAGATTTATAATCTTCATATATTTTATCTATCATTATCCATGTTGTATTTGATTTATTATGTATATGATGGAACTCATCAAAATATGCTTACAAATTCATACTGCCAACTTTTATAAATTGCTAAAAGATTATATAATTTGCTAGAGAACTGTACATTTATGTACAACATCAAAAGAATCAAACAAAGGATTAATCAAAGCTTCCAAGAGAGCTTATGAGGGTGTATGGCCATCAATTAACCAACCACACAAAGGTCTTTGAACTTATCTACAATACCTAAATATTTCTTCACAAAAACTCATGTGCACCAGTTGTATAGATCTAAGATCCATGCAATTCGAGTCGATCCGACCCGGATCCGCGTAACTCTCGTATAGATGAACTTGGTTCATTCAATTCTTAGGGAGTTGAAGGATTCACTGGGAAGACTGGAGTACTATCTTCATTAGCCGGAAGGAATTAGTCTCCACTAGTGTCATTCGAAGAACGAACAAGAAAAGGCTTACCTTACTGTTTAGGTAGGATAGATGGATGTGGCCCATTGGCTAAAGCTGCCCTACTTCTATAGATAGAAAAGGTTGGAGAGAGTGACCTCCGCACTCCGGCGCTCCAATGAACAGACTTCGGACCAGCTCTTTTGCTTTCTTTTCCGGTTAGCTTATTAGTCGAGACAGCAGACTCGCTAAGGCTAAATATTTTTTTTCCAAATTTTTGTCTTGACCTTTATGTTATAAATGTTTGACCTTTATGTATAAATGTGTGACCTTTATATACAAACATTCGTACATTTATGTCTGTAACTTAGAAAAAAAAAAGTGAAGATTTTCAACACAATTTGTATTGTATACCTTTATGTGATATCAATGTAACCTTTATGTTATATATTATATCATCTTTATATACAAATATTCTGACCTTTATGTAATATATAAAAGTGCATAAAGGTCAGAATATTTGTATATAAAGGTGACATGATATAATATAAAAGTCACATTGATATCACATAAACGTATACAGTTCAAATTATGTTGAAAATCTTCATTTTTTTCTAAGTTATATTACATGAAGGTCATGATAGTTGTACATAAAGGTCACACATTTATAACATAAAGGTCACACTAATACAACATAAAGGTAACAACCTGAAGCCAAAAAAAAAAAAACCTAAATTCAAAAACACGCGGATCCGGGTCAAAACTGGGTCGACCCGAATTGCATGTACACCAAGTGCACATAAGACCAACTCATATTTCTTTTAGGTTCATCTTATATCTTTTTATTGTAACGGCTAGAAAAAGAAAACTAATCAATAACATATTCTATCCAACTTTATGCAAATACGTAATTATGTTTAATTTGATGGTGGCGATCCACAAATTAATCAAGTCTTAAACCTACAAAATTAATCAAGTTTCAATGGCTACTATTGAGAACATATATGAGAACAAGATATTGAATGTCAATACATGTTTGCTTTCATTTCATTGAATAACCAGGAAAACTAAATACCATATATATCGTTTTTTTTTTTTTTCCTTTTTTGTGTCTCATCTTGCGGACTGCTTACATAAAATGCTAAAACACTTAAAAAATTACACAAAATGCAAACCTAATCTAATTTCACGTGCCACATCCATCTTCACTAAGCAAAGATCAATTTTTGTGAAAAGTTTTTCCTTGAATTTGGAATTAGCATAATAAACATATTTTTCCCATAATGTATTCTTGGACTCAGACTTGTTAGATTTAATTACTAATTATAATAAAACTTGTCATTTAGATGAATTTTGGTGATTTTGATTCATCATTCATCATGATTTTATAATGTTTGGAAGTTATCCTAGAATTTTTTTTAACACCTCCTGAAATATACTCCGAACATATATCCTAATGTGAAGCCATTTAGGTCGTTCATTCTCATTTTAAATAAATCATGTTTTCAAATATTTTTTTTTTCAATTAATATTTAATGTATTAATTATTTATTCCATTTCATCTCCTCTTCTCTTTTCTTCTTCCTTCCATGGACGGCATCAAGGGGGTAAGTGATGATACCAACCTGAATATATGATGAACAATTATATAATTTACATTATTTTAGCAAAATTCTTTTTTATTTTTAAATTTTCATTTATTTGTGTCTTACAAGATATCATCATCTTGGATTCTGCTAACATATGGTGTTCCATGCCGCAGGAGCTGAAATGGATTTGGTTTAAAAAACCCTAGCTAACTAGTTAGTTGGGACAATTTTTTAAAAGTGTCAAATCAATTTTCAAATTTCCATTTGATTTAAGTTCAATTTGAGAAAAAACTCAAACGAAAACTTAAAAAATATCATAAAATTAGATATTTAGATTGCAAAGTGAAAATCTCGTGCACTTTTAAGGTGCACTCAAAGAAAAAGGAAACTCAACTGCAAGGAGCAAAAAAATTCATACTTGATATTATTTTTTATTTTGACCCACTTTATTATTACTCAGAATTGTTGATACATATAATTAATGTCAACATGCATATGTACACAAGCATAAAACGCATTAGTCAATGTGCTTCTCTAGACCAAGGGGATATTGACTAATGTGACATATGTTAGTTACGTAAATATATATACACAACATCTATCTATTTATATATCTATCTCTATATACTCGATTACTTAATTAAGTAATATGATATTAAATAAAATGAATATTGAATGCAGAAAGGGCGGATGGAAAGAATTTGGATGAAACAAATGACTCAGTGGTGTTTGAAGAAGCCAGGGCCAACAAGAAGAAGAACAAGACTACTCTAACTTCTACTACTGCTCACCATAGCCTTGGCAATGAACGTGAATTGCTCACTACCAAACACCAATTCATTACCAATACCAAAACTCCATCTCCTGTGGTACGTAACATTCACTCATTCTCCATTTATTTCTATATATATATATATATATATATATATATATATATATATATATATATATATATATATATATATATGTGTGTGTGTGTTTTTAACATATAATCCAAAAAAAAAAAAAAAACACTTTTCAGAAAGGTATCAAACGAATATCTCATGAAACCCTAATTATTTTCAAGAAAATGTGCAATATTCCACAAGGCCCACATACTTTAATGTCATCTGACACTCTTTATATATAATGCCATCTTACAGTTCAACCATTACAAAAAAATAGAGAAACTTACGATACATGGGTGGAGGACGATTGTAATCCCTCTGTTTCAATTCGCGATCAAGAATGCTCAATCAAGAAAAGAAAACAGCAAAAGAACACAAAACTGAAGAAGAAAGAACAACACCAGATTTAACGTGGTTCGGCTTAACAAATGCCTACATCCACGGATCAAACTTTCCTTATGAACTTTACTGAAAACAGCGTTTTTACAACAAGAGAAAACAACTAGAAATCTCTCTTTATCTCTCTGAAAAGAAACTTTCTCTCACTAGAAAACTTAAGCTATTCAGAACTGTATGTGTGTGCGTGAGAATGCGATCTATATATATAGACAGCTGTAGCCTGGAATTTTCCCGCCCAAGATTAGTTCGACCACTTAACCGTTCACCTACCGAACTTCAGCTGGTTGTTCCTGCAAAACAGACTCAACAGAAAACCGTTAGACCGTTAGTCGAACTAAAAAATGTCTATACAAATAAACCGCGATTTCTCTTCTTTGTCCGAACTCAAACTTCCAGCGAACTGACTTCGCTAGCGAGTTCCGCGAACTACTTTGTGCACAGCGAACTGACTCCTGTTTTAGTTCGCTCATTTATGATCCATGCTTATATTTTATCAATCTCCACCTTAAGCATGATCATAACTTCTTCCAACTCATTACTCCTTCAAGTAACATTAGTAGCCAAACTTCCTCTAAGTCCGATCAGATTCCAACATAGTTCGAACTTGGTAGCTGGCAGTGCCTTTGTTAATCCATCAGCTGGATTTTCTTCACTTGCGATCTTGCAAACTTTAATTTCTTCTTTTTCCACAACATCTCTTATGTAGTACAACCTGACATCAATATGTTTAGTTCGCTCATGGAAACCCTGATGCTTTGACAAGTGAATAGCACTGTTATTATCACAGAAAATATCCACACTATTTTGAACAATCCCAAACTCTGAAAGAATTCCTTTTAACCATAGCCACTCCTTGATTGCTTTTGTTAACGCAATAAATTAAGCTTCAGTTGTAGACAATGCTACTACAGATTGCTGTGTTGACTTCCAGCTCACTGCAGTGCCGAACAAAGTGAAAACATAGCCTGTAAGCGACTTTCTAGTATCCATGTTCCCAGTATAGTCCGCATCTACATAACCTACTATAGGAGTTCCTGAGTTCGGAGTTCTTTTAAACTTCAATCCCAGATTCACTGAACCATTTACGTATCTAAGCACATACTTCACGGCTTCCCAATGAGACGAACCAGGATCAGACATATACCTACTCACTAAACTCATGGAATATGCTAAATCTGGTCGACAACACACCATAGCATACATCAAACTTCCAACTGCATTAGAGTATGGTATCTTTCTCATCCTGTTCTCCTCTTCCTTTGTCTTTGGACACTGTTCCTTTGACAACTTTAAATGATGTCCAATTGGTACAGAAACACTCTTGCATTGATTCATTTAATATCGAATCAACACCTTCTTCAAGTAGTTGTTGAGTTCGAGCACTACTTCATTCTCAGATCTTTTCCTTGAAATGTCCATCCCTAAGATCCTTTTAGCTTCTCCCAAATCCTTCATCTCAAACTCAGTGTTAAGTAAACATTTAATATTATTCAAACTTTCCATAGAATCACTTGCAATAAGCATGTCATCAACATACAATAACAAGTATATGAACGAAGCTTTTGAGTTAAATTTGAAATACACACAGGTATCATAAAGGCTTTTAGTAAATTGAATACTTTTCATAAATTGATCAAACCTGAGATACCACTGTCTTGGAGACTGTTTTAGCCCGTAAAGTGATTTTCTGAGTAAGCAAGCTTTCTCTTCACAGTTCGGAATCTTCAAGCCTTCTGGTATCTTCATGTAGATCGTCTCATTCAGTTCACCATGTAAGAAAGCTGTGGTAACATCCATTTGATGTAGCTCTAGGTCGAACTGAGCTACCATTGCGAGCAGTATTCTAATGGAACAATGTTTAACCACTGGAGAGAAGATCTCTGTGTAATCCACACCCTCTTTCTGAGTAAACCCTCTAGCCACAAGCCTTGCTTTAAACCTCACTTTGTTGTTTTGAGCAGCTTCAATTTTCTTCTTAAAGATCCACTTGCAACCAATGAGCTTCTGATTCTTCGGCTTATCAACAATGGTCCAAGTTTTATTTTTGGCTAGAGAACTTAGTTCGTCGTATATAGCTATTTTCCACTTCTCTTTCTCCTTGCAAGTAATAGCTTCAGTATAATTACTTGGCTCACCGTGCTCTATGTTTTCAGCTGCAAGGAAAGCAAAAGAAGTAGAGTTAGATTGATCAAATCTAATCGGTGGTTTCACTAACCTCCTTGGTCTATCTCTGACGAGCTGATAGTTCGCAAGAGTTTGATCTTCGAGATCTTGCTCGTCTTGATCTTCAGTGTTCGCTTCTTCTTGTCTAGCTACATCATCTGGATCAGAATGCTTCGGCTCCACCTCAAGCTCGGCTCTCTCATTATCATGAGTACTTTGTTGATCTTTTATGCCTTCTTTATTCAGCGGCATGCACGATTCATCAAATGAGACATCCTTGGACACAATACACTTCTGGTTTCCTTTCTCCAGACACCATAGCTTGTATCCCTTAACTCCGTCTGGATATCCCAAGAAAACACACTTGAGAGCTCTTGAGTCTAACTTGTCTTGCTTGACATGAACATAAGCTAAACATCCGAATACCCTTAGTTCGGAATAGTTCGCTAATCTTCCATTCCATTTCTCCTCTGGAGTCTTGAAACCAATAGCACTTGATGGAGTTCGATTGATTAGATATGCTGCAGTGGTGACTGCTTCACCCCAGAAACTTTTATCTAAACCCGAACTTAGAAGCATACACCTCACCCTTTCTAAAAATGTGCGATTCATTCTCTCTGCAAGACCATTTTGCTGAGGAGTGTATGGAGTGGTCTTGTGTCTAGTTATCCCTTTCTTCTTGCAAAATGCGTTGAACTCATTTGAGACGAACTCTAGGCCATTGTCAGTTTGGAGATACTTGAGCTTTCTATCAGTTCGATTCTCCACCTGAATTAGCTAATCCTTGAATCTCTGGAATGCTTCATCCTTGCTTTTGAGTACGAACACCCAAACCTTTCTTGAGAAATCATCTATAATTGATAGAAAATACCTGCCACCATTCTTGGTGGTTGTTCTTGTAGGACCCCATAAATCTGAGTGTACATAGTCCAGCCTTCCTTGAGTTATGTGTTTGCCAGTACCGAACTTCAGTCTCTTGGCTTTTCCCATCACACAATAGTCACATAATTCGAGCTCACTGATTTTGTCTTTCCCAAATGCATCTTGCTTCTGGAGTTCGTGCAAACCTTGGAGACTTATATGAGCTAATCTCTTATGCCATATAAGCGTTCTATCCACTTCCTTTGCCGAATACGAACCACCAATAGCAGTAGTTCCCTTCAAGTAATACAGATCGTGCCTCTTCAAGCCTTCTAACACTATTCTGGAGTCTTTCATAACCTGCATAACTCCACCTCCAGCTGATAACTTGTATCCTTGGGAGTCTAGCATACCTAGAGAAATTAAATTTCTCCTCAGTTCGGGAACAAATCTTACATTAGATAAGATTTTTACTGATCCATCTTTCATCTTCAATGGAACCGCACCAACACCCTTGATTTTACAAGTCTTGTTGTTCCCAAGCATGACAGCTCACTCCTCCTTCAAGATCAGATCTTCGAACCACTCTTTATGAGGGCTCATATGGAAGGAACACCCTGAATCAAGAATCCATTCCTCGTTAGTATCATTGGAAGTAATAGCTAATACCTCGGAGGATTCGTATCCAGTGCTGGAGTTCGCCGCATCAGTAGTTGGATTTGCTTGTTTCCCAGGTTGATCGGGCTTCCCTTTCTTGTTCCCTTTTAATTTGAAACAGTTCTTCTTGTAGTGCCCAGGCTTATGGCAATGGAAGCATCTGTTCCCCTCAATATCTTCCTTTGATTCTTGATTAGACATTGGGGCTTTCTTGTTCGTCTTCTTGAACTGTTTCTTCTTTCCTCTGGCTTGTTAGGCCATCAGACTTTCACCCCCACCCTAAGCTTTGTGCTCTGATTCCTTTGTTAACTCTTTTGTCTTCAAGGCAGTTAGCACTTCCTCCAATGTAATGGATTTTTGCCTTCCATACAAGATGGAATCACAGAAGTTTTCAAATTTCTTTGGGAGCGAACTGAGAAGCAACAGAGCTTTATCTTCTTCTTCAAGCTTGACATCAACGTTCTCAAGATCATCTAAGATCTTAGCGAACTCCTCCAGTTGATTAGACAACGATTGATCTTCCAAAACCTTGAAAGCATACAATCTTTTCTTGAGAAATAACCTGTTGGCCAGCGATCTAACCATATACAAACTTTCAAGCTTTTCCCAAACACCTTGGGCTGTTTCGATCTTGGAGACCTCACGAAGAACCTTATTCTCCAGACTGAGAATAATCAAACTGTGTGCCTTTTCCATAAGAGTAGCCTTCTGCTCGGCCCTCATACCCTCTGGAAATGCATCGATACCCTGCAAAACAGCGGCGGCACCATGTTGAACCAACACGGCCCTCATCTTGATTCTCCATAAGCTAAAATCGCCAGAACCATTGAACTTCTCCATATCAAACTTGATTGAACCCATATCTCGATCTCAGCCTTTCCCACAGACGGCGCCACTTGTTTCAATTTGCGATCAAGAATGCTCAATCAATAAAAGAAAACAGCAAAAGAACACAAAACTGAAGAAGAAAGAACAACACCAGATTTAACGTGGTTCGGCTTAACAAATGCCTACATCCACGGGTCAAACTTTCCTTATGAACTTTACTGAAAACAGTGTTTTTACAACAAGAGAAAACAACTAGAAATCTCTCTTTATCTCTCTGAAAAGAAACTTTCTCTCACTAGAAAACTTAAGCTATTCAGAATTGTATGTTTGTGCGTAAGAATGCGATCTATATATATAGACAGCTGTAGCCTGGAATTTTCCTGCCCAAGATTAGTTCGACCACTTAACCGTTCACCTACCGAACTTCAGCGGGCTGTTCCTGCAAAACAGACTCAACAGAAAACCGTTAGACCGTTAGTCGAACTAAAAAATGTCTATACAAATAAACCGCAACTTCTCTTCTTTGTCCGAACTCAAACTTCCAGCGAACTAACTTCGCTAGCGAGTTCCGCGAACTACTTTGTGCACAGCGAACTGACTCCTGTTTTAGTTCGCTCGTTTATGATCCATGCTTATATTTTATCACCCTCTTTAACCTCTCAATCACCATCTTTGATTCGCCTAATCTGTAGACTCCCCCTTAGTTTGCAAATTCCCCAATTTGAAGGATGAAAAATTAGGGTTCAAGAGAGTTGTGTGCGTGGGTGTGAGAATGCCTTGTTGAAATTTGGGGAGAGTGATTTGGGTACTTAGCTTTGAATTTAGGATTTTAATTTTAGCATTTTTTTATTTATATTGTGTGTTTTTTAGTTGACTGATGTGGCAAAAACAATCAGTGATGTGGCTTTTTAATATAAATTTCTTGATGAACCCGCAGCCCGCTCAGCGAGAAGCCCGCAAATGACAGTGCACATGACTTTCACGTGCAAATTAGCCCGAAATTGGTCGATTCGGGCTGAATTGTCCTAAATTCGCCCAAATTTGAAACATACTGTCTCAATGTCAAAGTTCGAAAAGATATGTCCCTATATGGTGAATGAGGTAAAGTTATTGTTTTAAATTTGCAATTTTCCCTCCATATCCCCTTGGTCATTAATTTGGAGCACATGGACTATCATCACATATGTCAAAGACACATTAATATTGCATGCTCTTACATGCATTATAACGAATGGTGTTACAGTTGTGTTTTAAATGGTGCACAAAAGAGTTTGTATTTCAGCTGTTGCACTTAGTGTTTTAAAATAGGTGTATTCTCGAAAAAGCCTTCTCGTAAATAGTTTTTTTTAATAATAATATTGCATGTTGTCATTAATGTTATTTCAAATAAGTTTTTTTTAATTGTTTTTTATGACAATTTTCAATTTATATTTTCAATTTTTGCAACATGCGTTGTCGCAGAATATAGACTTTTCGCGACAACTTTCGTTGTTGCAAAAAATCTCATTATAAATACTTTATTTTTTTTACATGTAACAAGTAGTACCTTAAGTAATATTTTTCTATAAAACATATATTTCAATTATACAATTGCAAGTCATACCTGATAAATAAACAACTAATACCTTATGAATATACAATTAATATCCTTCACTAAAACATATTTTTCAGTTATACAAGTAATACCTCATCAGTAAGTAACTAATACCTTATGAATATACAAGCAATACCTTTCACCGAAACAAGTAAAATTATATGTAATATCTTATAAGTATACAATTAATATATTTGGGGTATATAGATTTTTGTGTTTCTGTATATAACTTTTTTTTTAATTTCAACTTCGATCCAAAATTTTGACTGGATAAATTTCATAATTTATAAATAGATTCTCAAATTTAGACTCAAATTTGGAAATTCTGATTAAGGGGCTCGATTTATCCTTATTTCTTAATTGAATGCTTAAAATTAGATTGAGTTCTCAATTGAAAAATAGATCATGGATGAAGATCGTTTCAAAATTACACTAACTTGCTATAACTTATTAAAAATGCAAATACATATTTATGAAACATAAATAAATCTGTCAATATAAATAAAAATAAAAAGAAAATAGAAAAGAAAAAAGTTAATATATTCAAACATAAATACATTTTAAAAAAAATCTGTAAATATATATATATATATATATATATATATAAAATAAAAAGAAAATAAAAAATAAAAAGTAAATGAAATATTATCTTGGATTGAGAATGCATCTAATTTGAAACTTCAAATTCAGAAATAAAGTTAAATTATGCCTCTTATTGAAAAATTTCAAAATTTAGGTTTATAATTGAAAATTAATATATTAATTGAGTCTTATGAATCTTTTCAATTTTGACTCGTTCATAATTGAATGACTAATTTTATTGGTTTTTATAAATTATATATTTTAATTTGATATTTTTTCCCATTATAATACAAATTTAATCGAAAAGTTTGATATCAATGAGATAACTGCTGAATTTTTGTATTTTTTTTAGACCTGACGTGAATATGATGCCGCCAAATTTGTGATCGAAGAAAGTCATAAATTTGGGGTTCATAGAACAATTTTATCTTCATACAACCAAAAATCCCAATTTCGAGCTTCACGCCTACATTATCAGATTGTGTAATTTAATTTCACATAAAATCAAAATTTCAATTAAAATCATATTAAAAGTAAAAATAGTTAAAAAAATAACGAAAAAAAATTGAAAAGTTAGTTGTTTAAAGATGAACACAGTCAAAAGGAGAAGACAAAAAATGTCCTTATTAATTCGTTTGAACTAAAATAATTTTACTGTAAATTTATTAATATAAAATACAGATAACTTTTTAATTTGTTTAACTAGGAGAAGGGCTTTCATTTTGATATAATTAAGAAAATATTTATAATGCGAGTAAAAAGATTAATTTATATTCTAAAGTAATAAGTAGTATAGTAAGTGTAAACAAACGTAATAAAAAAAACTTTGTTCTTGGATGTATTTGTACTTGTACAGTTACTCAGTTTCAGATTGTTTGTTGTTCCATACTTTTCCACCAGAGAGTTCTTCCTCTCTCTCTACCATCTTCCATCAACTTGCTGCATCTTCTACTTTGGATGGTAGATGCTTCCTGATTGCCATAGCTTCTTCATCTGCTTCCCCCTTAAAAAAACGGTTTCCACAGTGACTTTTGACTTGAAACTCTTCCCCCTTTTTGTCATCATCTCCACGCTTGCTACTCAGGGGTAGGCAATTCAGGTTTCTCTTGTCTGATAATTGCTGCTCAGAGTAGTGCAGCAATCTGTTAGTACTTCTTCCCGAGCATCCTGCTTTTTATTCCTACCTAAGGAATGAGGTGCTCCGTCTTGAGAAGTAAGAAACAAGAGATCAGGGATCTAATCGGTGGATAGATCAGATACCTTATTAGTTTCCTACTCGACGTCCAAGGCACGTCCACCTTAGATCTTTGTCTGCTGGTCTGGCTTCGCCTTCACCACAGCTCTTTTCTTGTCCTCAGGAGTATATTCATGTCTCTGACAATGTACTTTTGTGGTGGTAGTGCTTGTTGGTCCCAAGTGGTGTCCGAGGTTCAGAGGGGGTGAATGAACCTTGGTCGATTTTGAAAACTTGTTAAAACTTATTGTTCTGTAAGTTACTTGAACTTACAGCGCCAACCAGTTACTGCTTACAGCACTAGGATGCAGTGCTGCACGCTGTAGCTTAGAGTTTTATACGCAGCGGAAATTATATATATTGACACAAGGCTGGCTGGTTTTCTCAAATATGATCTCTTTCAAAACCGTTTTATGCTTATGATATATGCAGATATGAAATATAAAGCACAGATAAGAAAACAATAAAACACTAATGGTTTATAGTGGTTCGAAGGTAGTGTAAGCCTTCTACATCCATTCTACTGCTACCTCGAGCAGGAACTTTGTTAAGCAAGATTGATTTACAGGACCCTCCTAACAATCTATCAACTTACAAAGTGACCACCTACTAGAGTCCAGTGTTCACACAGCTCCTGCGAGCTCTAAAGGCTAACCCACACAGGGTTCACACTCCCACACAGGGAAGTTGCCTAACACCTAGACAACTATACGAACAACAATGATTTCTCCTGTCAACTGTTCGACACCTAAAACAACCTAACCACACATGACAGAGGTTAAAAAGAAAATAAAACTTCAACTGGTGAGAAACAATCTTGATCTTGGGTAGCTCCTTTGTTGTTGTAGACTGTTCCTAGAAGGTTGAGTGACTGAACATGTAAAAGCTTAAAAGCTTTGGATGATATGTGAGTTTCCTCTCAACTTTGTCCAGCAATTTCTTCAATCAGCCACACCTTCTATTTATACTTGTAGAGAAGATATCCGTTGAAGGAGACATCTTCCATTTTGAATTTGAGCGTTGATCAACAGCATGAACCACATTTAATATGATTTGACTAGTATTAAATGCGGTGGTTGGAGCTCGCAGCTTTCTATGACACGTCAGTCCACGTGGCATCTTGGTATTGGCTCTGTATCTGCAACTTTGACTCTCCTCTGGAACGGCTCTATTTATTCTTACTTGAATCTTCGTTCCTCGTACTGCATCTATCCTTTCTTCGGATAGCAGGATACTTATGATGTTTGTCGTTGGCGTTGTTGGCTGTCTGAGCAGTGAGCTTCGCGCTGTATCCTAGGTCTGCTTGCAGCTGTTTGTTCTTTGCAGTGCTGCTGTAACATAGACCTTCTTGCAGTATCTTCTTACAGTGCTGTTGTATCTTACAGCAGTATCCTTGTAATCTTTTTCTTGCAGTGACTCTGCATGCCGTTTCTTCTTTCCTTGCTGTAATGCTGCTATTGCTTTCTTGCAGCACCCAGCATACTCAGCTTCCTTAGTAACCTCTGCTATTGTAACCTGGATTCGTTTTAGCTTGCAGTAGCAACAACAACAACATCAACCTCCTCTCGAGGTATCTCTAGCTGCTTTAGTGGTTACCTCAGCTTCTCCTCTATTATCCTCTAAGGGTACTGTCTCAACAGCCACCCCTTCAGAGGTCTTCTTCTCCTCCTCTCCTCAGGAAGTGTTGTCAGAACAACAGCCTCGCTTGAGGTCTTCAGCAGGGACCCCCGTTCCCTTGGCCAGTCCTGTAACCCTGATAGTCTCTGCAAGAATGAGTTCTTGCAGCTATCGTTGGTTTCTTGCAGCAGTTACTTGCTTTCTGAATTCTTCTTTCAGAACAACTCTCTCAACTTGCTGACTTCTTCTTTCGCGCTGTATCATTTCTCCTTCTTCCTAAGGATACTTCTTTTAGCTTGTTGTTCCCTACATCAAGCTTTCCCTTAGAAGTGTTTTTACTTCTTCTAAGGTTTGTTTTCCTTAAATTTTGGAAAACCATTACACGATCTTTTCTTCAATGTCGATACGCTTGAGATCATATAATGTGGAAACTAAGTATCAAGACCTTAAGCAAACTATTCTTCACTTACAGTGTTATTTATGTTTTGTCTTATCAAGATAACCACTGAAATATCTCAACAGTGCTCTTTTGGGTCCTGGTGCAGCTTCTCATTGACCGAATCCTGGTGGTATTTCAGCATCATGATCGACAATAGTTGCGCCCTCAACCTCAACACCTGCTGCTTCATCTTGCATATATTCACGCATCTGCTCTACATAGGCAGAGTTTGCTTTATAGATTACTGGTGGTCCTTCGGTTATAACGAACCATATTTCGTCATGCATGGCTGATAGATGAGCTTGCATGTGAATCCTCCAATCGTCATATTCCTCTATGAAAAACATAGGTAGTTTGTGATGTGAAAAATCCATGCTTATGCTAAATGAATGAGTTTTGGTCTAGAAAAAGAAAAAGTTTAACCAACAGAAACGGGTGGACCTGGGTAGGTTACCAGAAAGTTGGCTTTGAACCTAACTTGCTCTAATACCACTTGTTGGTCCCAAGTGGTCAGAGGTTCAGAGGGGGTGAATGAACCTCTATCGATTTTGCGTTTTATAAAAACTTTTAATGAAACAGGTTTCTGATTCTATAGAGAAGCAGTAACCTGACTCGATTAGAAACCTGGCAGTTAGCTGATTCAGGTTTCTTACTCAGTGATCACAGTATGCAACGAAATAAACTAGATAGAGTTTCCTTTGGAAAACCATTTTCTTTTATAAAGAATGCTTTTAACAAAAACCTTATGCAATATGCTGATGATGTATGCAACAGGATATATCAATGCAATGCAACATGTACATAAAAACAGTAAACACTTATGGCTTATAGTGGTTCGAAGGTGGTGTAATCCTTCTACGTCCACTCTACTCCTTCTCAAGGAGGAACTTCGTTAATTAGTTTGAATTATAAGCCTTGCTTTACAAACTTCTTCCTAACAAGTTATACCTACTAGAATCAAAGATTCCTAGGCCAAATCCCACACAGGGTACAATATCTCACACAGAGAAAATAGCCTACACCAGACTACAAACACTTAGCGAGGATCTAATCCTTCCAGCTAAGGACACCTATCTAAAACAACCTAGCACACAACAAATGGTTAAAAGTATATGTTTGTTTCTTCAACTGGTGCACACTTGAAACAACCTTGAACTAGAAAGCTCGAATGCTTGGTTGACTACTTCTGAAGGTTGAGTGACTGAACTGGATAAGTTTAAAAAGCTTTGGAGTATATTTGATTTTCCACTCGGCTCAGCTCAGCAATCTCCTTGGTCACTCATACCTTCTATTTATAGAGTTAGAAAAAGTATCCGTTGAAGATAGATACTTCCCCATTTTGAATTAGAACAAAGATCTTTTTTGTGGCCTTATTAAATACATCATGGTCGAACTGAGAAGATGGCGTGTAAACCTATCATGAGCATTTAATGCGCCTGACATCGATTTCTGGACCTTACTGACACGCTTGCTGACATGGTACAACAGTATGGGTCCATCACTGAGATTCATGGAACGGGTGGCTATACTAGTTGATAGTTAGCTCTGCTCTTCCTTGAACTACATGATTTTTCTCGTACTGCATGAGAGTAGCGCTTGTCTTTTTGCAAAAGATCTGTTGGCTACTTCTTGTCATCTTTGTCACCTTTTCTTGCTTGCTGTTCCAGCATGCTGCTTCCTTTTTGCTGAAAGTTGTTCAACATGCTGCTTCCAGAAGATATCTTCATATATCTTCTAAGGTTGGTTTTTCTTATAACTTGAAAAACCATTACATAATCTCTTACATATAAGGTAACTAAAGATCATATAATCAGTATGGAAAATAGGTACTTAGACCTTAAGCAAACTGTTTTTGTCTCATCAAAATAACTACAAAAATATCCCAACAAACTTTTCTCATTAGAAAGGCATTTTAATTACTTCGGATTAAAGAACTACTTATTATTCCTCTATTGATACTTCAATATGTTCTTTTTACAATTATACAAAGATATATAAGAAAACTCGTACTCCTTTATACAAAAATGATAAAAACATATTTTTGTCCAATAATTCTTGTTGGTTTGTGTAAAGAGTCTGATATAGAACCTAATGATACGTGATTCTTATGAAACTCGATTATAAAGAAAAATATTGTGCAACATATTATTGTTACATTACTATTGAGGTTGGTTTCATGAATAATCAAATATTAGGTTATATATATATATATATACACACATTAAAATGATAAAATATCCACCATAGACAACTATTAATATGCCCACTGATGATGTACAATGATTTCATTCCCTTACTATATGAAAAATGAAATTAATAAGTATACTGGATATCTGACACATTAATGGTAGGCACAATCATGAATAACTTCGAAGAACTTTATGTCCTTGTATGTTAGCATCCACTATAGGTTTAATCATGTGGGTTGAATGTAAAAATCAATATGAAGTATGGTTATTTTTCAATTGGTAATCTAATTTTTTAATTTTTTATCCAATTACAACCTCAAGTTCAACATTTTTTCAAAGTGTAAACTAAACATTTTTTTCTAACAATTTTTCTGATGAAATACACAACAAGTGACTTGCACGTGATTTTCATAAAAGGTTTATAATAAAAAGAGTAAACTACTTTTTTCACCAATTATGTTTGTTGTTTCGCAATTTTGCCCTTTTTGAATTCAGGCTTGCATTTTAGGACATTATTTTTTAAATTTTTGCAATTACTGCCCAATTTCGGCCCGAATCGATTAATTGGGGCTGAAATCGCACGTTTTTTGCACGTGACCGGTGATTTCGGGCTGAAATTGCTTACATGGCTTCTAATTTGTTGACGTGGATTTCCTTCGATATTTCTTTTCACAAATACACTTAATAGTGGGATCGAAGAGAGAGAGGGAGGAGAGAGAGGGAAAGGCTGAGACTTCTCCAGCTGATTGCCGGCGGAGGCGGCATCGGATGGCTGATCCGAGCCCGGATTCATGACGGGCTCGGCGAGAACTTCAAGATAGGAACAAGAATCACCCCGATCGGTGGCCGGATGGCCTGAATTCGAAGGGAGAGAGAGAGAGAAATGAGTTTTAGAGAGAGAAACGGCCGCGACTTCTCCGGCAGATTGTCGGCGAAGGCGGTGTCGGATGGCTGATCCGAGCCCGGATTCATGACGGGCTCAGCGAGAACTTCAAGATAGGAACAAGAATCGCTCCGATCGGTGGCCGGATGGCCTGAATTTGAAGAGAGAGAGAAACGGGTTTTAGAGAGAGAAACGACCCCGACTTCTCCGGTCGATTGCCGGTGGAGGCGAGGTCGGATGGCTGATCTGAGCCCGGATTCATGACGGGCTCGGCGAGAACTTCAAGATAAGCACAAGAATCGCTCCGATCGGTGGTCGGATGCCTGAATTTGAAAAGAGAGAGAAACAGGCTTTTTTTCTTTTTTTTTTTAAATTAATTTTGAATTAGGTAGTGGGGCCCACTTAATATACACATGGCGCCTGACAATTAATTGCAAAATTCCACATCAGATAATCACTCGCCACCTCATCAAATTAAGCCCGAAAAACGTGTAATTTCAACCCAAATAAACAATTCGAGCTGAAATTGGGCAATAATTGCTAATTTTGAAAACATAAAATCCTACATTGCCATTGATAAAAAATAAAGTCCTAAATTGTCAGCCCGTAAAACAGAAAGTCCTAAATTGCAAGCCCGAAATCAGAAAGGGCAAAATTGCGAAACGGCAAACATAATGAGCGAAAAAAGTAGTTTACTCTAATAAAAAAAACAACTTGAAATATGACTAATTTTCAATTTACAATCTAAATTTTTATTAATAACATATTTATTCTTATGAAAGTCGTGTGCGAGTCACGTGTTATGTATTTTTGCTGTAAAAGTTGTCAAAAATATTTAGGTAGCACTTTGAAAAACTTGTGATCTTCGCTGCAATCAGATTAAAACAAAGTTTAGTTTGCAAATTGAAATATATCATATTTTACATTGATTTTTGCATTTAACCCTAATCATAATATATTTATAGGTGCATCTCTCAATTTAACATCTTAGATTCGAGTTTTCTCTTCCTCAAATGCAATTCAAAAGGGATAAATGGTTTTTATGATTTTTGTGTGTATTTTTATTAAACAATTTTAGAGGGGGAATTTAATGATAAAAAGAATGTCAAAGTTGATAAATTACAGAAATATACACATCAGGGCTTTTTAAGCCAGGATGCGTATATTTTTTAATTTAATTTATTTTATCTAGAACATGTGATATGAATTTCACATCGTGAATTAAAACATATAAAGTATCAACTCACTTAAAGAAAATTGCAATTATGTGCAATAGTTATATTTAGTGGTGCCCGGTTCCGTTAAACCGCCGGTTCCGGTTCCGAACCGGCGGTTCGGAAAACCGGCGGGGGTCTAACCGGAACTGAACCGGGGGATGTTCGGTTCCGGTTCTGGTTTGTAACCGGCGGTTAAACCGCCGGTTTCGGTTCGAACCGGCGGTTTTCCGGTTTTTTTTTTTTTTTTTTTTTTTTTACAAAATGTATTCACATGTTAAAAAATACACAACTTTGTATAAATATCCAAAATTTACAACTTACAAAGTATAAAACACGAAGTTTGAATTTAAAAAAATCACAACTTACAAATAACGATTAATCGGTGGTTGAATTAAAAAAAATTACAACTTACAAACAGCAAACTTCTAAGTTTGAATTTAAAAAAATTACAACTTACAAACAATAAAAAAAAATTACAACTTACAAATTACAAATTGAAAGAGGAAAAAAAATGAAAGAGCTTGAGTTTTATTCTAAGTTTGAAAGTGAATATCAAACTTAGAATAAAATTGCCTACGTATCCCTAAATTGAATTGGAGAATCAAAGCCCACGTAGTTCTTATTTCTTACTTCTCTTAATTGTAATGAGCAAAGAATGTTGTGTGGTAGATGATGTGTCTCAAAGAAAGGAGGACATAATAAGACGTGCATCTAAGACACATCTTATTATCTCCTCCTTTCTTTGAGACACACCATCTACTACACAACATTCTTTGCTCATTACAAGTAAGAGAAGTAAAAAAAAAATGAAAGAGCTTGAGTTTCATCCTAAGTTTGAAAGTTAGAATGAAATTGCCTACGTATCCCTAAATTGCCTTAGGGAATCAAAGCTCATGTAGTTCTCTTACCTCAAACTTACCCATTAGTTCCGGTGGAAGAGGATGTGTTGGAATCGTAGCCATACTCGTCGGGGCCATCGTCATCAAAGACAGATAAATCTAGATGTTGTCGACGTTTCTTTGCTCGAAGCCAATCTTCAAGTAGAGTAATGTTTTGAACATTCTCTACGGTCAATCTTGCCCTTTTTGGATTCAACATATGTCGTCCTTTGGAGAAGGCGCACTCGACGGAAACGTTGGAGGCGGGACTTGCAAAAATCTCCTTTGCAATATGACTTTAAATAGGATAAGTGTTGATCCTCTTTGACCACCACTTCAAAAGATCCACAGAGTTTTCAAAACAAATAAATTCAAATGTACAACTTAAATATGTATCTAATTCTTGTGTGGGATTAGACCCCCTAGCTCGTTTTTGTGTTCGATTATCATAAAAATCATAAAATGCATTAAGACCACTAACATTATATGGATTATGTAAAGAACTACTACTACCACCTACATTTTGAGCACCTAAATTATCCCCACAATCATCCCCTAATGAGGTTTTATATTCTTTAAATAAATCATACAAATAGTTTTTAGCTCTAGCTGCAACTTCTACATAATTTGGAACATAGTCAACTGCATCATAATCGGATAACAAAAAATGGGGGAACAAAGCACTATAATACATGTGTAATAATTCCATTAGACCATCTTCTCTAATCCTAGGATCTAATAATTTAGCTATTAAAAATATATCGGGAAGTTCGTGAAAATATTTTAACCATTTTGCTTTAATTGCTATAATAGTGTCACCTATAATAGGACATGCACAATATTCATTCAAAATTAAAGCAATTTTAACACAATGATCTAAGGCTAATGGAGAAGTAGGATAATAAGTGCCACTTAATTCTCTAGTGGCTTCTTCAAAAAATTTTAAAAGTTGAATTAAATTAATGCATGCATCCCAAGAGTTGCTATTCAAATATATCAATTCATGTGGGTTTTCTTTATAAAATTCAATTAGCAATTCTTTATAATTATAAGAATCTTGAAGCATATAATAAGTTGAATTCCATCTATGTTTTACGTCCAATATAAATTTCTTAACTTCCATTCTATTATTTTTACAAAATCTTGCCCATTTTTTATGCCATTGTGTTGATTTAGCAATTTCATGAATTGCATCCGTAATAGGTGAGATTTTATCATGCAAAGCGGTTAATCCATCTTGTACACACAAATTCAAACAATGGGGTACACAACGAATATGAAAAAGTTTACCATCTATTGGAGGCCTAAAAAATTCCATTAATGTGGGTATACTAGCGGTGTTAGGAGCGGCATTATCATAACCAATCGAAAATATTTTTGTAACTATATCATAATCATTAACAATTTTTATTATTTTTCTAGCAATTGCTACGGAACTATGTTTTTCATCAAATTCGACATAGGCAATTAATCGTTTTTGCACGTTCCATGCATTATCTATCCAATGACACGTTACTCCTAAATAATCATGGTTTCCGTAAGGATCTTTCCACACATCACAACAAATAGATACTCGTTGTGTTAAATTTTTTAGTTCTCCAATTAAAGCATATTTATATTCACCTACAATTTTTTCTATGTCACATGTAACGGTATTCCTAGATATTCTTCTACTAGCGGGTTGAAAAACTTCACAAGTAAATTCTTCATAATCATCGTCAGTTGGAAATTGAAAAGGAAGATGTTTTTTAGCAATCAATTCGGCCATTCATTTCCTATGAGTTAATTGACTAAATTTATGAAGGAAGTTAGGGTCGTTACCTCCGGTTCCCCCACTGGAACCGGCATTTTGTCGAGGAAGATGGGTTTGAGAGCGGTCATTACCCATCTTATCCTGATGCTTCTTGATGATGTGGTTGTTGAACGTTCCATAGCTCCCTCCGGCCTTGAATTTGTAGCTCTTTCCACAGTAGTTGCACGTCACCGTGAAGTCCACGTTCGAATTTGATACTTTCTCCTTTCTAAAATGTATGGAGAAAATATCACTTCGAAGTGTCGAAGTGGTTCGGCTACGTGTGTCACTCTCTTGAGTTGGACGGGCCTCCGGCTGCTCCTGCTCCTCCTCCACTTCGGCAAAGTCGGCGGCGGTCGAAGGTCCGAGAGCCTCCTCCAAATTGGCGTACTCCTCACTCCAATGAGAGTGGGGAGTGTATTGATCGATAAGATCATCGACTTCAACATCTCGTGGTGGAGGCATTGGTGCCTTTCCTCGGTGAGAAGAACCGGCGGAAGAAGAACCTCTTCGAGACATTTTTGATTGAATCGTAAATTGAGAATTGAAAAAAAAAACTTGAGAATTGAAACTTTAGAATTGAGAATTGAATTGCAACTTGAGAATTGAGAGAGAAGTGTTGGAATGGTGTGAGGATTGAATGGGGGAGGGGGGTATTTATAGAAAATTTAAAAAAAAAAAAAATCGCCAGAACCGCCGGTTCACAACGGTTCTCAAATCTCGACCGTTGATCTCCAACGGTCGAGTGATCCTGGCATGACACGTGTCCAACGATAACATTTTTAAAAAAAAAAGGCGGGCCGGTTCGAACCGCCGGTTCCGGAGGCAACGGCTCTTTTTCGCCGGACTCCGGCCACAACGGCTACTTTTCGCCGGAGCTCCGGCGGACACATGGCGCTATCTCATTGGTGAAAAAATTAAAAAATAATAATAATAACCGGAACCGCCGGTTCGCAGTTTTAGAAAACACGAACCGAAACCGAACCGGCTGAAACCGGTTTACGGTTCCGGTTTGGAACCGGAACCGGGTCAACGGTTCCCCGAACCGTTGACCGCCGGTTCGAACCGGCCCGGTTCCGGTTTTTCCGAACCGTTGGGCACCACTAAATTAACCCATCAAAGACACATTAGAACCAAACCATTTAACATCGCCAATCAAATGATCATAATTTTTCATTTAATAAATACTAATAAACTTGACAATATAATATAATTTAGTCTAATATATAATATAATATCATTACTAGAATTCCTATTCTCTTTTACAATCAACATCATTAAATATAGATGGCATTGAGAATCCATGATTGCTACAAGAAAAATTCATGGATAAAACCATTAAAAATGACAATAAATTAAAATACAATACGATACACTTGTTAATTGTATGTATTTATCAATTAAGCATTTTAGATTAATGATACCTATAAATATTGTGCTATTAAATCATACTAGTGTGGTATATAAAGTATTGTTATTTTGCAATTACCCAAATGTTTGATTAAAATTGCAATTGAAGTATAGATAACGACTATTAAAGACAGTTAACCCTTTCAAATATATGTATAATATAATGTTATTTCATACATGAATACAATGTAATAAAATGAAATCAAATACTATTTAAATATGATCTTTGTGTTTATAAATAATTTAGTTAAAATTGTTTATATATTTCTCTTAAATTCAAAGATCTTATTTTCCAAACCGTTCAAAATATGACATGCATTTTGAATATGATCTCTTCATAATACTTGCTTACATATATGGCATGCATTTTGAATCGGTACGTAGGCACAATTAGGTTTTAGAGGAAGAAAGATTTTTAGAAGCTATAGTTATATGTTTATTTAGAATTTAACTTTGTGAATGGTTATGCGTTTTGCTATGTTACAGAACTTGTTGGTATCTTTATTTTCACAATGATTCTAGTAGAGATGTTACTACAATGTCTACTCAAAAGAGAAACAAAATGTGATTTATAAATTTTCTTGTTGGGATATTTCTGACTAGGTTTTGATGAGACAATGTAATATTAGATGAGACTTTAGAGTACCCATTTTCCAAGTTTTTTCAAGTGGTGCATAGTTTGATGGATTCATCTTTCTGAGTTGTGTCTTGTAAAGTTGTATATATCAGAAAGATAGAGTATACTAGTCATAACAGGATTCTGGAGATGGAGAAGTCTTGAAGACTGATTTTCAGCAAATGAAGTCAGTAACCTGAAGAAGGAACCAGGATCAGAAAGTTAGATCAGTAAAGCAACATAAAACAACTGTATGAAGACAGGAAGCTGATTGCATGATTCTGGAACAGGAAGCTGTTCAGAATCAGGAAGCTATCGCAGACAAGAAACTGATTGCAGGTTTCAGGAACAGGTAGCTGTTCTGAAACAGGAAGCTGACGCAGATCAGGAAGCAGGCACAAAACATTGAACAACCACTGCAACCTAAACAAAAAGTTGTATGCTCCTTCTATCTTTTCAGTATACGAGGAAGTTTCTGGTGATATACGAGGATTAGTTCCTGCTCAAAGTTACCAGTAGATAGAAGTCAGTGCCAATCCAATCAGGTTGTGACCTGGACCTGCAACTCTGCAAAAGTACTGTAGCTATGGAGTGGTGCCATTAATGCGAATCAGAGAAGGACGAGGCTCTGTACCCGATTTTTCCAGACGCATTAATTGGAAAAGATTTGAAGATCATATTTGAAATGCAACAAGGACAATGCCTCTCGTCAATGGGCATTTTTCTACCGATATAAATAGAAGGATGGAGTGATTGTGAAGACTACTGAACTACCAACTATTCTCAAGTAATTCTAAGCTCAAACTCTCAAAGATTTTCTCAAGTTATCCAAGTTCAGTCACTCAACCTTCGAAGCAGTCTATTCAAGCACTCGAGCTTTCAAGTTCAAGACTGTCTTCTTGCTGTACCAGTTGAAGAATCTTATATACCTTTTTAACCTATTTGTTGTGTGTTAGGTTGTTTTAGTTTGATGTCCTTAACTGGAAGGATTAGATCCTCGCTAAGTGTTAAGTCTTGTGTAGACTTTGTAACTCTGTGTGAGTTTTGTACCCTATGTGGGATAGATCTTATGAATCTGTTGATTCTAGTAGGTTAACTTGTGTTAGGAAGAGGTTTGTAAAATTGAGGCTTGTAAAACTGACTGACTTAACAAAGTTCCTCCTCAGAGAAGGAGTAGAGTGGACGTAGAAGGATTACACCACCTTCGAACCACTATAAGCCATAAGTGTTTATGCTTTTATCTACCTATTGCATTGCATTGATATACCTTGTTGCACACATCATCAGCATTCTGCAAAAGGTTTCTGTTAAAAGCATTCTTAGAAAAGAAAACTATTTTTCAAAGGAAACTCTATCTTAAGTTTATTCCTCTGCATACTGTGATCACCGAGTAAGGAACCTGAATCAACTTACTGCCAGGTTTCTGATCGAGTCAGGATACTGCTTCTCTATAGAATCAGGATCACGTTTCACTAAAAGTTTTAAAATCGTAAAATCAATAGAGATTCAATCACCCTCATCTGAACCTCTGACCACTTGGGACCAACATTTCTAATTTATTACAAAATTTGAGGTATATTATCAGTAGGTCAACAATTAGCAACAGAGGTCAGCAATCAGAACATTGTCAGCAATCTACAGCAGAATGTTAGCAATAAACAATAGAGGTCAGCAATCAGAACATCGTCAGCAATATGTAGTAGAAGTCCACTAACAGGACGTCTACTAACAGAAGTCAGCAATCCCAACAAAAGTTTACTAAACTGAAAAGAAGAAAGTCGAGACGAGAAAGCCCTTTCTCCTTGAGACGAATCACGTCCAAATAATATTCACTGGAACCACGTGTTGCCTCTAAAAATAAAACGACTTATGTCTTGTAAGTAGTAGCACAACAAAATCACTATAGCTCCAGCGAACTCCGACAACTAAGAATTGAAATAATTAGATGGAAAATGAGTTTTGCAAGCATATAAAAATTGTATATGAAATGCATGCTTCCCTATTTATAAGCATCCATACCTCGTGGTTAAAAATGAATTAAAAATGAGAATTATTTTCGTACATGTAACAACTAATCATCAATACATTGTAACAACCTCATCAAAGCACACATAACGTCTACTTTGAATTTCAAACACAGTAGACTGGCTCTCAACAACTCAACACACACTATACTAGTAGAGATTTGTTTGACCTATATTAGTTAAGACTTGTTTGGACAATCGAGCTCGTTTTGGAGTCGTAAAAAGATATACCAGGCTCAAGCCAAGCCCAGCCCAGTCCGCCCAAATCCAGCATAAAGTCCAATTGCCAAGGTCTACGGTCCACGCCCACGTCCGAGCCATGCCAAGCCTGCGTGTTCCACAAGCTCTCTACTACATGAGTAGACTAACTAGCTAGTAGATCCATATAGCAAAGCTACATTTATACTAACTTTAAATGTACACCTCTTTTTATGTGGGATGAATAACTCTTCACACTCCCACATCAATTGACAAATCTCATTTCAAGTGGCTAACTTCAACAATTAATTTTTTACTCACTGAAATTCAATTTTGAGAAATAAAACATGCATATTGATTATCTACTCCAAACGTAGATTAATATTTTTACATTTACTTCACAAATAAATAATTAATAGCCGGCCAAAGTGGTGCACAACCACTAACTCGAACCAATTTCAACAGAACTTAAGTATATGTATGACTTGTACACACATTAAAAAATTTGGATTTAAACATGTTATTTAACTAGTTTGAGCTGACTCCACTCTTGATAAGATTATTAAGTTTGAGGCTTACTTTTTCCAGCTCGTATTAACATGTAATTGTGTAGTCCAAGCTTGGCTCAAAATTGCCATATATAGTCGCTCGTTATCTACTAAAATAAAGGGACTTACTGGTATGTGGAATGGTCCAATGGAAATTTATCTTCCATATTTGATCTTGAAACTGCAATTCGGCTTGGGTTAGTAACTTAGTAATATATAGTAAAGACATTATTTCTTCTTAGTTTAGTCATAATTATGTGTGTGGATTGTTCTAATGTGTGGTTGCTTGATGGATGAAGATAGTATTAATAAATGTTCGAGAGGGGGGTCGGATTTTATTAATTTCCCTCAAATTGCAATTTTGGACTCAAACTTTCTCCTAATTATAGGTTTTCAAAAGTTAATTGGGACCAATATTACAGTTATTTTTAATTGATTATGTTGCAATTCCCTCCAAATATCACCTTTTCACGTTTGGGACTGAATATGCATTAAATGTGTAATGGAAAATGCAACGGTAGAACTAATTTCAACAACTTTTTTTAAATAAAATGGTTTTTGTCATCTATTAAACCAAATCGGCAAATTTCCTTAATTTCAATGTCATTCATTAAGTTTTCATTAAGTTGAAACAGGATTATCGTAATCTATTTTAATAATAAATTGGAGCAATCAAGAAAGCTAATTTAAATCCAATAAGGATCCTCTATTTCATATTGTATTTCATCTGGTGTTCCAAATTAACCACCACACGTCAAGTATAAAAAATGACATCACCAATTTACACATGACATGAATTAAAAGTAATAAAATACAAGATAAAACACCAACTTGAAATAGAGGATCAAGTTCGATTTTAATCAACCAGAATCCACTATTCCATATTGTGTTTCATTGGGTTCTTAAATAACCACCACATATGGACAAAAATCCGAGACTCATTCACATTAACAAACAAAATATGACAATTTAGTTTCCAATTCCGAAAAAAGTGAAAGATAATCCGGTCGAAAATGACATTTCCGTGATAGATATTCTCAACTGTGTTTTTTTATTTTATTTTTTATATTAGTAATAGTTATACATAATAAAGACAAGGTTTTAAAATTTAGTTGCCAAGTGTAGGATTAATTATACTATGTCAATGCATCAGTACAAATAGTTATAGAATTAATTATGCCGTTGAATTGCAGTGTTAGGCTGGTGAAGATGCTCATAACAAATATATATTATTGATTAGTTAAAGTTAAGTAGTCCATAGTTGGCGACAACTACCTCTTAATGTTTGTAATTTCAGTACTGTTATACTTATACATTATAACATTAAATATTATATGTCAATGTATGGGTACTAGAGCAGTAAATTAATTATGATTTGATAAAGGTTGACCAAAAATTAATTATGGCGTTGGATTGAAGTGTTAGGCTGGTGAAGATGCTCATGAGTAATTCAATAATATATGTTTGTAATTTCAATGGTACACAGCAAACCAAATATACATCTCTTGAAAGCCAATCTTTGATATTTTCATTACCAAACGGTTGAGTGTTGTAATTTCAGATCCATGAGATGGCGGCTTATGCTGCTGTGGCCCGTTTTAAGAAAACACTGGAGGATGGTAAATATTATTTTGGTTTGACAGTTCCTCCCCGCTTTCTGAAAAGCGCAGAGTTTGTAATCAAAGAGTTGAATTACGTACAAGAGTGTATCGAAAGATTGGATGTGAGGAGCAGGATGAGGATGAAAGCTTCACTTGAACGAATCCCAGAAGTCATGACAGAATTTGATCATGTATTTGTGAATTATGTAAGAGGAGGGATATATCAGGAGGATGGATTAATTTATCTCGAACAATTTACTCATTCCTACATGGAGAGATTGAAGAAGCTGGTGGATGATGAGTATCGAAATGCTCACCCCTTCCCAATTTCATCAACGCCAAAGATGGTTGGATTATCCGATGAGTTTACTAAACTCAAACTACACCTTGTATATAATTGGGATGAAGTGCCCTTTTACTTTCTCTCACTTGTTGGGATGGCAGGCATTGGCAAGACGACTCTTGCTAAGGAAATTTTCCAAGATTTAGATATCATGGAATGGTTCGACTATCGTGCTTGGGTGGCAGTTGGCAAAAAATATCAACTAGAAGAAATTATTCGAACCATTCTAGCTCAAGTGGACTTTCCTGCCCATGAAATGCCTACCGGAGGATTCCAGGAAATAGCTGAGTACTTGAAAGAAAGCTTGAAGGTTAAACGGTACCTTATTATATTCGACGATGTTTGGGATATAAATCTTGCCCAACAATACTTGAAATTTTTTTTTCCAAACTATGGATATGGAAGTCGAGTCTTGCTTACGACTAGGATCCAACATGAATCTAATGATGACCCATTATTTTCTCATCACTTGCGCTTGCTAAATAAAGAAGAAAGCTGGCGTCTTTTTTGTGGCAAAGTCTTTGTTGAAGACACATGCCCCCCTGAACTTGAAAAAGTTGGAAGAATGATTGCTGAGAAGTGTGATGGTCTTCCTCTTACAATCATCACAGTTGCCAACCTTCTGTCAAAGGCCGAGAAGACGGAATCATTTTGGAATGAGGTAGTAGCACAAAAGAGACACCAAGTATTCATTGATGCATACGACAAAATATCAAAGGTACTGTATCCAAGCTATGAGGATTTAAGTGAAGATTTAAAATTGTGCTTTCTCTATATTGGAGTTTTTCCACAAAACTATCGGATACAAAAATCCAAGCTCATTAATTTGTGGATTGCTGAGAAAATCATTAAGAAAGGGTTTTTCAAAACATTAGAAATTTCTGGTGTAGAATGCTTGCAGTACTTTGCTTTGCGTAGTCTTATCATGGTCTACCAAAGAAGCACCATATTCAATCCGACTGAAAGAGTAAAAACTTGTGGCCTCCATGCTTCATGGTGGCACTTCTGCTATAAAGAAGCCAAGGAGATAAATTTCTTTCATGTCGTCGATAGTTATAGAGATGCTTCAAGAAAACTTATAAAAGACCAGAGCAGACTAACCGTCCACAATAACATTTTGTTTGGCATTAAAGATGTGTGTAAATCAATGGAGGAAAATTGTGCAACTACTGCCCAGACTCTACTATGTTTAGGCCCATATCATCAATATCAGGTACCAATATGCTTTACTTTAAAGTTGCTCCAGAAACTCGATGCTCTTAACATCCGTTTTTATGAATTCCCTTTGGAAGTACTAGAATTGGTTAAGTTAACATATTTTGCTCTCACATGCAATGAAAATCTCCCTTCTTCCATATCCAAACTTGGAAGACTTCATTACTTGATTGTCCATCAACATTTCACCATCAAATCCTTTGGAGATTTATCATATTTGCCTATGACGATATGGAATATGAAAAAATTGAAGCATCTTCACGTCATGGGAAGGGATGTACCTCATATTGGTGAAAGCACTTTCTTACAAAACCTCTTAACACTATCAGATGTGAGCTTAAACAGTTGCACTATGGGTGTTATCAAGAGGATCCCCAATTTAAAGAAGCTTGGAATTCGAATTCAATTAACGCCAAACATGATTGAGACCTTGAGTAACATTGATAATATTTCCAATCTTAGTGAACTGGAATCACTTAAATGTGTCGTCGTAAATCCTGTGTGCACGTTTGAGGTTGTTGCACAGTTTTTTCCACTTCCAATCTTCCCATTAAATCTGAAAAAGTTGTATTTGAATGGGTTGGGCTATCCTTGGAGAGAAATGACAAAGATTTCTTCACTACCGAATCTTCAAGTGCTCAAATTACGATGTAATGCCTTTCTAGGCCCAAAATGGGAAATAGAAGCACATGAATTTCCAAAGCTTCATAGTCTTCTAATTGAAGATATTGATCTAGAGGAATTGAAGGGGACAGATGAAAGCTTTAAATGTCTTCAAAAATTAAGCATAAAACATTGCTACAAAATGAAATCGTTCTATTTAAGAGGTGGAGATGAAATCATTTCAAATATTGAAATAGTTGACTGCAATCCTCTGGTTGGAAAGCAAATACAAGAGGGTTTTATATTGCCCGGTCCTCCAAAGCATTTTTTGATCAAGTCTTCATGGCTCTCGTGAGCAGCAACTTGAATTATAAGGTTAGTAATTCAGTATTACGATTTAATTGCTAGAGCATAAACAAAACTTACATACATATATATACATATAATGGTTTGCTACCTTTCTTGTAGGAAGGAGGCGAGAGGGGCCACTAATCATATGGTGATGTGCTCATTTGAATATTGAACAATCAAACTTTTATGAAAATCGTATGTTTCTTTACTTGATTTGTTCCTTTTTTTCCCCTTCAATGACATGTTTATTTGAATATTCAACGTGAATAATATTGAGAAACTCATGATACTTATTGTTAGTGTATCAACTTTTTTATATTTGGTAATTCTATATTTTGTACTTTCCTTTTAAAAACAACTCAGTGTTTTATATTCTATTAAGTGGTTTTGTCATTTACTAACGTGTTGCCAAAAGTGTAGTTTAGTTTTTTTGTGCAAGTTACTAATAGTTTAACTTACTAGCAAATGTTTAAATTTATTATTAGGGATTTTGTAAATTACACATTTAATTAGCTCTAATTTTCTGGCACTTATGAACAACTGAAACCATATTTAACATGTTTACCATATGATCAAAATAGATATCTAAGCATTCCCACTAAAGCATATTTGACTATATCGGAGACAACAACATGAATGGTATAAACATTTATGTATAATATTACTCTTATATTATTCATATCTTGAAATCGCTGCATTATATCTTTATTGTTGATATATTGAATATATTTTTTCGATGTATGTTACTAACCAATGATTCAATATTATATCTCCAATTTGGTTACAAATTGATGTTTTTTATGATACTAGTTGAAGTGATTTGCTTATTTTGTGAAAGGTCTCAAAGACCTAATATGTTTGTTTAAATTGTTTTGGAAGCAAATGCTAGTTTTTATAACTTTTCTCGAAATTTATTTCGGCAACAATAATTGATTGGTTAATTAAGCTATTTTTCTTTTATTTTTTTAATCTTTATTTTGAAGTTTATATGTTGAAAGTATTTTTCCATTTTTAGTATAAGACAAAAAAGTGCATATTTTGCACTTACTTCTCCAAAGCACGAAAAGTTTAGAGACTTCCGTACTTGAAAATAGGTACTTTCGAATCTGGATGTTAGATTTTGTATGTAACTGATAGATCAATAGTTGCATGCAATAAAAAGTTTTGAAATTTAATTAAGAGTTAATTACAAATTTGGTTTCTGAAACTATGTTATTTTAGATTTAGTATACGAATGTCATCATAAATAGTCTCTCAGTTAATTAAATTTGATAAAATTTGGTCCCCACCATTGAAATTCAGTCCAAATGAATCGAACTCAACTAACCAAATTAATTTTGGTGGGAATATAGGCATCAGAAGCCCTAATTTTCAATTTTGGCTCACATACATTAAAATTTATTGCATTTCAATTTTTTTTTCTTCTTCTCCATTCACCTCCAATATTTTACAGAGATATCAACACCGTCCTTTTCAAATTTTATCTATGTAACAATCTTCACCGTCTCAATATCCAACTGGTAAAGCCCACTAGTCTGGTGTTCCTTACTTCAAGATACTCATGAGCATCATATTCATCTCCGCTCATTAGAAGTGCCATAGATAAAATTTTATAAAATCCGCGATACAGTGTTCGCAAATTCAAAAATTGAAAATAAAAAACAAAAGTTGAAGAAATGGTGAATTTGATTCGAATACAAGGTGTTGATTTTGAGGAGATTTAGAGAGAGAAAGTGGAGAATATATATTTTGGGGGCAGTTGCACTCTTTTAGGGCTTCCAACGCCTATTTTCATACCAAAATTAATCTGATTGGTTCAGCCATTCATTTCGATGGAATTTTAACAATGGCGATCAAATTTGATTAAATTTACTTAATCGGGAGACTACTTATGATGACTTGATACATTAGGATACTAAATCCGAAATTACTCATAGTTTCTAATCCGAAATTACCCATAGTTTCGGATATGAAATCTGGTTAAGTTTTCAGAAATTTGAAACATTTTTAGTACTTTAGTGTTTGAATGAATTCATTTCTTCCAAATATTCTACGTCATCAAATTACTAATATATATATATATATATATATATATATATATATATATATATTGGATAGTTTCAGTGGGCCAAATACCTATACATTCAAAGCGTGTAATGTTGTTTCGAATGTCACAACATCATATAGAACACGCACCATAATAAAAAAGATGAAGAAGAAAGAAGGAATTGAAATTTCCACGAGTATAAATCCTCGTGAAGTGTCAACAAGGCAGAATTTTTTTTACTTATGAATGTGATTACATAAAGACACAAAGAGATATTGTGAGAGACTCTTTGGAAACACACACGCCCAATATATCTAACAATGGAGTTCCTATGAATGTGGATAGACAGTTGAGAACACCAAAAAACTCATCTAAATGAAAATAGCCAATAGCAAGACAACTCTATGACTTAACAAAAGATAGACATAAAATGTTGTGCAAAATGTCTCAACACAACACTGGCAAGACTACTTTTCACTCGAATGGTTTTTCTTTCTTGTTTGACGAAATTGTAACACCTAGGACAATTCTATGGATTATTTAAATAATTTAACCCCTAATTACTTATTTTTATTATGTGCGTTTCAGAACAAAATAATATGTAATTTTATAATTGATCCTTAAGATAATATATGATATGTGGTATTGTATATGTCAGCCCAAAGATATCGTAATATGGATAGCCCATCTCGTGGTCCGTGGCCCAAAACGATGAACACATAAAAGGAACTTTGAAACACCCAAGAGATAGATTTTGGATCACATTGAAAAAGTAACACACTCTCTCTCTCTCTCTCCTGCCCTCCGGCAGGCCGGCCTACTGCCGTGCTGCCGTCGCGCCACCGCCGGCGCAGCCCTCTCCCTCTTCGGTTCCAACCGAATCTTACACCAAATCATAGATTG
Source organism: Scutellaria galericulata (assembly GCA_946896805.1). Classification (NCBI taxonomy): domain Eukaryota; kingdom Viridiplantae; phylum Streptophyta; class Magnoliopsida; order Lamiales; family Lamiaceae; genus Scutellaria; species Scutellaria galericulata. The sequence goes on along the minus strand of OX335787.1, from coordinate 4,186,568 downwards.
CGACGAGCCCTTTCTGGATCTGGGCTCGTTGCCATCGCCTCCTCCAGGAATCGCCGGTGAAAGGCTCCTCCCTCTCTATCTCATTTCTTCCTCTTTTCTCTCTCTTTCCTTCTCCTCCCTCATTTCTCTCCCTTGCTGTTTCTGCCGCCTTCTATCGTCGTTGTTTGGTGGTGTGCCGACGTGAAGAGTCACGCCGGCAAGTCTTGGGTGTGTGCACCGCCGCTCGACAGTGATGCATTGGTGTCGCGTGCCTAGCGCGCTTGGTTGGGTTGTTGCGCGTTTTGTACGGTGTGGCCGGTGCGTGGGGTCGTGCCGGCCAGTCAACTGTTGGGTGTGGTCGACGCATATGGTCGTGCCAGCGAGGTGGGTCTGATGTGGGTCTGCTGCTTGGCGGTGCTGTGTCTCATCCGAGTGTCGGGTACATGAGTGTGTGGGTGTGTGCGCCCATGTGCGTGCGTGGTTGTGTCGCCGGCGACAAGGGGTTGCCGGCCGTGGAGTTGTGGCAGGTGGCGATGGGGGTGAGGGATTGGGATAGAGGGCCTCCTTCCGTAAATTTGAAAGAGATCAGGTACTTGGGTGCAAACCCTAGATTTTAAGTGTATTTACGTTTTGGTCTTTAAACTTTTAAAATCTCATTTAAGCCCTCAAAGTTTTCGACAATTCCTGTTTAACCCCCAAAAGGTTTTGAGCTTTATGTTTTAACTCCCAGATCTTGTGAAAATTATTTTTTGATCGCAATGGTTTTAAAATATATCAAAAAGACCTCAAATCTTTTCTAATTTTGCAAATGACCCTTTGGTCAAAGTCAACATTTCAAAATTTACGAAAATGCCTCTATGTCTCTAAAAACTCTATTTTAAGCTAATTTTCCCCCCGTTTAGGCTTAAATTGATCCCTTTAAACCCTATGATTGTGTTCTAAGTTCCCATGATCGTATCAATGCCTTTTATGACCTCAAAAGCTCTCGTTTCGCTTCTTTTCCTCTATCGTTTCTTCATCGTGAGAGAATTTCTAGGTTAATCTTAATTTATAAATCATATAGCGTAATTAGAGATCTAAACCTCTATCTACACATGTAGGCTTTGAGCGGAAGAACGAACCTAGGATTTTAAAGTATCGTGTTTCACGAGGTTTACCAATGAATAAGGTGGGGGTAACTTCTAAACTTAATGCTTTATCTTTCTGCTATTATATGCATGCTTAAGCCATGGATAATATGATGAATGTCGATGAAGGAACGAATGCTATGTGAACCTATGATTAATGAAATGAACCTTAGTTGCTAAGCTACGTGAATCTATGATTAATGAAGTGATTCTTGTTGGTCCCGAGAGTCCTAAGTGGTCAGAGGTTCAGAGGGGGCAGAATGAACCTCTATCGATTTTGCAGACTCTTGAAAACTTTCTGTAAGGCAAGTTCCTGACCCAGAGGGGATGCAGCAACCTGACACAGATCAGTAAGCTGGCAGAATGCTTGATCAGGTTCCTGATATATTTATATCGTACGCAGTGGAAAACTTGATAGAGTTCTTTTTGGAAAATAGTTTTCTTTTACAATATGGTTTTAGCAGAGACCTTTTCAGAATGCTTGTGATGAATGCAACAGGATAAAAATCATGTAAATCAAAGCATATAACCACACAAGGTTTATAGTGGTTCAAAGGTGATGTAAGCCTTCTACGTCCACTCTACCTCTTCACACAAGGAGGATCTTTGTTAGGTTAGTTCGAATTACAAGCCTCGCTTTACAAACCTCTTCCTAACAAACTACGTCTACTAGAATCCCAAACTCTAGTTCGAGGCCACAACCCACAAAGGGTTCACAATCCCACAAAGGACAAGTAATCTATTTCTAGACTACACACTTAGCAAGGATCTAATCCTCTCAACTAAGTTACACCATAAACAACCTAGTGCATACAACACAATAGTTAAGAAAATAAAAGGTTCTTCAACTGGTGCGAAGCAGTCTTGATCTTTGAAGGCTTCAATACTATGATAGACTGCTCCTAGAAGGTTGAGTGACTGAGCTTAATGGGAGCCTTTTATAGAATGAAAGACTTGAGATATTTTGCAGTGTATTTCAAAGCTTTAGTAGTCTTCATGGTCACTTCATCTTTCTATTTATAGATCTTTGGAAAATGCCCGTTGAAGAGAGACATTGTTCCTGTATCAGTTCAAATTTGATCTTCTATATCTTTGCATTTAATGCGATTGACAACTTGAGAATATAGGGCATGTCCTATTTTTCTCCGCATTAATGACGCCTGATAAGTGGGTTTTTTGTGCATAAATTATGTGCTTAATTTGGTTATTTTATGATCAATATTGAGCTACACCTTTATAATTCCACCTATAATTATTTTTGTCTCCAATTACTTTGATATTGTTTTTTCTACTTAATTCAGATAGAATTGGAAGATTTTGAGAGTCCACGAGACGAGCCAAGAGTAAAGATTGACACTGTTGAAAATGTCTTACTTACCATTCTAGGAGGCATGCATCAAGGAAAAAATAATTGAGGATGAGGATTTCTCTCCCTATCACATTTGTGGGATGGCAATCTTCAAGGGAAAGATTGGTTCTCAATTGAGGGGATAAAAAAGTCAACTCTTGGAGAAAGAGAGGGACGACAGAGAGTGAGCAGAACTAGAGAGAAAAGAAAGAGGAAAATTTATCTTTTGTAATTTGATAATGATGTCTAGAGGCTAAAACTATCTTTTCTAGTCCAAGGAGACACCGAACTTTGAATGATTCATCCGTTTTTAATTGAGTAGTAACGTTTCTCTTACTCTATCTCAATTTCTTCGTTGTTTGATCTTATGCTTTGCATGTTTGATTAATGGATTTATTAGGATTGGCCACCTTAATCTATTTGTTAATCAATTCTAGCTAACTCGCATGATATAATCCGTAATTGTTATAATTGTGGGAGTATCGTAGCAACTGGAATTTGATTCCTAGGATAACGAAGTCTAGGTTGCATGATTCGGACGTTCCGCTTTCATGGTCTAGTTTGCCCTATTATTTTGGATCGTTAATGCATCTTGTGAATTGAATCTTGAATACATGTTTTGGGGTTATTCATAGGATATATTAATTGGGGGTCGTACCTGCTGATTAATTAAACTTAAGAAATAATTCGAACTAGTTCGGTCGTACCGCTGGTTTAGGGGTAAGATTCGAGATAGGGAGTAGATAAACGAGACTACCTGTTAAATTGGAAGAATTGTTCGAGAGGAGGTTATCCGAGGGCTAGATTGTTTAATTCATTGTTTATTCCATCCTTGTTTGCTTATTTTTGCAATCTTTTGTGGTGAATGATTTTAATATTTGCTCAACAAACAAATCCCCCTATTTTTATTACTTTCTCTACGTGAATTTATTCAATTAAAGTACACTATTCCCTGTGGATTCTACCCCTTACTTATACTACTACATAAGTGGATTAGACGAGGTGAATAATTATTTTTGGGTGCCGGCGACAGCACACCAAATTTTGGCGCCGTTGCCAGGGAATAGTTGTTAATTTGATTGAATCTTTTCGTGTTTTATAATTATAAAAAAAAGAGTTTTATGTTGCGTCTGTTTTGCTCTTGATTATTCTACTTTTGATCAATATACTAACACTGATTCCCCCAGTGTCTGTTTAGTACTTATTTCAGTGAATGATCACAAGGTCAAATCGAAGTGCACGTCTCGAGTTGAATCCAGAGATAGAGAGAACTGCCAGACGACTTAGGAAAGAGACTCGTGCACGTCGGCATATCAATTTTGCACCGACAAGAGAAACAAGTGGTGAAGAAAGGAGTGATACTAGTGAAAAGTCGAACTCTGAACCAGAATCTGAAAATATGGAGAGAGAACGTGAAGTTGAAGTTAATGCAAATGGAGGAAATGAAGAGAGAACGATGAATGAGTTGGCAAACCCAACCATAAATCACCAACCACTCTGCATTACTATCCCTACTCTTACTCCTAATGTCAATTTTGAACTTAAATCTGGACTCATTCATTTATTACCATCTTTCCATGGTCTTGCAGGAGAAAACCCACATACTTTTCTGAAGGAATTCCATGTCGTATGTTCTAGCATGAAACCAATTGGGGTTTCAGAGGCACATGTGAAGTTAAGTGCATTTCCATTTGCACTAAAGAACACTGCAAAAGATTGGTTGTATTTTCTGCCACTTAGGACTGTTGATACATGGAATGAGATGGACAAGTTATTTCTCCAACACTATTTCCCAGCTACACGAGTGGCAGTGTTGAGGAAGGAAATTTCAGGTGCTAGACAAGGTTCAAGAGAGACGTTGTATGAGTATTGGGAACGTTTCAAACGTCTTGTAGCTTCATGTCCACAACATCAAATTAGTGATCAGTTGCTCATACAATATTTTTACGAGGGGCTCACTCTCACGGATCGAAACATGATTGATGCAGCTAGCGGAGAAGCTTTGATGGGAAAAACACCAACAGCTGCGCGAGAGCTGATTTCTAATATGGCAGCGAATACTCAACAGTTTGGTGCACATGATGTTATGGCTAGGCCAGTCGAGCAATCGAAAAATGATACCTTGGAAAAGATTGCAAGTATGATGAAGAAGATGATGAAAGGCAAGAATCCAGAAGCTCGCCCATGCCGACTTTGCAATACTACAGAGCATGTTACTAATGATTGTCGGATTCTGAATGATGAGATAGAGCAACATGCTAATGCAGTTGGTTTTGGGAATTCTCAAGATCGAAAGTATGACCCATACTCTAGCTCTTACAATCCGGGGTGGAGAGATCATCCTAATCTTCGATATGGGAACCAGCAAAACACTCAATATGGAGAGAATCAAAGGCCTCAATATCAAGATCGGAAGTTCCAGTTGTTAAGAGGGAATGATCGAAATGCTGGTAATTTTAGACAAAATGGCGGTGAGAAGGAATCTGGGCCATCTTTAGAGGATATGGTGAAGACTTTGGCATCTAGTTCAATAAAATTTCAACATGAGACCCAAGTAGCAGTGAAGGGTCTGGAGTCACAAATGAGACAATTGGCTACTGCCATTAGTCAGCTACAAGCACGTGATAGCGGCAAGCTGTCTTCTCAAACTGAGGCTAATCCTAGAAATGTGAGTGCGGTTACCTTACGAAGTGGAAAACAATTGCAAGAGGTTTCGCAACCCAAGAAGGATGCAGAACAGATTGTGGTAACAGAAGATAGAAAATCTAAGGTACCTGAAAGTCAGATAGAGGTTGAGAATGAGCAGGTTGAATCTGAGAAGAAAAATTCAGACGTTGAAGCAGACACTGACCCCCTCAGTGCTAGCATTCCAGAGCAGAAAGACGGGGTAAATTCTCGTAACTCAATACCTATTATTACTAATGCATTACCTTTTTCCTTCTAGGATGAAGAAAGCTGAAAAATGCATCAAGGATCAACAAGCACTCGAGGTGTTTCGGAAGGTGGAGCTTAACATACCACTAATGGAGACAATCAAGCAAATTCCGAGATATGCTAAGTTTTTGAAGGAATTGTGTACTAACAAGCGTAAGTTGGCTGGTAATGAAAAATTTTTCATGGGAGTGACTGTTTCAGCGGTTTTTCAGAAGAAATTGCCTTTGAAAATGAAGGACCCTGACATGTTTGTAATTCCTTGTAAGATAGGGGATCACAAAGTCGAGCAAGCTATGCTAGATCTTGGGGCTTCTATCAATGTTATGTCGTGGTCCATTTATAAACAACTTGATATTGGGCCGTTGAAGAAGACTGGAGTAATTATCCAGTTAGCTGACAGAAGCCACACATATCCAGCTGGGGTTGTTGAGGATGTCCTTGTACAGGTAAATCAATTAATTTTTCCAGCTGATTTTTATGTGTTGAATATGGAAGGGAATTCGGAAAATTCTACACCTATTTTGTTGGGAAGACCATTTTTAAATACTTCTCAAACAAGGATAGATATACGTGAGGGAACCCTCACTATGGAATTTTACGGAGAAATCATTCAATTCAATATATTTGATGCTATGAAATTTCCCACTGAATCTGACTATCTTTATTCCTTGAGTGTTTTTGAGCCAATTGTGCAGGAAATTTTTGAGCTTGATTGCAGGAACAATTTAGAGGAAAAACTCAGGCAATCTTGGGAAGAAGAAGAAAAGAGTTTTAAATTTGCTAAGATGGAAAATATGTATGAAGTTTCATTTATAAAATTACCAGATTCTTACCCAAAAATTCTCCCATCTTCCTTGCAGGACCCAGAACTGGAATTGAAGCCATTGCCTAAGCATTTGAAATATGTATATCTAGGGCCCAAAGACACACTTCCAGTCATAATTTCTTCGAAATTGAAGGAAGACCAAGAATCAACGTTGGTGGAAATGTTAAGAGAGCATCAAAATGCTATAGGTTGGACAGTTGCAGATCTCCAGGGAATCAGCCCCTCTATCTGCATGGACCGCATTCACCTTGAAAACGAAGCTCAACCCACTAGAGAAGCTCAACGTTGATTAAATCCATCTATGATGGAAGTAGTCAAGAAAGAGATTTTGAAACTTTTACAGGTTGGGATAATTTTTCCCATTTCAGACAGCAAGTGGATCAGCCCAACTCAGGTTGTACCAAAAAAATCTGGGGTGACTGTAGTAAAGAATGATGTGGGCGAATTGATTCCAACACGTATTCAAACGGGTTGGAGAGTGTGCATAGACTATCGCAAGCTAAACTCTATGACAAAAAATGACCATTTTCCTTTACCATTTATTGATCAAATGATAGAGAGATTAGCTGGCCATTCTTACTATTGCTTCCTTGATGATTTTTCTGGTTATTTTTAGATTGCTATTGCTCCGGAGGATCAGGAGAAGACCACGTTCACTTGTCCATTCGGCATATTCGCATATAGAAGGATGCCCTTTGGGCTTTGCAATGCTCCGGCCACCTTCCAAAGGTGCATGGTAAGTATTTTTTCTGAATATGTGGCAAATATAATCGAGGTATTCATGGACGATTTTAGTGTGTATAGTGATTCATTTGAAGCTTGTCTTGAAAATCTTGGTTTAATTCTTAAGCGTTGCATTGAAACTAATTTAGTTTTGAATTGGGAGAAATGTCATTTCAAGGTAGACAAGAGAATTGTTTTAGGGCATGTAGTTTCTGACAGGGGTATTGAAGTAGATAAATCCAAAATAGAGCTTATTGTTGCCTTGCCTTACCCCACAACTGTGTGGGAAGTTCGTTCTTTCCTTGGTCATGCAGGTTTCTATAGGAGGTTTATCCGAGATTTCTCCACAATAGCATCACCCCTTTGTCAGCTCTTGCAAAAGGATGTTGAATTCAAGTTTGATGACGCATGCAAAAAGGCATTTGACAAGCTGAAAAGGTTGCTCACCACCCCGCCTATCATTCAACCCCCGAACTGGAGCCTTCCTTTTGAAATCATGTGCGATACAAGTGATTTTGCCGTGGGGACTGTACTTGGACAACGGATTGACAAGAAATCCCATGTGATCTACTATGCGTCACGCACTTTGGATCAAGCTCAAACCAATTACTCTACAACCGAAAAAGAACTTCTTGCTGTAGTGTTTGCATTAGAAAAGTTTCGTTCCTATTTACTTGGTACTAAAGTCATAATTTTCTCTGATCATGCAGCTTTGAAATTCTTGATGAAGAAAAATGAGGCAAAACCGAGACTCATTCGGTGGATTTTGTTACTCCAAGAGTTTGATCTTGAAATTAGAGACAAAAAGGGAATTGAGAACCTGGTGGCTGATCACCTTAGTCGTTTGGAGAGGCCCAACGAAGCAGAACCATTGTTGGAAAAGTTTCCAGACGAGCAGTTGCTTGCAATCTCAAAAATTTCTTATAATTCATCAACACTGACCCCTTCAATGTCGGTGCAATATGCCCCATGGTTTGCTGATTTGGTGAATTTTCTCATTGCTGGCGTATATCCTGGAAATATGAGCAAGACTCAACGTGATAAGCTACGCAGTGATGCCAAATACTACGTTTGGGATGATCCATACTTATGGAAGTACTGTGCCGACCAAGTAATAAGAAGATGCGTACCAAATTCTGAATTTCCCTCTATCCCCACATTTTGTCATAATTATGCTTGTGGAGGACATTTTGGGTCAAAACGTACTACTTTTAAGGTTTTAGAGTGTGGTTTTTATTGGCCGACCCTGTTTCGAGATGCTTATCATTTTTGCAAAGCTAGTGACAATTGTCAAAGAACAGGGAATAACTCTAAAAAAATGAGATGCCCCAACATCCCATAATTGTTTGTGAGATTTTTGATGTGTGGGGTATGGATTTTATGGGACCATTCCCTTCTTCTTTTGGCAATTTATATATTTTGCTCCTAGTTGATTATGTGTCGAAATGGGTGGAAGCAAAGGCCACCCGCACTAATGATTCTCAAGTGGTTGCAGGTTTCTTGCGCTCTAACATATTCTTCAGATTTGGAATTCCTAGGGCAATTATCAGCGATAGAGGGACGCATTTTTACAATCGAACTATTGAAGCTTTATTGTGAAAATATTCGGTTGTGCACAAGATTTCTACAGCGTACCACCCTCAAATAAGTGGACAGGCCGAAGTCTCTAATCGAGAAATCAAGGCAATTCTAGAGAAAACGGTGAAACCAAATCGTAAGGATTGGAGTTTAAGGTTAGATGATGCACTATGGGCTTATCGTACATCCTACAAGACTCCTATAGGGATGTCCCCATATAGGCTTGTTTTTGGCAAGCCGTGTCATTTGCCGGTTGAGATTGAACATAAAGCTTATTGGGCAGTAAAGGAATGTAATATAAACTTCAACGAGGCTGGTGTTAGTCGAAAGTTACAATTACAAGAAATTGATGAGTTAAGGAATGAAGCATACGAGAATTCAGTGATTTACAAGATGAAAACCAAAGCTTTCCATGATGCACGGATTTCAAGGAAAAATTTCACTGTCGGGCAAAAAGTATTATTGTATCACTCCAAATTGAAGTTATTTCCAGGTAAGTTACGTTCTCGTTGGATAGGTCCGTTTGTGATTACTAAAATCTTTCCTCATGGTGCAGTTGAGATTCAGAGCTTGACATCAAACAAATCCTTTAAGGTGAATGGTCACCAATTGAAGGAGTACCGTGAAGGATTTCAAAAGGAGCAAATTGACTATGTGCATTTGGAGGATCCGATTTTCTAAGAACCAAAATTTCCTAAGTCGAGCCAACGACAATAAACAAAGGCGCTTGTTGGGAGGCAACCCAATATTTTATCTTAATTTCTTTTAAGTTTAATTTTAATTTTGGGATTCTTTGTTTTTTTTTTCTTGATCTCTTTCCAGATTTCTTCTTCTGATATCTGACCACTCTTTGTGCAACTAAAGAAGGTGGACAAGTTGGGTTAACTAATTTTGAAGGTGTTGGAATTGGGCCCTTTTAAGTTATTTTGACATGGGCTTTTCATATTTTTTTTGTGAATATCTTTACTTTATTGAGGCCCATTACCAATTGTTGAGCCCATTATCAATTAAAACAAGAGTTGGGGATTTAGGGCTTCTGCATTACTTTCTCCATCGAACTACCATCCCTTTCACCACCACACGCACCACCACCGCCGCTAGCATCCATGGACCGTCGTTCAAAGAAAGGCCGTACGGGATGCTCTCCTTCAATACCTGTTTTGGACGGTCGACCTGAAAATCGGGTGTTGGACGAAATACCACCCCCCGCTGACTCGGCTACTCCCCCACCCAACAGTACCATCTGGTGCTATCCTAATCCTCACTCCATCCGTATGGCCGATTGTAAACAAATGGATGAGTACCGTCGGGTTAGTAAGCACAAAATCAAGCCTCCAATTTATATCGATTTGCCTTTATTGCATTCATTGGGTTTGTTGGATGATGTGTTGAGATTAGTGGATGTTGCTTGTTTGCGTCATGTGGTCACTGGTGATTGGTTAGCATATGCTGATTTAACGTATGAGTTCCTTAGTTCATTCGTTAGACAACAGGATGGGGTGCGATTTCGACTTGGTGGACGAGATTTCAATTGGTCATCTGCTCGGTTTCTGGAGGCTTTAGGACTCTCATCCTTCTCCATCCAGCCTCCTGAATTCTGTGCCCAAAGTTTTTGGAACAACATCACCGATGGGACAGTGCACTATCGACCGAGCTGTGCTAATGCAAGTTCCATACGCAATCCCTCTTTGCGCTATGTGCAGTGTCTCCTCGCCGATACGATAATTGGTAGAGACACGAATAGGGGTGTGGTCGAGCTTAAAGAGTTGAAGGTTTTGCATGCCATGTACCATCGCCATCCTATATCATGGAGTGACTTCGTCTTGGAGCATTTTGAGCATGCTTGCAGGGGCAATGGTGGAATTGCTATTGCTGGATTGATTACTGTTATTGCCGTCAGTATTGGAATCAGTTTATGTGAACGCCTGCCGATTGGCCTATCAATTCACTTGGGGGCAGAGTTACTTACCCAGATGGGAGCACTTGTAGAGGACCATGGCACATACTGGTGGATTATATCTCCACATCATAAATTGCCTCTTCCAAATCCTAGGTTCACAAGCATTGAAAACTTGTCTAACGTGAAGATGATATTCCTGTCATGGCCCGATGCCCCTACCCTAATCCCAAAATCCAGAATTGGGCTTGGTTTTGATCAGAGGGAAACTCAACAACGCTTGGATATCATTGAGACCAATCAACAACTTCATGGAGCTCAACTTTCAGAGATTTTATAGTTATTGAAGGCGCAACACATCAATCCTTGTCAGGTCACCCCGCTCCACTTACTTTGTAATTCTTATTGGTGCTTACTTTTGTCTTGTATATATTACTCTGTGCTAAGGACTAGCACCTGTTCTAGTGTGGGGGGGGTTGACCTATGATTTTGTCTACGCCTCGTTTTGATGATTTTATTTTATTTTATATGTTAGCATACATTTTGTGGAGTTCAAGCTTGATAGTTGGACATTTAGCTATATTCCTAGTTGCTGATTTTTTTTTAAAAATGCTGAAAACATGAATTGTATGCCTTGATTGGTGATTGAACTTGAATCCATGTGATGGTCATAAAGTTGAGTTGATTGTTGGTTTACTTAGCCTTGAAGTGGCAACTTGATTACTTGTTCTTGGTGGTTTTTTTGGTCTTTTGGGGAAGAAAAAAATTTGAGTTGGTGCCCAAGTTGAAAAAAAATTTGAATTTTTGTGGATTGGAGAAAAAAGAAAAGGAGTTTATTAATGAGGCGTATGATTATTGATTTTGGCTCAAGAATTCAGCAACGAGGTAGTATAGAAGGGTGTTTTGCTTTGCTGCATATATTTTTGCTTGGGGACAAGCATTTGTTCTAGTGTGGGGGGATTTTGATAAGTGGGTTTTTTGTGCATAAATTATGTGCTTAATTTGGTTATTTTATGATCAATATTGAGCTACACCTTTATAATTCCACCTATAATTATTTTTGTCTCCAATTACTTTGATATTGTTTTTTCTACTTAATTCAGATAGAATTGGAAGATTTCGAGAGTCCACGAGACGAGCCAAGAGTAAAGATTGACACTGTTGAAAATGTCTTACTTAGCATTCTAGGAGGCATGCATCAAGGAACAAATAATTGAGGATGAGGATTTCTCTCCCTATCACATTTGTGGGATAGCAATCTTCAAGGGAGAGATTGGTTCTCAATTGAGGGGATAAAAAAGTCAACTCTTGGAGAAAGAGAGGGACGACAGAGAGTGAGCAGAACTAGAGAGAAAAGAAAGAGGAAAATTTATCTTTTGTAATTTGATAATGATGTCTAGAGGCTAAAACTATCTTTTCTAGTCCAAGAAGACACCGAACTTTGAATGATTCATCCGTTTTTAATTGAGTAGTAACGTTTCTCTTACTCTATCTTAATTTCTTCGTTGTTTGATCTTATGCTTTGCATGTTTGATTAATGGATTTATTAGGATTGGCCACCTTAATCTATTTGTTAATCAATTCTAGCTAACTCGCATGATATAATCCGTAATTGTTATAATTGTGGGAGTATCGTAGCAACTGGAATTTGATTCCTAGGATAACTTTTCTAGGTTGCATGATTCGGACGTTCCGCTTTCATGGTCTAGTTTGCCCTATTATTTTGGATCGTTAATGCATCTTGTGAATTGAATCTTGAATACATGTTTTGGGGTTATTCATAGGATATATTAATTGGGGGTCGTACCTGCTGATTAATTAAACTTAAGAAATAATTCGAACTAGTTCGGTCGTACCGCTGGTTTAGGGATAAGATTCGAGATAGGGAGTAGATAAACGAGACTACCTGTTAAATTGGAAGAATTGTTCGAGAGGAGGTTATCCGAGGGCTAGATTGTTTAATTCATTGTTTATTCCATCCGTGTTTGCTTATTTTTGCAATCTTTTGTGGTGAATGATTTTAATATTTGCTCAACAAACAAATCCCCCTATTTTTATTACTTTCTCTACGTGAATTTATTCAATTAAAGTACACTATTCCCTGTGGATTCGACCCCTTACTTATACTACTACATAAGTGGATTAGACGAGGTGAATAATTATTTTTGGGTGCCGGCGACAGCACACCAAATTTTGGCGCCGTTGCCAGGGAATAGTTGTTAATTTGATTGAATCTTTTCGTGTTTTATAATTATAAAAAAAAAGAGTTTTATGTTGCGTCTGTTTTGCTCTTGATTATTCTACTTTTGATCAATATACTAACACTGATTCCCCCAGTGTCTGTTTAGTACTTATTTCAGTGAATGATCACAAGGTCAAATCGAAGTGCACGTCTCGAGTTGAATCCAGAGATAGAGAGAACTGCCAGACGACTTAGGAAAGAGACTCGTGCACGTCGGCATATCAATTTTGCACCGACAAGAGAAACAAGTGGTGAAGAAAGGAGTGATACTAGTGAAAAGTCGAACTCTGAACCAGAATCTGAAAATATGGAGAGAGAACGTGAAGTTGAAGGAAATGCAAATGGAGGAAATGAAGAGAGAACGATGAATGAGTTGGCAAACCCAACCATAAATCACCAACCACTCTGCATTACTATCCCTACTCTTACTCCTAATGTCAATTTTGAACTTAAATCTGGACTCATTCATTTATTACCATCTTTCCATGGTCTTGCAGGAGAAAACCCACATACTTTTCTGAAGGAATTCCATGTCGTATGTTCTAGCATGAAACCAATTGGGGTTTCAGAGGCACATGTGAAGTTAAGTGCATTTCCATTTGCACTAAAGAACACTGCAAAAGATTGGTTGTATTTTCTGCCACTTAGGACTGTTGATACATGGAATGAGATGGACAAGTTATTTCTCCAACACTATTTCCCAGCTACACGAGTGGCAGTGTTGAGGAAGGAAATTTCAGGTGCTAGACAAGGTTCAAGAGAGACGTAGTATGAGTATTGGGAACGTTTCAAACGTCTTGTAGCTTCATGTCCACAACATCAAATTAGTGATCAGTTGCTCATACAATATTTTTACGAGGGGCTCACTCTCACGGATCGAAACATGATTGATGCAGCTAGCGGAGAAGCTTTGATGGGAAAAACACCAACAGCTGCGCGAGAGCTGATTTCTAATATGGCAGCGAATACTCAACAGTTTGGTGCACATGATGTTATGGCTAGGCCAGTCGAGCAATCGAAAAATGATACCTTGGAAAAGATTGCAAGTATGATGGAGAAGATGATGAAAGGCAAGAATCCAGAAGCTCGCCCATGCCGACTTTGCAATACTACAGAGCATGTTACTAATGATTGTCGGATTCTGAATGATGAGATAGAGCAACATGCTAATGCAGTTGGTTTTGGGAATTCTCAAGATCGAAAGTATGACCCATACTCTAGCTCTTACAATCCGGGGTGGAGAGATCATCCTAATCTTCGATATGGGAACCAGCAAAACACTCAATATGGAGAGAATCAAAGGCCTCAATATCAAGATCGGAAGTTCCAGTTGTTCAGAGGGAATGATCGAAATGCTGGTAATTCTAGACAAAATGGCGGTGAGAAGGAATCTGGGCCATCTTTAGAGGATATGGTGAAGACTTTGGCATCTAGTTCAATAAAATTTCAACATGAGACCCAAGTAGCAGTGAAGGGTCTGGAGTCACAAATGAGACAATTGGCTACTGCCATTAGTCAGCTACAAGCACGTGATAGCGGCAAGCTGTCTTCTCAAACTGAGGCTAATCCTAGAAATGTGAGTGCGGTTACCTTACGAAGTGGAAAACAATTGCAAGAGGTTTCGCAACCCAAGAAGGATGCAGAACAGATTGTGGTAACAGAAGATAGAAAATCTAAGGTACCTGAAAGTCAGATAGAGGTTGAGAATGAGCAGGTTGAATCTGAGAAGAAAAATTCAGACGTTGAAGCAGACACTGACCCCCTCAGTGCTAGCATTCCAGAGCAGAAAGACGGGGTAAATTCTCGTAACTCAATACCTATTATTACTAATGCATTACCTTTTCCTTCTAGGATGAAGAAAGCTGAAAAATGCATCAAGGATCAACAAGCACTCGAGGTGTTTCGGAAGGTGGAGCTTAACATACCACTAATGGAGACAATCAAGCAAATTCCGAGATATGCTAAGTTTTTGAAGGAATTGTGTACTAACAAGCGTAAGTTGGCTGGTAATGAAAAAGTTTTCATGGGAGAGACTGTTTCAGCGGTTTTTCAGAAGAAATTGCCTTTGAAAAGAAAGGACCCTGGCATGTTTGTAATTCCTTGTAAGATAGGGGATCACAAAGTCGAGCAAGCTATGCTAGATCTTGGGGCTTCTATCAATGTTATGTCGTGGTCCATTTATAAACAACTTGGTATTGGGCCGTTGAAGAAGACTGGAACCCTCACTATGGAATTTTACGGAGAAATCATTCAATTCAATATATTTGATGCTATGAAATTTCCCACTGAATCTGACTATCTTTATTCCTTGAGTGTTTTTGAGCCAATTGTGCAGGAAATTTTTGAGCTTGATTGCAGGAACAATTTAGAGGAAAAACTCAGGCAATCTTGGGAAGAAGAAGAAAAGAGTGTTAAATTTGCTAAGATGGAAAATATGTATGAAGTTTCATTTATAAAATTACCAGATTCTTACCCAAAAATTCTCCCATCTTCCTTGCAGGACCCAGAACTGGAATTGAAGTCATTGCCTAAGCATTTGAAATATGTATATCTAGGGCCCAAAGACACACTTCCAGTCATAATTTCTTCGAAATTGAAGGAAGACCAAGAATCAACGTTGGTGGAAATGTTAAGAGAGCATCAAAATGCTATAGGTTGGACAGTTGCAGATCTCCAGGGAATCAGCCCCTCTATCTCCATGCACCGCATTCACCTTGAAAACGAAGCTCAACCCACTAGAGAAGCTCAACGTTGATTAAATCCATCTATGATGGAAGTAGTCAAGAAAGAGATTTTGAAACTTTTACAGGTTGGGATAATTTTTCCCATTTCAGACAGCAAGTGGATCAGCCCAACTCAGGTTGTACCAAAAAAATCTGGGTGACTGTAGTAAAGAATGATGTGGGCGAATTGATTCCAACACGTATTCAAACGGGTTGGAGAGTGTGCATAGACTATCGCAAGCTAAACTCTATGACAAAAAATGACCATTTTCCTTTACCATTTATTGATCAAATGATAGAGAGATTAGCTGGCCATTCTTACTATTGCTTCCTTGATGGTTTTTCTGGTTATTTTCAGATTGCTATTGCTCCGGAGGATCAGGAGAAGACCACGTTCACTTGTCCATTCGGCATATTCGCATATAGAAGGATGCCCTTTGGGCTTTGCAATGCTCCGGCCACCTTCCAAAGGTGCATGGTAAGTATTTTTTCTGAATATGTGGCAAATATAATCGAGGTATTCATGGACGATTTTAGTGTGTATGGTGATTCATTTGAAGCTTGTCTTGAAAATCTTGGTTTAATTCTTAAGCGTTGCATTGAAACTAATTTAGTTTTGAATTGGGAGAAATGTCATTTCAAGGTAGACAAGAGAATTGTTTTAGGGCATGTAGTTTCTGACAGGGGTATTGAAGTAGATAAATCCAAAATAGAGCTTATTGTTGCCTTGCCTTACCCCACAACTGTGCGGGAAGTTCGTTCTTTCCTTGGTCATGCAGGTTTCTATAGGAGGTTTATCCGAGATTTCTCCACAATAGCATCACCCCTTTGTCAGCTCTTGCAAAAGGATGTTGAATTCAAGTTTGATGACGCATGCAAAAAGGCATTTGACAAGCTGAAAAGGTTGCTCACCACCCCGCCTATCATTCAACCCCCGAACTGGAGCCTTCCTTTCGAAATCATGTGCGATACAAGTGATTTTGCCGTGGGGGCTGTACTTGGACAACGGATTGACAAGAAATCCCATGTGATCTACTATGCGTCACGCACTTTGGATCAAGCTCAAACCAATTACTCTACAACCGAAAAAGAACTTTTTGCTGTAGTGTTTGCATTAGAAAAGTTTCGTTCCTATTTACTTGGTACTAAAGTCATAATTTTCTCTGATCATACAGCTTTGAAATTCTTGATGAAGAAAAATGAGGCAAAACCGAGACTCATTCGGTGGATTTTGTTACTCCAAGAGTTTGATCTTGAAATTAGAGACAAAAAGGGAATTGAGAACCTGGTGGCTGATCACCTTAGTCGTTTAGAGAGGCCCAACGAAGCAGAACCATTGTTGGAAAAGTTTCCAGACGAGCAGTTGCTTGCAATCTCAAAAATTTCTTATAATTCATCAACACTGACCCCTTCAATGTCGGTGCAATATGCCCCATGGTTTGCTGATTTGGTGAATTTTCTCATTGCTGGCGTATATCCTGGAAATATGAGCAAGACTCAACGTGATAAGCTACGCAGTGATGCCAAATACTACGTTTGGGATGATCCATACTTATGGAAGTACTGTGCCGACCAAGTAATAAGAAGATGCGTACCAAATTCTGAATTTCCCTCTATCCCCACATTTTGTCATAATTATGCTTGTGGAGGACATTTTGGGTCAAAACGTACTACTTTTAAGGTTTTAGAGTGTGGTTTTTATTGGCCGACCCTGTTTCGAGATGCTTATCATTTTTGCAAAGCTAGTGACAATTGTCAAAGAACAGGGAATAACTCTAAAAAAATGAGATGCCCCAACATCCCATAATTGTTTGTGAGATTTTTGATGTGTGGGGTATGGATTTTATGGGACCATTCCCTTCTTCTTTTGGCAATTTATATATTTTGCTCCTAGTTGATTATGTGTCGAAATGGGTGGAAGCAAAGGCCACCCGCACTAATGATTCTCAAGTGGTTGCAGGTTTCTTGCGCTCTAATATATTCTTCAGATTTGGAATTCCTAGGGCAATTATCAGCGATAGAGGGACGCATTTTTGCAATCGAACTATTGTATAATTTATGCACAAAAAACCCACTTATCAAAATCCCCCCACACTAGAACAAATGCTTGTCCCCAAGCAAAAATATATGCAGCAAAGCAAAACACCCTTCTATACTACCTCGTTGCTGAATTCTTGAGCCAAAATCAATAATCATACGCCTCATCAATAAACTCCTTTTCTTTTTTCTCCAATCCACAAAAATTCAAATTTTTTTTCAACTTGGGCACCAACTCAAATTTTTTTCTTCCCCAAAAGACCAAAAAAACCACCAAGAACAAGTAATCAAGTTGCCACTTCAAGGCTAAGTAAACCAACAATCAACTCAACTTTATGACCAACACATGGATTCAAGTTCAATCACCAATCAAGGCATACAATTCATGTTTTCAGCATTTAAAAAAAAAAAATCAGCAACTAGGAATATAGCTAAATGTCCAACTATCAAGCTTGAACTCCACAAAATGTATGCTAACATATAAAATAAAATAAAATCATCAAAACGAGGCGTAGACAAAATCATAGGTCAACCCCCCCACACTAGAACAGGTGCTAGTCCTTAGCACAGAGTAATATATACAAGACAAAAGTAAGCACCAATAAGAATTACAAAGTAAGTGGAGCGGGGTGACCTGACAAGGATTGATGTGTTGCGCCTTCAATAACTGTAAAATCTCTGAAAGTTGAGCTCCATGAAGTTGTTGATTGGTCTCAATGATATCCAAGCGTTGTTGAGTTTCCCTCTGATCAAAACCAAGCCCAATTCTGGATTTTGGGATTAGGGTAGGGGCATCGGGCCATGACAGGAATATCATCTTCACGTTAGACAAGTTTTCAATGCTTGTGAACCTAGGATTTGGAAGAGGCAATTTATGATGTGGAGATATAATCCACCAGTATGTGCCATGGTCCTCTACAAGTGCTCCTATCTGGGTAAGTAACTCTGCCCCCAAGTGAATTGATAGGCCAATCGGCAGGCGTTCACATAAACTGATTCCAATGCTGACGGCAATAACAGTAATCAATCCAGCAATAGCAATTCCACCATTGCCCCTGCAAGCATGCTCAAAATGCTCCAAGACGAAGTCACTCCATGATATAGGATGGCGATGGTACATGGCATGCAAAACCTTCAACTCTTTAAGCTCGACCACACCCCTATTCGTGTCTCTACCAATTATCGTATCGGCGAGGAGACACTGCACATAGCGCAAAGAGGGATTGCGTATGGAACTTGCCTTAGCACAGCTCGGTCGATAGTGCACTGTCCCATCGGTGATGTTGTTCCAAAAACTTTAGGCACAGAATTCAGGAGGCTGGATGGAGAAGGATGAGAGTCCTAAAGCCTCCAGAAACCGAGCAGATGACCAATTGAAATCTCGTCCACCAAGTCGAAATCGCACCCTATCCTGTTGTCTAACGAATGAACTAAGGAACTCATACGTTAAATCAGCATATGCTAACCAATTACCAGTGACCACATGACGCAAACAAGCAACATCCACTAATCTCAACACATCATCCAACAAACCCAATGAATGCAATAAAGGCAAATCGATATAAATTGGAGGCTTGATTTTGCGCTTACTAACCCGACGGTACTCATCCATTTGTTTACAATCGGCCATACGGATGGAGTGAGGATTAGGATAGCACCAGATGGTACTGTTGGGTGGGGGAGCAGCCGAGTCAGCGGGGGGTGGTATTTCATCCAACACCCGATTTTCAGGTCGACCGTCCAAAACAGGTATTGAAGGAGAGCATCCCGTACGGCCTTTCTTCGAACGACGGTCTATGGACGCTAGCGGCGGTGGTGGTGCGTGTGGTGGTGAAAGGGATGGTAGCTCGATGGAGAAAGTAATGCAGAAGCCCTAAATCCCCAACTCTTGTTTTAATTGATAATGGGCTCAACAATTGGTAATGGGCCTCAATAAAGTAAAGATATTCACAAAAAAAATATGAAAAGCCCACGTCAAAATAACTTAAAAGGGCCCGATTCCAACACCTTCAAAATTAGTTAACCCAACTTGTCCACCTTCTTTAGTTGCACAAAGAGTGGTCAGATATCAGAAGAAGAAATCTGGAAAGTGTTTGTATATAAAGGTCACACATTTATACATAAAGGTCACACATTTATAACATAAAGGTCAAGATAAAAATCTAGAAAAAAAAATTAAAAAAAATAGAAATTCACGGATCTGAGTCGGATTGACCCGGATTGCATGGATCTTAGAAAGATCCATGCACTTGGTGCATAGGAGTTTTTGTGTTTTTCTATAGGATTGGATAATGCTAGTGGTAATACAACTAGTTTACCTCACTTGATTGAGTTTTGTCGACCTCCGATTGGAGGAAAAAAAAATTATATTCGTTGTATGTGTCATTGTTTAAATTTATGTGTTTAAGATGGATTAGAATCATTAAATGAATATATTCAACCTATTAAAGATGCAATTTATCATATTGTTAGCTCTAAGGCTTATCATAAAAAATGGGCTAGGTTTCGTAAGAAAAATGGTTTGGAAGTTAAAAAATTTGTAGTTGATATGCAACATAGATGAAATTCTACTTCTTACATGCTTCAAGATTCATATGAGTATAGGCAAATGCTTTGTGAATTTTATTTAGAAAATCCACATGATGATATTGTTTTATTTGAAAATTCATGGGATACATGTCTTAATCTAATTCAACTTTTAAAAATTTTTGAAGAGGCAACTAGAGAATTAAGTGGTTATTATTATCCTACTTCTCCTATAGCTTTAGATCATTGTGTGAAAATTGCTCTTATTTTAAATGAATATTCAACTTGTGATATTTTAGCTAACACATGCTTAGTAATGAAAACTAAATGGTTAAAATATTTTCATGAAATACCTGATATATTTTTATGTGCTAAGTTATTAGATCCTAGGATTAGGGAAGATGGCTTAGAAGAATTGCTAAAAATGTATTATTATGCATTGTTCCCAAATATGATATTAGGAGATTATGATTTGTGTGATTATGTTCCTAACCCTAGTGAAGTTGTAGGTAGAGCTAAACATAACTTATACGATTTAAAGAATATAAACAAATGTTAGGTGATTCTAGTGATGATATATGTGATCAAAATGTAGGAGATAGTAGTCAATCAACACAATCACCTAGTTTTCATGCGGCTCCGGCATTTAGTAAATTTTATAATTTTTATAATGTTAGAACATAAAAACGAGTTAGAGGTAGTAACCCTTGTCAAGAATTAAATTCTTATTTAGGTGCCACATTTGAACAAATTATATTTGAAAAACCCTATGGATTTATTAAAGTAGTGGTCAAGAAGGACCATCATTTATCATATTCTAACGACTATTGCTAAGGAAAGTTTTGCAAGTCCCACCACAACCATTGCGGTCGAACATGCTTTTAGCAAATGAGGACACATGTTGAATCCAAAAAGATCCAAGTTGACGAAAGAGAATGTACAAAACATTACTCTCCTTGAAGATTGGGTGAGAGCAAACAACCGTCAACAACATCTCGATTTTTTATATTTAGACGAAGATGGAGATGACACATATGGATACGATTCAAACATGTCCTCCTCCGCCGACAGAGACGGAGTCAGGGGGACTGAGGGTGGCGGCCTCCCCCAAAATTCTGAAAAAAGTTACATGTATATATATATGTAATATAATATATTATGTATAATATATAAATGGGCTAATGTGCGGCTGTGCCCATATGTGATTGAATATGAAAGTCAACCCAAGTGAATAAAAAAATAAATGATGGGCCACTAACAACTTCCAAAATACTGCAACCAAGAATACACACATTTAGCTATATTTTATTTGTTTTTATCTTCTTTTCAAATAAGCCATTAAAGTGTCGAAGAGCAGCAGAGCAGAACTTCATTTTCTTCATTTTTTGATCATCCAAAATTCACCTTTCTTGATAGGTAATATACTGACAATAATGCTTTTATTTTTATAGTTTACTTTAATCTTATTATGCTTTGCATTTTTAATTTTTGAGTTATTTGTTTTAAACCCTAATAAGATTTCTTATGTACTCATGTATTTCCTTAACTTTATTTCAAAATTTTAGTGGTATTTTTGAATCTTAACCTTAAATGTCTTAGTATATTAGTATCTATTTAAATTATTTTTAATTTCTTAGTCATTTGAAAATTGAAAACACAATGATATTTTTTAAATGGGAAATTACTTGTTGTTGTACTTATATAATCTTGTATTTATATATATATATATATATATATATATGTAGGTAGATTGACTATGAAGTATAAGACACTTGATTAGTTTTTCTCCAAGAAACGGAATTTTCAAGAGAGTTCAAGTTCTTATATTTTAGAAACTTCAAGGGTTGATGTGGATAATGTTGAAATAGCCGATCTTTCAACAAATGGTGTTGATGAGTCTTCTTCAAGAGTCATACAAAAGCTTGATCATGATTCTAATGGTTTTCGTATTGAACGAGATCCTGGATTGCGTATGGAATTGCCCAGTAAATAAAAGAGATGAGATTAGACGTGCTTATTTAATTATCAGTCCATATCAGGGAGTTCACATAAATTCCTCTCAATTTGTGGATAAGCACCGTAGAAAGTTTTTACCAACTTGGTATAAAAAAAATTCTAATTGGTTAGAATATTCACCTACAAAAAATGTTGCATATTGTCTTCCGTGTTTTCTTTTTATTAAGCCATCCCTACATCCATGTGCTAATACATTTAATGTGGATGGATTTCAAGCTTGGAAGAAAGTAAGTAACGATGAAAATTGCTCTTTTTGATTCATGAAAGCAAATATCCAAATTCATCACACAAGATAACTATGAAACAGTCTCATGATCTAATGAATTCACTGCAACATATTGAGAGGATCATAGACAAACAATCTTCTGAGATGGTTGAGAAAATGAATTACTACCTTGTTGATAGACTATTTAGACTTTAACTCTTCCGGTTTCTACTACAACAACGGAACGCGCATTCTCATCTATGAAGATTGTTAAGACAAGATTGCGAAACAAAATGGAAGACTTTTTGTCTAGCTCATTACTAATGTACATCGGAAAAGAAATTGCTGAAAATTTTGATGTTGATTTGATTGTTGATGAGTTTGATGGTATGAAGAAGCGACGAGTACAGCTTAAAAAGCATAATCTTAATAAGGTTAGTGAACATTATCTTTTATATTACTCTAATTTTTTAATTTTTTTTAACATTTTATAATTATCTCATGGTAAATTTACAAATATGAGATAGTAATATTTTTCCTTTGATTTTGCAGAGTTGATTCTATTGTAATGACATGCCACTTAGAGTTGTAGATTTTGATATGTATTGTTCTCGATGTAAGGTAACATATTTTTAAATATTTTAAATCGTTTAATGTGTATTTCGAGTATAACAAGTATGTAATATGATAAAAATATGCATTGGTGTTAAATATCTATATTCGATTTTCATAATTCGGGTTTTAAGAAAGTTCGTCCCCCCAAAGCATAAATCCTGGCTCAGTCTCTGTCCGCCCGAACCAACGTCGATGAATGAAGGTAAGTTTAGGTGAGTTAGAGAATTACGTGAACTTTGATTCATTCGTTTTGACAAGGATACGTAGACAATTTCATTTTAAGTTTGGAAGTTACACTTTCAATCTTAGAATGAAACTCAAGTTCTTTCAATTTTTTTTCCTCTTCTTCAATTTATTTTATACAAAGATGAAAAAGTTGTAATATTTTAAATTCAAGTCTTCATTCATCATTGTAGTATGATTCATCATTCATGATTGTAATATATTGAGCTGCAATATATGATTTTGAACATATGTTGTACTTGTATTTCTAAATTTCTAATGTTTTATTGTAATTTTTGAATTGATTGTATTTTATTAATTTTCACTCATTTTACTTTGTTAAAAGTCTTAAAAACTTTATATAAAAATCTAAAGACTAAAATTATGAAATATTAAACAATTCATGCCAAAAAAAACAAGAAAAAAAAAACAAAAAACCGAAACTGAACCGCCAGTTCTGGTTTAACCGGTTCGGAACCGAAATTGAGCCCTCCACGGTTCGGTTCCGGCTCGCCCATCACCGGTTGGCCAAACCAGTGGTTCGAAACTGAAACCGACGATTCCAAATCGGTTGAACAAGTCTAGAATCAAGTATTAAATGAGCTTAATAAATTCCCATTTTTTACTTACAAGAAAAAGGGAAAAAAAGCAGATAAAGTAGAATGATCGTTGAAATCACTTTTCGATTGATTGAATATTAAAAAAGTTGTTGGTTGTGGTGGGAAAGTCCGCTTCACTTCTCATTCAAAATTTTCGCACCTGTCGAAAGTTTTGAACGACAAGAAATAAGACGATAAATAATCTGGTAAAGCAATTTACATGTCCAATACATGATTCAACTTTTTACGAACAAAAGAATATTTAATGAAACTAAAAGAGCTATAGATGATAGAAAATAAAGAACATGGAACCAGAGATTTGTATAAAAATTTACCAAAGGAAAGTGTTCAAGAAAAAACAAATATTGATGGCGATTACGAAAATGATGATCGAATTCCACTTGCAAGTTTTTAGTGAGGACTAGGAAGGAATCGAGTAGAGATCTAGCAGATAATTGGGTTTTGAGATTTATGTCATTGAATCATTTTTATTGTTTATTTTTTTCCAATTTGCCCTATATAATTTCATTTCCTCTTTAAAAAAAATTCTAAATTTTTTTTTTCAGTGAATGTTTTTCTCATTTAATGAAAAATCATTTTTGACTTTTTGACCGTGTTTGTTTGGAAATCAAATTTTCATATCCGATTTCCAAACTTTGGACGAGGATATTAAATTTATAGTATAAAGAGGTATTGGTTTACAAAGTTTACATTTTTTTCCTCTTGGCAAGGGGTGAGTATGTCCGGAGCAATTTGGGGATAAGGGAATTTCCGAAATTACTTTACGGTTCGGTTTCTTCGGAGATTCGGGAATAACGGAGCAATTCGGATTTCGAAAATTTAGATTTTTACAATTTAAAATAAATATTCATTAAAACAAAATGCAAAAAATAAATAAATGTGTCGTACAACATTATTTAATTTATATCTTAAAACAAGTCAGAAACTAATCAAATAGATTTGATAAATTACTGAAGTATGTCTCTTCTCGAAAACAATATATTACATTCAAAATTTTCTTTAAATTTTATTATTCGAAATCTTCTTGTTCTTACACGGGGAAATTGCAAATTTAGGATAGTAATTTTACCTCATTCACCATATAGAGACAATATCTTTTCGGGCTTTGAAATTGAGACTGTATGTTTCAATTTTGGGCGAATTTAGGACAATTCAGCCCGAATTAACCAATTTCGGGAAAATTTGCACGTGACAGTCACGTGAACCGGAGGAAGCGGGCTTCTCGCTGAGCTGGCTGCAAGTTCATCAATAAATTTAAATAAAAAAACCACATCACTAATTATTTTTGCCTCATCAGTCAACTAAATAATATAATTGCGAATTTGAGGAGGGAAAACATTAGTTCTTTCCCTCCTAAATGAGGAACACCTTCTTCTTCCCCAAAATAAAACCCTAGACAACTTCTTCCTCACTTCTCTCTTCTTTAGTGCTTTTTATTCTTAGAATTCTGTCTTTATGTCCTAAATTGAGAATGTCTTTAATATTTGGAAACATCGATTGTTATTGTGGAAGAAGGGCTGTAATTAGAACATCTTGGACAAATGAAAACCCTGGAAGGAGGTTCAATTCGTGCATAAACTCCAATATAAGTTCTTCTTGTCATGTTTTAAGGTTTAAAAAAAAACTTCTTACAATTTATGTGTGTGCAGAGAGGTGGATGTGTGTTTTTTGCTTGGGAGGATCCCCCAATGTGTCAAAGGGCAAGAGTGATTATACCAAGCTTGTTAAGGAGGATAAGAGTAACTGAAGAGGAGGTTCATAATCTGAGAAGATAAAAAAAAAGGCAGCTAAAAATCATGTCACTAATTGTGATAGTTTGTTGTTTGTTGCTGTGGAGAAATGTAAAGAATTGAAGGGACTATAATTTGGTTATTTTATGATCATTATTGAGCTACACCTTTATAATTCCACCTATAATTATTTTTGTCTCCAATTACTTTGATATTGTTTTTTCTACTTAATTCAGATAGAATTGGAAGATTTTGAGAGTCCACGAGACGAGCCAAGAGTAAAGATTGACACTGTTGAAAATGTCTTACTTACCATTCTAGGAGGCATGCATCAAGGAACAAATAATTGAGGATGAGGATTTCTCTCCCTATCACATTTGTGGGATGGCAATCTTCAAGGGAGAGATTGGTTCTCAATTGAGGGGATAAAAAAGTCAACTCTTAGAGAAAGAGAGGGACGACAGAGAGTGAGCAGAACTAGAGAGAAAAGAAAGAGGAAAATTTATCTTTTGTAATTTGATAATGATGTCTAGAGGCTAAAACTATCTTTTCTAGTCCAAGGAGACACCGAACTTTGAATGATTCATCCGTTTTTAATTGAGTAGTAACGTTTCTCTTACTCTATCTCAATTTCTTTGTTGTTTAATCTTATGCTTTGCATGTTTGATTAATGGATTTATTAGGATTGGCCACCTTAATCTATTTGTTAATCAATTCTAGCTAACTCGCATGATATAATCCGTAATTGTTATAATTGTGGGAGTATCGTAGCAACTGGAATTTGATTCCTAGGATAACGAAGTCTAGGTTGCATGATTCGGACGTTCCGCTTTCATGGTCTAGTTTGCCCTATTATTTTGGATCGTTAATGCATCTTGTGAATTGAATCTTGAATACATGTTTTGGGGTTATTCATAGGATATATTAATTGGGGGTCGTACCTGCTGATTAATTAAACTTAAGAAATAATTCGAACTAGTTCGGTCGTACCGCTGGTTTAGGGGTAAGATTCGAGATAGGGAGTAGATAAACGAGACTACCTGTTAAATTGGAAGAATTGTTCGAGAGGAGGTTATCCGAGGGCTAGATTGTTTAATTCATTGTTTATTCCATCCTTGTTTGCTTATTTTTGCAATCTTTTGTGGTGAATGATTTTAATATTTGCTCAACAAACAAATCCCCCTATTTTTATTACTTTCTCTACGTGAATTTATTCAATTAAAGTACACTATTCCCTGTGGATTCGACCCCTTACTTATACTACTACATAAGTGGATTAGACGAGGTGAATAATTATTTTTGGGTGCCGGCGACAGCACACCAACGCCACTCCCTGGTTGCAGACCTTTCGCAGAGCCGCAGGTCCAAGTGACATCTTCTCATTGCCTTGGCTCAGACTTCTGTCTAACGAGTCTTTGTCAGTAACCTTCCTCGTACTGCATTCAATATACATTTCTTGTAAAGTGATAAATGCGCTGGGCGGAAGTTGTCAGCTTGCTGCTTCATTGTTTGTATATCTTAGATGTCAGCTTCCTGATGTGAATCAGCTTCCTATTGTGACTCAGCTTTCTGTCGTGACATCTGATTGTCAGCATCCTGACTTAAGTAGCTTCCTCTGTTTTGACAGTTGTTTAGCCTTCTTCGTGAATTCCTGATCTTCTGATTGTTTAATCCTCTTTGAACACGAGTGTTCTTTGAAATTTTGTTTCAAACACTTATCTTTATTTTTCTAAAGACCTATTATAATGTTCATAAAGATATGCTTATAGATCTATATCCCCGTTTACAAAACGTGGAGAATGGATACTCCAACTTTCTATCTAAAGTTACATTGTCTCATCAAAACCTATATAGAAACTCTCAACAATTTCCCCCTTTTTGATGATAACAAAACCCAAAAAAAAAAAAGATCAAGTAACTTCTTATATGGCAGAAAAATCTCATGTTTACAAGGTGAAGATATAACTTGTTGTATAACAGAATTCCAAATAGAGAATATAGAAATTCTTTTACAAGAAATGTTATTTCAGAAATGATCTGTAAACATGCTTTCTCTATATTCTTGATCCTCAAAACAGCTTGTTTTGAATCTGACTGCCTTCTAAGCTTCTTCGTTGATGTTGTTTTGCCATTTCTTTAAACTTCGTTCCTCTCCACCAGTTCGAGATAGAATGCTGATAAGATTTTTCAAATTACTTGGCTATGTTGGGAATCTGAATCCATCTCAACCAAAAGTCTTCATAGTAGAAGAGTTGATCTCCCCTCTTAACTCTTTCAATCAGCCTTTCTTGCCATGGCAGTTTCCCTTCTCTCGCCAGATACTAAACTCCTTCAGTGCTTTTTCGCATGATAGGTAATTTTTGAATTGGCTAGACTTGCATAGATCTCTGAAGTATCTCATGTAGGCTGATCTTTTGAAGTTGCGAATCTCCTCGAATTTAGGATTCCTATCCTGTGGTAGAGTGATCTTTTCAAAGATTTCCATGTCCCAGAAAACAGGGTCAATGATGTTTTCTAGTTTTTGATCAAGTAGAACAGAAATCTTAGGTGGAACTTTGTCACCGGTAAAATTTGGAGCTTCCTGATTTGGATAGGAGTGTCTCTCAGTGTTGTAGACTCCATTGTCAATAACTCCTATCCTTGAAATCTAGTTAGATTCCAGCTCTTTTCGATCAGCAGGGGCTTTATACACAACAACCTGTTGTTGTTTTCCCCGTCATTTTCTTTTGTCTCTTTCAGTTTGCTGCCTTTGTGTTCTTTGTCTTGTTGTAGGAGCAGCAACTTGAGTTCTTACAGTTCTGCCTGCTGTTTGTTTGACAGCATTCCCAGTATCTGCATTTTCATCATCGTCATCTTTTCTACTCTTTTTCGAACCAGCATCCTGACCAGGTTCAGAGTCAGATCTTTTTCTCTTATTTCTCTTGATCAATGGAATCTTATCTTCATTTTCTTCAGCAATTTCCCTTGCTGTAGATTCAACAATTGCCGCATCAGGCTCATGCTGCTTATCTTTCCCTTGTCTTCTTCGCTTTTCTTTCCCCTTTTTGGCATCATCAACATTAATGCCCTATTGGGTGGCTGTTTCAGCAACTTCAACAAGATAGACCCTTCCCAGAATATAACGCATCTCTCCTACCAGCATTCCTAAGGTCTTGTACCCATCTTTGAGCTCAACAATATCTTTGCTTTGAGAGGAGGAACATTCTTTGAGATCACTCAGGACAATTCCATGGGCATCCTGAGTGTCCTTCACTTCTTTCATACTGGTCTGTAGGGCAGTAGTGATAGTCCTCTGTCTGCCTTCAAACACAGTTCTAGATTTGGTCTGATTGTTGAATTCATTGTTTAGCTTGTCATTTATTTTGCTAGGAAGTTCTTCAACTATCTTCCTTAATTCCTCCAGAGAAGAAGCAAACTACTTCTTCTCGGTGAACACCTAACTAGCCATATGTCTGTTAAGAGCTTTTGCAAGTTTCTGAACTGTATTCATTACACTTCTAAGTGTTGGCTCTTGAGAGTTAGTTGGAGTCTTGATTCCAACCTCTGGTCAAGGATCATGTACGACCAAGTCTTGACTCGCACATCTTCTGGCTTCTTTCTCATCTTGCTGTGTTGTTTGTGCTTGTTTGGCAGCAAGATAACTCATGTGCTCATCTTGAGTAAGTGGAGTCTTTCCAGGTTCTTTGAGTAGAGGAGATCTTGGTTCAACATCATTGTCCCTTGATGAATCATTACCATTATTATTTGGTGGTGAAACTGATGCTAAAACAGTTTTCTTGCCTCTTGAACTCAACTTAGCATCCTTCTTAGTTATCCCTTGTGGATATTCAGCAGGAGCTATTTTAACAGTTTCCATGCTAAGATTTTGTGATCGAGGTGCTGTCTGAATAGTGACCTCGGGATCAACATTATGCTCATCGGGAACTTGAGTTTCCTCAATAACCTGTTCAGTGATAATGGTTGTTTCATGGGAAACGACTATTGTCTGCGTCTCTACTTCAACTGTTGCTTCTTCAACAACTTTAACTGCTTGAAATGATGCAGTTGTAGTTGCCTCAACAACCTCCTCAGTTGTGTCATCAACTACCTGCCTGATTTCAGAAATGTGTACAGTGTCAGTGATTGCTTCAACAACTGGTGTTTCACTAGTTGTTTCTCCTCCAATAACTTGTTCCTTACTCCCATTATTTCGTTCAGCATTTTCCCCCTCAGTTTCTGCATTTCTTTTTGTATCTGTCTGAGGGTCTTTATCAGCTTGCTGTGCTGCTGCTTCAGCTAACACAGAGAGTCCTGTCTCTGCAACTTCCTCCAGGGCTGCTTCATCGGCACTCTCAATCTGAGAAGTTTGACCGACTGCTTGAGTAAGTTGTTCATGTTTATCATTGATGGGTGGTGTGGCAGAGTAATCCAGCAATTGTTCGTCTAAATCCATAATATCAAGGTTAGTGATAGGAGAAGGATCCGTGATGCCTGTGTGTGTTGGAGATGCAGTTTCTCCAGAAGCTCTAGAGCTGGATTCTCCATGCTGCAGTTCTCTTGGAGGTAGGAATTGTTGGTCTCTGCTTGCTTCAATTCCTTGTTGCAGCATCCTCATATTAGCTTCCTCAACAGTACAGGTAGCTAACTGAACTCTTGTCAGCTCAACTTCAGATGAGGTCCTAACAGTCTCGGTGCTGAGACTTATTAGAATGTTATCTGTCTTTGCTGTGATTGATTGTACTCTCATTATATCCAATCCTCTTTATTTGTCTGACCAATATGTGGAAACTGTTTCTGTCTCTCCTCAATGAGATTGATAAAGTCATCAACATGTTTGACTATAAATCCTAACCTCAAGAAGGGTAGAAGTCCCAGACTATCATCTTCGTGCATTGTAAAGTTCCTAATCTAAGACAGGATTACATCTTCTACTTTAAACCAGTCTTCCCAACCAGTGAGCTTCCTTGCAGGGCTCTGCCTCATTTCCCTCTATTCTTCATACGTAAGAGGAAATTTTCTGAAGATTGAGTTTGTGGTCATGTTTAATATATGTTGGGTCCCAAGTGGTGGTCAGAGGTTCAGAGGGGGTTAATAAACCTCTGTTGATTTTCACAAAATCTTTTCTAAACTCTTTTCACGAATAGGTTCCTGATTCCAAAGGGAAACAACAACTAGCCTCGAGTCAGTAACCTGGCACAATGCTGATCAGGTTCCTATCTCGAATCACGGTACGTAGCAGATTAAACTAAGATAGAGTTTCCTGTTTTGCAAACACGTTTTCTTTTTGCAATATGATTTTAGCAAAGTAGATTTGACCAGAATGCTTATGATTGATGCAATAAGATAAATATGCGATAAACAAAGTAAAGCATGTAGTCAAAGCAAATAAACACTTATGGCTTATAGTGGTTCGAAGGTGGTGTAAGCCTTCTACGTCCACTCTACTCCTTCATTGAGGAGGAACTTTGTTAGGTCAGTTTGATTTACAAGTCTCGACTCTACAAACCTCTTCCTAACAAGCTATACCTACAGAATCCCAGATTCTTAGGTTACAACCCACATAGGGTACAAATCCCACACAGGGCAAATAGCCTACACAAGACTATATACTTAGCAAGGATATACTCCTATCAACTAAGTTACACCAAACACAACCTAGTGCACACAACACAAATGGTTAAAAAGATATATGTTTCTTCAACTGTGTTGTTGAAGTTAGTCTTGAACTTGTTAGCTCGAATGCTCGAATGGTAGACTGGCTTCAAAGGTTGAGTGACTGAACAAGAAGTATTGATCGCTTGAAAGTGAGAGCTTTTGAGTAATGCGAGAATTCAGTTGCTCAGTAGTCTTCAAGGTCAGTCCAACCTTCTATTTATAGATGTGGAAAAAATGCCTGTTGAAGAGAAGACATTATTCCGTTGCAATTCAAATAGATCTTCAAATCTTCGTAATTAATGCATCGCCGGAGATCAGAGTTTTAGGGGCATGGTCTACTCTGATTCGCATTAATGGCGACATGCTCTTTGTTGCAGTATTTTGCAGAGCCACTTTCCAGGTGGCGAAATCTCATTGGCTCATCACGTACTTCTCTCTACTGGTAACTTCAACAGGAATTAGCACCTCGTATGATCACCAATGTAAACCTCATACTGCATTGAATTTGCTGGAGAGTCTTGTGCTCCTTGCATTCATGAAGGTAGTTGACTCTTCCTGTTTTGCGCCGAGTTTCTGATTCAGAACAGTTTCCTGTTCCTGAACACTGCGGTCAGCTTCCTGACCTGTATCTCATTCCAGTTCCGCTTTGGTTTATTGTTCCTGGAAACTTCCTCGGTTGACACTTGCTTATCTAGTTTTTTGATTCTGATCTCAACTCTTGGCTTGCTGTCATTTTTATCAAGAAGGTCAGACTTCGAGTCTTCAAGTCCAGAATCCTGTTTTCCTAGAATCTCCTATCTTTCTGTCGTATATTACATCTTGAAATTATTTTCAAGAGAAGATAAGATAACTAAGCTAGATTCCACTAAAAACGTGGAATATGGGTAATCTAAAAGATCATCTATTATTACATTGTCTCATCAAAACTTCAGATAAAAATATCCTAACAATTTCCCCCTTTTTAATGATGACAAAACCCATATAAAGCAGTAAGTAGATGTACTTTTACACAAGAAGTAATTACAAGTAAAGAACAGAAAATGGTTTTACAACTCATGAACAAGTACTCTTTTTAAGAAAGAAATGACAGATCAAGCAGGAATACAATATGTTCAATAAGAAATGCTTACTAAGAGTGTCTGTTGGTAAGCTATTCTTCATTGGATTTCCTGTCAGCAAACAACTTCCTCTTGACTTCATCGTGTCCTGAAGCTTTCTGTTTTCCACACTGAGTCCCCTTCTACCAGTTTACAATGGAATCCTGATAAGATTTTTCCAATTGCTCAGCAATTTCAAGAATCTGTATCCATCTCAACCAGAAGTCATGGTAGTAGGGAACTTCTTCTCCTTTCTTGACTTTCTCGATCAGAAATTTTTGTCGATCTAATTTTCCCTCTTTTGCCAACTCTTTATATTTCTTCAGAGCATCTTCACACGTGGGAAAATTTCTAAAGAATCCATCTTTCAAAAGTTTCCGAAAGTATCTCCAGTATGCTGATCGCTTATATCTTGCCAGTTCGTCAAATGTTGGATTTCTGTTTCTGGGCAGATGAACTTCTTCGAAAATACTTAACTTCCAGAAATCCTGAATGTTCTTCCGTCTTTGATCCAACAGAACTAACACCTCAGCTAGAGCATCTTCTTTATTAAAGTCAGGGGCCTCTTGATCTGGGAATTATTGTAATGTTGCATCAACTTTCTCAGCAATTTTGGTCCTATTTCCAACAATCCCCAATCTTGATATCCAGTATGTCTCCTCATTCCTCCTTCTATCTTCATCAGCAGCCTTCAACTGCCTCCATCTCTCATCACTTAGAAGAGGACCAGCAGGGATAGACATGTAAGGCTTGACTTTTGGATCAGCTTGCTGCACAGCTTGCTGTCTGTCTCTTCCTCTGCTTCGACTAGGTTGCTGTCTATAGGTTCTTGAAGGTGCAGCAGTAACCTGTTTTTCTTTTTGTAATGCAGTGATGCTTACTGTTTGAGATGCAGTACCTCCAGCACCTGCATTATCATCATCATCATTTTTCCTTTTTTTCGGCTCATCATCTTGACCATGTTCAGAGATATCTGATCTCTTACGTTTAATCTTGAGAAATAGCTCTTTGATTTCCTTCCCTCATTTTGTTATCATCAAACACAGCATTGGGGTTAACAACTGTAGCAGCCTCACTAGGAAAGACTCTTTCCATGATGGCTCTCATTTCTCCTACCAACAGCTCCAGATTAAGAATCCTATCATTAGTACTGCGAGTTGTGGCATTTATCTCCTCATTTATCAGATTCTGTGTTGTCTGATTGCTCTTAACCTCGTCAACTAATGTGGTAAGTTCTTTCAGCATTTTTCTTTGAGCATCAGAGACAGCTTTCTGCTCGCTTTCAAATCTTCTTCTGGAAGTGAGATGAGAGTTAAGTTCATCGTTCATCCTGGACTGAATCTTTCTAGGAAGTGCATCAAGTTCTTTCTTTAATTCACTCAAGGTTTCTGAGTGAGCTCTTTCTCGCATAGTAGAACTTGTGGCTAAATTCATCTGGTGAGTTTCCATAGCCCTCATTAGCCCATTAACGGCATTCAATACATCTTGAAGAGAGATTTCTTGCTTATCAGTGAGGGTCTCAACCCTGCTATCTGGTCTTGATTCCTCTTGAGTATATAAGACCAGATCCTGATCAGCTTTCCTCTTTGCTTCTTCCTCAGCTTCTGGTCTTTCTCTGGTTTCATTTTCAGCTTCATACTGCATTCTTTCCTCCTTAGTCATTTTTATTTTTCCCACCTCTTTGTAAGTGGGGAGTTATCTGAATCGTTATCACTTGAACTTGATGAATCATCTGCATCATCTGGTGTGGGAACACCAACTGCCTCAGATGGTTTTTCACTTTGATTAGAGTCTTCATTATGTCTTGTTGTTGCCTCGACATCCTCAGTAGGAGTTGTTTGATCATCATTCACTCCTGGGTTGTTTACAGGATTAGCAGTCCCCATTGTGATTTGAGGAATAAAAGATTCCTCCACTTGACTATTCGCAGCTTGATCTGTCTCAGTAGCCTTAGCAGCGCCAACTGTTGCATCCATAGTAATTTCAGCTTTTTGTAGGATAGGAGCTTCAATTACCTCAGCAACCTCCTCAACTGTTTCATCAGCAACCTAACAGGTTTCATATATCTGATCAGTGTCAGCTATTGTCTCAACAGTTGGAACCTCAACAACTTCCTCTTCAGTTGCATCAGTGCCTTGACTTATCTCCGTCAGTTTTGAAGCAGCATCATGCAGTAGTGCAAGTGTAGGATCAGGTTTCTGGACAACAACCTGGTCTGCTTCAATCTTATCTACTTCATGTACTACATCTGAAGCTAGCATAGGGAGTCCTGCCTCAACATCATCCTCCATAGATGCTTCGTTGGCATGCTCCTCATTGATTTCCTTTAGAACACCATGAATGATAGGTGATGATTCCCCCTCAGTGGGTTAATCATAATGAACAGGGGAATCAGAGAAGTCAAGTAACTGAAGATCATCCTCAATGGTATCTAGATGAGTTATTGGAGAGAGAGCTACAATACCTGTGAAGGTATGTGATTCATGAATCTCAGCAGCTCTGGAACTTTGCTCTCCTGATTACAATATTCTGGGAGGTCTTCTCGATTCTTCTCTACTGGCCTCCATTCCTAGTTGCAACATTCTTTCATTAGCTTCCTCAGCAGTGAGGTTAGCTAGTTGAGCTTCTGCCATTTCCAGCTCAATAGGGGTCTTAATAGTCTTGGTGTTGGGGTTTATCAGCGCATTATTCTCCCCAGGCTTCATTGACTGCTCTCTCTTGTCTTCTTCAATCTGAGCTTTGGCCAACCAATATTCACTCAATGTGTCTTACCTTTACTGAATGAGTGATATCATTTGATCAGCATATTGGTCAAGATAGGCTTCGTTGAGAAACGATAGAAGTCCATTGGATAAATCATCCTCATCTGATATGAAGTTCTCTATCCACCGTATAACAATGTCTTCCACCTCAAGCCAATCTGTCCACTCAATCAATTAAAAACCAGGACCCAATCTCATCCATCTCCAGGACTCATAGACATGATTGAATCGTTTCCAAATAGAGTTGGCAGATTCCATCAGGGCTCTTTCAGCATCTTCAGCACTGATGTCGTCAATAAAATGTGAGACCCTGTTAAGGGTGTGAATCTCTCTTAGTTCAGCTTTTTTGCCTAACCATTTTCTTCATTTAACCGATTTCTCAGTTGTCTTCACCAGTCTTCTTCTCTTCTTCTTAGATTGCTGTGATTTCTCAATAGTATCAACCTGACTAGAATCCTCCTGTGTGTCAGCATTTTCATTCTCTGGTTCCTCAGGAATCTGGATCTTAGGAGCTGTAGACTGTTCGTCTTCCATAACTTCATTTCCTTGGGGATCTGGAGCAGCAACCTGACCCGCTGCCTGCTCAGTGTTCCTTCTCATTGTTTAGTATGTAACACATGCACCCAAACATATGTAAGTGTGAAATGCTAGGTGTTACTCCATACCATACTTCATAAGGGGTCTTGTTATGGTCTTTGTTGATCAGACATCTGTTTTGAGTGTAGCATTCTGTGCTAGTTGCTTCTGCCCAAAATCTCTTAGGAACTCCAGCATCAGTAATCATAGTTTTTGCAGCTTCCTTCAGGGTTCTGTTTCTTCTTTCTGCAACTCCATTCTGTTGAGGAGTTCTTGCCGTAGAGTATTCATGATTGATCTCATTCTCTGAGCAATATTTTTCTATGAATTTGTTGGTGAACTCAGTTCCTCTGTCTGATCTTATCTTAACAATGCTCAGATTTTTCTCATTCTGTATTCTCTTCATAAATTCTGAAAGCCTGTATTGAGTTTCTGATTTCTTGGACAGAAAGATGATCCAAGTAAATCTGGAGTAATCATCCACAATCACTAGGGAATACTTCTTCCCACTTACACTAACAGGTTTCACTGGCCCAAACAGATCCATATGCAGGAGATCCAATATCCTGTGTGATGATCTTTGGACATTATCTTTGAATGAGCTTTTTACTTGGTTTCCCTTTTGGCAAGCTCCACATACGCTTTCCTTTCTATAAGCAACATGTGGTAAACCTCTTACCAGATTCTTTCTTACCAGCTTGTTGATTGTTTTGAAATTCAAATGGCTCATCCTTTTGTGCCATAGCCAGCTCAGCTTAGGAGAAATTTTTGTGATGAAACATGTTGGCTGTCGGGTTGAATTCCAGTCAGCAAGATAGATGTTGCCTTTCCTGGTGTCGGTAAGTTTAACCTTATTTGTTTTATTGTCTCTGATCAGACACCTGTTGAGGTTGAATTCCACTGAAAAACCTTTGTCACAGAACTAACTGATACTCAGAAGGTTGTATTTTAGTCCTTTGCCTTATTTGTTGCTAGTCATATGTCTGGAGCAGCCACTATCTATATACCATACATCACTGCTGCTCTCTGGTAACTGTTCCTATAAGCGAATCAGGCAGATTTAGGTACCCATACAAGTACGGGTCCTGAGGGATTAGTCTTCTTTGGGATCCACACTTGCTTGATGGTAATTGGTTTACCATAAACATTGGTGGTTCTCTTTCTGTTAGTACATTTAGCAAGATACTGTTTGTGATGTGTGTGCATTGGATATTTCCAAGTTTTGTATCTCCTGTTCGAGGGGTGTACTCCCTTATACCTATCTTGAGTAAGGACTCTCTGAGATATAGGCATGTAAGCCTTGGTATATAAGGGATAGAGTTTTTGCTGTTTTCTGGAAGTTTGCTATTTTCTTCTCTTGTTAACAGTATGCTGATGTTGCTGTCTTTTTACAGTTTGAGCAGTCTTACTGTTATCTTCATACAGCATGGGTTTCTTACCCTTATCCAGAGTACTAGTTTCGTTCATACTTCCATTACTCGGAAGGAGTTCCTGATTATATGAGACTCTTGATTGAACAAACTTTTCATCATTGGATATGTTGGAAGATCTCTAAGAAGTAATAGCATATTATCCTAGACCATTTCTTGTAAAGGCATTTTGGGTCTCTTGGATACATTGTTGTGCTTTGCTTGCTGACTTGCTATACACATCAATTGTGTTTTGCAATCCAGCTTTTTTAGTTTCTAGCTTAGTGACTAGCAGTTTGAACTTCGAGACCTCAGCTCTAAGATTATTGCATTATGTGCTGTAGTAATCCAGGTCAGCAACATGTTCCTTCAGCACAGTTTGCTCACTTCTGAGCTGATAGTTTTCCTCTTTTAGTTCTTCATGAGCTGAATTTATCTGCTCAAAGTCACTCATGATCTGTCTAAACGACTGGATCATGTTCAGCTTTTCAGAATTTGAAATATCAAATGATTGTGAGATTACCTCGTCTTCTTCATCGTCTTCACAATCTTTGACCATTAGACAGAGTAGAGCTTCTTCATCGAAGGTAGAGCTGTCAGAGTCGCTATCAGATGAGTAGTCATCCTTGACTTCTTCTTTGGGATTGCTTGCTACCTTTAAAGCTTCTGCTTCACTAAGAAGGACTCTGATTTTCTGCTTGTTATCTCTCCTTCTTTCTCTCCTCTGTAGTCTTTCATTTTCTAGGTACTTGTGTACTTGAGGATGTGGACAGTTTCTAGCAAAATGACCAGGTTTCCTACAGTTATAGCATAAATCAGATGAATCTGAGTTTGCTTGTTGTTGTGGCCTTATCTGGGAGCTCCTTTCTGAGTTGTAAGCTTTCTTTCTGAAGTCATTTCCCTTGTTGTTGGTTTTCAGAAACCTCTTGAACTTCTTCAGTAAAAGTGTCATTTCTTCCTCAGTATCTTCAGCAGGCATTTCTTTCTGCATGCTCTTCAGCTTGCTACTACTTGAGGTGGCAGGATCCTGTTACCTGGCAGTGAGTGCTGTTACCTTAAAGTTTGATCCTTCAGCCTCTTTCTTTCTCCTTTCGATATCAAACTCGAAAGCTTTGAGATCTGAGAACAGATCAAAAGTACTCATCGCATTAAGATCAAGAGAGACTCTCATTGCGGTTTTCTTGTTGTGCCACTCTAATGGTAAGGCTCTCAAAACCTTCAGGTTTTTCTCATTTTGCTTGTAGTTTTTTCCTAATGATTCCAGCTCACTGATGATAGCTGTGAATCTTAGATCGAGTTCTTCAAGGGTTTCTCCAGGTTTCATTGTGAATTGCTCGTATAGCTGTGTAGCCTTTGAAATCCTGTTATCCTTGGCTAATTCATCGCCTTCACAGATTACCGCTAGTTTTTTCCAAATTTCTTTTGTTGTCTTGCAACCTCTCACTTTACTGAAAGTGCCTTTATCCATTGTAAGAAATAGAACATTTTTTGCCACATTGTCAAGGTTGGCTCTCTTTCTTTCTTCCGGAGTGTATTCATATCTTTCCTTGACTATGTATTCCTGAGGTGGGGGGACTCTCCTGTGGGTAGGTCCAGACTCTCGTGGTCCGACTATTGGTAGTGCTTCAGTTCTATCGTCAATGATCGTTGCACCTTCCACCTCTCCACTTGTTGCTGTTGCAGCTTCTTCGGTTCGTCTTTGTTCCCGAAGTTGTGCTACATAACTAGGATTAACTTTGTAGATCACCGGTGGTCCTTCAGTTATGACATGCCACATCTCATCATGCATGGCCGACAGATGAGCCTCCATGCATATCCTCCAGTCATCATACTCATCTATGGAAAACATAGGTAGCTTGTGGTGTGAGAAATTCATGCTTATGCTAAATTAATGATTTTGGTCTCAAGAAAAAGAAAAACAGTTTATCCACATGAAAAACGGTTGGATCTAGGTAGGTAGCTAGAAAAGTTGGCTGTTAACCCAACTTGCTTTGATACCACTTGTTGGGTCCCAAGTGGTGGTTAGAGGTTCAGAGGAGGGTGAATGAACCTCTGTCGATTTTCACAAAATCTTTTACAAACTCTTTTCACGAACAGGTTCCTGATTCCAAAGGGAAACAGCAACCTGACACAATGCTGATCAGGTTTCTGTCTTGAATCACAGTACGCAGCGGATTAAACTAAGATAGAGTTTCCTGTTTTGTAAACACGTTTTCTTTTCGCAATATGATTTTAGCAAATTAGATTTGACCAAAATGCTTATGACTGATGCAATAAGATAAATATGCGATAAACAAAGTAAAGCATGTAGTCAAAACAAATAAACACTTATGGCTTATAGTGGTTCGAAGGTGGTGTAAGCCTTCTACGTCCACTCTACTCCTTCACTGAGGAGGAACTTCGTTAGGTCAGTTTGATTTACAAGTCTTGACTCTACAAACCTCTTCCTAACAAGCTATACCTACAGAATCCCAGATTCTTAGGTCACAACCCACACAGGGTACAAATCCCACACAGGGCAAATAGCCTACACAAGACTATATACTTAGCAAGGATATAATCATATCAACTAAGTTACACCAAACACAACCTAGCGCACACATCACAAATGGTTAAAAAGATATATGTTTCTTCAACTGTGTTGTTGAAGTTAGTCTTGAACTTGTTAGCTCGAATGCTCGAATGGTGTCGAAGGTTGAGTGACTGAACAAGAAGTATTGATCGCTTGAAAGTGAGAGCTTTTGAGTAATGTGAGAATTCAGTTGTTCAATAGTCTTCAAGGTCAGTCCAATCTTCTATTTATAGATGTGGAAAAAATGCCCGTTGAAGAGAAGACATTATTCCGTTGCAATTCAAATAGATCTTCAAATCTTCATAATTAATGCATCGCCGGAGATCAGAGCTTTAGGGGCATGGTCTACTTTGATTTACAAATATGATTTGGCCAGACATGCATAAATAGTCTAATGGATTGTAGCCCTTAGAGCAACTGACAAAACTTGTCAAAAATCTTTACAAAAAACTATCACTTTGGCACCAAAATCCTTATCATTTCCTAACATCTTTCAATAATTTATCTACATTTTCAATCATCCATTGTTTCGCCATTGGTATTTTATCTCATAAAAATCGATTGTGCTACATGCAAGAACTATGGAACTCCACTTTATTTTGAAATAGAGCATTCACTTGTTTCATCAAAATTTAATCATATTTTGAAACATGAATGTGTTGACTCAGTGAACATTGTGTTGTGTTAGAGATATGATTCTATATATGTCAAAAAAAATTCTAAATTTTGATTTGCCCAATACGTTATACTTTATTGATTGGATATATATAGTTGCAAGTTGATAAACTAATAGAAATATTAATTGAAAATGAATTCAAAAATTCTCCAAATTGCTTCTAGAGTAAAGACAACCACGTGCACTGAGCATCTTGCAACTGTTTGATTTCATCAATTGTATGCTTTTCATTTTTATCTTTTTAGGTTATGTTAATTTCATTGATTCATGACCATTATAGATATAATTGTACAAATATTCATAGTTGTCAGTCCAAAACATTTGAAATTGTAAATAATTAGATTTTATTAGATAAATTTGGATTTCTGTAAAAATAATTTCTAGACAAAAACGTACATTACAATTTTGAAAACTTTTTACTAAATTTTTTAAAATTTGGATTTATTATTTACATTTATATATCTATTTGATTGGAAAATTCTAATTATCTCATATATATATATATATATATAATTTAATCTAATTTATAGTAATATTTTGATTTTTAATGTGTTTCAAATCAACCAGCATACTTTATTCTATAGAAATATTGAAAATAAATATTTAATTTAGATTGTAGAGAATAATTATTAAGTTAATTATATACTCACTCAGTGAAAAAAAAAATCATGTTTCTCCAATGCATAACTTTCTATAAAACATATGTTTTGTATTCTTATACATGTCATATTAATTTTATACATCACTTTGAAATTTTTTATATTATCTTGTTCCAATTCTCTTCACATTAAATCTCCATTAGCTCCATTATATATTTTTCAAAGACAAGAAATGCTATAAACAAAATAATTTTTATTAAATGTATAACTTTCATTGGATACTTGCCTTTCTGACATAAAACCAAATAGTTTAGTAAATATATTAGCTACTTATCTTATAAAAATTTTACAATTTTTTTTTCACCATATCATTGTATAACTCATTAGTTTAATGTTTCTACCTATATTTAACACAATCTCGTATATCTTCTAAGTCTTTTATGTAAATATATCAATGAATTTTTGAACAATTAGTCACATTTGTTAGTTTTCATAAAATATTAAATTAGATTATATAGTCTTTTAATCTCAATTTCTTCAAGTCACTTTTATTACTTAATGTTACTATTTTGGTGACCAAATATGATATTTTTCTAAAAAGATTTTAAGGATATTTCTTCCATAATTAAGTTCATCAGTATTTTATTCTTTTATCATAGTTAAGACATTTATACTCTTATTATATACATCAATTTGAGTTAAATCTTTAATTTTATTTTCTATCGTCATTGTTGTTATTTTATTAATATTCTTATACCCTTCTAGAATTTCAGAGGATTTTGCCCTTATCTTATATTTATATGTAATAGGAGCATCTAAAGGTCTCTTAAGCACATTTTAAATCATTTTAAACATGTCATTCAATTTTTTCAAGTATTTTGGTGCCACTCACAATATTCTCTCTAATGCAATTGTTTTTTTATCCTGCATAATTAATGTATGGCAAAAACTTGTATGTCCCCGGGACACAGATCTTCCCAACCCATCCCGAGGCCCCACGCGCACCCATGCGTGCTGGACGCGCGCCCACGCGCCTATGTGCTCGCCCATGTGCGCGCATCTGATAGGTATTCCATATTTGTTCTAAAGGTATCCTACATATACTCTTTAGGTATCAAATACCTTTAGTTCATGTTTGTAATACCTATAAGACAAACTTGTAAAACCTCACAAACCGCGCGCCCATGCGCTCACGCCGCCCGCGCACCTTCAATGTATACATGTGATACCTAATGAAAATAAATAACAAACTTGAGCGAAAAAAAAATGTATTTCAAATTAATGTGGGGCCTACAGGGTGGGCTAGGGACACGGTGTCCCCGGGACACAAAAGTCCTACTCTTAATGTATTGTATTAACTCACCATCTTAACATTCTTATTCCTATGATTCTCAATTTTATGTTTATGTTCATATTAACTATCAATCACTCTATTTTATACTATAAACCATGTTTTATGAAATATATCCTTAAGATTTGATCTCTTCATATCTTGCATCAATATATGGAAATATTTGATCTCCTCATAATTAAGCAACAATAATTAATTCTTATCTTTAACCACCTTAGTTAAATGGGTTTTTATTAGGCTACTCAAGGGGCCTTTAGAAGAATTAGGATTAGACCTCCTAATGGGCCTAGAAACCAATATTGAGCCACATATTATTCTAACCTATTAATATTAATTCATTCCACTATAGAATTAATATTGCACTATCCATCCTAACCCATATTATAAAATATGGCTCCCGGTTATTATTCCCGTGTTTAAGATCCAATGTCCATTAATTAATTTAAGCTACTTAATGCTTTAATTAATTAATATCTTTTATTCCTTGGGAAAAAATAGCTCAACTTTATTATCATACCGGAAATTAATCTACTGGTCAGCTCAACTTTATTCAGCACATCAAATGCACTAATGTAATCTCTTTGTCAAGACAAACCAATCC
The DNA here is from genome assembly GCA_946896805.1 of Scutellaria galericulata. Lineage (NCBI taxonomy): Eukaryota > Viridiplantae > Streptophyta > Magnoliopsida > Lamiales > Lamiaceae > Scutellaria > Scutellaria galericulata. The sequence continues at coordinate 4,143,943 of OX335787.1, read as the reverse complement.
GAGCCTTACATCTCAACTTCTACCAATGGATTGTTCAATTCCATCTAAGTTGTGAATTTTACTATACTTATTACAAGGAATTGGCAATGTGACCTTCGGTGATCTTCTACACACCACATTGTCTACAATGTAAAGTATATTGAACACTTGTGCAATAAATAAATAACATTCATAATATTTAATGCAAACAGTGATAAAAGATTTATTCTCATAAAATGCAAGAATCCGTTTATATACAAAGTAACACTAAAAGCATACTTTTCAGTATATCCCTAACATCAAGCGCTGCCTGCGCGCGGTCGTCGGCACTACTGTCTATGTGCTCATCCTTCTCGGTCACGTGATGCTTATCTCTCGTTATCCCGAATAATCCATTGGTCACAGGATAACTCGAGAGGCATCCTGTGACAGTTCGGCGACCACAGCCCAGCCATACGCACACACAGCAACACCGCAACAACAGGATACACACGCACACGTACAACAACATATACACATTCACAGTAGCACCTACACACATCCACAACAACAACTACATGCACACATAGCATACACACAACAACAGCAAGATAGCAGGCCCCCAGTGCTGGCCTGCGCGCACACGCTCCCCGACATGTGCCCAGTACCTATTGTCGCCCCTGGCGGCAGCCAAAACCTCACACGCCGACGCACCCTGCGTCGGCAACCCACAGCGGCAGTAACTAGTGGTAGAGAGAAGGTGAGGCAGAGAGAGATACCGGGAGAGAGAGATACCGAAAGAGGGAGAGATATCAGAGAGAGAGTGAGAGATGGAGAGGGAGAGATGTCTCGTTTTTTCCTTTTCCCACTTTACTTTAAGGATCCCCTAACTTGCCTAGGTGTGTGTCAACTTTGTGTGAGGAGAGAGAGATACCACGTGAGGTGTTAAAATTTTGAGGTTTGGAGTGATGACTTTCCATTTTTCTTTTCCCACACACATGGGTTGCAACTTATATGCTAATTAATTACTTATGCAATTATGAATTTCTTATGCAATATTTATTTAATAACTAAAAAAATTAAAACATTAAACCTTAATTAATTTTCTAGGGTGTTATATATAAGGTGATGAATATTTGTGCCCAAAAACTTATATGCACCTTGTGTATGGACCTTAGATCAATTCATTCGGGTTGACTTGATCCATCACGCATTGCCAAATCCGAGGACAAACACGTTCAAAACTGCTCCTAAATGTCATACATTTATGTTATATTAGTCATACCTTTTAGTAGTGTTGGTCATACATTTACTAATGTTAGTTGTACTTTAACATTTTTTTAAACAGACATATTAACCTTTCATACCTCTTAGTTATGTTAGTCATACATTTTAGTTACGTTAGATATACCTTTTAGTTATGTCAGTTGTACCTTTATATATTATATAAATGTATGATTATGTTCACATGAAGGTATAAGTAATATAACATAAATGTATGGGTAATATCACATAACGTTATATATGTACAAATTGTGCCAAATTTTTTTAAGTATTATATAAAGGTTATGATATTTGTATATAAATGTTTGACTAATATAACATAAATGTACGACTAATATAATAAAGGTCATAGCACGAAAAAAAAATAGACGCGGATCCGGGTCGGTCGCACCCGACCTAAGTGCACATATACCACAAGTGCACAAGAGACCAACTCATATATTTGTATTGTTACAAACAACAATTTATAACAAGATCGACTACCAAAAACAAGCAAAATTTATTTTTTATCTTTCGAAACCCTCGCTATACAATTTACTGATGATGCATTTCCAATCACGTCTGATTTGAGAGATTTTAAGGATATTAAAAAAGAGGACAAATTGAATGAATATGAACTCATCAGTATGAATAAGTTTAATATTATAATATATTTTTAAAAAAGTTTGTTCTAAAATAGCTATTCTATGATTATTTGCAGAAATTATAATTGGTGGAGTCAGTTTCATTGTGTACCCTATTTATAAGGAGTAGTACTCCTATGCACCTGATGCACACATGCACGCAGATCGGGTTAGGTTCGGGTGCAGGTGCGGGTTGACCCGGATCCAAGCACTTTTATTATTATTATTATTATTTGGCTCTGACCTATATGTTATGTTAGTCATACTTTTATGTTATATTAGACATATCTTTATGTCCAGATATCATACCTTTATTTAATACTTTTAACTCTAAAAAAACCCTAATTTCGCTACAATTTGTACATGTTTACCTTTATGTGATATTATTCATACATTTATGTGATATTACTTATACATTTATATCAACATAGTCATACTTTTATGTAATACTAGTAAAGAGCATGTGCGTTGCACGTGAAGGATGAATTTTGTTGTTGTTATTGTTTAAGAAAATGAAACAAAATATTGTTACATAATATGGATATACCTCTTTTAGAAATAGTAATTGATATTATAATCATTTCTATCCATACAATAAAAAATTATAATAAAACATAGAAATATGTTGTTAATCTGCAATTTTTAAAAATGAAGTTTAATATTATATAAATCTGAAAAAAAAAACTAATCTAAAAAAATAAAAACATTCCCATTTCTTTCTTGGTTTCCAACATTTTCTTTGTTTATACCATATGTAATCTTATTCACTTTTTCTAAACATGCATCTTCGCTTGATGAAATTTGAAATATACAATTCTCTTTTCCATCATGATATATTCTGTTTAGAAAATTCAGATTTTTCACCACACCCACCATATTTACTTCCTGGCTTTTCTTTATATCTTTATCTCAATTTCTATTTGATTGCTTGTCAATCAATCATAAGATCCAAAACCTTCAAATTGACTGCTAAAAGAGTGATGATAGAACCAAAAATTAATGAGCGCTTCTTTTGCAAAACAGAGTTGAACTCACTAGCAAGCCAACAACCTAAGTTAACCTTATGTTTTTGTTCCATGCACCACAGAAAAAATAACTCCGCTCTAGTACACACATTAGCAGTATCCTTGCGACTCGAATAATTGTATGCCAGAAATTTAATTATGAATCACTCGGAAAGCTTTATTTTTCAAATGCGAACACTTAGAATGACCATCATTAAAAACCCATGGATCTTTAGAAATTGTTTTCCAATAATCAATAGCAATACCATTAAAACCAGTAGGAAAATCACAAGCACTATTCAAATTAGAAGAACTCTCTATCATCTCAGCGGATAGGACACCCAAAGCAATATTAAAGTCATTCAATGACGTGTCAAAAGCAGTATTCATCAGACGAAATTTTATGACATGTGGAGTGTTCAACGTGAAAACCTTAGGCTTAACAAATGCAAATGTTGAATAAAATTTAGGTACTTATCTGGTGTAGGGAGAAAAACCTGATGGTTCCGTTTTTTTATCGTTCCACATTTGTCTGTTTTGATTTCTTTTTTATGAATTTGGTATACCTTTACTCTGTATTTTTTTTGTATAGTGTTTTGGGCTAAAATTCTATTGTACTATCATTTTTGGTTGGTTGGAGCTCTGATTTTTCGTATATTTGGTCTGAAGTAATTGTTTCTTGATGTTCCACATGCACTAAGTATACATTTCATATTTAGCTTTACATCACAAAATATGACCTGATTGTTTGTTTCTCATCGTTGTTTTATCTCCCATAATGTTTTTATATCATGAATCTCTCTTTCAATCATGTTTTCTATTGATTTTCTATTATTTTTTGAACTTAATTACTTTGTTTACCATGTAGGCTAACATCTTTCATGAAGAAAAGAATGTAATTGACCTGTATGTTATGCTCCTTAGATTTTCAAAGTGAGAAACGATGTCTTGTTGGGATTTGTTGTTTAATATAGTAACAATTTCTCTTTAAAATGTATCAGGTAGCATGAAATATGGAAAAGTCTGTTTATGAAAGCTGCGTGTTGTCTTTTGTTTTAGTTTGGTTACTGAGACAATACCTTGCCATCGAGACTATAGAACAACTTCACAAGGCAATAGACTTCATCTAAAAAGGGTAACGATTAACAACTATTACTCATTTATTTATTACTATCATGTACTATTATTGGAGGTAAAGCTAGCTGTCATTATTACAGTTTTTCTTAATAAAAGTTTGTTTTTTCTTAATCTGCCTAGGCAGAAATTGAATACTGTAGTGACTGAGCTTGAAGAATTGAAACCAGCTGTTCAAGCAAAACTTCCTTGGTTTATATGGTTTATTTCTTAAATGAAATTCATTTCTGCTGCATCTATGGTTTATATTGCAAAGTCCTGAGTTTATAGGATATGTTTGTATTACCTTAAACTTTATTATTCGTTTTACACACACATATATATGTTTGATTGCTTTGCTTGGTTTGTTAATATAGTTGGACTCTTCAAGAGATTTTTGAACTATCTTGGCATCTCATGTTTCTGATTGACTTTCTGATGATTGTGAAGACAAAACATTTCTGTAGAATAGGATTTTCATTTTATGTTTTCTAGTCTTCTTTTAATCACTATTTGGTATGATTTTTCTGATGTAGATCATTAAGTATTCCTGGCCCAAAGGTGGAAACTCTGCCTAAACATTCTATTTTGGGACCAAACGGGCTTCGTGGACAATGGAAACCTCCTAGTAACTATAAGGTGGCATGACAATTTCCTGTTGTACTGCATTTTATTGAAGCTAGCAGTTTGATTTATATTTTATATTTGTAGGTTCAGTATCCAAGTAATGTAGACTTCACTCCTCTTCAGATCTCTGGGTAAACTAATATTAGAGTCGTAATCTTATATTTGTACTTCTAGAAAGTAACTGCTTGATTTTGGATTTTATTGTTACGATTTCAGAATAGAATCGGGTACTATGAATACAACACTTGGTTTCCAAATTCCTACTTAATCATAATTCTATTGGCTTTTTTTTCTTTTTGTTTCTGGTATGGTTATTTTTGATGTATGGTTTCCTATCCTAATAGGGTTAATAACTTTGAGAAGTCTATGAAAGATGGGATTGTGATGAGCAAGGATAATAGCAGCTCAGAACAAGAAAAAATAAGTGAGTGAAAAATCAGCTCTCTGTGCAAGGTGATCAGCTCTTGGAGTAAGGTGCAGAAATAACAACCTTGAAAGACCAACTAAACAAACTTATGAATTTATTGTCTGATAAAGGGATGAAACTTTAAGATTTAGGAGAATATTTTTTTATGTTCTTTTTATTTCTAACTCGAATATGTTTATTGCTTTCGACTTTTGGTATAATTTATTTCACTGCATTTTTATCATATTATGCAATTTAAATTTATAATCTTTAATTTAATGGTAGTAGTAGATATTTATTTATTGTAATTTAGAATTTAATTAGTTTATCATGATAATTATTTTTGTCAATTATAAATCTATTTAAATAGTATATGTATATATAATTTAAATCCACAATAAAAATAATTATTTAATAATATTGAATTAATGACAAAAAATATTGTCACCGTAAGCTAATTAGTAACGACGATATATGTTGTCAACTAAATATTTCATGACGATTACCAACTTCGTCATTTAATAATATTTAATTATGATAAAAAATATTTCATCACTATTTCTACATCATTTAGTGACAATAAAGGTTTGGTCATTAAAGTCCTACTTTTTTGTGACAAATTGTGTTGTCATTATATATATACATATACTAACGATAAATTTGGTCATAATAGTATAATTATTTCGTGACGAAATATATGATGTCACTGTATCTAAATATTTAGCGACAATTATCATCTTCGTCACTAAATAATATTTATTATGATAAATAATTCATCACCATTTTTACACTATTTAGTGACCACAATGTTTTTGTCACCGAATCTTATTTTTTCGTGATGCATTGTGTCATCATTATATGGATACATATAACAACGTTAAAATTTTGTCACTAAAGTTTAACTCTTTGGTGACGAATTATATAAAATATGACGAATTAGTTAATCAAATTGTGACTAAAATTGTGTCACCAAAATTTGACAAAGTTTGTAGTAAATGGATAATCGTTACTAAAAATTAATATTTTAGTGACAATAAATTAAATTCGTCATGTAAAGTTACAATTTTAGTGACAAAACACCATAAATAGTGACGAAATTTGATGTCAAATGCGACGCTTTATTTGTCACTATAGATGAGATGATATAGCGACGATGATCTTTAGCGTCATCAAAAAATGACTTTAGATAACGAATTCAAATAGCGTTGCATTTACCTAATACGACGCACTTACAACGACGTTCTTTGCGACGAAAATATTTCGTCACCAAACACCTTTTGTGACGCAAAAATGGTGTTTTTATGACGAATTTGGTCGTCGCGAATTCTCAAATTTCTTGTAGTGCAAGATTACATCAAATCCAACCAAAACTTCCCAAACATGATATAGGGGAGCACTATCATGAACAATTATGTTTCTTCTATTACTTCATCGAGTCTCTAATCGGTGATTTGAGAAGCTGAGCTGACCTCAAGGATTTCCAAGGATTGTCTTTTCTCGGGTCGGGTGACAAGTTGTATGGGTTCCACCTTGAGGTCAATGTCTATTTTTTCGATCATCAATTTCGGCTCGGTCATGTCCATTATTAATTGTTTCCTCAAATTCTCAATTCTTCTGATCATCCATGTTCTTCTTTCCGACTGGCTCGACCATGATGAGCTCTCTCGGCTTCAACATTGTATCCCATTCCCGTGTCGACATCTGAGTCCCATTTACTACGTAAACTATATTCTCTATAGGGAACTTGAGGCAGAGGTGATACATCGAGGCAACCGTCCTAAGTTTGGTCAACAATGGACGACCCCAGATTGCATTACAGTTGACATAATATTAACCACCTTGAATTTCGTGGTTGTATACATGGTCTACTATCCTCGGCCGAATGTCACCCTAAGCTAGCAGGATCCTAGGATCCTGATCTTCTGTCCTCCGAATTCTTCTATTTTGTCGGTGCTTAGGTGAAGTTGCTCCTCTTGTGTTATTATTTGTCGAAGTATGGATATCACTTACGGCCCTTTCTGACAGTGTGGGTTGGCAAGTTCTCATCTCAGTCTCTCCTTCATTGTTCAGGGTTCTTTACATATCTTTTCAATTGACCCTAACATATTAGCTTCATGAGCTTAATCAACAAAGACCTGCATCGTTCAGTATTGTGACCTACAGACTTATGATATTTGCAATACTTATTCTGGTTCAGTTGAGCTGGGTCTATCTTTATAGGCCTCTAGTCGAGTAACATGTTTTGGTTCTGTATTTCCAAAAGTACTTAGGCTGGGCTAGGATATGGTTTAAGTCCTCATTCTTGTAGGATTTGAATTCTCCAATCGGCTTAAACGGTCCTGAGTTTCTCTTCTTACTTTCTTCTCCTCCTTATGAGTATTTGTGGTTTTGCTGGAGGCCGTGGCCTCCTTGGCTCTGATATACCATTCTGCTTTAGATCGAAATTCATGGCATGTGCTCGATCTTGTTTTATGAATCGATCATAAAAAACACGACTATTTTAAGTCCAACCACGATTGCCATGAGGATGATGCCATTACCAGAGAGAGACTGACTCCATCTCCATGATCAATTTATTGAATTGGTTTAGGTAGGATTTTAACAACTCCTCCTTCCCTTAGTTCACATCTACGAGCTTTTCTTGAGGTCGATCTTCTTTTTAGCCTAATAAACTGTGCTAGAAACAATTATGCTAGTTTGTTCCAACCAGAGATAGAATAATCTGATAGAGCCCGAAACCAACTCTAGGCTCGGTCGCCCAAGGTTAATGAGAATATCTTGCACATCAATTTTTCTCCAACCCCCAATAGATCCATTCACGACATGTATTTGTCGAGGTGTGTACTCGGATCGAAGTCTCTATTATAAGAACCAATCTTAGGCATCTTAAATTTTTTTTGGGTCACCTCATCAATAATATGGTCCATAAATTGGAAGGATCTTCTCCAGGTTTTCTTTTCCAATCCAACTTTCCTTTTTCTTGTCTCAATCTCAGCTAGTCTTGGCATGAGGTATGTTTCCTCATCATGCATTTAGGTTGAGAATCGAGCCGATGGTCTCCAAATGACTTGACCTTCGGCTCTTCCATCATTTGTTTGATAGTCTTCTTTCTGAAAGTTAGTTTTTTTTACTTTCTAGCCTCCAATGTCGAGCTCGGTCTCATCCTATCAAACACACTCTCCTAGTTTTGGTTGGGAGCTCGACTTGGTTAGCCCTTGCTTGGTTCTTGGGCTCTTCTTCATCCTGATCTATCCGATCAGTCTTTCTTAGGTCTCTCTTTTTGTGCCTCAGTTAAACATGTTATTTATTATACATTTAAAGTGTTAATTGATGTCCATCACTGTATCAGCCGCCTCCATCCCATCTCTATTCAGCAATTGATCTTCTTTCCTTGCTAGAACCAAAATTATTAATAAATTCTTTTCCACCGATGAAGACAATGACATACTCTTTGCTTTCTTGGGACAAACAAAAATATCTCATTTAATCTGAAAGTGAGAACTCAAGAATTTCAATTTGTAGGCTTCACCATCAAGTATTCCTAGAAGATGAATGAATGAAACATCATTTAATGACAATCATGTTTAGACAATTGATGCATTTTATTTTCCATGTGATTTAGTTTATCTCATTTTATTTATTGTCTTTTAAACCTTTTAATCTGTGTAATTTTAGTTAATTAATTTTTCTTTCTATTTTGTATTTCAACTATTGTAATTTTAGTTAAGTTATTGTGTTAGTAGGTTATTTTAAGTGTATGGTGCAACTTTTTTTTTTTAAATTGTAGTTAAAGTATCAATTCTTTAAATCTTTTTCTTATACCTTTTAAATATAATAAAAGAAATTCCCAAAATAATATATAATTATTAAATAATGATAAAATATAATTTTAAAAATTAGGTTGATGTCATTATAAAGTATAAAAGAGTTGGAATTAAATCGAATAGTAAATTACGTGTATGAATGAGAGAGATAAAATTTTCAATAAAAAATTGGATTGGTATTAGTCGCTGATAAACATAATCTTAGAGCGCAGGAGACCCGTCCCACCCCACTCTTTGTTATCCCTATACAAAACCCCTAATCCCTAATCCCAGCCCAAAATTTAATTAAAAAAATACAGGCCCAAACAATTAGCCTAGAAACTTCAAGGAATTAAAATCAAACCGAAGAAGCCCATCTTCACAAGGAAGCCTAACTCGAAGCAGAATCCCCGACAGCTCCGTCTTGCCTCCGCCATTCTGCAATTCTATATTTCTTTTCCCTTTGAGGAAGATTTCAAGAAACCCTTAGGGTATGTTTGTTTTGAGTTTCACAAATCCGGATTTTGGATTATAAAATTTCAAATCTTTGATGTAAATCCTTAAACAAACAAAGATTATGAAATCTATCAAAATCCTACTCTATTTAATCATTACATCAACTAATAATATAATATTACACTTACTAACTTTTCCAGCATTGATTTGACATCTACAGTAATAATCCTACCCTATAAAATCTCATAACAAACACAAATTTTAACTATTCATCTTTATTTACAAATCCCACGATTTTAAAATCCGAATTTCCCCAATCCTACGTAAACCCGAAACAAACATATCCTTACGGATCAAAGGGGGAGATAAGTTAGCCGATTTCCTCTTCATATTAATGAAAGTGTTGTTTGAATCACTCGGCAAGCAATAAAGTAGGTGATCTGCTTTGAAGGTGCAAAATGCTTTCTCGTACCCGTGCCTATTCTCTCTTGTAAGTTGTAACTGTGTGGCATCTTTGTCTAAAATGAACTGTATTGCTTAGAATTAAAGAACATGGTTTCACGTTGCTAAAAAATTTCCTTTTCCCAATAATGCTTTATGGCTCGCACGTAGGTTCAACGAACATCATTCTATTTGCATTAATATCTATAATATTATGAGAGAGAGAGAGAGAGAGAGAGGTAAGACGTGAGAGTCATAATGTAAGATGCATCCAAGTCGTGCGTGTTATAAGAAGAGAGAGAGGGAGAAGTCGTGTGTAAAGACTAGAAGAAATGGTGATTTTAGAAAGGAAGGGAAGCGAGAAGCAGATATCGGTGGATCCTATTTCGGTGAGAGAATCATCGGAGAATCGGCAAATGCAAATGCTGCCTCCTAAATTCATGAGCTGCAGCCTCCCCAACTCTGCCTCTTCCTCACCACGTTTCCCTAAACACAAGACGAAATACAAAAACCAGCACAAGGCCCCGCCATTGGCTCGTCAACACTCGGTGGCTCTTGGCAATCTGGAGCGCCTGAGAGAAACCCACTTGCGGAGGAGCAAGTCATGTGGAGAAGGGAGGGCATCCCAACCATCCCTTGACTTTGATCTATGCCCCCCTGTCCCCCAAGTTGTGGAGGTCACATCCCACAACAAAGGAGGTGGCGACATGGAGGACAGGTTCAAATGCGGGGCTTGCTTGTTCCTTCCGGGCTTGGGCAAGGGCAGCAAGACTGTGAGGGCTCGAAAGGAGGTGGACCCTCTCCCTCTGTCCGTCTCCCAGAGGGTGTCTCTGGAGAAATTTGAATGTGGGTCTTGGAGATCATCTGCCGTGATTAATTATGAAGATGATCGAGACGTTACATCCAATCTCTTCTTCGATCTTCCCGTGGAGCTCATACGATGCAGCAGCGTGAATGATACAGACTCCCCTGTCACAACTGGATTTGTGTTTGATAACAACAACAAGGATCATCATCTTCATCACCACCGGAAAGGGGTTCTCAAAAGCACTTCTACTACACACAGGGAATCCTCTTGTACTTCTTCATCCCGTCATGTTCGTTTCTCTACCTCATTGTCCCCTGCTTCACCATGCGTCACCCCTTGCCTTCACAAAGCCAGGGATGACTACAATGCCTTCTTGGAAGCACAAAGCGCATGATCATGCATTTGGAAACAACAAAAGGTATAAGGGTTATCACTCCATTTGTAGGGATTAAATGTGTAAGGGTTCTTTCTCAATTCCTAATGCCTCCCAATTGCGTTGGTGGCCTAAAAGTAAGAGTTCCCATAGTTAAGTCTGATCTTAGATTCTGGGACAAGATGATCGTATATGAGAGGAAAGTTGCTTTTAGAAAACCCAACTCCTTTAAGCAAGTTCATTATATGACAACTATATAAGTTATAACTTCCAGTATCCACAAGTAATCTATGGGCTGGTATATCATAATAAAAAAAATTGAAATTATTATATATAAATAAATTTTATGAGTTTTCAATTTTAACAAAACTGGACAGAAACTGGTATCTCTAGACCCAGGTGACTGATTCACTGATCATGATATGAGCTTATGGTTTTCCCTTTCTTTGATGTTTTCGCGTTAAAGCAAATTGATTTCGTGGATGTTTAAACGAGCTGTACAAGCAGTGAGATTTGCATTAACTGTTTTTAAGTTATTTGGCATAATGATTCCGAGACATACATGTCCATATTCAGGATGTTTTCGAGTGGAGAATGCTCCCTCTATTTGCATTCAGCTTTAGCAATTGAAATGGATAGTTCAATTTTTTAGTTTCTGTCGATTTATTGGTAGAGAACAGCATGTGTTATTAAGTGTGAGAATTAAAATTGAATAGAGTGCTAACTACATCCCATCAACAACCATGTTGTATGTGTAGTCTTACATATGTGCCGTTTGCTTTTACAGGGGTGATGTTCATAGAAATGGTGATTATCATCGAGCTGTTCATGTGTGGATATATGCTGAGAGTACACAAGAGCTCCTTCTTCAACGACGTGCTGAATGCAAAGATTCCTGGCCTGGGTATTGGGACATTTCTAGTGCTGGTCATATCTCTGCCGGAGATTCATCTCTCATCTCAGCAAGGTGTTGTCTACATAGTAACTGATTGAGTTTATTGCTGAAACGTATGGATGCAAAAGTGTCCAACTTCTGAATCTTTGTTTCTTACTATCATTGTTGTTTTTATAATCATTTGGGCACTGGTCTATGAAATCTTTCTTTATATGAATAGTCTCAACATGGATTACCCCTTATTAATGCTTCAAGTTCAATATTTCTATATTCCACTAATTGGAGAAATTTATCATCAGGCATCATTTTCGTTGATACCAAACGATCATAGCAGTTAGCATTTCCTTGGGCTAATATCCTTAATTATTTGGAGTGATTTACTTGACGTCATCGAATACGAATTGAATATTATGAATGTTAATGTTATCTCCTTCTCCTAAGTCTGAAGTTCGAACTTTTTAATCTCTAGAAAGGCAATGCTCCTATCTATTCTACAATATATCTTTAGCTATAATTACAGTCTTGGAATGGATGCTTGAGTAACTAGAAATAGTTCACAGGATAACAATGGTTTAGAATAGCAAATTTTTTGAATCAGCAAAATTCTTGTATGGCTCCTCCATATTTCTTTTCTCTCTCTTTTGTCAGTGGCTTCCTATTTAATTCAAATGTCAAATGTGTAAGAGAAAAAAAGCCAAGAAGTAGACTTTATTAATTAAAAGTAGACTAAGAACAAGAAAATGATTTCCCCAACTTTCTTTTTATTGCCTTTCTTTTTCCCTTTTCCCATCTGAACTAGTTTAGCAATTATATGTGTCAAATTTGTAGAGAGAGAGAGGTTTTGGGGTGGCATGTGGCGTGGGAAAAGAATGAGTAAGCCTTTCCCATATATTATTTCTTAATTTATCAAATACTATGCTTAATTAATTGATTATATATATATATATATATATATATATATATATATACCTTAGTTAACTAATTGGGGTGTTATAGTTTCTTCTCATTTTTCACTCTCTATTTTTCACAATAAAGTAATAAAAGCACACAAAGTGTTTATAGAGGTTCGAAGGTGGTGTAATCCTTTTACGTCCTCTCTTCTCCTTCTCTAAGGAGGAACTTCATTAGGTAAGATTATTTTACAAGACTTATCTATACAATCTATCCCTAACAAGCTATCACCTACAAGAATCAGAAAGATTCTTAAGCCAACAGGAACTATAATTGGAATAAAGATTTCTGATCCCCTCCTATCTCCTCAAGGTCTTTATTTATATTCACAATAAAAGACTAGAAAAGGTAAGCTAATTACATGTTATTCAGATCCTTCAGTATAGCCACTTTTATTGTCAAATCTGTTTGGATCCCTTGTATTAAGCCTGCGCCTATAAACAATCCACGATTTCTGGCCATGGGATATGCCTTCTCTTAGTTCTCTATAATAACGTCTTCTACTTTGTCATGATTGATGTTCACACAAAAGAAACAGATCAATGTGATACGTGACAAGAAAATTGTCTGTATACATCACAAATTGGTACAAGCATTAAGCTTTGATGGATTCCACATCAATAACTTGTATACTGCAATGCATGTGTATGATATATGTAATATAAGGTACCAACAGCTTTGAAAGCTTAAATATAAAATTAATGCTCTCATTACATGACTGGAACACACAGCTGTTTGATTATTGAACTTTTCTATTAAAGGCCCTCATTTCTGTCTTGGCATATGGATGGGTATACTGTTGGATTGCTTAAATATTCTTTTTCATCTGTTTCCTTTTTTTTATTTCTCTATGTATAACCATCATATTTGTTATTGATGAATAACCTGATTTCTAGAATGGTAAAAATATCATGCATCTTTCCATGAAGAGCAGATGCTATTCCATGAGAAATGTACCTGATAAACTACCTTGTAATATTGTGAGATTGAACCTTTATCAGTGAGTTTCTTTTTTGTATGTGCTTGGAAAATGCTAATATTCAGGTATGCCTACCTATCAATGTTATACTGTTCTAGTGTATGGTTAAACCTGAAACTCCTTTTTGTTTCTATTATCATAATAACATGTGATTCTTGTACACTTCTTAAATGCATCACAGATCACACGACTCCGAATTAAGTGTTGTTTCCTGCAGTTAAGATTCTTATGCCTGAAATAAAATTTGTATGCTTACAGGAGGGAGCTTCATGAAGAGCTTGGTATTACACTTCCTAAGGATGCATTTGAGCTGCTATTTGTTTTCCTCGAAGAGTGGTTGGTCAATAAAATTGCAGTTTTAGTTTCAGTTAGATTTTTCATCCTGTTTGTAGTCACTGTTTAGAATAACAGTCTTCATGAAGTTGGACCTCTATTTTTAGAAGTTTACTTCCAGAGAATTGTTAATTTTAATAAACTTACCTATTACATTGACAGTTACTACTAATTATAAAGTTGATGCATCTATAATTATTCAATGAAACAGTGATTCTGCATTGAAAATTTTAAGAGGACCTTAGAATTTGATTATGCTGGAACATAGTACAAATTATCTGGGGGAATTTCGTATTTGTTGTGAGTACACATATGAAGAATAAACCTCTTTAGTTATCATTTTCTTGAGAAATGTTGTGCTTAGCTGAAAATAGCTGCCGATTTGGTTGTACAAATTACATTGGTCAAATATTTGATCAACTCTTAGAAAATGGAGATAGGAGATCTAATACATCTTTTACGCAGATGTGTATAGTTTTTCTTAAAGAACATTGAATTACTGGATAACTTCCTAGCGGGAATCTTGAATTACTGAATTACAAGAAATGCCCCAAATCAATGACATCAATTATCTGAGAATTAGTTCACCAATAATCATCACTAAAAGGACTTTCTTTAGTCATGCAAATATTTGGTTGTTGGGAAAGTGACTCCTCTTTCGTGTTAAAAACCTTCCTCTTTTTGGCTGTAGGTAGGTACTGAAAGTAGCGATTTCGTTATTAGCTATTGAAGTTGTCATGCTGATTTAAATTGGTAGAGCCATATTTTGAAGTTTGTTATAAATACTGGTATTAAAAGATTAGCAAGGAGTACAGTAGGTTATGTTTAGTTTAATTACTGATAAAGATAATTTTAATACAGAGATTACCTGGTAATTAATAAATTTTAGCTGCACAAAAGAGTTGGATTCATCAGAAGATTCGAAGGGAGTATGAGGGCCAGTGGAAAGATTCATAACAATGGGATAATCTTTAGGTCTCACAGTTACATTGGCATGGAGTAAAAAAAATCCAATCATTATAATGATGTCCATTTTCTGTGAATCCTCAAGGGGGGAATTAGCAGATAAAAAAAAAAACAAATTGTGGACTTGTAGAAGCAGCTTCCATCAGATTTCAGGTGAATTTTTGAAATGGATGATTAATATTGCCTACTTTCTATGGAAATAGGAAGTAAAGGCTGGAGAACCAAAATATCTCATGAGATGAAAATTGTAAAACTTATCCTTTGGAACAGTTAGTTCCTTTACAAGATAATGAGAATATTGAAGGCACGTAATCTTTTCTCTTTTGGTTTGAAGATGTCTGTTCTCTGGTGCTTCACTCTTAGATGAGATAATCTTACAATCATTATGGAACAGGCACTACAGGAGCTGAACTTATAATGGTTTGCCCCTCAATCCATTAAAGAATGTTTTCTTTTTTAAATTTGGGGATCTTCATAATTAAAAAAGCTAAGATTTTGTGGGGAATTATAGTCCAAGCCTTATGTTGGTCTCTTTGGTTGGAAGGAATAAGAGTGTTTTTGAAAATGATGAAGAATCACTAGATGAAGTGTGGGAAAAATTTAAGCTTAGGAGTGGATTTCAGGACATAAATGTTTTAGGGGATTATGTGTATCCGATGCTTGTCGAGATTTAAATGATGTACTTTAGATACTGTTTTCTCCATACTTTGGGATACCTGATCCCTTTGTAATCTTTCTTTTATTAATAAAATTTGTGTTTCCTAATGAGAGGGAGAGAGACATGATCTTACAATTAATTTGTTCAATTTCCTGCATGATTTTAGACCTTTTGTTTCTTACTATAAAGTTTTTGGATTGATTTGTTTACAATATTCAATTTGTCTAACCTTTGTTATAATCTCTGATAATGTTCTTTCAAAAAAAAAAAGTAGGTCATCACATTCTCATCTTGGGTTGTGGCTGCTAATAAATTCATGTCTCTTTGCATTATTCCTTCTAATTCATGCCAAATATAAGCTTTGAATTTAGAAGTTTCCAACAGAAAGTACTTTTGTTCTACTAAGATTTTCCATATGAGTATTAATAATGCTACCCCAGACTACTACATAATATTTTTTTTTTGGCATTTTCTTGTAGTGTCTTAAATGATGGGAAATTCATTAATAATGAATACTGTGATGTCTATCTTGTGACGACAATAGACCCAATTCCTTTGGAGGCCTTCACTTTGCAGGTCTGGATGCTTATATCTGTCGATAAAAGTATTTTTGGCTTCTGCAATTACTTGTAGAACAATTATTATTATTATTTTTAATGCCTGTTGCTGCTATGCTGTGAGACGGTAATTTCTCGTATCCTGTGAAGAGCCATGTATAAACAATGGGGAAAAAAGAGCCATGTATAAACAGGAGAAAGATAAAAGGGCCCACTCTGCTGCTTCAACTGTAAACCTGAATTTGTGATATGATCTTAGAAAGATACAATAAAACATTACTTTAGGCTGTGTAACGTCTTAAAAAATAGGTCATGATCTTTCTGCTGAATAGAGTATAATAATCTCTTCTGAGCTTGTACACACATTTACCCTGTTCGGTTTCTTTTAATTTTGTCCATTCTCAAGCATGCATCTATATTTTTCAGAATGGTTTCTTAAATCCTCTATAACACCTTGGTAAAGTTTGTCTCCTGTTAGAGAAATTGGTATTTAGAAATATGATGTAGTTATCGTTTTATTGTTAGACGTGATTTCGGTTTATATTTTTCTCACTCCTCTTTCAGTTCATCTATGATAATTTTTCTTTTACTACTCTGCCACGCATGCTGAAATCTCATATTGGATATTTGTTGTTTATAGGAATCTGAAGTTTCAGCTGTTAAATATATACATTCTGAGCAGTATAGAAGCTTGCTTGTGAAAGAAGATCCTCAGTATGTGCCTTATGATGTAAATGATCAATATGGACAACTGTTTGAAATTTTGTCAAAAAGGTATGCCTTTAAGTGCTTTGGATGCTTTTTGCCTCTCTTTCTCTCTCTCTCTCTCTACTGTGTAAATGCCTTTTTCATTTTCTATGCTTGAACTTTCTGTTATTAAATTTCTTCTTGATTTGGTTTTATCCATAAGATGTGTTTGAGAACTCAAAATTTTGTAAATTGCAGATGGTTAAGAATAGATGAAAAAATTGTGTTTAGACACAGTTTGAGTTTATGACCTCTTTTATCTTATCTATCATGCTGATCTTTGAAACTGAGACAAGATATTGGTTGTTACTCTTGAATTTTCCTCAAAAGGAAAGTAGGCTAATTCTTATAATAACAGTTCACCAGCATTTTCACATACTTTCTTCATTCAAATATAATGAATAATGATTTATGCTGATGCCTGGACTTCTATGTGTCTAGGTACAAACAAAATGCTGAAACACGTGCCCTGAGTTTTGAAAAGCAGCTGAATCGTTATGCTCGTGTTTCCCTTGACACAGAGGTTTTGACTTCAAATATCATATATTTATTCCTAAATATGATTAGCATTTACAAATAATTGGTGTCCTAAGTAAAGTTAAAACAGAAAAAAAAAAATGCTGACTACAATGTAAAGATATGCGCAAAAAAAGGTGATAAAACTTAGTTTTCGTACCGAAGGTTTTGTAAGTGTCATGAACCATGAAAATAAGCAATGTTGCAGGCCACAATGGTCCTGGTACTCCATGGAAATTTCACTTCCCTCGTATCCAAACCATTTAGGATCCAACCATTTTTGTTTTGAATACCTGATCTTTTTATTTTTATTATGTTGCTTTAAAACAAAAAGGCAAAAGGGAATAATACAAATGATCTCAATTTTATCTTGTGTAATAAATGATTTTCAGGAGTTTTTGTTCTTTACCTTAATATAAAGCACACACAAAACATAAAAGGTCAAGTTGAAGAAGATCAAATTTTTCCATGCTGTAGAAACTGTGTCGAAAGGAATCTACCAAGATTTAAAAAAAAAAAAAAGGAAAAAACTATGTATGGTTGAGTAACTGAAGAAATTTACTGAGTTTGTTAAACCTTTAAGATATAGGCGGTTTTTGCAAACACCCAATACAACACACATTTGGCTAGGTTTGTACAGTAACCATCAAGTGACAGAGTAGCTCTTCTTCATGCTAGAAGGCCATTATGATTATTGATGTACTAATTGTAAGCATATGGAACTGTTTGCTACATACTTCCTAGACATCATGAATCAGGAGAGCAAGAATTTTTGAGTGTGAGAAACAATTGCTTCATCTTCTTCATATTGAGATCATCTGTATTACTCATTGATGGGTATTGACTCCTTTGCTTATATTTTGGGTGTTGATAGATTTATTGGCTTCCTTGTCATGAGTATTAGGAGTTTCTCCTCTACATGTAGTGCATGCCCGACTCAGTGTTATTATATGTAAATTGAAATATCATTTCACTCACTGTGAATTTCATGCACAAATTTTAGTTCTTTTCTCACATGTGCCTAACAGTTAACAGAGCTCTGCAATGCAGACAAGGAAACTCTGGGACTACTTATTAAAGCTGCCAGAATAATGGATGACATTTTTTTCCTTCAGGTTGTATCCTTGGCACCCTTGATACAGGAGGATATCCTTAAATGTAAATGTTTCTGGTGTTGATTTATTCATGGTTAGTGCGAAGGTTAAGCATATTATCTAAGGTTGTGTTACTTGTGGTTCTATTTTAGGTTTGGTTCACACACTTCAATATATATATTTTTGGTTAAAACCGTGACAATCCATCCTGCTTACCTTTCATTTTTGGGCTGGTCTTCTCATCTCCTGCTTCCACTGCTTCTGTTTTTAGTTCTTTTAAAATATGGTGATTGGAGAGTTACCTTTTTGCGGATACTCATTTTCATTCATAAAAACAGGTCTGGTTCAGCAATCCTTCTTTAAGAGATTGGCTAAAGCTGCATGCTGATGAATCTCAGTTGAACAAACTAAAATGGATATATTATGTTGTCAACAAGAGTCCATGGTAATAATACTGGCTTTCCCTTTGGTCTTTCTTAATATCTAGACATCTATCATCTGTTTAAACACGGTGTCTTAGTAGACTGCTATAACATTTTCTGAAAAGATCTGTTCTCGTAGCTATTCCAGACATACTTATAGATCTCATTCTGTGTTTTGTGTCCATTCATCTGATCAATCTAAAGCATGGAAAAAAACAATCATCACAATTTCAACTAAGTTGATTTTTACAGTTCTTACAACTATTGAATTGGTGAAACTCTCATCAAGTGTAATTTATAGATCACAAATCTTGGCTAAGATTCTAAGTTGTTTGATTATCTTTTGATTTACTTCCATGCTTTATTTTCCATACTTAGTTCCTCTAAGTTTCACTTTATCATTTTTTATTTTCTTGGAAGGTCGAGTTTGGATGAAAATGAGGCATTTTTGACAACTGCAGACTCAGCAGTTAAACTACTTCCTGAAGCTACAAAGTCATTGGAGTTCGGGATGATGAGGCAACAGCTCAAGTTAAACTATTTGGTGACCATCTAGAGGTGCTGTACTGAGTTATTCTCTTCATTAATCATTCTGTAGCTCCCATTATTCTTGTCAAGGGGTTGTCTTTCTAGGTTTTGGAGAGGAATCTTCCAATGGACGATGTTTATAAGTCAGAAGATGTGATTGCAGCCCCAATTCGAGTTGTGCAGCTTATTTATAATTCTGGGGTGAGTTTTTGTTTACAGAAACCATCTTCAAGAAATATTTGTTTGTTGCACACGACTGATTCTGAATATAATTATTTAGTTCAGAAAGTATGGTATATTGTTATAGTTCTAATCCAATATATTCTCTATTTGTCGTATATGAATTCAGTTAATGTAGGCAACACATTTTTTTCCAGGATGTAAAGGGTCCACAAACTGTTGCATTTATGAACGGATAGTGAGAGACAAAGGAACCTCTATGGTCATGCTCAAGAATGTTTCAGAAGCAAAGTACACATCTTTCCTCCTCAATTTGTTGTATATAAAATTGGCAAAGTGCTTAAGTGCTAACCCTCTATTTCATGAGAAACAGAGATTGAGTTTTTAAATCTTTTTAAATACCTTTTTGGTGAAGCCTTTATATAAGGTTCTGCTTCTTCATCAGGTTTAAGCTTATTCTACAGCCTGTAGCTCATCTATGCATAGCAGAGGAACAATGTAAATATGTCGACTTCAACTCTTTCTTCACCCACACAGTTTGTCATGAATGCTGCCATGGTATTGGACCTCATACAATTACACTTCCGAATGGGCAAAAGTCTACCGTGAGATTGGTAATTTCATTTATATAAGAGTATCAATCTGTGTCACGTCCTATTTTACGTTATTACAAAATATCAGAGTTTAATAAATTTTCTTTTGGGCGTCCAACAATTCGTTTAGACATAGATTTCTAGAAACAAACCTAAATTTGCAAATAAAATAAATCATCTCAAACATTCCTGTTTTATAAAACATAAATTTTAAACAGCATAAGAAAATAGTTTACTTTGTCGTTGCATAGCTAAAGTTGTACTACTTTGCAAACTAAGCTTTCCAAAGGACTTCAAAATAATATCTCCTTTACAGCCAAAATAACTTGACATCTCTTTCACCTCCCTTCCAAGCGGTTGCAACCTGTAAAATAAAATCACTTAAGGGGTGAGTGTATGAAGACACTCAGTGGGTAGGGATTTGTGATCAAGTAATACATTGAGGGAAACATAGACACATAATTCATTAGCACAAAATTGCGGGTTTGAACCGCCTTTGGAAAAAAATACGTCTTGCGGGACTTAGCCGCCGTATAAACGTCTTGCAGAACTTAACCGCCATAGAAACGTCTTGCAGAACTTAGCCGCTGTAGACACATTTAAATATCATACACACTCACAATTATAAATGTCTTACGGAACTTAGCCGCCGTAGACACATTTAAATATCATACACACTCACAATCATCCTTCAAACATTAAACATTTATCACAATTTTCATCACATTTCATCATTCATGTAGTAAAACACATTCCACTTCGTACTTCACACTTAAACTTTCATATTAAAATCAGTAACATATAGTAATCGCATGTATGAGAATACATTTTTCATAATTACGTAATTTGCAAGAATTTACCCCACCTCAAACAACTATTGTTTTGAAAAGGACCACTACGCGTTCGGAGCACTAACTTGGTCTTGCACCTGAGTTTCCTACAAGATTCAATAAAAAGTCTCGTCTTAGGGACTATAAGAGTACTCGTAATTCGAATTAAAACTTTAATCAAAAATACTTTTAAACGTGGTTGAGGAGAAAGGTTCGTAAAAAGAATGTTTGGAAGACGAGCGTTGGAGAAAGGGGACGGCTTATAAGGGAAGAAACTGGGTTTAAAGACATTTTCGGAAGTTCATTCAAATCTGTAGGAGTCAAATTGTAGCTCTTAAAAACTTGAAACTGTAATTTCTGAAGTATTGGGGTGTCAAATGCCACTGTTCATGTCTCTGGGGGTTAACTTGTAATATTCCCCCAAAATCACCACATAGCCGTCCCCCCCACCCCTTTCCACCATCTGCTCCACCGTGGCCGGCGACACTCACACGCTGTTACACACACACCGGTTCTGCACACACGTGGGCGGCGGCTCACCCCCACTCCACTCGCCGGCGCAACCTTGCGCCGGCATTGTTAAATATCAAAAGCAGGAGTAGAGAATTGAGTTTCAACTCACCCTTTATTCCATGAAATGAAAGTGGCTTATACAGCCTTTACAAGACTGAAAAATAGCAACAATTAAAAGGACTTCTAACGGCTCCTAAAGACGTGGTCAAACTAACAAACGTGATCTAAATTCCTACAAACTAGGATTTATTAAACAGAAAACAAGAAAGACCAAGTCATAAAATTGACTTGAGTAACAAATACTTCATAACAACATTACGAGAACGGCAGCAAAACAGGGCGGCGAAGGTGGAAGACGGGAGGGAGAGAGAGAGCAAGAAAGAGAGAGAAAAGGGGTCGGAAGAACCGAGGTACTTGCCGGAATATCTTCAAACTCCGGCGAGGTGGTGGCCGGTGGTTTTGGCGAGAAAGAGAGATATATATATGGTGCAATGTATATGTTTGACCCTTGCTTCACTCTTTCAAAAATGCCTTGATAGACCTTAGCTTGGTGATGAGTAAGACATAGGCTAGGTGTGTTGTCAATGACTTGTGAGGAGAGAGAATGAGCCACCTTGAGGTGTCAAAATAAATGAAACATGCAACTTGGATAAGATATACACATGGCTCAAGACTTGTAAGATTTGCTAATTACTTTTGCAACACTAACTTAATATCCAAAAATTAAAATATTACACTTTAAATTATTTAATGGGGTGTTATAATCTGTCTTTCACCTGATCGTGGTTCTCTTCTGAAAATGTCAGTTCAGCCATTATGGTTTAATAACCTCCAATATCTATTTGTCCAGGAGATTGCATATCATGATAACTTAAATTGTTAATTTCATTCTGTTTGATTACATTTCTTCATATGCTTTCCCTTTTCTCCAATCACTGAACTTATATTAATGGTCTTGTAGAATTCTGCAAGCATGATTTTCATCGATATATTTGCACGAACACGGACACAAACACCTATATAAACAACAATTCCTAGCACTAAAAAGAGAATGAACATATTGTATCCCTTTGAATAAGGGATGCTATCACTTTCTCCTGATTTAGGGGATTATGCAATCAATTCCTAATTACAACTAGTCAAATGCCCATGATTAGGGAATTATATCACCTCCATGATTTTAGCTCTTGTTCACAATATTTCACAGGTGACAGGAATAGCTTAGACAAAACATATCATTTCCTACAAAACAAATTTTTTTATAGGAAATTTTCACTATTTATCTTGTAAAATTTGTTTTGTCTTAGCTATTCCTATCGGTGACAGTTGAAGAACTTTTTTTGCATGGCACAGGAATTGCAAGAACTTCACTCTGCCGTCGAAGAAGCTAAAGCTGACATTGTTGGCCTTTGGGCCCTAAGATTTCTTGTTAATAAGGTAGCTAAAGTGGTGTTGGATATTCTTTTTTTTTTTTTTTCTCTCCTTGCACTTTGTTCATGATATTTCAGATGGTTGTGTATAGACAACTCGTAAGTTCATTTATCAGTTTTTAGACACTAGAATTTAGTATCCATGATTCAAATGATCATCCAGCATCCAATGAACTCCAGTTCCTACTATATTTTTTATCGTCACTTACAAGTTATACTACTTCTAGACATTTTCTTGTTGACAACAGAATTTACTGCCAAAGAACTTGATCAAATCCTTGTATGTTTCTTTTCTTGCCGGTTGCTTCCGCTCTGTACGTTTCGGCTTAGAGGAAGCTCATGGGTAAGCTTTTATTTCTACTACAATTGTAGGCAGGGATCCACCTAAATACTTATCACTTTATCTTTTCAATAAAATGTCTAGGAAAGGGCAAGCATTGCAGTTTAACTATTTATTCGAGAAAGGTTTTAGACCCTGATGGAACATTTTCTGTTGACTTTGACACAGTATGATATTCTCCAAACTGTGTAGATTCTCTCTCAGATGAACTCTAACCCATTCTTCATTTTCGCAATGAAGGTGGAAGATGAAGTAGAGAGATCCTTACAATACAGGGAAGCGGCGACAAAGGCGCTGCAGAAACTCTTCTTTTGAAGCATTCTGTGATGACACCACCGCTGAAATCTGCACTTGAAAAACTGGAGATGGTTAAGGTATGTTCTTTATCTGATCCCTAAAACATTGTTTTTCTAATCCACATATTAGCATGTGAAATAAACAATCAATAATTAATTCATGAGGATTGCCATATTAGTATAATTCTATCTTGAATACAATTCGTGGTATTTTTCATAACGATTTACCATCCAATCCTTACGGCCGTCTAACTAGTGGCAACATGAGCTAGATGCATTAAGAACATTGAAGACTACAGAACTAAGATAAATGAAATGACAAACTGAATTGAAAGAAATACTTAAATCATTCTGATGAGATTAATGTTTGGGGTTCCAGTGGATATACTGCCTGATTTCCCCATTGCTGATGAAATTTTGGGCAAGACTATCTGATTATGATCATCCATCCGACAACTCCAGCAATACTGAAAGGAAATTTATTACAACTTTGTACTTTTTTTGCCAATCACAGCTATTACCTTACCAGAGAAAAAGGGATATGGATCCCCTGCTGGGCCAAAAACCCAGCACTTCATGCTGGGTACATATGCCGTTGTTTTGTTATTTTTTTCCTTTTTTTCTTCTTCTTTTTCACTGTTTTTCTTTTAATTTGTAAAGATTTGTAACAACTTTTAATTTGAAAATCAATATAATGTGTTTTGTGATATGGTACATAAATATATGGTACAGAGGATCTAATTTGCCCAACATGAGGTGCTGGGTTTTTGGCCCCAGCAGGGGATCCAATTTCGAGAAAAAGTTGACAAAATGTTTCGCTTTGTTCTTATTCATGTTGCTGGTAATTACTCAAATATTGTTCATCAGGTCATTTTATGCTATGAATTTCTGCCAAGTGTATATGATGTAGTCATGTTCACGATCATGGAACCGTTGAGACATGATGGAACCATCAATTATTGATGGTTATGAACAATATTCAGTTATAACCGTCTTTTTTATTTATTCTTACTATTCGGTTTTTTGAACTAGAACAAATGGTTTAAGATTCAAATTTCAAGTCAGTCAAATAATCTTGGTTAAATATATAATATTGAAGAAATTTTAAATATAAATATTTTGATAATGAGGAGCCTTTAGTTCGACAAAACTTGGGTCGGTTTTGATATTGTATAATATGGTTTTCATTGATTGAATTTGACTGAAATAGATTCAACAATTATATGCACAACAATTAGATTTTGACCTTCTATGAATATACAAAAAAAATCTAAGAGAACTTACAAGAATTTTGCTTTCTATACCTTTAAAAAAAAATAAAAATTTGCTCCATATTTACATTAAGTTTACACACAGATCATTGCTTCATTATTCGCTTTGGCTGTAAATTAAAATTTTACAAGAAAAATTAACAAGGACCAACCGGGTCCGCCACTTGGATCGCCCGACCCATATTACACAACTTGACCCGAACTGACCTCGGATTTCGCATCTTTGCCTCACCTCTCTCATCCACTTGTAAACAAAGTGGTATCTCATCCCGCGATTCAATCAACGGCCCTGATTCACCGACGTAAATCGCCGGCGATCATTGCTCCCAACCCATCCTAGAAATCATCTCTACGTATGAAGGAATTCTTATATGCATATATACTTTGATTTTCTTTAGTCTTTGTAAAAGTTATCAGATATTCGTAATTGTTATGGCTTCTGATGATGAAGATGCAAACCTCACTCATTTTCTCGAATCTGAAGTCCTCTCTGGCCTCTCCGATCCGGTATATATGTCTCTACAATTTATTTCTGAATTTTTATGCATACCTTTTTTCCTGATACATGTATGCATCTGTTTTATTTGCTGGCTATTTACATGCTTGTAATGATTTGAATTTTTTCTCTCTCTTGGGTTCCGTTTTTTTCTTTGAGAATTTATGTAAAAAAGAACCTACTTTGTGTGCTCTGTATTTGTATTTATCTAAGAGTAATATTCATTTGATAATCAAAGAAATGTCTTTTATGTTGAAATTTTTCTTCCCATCATTTTTTAATGTTGGTTAAATTATATATTGAATTTATGTATCCAAATGATACTTGTTCTAACAGTTATGCACTCAGCCGGTGGACATTTCAGTTCTGCCTTCAATTATATACGCATTGATTATCCTTTGTGATTTTTTTAGTGTACTTGATTTGTTATGGGCGCGTCAATCTGTGTGTGTGCATTCTATGTTATATGTGACCAAATTTAATGATTTGGGTTCCCGTTGTCCTGATGTCTGAATTGGTGAGATGTTTACAATGCTTTTTTATTGAATGAAATAATCGTAGTCTATGCAAGCATAACTTGGATCTCTTTGATGCTGTGCTGCAGGAAGAGTTGGAGGGAGGGGAAGAAGAAGATGGGAGGATGAGGAAGAGAGAGATGCGAAGAGGTTGCGTGTTCAGTGGGAACTAAGTGAATTCAGTGAACAAGAAGAAAAGGAACAGCAGAAAGCAAAGAAAATTAGAATTGATGAGAGTGAAATTAGTGATGAAGGACAATCAAGAGTGTTAAGATCATCCTCATTATCACTGTCATCTATTGAGCTGGAAGCTGAAATTGAAGCTGCGGATTCACCTTCAAAAAAGAAGAGACCACATCATAGTTGACAATATCAATGACAGGAGGCATAATACTGAAAGCAAGTCAATCCCAAAGAGGATTGATTCTGGGATTTTCAGTCACATCCCTCCTGAATTGTTGTATCACATCCTCAAATTTCTCTCCTCTGAGGTTCCATGATTTTAAATGAATTCATGTTTTTGTGTGGATGTTACTTTAAACCCTTTTGTCATCCAATGTTATTTTGTTGAGTTGCTATTTATTGATCAAGAGTTTCATTTTCTGATATTTGAACTGCAAGATCTTGTTTCATGCTCATTGGTTTGTAGGTTCCTAAATCTTGCCGCTTCAGATGAATCATTGTGGCGTCGCCTGTAAGTATTACCATACCTTTTTTTGCACTTGCCCCTAAAAAATATAACTAATGAAGAAAGAAAAGAATCGCATAGCTGGCAGATGATTTGTTCATGTTTGATTGTGCATTTTCCCCCATGTTCATTGTGCCTTCCCCGAGGAAATATTTTAATCAATGCTTCTTTTAGATATTGCATGCGGTGGGGTCTACAGCCACCAAAAAAGCCACGAGAATGTGCTTGGAAGAAGCTTTACATCCAGGTAAGTTTGGGTTTCAACTCTATATTGTCATTTTATTCACCGGTATTTGCATTCTGAAATTACTCTTACCCCTGATTTAATCCTCCAGAATTGATTGATCAAAGGGCACACACCTGTTAATTTTCATTTGGTTTAGTAATTTTCATAATAAAGTCTCTATGTGCACTGTGCTCGTGCTGCTGCTTTTTGTTTTTCTATTTTGTTTGTTACCCCAAGGATCTGGCTAAATGTTGAGTCCAAGATTGTGTTTTCATGACTTCCTTTTGACGGTTTCTATGCAGCGTGATGAAGAAGACATGGCAAACTTTGTCCGGAGCTGTCCTTCAGAATTCAAAGAATATTACATCCAAATGCAGGTGACCGAGAGAAGCCAAGTACCTAATCTTTCACAGGTGAACAAAATAAATGTTTGATTGAATGCCTTTATTTTTGTTTGCAGATGTGTTTGGTTAATGAATGTAATGTTGAGATTCTCATGAAAATATCAAGGATCAATAGACATCCAAGTTTAAGTGGGATAATTTTATTCTAAATTCGTACACAAATACATTTAATGTGCATGTGTGTGTGTGCATAACACACCTTTCATTGGGTTATTCTTAGGTTCTTTGCTTATCTTGCTTGTGTAGTTTTTGTTTTTACTATTTATTGGACATTTTAATCATGGATCATGGAAATTTCTGGTATTGCTACTAGTCTGTAGTCTTCAGTAAGGGGGGTGTGTGTACCATTGAGTTCTCTTCCAACTTTCATGGCAGTCTATTTTGTAACACCCCATTTCAAGAAAACCTGCATATGCATATTTATTAAAATTTCTTTTAATGTTCATTTAAGAATGATTTAAGTGTGAGATCTTATATTACATTAAGTTATGATTTATGATTTCGTTGTGCTTGTTTATTTTAAAGATTTTATGACATGTTTTTCTTTCGAGATTTTAAGGGTTTTGCAGGACTGCTCACGGAAGAAACCGATCTCAATCTCCACTCACTCGACACATATGAATGGAAGTAAAAACATAAGATGTTAATTATATTTAATTGAATAAAATGATTTTAAGTTTATATGCTCTCTTTATATGAAATTTTACTTATGATCTTTATATGTGTATTTATGAAATAAAACGTCTTACTTGAACGAGCATGCATTATAGTAATTATTAAAAAACAACCGCGATGCTTATTATTATTAATTTAAGTACAAATGGAAATTTAATACTTGATTCTATGCTAAGCAATTTCCTCATTTATTTGAATTATACATTACCTTATGATTATTAGTCCTTCAATAAGTATACATATACTTTTATTTATATATATATATATGTAATATGAAACATGAAAATATCAAGATAAATAATTAGTTTAACTTTTATTTTAATCCAAAGCTTCCTTGATAAGTTTGCTAACCTATGACCAAGGACAAAAATATCGGTAATTATGGATATATCGGTACCTTGATTTTACGGATATATCGACGGATATATCGATATCGGTGGATATATCGGTTTTTGCGCAAAAAATTGAAAAAATTTGTAAAAAAAATTGAAAAAAATATCTAGTACTTTATATAATATTATAAGTAACATTAATACATATATTGAACTTAAATTTCAAATAAAAAGATATGTTTATTGAATTGTTAGTACTAATGTATATAATAATAAAATAAAATATTTGATTAGGTGTCAAATTTATGAAATTCTATAATACTTTCTCATATTGTGTATCAACACCACTTAATATATGACATATGTTCATAATTTCATATATTCGAAAGGTAATATTATGCGTATATATAATACTAATTTTCAAAAATAAGATATTTATTTTGAAAGAATTAATTAAATAGTGGTGATTTGTAGTAATAAATTAATAGACACACTACAAAATCTCAATGAATAAATATTAAATTAAATTAATAATAAAATAAATATGTATAAATTATGTGTGATATGTAGGCGACACCTGTAATATAATTTTTTAACCACATAAATTGAAAAGGACACAAATTTTCGAATGAAAAAACATGAAATTTGATTTACATTTGTTGGACTTTGTGCAAGAGAAAGAGAAACCCATTAACCCACCGTCTCCATCTCTGCTTTCCCCCAATTGTTGTCAACCAAAAATGGGGATTTCTTTCAGCACCACCCCCAGGAGAAGAGCCCCCACCCACCCCCACCCCCACCCCTCCACCCCATGACTACTACCCTCCTTATCCTGCGCACCACTCTCCTTCTTCCCCCCTCTCTACTAATTTAAGTGGCAGCAGTTGAGTGAAGGGCTCACAAAGAGGGTTGAGTCGTCTGACTGGATGAAAGACTAGTATTTTTCTCGATTTTTCTCTACCGATTTTTCGGCTATAAATCGGCGATTTGTCGCCGATTTTGAGCAAAAAAGGCCACTGTTTTTCGACATCGATTTTTGGCCGATTTATGGCCGATTTGGCGCCGATAGTTTGTCGATGACTTGGCTTTTCTCTGTCAGAGACTTCAATTTGCCGATATTTCGCCGAAAAATCGGCGATATTTCCCGATTTTTTTGTCAGACTAAGTGAACTAGCCTAGCCACCTCACCACTCTAATTGCAACATGCAAAAATATCTCCCAACTTGCAACATGCAACACACCCTTGCTTGAGGATCTATCTCTCTCTCTCTCGGCCACTTCATATAGGAGCCAAAGCCATAGATAAGTTACCATAAGAGATAAAGGAAAGCAAAGATCAAGTATCCATCAAATTCTTCCTCAAACCCTAAAGGTATTTTTTGGCTAAACTCTTATGAATCCTTCATTAAATCTTATGATTTATGCTTAATACCTTAGGTTAGAAAGTCCAAAGATGTTCTTTGGCAATTTGTTGGGATTATATGTTGTTTGAATGGGGGAATAAGTTGATTCTAGAATAGGCTTAAGTATATGCTTTGTTTTGTTTCTGTTTTGGATGTGTTCGAAAAACTTAAAGATTGAATTAAGATGAATCATTTTGCCAGATTGAAGCATATGAAGTCAAGAGTATGTCTGTAAAATTTCAGAAGATTTGGAGTTGAATTCGATTTTATATGATTTTTCTAAGATAAACTGTTCGGAGACAGTTTTTGCCCTGTTTTTGGTCTGAACTCTATAATTTTTTGGGCACAGTATACTTCAAACTTATGCATGATCTTTTGCTATGTTTAAGAACCTGTTCTTAGGTACGTGTAGGAATTTAGTATGCATTTTTTTAAGTTTTGTATGATTTATGCTGGATTTTACAATATAACCTGTTTTCAGTGTAGATGATGTTCTGTTTTCAGTCTTGTTCTAAAAGCCATAACTATTTATTGAAATTGTATTTATAAACCATGTTTTACTATGTTGTAGTACACGTTCTTATAAATATGTAGAAATTTACTATGACAGTTTTGGAGTCTTGTACAAATTATAATTAATTTTACAATATGGTCTGTTTTCGGTCTAGATAATACCATGTTTTCTACCAACTTCGAAAATTCATAACTAATTATGTGAATCTTATTTTCGATTGATATTTTTATATGTTATACTTTAATGTGTTCTCTGATTATTGTAAAAATATGAAAGCATTTCATCAATCCTATAGGGTATGGTGAATTTTTCATTTGAAGGTTGTTTTGGAACTAGGATTGAAGTGAAAAGACTTGTTAGATGTGTGACTTTTAATTATTTGTACGACCTGTTAAAATTCATGAAATTTCAGCATGTTATACTAAAAGAAGTTATATGATTATATGAATAATTATGTGATTTTAGGAATTATGTGTGAATTATTAAAATTGTTACATCTCTATATATCATTTTAGGTCAAAAATTACTAGTTTAAAAGCTTAAAAATTAAGTTATAAGTGTTAATGTGTTTAGGTTAATGTAACCTAATATAAATGCAAAAGATTGCGTTATACGATATAAGGAGACTAATCAGTTAAGTGTGTCGAGCGTAGTCGAGACGATCGGTGAATTCGGAGGCAATCCTTACACTTTCAGCATACATGTGGGTAACTTCTACTCTCTACTATGTGTTGTTAATTGAATTGATAAGTTATGTATGAAAATCTACGACTGAAGTCCGTAGCTATAACCAGTATGTAACTTCCATACTCGGCGACGACCTTAAGGGCTTAAATGCTTGGTCCATAAGGGCGAAAAGTGTCTGGTCCATGAAAACGACCCTGCTTAACTGCTTGGTCCATGCGAGGTTTAGTGGGCGAGCGAGTCCCACATTCCTCTGATTATGATATGTAGTACTTGCTTAATAATTTAATTGCTTCAATATATTACACTGTAAAGTTATCCCACTGGGATCCCTTTCCAGAGGTGTCTCATGATGTTACTTTATTTATATTTTTTGGCTCGGCTGGTGATGATGAGGACGAGTAGCGGCTGGGTCGATTTGTAATGCCCCGTTCCCAATTTAATTGGAAATAGGTCGTCACCCTTTACCTACTTAGAAATTAAAGAAATTATAATTACTTTCTAATATACAGTGGAAGACTTAAAAGAGAAGACACGAGAGTTATTAAATTTTATTTTTTAAATATAACATATATATAATTATATATCGACTATTAATCAAGTCTAGTCGTGTCTCGCTCACATTTCTAGGAAAAATGTTTGAACCAAAGACTTACATGAATTACACAACAAAACATATATATATATATATAAAATAAGATACGAGTCTAGGCCCATAGTTTATTATAAATACATATTTAAACAACCTATTGTTCACAACGGAAACATTATTCTAGTACATCAACTTTATAAAGACAGTGAGAAGTCAGTCCAGCCTGCTACACGTCCTCGTCATCATCTGTCGAGCCTGAAAATATAAAGACAGTGAGAAGTCAGTCCAGCCTGCTACACGTCCTCGTCATCATCTGTCGAGCCTGAAAATATAAAAAGTAGCATCATGAGACAATTCCGGAGAGGGATCCCTGTGGAATAACTTTATAGTCTAATATATTGCAGTAATTAAATCGTTAAGCAAGTACTACATGTGGTTCTTAACCACCCTGAGAAACATTTTGTGGTTCTTAGCCACCCTGAAAACATTTTGTGGTTCCTAACCAACCTGAGAAACATCTTCATAAAGGAATGTGGGAATTTATTACCCACTAAACCTTGCATAGACCAGACACTCTTGCCTTGTGGTCAACATAAAGGAATGTGGGAGTCGCTCGCCCACTAAACCTTGCTTCATAGACCAGACATTTTCGCCCTTATGGTCGTTGTCCAATATGGAAGTTACATACTGGTTATAGCTACGGACTTCGATCGTAGATTTTCATACATAACTTCTCAATTCAATTAACAACACATATATAGTAGAGAGTAGAAGTTACCCACATGTACGCTGAAAATGCAAGGGTTGCCTCCGGATTCACCGATCGTCTCGACTGCGCTTGACATACTTAACTGATTAGCCTCCTTATATCGTATAACACAATCTTTTTCATTTATATTAGATTACATTAACCTAAAACACATTCATACTTATAACTTAATTGTTTAAGCATTTAAACTAGCAATTTTAGACCTAAAGGACATATAAAGGTGTAACAATTTTAATAATTCGCACATAATTCCTAAAATCACATAATTAATCATATAACTTCTTTTAGTATATAACATGCTGAAATTTCATGAATTTTAACAGCTTGTACAAATAATTAAAAGTCACACATCTAACTAGTCTTTTCACTTCAATCCTAGCTCCAAAACAGCCTTCAAATGAAAAATTCACCATACCCTATAAGATTGATGAAATGCTTTCATATTTTTACAGTAATCAGACAACACATTAAAGTATAACATATAAAAATATCAATCAAAAATAAGATTCACACAATTAGTTATGAATTTTCAAAGTTGGTAGAAAACAGGGTATCATCTTAGACCGAAAACAGACCATATTGTAAAATTAATTATAATTTGTACAAGACTCCAAAAATGTCATAGTAAATTTCTACATACTTATAAGAACGTGTACTACAACATAGTAAAACATGGTTTATAAATACAATTTCAATAAATAGTTATGGCTTTTAGAACAAGACTGAAAACAGGACATCATCTACACTGAAAACAGGTTATATTGTAAAATCCGGCATAAATCGTACAAAACTTAGAAAAATGCAAATTAAATTCCTACAAGTACCTAAGAACACGTTCTTAAACATAGCAAAAGATCATGCATAAGTTTGAAGTATACTGTGCCCAGAAAATTATAGAGTTCAGACCTAAAACAGGGCAAAAACTGTCTCCGAACAGTTTATCTTAGAAAACTCATATAAAATCGAATTCAACTCCAAATCTTCTGAAATTTTACAGACATACTCTTGACTTCATATACTTCAATCTGGCAAAAGGATTCATCTTGATTCAATCTTTAAGTTTTTCGAACACATCCAAAACAGAAACAAAACAAAGCATATCCTTAAACCTATTCTAGAATCAACTTATTCCCCCATTCAAACAACATATAATCCCAACAAATTGCCAAAGAACATCTTTGGACTTTCTAACCTAAGTTATTAAGCATAAATCATGAGATTTAATGAAGGATTCATAAGAGTTTAGCCAAAAAAATACCTTTAGGGTTATAGGAAGAATTTGATGGATACTTGATCTTTGCTTTCCTTTATCTCTTATGGTAACTTATCTATGGCTTTGGCTCCTATATGAAGTGGCCGAGAGAGAGAGATCCTCAAGCAAGGGTGTGTTGCATGTTGCAAGTTGGGAGATATTTTTGTATGTTGCAATTAGAGTGGTGAGGTGGCTAGGCTAGTTCACTTAGTCATAGGTTAGCAAACTTATCAAGGAAGTTTTGGATTAAAATCAAAGTTAAACTAATTATTTATCTTGATATTTTCATATTACACATATAAGTATATGTATACTTATTGAAGGACTAATAATCATAAGGTAATGTATAATTCACATAAATGTGGAAATTGCTTAGCATAGAATTAAGTATTAAATTTTCATTTGTACTTAAATTAATAATAATAAGCATCGCGGTTTTTTTTTTTTAATCATTACTATAATGCATGCTCGTTCAAGTAAGACGTTTTATTTCATAAATACACATATAAAGATCATAAGTAAAATTTCATATAAAGAGAGCATATAAACTTAAAATCATTTTATTCAATTAAATATAATTAACATCTTATCTTTTTACTTTCATTCATATGTGTCGAGTGAGTGGAGATTGAGATCGGTTTCTTCCGTGAGCAGTCCTGCATAACCCTTAAAATCTCGAAAGAAAAACATGTCATAAAATCTTTAAAATAAACAAGTACAACGAAATCATAACTTAATGTAATATAAGATCTCACACTTAAATCATTCTTAAATGAACATTAAAAGAAATTTTAATAAATATGCATATGCAGGTTTTCTTGAAATGGGGTATCCACCAAGTTTCGTGAAGGTATATGTTGATGCGGCTTTCTTTGAGATACTAACAAATGGGGGGTTCGGTATGGTTATTCATGATGATCAAGGGAAGTTTATCGCTTGTTGTTCAAGCTTTATCCCGAGTAAGTTACGAGTTGAAGACTTGGAGGCTTCGGGTCCTTATGAGGCCTTGTCTTGGATCAAGAATTTTGATTGGAATAAGGTCGTTTTTGAGGTGGATGCTAAATTGGTATTCGATGCTTTAAAATCTTCTAATCTGAATTACTCTGAGTTTAACAATGTTATTTCTTGTTGTAAACGACTCTTTTTGCTAAGTTCTCATTTTACAGTGAGCCTTGTTTCACGTAATGCGCGCCAATAGTGTGACACATTGTATTGTAAGAGCTGCTTGTTCTGTTATAAATTCTTATTATTGGGTCAAGCCGCCTAACTTTGTGGATGGCCTTCTCAATATTTGTTACTTTAATTCTGTTAAAAAAAATTATCTTTCTAAAAAAAATTCAATTTATATAATAAAAATTTGTCTATTAACATTTTAAATAAGATACTGAATAACCACTTAAGAATAAATTGATATATTTAATATGTATGTATCAACCCATTCAATAATATATATTCATTGTTTCCAAAATCGTAGCTATTTTTTTTTATTCATATATAAAAATAAGGTTAAATTAATTTTCCCATTCCAACTATACTAGATTTTACACTTTTTAATTTATATAAATTTTGAAATGTTGCACTTTGTCATATGAACTTTAAATTTGATGTATTTTATGGTATTGAACAAATCATAGCCATACACATGTCCTAGATCAATTACTAGGATTTTGACAAATGTCATAAAATGTATCAAATTTAAAGTTCATATGGTAAAGTGTAACATTTCAAAATTTATACAAAAAAAAAAATTAAAAACATATATAGTTTAGATGGAAAAATATTTTTTACCCATAAAAATATATACATTTATCAGACACAACATAAAGGGAGACAAATTCCGACCCTAGAATTTTTATTACCAAAGAAAAAAAAAGGTGATACTACAAGGCAAAAACTTTTGTGCACGAGGTGCACGAATCTAAGATCTGTGCACCACAATTTGGTATCCAACCCAGCTGGCCCATCATATATATAAATTCAGGCCCAAACTTATATGATGCATCCCACCACAATTTATTTTCTCTCTCTCTCACACACAGGCAGACAGTTTCACACATCTTCAGCGTCTTCTTCTCTATCCTTCTTCAGCGTCTTCTTCTCTCTCCTTCTTCAGCGTCCTCTTCTCTCTCACATTGCAAATTTCAGTAATCGTCTTATTCTCTCCGCAAACCTAGTTCGAATTTGTAATCGTGTTCTTCTATCTGACATTCAAAATTTCAGTTTACTTTTTTCAACGGTAAATTTTCTAATTTTTATTTCATTTTTCGTGATTTATTTTTCAATTTCGTGTTCTCTATTTTTTTTTTCTGATTTTTTACAAATTTCGTGCCTCTGTTGTTGAGTGCATAAATTAATATAACAGTTCTATATAATTTATACATAACAGTACTACTAACAGTACCACTCAATAAACATAACCGTATCACTAAAATAACACAACAGTATTACATAAATTAATATAACAGTTCTATATAATTTATACATAACAGTACCACTCAATAAACACAACCATATGACTAAAATAACACAACAGTATTACATAAATTAATATAACAGTTCTATATAATTTATACATAACAGTACCACTCAATAAACACAACCGTATCACTAAAATAACACAACAGTATTACATAAATTAATATAACAGTTCTATATAATTTATACACAACAGTACTACTAACTTATACATAACAGTACTACTAACTTATACATAACAGTACCACTTAATAAACACAACCGTATGACTAAAATAACACAACAGTACTACATAAATTTATATAGTAGTACTATATAATTTATACATAACACTGTATCAATGGCAGAAATTTTTCCTTCGCGATTTTGTTAATCGATGTCGCAGTTCTCCCAAATTTTTTTTGAGATTCATCCTTCAATCTTCAATTCAAACACTAAAACCTTCAATTAATGGGTATTTGAACACTGTATCAACTTTAAACCTTCATCAATCACTGTCTCATCTTCAAACCTTCATCAATGGCGTAATTTTATTTTTTCATAAACATTATTTATGTGTTTATGGTCGAAATTTGATCAATATTGGACGTTATGTCAATGGATCGAAATTAAATTAGAGTATTAATCTGTTTTCATGGTAAAAGAAGAGCTTACCATAAACAATGGATGTCGCAGTTTTTCCCCCAAATCCGCGTGAGAAGACGATGAACAGTAAAATCATTTTTTTTAATTAATGGCGCGTGTTAACACGCGCTAGCTGTTTGGAGCGCGTCTTGTGATGAGTATGGGGCCAGAATTGATCCGGATTGTTGTGCACGGATCCACTGATCCGTGCACAAGTTGCACATCAACACATCTCATACTAAAAATGATACAATTTAGGACTATGGTATTCATCTCAACCCAAACACAACTAAAAGTAACTAAATATCAGGGATACAATAACCTATACATACAATGATATATATATATATATATCACTTTTAATTTTTAAACTCTTATTTATTTTGCATTTCTTACAAAACTTAATCTTTGATATTCTTTCATTATGATCTTAAAAGATCTTGTTGATTACATCTAATGTGTTTTTACCTTGTAGAAGAAAGAGTATTGATCAAGTTTTCAAATCCATACATTCTAGGGATATATATCTTCCATGATATCAAATCTCTCTTAGATGGTAACATATCCTTAAATTTTAGCGATATGAGTTTGTTATTTGTTATGTTTTTAGTGCATGATTGAAGGTGAGATTTGGGAGATTTGAAGATTGCAAATCCAAGATCATGGTGAAATTTACCAAGTTCGTGGGAATCCTGGAATCTATATATTGAAGGCTGAAGATTGCATTTCTGTCACACCCCATTTTAAAAGCTTATAAATATCAGAGTTTACATAGCAGACGTGTAGTAGAAGAGAAAAAACATATAATTCAAAAGCAAGATAGAAATAAACGAGTGATAATAAGAGTTGATTAACATCCATAATAGAAATCTTCACGACTTTTAAACTCACGTTATACATAAACGAAACCATTGGCTAAAAGTCGAAGAAGACATTCGAAATCTAAGCAGCGTAAATCTATTTACAGGATCCTTAAGATAAACTATTTAACTTTACAAAATAGATAAATGAACATTGTTTGGATATATTTAAAATAGGAAGAATTAAAATCATTTCCTAGATACGACATCCCTCTCTTTACACCTTCTCGTTTCTGTTATTGCTTGTAGTGTGAATACATACGGGGTGAGTGCTTGGAATACACTCGTGGGGATACTTTATATATTAACATTAATTAAACAGTAGAGATAAACAACATTCATGAGCACAACAGTTAAACACAACACATAAACTTATGGCACGTAACTGTACATAGGTGTGGGTTTTCCCCTTTTTATCCTATATAACGGTTTTTATCCCGTTGGTATTTTTTACGGACCATTAATTGGTCCCTCCATAGCATGAATTTGGACCTTAGTCTCTTCGTAGCATAGCGTTATTAATGCACATACATAGAATTCATAGCACATAAACACATCACATAGGATTCAAGCATTTCATAATATTACAAAATTGTTGAGAGATTTCCATATAGGTTATGATGAGACAATGTAACTTTGGATAGAAAGTTGGAGTACCCATTCTTCACGTTTTGTAAACAGGGATATAGATCTATAAGCATATCTTCATGAACATTATAATAGGTCTTTAGAAAAATAAAGATAAGTGTTTGAAACAGAATTTCAAAGAACACTCGTGTTCAAAAAAGGATCAAACAATCAGAAGATCAGGAAGTCACGAAGAAGGCTAAACAACTGTTAAAACAAAGAAAGCTACTCAAGTCAGGATGCTGACAATTAGATGTCACGACAGAAAGCTGAGTCACAACAGGAAGCTGATTCACATCAGGAAGCTGACATCTAAGATATACAAACAATAAAGCAGCAAGCTGACAACTTCCGCCCAGCGCATTTATCACTATACAAGGAATGTATATTGAATGCAGTACGAGGAAGGTTACTGACAAAGATTCGTTAGACAGAAGTCTGAGCTAAGCCAATGAGAAGATGCCACCTGGACCTACGACTCTGCGAAAGGTTTGCAACCAGGGAGTGGCGCCATTAATGCGGAGAAAAATAGGACATGCCCTATATTCTCAAGTTGTTAATCGTATTAAATGCAAAGATATGGAAGATCAAATTTGAATTGAAACACGAACAATGCCTCTCTTCAACGGGCATTTTCCAAAGATCTATAAATAGAAGGATGAAGTGACCATGAAGACTACTGAAGCTTTGAAACACACTGCAAAATATCTCAAGTCTTTCATTCTCTAAAAGGCTCCCATTAAGCTTAGTCACTCAACCTTCCTAGAGCAGTCTATTATAGTATTGAAGCTTTCAAAGATCAAGACTGTTTCGCACCAGTTGAAGAACCTTTTATTTTCTTAACCATTGTGTTGTGTGCGCTAGGTTATTTATGGTGTATCTTAGTTGAGAGGATTAGATCCTTGCTAAGTGTGTATTCTAGAAATAGGCTATTTGCCCTTTGTGGGATTGTGAACCCTTTGTGGGTTGTGGCCTCGAACTAGAGTCTGGGATTCTAGTAGGTGTAGTTTGTTAGAAAGAGGTTTGTAAAGCGAGGCTTGTAATTCGAACTGACTTAACAAAAATCCTTCTTGTGTGAAGGGGTAGAGTGGACGTAGAAGGCTTACATCACATTCGAACCACTATAAACCTTGTGTGGTTATATGTTTTGATTTATATGTTTTTTATCATGTTGCATTCATCACAAGCATTCTGAAAAGGTCTCTGCTAAAACCATATTATAAAAGAAAACTGTTTTCCAAAAAGAACTCTATCAAGTTTTCCACTGCGTACTGTATAAACAGATCAGAAACCTGATCAAACATTCTGCCAGCTTACTGATCTGTGTCAGGTTGCTGCATTCCCTTTGGGTCAGGATCCTATCTTACAGAAAGTTTTCAAGAGTCTGCAAAATCGATAGAGGTTTATTCACCCCCACTCTGAACCTCCGACCACTTGGGCCTCTCGAGACCAACAAGTGGTATCAAAGCAAGTTGGGTTAAAAGTCGACTTGACTTGTAACCAATCTAGATCCACCATTTTTACATCTGGATAAACTGTTTTCACTTTCACGAGACCAAATCTCATCTCTTAGCATAAGCATGGATTCCTTACATCATAAGGTACCGATGTTTTCTATAGATGAATATGACGACTGGAGGATACGCATGCAAGCTCATCTATCAACCATGCACGACGAAATGTGGTTTGTTATCACTGAAGGACCACTAGTGATCTACAAAACAAATGTTGCATATGTCAAACAACTTCGTGAATATAGGCGTGTTGAAGCAGCTGAGGCAGCATACGGTGAAGTAGAGGGCGCAACCAGTGTTGATGATGATGTCAATAAACCACTAGGTGTCAGACCACAAGGAGCTGCACCAAGACTCAGAAGAGAATCACCACCACAGGAATATGTTTTCAAGGAGAGACATGAATATACTCCTAAAGACAGGAAGAGAGCGAATCTCGATAACGTAGCCAAAAATGTCTTATTTCTTACGCTGGATAAAGGAACGTTCAGTAAGGTTAAAAATTGTACCACAACCAAAGAAATATGGGTAATGCTAGGGATGATATGTGAAGGCAATGAACGTACCTGAGACAACAGGATCTCCAAAGTCATCCAACTGTTTGAGCAATTCAACATGAAGACTGGGGAAACCCTTGAACAGCTCGATTAGAGATTCACAACCATTATGAGTGAGCTTGAGTCTTTGGGATGAACATACACCTAGAAGGAAAAAAACATGAAGGTGTTACAAGTCTTACCTTATGAATGGCACATTAAAGAGACCGTTATGAGAGTGTCTTTGAACCTCAACACGATGAGTACTTTTGACCTCTTCTCCGATCTAAAATCCTTCGAGTATGATATTGATAGAAGGAGAAAGGAGATGGAAAGAACAAATACAAAGATTGCAGCACTTGTTATAAATAATCAGGTTGTTGTTAGCACAAACAGCAACAAGCTGAAAGATAAAAATGAAGAAATGCTTACTGAGGATGCAGAAGAAGAGATGGTGCTCCTACTGAAGATAAAAGGAAGCTGCTAGAACGATGATTGTCGATATTGGAATACCTAAGAGATTTTGGGCTGAAGCAACCAGCACAGCATGCTATACGCAGAACAGATGTCTGATCAACAAAGATCATGACAAGACTCCCTACGAAGTATGGTATGGGAAAGCTCTTAGTATCTCATACTTTCACATCTTTGGATGTAGGTGCTACATTCTAAATAATGGAAAAGAATACCTAAAGACCTTTGATGAAAAATCTGATGAATGAGTATTCTTGGGATACTCCTCAGCAAGCAAGGCCTTCAAGATCTTCAACAAAAGAAGCTTGATTGTTGAGGAATCAGTTCACGTGGTATTCGATGAACCACACTGCAATACTGCTGATCTGGAGAAACTAAGAGAAGACGTATCCAAAATAAAGATCGAAGACCAGACAGTAAGATACGTTGATGGAATTCCAGTACCTGCTGAAGAAGTTACAACAAGCAATTCACAGCTTACTATACCAGGAAATGCAATAACAATGAATGATGATCAGCAAGCAATCAGGAATCAGTAGACAAACAGTAATCAAATATAGGATGCTGCTGAACGACAAACTACTGATCAACAACCCACATTCACCTTTGAGCCTGATAGAACATGGCTCAGGAATCATCCAAGAGAACTTGTGATTGGAGACATAAACGAAGAAGTGAGAACTAGGAGATCAAGACCTCAAGATT
This sequence comes from Scutellaria galericulata, assembly GCA_946896805.1. Taxonomy (NCBI): domain Eukaryota; kingdom Viridiplantae; phylum Streptophyta; class Magnoliopsida; order Lamiales; family Lamiaceae; genus Scutellaria; species Scutellaria galericulata. Next base: position 4,102,583 of record OX335787.1, on the reverse strand, counting down.
CACTATTCACTTGCTTCATTTCGTAAGTAGAACCTAAGAGTGTTGAAGAAGCACTTGAGGACAATAATTGGATTCAGGCAATGCAAGAAGAGCTTAATGGTTTTGAAAGGAACCAAGTATGGAAGTTTAGTTCCAAGGCCTGAACATCAAAGAGTCATTGGAACCAAGTGGGTATTCAAAAACAAGCTAGACGAATCTGGTACTGTAATCAGAAACAAGATAAGATTGGTTGCAAAAGGATACTGCTAGCAAGAAGGAATAGATTTTGATGAGACCTTTGCTCCTGTTGCAAGACTTGAAGTAATAAGGATATTTCTGGTCTATGCTGCTCACAACAACTTCAAAGTTTATCAGATGGATGTGAAGAGCGCATTCCTGAATGGACTTCTATCAGAGGAAGTTTATGTGGAACAACCACCCGATTTTGAAGAACAGAGAGGAGATAAAGTATTCAGATTGAAGAAAGCGATGTATGGATTGAAACAAGCACCCAGAGCTTGGTACGACACACTGTCCCTATATCTTCTTGAAAATGGATTTTAGAAAGGAATAGTAGACAAGATTCTTTTCAAGATACTAGATGAAAACAACACACTGCTTGTACATATCTATGTTGATGACATCATTTTTGGATCAACAAACAAAGAACTCTGTTCCAAGTTCTCATCACTTATGAAAAACAAGTTTGAAATGAGCATGATGGGAGAATTAAGTTTCTTTCTTGGTTTGCAAGTGAAATAACTTCAAAATGGAACTTTCATCAATCAAGTCAAGTACACCAAATAATTGATAAAGAAGCTTGGTATGAAAAGAGGATCATCAGTAAGTATACTTATGGCCACATCTATTAGCATGGATAAAGATGAGGATGGAAAAGATGTGGAAGTCACCAAATACAAAAGACATATTAGATCCTTACTATATCTCACAGCAAGCAGACCAGACATAGTTTTTGCAGTTGAAGTGTGTGCAAGATTTCAAACAGCTCCTAAAGAATCACATCTTGCAGTAGTAAAAAAGATTATCAAATATCTAAAAGGCACTCAAGATGTTGGTTTATGGTATCCTAAGGAAGGAGGATTCAACCTCAAAGGATACTCTGACTCTGATTACGCAGGTTGCAAGATAGACAGAAAGAGTACAAGTGGAACCTGTCAGTTTCTTGGACAGAGACTTGTATCTTGGTTCTGCAGAAAGCAAACATCTATTGCAACGTCAACAGCTGAAGCTGAGTATGTAGCCGCAGGAAGCTACTGTGCACAAATCTTATGGATACAACAACAATTGAAGGACTATGGCATAACAGAAAAGGAAACTCCCATCCTATGTGACAACACCAGTGCAATTGCCATCATTCACAATCCTGTTTTCCACTCAAGAACGAAGCACATTGATGTGAGACATCATTTCATCAGAGATCATGTGGAAAATAAGACATCACACTGAAGAAAGTACATACTAACCTTCAACTTGCGGACATCTTCACAAAACCCCTATGTGAATCAAGATTTTCTATGCTAAGATCCGAGTTGGGAATCATCAAGCTCTGATGAATAAGGAAAATAAGAATCCTTAAAAAATGGGGAACTTGCTGACATTAAGTGTTCACCTCAACTTTTTATGATCTTTAGCATACTGTGACAGGATACTGACCCTCATAAGCATAGAATCCTACAACAGTATCCAGTCTCAGAAAAATCTCAATCAGCAAGCTACAGAACACAGGTTACTGAATCAAGTTACTGAGAGAGTTTGCTGCGAACAACATTTAATGATCAACATTTATATGGCTTAAACCTCGTATCATTAACAGTAACCATACGACAATGATTAAGAGTGACAACTTGACAACTGCATTAAATGCAAGAATCACCTTTTTTAGGAAAGAGAGAGAAAGACGCAGTTTTCCTTCTGACACAATCTCAAAAATTACAGACTTGCCACTCTGTAATTCAAATCTCAACCGTTGATAAGAACCGTCCCTTAAAATTCTCAATCTTATCTGTTGATCTGTTTCAAAACAAGGAAAACCCTTTAAACCGCCCAAAACAATTTAGCCTCTCCATATTCACATCACACACTCTCTTTCTCAAACTCTCAAACATTCTCTCTGTAAAACAAACTATTCGCAAATCAATCTCTCAGAACTTATCCGAAATCTCCCATGGCAAAAGTAAGAGAAACCAAAGTGGTTGATGGAATCCTAGTGAATGATGTTGCGCTTCTAGGAGACGAGTCTCCTTACGAAGATAAGAACTTCTCATTAGCGTCTGTGATCATATCATCAATAACAAACTTGATGAACTATTGACAACAACCTACACAGGATACTTCACCCTGTCAGTAGAGAAAGTCTACACGCTTGCCACACTGTCCAAAGATGGAAAGACGATCACCTTCAAGATGGGTGAAGATGATGAAAAAGACCAAACCCTAACCACTGAGGATATCGCAAAAACTTTTGGCATCTCCAATTCTGGAATGACGTATTCTGATATTGCTACCTATAGGTCAGAACATTTGGAGAAATTTTGGAATTAGTTCAAACTGGATTCCTTGGAAGAAACCTCCACTAATAACTTTGAGAAAAAGAAGCTTAATCCTGCATATGAACTTCTGCATGACATCTTAGTCCACACTATTGAGGGTCGATGTAAAAGTTATGATAAGTGTACAACAACAAGATTCAGGATGATGATTGCTGTTCTACGAGAATCAGATGTCAATTGGGCAGGAATAGTATTTCAGAGAATCTGGGAGGAATCTACCAAAACTTTATCAGGAAGAGGATTTGGAATTGTTATCTCCTCAATCCTCTATTTTAAGAATATCCCTCTAGAAAGAAGTGTTGCTTATACACTAGGTTGGTATCTTGGTGTAAAGAAAGCTGGAGCAAGGAAAAATGTTGCTCCACCTACAAAATAAAAACAAAAAAAGGTTACTTCTTCGAAGAAGAGGAAAATAAATGAAGCTACTCAAATCCCCAAAACGAAGAAACCAACACGAACCCTCAGACTGCAGAATTTTGATCTTGAAAAAGAACATACTGTTCCATCTAACGTCTTGGTCATCACAACAGTAGAGGAAACTGTTCCTGAGGAAGTTGCAATCCTTGACGAAGAGCCATTGCTAACTCTACTACATCAGGATCCTCCGTCAGAAAACATCGAGCAAGGTGCTGCTCAAACAACTTATGTTCCTGATAACAGTGCTGCAGCAGAAACCTCTAGAGACCAGGAGGAACAAGATGCTAACCCAACAAGAGAAACCCAATTCGCAAATGCTGAAGATGTTGAAGAATTCAATGTCGAAATGGAACCTGTGATCAGTTCAGGAAAAAAATTGGTCAAGTGGAAGGAGATTGACATTCTTAACAGAATAAAGGATTCCATCGAGTCAATCAGTATTGATGATACAACAGAGATACTGAGCATGACCACAAACTCAATCTTCAGAAAATTTCTTCTCACATATGAAGAATGAAGGGAAATGAGGTTGAGCCCTGCAAGGAAGCTCGTTGGTTGGAAAGACTGGTTTGAAGTGGAAGATGTAATCCTGCCTTGGATTAGGAACTTTGCAATGCACGGAGATGATAGTTTGAGACTTCTACCCTTCTTTAGGCTAGGATTTATGGTCAAACATGCTGATGACTTTATCAATCTCATTGAGGAGAGACAGAATCAGCTTTTCACATACTGGTCAGACAAACAAAGAGGATTGGATATAATGAGAGTACAGTCAATAACAGCAGAGACAGACAACGTTCTAATAAGTCTTAACACCGAGACTGTTAGGACCTCATCTGAAGTTGAGTAGGCAAGAGCTCAGTTAGCTACCTGTACTGTTGAGGAAGCTAACAGGAGGATGCTGCAACAAGGAATTGAAGCAAGTAGAGACCAACAATTCCTACCTCCAAGAGAACTGCAGCATGGAGAATCCAGCTCTAGAGCTTCTGGAGAAACTGCATCTCCAACACACACATGCATCACGGATCCTTCTCCTATCACTAACCTTGATACTATGGATTTAGATGAACATTTTTTGGATTACTCTGCCACACCACCCATCAATGATGAAAATGAACAACTTACTCAAGCAGTCGGTCAAACTTCTCAGACTCAGAGTGCCGATAAAGCAGCCCTGGAGGAAGTTGCAGAGGCAGGACTCCCTGTGTTAGTTGAAGCAGCAACACAACAAGCTAATAAAGACCCTCAGGCAGATACAGAAAGAAATGTAAAAACTGAGGGGGAAACTGTTGAACGAAATAATGGGAGTAAGGAACAAGTTGCTGCAGGAGAAGCAACTAATGAAGCGTCAGTTGTTGAAGCAATCACTGACACTGTACACATTTCTGAAATCAGTTAGGTTGCTGATGACATAACTGAAGAGGTTGTTGAGGCAACTACAACTGCATCATTTCAAGTAGTTAAAGTCGCTGAGAAAGCAACAGTTGAAGTAGAGACGCAGACAACAGTCGTTTCCCATAAAGCAACCATTATCACTGAATAGGTTACTGAGGAAACTCAAGTTCCCGATGAGCATAATGTTGATCCTGAGGTCACTATTGAGACAGCACCTCGATCACAAACTCTTAGCATGGAAACTGTTGAGACAACCCCTGCTGAAGATCCACAAGGGACAGCTAAGAAGGATGCTAAGTTGAGTTCAAGAGGCAAGAAAACTATTTTAGTATCAGTTTCACCACCAAATAATAATGGTAATGATTCATCAAACAACAGTGATGTTGAACCAAGATCTCCTCTACTCAAAGAACCTGGAAAGACTCCACTTACTCAAGAGGAGCACATGAGTTATCTTGCTGCCAAACAAGCACAGGCAGCACGGCAAGATGAGAAAGAAGCCAAAAGATATGTGAGTCAAGACTTGGTTGTATATGATCCTCGACCAGAGGTTGGAATCGAGACTCCAACTGACTCTCAAGAGCCAACACTTAGAAGTGTAATGAATGCAGTTCAAGAACTTGCAAAAGCTCTTAACAGCCATATGGCTAGTCAGGTGTTTACCGAGGAGAGACAGTTTGCTTCTTCTCTAGAGGAATTAAGGAAGATAGTTGAAGAACTTCCTGGTGAAATAAATGACAAGCTAAACAATGAATTCAACAATCAGACCAAATCTAGAGCTGTGTTTGAAGACAGACAGGGGACTATCATTACTGCCCTACAGACCAGTATGAAAGAAGTGAAGGACACTCAGGATGCCCATGGAATTGTCCTGAGTGATCTCAAAGAATGCTCCTCATCTCAAAGCAAAGATATTGTTAAGCTCAAGGATAGGTACAAGACCCTAGGAATGCTGGTAGGAGAGATACGTTATATAAACATGCGTTAAACATATTTCTGAAACACACGTAAACAATCAAGAATTAATGCACATAAAAATTAAATTATGGGTTTAATATTTAATTAATTAATTATGCTTTGTTTTTTATCCGTGCGCTACAATTAGTACTCAACCAACATCAGCAGACCGTACACGTATTGTGTCTACTCTCCGATAGCCAAACACCATTCAATTTATTCTTTTTGGTACCCAACTATCATCTGTAGACCGTATAGTCATGTTGCCTACTCTCAATCAACCAAGTACCATACTTCATCTTTGAAAAAAACCTTTTATATGCATCATATACCATATGAATCTCACATACAATTCAATCATAGACATATAACAATCATTCACATATCATTCAAATTACATGAATATCAATTAGTTCTTATAATGTAGCAAATAAAAGCTTCAACTTACCTCAAATCCAAAGCGAGTACAATAATGGAAGTGTTTGGCCCTTGGGGAAGATACGATGTGCTTATAAACCTAAAAGGATCAAGCATAGATATACATATGTTTAAATGCTCATTCAATGAAGAGACAATATCATTCAATTACTCACATCAAGACTTATAATTCATACATCTTAATATCATTTCTTAATTCAATAAGTTAAGAATACTAATAGAGCAGCCCTTAACTTTGTAATAAGGCACTACTTATGTTCTTGCATAAGTTAACCTAAATAACCAATTCAGTTACCTATCCTCTAACTCTTCAAAAATACTTCCAAACATTATAACAATTCAATATATAGCCACAACTTATCAGATTCATAGGTTCAATTAAACTACTTCAACTAACTTAGTTATCTTAAATTCATCTTCATAATAACACATATAATATCAGATCATGTGACATATCATATAAACATAATTTTAAACATAAAATATAGGGATAGGAGCAGACCTAGAAAATAAGCTTAAGGATGCAACGTTTTAACCAAAAGAGGCACCAAATAGCTTCAATTCATCTCATATGCAACCTCCATGATATATTTCAGTTTTGTATGGTATTTTGGGGTTCTAATGATGAAGAAAGAAAGATGAGAAGATGACTGGTCGTTTTTTAGGCTTAAATGATCAAATGAGAACACAACATAGCATTTCCTACAACTTTTAACCATTCAAATGAGAAGCACTTGCTTTGCTCTTATTGGCTAGACATGTGTAGGTGTTAAATGGACAACATACCATGTTTTTGGCCTTAGGACACTACAAGAAATTTGGCTTTTAACAACGGGTAAAAACCGTTGTCTTTTCCATTTTTTTAGCGTTGTCGTAGCCAGGGTTGCAAAAAAAAAATTCGTCATTTTACAACGCACTAAAAGCATTGTCTTATGTAGATACGACAATACTTTTTTTTACAACGCAACGTTTTTTAACCGTTGCACGAAAGGGTTGTCTTTTTTAAATATTTTTTAATTAAATACTAAATAGAACGCTGACGTCATCTTAATGGTGACACGTCATCATGCCACATCATCAATGTGCCGACACATCATTATTGTAGCGCCCCGAAACAAAACGTGCATAATTGATTAATTAAATATTTGAACCCTGACTTAATAATTATGTGCGTATATTTTGACTGTTTAATTTAGTACGTGCGTTTCAGATACATGGTTAACACCGGTTTTAGATGGGTATATTTTTCGTGACGTGGAACCTAGAATATGATTTTACCAAGAGATTTGTATCGGAAATACGAGAAAATAGAAACAAACTAGAGGTCAATCGGAGACCCGTAGTTCAACTGACGAAGGAAAGGGTAAAATTTTGATAAAAGGTAAAAATAAAAATAATATTTTAATGAAAGGTAAATTAAGATATTTTTGGTAAAATGGTAACTTTTCAACGGTAAAAAGGTAATTTCCAAAATCTATAAATAGGGGCTCATAATTTTCAAAACTTATACGTTTTCAAAGTCGACGACCCGAGCGACGCTCGCGACGCGAACACGTAAGTTCTCTTTCTTTTCTTTTCCTTTACGTCTTTATTTTCCACCAATGCCGACGCCGAACCGTCGCCGGACCACAGCAGGACCACCGGAGCCGCCGTGCCGTCGCCGTCATCGCCGCCGGTGGCCAGAAAATATAACATAGGCTCAGATTGTAGCCCTCGACGAGACGAGTCTAGGACAGCTTCCGGAATTCCAATCCGATGTCTCGTTCGCCGGGAAACGGTGAAAAATCGTCTCCAAACTCCAAACCCTAGTTCATGACCACTTTTTCTCCCTCCCGTTTCTCTCTCGTTTCTCGGTGGTTTTGGTTCCTTTCTTTTTCTGGGGCAAGTTGAGGTGTTGGGAAAGGTTTTGGGTCGGTTTGGGGGTGGTTACCGGCGCCGGAAAGGTGCCGGCCGGAGTTGGAAAGGTTGGGGTTGGTTTTGTATGCGTGATGACGAAGGGTTTTTGCGGCTGTTTTTGCGGCACTGTTCATGCCGGAATCCGGTGAGAGATGGCCGGAGGTAGTAGCCGGCAGTTCGGGCTTTTCGGCGGTAAAGGTGGCCGGAGCACAGGGTGGCGCCACCGCAGCAGGTGGCGCCGGGAAGGGGGCTGGTCGAGCAGCTGTTCCCAGGCGAGCTGGGCGTGCGGGCGCCGGGTGACGGGAGCGAACGCGCGCGCGCGAGCGACGGGGGCGCGGTGCGCACGCCGGGAGCCGCCGTGCGCGCCGTGTGCGCACCGGCAAGCATTTCCACACGTCGTTCCGTTTCGGATGTTTTCATCGAGTCGTCGGGAGTCGGGGGTCCAAGACAAAGTCAACCCTTTGACCAAAATCACCATTTTACCCCTAAAACCTAAAATACACCGTTTGAGCTCGTTATAACTCCGATCGAGCTCATTCTTTTTGCGTTACAATCCTAAGTTCATTGCCTATCGTCTCAGCTTTTGGGATTGAACGTTCAGCCTTGTCACCAAAATATCAATCTTTGGATCGTTCGATCCGTTGTATCGTTAACGAACGTTCTTCCGCCGGAACCTTTTACAGCTTTAATTATACGTTATTAAGGATCTAAGAAATGATATAGCTTATGTAGGCTACTTGTCGGACTGAGCTTTGAGGTGTTGGGTTATCAGACTTTCGGTTCTAGCTACTCACGTGGTAACCACCGAACAAGGTGGAGGTAACTTCTGAACCCTAATAACTCTATTTGTTTAATGTTTTCCATATTTGATATATGAACTGTTGAACTCTACGTGCTGTGATTATTTGCTATGATTACTATGTACATGCATACATTATGAATATGATATATGTGGACGGAAGTCCAAAGTCATGTTAAGATGGACTGGTGGCCCATAAAAGCACCATATGTTAAGATGGACTGGTGGCCCATAAAAGCACCATACGTTAGGGATGGACTGGTGGCCCGTAAAAAGCACTAGCAGAACGGAGGTCCATGATCTCGTTCTGGGATGGACTGGTGGCCCGTAAAAAGCACCAACGGAACGGAGGTCTATGATCTTGTTCTGGATGGACTGGTGGCCCGTAAAAAGCACCAATGGACTGGTGTCCCATAAAAGCACCATATATTAGATGAGTACTCTTAGAGTTATGTATCCGTATTTTATGTGCAATGCATTATATGTGCTGTGTCTCATTGCTGAACTATTATATATGTTGGATCTGTGTATCTGCTTAATAATATTAAAAACTTGGTGATTAATTCCACGAGTGTATTCAACGCACTCACCCCCCACCTGTACTCACACTACAGGAGAAGAAGAGAATCTTGACGCGTAGAAAGAGGGGTGCCCTATCAGCCGAGTCCATCTTCCGGTTTTACCTTTTTAAAGATATGTTGTTCGTTTGTAAAAGAAAACTATATTTCTTCTTCTTTGTAAAGGATCCTGATGTTTTTCCGCTGTTATGTAAAATAGTTTTATTTTGGATAGATGCCGAGGATTTGTATACATAAAATCGTATGTTCTCTTTCCCAAAGATTTCTATTTTATTTCATGCACGTCTCTTTCCCCTTCTTTCTTCACGCCCGCAAGTAAAACTCTGATATTTTGACCAAAAGATTTTGGGGCGTGACAAATGGTATCAGAGCCTAGTTCTACCCTTTGTAGGACTTTGCTCGAACTTGTTTGATAAAGTGAAAACGAGAAAAAATGTGTGTTGAAAATGAGAAAATCTTTTCGAAAAGAAATGGATAAGCACCATCCTCTCTCTATGAGTATCTCTCTCTGAAAATGGACTGGATATAAAGAGTGTTCATCTGTTATATGTTATCTTGTTTGCATGATACATACGGTTTAGGTTTGATGAAGTGTTAAGGATATACGGTTTAGGTTTGATGGGGTGTTAAGGATATTGTGCCACGATAAAAAGATCTTTTAAAAACCTCTAGATGTCACTACAATCGACACACTGCTCTGAGTCACCGCCACAAAGCCGCTGACTGCAGCAGCGTGAGCTAGTATGCGAGTATGGCCGTTCGCAGGAGTTGATGTTGTGTGACTGATAGTTGAAACTACCATGATCCCTTGTTTACAACAAGTGTGCTAATGAGTGGGTTTTCACAGTTCGTGGTTACGATATGTAAAATCGCTTTAGATGCCTGAGGTCTAGGGGGACCATGTGAGGATGTCAGTGATATGTTTCAAGATGTATTGCTTATGATGTACTTTCCTGGTTGGTATATGCAAGTTGGATATATGCTATCCTACATGACAAGATTATGAAGTGTTTATAAACGAATGACCAAGAATCGAATGAGAATGTTATATGATTTACGGAGTAATGTTTACGGGTACTGTAGTACCAGTTATTGATTTATCTGATGTGAAAGATTGATGGGTTACATGGGGTAAATTATAAGGGTTAGTCTCGTATGTCATCTATAGAACGATGCGAACGAAAAACCTTTGCCAAGGTTTAAGGATCGCGCTTGGGAGTAGAATTCTTTTAGCCGATCTATATGCGTTAGAGATGAAGGACGTTGATATGATTGTGGAAATGGATTGGCTTACAGTAAAATCACGCGGTAATCAAGTACCACGCGTGAGAGATTGTTTCTCAACCACTTGGAGAACCGGAGTTCACCTTTCAAGGGACATGAGTTAAAGTTGACTCAAGGATTATATCGAACATAGAGACAACCCAGATGCTTAGCAAAAAGGAATTGCGAAGCTTGGTTGGTCAACATGGTGGACCCCGAGAAAGAATCGACTACCATTGAGAAGATGCCGGTGATAAAGAAATTCATAGAGGTGTATCAAGTACCAAGAGCTGAACAAGAGGACAATGAAGAACAAGTATCCACTGCCTCGAATTGAAGATCTCTTCGATCAAATAAGAGGCACCAGTGTGTTCTTGAAGATTGACTTAAGGTCTGGATCTTACCACATGAAAGTCAAAGTTACGGATTCATCCAAGACGACATTCAGGATGAGAAATGGAAAGAACAACGTGACACAAGAATAAGAGCATGAGATTCTGGCAAAGTAGCCAGTCTTGTCGTCTCTTAAGTACGCGCTCAATTTCGAGGACGAAATTCTTTTAAGGGGTAAGAGATGTAGCGCCCCGGAACAAAACGTGCATAATTGATTAATTAAATATTTGAACCCTGACTTAATAATTATGTGCGTATATTTTGACTGTTTAATTTAGTACGTGCGTTTCAGATACATGGTTAACACCGGTTTTAGATGGGTATATTTTTCGTGACATGGAACCTAGAATATGATTTTACCAAGAGATTCGTATCGGAAATATGAGAAAACAGAAACAAACTAGAGGTCAATCGGAGACCCGTAGTTCAACTGACGAAGGAAAGGGTAAAGTTTTGATAAAAGGTAAAAATAAAAATAATATTTTAATGAAAGGTAAATTAAGATATTTTTGGTAAATGGTAACTTTTCAACGGTAAAAAGGTAATTTCCAAAATCTATAAATAGGGGCTCATAATTTTCAAAACTTATACGTTTTCAAAGCCGACGACCCGAGCGACGCTCGCGACGTGAACACGTAAGTTCTCTATCTTTTCTTTTCCTTTACGTCTTTATTTTCCGCCGATGCCGATGCCGAACCGTCGCCGGACCACCGCAGGACCACCGCCGCCACCACCGGAGCCGCCTTGCCGTCGCCGGTGGCCGGAAAATATAACCTAGGCTCAGATTGTAGCCCTTGACGAGATGAGTCTAGGACAGCTTCCAGAATTCCAATTCGATGTCTCGTTCGCCGGGAAACGGCGAAAAACCGTCTCCAAACTCAAAACCCTAGTTCATGACCACTTTTTCTCTCTCCCGTTTCTCTCTCGTTTCTCGGTGGTTTTGGTTCCTTTCTTTTTCTGGGGCAAGTTGAGGTGTTGGGGAAGGTTTTGGGTCGGTTTGGGGGTGGTGACCGGCGCCGGAAAGGTACCGGCCGGAGTTGGAAAGGTTGGGGTTGGTTCTGTATGCGTGATGACGAAGGGTTTTCGCCGCTGTTTTTACGGCACTGTTCATGCCGGAATCCGGCGAACGATGGCCATAGGTAGTAGCCGGCGGTATGGGTTTTTCGGCGGTAAAGGTGGCCGGAGCACAGGGTGGCGCCGGGAAGGGGGCAGGTCGAGCAGCTGTTCCCAGGCGAGTTGGGCGCGCGGGCGCCGGGTGATGGGAGCGAACGCGTGCGCGCGGGCGAGCGACGGGGGCGCGGTGCGCGCGCCGGGAGCCGCCGTGCGCGCCGTGTGTGCATCGGCAAGTGTTTCCACACGTCGTTCTGTTTCGGATGTTTTCATCAAGTCGTCGGGATTCGGGGGTCCTAGACAAAGTCAACCCTTGGACCAAAATCACCATTTTACCCTTAAAACCTAAAATACACCGTTTGAGCTCGTTATAATTCCGATCGAGCTCATTCTTTTTGCGTTACGATCCTAAGTTCATTGCCTATCGTCTCAGCTTTTGGGGATTGAACGTTCAGCCTTGTCACCAAAATACCAATCTTTGGATCATTCGATCCGTCGTATCGTTAACGAACGTTCTTCCACCGGAACCTTTTACAACTTTAATTATACGTTATTAAGGATCTAAGAAACAATATAACTTATGTAGGCTACTTGTCGGACTGAGCTTTGAGGTGTCGGGTTATCAGACTTTCGGTTCTAGCTATTCACGTGGTAACCACCGAACAAGGTGGGGGTAACTTCTGAACCCTAATAACTCTATTTGTTTAATGTTTTCCATATTTGATATATGAACTGTTGAACTCTACGTGCTGTGATTATTTGCTATGATTACTATGTACATGCATACATTATGAATATGATATATGTGGACGGAAGTCCAAAGTCATGTTAAGATGGACTGGTGGCCCATAAAAGCACCATATGTTAAGATGGACTGGTGGCCCATAAAAGCACCATACGTTAGGGATGGACTGGTGGCCCGTAAAAAGCACTAGCAGAACGGAGGTCCATGATCTCGTTCTGGGATGGACTGGTGGCCCGTAAAAAGCACCAACGGAACGTAGGTCTATGATCTTCTTCTGGATGGACTGGTGGCCCGTAAAAAGCACCAATGGACTGGTGGCCCATAAAAGCACCATATGTTAGATGAGTACTCTTAGAGTTATGTGTCCGTATTTTATGTGCAATGCATTATATGTGCTGTGTCTCATTGCTGAACTATTATATATGTTGGATCTGTGTATCTGTTTAATAATATTAAAAACTTGGTGATTAATTCCACGAGTGTATACAACGCACTCACCCCCCACCTGTACTCACACTACAGGAGAAGAAGAGAATCTTGACGCGTAGAGAGAGGGGTGCCCTATCAGCCGAGTCCATCTTCCGGGTTTACCTTTTTAAAGATATGTTGTTCGTTTGTAAAAGAAAACTATATTTCTTCTTCTTTGTAAAGGATCCTGATGTTTTTCCGCTGTTATGTAAAATGGTTTTATTTCGGCTAGATGCCGAGGATTTGTAGACATAAAATCGTATGTTCTCTTTCCCAAAGGCTGTTATGTAAAATGGTTTTATTTCGCCTAGATGCCGAGGATTTGTATACATAAAATCGTATGTTCTCTTTCCCAAAGATTTCTATTTTATTTCATGCACGTCTCTTTCCCCTTCTACATAAAATCGTATGTTCTCTTTCCCAAAGATTTCTATTTCTATTTTATTTCATGCACGTCTCTTTCCCCTTCTACATAAAATCGTATGTTCTCTTTCCCAAAGATTTCTATTTTATTTCATGCACGTCTCTTTCCCCTTCTTTCTTCACGCCCGCATGTAAAACTCTGATATTTTGCTCTTTCCCCTTCTTTCTTCACGCCCGCATGTAAAACTCTGATATTTTGACCAAAATATTTTGGGGCATATCACGCCCGCATGTAAAACTCTGATATTTTGACCAAAATATTTTGGGGCGTGACAATTATGCCACGTCGCCAAAGTGCTGACGTCATCATGCCACATCATCCAAGTGATGACACTTGGACATAGTAAATAATGTGCGTTGTCTGGGATTCGAACCCGAGAGTCATGGTCGTACTCCAACCACTAGACCACTAGTGCTTTATGTTATAATATTCTACATATATTTCTTTTATTTCAATTTTCTATTATCACATATTTTTTGTTAATTTTTATTATTTGTATTTTTAATATATTTTAAAAGGTTAAATATATATATATATATATAATTGGAAGCTTAATGACTAATTAATATGTTTAGTAATGTTTAATCTAATTTCATTTTAAGACAATTATAAAATATACTAGTGCATATTTTTAATATATTTTATGAAAATACTATTTTTTAAAATTATGAGTTTGTTCATATAAATAATATTAATGCAAATAATATAAGATAAAATCATAAAATTAATAATTAAACTTTTCAAATTTAATTAAAAAACAATTAATATTATCACATGTTTTTTATTAATTTTTATTATTTGTATTTTTAATATATTTTAAAAGGTTAAATATATATATATATATATAATTGGAAGATTAATGACTAATTAACATAAGATAATATAAGATATATAACATCATAAAATAATTAAACTTTTCAAATTTAATTTAATTAAAAAACAATTAATATTATTACATATTTTTTGTTAATTTTTATTATTTGTATTTTTAATATATTTTAAAAGGTTAATTGGTAATATATATAATTGGTATGATTTATATATATCTTTTTGTTTTTGCTTTATAAAATAATTGTTTAAAATAATTTATGTTTTTTGTATTAATTTTAAAACCAAACTCATTTTATCTTTATTTTTATTTTAGAAAAACATTCATAATTTATGTATTATGAATTATAAAACATAATTTTTGAATTATGTTTTAAAATAATATATAAATTTTGTATTATTATATAAAAGGGTGAGAGTAATATTTTAGTTGTAGTTTCTTAATTAATTCAAAATAGTATTTTATAAAAATACTTTTTTTTAATTATGAGTTTGTTCATATAAGATAATATTAATGCAAATAATATAAGATAACATTATAAATTAATTAAATTTTTTAAATTTAATTTAATTAAAAATCAATTAATTTATAATTAACACAACACAAAAAAAGTGTTGCACAATGGGTTGTCTATTGGCAAAAAAAGTACTATGAAAAGACAACACATAAAAGCATTGCATAAAAGGGTTGTCTTTTTAAAAAAAAAAGTCATTTAACAACCCTTTGAAAAAAGCGTTGCACAAAAGTGTTGTCTTTTAAAAAAAACGTCATTTAACAACCCTATGAAAAAAGCGTTGCACAAAAGTGTTGTCTTTTTAAAAAAACGCCATTTAACAACTCTATGAAAAAAGCGTTGTCTTTTCCAAAAGAAGCGTTGTCTTTGGTCCAATTTTTTTAACAAAGACAACGCTTTTCTTAAAAAAGGGTTGTTAATTCAAAAAGACAACACAAATTCATAAAAAGGGTTGTCTTTGAGGGGTTGTTAAAGGCCATTTTTCTTGTAGTGGGAGAGGTTTGGTGTTGGATGAAAGATCATAATAATCAAGTGCTACACATTAAAATTGCTTTTGGTGCACCCTAGTCAACTAACCAATTAAATTGCACTATTTTGTTTACTTTAGAATTATAAATAAATGCAATGAAATTCATAAATTAGAAGTGCAAACAAATTCATCTAGGAATGTCGTTTTCGAGATATTATGCATTTAGCATATTTATAACTGTTTTCAGCACATCCATCTTCTCTTCCCAAGCCAAACCTTTCCATTGTAAAAGAAGAAG
Organism: Scutellaria galericulata; assembly: GCA_946896805.1. Taxonomy (NCBI): domain Eukaryota; kingdom Viridiplantae; phylum Streptophyta; class Magnoliopsida; order Lamiales; family Lamiaceae; genus Scutellaria; species Scutellaria galericulata. The sequence continues at coordinate 4,087,041 of OX335787.1, read as the reverse complement.
CACTAAACAGAGTATATTAGGTTATGGAGTTGAAATGCCATAATAATTTCATGCATAGATAAAGTAATCATGACTAATTAGATCATACAGAGACATATACTTGAGAATTCAGCGCATTTCGTAATAAGATGCTTAGAAATATAGCTTGAATGCTCATGAATGCATTTCAATGTAAGATGCAAGTGATTAGAGAATTGATTGTTATAGAGAGAGAGAGAGAGAGAAAGAGATAGACACGGATAGAAAGAGAGAGAGCGATGATGGCGACGACTTGGGGTGGTGGTGGGGCAACAATGGCAGCTTGGGGTGGTGGTGGGGCGAGAGAGAGAGAGAGAGAAGTGAGAGCGGGGGCGAGGGAGAGGGGTTTGCGACCTAATTTATGTCGCAAGTACCTACGGAATTACCGAAGGACATTCTGTCGATAAATTTTGATGGTTCAATACAACGTTGTTTTAACTTACCCAAAAAAATTTGGGGAAAAAAACAACGTACTATTTGAAATATACTGATGGAATTTATTACGTCGGTAAGTATTTGAATATTTTAAAATAAATATTAAAAATGGTGTCGTTTTCATTTTCTTGTGACGAAATTCTGTCGGTAAATGTCTCGTTCCACTTTCTACATATTTGTTGCGACTTATTTTCCTGATTTTTGTTACAAAATCATAGTTTGAGTTCTACAATCTTATATGAATAATTCATATTTATAAATGAATTCGATTCAATCTAATTGATAATTATATACCTTAATTAGATTAAAATAAAGTTTGCTAGCGACCGGAATATGTAGGTAATTATTAGTTCACATATAATATATGTATAATTAAAATAATACAACATTAAAATTGGTATATTATGATTATTAATATATTAGAAAAGTAATTATATTAAGATTTTGGAGAAAAATCATCAAAAAAGAGGTTTATGTTGAAAAATACCCTAAATTTAGGGTCTTACAACAGATATACAGACAGATTTTTAATTTCCAAATTACTGATGGATATTCCATTGGTAATTTTAAAAAGTACGCTGTCGTTTTGCCTTTATCAATTTTACCGATGAAAAATAACAAAAAACGACGTCATTTCTTAATGAATTTTGATGGCTACAGAAACAACAATGTTGTTTTTCCATGTTTCGACGGATTATTTCATCAGTATATTACTGGCGGATTTCCATCAGGAATGTCGTTGGAAAGGTTTGTTTGCCGATGGATATTCCGCCGTTGGGAAATTCCGTCGGACTTCCATCGGTGTTCCGTCGGTAAGTTAACTTTTTTAATATATTAATTTTGCTCTTGCCGACTACTTTCCGTTGTTATTCCGTCGGAATTTACCAATAGAATACGTTTGTCGGTAAATTCCGTCGGTATATCGCCTATCTTTTGTAGTGTAAGGTTTCATAAATGTGGTAGATGTGAAACTTGCATGGATCAATTTCCTGGAAAAAACCATTCTATATCCAATTTTATAGAAATTCAGCTTCTAATTAATTTGTGAGTGTTAGCAGAAATTCATTTGAGGAAATATTTTTATGTATAATATAGTTGTTTATAATCAAATTGAAGCAATGTTTTAAATGTTTTAGATTTTCAGCTTTTTCACCATAAAGTTAAAGAGTTTGCATGTTGGGATGAAAACATCTGATTTCAGCATTGGAAAGGGTTGTTTTGGTCCTCAATCAGATAATCTAGCAGCACAACTGAACGGATGAGAGTGGTGTGTTAAGCATATTGCATGAACGGACTATCAAATACTCTTCTCCCTCAGCAAACTATGCTAAGTATACGATACCGAATAATTATGTACTAATATGTTATCCATTCATGTCATGTCTATTTATTTGTTTATTAAATCCTTTGGGATTCAAGAAGCTGTTATCAGGGGCGGATCCAGTTTTTATAGTGGGGTGGGCTGAAAAGTAAACGCTTCGGCACATTAAAATTTATACATAACAAAAATATTTCAAACTTTATATAAGTTGTGCCCTACGAGACTTCAAAACATAAAATTCATCAATAATTGAGTCTGTATCTATATTTTTAACAAAATCTCTCTCAATATAAAGCATTAGAGAATCTTCAAGTAAATCATATCTCATCTTGTTATGAAATGTAGCACCCCGAACCAAAAATAAAGCATAATTGAATAATTAAATATTAAACCCTTAATTGAAATGTTTTATGTGCGTTAATTTCTGATTTGTTTAATTAATTACGTGCATTTCAGAACTATGTTTAATGCATGTTGTAGATGGAAGAATAATTTATTCGCAAAACATAGAATATTATTTCACCATGAGATTCGTATCGGAAATATGAGAAAATAGAAATGAACTAGAGGTCAATTGGAGACCCGTAGCTCAATTGGCGAAGGAAAGGGTAAAATTTTGATGAACGGTAAAAATAAAAAGAATATTTTAATGGAAGGTAAACTAAGATATTTTTGGTAAATAATAATTTTCCAACGGTAAAAAAGTAACTTTCCAAAATCTATAAATAGGGGCTCATTTAATTCAAAACTTAACGTTTTTTCGAACGAAACGAAAGCGACGAAAACAAGTAAGTTTCTCTCTCTTTTCTCTTTCTTTAAAATTTTCCGGCGAACCGCCGCACCAGCAGGTGGCAGCTGGGCGGCTGGGTGCGCGTTGGGGGCGCTGGGCGAGCGGGTGTGCACATCGGGCGACGGGTACGGGCGCGTGGGCGAGCGCCGAGGATGGGTGCGCGCGCAAGGGCGAGCGCCGGGTATGGGCGCGCGCCGAGAGACGGGCGCGCGCTGGGCGCGGATGACGGGAGCCACGCGCGCCGGGTGCCGTCGTGCACACCGAGCACGCACCATCGAGTATTTTCACACGTCGAACCAAGTCTTTGTGTACGTCGAGTCGACCGGGAGTCGGGGCCTGGTCAAAGTCAACCTTTTGACCAAAATTACCAAAATACCCCTCAACCTTAAAACCCTCCGTTCAAGCTCGTTTCAACTCCGATCGAGCTCATTCTTTTTCCGTGGCGATTCAAATCTTCCCCTCTTTCATGTTAGGGTATTGAACTGAACTTCCACCCTTGTTTCTTCAACCCAAATCTCTAGATCTACTGATCCATCTCGTCTCTATCGATCGCTATCAGTTGGAAGGTGCCTTGTGGATCTTGACCTTTGTTACTCGCTACTCACGTGGTAACCACCGAACAAGGTGGGGGTAACCTCTAAACCCTTATATGATTACAGTTTTCCCTAATTCTATGTTATTGTTGAACTTTATGTGCTTTGTGCTTATGTGTGCTTATGTGCTGTGGGGGATAATTGTTAAACCTTATGTGCTGTCACCACGAGTGTATTCAACGTACTTACCCCCCACCTGTACTCACACTACAGGAAACAAAGGAAGTCGAGATGCGTAGAGAGGGCGGTGCCCTATCCAGATTTCCCTTTTTGTTTTTCAAAACTTCACGTTTGTAAAAGATAAACTCTTCTCTTTCTCTTTATGGATTCTGATGTTCCGCTGCTATGTTTTAAATGTTTTATCTCGGCTAGACCCCAGGGATTTGTATTGTAAAATCGTCCCCTATCTCTTTCAAAGGTTTTCTATTTTATTTCATGTACGCCTTTTTCCCCTTCTTTCTTCACGCCCAAAGAGAAAACTCTGATAATTGTACCAAAAGATTTTGGGACGTGACACGAAATGCCGTCTTCACATGCTTCATTGCTGAAAATGCTCGTTCAGTTGTAGCAGTAGAAACAGGTAATGTCAAAATGAGACAGATCAGTCTAGTTAACATAACGTAGATCTTACACCTTCCACTCTTAGTAAGAAATTGACTCAACTCAACAAGTGTAGAAACTTGTAATGTGTCAACTCATACTGATCTAATGAAACAATATCTTGATCTGTGAAATCTTCTGGATAGAATTTCCTTGCAAGCTTGCAAATATCATCACTGTTGAATGATTCAAACGAATTATTAGGATCTAAGGCCACATTGAGAGAAAGCAATTCAATAGATACATCATATCATCTTGTATTCAAAATGATAATGATGCTCCATTATAGTTTGTCCACGAGAGCGACCAACCTTATATGGACAATCTAAATCAGGGACATCAATACTATTCTTCAAGCAAAAAAAATTGACTTCTTCAAGAAATCCTTCCCAACCACTTTCTCTCAATTCTTGAATAATAGTTTTTATAGTAGAGACAAAAGCAATAGCAGCCAAAATATCTTGAACTTTTCTTTAAAGAATTTGACAAAGAGAATCAGTAACTCTCATAATTATATGCATCAGGTGTAAAGTGAATACAAACTCAAAGCTTGCCATATTTTTGTAAACACCTTGAACTTTAGCCTTAAATCTTCCATTTTGAGAATGCTCAATGAGACATTCAAACACTTTGCAAGTTCCAGCATACATATCTATTAAACTCTTCATGGAGTTATAGTGTAAACTCCAACGAGTAGCTCCAGCTCACTGTAAAGAACTAATTTGATTGGCACCACGTCCTGAATCAAGCTCCTCAACAACTAATAAACTTTGAATTTCATGTCTTTGACCAGCTTTCAGTTGAGAGACATGTTTCAGTGAAGAAGTTATAATATTAACAACATTATCCAAGTAAGATATGAATTCCCAAACAACACCGATATCCTTAACTGCAGAAACTAATGTCAATTGTAGACGATGTGCAAAATAATGAACATAATAGGCATATGAACAATCTCTAAGAAATAATGCTTGAAGCCCATTCCATGAACCATGCATATTACTAGCACCATCATACCCTTGACCTCTCATTTTCGTAATCCGAAGATCATGATGAGAAAGAACATCGCATATCTCTTTTTTCAAGTTTAATGAAGTAGTGTCGCTAACACTTTTAATTGCAAAAAAACGCTCAGTCAAAATCTCATGCTCATTCACAAACCTCAAGATACTGGCCATTTGCTCTTGCTTTGAGATATCTTGTGCTTCATCGACAAGAATACAAAAATATTTATCTCCAACTTCTTCGCAAATCATTTGACGTACTCTATTGGCCATAATATTCAAAATCTCTTTTTGGATTTCTCGAGCAATGTATTGGGCATTTTTCGGAGCATTATCAAGAACAACTTCATTAACCTCTTTATTCATATTTGCAAAAGCTTTCACCAATTCAATAAAATTCCCACGGTTGGATGAAGATGAAGACTCATCATGACCTCTAAAAGCACAACCTTGAAGTGCAAGCCATCAAAGACTTATGATTGAGGTCTTTAAGCGCAAACGATTTCTCTCATTTTCAATATTTGTCTGAGCATGCATAACTTTGTCTATATGTCTAGATGGTCTCATCAAATCCTCTGCACGTCTTAAGCACATAATATGTGGTGATGTAGCTGTAGAACCAACATGTGTAAGAAATGCACATTTATTTCCTTGACTTATTCTTTTCCAATTGTTAAATCCTTTTTTGACTAATGCAAAAGAATTAAGCATATCAACATCACGAGTGAAAAGAAAGCAATGAAAGCAATATGCTTTATCTGTGAAAGGTGAGTAATCTAACCAATGAAACTTATCTAACCATCTTTTCTGAAAACTACGATTTTGAGTACCAAACTTTGTAATAGGATACACTTCTATTTTCGGTTGATACGGCCCAACTTTTAAATAAGCCCGTCTTATATCATCTCGTGTATTGACAGGATATTCCCACAGCTGCTTCCTTTTTCCCGGATCATGTTCAATACACGTATCTAATTGTAAATCTGGAGTTGAGGGATTTTGCTCAATAGGTGTTAAACGAGACTGATTTGTTTGATTTTGTGGGCAAATGGATGTAGGTTCTGAGCTACCTTCAATAGCTTGACCATCGCGTTTCGTAAAGAAAGAAGATATAATAAGTCTTTTTCCTTTCTTTGCAATAGGTTGGTGCTCCATTTAAAATTCTGAAATAACACATACGACGATGAAATATATACATTGAATACTATGGGTGATTACATATCTAGCCTCCCTATAAATTTTTCTATGCCCTAATATAAATAAATAAAAGTACTATGAGTCAAATTAGTGTTGATTAATTTTTATTCTTCCTCAGTTTTTTGAAAATTTAATTTCTTCACACTGTAAGTTCGCGTAGCCATATTTCCTTGCTTTTTTAATTATTTTTCTTTTGTCTTTTCTAAATATAAATACAAATATTGAAGGACAAAAAGACAACTTAAGAAGAATTTTCATCAACAACAAAGATCAACTCTCTTGAAATTTAGATATAAATTTCTTGAAATCTTTCACCGCATTATTCAAGGTAATGATTTTTTTAATTCATTTAGTATGTTTATGAGATATGTATGAAAAAAGTATTAATATTTGATCTTTATATATATATATATATTTTTTTTTTCATAAAGCAATCATGTTATAATGAAGCAAGAGTTTCAAGTTTCTACACTTGTTGAGTTGAGTCAATTGCTTAGTAAGAGTGGAAGGTCTAAGATCTACGTTATGTTAACTAGATTGATCCGTCTCGTTTTGACATTACCTATTTCTACTATTACAACTGAACGGACACTTTCAGCAATGAAGCATGTGAAGACGACACTTCGTAACAAGATGAGAGATGATTTACTTGAAGATTCTCTAATGCTTTATATTGAGAGAGATTTTGTTAAAAATATAGATATAGACTCAATTATTGATGAATTTTATGTTTTGAAGTCTCGTAGGGCACAACTTATGTAAAGTTTGAAATATTTTTGTCATGTATAAATTTTAATGTGCCGAAACGTTTACTTTTAAGCCCACCCCACTATAAAATCCTGGATCCACCTCTGATTAGCAAAACCTCAAAGCAGCTTCAAGCTCTTCCTTGTCTTCGCAGTTATATCCAAGAAGGTAAGCCCGAGCTGATACACAAACACGAGCATAATCAATAAACAGGTTGTTCACAAAAATATTTTCAATTATGAGACAATGGCAATGGGTGGTACATACCAAAACGACCCGAACCCATAAAAGGCTCAGCTTCATCTGTAACACAAACTTGCTGTTGTTCCTGCATTTTCAACCCAGAGGGGATTTAGCATCCAAAATTTAGACAGACATTACAATTATTACAAAGAAACACTAAAGCACGATAGTGTTAGCAAGTAAGGGTGAATACAAGGACTTGGAAAGGCCAAAAGCATGCGTGCAACATAATGATTTCGGCATCACGAGAGAAGGAAAAAATGTCTCAGTTCAAGTTGTGTTTTTTTCTTATGAGAATTTTATTCTACAGATTTCACTCTTTTTTAAACTGCAAAATAGTAAAAAATCAATGAGCAAGATGAGTAATTAAAGGCAATACAAAAGAACATATTCAAATCGTTATTTCTATTCCTAAGTTGACCCAACAGAAACCATCATAAATCAACTTGTTATGTCCCTTGTTTAACCTTCTCTTCTAATTTCTGGATAGTTAATCAGCTCTATTTAATATGGATGCTCCTGGTATCCAAGGCATATATATATATATATATATATAACCGGGAGCACTGTACAAGACCACTTTTAGGAGCATAAGTACATCAAAAATCTAACCTAAAAAGGCACTCTATTATGTAAGGAGAAAAAAGAAGCACGAGCAATTCTCTTACTTAGCATTCATGCAATAGATTTTTGCTATAATAGTTTAAGACGTGTACAAGTTTCAACAGGATGCCTTCTCTGAAGCTTTCCAAGTACCGTGTACGATTATTACATTCATATCGCTTTTTTTTTTGCTAATAAACAATAATATCTTTACACCTCATACATGCACATGTCCAACGAGTAAAGGCCAGAAGGAAAAATGTCTTACAGCATCATGTTCCATTTCAGATGGTGACAGCGTCCTGAGATAGTGCAGACCAACAGGGTGAAGTATCCTGTGTAGGTTGTTGTCAACAGTTCATCAAGTCTGTTATTGATGATATGATCACAGACGCTAATGAGAAGATCTAATCTTCGTAAGGAGACTCGTCTCCTAGAAGCGCAACATCATTCACTAGCCTTCCATCAACCACTTTGGTTTCTCTTACTTTTGCCATGGGAGATTTCGGATAAGTTCTGAGAGATTGATTTGCGAATAGTTTGTTTTACAGAGAGAAGGTTTGAGAGTTTGAGAAAGAGAGTGTGTGATGTGAATATGGAGAGGCTAAATTGTTTTGGGCGGTTTAAAGGGTTTTCCTTGTTTTGAAACAGATCAACAGATAAGATTGAGAATTTTAAGGGACGGTTGTTATCAACGGTTGAGATTTGAATTACAGAGTGGCAAGTCTGTAATTTTTGAGATTGTGTCAGAAGGAAAACTGCGTCTTTCTCTCTCTTTCCTAAAAAAGGTGATTCTTGCATTTAATGCAGTTGCCAAGTTGTCACTCTTAATCATTGTCGTTTGGTTACTGTTAATGATACGAGGTTGTAAGCCATATAAATGTTGATCATTAAATGTTGTTCGCAGCAAACTCTCTCAGTAACTTGATTCAGTAACCTGTGTTCTGTAGCTTGTTGATTAAGATTTTTCTGAGACTGGATACTGTTGTAGGATTCTATGCTTATGAGGGTCAGTATCCTGTCACAGTATGCTAAAGATCATAAAAAGTTGAGGTGAACACTTAATGTCAGCAAGTTCCCCATTTTTTAAGGATTCTTCTTTTCCTTATTCATCAGAGCTTGATGATTCCCAACTCGGATCTTAGCATAGAAAATCTTGATTCACATAGGGGTTTTGTGAAGATGTCCGCAAGTTGAAGGTTAGTATGTACTTTCTTCAGTGTGATGTCCTTCTTTTCCACATGATCTCTGATGAAATGATGTCTCATATCAATGTGCTTCGTTCTTGAGTGGAAAACAGGATTGTGAATGATGGCAATTGCACTGGTGTTGTCACATAGGATGGGAGTTTCCTTTTCTGTTATGCCATAGTCCTTCAATTGTTGTTGTATCCATAAGATTTGTGCATAGTAGCTTCCTGCGGCTACATACTCAGCTTCAGCTGTTGACGTTGCAATAGATGTTTGCTTTCTGCAGAACCAAGATACAAGTCTCTGTCCAAGAAACTGACAGGTTCCACTTGTACTCTTTCTGTCTATCTTGCAACCTGCGTAATCAGAGTCAGAGTATCCTTTGAGGTTGAATCCTCATTCCTTAGGATACCATAAACCAACATCTTGAGTGCCTTTTAGATATTTGATAATCCTTTTTACTGCTGCAAGATGTGATTCTTTAGGAGCTGTTTGAAATCTTGCACACACTTCAACTGCAAAAACTATGTCTGGTCTGCTTGCTGTGAGATATAGTATGGATCTAATAAGTCTTTTGTATTTGGTGACTTCCACATCTTTTCCATCCTCATCTTTATCCATGCTAATAGATGTGGCCATTAGTATACTTACTGATGATCCTCTTTTCATACCAAGCTTCTTTATCAATTATTTGGTGTACTTGACTTGATTGATGAAAGTTCCATTTTGAAGTTATTTCACTTGCAAACCAAGAAAGAAACTTAATTCTCCCATCATGCTCATTTCAAACTTGTTTTTCATAAGTGAGGAGAACTTGGAACAGAGTTCTTTGTTTGTTGATCCAAAAATGATGTCATCAACATAGATCTGTACAAGCAGTGTGTTGTTTTCATCTAGTATCTTGAAAAGAATCCTGTCTACTATTCCTTTCTGAAATCCATTTTCAAGAAGATATAGGGACAGTGTGTCGTACCAAGCTCTGGGTGCTTGTTTCAGTCCATACATCGCTTTCTTCAATCTGAATACTTTATCTCCTCTCTGTTCTTCAAAATCGGGTGGCTGTTCCACATAAACTTCCTCTGATAGAAGTCCATTCAGGAATGCGCTCTTCACATCCATCTGATAAACTTTGAAGTTGTTGTGAGCAGCATAGACCAGAAATATCCTTATTGCTTCAAGTCTTGCAACAGGAGCAAAGGTCTCATCAAAATCTATTCCTTCTTGCTGGTAGTATCCTTTTGCAACCAATCTTATCTTGTTTCTGATTACAGTACCAGATTCGTCTAGCTTGTTTTTGAATACCCACTTGGTTCCAATGACTCTTTGATGTTCAGGCCTTGGAACTAACTTCCATACTTGGTTTCTTTCAAAACCATTCAGCTCTTCTTGCATTGCCTGAATCCAATTATTGTCCTCAAGTGCTTCTTCAACACTCTTAGGTTCTACTTATGAAATGAAGCAAGTGAATAGTGATTCTTGAGGTCTTGATCTCCTAGTTCTCACTTCTTCGTTTATGTCTCCAATCACAAGTTCTCTTGGATGATTCCTGAGCCATGTTCTATCAGGCTCAAAGGTGAATGTGGGTTGCTGATCAGTAGTTTGTCGTTCAGCAGCATCCTATATTTGATTACTGTTTGTCTACTGATTCCTGATTGCTTGCTGATCATCATTCATTGTTACTGCATTTCCTGGTATAGTAAGCTGTGAATTGCTTGTTGTAACTTCTTCAGCAGGTACTGGAATTCCATCAACGTATCTTACTTTCTGGTCTTCGATCTTTATTTTGGATACATCTTCTCTTAGTTTCTCCAGATCAGCAGTATTGCAGTGTGGTTCATCGAATACCACGTGAACTGATTCCTCAACAATCAAGCTTCTTTTGTTGAAGATCTTGAAGGCCTTGCTTGCTGAGGAGTATCCCAAGAATACTCATTCATCAGAATTTTCATCAAAGGTCTTTAGGTATTCTTTTCCATTATTTAGAATGTAGCACCTACATCCAAAGATGTGAAAGTATGAGATACTAAGAGCTTTCCCATACCATACTTCGTAGGGAGTCTTGTCATGATCTTTGTTGATCAAACATCTGTTCTGCGTATAGCATGTTGTGCTGGTTGCTTCAGCCCAAAATCTCTTAGGTATTCCAGTATCGACAATCATCGTTCTAGCAGCTTCCTTTAGAGTCCTGTTTCTTCTTTCTGCAACACCATTCTGTTATGGAGTCATTGCTGCAGAGTACTCATGATAAATTCAATTCTCTGAACAATATTTCTCAATAAACTTGTTTTTGAATTCAGTTTCTCATTCTACACTTTCTTCATGAATTCTGGAAGTCTGGCTTGGGTTTCAGATTTCTTGGCCAAGAAGATGGTCCAAGTGAATCTTGAGTAGTCATCCACTATTACAAGAGAATATTTCTTCCCACTCACACTAATAGGTTCAACTGGTCCAAATAAATCCATATACAGAACGTCCAGTATCCTATTTGAGGATCTTTGAACTTTGTCTTTAAATGAGCTTCGTACTTGTTTTTCTTTTTGACAGGGTCCACAAACACTTTCTTTCTTGTAAGCAACATCTAGTAGTCCCCTGATTAGGTTCTTCATTGCTAGCTTGTTGATTGTTTTGAAGTTTAGGTGACTCATACTCTTATGCCATAACCAACTTATCTCTGGGGTGCTCTTTGCAATAAAACATGTTTGTTGTAATGTTGAGTTCCAATCAGCAAGGTAGATATTGTCTCTCTTGGTTCCAGTAAGTTTGACCTCATTTGTTTTGATGTCTCTGATCAGACACTTGTTAAGATTGAACTCCACTGAACATCATTTGTCACATAATTGATTGATACTCAGGAGGTTATATTTTAGTCCTTTGACATATGAAACATCATTGATACTTGCGTTGCCTTTGATCAAGCTTCATGTACCCTTTGTACGTCCTTTGGAGTTATCGCAAAACACTACCTTAGGGCCTTTACATGGTTGGAAGTTTCTCAATTCGGCTTTGTTGCCAATCATATGTCTAGAGCAGCCACTATCAATGTACCATTCATCATTGCTGCTTTCTGGCAACTGTACCTGTAAGTAAATCAGACGGTTTTAGGTACCCATATAAGTACGAGTCCTGGGGGGTTAGTGTCTTTTGGAACCCACACATGTCTTATGGTAATTAATTTACCAGAGGCAATATTGGTTCTCATTCTATAAGTGTTCAGGGAGGGGTACTGTTTATTAGCTTGATGTTTACAGGTCCTATGTTTTCTGTTTGTGAAAGGTATTCCCTTATACCTCTCCTGAGTGTAGACCTGTTGGAACCTTGACATGAATGCCTTGGTTATCAGAAAGTGAAGCTCTTGTCCTAACTTAGAAAACTGTTGCTTTCTTCTCTTACTAACAGCATACTGATTATACTGCTTTCTGAGATTCCCTGCAGACTCACAGTCTTCCTCTTACTGAGGGAGTTGCTTCCCTTTATCCAGATTACTTGTTTTGTTCAAGCTTTCATTCATTAGAGTAAGCTCTTGAGTAAAAAGAACTTGAGATTGAACAAATCTTCCAGCTTTGGATGAGTTGGCTTCATTTTGAGAAGTACTAGCACAGTATCCTAGACTAATTCCAGAATTGGTGATTTGAGTTCTTTGAATACATTCATGTGCCTTCTTTGCTGATTCGCTATAAACACTAATAGTGTCTTGTAGTTCAGCTTTCTCAGTTTATAGCTTAGTGACTAGCAGTTTAAACTTAGAGACCTCAACTTTGAGTTTTTTGCATTGTGCACTAAAATACTCCAGGTCAGTAACATGTTCTTTCAGTACCATCTGCTTACTCTTGAGCTGACGATTTTCCTCTTTAAGTTCTTCATGAGCTGAATTTATCTGCTCAAAGTCACTCATGATCTGTCTAAAAGACTGGATCATGTCAAACTTTTCAGAACTTGAAGTATCGAGAGATTGTGAAGTTACCTCTTCTTCTTCATTGTTCTTGTAGTCCTTGGCCATGAGACAAATCAGTGCTTCTTTATCAGATGAGGAGCTGTAGGTGCTTTATGATGAGAGATCATTCTTATTTACAGCGTTGGAGATGCTTGCTACCTTGAGAGCTTCATTTTCAATGAGAAGTGCCCTAAGTTTTTGTTTTTCATTTCTCCTCCTATCGTTTCTCTATTTCATCCCTTCCTCAGTATACTTTTGTACTTATGGGTAGGGACAATTTCTGATGAAGTGGCCAGGTCTTCTGCAATTGTAACACAGGTCTATGGTTCCCGTGTCAGCTTGCTGATGAGATTTGATTTGGGGACTTCTTTTTTATGATTGTGGCTTTCTTCTGAAGTTGTTCCCTTTGTGGTTACTTTTTATAAATTTTTTGAACTTTTTCAGTAGGAGCACCATCTCTTCTTCTGCATCCTCAGTAAGCATTTCTTCATTTTTATCTTTCAGCTTGTTGCTGTTTGTGCTAACAACAACCTGATTATTTATAACAAGTGCTGCAATCTTTGTATTTGTTCCTTCCATCTCCTTTCTCCTTCTATCAATATCATACTCGAAGGATTTTAGATCGGAGAAGAGGTCAAAAGTACTCATCGCGTTGAGGTTCAAAGACACTCTCATAATGGTCTCTTTAATGTGCCATTCATAAGGTAAGACTCGTAACACCTTCATGTTTTTTTTCCTTCTAGGTGTATGTTCATCCCAAAGACTCAAGCTCACTCATAATGGTTGTGAATCTCTAATCGAGCTGTTCAAGGGTTTCCCCAGTCTTCATGTTGAATTGCTCAAACAGTTGGATGACTTTGGAGATCCTGTTGTCTCGGGTAAGTTCATTGCCTTCACATATCATCCCTAGCATTACCCATATTTCTTTGGTTGTGGTACAATTTTTAACCTTACTGAACGTTCCTTTGTCCAGCGTAAGAAATAAGACATTTTTGGCTACGTTGTCGAGATTCGATCTCTTCCTGTCTTTAGGAGTATAATCATGTCTCTCTTTGAAAACATATTCCTGTGGTGGTGATGCTCTTCTGAGTCTTGGTGCAGCTCCTTGTGGTCTGACACCTGGTGGTTTATTGACATCATCATCAACACTGGTTGCGCCTTCTACTTCACCGTATGCTGCCTCAGCTGCTTCAACACGCCTATATTCACGAAGTTGTTTGACATATGCAACATTTGTTTTGTAAATCACTAGTGGTCCTTTAGTGATAACAAACCACATTTCGTCGTGCATGGCTGATAGATGAGCTTGCATGCGTATCCTCCAGTCGTCATATTCATCTATAGAAAACATCGGTACCTTATGATGTAAGGAATCCATGCTTATGCTAAGAGATGAGATTTGGTCTCGTGAAAGTGAAAACAGTTTATCCAGATGTAAAAATGGTGGATCTAGATTGGTTACAAGTTAAGTCGACTTTTAACCCAACTTGCTTTGATACCACTTGTTGGTCTCGAGAGGCCCAAGTGGTCAGAGGTTCAGAGTGGGGGTGAATAAACTTCTATCGATTTTGCAGACTCTTGAAAACTTTCTGTAAGATAGGATCCTGACCCAAAGGGAATGCAGCAACCTGACACAGATCAGTAAGCTGGCAGAATGTTTGATCAGGTTTCTGATCTGTTTATACAGTACGTAGTGGAAAACTTGATAGAGTTCTTTTTGGAAAACAGTTTTCTTTTATAATATGGTTTTAGCAGAGACCTTTTCAGAATGCTTGTGATGAATGCAACATGATAAAAAACATATAAATCAAAACATATAACCACACAAGGTTTATAGTGGTTCGAATGTGGTGTAAGCCTTCTACGTCCACTCTACCCCTTCACACAAGAAGGATTTTTGTTAAGTCAGTTCGAATTACAAGCCTCGTTTTACAAATCTCTTCCTAACAAACTACACCTATTAGAATCCCAGACTCTAGTTCAAGGTCACAACCCACAAAGGGTTCACAATCCCACAAAGGGCAAATAGCCTATTTCTAGAATACACACTTAGTAAGGATCTAATCCTCTCAACTAAGATACACCATTAATAACCTAGCGCACACAACACAATGGTTAAGAAAATAAAAGGTTCTTCAACTGGTGCGAAACAGTCTTGATCTTTGAAAGCTTCAATACTATGATAGACTGCTCCAGGAAGGTTGAGTGACTAAGCTTAATGGGAGCCTTTTAGAGAATGAAAGACTTGAGATATTTTGCAGTGTGTTTCAAAGCTTCAGTAGTCTTCATGGTCACGTCATCCTTCTATTTATAGATCTTTGGAAAATGCCCGTTGAAGAGAGGCATTGTTCCTGTTTCAGTTCAAATTTGATCTTCCATATCTTTGCATTTAATACGTTTGACAACTTGAGAATATAGGGCATGTCCTATTTTTCTTTGCATTAATGGCGCCACTTCCTGGTTGCAAACCTTTCGCAGAGTCGCAGGTCCAGGTGGCATCTTCTCATCGGCTTAGCTCAGACTTCTGTCTAACGAGTCTTTGTCAGTAACCTTCCTCGTACTGCATTCAATATACATTCCTTGTATAGTGATAAATGCGCTGGGCGGAAGTTGTCAGCTTGCTGCTTTATTGTTTGTATATCTTAGATGTCAGCTTCCTGATGTGAATCAGCTTCCTGTTGTGACTCAGCTTTCTGTTGTGACATCTGATTGTCAGCATCCTGACTTGGGTAGCTTTCTTTGTTTTAACAGTTGTTTAGCCTTCTTCGTGACTTCCTGATCTTCTGATTGTTTGATCCTTCTTTGAACACGAGTGTTCTTTGAAATTCTGTTTCAAACACTTATCTTTATTTTTCTAAAGACCTATTATAATGTTCATGAAGATATGCTTATAGATCTATCTATATCCCTGTTTACAAAACATGGAGAATGGATACTCCAACTTTCTATCCAAAGTTACATTGTCTCATCATAACCTATATGGAAATCTCTCAACAATTCTGTAATATTATAAAATGCTTGAATCCTATGTGATGTGTTTATGTACTATGAATTCTATGTATGTGCATTAATAACGCTATGCTACGAAGAGACAAAGGTCCAAATTCATGCTATGGAGGGACCAATTAATGGTCCGTAAAAAATACCAACGGGATAAAAACCGTTATATAGGATAAGAAGGGGAAAACCCACACCTATGTACAGTTACGTGCCATAAGTTTATGTGTTGTGTTTAACTGTTGTGCTCATGAATGTTGTTTATCTCTACTGTTTAATTAATGTTAATATATAAAGTATCCCCACGAGTGTATTCCAAGCACTCACCCTGTATGTATTCACACTACAAGCAATAACAGAAACGAGAAGGTGTACAGAGAGGGATGTCGTATCTAGGAAATGATTTTAATTCTTCCTATTTTAAATATATCCAAACAATGTTCATTTATCTATTTTGTAAAGTTAAATAGTTTATCTTAAGGATCCTGTAAAAAGATTTACGATGTTTAGATTTCAAATGTCTTCTTCGACTTTTAGCCGATGGTTTCGTTTATGTATAACGTGAGTTTAAAAGTCGTGAAGATTTCTATTATGGATGTTAATCAACTCTTATTATCACTCGTTTATTTCTATCTTGCTTTTGAAATGTATGTTTTTTCTCTTCTACTACACGTCTGCTATGTAAACTCTGATATTTATAAGCTTTTAAAATGGGGCGTGACAGAAATGCAATCTTCAGCCTTCAATATATAGATTCCAGGATTCCCACGAACTTGGTAAATTTCACCATGATCTTGGATTTGCAATCTTCAAATCTCCCAAATCTCACCTTCAATCATGCACTAAAAACATAACAAATAACAAACTCATATCACTAAAATTTAAAGATATGTTACCATCTAAGAGAGATTTGATATCATGGAAGATATATATCCCTAAAATGTATGGATTTGAAAACTTGATCAATACTCTTTCTTCTATAAGGTAAAAACACATTAGATGTAATCAACAAGATCTTTTAAGATCATAATGAAAGAATATCAAAGATTAAGTTTTGTAAGAAATATAAAATAAATAAGAGTTTAAAAATTAAAAATGATATATATATATCATTGTATGTATAGGTTATTGTATCCTGATATTTAGTTACTTTTAGTTGTGTTTGGGTTGAGATGAATACCATAGTCCTAAATTGTATCATTTTTAGTATGAGAGGTGCTGCTGTGCAACTTGTGCACGGATCAGTGGATCCGTGCACAACAATCCGGATCAATTCTGGCCCCATACTCATCACAAGACGCGCTCCAAACAGCTAGCGCGTGTTAACACGCGCCATTAATTAAAAAAATGATTTTATTGTTCATCGTCTTCTCGTGCGGATTTGGGGGAAAAACTGCGACATCCATTGTTCATGGTAAGCTCTTCTTTTACCATGAAAACAGATTAATACTCTAATTTAATTTCGATCCATTGACATAACGTCCAATATTGATCAAATTTCGACCATAAACACATAAATAATGTTTCTGAAAAAATAAAATTACGCCATTGATGAAGGTTTGAAGATGAGACAGTGATTGATGAAGGTTTAAAGTTGATACAGTGTTCAAATACCCATTAATTGAAGGTTTTAGTGTTTGAATTGAAGATTGAAGGATGAATCTCAAAAAAAATTTGGGAGAACTGCGACATCGATTAACAAAATCGCGAAGGAAAAATTTCTGCCATTGATACAGTGTTATGTATAAATTATATAGTACTGCTATATAAATTTATGTAGTACTGTTGTGTTATTTTAGTCATACGGTTGTGTTTATTAAGTGGTACTGTTATGTATAAGTTAGTAGTACTGTTGTGTATAAATTATATAGAACTGTTATATTAATTTATGTAATACTGTTGTGTTATTTTAGTCATACGATTGTGTTTATTAAGTGGTACTGTTATGTATAAGTTAGTAGTACTGTTATGTATAAATTATATAGAACTGTTATATTAATTTATGTAATACTGTTGTGTTATTTTAGTCATATGGTTGTGTTTATTGAGTGGTACTGTTATGTATAAATTATATAGAACTGTTATATTAATTTATGTAATACTGTTGTGTTATTTTAGTCATATGGTTGTGTTTATTGAGTGGTACTGTTATGTATAAATTATATAGAACTGTTATATTAATTTATGCACTCAACAACAGAGGCACGAAATTTGTAAAAAATCAGAAAAAAAAAAAACAGAGAACACGAAATTGAAAAATAAATCACGAAAAATGAAATAAAAATCAGAAAATTTACCGTTGAAAAAAGTAAACTGAAATTTTGAATGTCAGATAGAAGAACACGATTACAAATTCGAACTAGATTTGCGGAGAGAATAAGACGATTACTGAAATTTGCAATGTGAGAGAGAAGAGGACGCTGAAGAATGAGAGAGAAGAAGACGCTGAAGAAGGATAGAGAAGAAGACGCTGAAGATGTGTGAAACTGTCTGCCTGTGTGAGAGAGAGAGAGAGAGAAAATAAATTGTGGTGGGATGCATCATATAAGTTTGGGCCTGAATTTATATATATGATGGGCCAGATGGGTTGGATACCAAATTGTGGTGCACGGATCTTAGATCCGTGCATCTCGTGCACAAAAGTTTTTGCCTTTTAGTATCACCTTTTTTTTTCTTTGGTAATAAAAATTCTAGGGTCGGAATTTGTCTCCCTTTATGTTGTGTCTGATAAATGTATATATTTTTATGGGTAAAAAATATTTTTCCATCTAAACTATATATGTTTCTAAATTTTTTTTTGTATAAATTTTGAAATGTTACACTTTACCATATGAAGTTTAAATTTGATGCATTTTATGACATTTGTCAAAATCCTAGTAATTGATCTAGGACACGTGTATGGCTATGATTTGTTCAATACCATAAAATACATCAAATTTAAAGTTCATATGACAAAGTGCAACATTTCAAAATTTATATAAATTAAAAAGTGTAAAATCTAGTATAGTTGGAATGGGAAAATTAATTTAACCTTATTTTTATATATGAATAAAAAAAATAGCTACGATTTTGGAAACAATGAATATATATTATTGAATGGGTTGATACATACATATTAAATATATCAATTTATTCTTAAGTGGTTATTCAGTATCTTATTTAAAATGTTAATAGACAAATTTTTATTATATAAATTGAATTTTTTTTAGAAAGATAATTTTTTTTTTAACAGGATTAAAGTAACAAATATTGAGAAGGCCATCCACAAAGTTAGGCGGCTTGACCCAATAATAAGAATTTATAACAGAACAAGCAGCTCTTGCAATACAATGTGTCACACTATTGGCGCTCATTACGTGAAACAAGGCTCACTGTAAAATGAGAACTTAGCAAAAAGAATCGTTTACAACAAGAAATAACATTGTTAAACTCAGAGTAATTCAGATTAGAAGATTTTAAAGCATCGAATACCAATTTAGCATCCACCTCAAAAACGACCTTATTCCAATCAAAATTCTTGATCCAAGACAAGGCCTCATAAGGACCCGAAGCCTCCAAGTCTTCAACTCGTAACTTACCCGGGATAAAGCTTGAACAACAAACGATAAACTTCCCTTGATCATCATGAATAACCATACCGAACCCCTTGTTAGTATCTCAAAGAAAGCCGCATCAACATATACCTTCACGAAACTTGGTGGTTTGTGTGCCATGCACAATACTTTCCAAATTATCATCTGAAGAAGGCTGCTTATGAGTATGTCCTTGTGCATCAATCAACTCAAATAAAGTATGTTGTGTTCAAGAGTTGTTCCATACACTTGAATTCTTCTCCTTCCACACCAGGCAAATAACCATAGAAAACTTTCGAGGTGACTCAAAATGAAAAAAGTAAGCTCAAAAAAACAATCAGCCTCAAGGACATTTGGAAAATCAGCAGCCCGCAAACACTCCCAAGCACAAGGACATCCAATAAGCACATTCCAACTTCCAAGAATTCTCTAACTCATATATTAAAAAGACACGTTCTTTACCAATATGGACATTCCCACCAATATGTCATACCAAAGTATCCCACTTATCTTGAGGACAGAGGGTTAATGATAAAACGTGTTTCACATCTTCTTGGATAAACAATTCCTCCAAAAGTTCAGAATCCCACAAAGCAATATCCGAAATGAACTCTCAAATAAAAAAAATTTGGATGTGGAACTGTTTTAATAAAGAAACCATCATCATTTCGGAGACAAGATGCTTCTCGAAGTATAACTTGGACTATGCCCACATTTTGCTTTTAGAAAATTCCCTCCAGGGAAATATTTAGCTTTTAGAACTTCGCAAACCTAAGCATGAGGGTCAGTGAAGTTCCAAAACCCCAAACCACCTCCTTCCTTCCTCACACACAATTTGTCCTAGCCAAACGAATTAAAATATTAATATAATTACAACATTGTAGCCCCTTGTTTGTCCTAAGTTTAAGTTATAGATGAGAGCTATTTTTGTCTACTCATTATTTTTTTTAGGAAACAACTCACTTTTATAGATATGTAGATAGACAAATATCTTATACAATGACAATCTAATATGTTAAGATATTACATAGGGGCATCTCCACTGCACAATATTTCAGTGCAAAATTTGCACTTTTTTAATATAAAACCGATCCCTCTTCTCAAGTAATCTTCACTATTTTTTTTTGCATTAAAAATGAATATTTAATAATATTTATTATTTAGTATTATTATTATCATTATTTATCATATATTAACTAATATCCATAATTATTGTTAATTCATCAATTTTGATCTTTATTATTTTATAACTTATATATATATATATATTTAAATCTTATTTAATATAATTTTTAATAAATTAGTTGTGATATAAAATTTTTTTATAACATTTAATGATACTCAAAATATGTATAAAGAAAACAAAAAGAAAAAAGAAATTAAAAAGAATTAAAAACGAAAAGAAAAGAAAAGGAAAATACTGTAGGGTCAATAGTTGCATTAACCTAGTGCATACAAGGACTAAAATATCGGTATCGATGGATATATCGGTACCTTGATTTTATGGATATATCGATATTGGTGGATATATCGGTTTTTACGCAAAAAAATTGAAAAATTTGTAAAAAAAATTGAAAAAAATATCTAGTACTTTATATAATATTATAAGTAACATTAATACATATATTGAACTTAAATTTCAAATAAAAAGATATGTTTACAACAAATTTAGAGATAAACTAAATAAATAAACTAAAAAAATTTAAAAAAAATTAAATGAATTACTTTAAAGAATTACTTTTAAAAAAAAATCTTCAAAAAAATTACAACAAGAACTACTATTTAATTACTTTAAAAAAATTAAATGAATTCATCTTCAATTTTAAAGATATGGAAAAAAAATTATTTATCATAATAAATTATAAGAATAATTAATCAACTAAATAAAGAATAATGGTTTGGAACTTATAATATGGACCAAAAAATAAATAATTGGCTATTAAAATTTTATCAAGACAACTAAAATGAAATGTAGGATAATAATGGTTTGGAACTTATAATATGGACCAAAAAATAAAGAATTGACTATTAAAATTTTATCAAGACAACTAAAATGAAATGTAGGATAAAAATTAAATAAATGCAATGGTTGAGATTTGAACCCCAAATTCCCAAGAAAACAAACTACTATTTAAACATTTATATAACAACCAAATAATATGTAAAATATGTAAAATTTAAAAAAAAATACAGAAAATGAGAAACTGACCGATATATCGCCGATAAATTGTCGATATATCGCCGATATATCGAGATAAAATGACAAATTTGTACACAGCCTTCCCGATATTCAAATATCGCCGATATATCGTCGATATATCGCCGATATATCGCCGATATTCCAACGAATTTTGATAACACTAGAATTTCGTATCGGTACCTTGATTTTTCCGATATATTGACGATATATCGGCGAATATCGGCGATATTTTAGTCCTTGAGTGCATAGAAGGATGTTGAGAAAATTTGGTACAACCTTTTACTGCACGGCTGAAGCAGAAAAATATGCCATAGTGATATATTGACACATTGGAAGTTGACACATCAACATGTGCTAACTAACATGTATATTTAGGATTGATAGTTGATACATTATTATTTATAAAAACAAATATATATGTATATACACACACATATGTATAAATATTATATAAAGTAAATTATCAGAAAAATCTTAACCTTTAGTTGAATTGTCATTTTAACCAAATTTTTCACTATTTGTTAAAATAACATTACTTTATTTATGTAGTAGTCATTTCGACTTCAGTCAATTTTAAGAAAAAATAACCTTTAGTCGAATTGTCATTTTAACCAAAATTTTCACTATTTGTTAAAATATCATTACTTTATTTATGTAGTAGTCATTTCGACTTCAGTCAATTTTAAGAAAAAAGATTTACTGATGGGTCCAGTACACGTAGTTGCGACATCCATTCTTTAAAAACAATTCATGTGGTTCTTCCATTTCTTCTTTTTTCTTCCTTTGGTTTGATGTGAGTATTCTCGCCATGATAATATGTCTTGTGGTTCTCGTCGTTCTCTAATTTTTAGATCGTTTTCGTATAAATCTTCATATTTGAAATTATATGGGATTACCTGGAAATAGTCATCCAACCGTATGGAGTCATTCATGGTGTTGATATCTGGTCTTTTTATTCTAAATTCGAATTAATCTTTAGGGGCATTTAAGCAAATAATTTATTCAATTTTACTATGGAATGACCTATTTTTGCAGATGTGAAATCCATATATTATTTTTAAACAAAAAATATATACGATGTCAAAACTACTACTACATATATAAGGTTATGTCATTTTTGTCAAAAAATAAATTGAATGTTTTGTTAAAATCACAATTTTACTAAATGTTGTGATTCTTCTAGATTGTAGAATGCGGAACAACGTCATTTTGCAGATGTAAGTTCTATTTATTTTGAAAATGGGACACATCATCAAAGAAAAAAAGTTTTAAAATTGATCCAAGTCAAATGGCTACTATATCAATAATGTTATGTTATTTTGATAAATAATATAAAAATTGGTTAAAAGGACAATCTGACTAAAGGTTGCGATTTTTCTGGCAATTAATCTTATTTTAGAGAGTAGTGTTCTTATGAACGATGTGAATGGATCATGATCTGTGCAACTGGATGCGCGTGGGTTGGGTCAGATTTGGCCTAGATCCGCGTCCAATATTTTTTTTTTAATTTATGTCATAACCTTTATGTTGTACGAGTATAACGTTTATGTTATATTAGTATAACCTTTATGCACATATATCATAACCTTTAAGTGAATAACTTAGATTTTTTTCAGTATAAAAATTCATGTAGTATAGTTGAACCTTTATTTTATAATAATTTAACCTTTATGTTAATATAATCTTTGTGTACAAATATCATAACCTTTAAGTACTTACAGCGTGATTGGTATGATGGAATGAGGTGAGAATGAAATCATCATTCTTACTTTCATTCATATTCCTTTGATTGGTATGTTTTATAAGTGGGAATGGTGATTCCCGTCGGAATTGACATTACCATGGATGAGGGAATGACCATTTCTTCCTACCCCCATGGTATTATGTATTCTTGTCTTGAAGAAAATGAACGTTTGTTTATTAGTTTTGACAATTATCATTATTTATTTTATGTTTTCACAAATTAACTTCCTAAAGTTGAATTATTATATAAAATTATGTAAATAATTATTATTATTCATAAAAAATATAAAACAAAAATTAAAAAGTAGTAAAAAAAATTAAATACATAAATAGTATAAAAATAATTAATAAATATAAAATCTTAATAATATAATAAAATAATATGAATATAATTTTAGTAATACAAATAATTTTAGTTTTGATATAAGATTTATCTATATATATATATATATATATATATATATATTTGTAAATGCATATAAATAAGATAAATGGATATTAGTATAGATAATGGGTTATTTAAAAACTATAAATAAATTGTAACTAAAATATTTTCAGAAATATAAAATAAGATATTAGGATTTTAATAATATAAAATCATATAGAATAATTAATAAAAAAATATGAAAAATATATTATTATTATTATTAACTACTTTAAGAATATGTAAATAATACAAAAATAGTAAACTAATAATAAAATAAAAAATATAAATATATTATATCTTAATATTAGTACAATGATTAATTTTCTGTAAAAAGAATTATTTTTAAATTTAAATATGCCAAATATTTTAAATTTGAGTGATATATTGAATATGAATATTAAATAAAATTATAGTGGAAGGTAATTTGGTCAAATTTGATTGATTTAATATTATACTTTTTATTTATAGTTATCAATCATAAAATATAATTATAATTATTATTTCATTCATTTCCTATTCCTTTGTGATACCAATCACAAAAATCAGTATTTTTATACCATTCATTTCCCATTATCATTCCATTCTTGAGTTTATTCCATTATCACCTAATTTCATTCCATCATACCAATCATACCGTTAAAGAATAACATAAAAGTTAAATAATTATGTGTTATGAAATAATTATTTAGATTTTGATGAGAAAAAATAAAGTGTAATAGGAAAGTAGAGTACCCCATTTTTCAAAATGTTTAAGAGATATTAGACTAGGTTTTGAGTCTCAATATTAGGATGAAGAATGGTGGAGATCAAGATACATTAACTAAAGATTTGAAGTTAAGAAATGCTACAAGCAGTAAGAAGTTAGATACTGCAGAAACAACAACTAAGTTACTGGAAGCAGCAAGTTACCGTAGAAACAGTAAGTATAATTACTACAAACAGAAAGATACAATAAACGATCTAGAATCCGTGCACTTGGTGTACATAAATAATTATGATGAGAATAATGACAGATTAGAAGTCAGGATGGAGTAGAAGTAACAATTAGGAGATGGCGAATAAGTAACAAAGAAATCCATTATTAAAACGGTTTTACTTTATTTTTTAAACATAAAGATCCAAATTCCTCAAATTCGTCTTCTATAAATGCTAGACCATTATTTATTTCTACTCTTCCATTTCCTATATCTTACCTTAAACTGCTTTTAAGTCTTCACCCCACTGTTGATATTTATAAATGACAGACTAGTAAGATCATCTCAATAGTTTCCAAATTAGTATTGAACTTGATTTTCTATTTACACATTTTTACCAACATAGCAGAAATTTAGGTTCACTTAAAATCAGGATACAACGAAGAGAAAGACAAATAAAATTCCTTTCACCCGAAACATACAAATAAACTTATACTTCCCTTATGTTATAGGCTCACTCATTACCTCAATTAACTTAGAATTTAGCAATGCCAAATGAGGTAAAAGTCCACTAACAGTTCATTCTTCATGTCTTTCTAAACTAAGGGGAAGAAATTAGGAACAAAGGCAATGAGTGATGGGTTTCATAAAGGCGCTGCACACAAAATATCCATAAAGAAGACATAAAACATATGATTAATTTGAATTTTGGTTCTGTATGTAAAATTCTTTCCATTTTTAGACAACCAAGTATACGTTTTTCAATTTTAGTTTTATATGTTTTAATTTTTTCCAATTTTGGTCCTAAATGTTCCGATTTTTTTCCAATTGCAATCAAGTTTTCCTATTTTGGTTCAATATGTTTTAATTTTTTTCAATCTCAATCCAATTTTTGTCGGATGGCTATCAAAACACTCATGTGAAATCGATGATTTTGGGAATTCCGATCAAAATTGGACTAAAATTGAAAATTATTAAAATAGACAATGTAACGCCTAGGACAAAACGACGCATAACTAGCTAATTAAATAATTAAACCGCTAATTGTTTGATTTAATTACGTACATTTCAGAAAAAACGATATAATGCATAATTATTTAATCGGATGTATAATTTAATCGAAAAGTATATGTTAAAATTTAATAACGATATCGTAAAACGAAGCCCAAAAGATTATACGATAAAGGGTGGCCCATTAAGGGTTCGTGGCCCAAAATGAGGAGTATATAAATGTAAAATGGAACACAAATGATCAAATTGGACACACTTTGAGACAAGGTCTCTCTCTCCTCCCTCTCTCTTTATTTTTATGGATTTGCTCTTTTAAAACAAAGTTGATCGTTCGTAAACGTTAAATTATCTTCTATGTTATAGATCCTGATGTTTTCTGCTGCTTTACTTTTCAAGTGTTTTATTTCAGCTGGACGCCGATAATTCAAACATGTAAAATTGTATGTTTTGTTATTTCTGAAGTTTTTGTTACAAATGTTGTTTCGTATCTTTACTCGTTTATTATATCTGTAAGTGTTAAAATGTGTGTTTTTTTCCCTTTCTTTCTGCACGTCACAAAGAAAACTCTGATATTATAAGTATGAAAATGGGGCGTGACAGTTATGGTATCAGAGCAAGGTCCTGCCCTTTATAGGGCCCTGCTCAAGCTAGTTTTCCATTTCAAACGTGTTTTAACGTGAAAATCTTTCGAAAATGATGGATAAACACCTCTCCCTATACGTTTCTCTCCCAGATCACGAAATTTAATAAAATGAATGTTGATATGTACCATGTACCTACTATTTGTTTATCTGTTATTTATATTGTTTAGTTATGTGGGGTAGATTATAAGGGTTAGTTCATGTATGTCGTCTTTAGAACGATATGCCACGAGGTCGACTGCTAGAGACCAACCGTCAATGGAGAATCCACCTAAACACGATGTGGACACCACGACAAGAGACTGGTGTCCGTACTGAGAGGCTTGACTCGACATTATGAGACAGCACAAGCTATACCGCAACTATCGTTAATGAGCGATGCGAACCAGATTATTGAACAGTTCAGACACTTCAACCCACCAACCTTCAATGGAAGAGGAGAACCTGCCGACACCGAAGAATGGCTAAGGTTGTTGGATCATCTTTATGGACATCTATCTTGCACTAGAAAGCAGAAGATCTCGTGCACCGCGTTCCAGCTCACCAAATAAGCCAGCTACTGGTGGGAGTTATACGAAAGGACTATATCACCGGAACATAAGAGTGTTATATCTTGGGGAGTCTTTAAGGAGTTGGTTAGACATAATTTTCTACCTCTGTCTTCAAGGAGTTGGTTAGACAGATTTCCTGCATATTAGTCAAGGAACCACCTCCGTTGGTGAGTACGAGAGGAAATTCAATTAGCTGAGCAGATATGCGCCTCATCTAGTGGACACCGATACTAAGAAAGTCTGGCGTTTCAAAAGAGGCCTTCATCCGGAGATCAATTCCATTTTGGCTGGTCAGGGGACCATGACATATGCTGAAGTTGTAAAAAGAGCTCAGAAAGTTGGTTCTCACTTACGCTTAGACGTTGCACCGCCCAAGAAAGTGGGAGTCACATCAGGAAAGAGAAAATGGACTGGTCTGAATCCAAGCTCCAATCAGAACAAGCACCCAAGGACTAATAGTACTTCGTCCCTCCCTACTCCTAAGTCGGGAAACTAGTGTGCCAAGTGTGGAAAGGCAGGACCATGCCTTTTAGGGACCAAGATCTGCTTTAGATGTAAAAAATCAGGACATGTCACCATCAGATGTCCAAAGTTCAAAAATACAGCAACGACACAGAAGCCGAGGTCGAGGACAAGCAAGTCTCAAGCTTTCGCTCTCAACCGCACATAAGCTGCCGAAGGATCGAAGACCATGAAAGATATATTAACATTATGTGATATCTTTACTCTCGTTTTGTTAGATATTGGGACAACCCACTCTTTCATCTCTATTGAGTTCTGTAATCTGTTAAAGCATAAGGACGGTAGGGTAGTCGTTGAAACCTTAGAAATTAGTATCCCATCGGGAAGGATGATACGAACGAAACACCTTTGTCGAGGCCTAAGAATCGTGTTTGGGAATAGAATTCTTTTAGTCGATCTACATACACTAGAGATGAAGGACTTTGATGTGATTTTAGAAATAGATTGGCTTAAGGCAAATCACACAACTATCAAATGTCATGCAAGAGAGATCTTTTTTTGGATACCTGGAGATGGAGAGTTCACGTTTTACAGAACGCGAGTTGGAGTAAACTCGAGGGTCGTATCGATTATAAAAGCAACCAAGATGCTCGACAAAGGAGATTATAAGACTTGGCTGGTGAACATGGTGAATTTCGAACAAGAAGCGAGCCCTATTGAGGAGGTGTCTATCGTGAGGGAGTATATAGATATTTTTTTCTTTTGAGATTGATCTCATACCAGGATCAGCATCGGTATCGAAAACAACATATTGGATGACACCAAGGGAGCTACAGGAGTTGAAGGTTCAGCTACAAGAACTTCCGGACAAAGGATTCATTCGTCCAAGTGCATTGCCTTGGGGAGATGGTTGGAATTGGTGAAGGACTACGATTGTACGATCCTCTATCATCCAGAGAAAGCGAACATGGTTGCTGATGGTCTTAGCAGAAAAGGTAAAGGGAATGTGACGTCAATGATCACCAATCAGAACCAACTAATTGAAGAGATGTCAAGGTTGAACTTAGAGATAGCTTCACCTCCGAGCAACATCAAGGCTAAAGTTGCAGCTTTATTCGTGAAGCCCACTCTCCACGAGCGAATAGTTGAATCTCAAGAAAAAGATAATTTTCTAACAAAGGTGAAGACTCGTATGGATAATGGAGAGGCGGAAGGTTTTACTTTGGCGACAGATAGAGCTCTTATCTTCAGTGGAAGGTTGTGTGTGCCAAAGGATGAAGAATTGAGAGAAGAAATTCTAGAAGAAGCTCATTGCACACCATTATCGGTATACCCTCGAGGTATGAAGAAGAATTGAGAGAAGAAATTCTAGAAGAAGCTCATTGCACACCATTATCAGTATACCCTCGAGGTATGAAGATGTACAAAGATTTGAAGAAAAGCTTTGGGTGGAGAAACATGAAGGGAAGCTTTGGACTCTTCATCATTAAGTGTCTGGTCTACCAACAAGTGAAAGTTGAACACAAACGACCAGCTAAGATGTTAACTCTGTTAGAGATACCGAAGTGGAAATGGGAACACATCGTCATGGACTTCATTGTTGGATTGTCGAGAACCAAGTGAGGAAATCATGTCATATGGGTGATCGTGGACAGATTGACTAAGTCTGTCAACTTCTTGCTGATCAAGATGACCTACGGTTTAGATAAGTTGGCTTGAATCTACTTAAAAGCGGTCGTTAGGTTGCATGGAGTACTGGTTTCTATCGTATCAGATAGAGATTCCCGTTTTACGTCCAGATTCTGGCAAAGCTTACAAAATGAGCTAGGGACCAAGCTAGCTTTCAGTACCGTTTTTCACCCTCTAACTTATGGACAGCCAGAAAAGACTATACAGATCTTGGAAGATATGTTAAGAGCTTGCATTTTGGATTTTCACGGAAGTTGGGAAGATCACTTGTGCCTAGTGGAGTTTGCTTATGACAACAGTTATCAATCGATAATAAGAATGGTACTGTACGAAGCTCTCTATGGAAGAAAGTGTCGTTCTCCTCTATAATGGGACGAGGTGGGCAAAAAGGAAATTTTGGGACCCAATCTGGTTGAACAAACAGTTGAAGTGATAGAGAGCCCTCACCGAGTTCGTCACGATTCTGGGCTCGGCCCCACCACCGGGCACCGCCTTCATCATAAATCGCGGCCCTTCTCTCTTCTTTCTCTCTCCTCTCTCTTTTCTTTTCTCTCTCTCGTCGGCCCTCTTTCTTTCCGCCATTACTGCCGCGTCGTGTTGTTTGTAAGGGTGGTGGGGGTGCCACTGTGAGCTGCGGCGCCATGGCTGTTGGTTTCTATATGTGTGTAGTGTGTGTTGGTATGTGTGTTGTGTGTTGATGTGGTGCCGCCGTGTGGGGCAACGCTGTGTCAGGTAGTGCCCGGGAGGGTGTGCGCCGGTGTTGGGGTGAGTCGCTGGTGACGCGGTGTTGCCGGGTATAATGTGTGGGCGACGGAGATGGGCAAGGGCGATGGGGGGTTGGGGGAGGTAGGGGCCTCCCCGCAATTTTAGGAAAGTCCAAGGACTTGGGTGCAAATTACAGGTTTTTGGTGTATTTATGATTTAGTCCGCGAACTTCCTCAAAATATCGTTTTAGCCCTCAAACTTTCGAAAACTATGTTTTGACCCCCAAAAATTTTCAAGCTTTTGACTTTGACCCCCAAAACTTTCGAAAATTACTTTTTGACCCCAAAGATTTTGAAAATATCAAAAAGGCCCCAAATCTTCTCTAATTTTACAAAAAAACCCCAAGTCAAAGTCAACATTTATCCAGAATTTACAAAACTGCCTCTGCATCTTTAAACGCTCAATTTAAGCTCATTCTTGCTCCGTTTAAACCCGTTTTTCCTCTGTTAGAACCCTAATCGATCCATTTACATCTTATGATCAAGTTTCAAGCCTTTGTTTCAATTTTTCTTCCTCCAATGTTTCTTTTTCGAGAGAGTTCTTCTAAGAATACATGATTATCGTAACAAGAAACTAATAAGCCTCATTTGCATAATTTTCACGTTAAGGAACAATCGTAAGTTTTAGTACTCATGTTACACAAGGGAAACACCACCGAACAAGGTGGGGGTAACTTCTAATCCCTAATAACTTTACATTTTTGTATTTAACGCACAATGATGATGAACAAATAAATGCATGTGAACTTAATGTTAAATGAATTGTTGAACCCCACGTGCTATGATTAAATGTTGTGATCATTATGTTCATGCACGTGATATGAATATGTTATGAAGGGATGAAAGTCCGCAATTATGTTGAAGGGACAAAAGTCTGCATTCATGCTGAAGGGACGAAAGTCCATAATCATGCTATAGAGGGACCAGTGGTCCGTAAAGTAAGTCGGGGAGTACCCGCACCTAGGGTTAATGGGAAATACCCACACCCTTCTACAGATGAGCGCTATGATGTTATGTGTTGTGCATTCTACATGATGTGTTTAATTGTTGTATTTATGTATGTTCAACGACTTAATTGTTTAACAAATGTTAAAATACGGAAATTACTTCCACGAGTGTATTCAACGCACTCACCCCACGTGTATTCACGCTACAGGAAACGATGGAAATGGAAAAGCGTAGAAAGAGGGGTGCCGTATCAGTTGTGATCTTTTTCCCTTTTATTTTTATGGATTTGTCCTTTTAAAACAAAGTTGATCGTTCGTAAAAGTTAAATTATCTTCTATGTTATAGATCCTGATGTTTTCCGCTGCTTTACTTTTCAAATGTTTTATTTCGGTTGGATGCCAATAATTAGAACATGTAAAATCATATGTTTCATTATTTCCAAAGTTTCTGTTACAAACGTTGTTTTGCATTTTTACTCGTTTATTATATCTGTAAGTGTTAAAATGTGTCTCTTTTCCCTTTCTTTGTGCACACCACAAAGAAAACGGGGCGTGACATACAGGACCAATATTGAAAAATTGGATTGAAATTGGAAAAAGTTGAAACATACAGAACCAAAATTGAAAATGTATATTTGGTTGTCAAAAAATGGAAAAAGTCATCCACATGACCTAAATTGAAACTAACCTTAAAAAATATTTTCATAATTTCAAATTAGCCTCAAATCTTGGTGTACAAAGTATAAATCAACTAAAGTCTGTATTGAAGAAAAGAGTTTAATACCTCAGTCATTTACTATAAATAGATGTATTTGATAGGGGCAAATATCACTTTTGGCCCCGTAGGAATTGTCTCGGGTCAATTTTGGCCCATTTTCAAGCCTTTTTGGCCCAACACATGATTCCGTCTACATATTAACGGAGATACCACGTGCTTCGCACGTGGTCGTTAAGTTGCTTTACTTTTACCGCGTTTCAGATAGACGGGCTCACAACCAAATTGATCGTCCTCCAAACCCTAAATCCCAAATCGGTAATTCTCAATCCTAAATCCTGAATTGAAGCTTCCCAACCCTAGGTATATTGTTCCCATTTACTCCAGTTAGCATTAACTCGAATTCCTTGCACTTTAGAAAACTCTGCATCAAAGCGGTGGCGTGACGATATTTTAAAGAGGTTCTAAAAGTAGCAGTACAAGGCGTGACGATGGTTCTCGTAGAGTTTACAAACAATCGCAAGCGCAAGCTCCAGTTGCTCCGATCAGAGAGATTGTTTCATATGTTCTGCCCTCAGGCACATTTGTTGGTTTGGTTTTCGGTAGGCATTTTCCAATTGTGTATTTCGCTCTTTTGTGAGTATGTGTGTGTGCTTTAAGTGTTGTGATTATGGAGAATGTGGCTTGATTACATTTAATCTCCTCATTGGCTTGTTTATTGATTATTTGATTTTTGTGAATGGATGTTTACTCTGTAGGATGCTGAGTTTTTTTTTTAAGGTTTTGGGTTGCTGTTAGAAATTGCTTGTATTGGATATTATAGGGTGGAATGGTTTGAGCCAAGATGTTCTGTGTTGTTTAAGTAATAGTTGATTTCGAAAAAATCTACTACCCTGTTTTAATCCTTAATTGTAGTGTGATAATAAGTGTTGCATTGTCTTGTTGTTCACTTATATATTAGGAGAGTTGCAATGCAAAGAAACTACAGACACTTAAATGCACTCAGGAGCAAGCATCAGCGGTGGGTGCATTAATTTTTTCCCCCTCTCCATGGGTAGTGAAGGACGAGTATTATAATTACTTTTCATGAAAAATGTGTTGATTCTAACCAAAATTGATATGCATAATGCATTTATGTTGTTTCCTGCAAATTGCTATTACATTTCTCTTGTGCAATGGTTGCTTTTGGCCTTTTGGTCTCTTAAATTCTGTATTTTGAGTTAGACATTCAGTATGCAGCT
The DNA here is from genome assembly GCA_946896805.1 of Scutellaria galericulata. Classification (NCBI taxonomy): domain Eukaryota; kingdom Viridiplantae; phylum Streptophyta; class Magnoliopsida; order Lamiales; family Lamiaceae; genus Scutellaria; species Scutellaria galericulata. The sequence continues at coordinate 4,054,495 of OX335787.1, read as the reverse complement.
ATTCTATTTTTGTAATATTAAAACACCATTGCGGCACCATGGTTTTTCCACAGTAGACTGTAACTAATTTCCTGGAAGAAATAAATCTCAATTGGTAACTAATCCACTCTTTCCAACTGACGGTTTTATGGAAATTGGTGGAGAAGATCCTTGTAAAACCGTCTGAATCAGTAACTGAAGAAACTAAACATGGCCATGGAGTAAAGTGGTCCTTTGTAGTTGGGATAAATTTGTTTGTGTATGTGGAGAATTGTGTTTTCAGTTGTTATGAAGCCTGTTATATAATGTGTACTAGGGTTTGGCAAGAAAAAAACCGGGTAATTTGCTAAAAAATAGGGTTTCCTACCAAAAGTGGGTTTTGACGATTTCCGTTAATCAAACTAACGGACAGTACTAAACTTGATGATTTTTGGGCCACTTTTGATACTAGGTGCTAAAATCGGCCTGCGGCAATTCCTATGGGGCCAAAAATGATATTTCCCCATTTGATAGCATTGACAGTAGGTTTCGATATAGGCAGCTCAACAAAGATTTCACTCCCCACAGGCCAAACACGTTTATCTTCTTCTACTTTCTTCTTCTTTTCTTTGAACAGTTTGCTTATCCTTCTTCATTGTTTATTTTTTATTCGCCTTTGTAGCCTGTTCTTTGTGTTGCGCGGGGTTGAGATAACATGTTATATTTGTAATTTTTCTAGAGAAGTTGAGTTTGGTAAATGATTTTTTTATTTTACTCATCATTGTTTAAATTTTAATTTACCTAAAGTAAACAACCTTACACAAAGACTAACACTTAGTAAGGATCTAAATCCTTCCCAACTAAAATAACCTAGCACACAACAAATAGGTTAAAAAAAGTATATGTTCTTCAATTGGTGCGATCGAAGACAACCTTAAGATCTTGATAGCTCTGAATCTTGGGCTTGACTGCTTCTGAAGGTTAATTGACTGAACTGTATAACAAACCTGTGTTTTGCTAAGAGTTTGATAGCTTAAAAAATAATAGTAGTTACAGTAGTCTTCACAGTCACCTTCACCTTCTATTTATATTTGAAGAGAATGTATTCGTTGAAGAGAGATACACTCCTTGTAGAAATTCAAAACTTGATCTTCATGATCTTTACATTTAATGCTCCTAGAGAAACTGGGAAATGGGGCATGTCCTACTCTGCTCCGCATTAATGGTGCCACTCCTCGGCAACAATGCTTTTGCAGGTCTGCGGTCCAGATGACATCACCTTATTGGGCAAGTGCTAACTTCTATCTACCGATTACTTTGATAATGCACAAACCTCGTATTGCATTCAATATATCCTTGTACTGCAATTAATAAGTTAGAATAACTTACAACTTACTACTCATGTTGCAGTAACTGCTTACTGTTCTACGCTAGCTTTCTGATCTGTCTTTGCTTACTGATTCTGGAACAGCTTCCTGTTTTCTGAATCCTGCAGACAACCTCTAGTTCTCTGGAACAGCTTCATATTTCCTGAATCCTGTAGACAGCCTCTAGTTCTCCGTAACTGCTTTCTGTATGTTGTTTATTGATTCAACTTGCTCTTTCTGCTTACTGATTCTTCTTGCTAAAAATTAACATTCGATACTTCTTCATATCTAGAATCCTGCTAACATCAGTATTCTCCATCTTTCTGATTTTTACAACTTTTACAAATACAACTCAGAAAGTTAACTTTACAAAAAAATGTTCCACTTAAATAATGTGGAAAATGGGGTACTTTAACTTCCTATACAAAGTTATTTGTCTCATCAAAATCCTAACAGAAATATCCCAACAAATTCCAATAGACATACAATAATCATCAATAATATTTGATGAATATTCACCAACATTGTCTAGACAAATTTTCTTAATTGAGGAATCAAGAAATTGTGCTCGCAACTTAATTATTTGAGCAAGTAATCTTGCAAATGCCAGGTTCCAAGAAGATAATAAGCATACATGTAACCATCTTGTTAATGCATCAATTAGCACCACAAAATATTAAAATGGTACACATGTTAGATCTACAGGCGTAAATATATCACCATGAATTTGTTCTAGAAATGCAGGGGATTCAGTCCTCATTTTAGTTGGTGAAGGTCTAACAATTAATTTACCTAGTGAACAAGCAACACACGAGTATTCATTAGCTTTTAACACTTTTCAATTTTTTTTATGAATGTTCATCTCATCATTATATAACTGAGATGTCCAAGGCGATCATGCAAAATCATGAAATCAATGGGATTTGTAGAATTCTGGTCTACTAGGTGATGTGTTCAACTATTATTGTTGCATAATATAAGCCAGAAGAAAGTGAATTCAACTTTCTAATACACATTTATTTTCCAGAAATGGTTTATGTAATCAATAAACATTAAACTATTTTTTATTCAAAATCTCGATATCATATCCATTTCGGCGATGTCTTTAGAATTCAACAAATTTCTACAAGACTTGGGAGATAGTAGAGCATTACCTATGATGATTTTAGTTCTTTTAGGGAGAAATATAGTGGCTCTTCCGAAGTCATCAATTATATTTGCACTACCACTAATAGTATTAACAATTATCTATCATTTTTCTATATGAGAAAAGTATATTCTATTATTAGGTATAGTGTGCGTAGAAGCACTATCAATTAGACAAATATCACCATTATTATTTAATGCCAATGGTTTGACATCCATTTCTTCTTGAGGAATAAATTACATAAAAAATTAAAGGATACATAAACATTAGTAAAAGATGCAAAATGTTTATAAAAGATGCAAAATATTATTGATACCATATAAACTTCATAATGCATGAAAATTGTAAATACATATATAGGGTATTCAACATTCATTATTACCATGAAAATTACCACGTCCTCGGCTTTCTCCACGGCCAGGGTCAACATTTTGAGATTTAATCGCATTTGCTTCAGGGAATTAGCACTAGTGGGTCAAGACTCATGATTTTTCAACAATAATTCATTGTTATGCTCGGCGATAAGGAGACAAGCAATGAGTTCAGAATATTTCTTAAACCTTTTTTTCTCGATATTGTTGCAGGAGCAATATCGAGGCATGCAAGGTAGAGAATGTTTTCTCCAACATATCATTATCAGTAATGTTCTCACTACATAATTTTAATTGAAAAGTAATCTTGAATATTGCTAAATTATATTTACTAACCGACTAAAAATTTTGTAGTCGTAAGTGGAGCCAATCCTATTGGGCGTTTGGAAGGACAACCGTCATCAGGTGGTTGTATCTTCCTTTTAGATACATCCATAACATAAGAGGATCTTTCACTATCAAATATTCAATTTTTAATCCTTCATCCAAATGATGATGAAGGAAAATCATTGCTTTGGTCCGATCTTGATTTGAGGCATTATTTTTTTCAATAATGGTATCTCTAAGACCCATTGCTTCAAGACAAATATTCGTATCTAATACCAATGACAAATAATTCTTTCCACTAATGTGAAGAGATGCAAATTATTTTGTTAGGTTAGCTATAATTAAAAAATAAACAAAGATCTAAGGAGAGATGTTACCTCAAAAGTATAAAAAATATATAATACTTGTACTTATCCAATTCTCTTGTCCAACTACCTTCAACTTTGGCTCAATATAGAGACTCATGCTGATAACGTGTTGTGAAACTAATATGAAATACACAAAATAGAGAATGAAGTAGAAAGAAGACAAGATGCATAAAACTCTTTTATTCACTCAAGTATGAATCTTTCTTACATTGGAAATGAAGGTGTTAAACCACCTATTTATAAGTGAAAGGTACATGGAATAATTTATTATATATTATGGAATATAATGGGAGAGAATAGTGGATTGTCATAACTCATGGAAGATGGAAGGACAAAAACATTCACAATAATATTATTTCGTAAAAAACTTTAGTTATAAATAATGATTATATTACAAAGAATATTGATTGATTTGATGGAAGAAATACCCACTAACTTAATTAAATGAAAATGATTTTCCTTAGTTTTCTAAAACTATGATGAATTCTCAAAAGAATTAAAGAAGGATCATACACTAAACTAACTACATCTATTAGATTCAATATAATTACAAGATTCTCATATTAAATCGTTCAATTTTTTCGAATTTTCCTTTTCAATTCTTTTTATTTACGATGAACACTTTATTTGAATCAATATTATATTTACTATTTCTGACTAACAATCATTGTTAATACTCCAAACTAAATCATTAATCACAAATATTAGTCAACTTATACAAATATATGATAATTATGCTTACTGTATCAAATAATTTCTTATAATAAATTAATTTTTAAATTTAAGTACAAAAAAATATATACTATACACATGTATATTATATATATTGACTGCCTTATCATCTTGAATGATAACAATTATAAATACAAGACCTTAATTTTGTTTATTTCTCTTTTTATTTTTATCATTATACAAGATATTTAAATCAAACAAAATCATTTAATAAGGAAACAATTTAGTTTCTTATATAATTTAGTAAAACTCCATTCAACTTATTAACCATTAACAAGGAAACATTTTAGTTTCTTATATAATTTAGTAAAACTCCATTCAACTTATTAACCATTAATCAACACATAAAGTTTTGAATACTTGAGATCTTGAACTATGAAAAATGAAAACAATATTATTATTTCAATTCAATACATACATCCAGTTAGTAATTAAATGTATCCATCCGAACTATTCATATAATTAAACCAAATTATTAATTCTTATAAAGCAAAAAGGCAAACACTTATATGCACCAGGTGCACGGATCTAAGATCCGTCCAATCTGATCCGAATCTGGAGTTTTGGTTTTTTTTGTTTTGAATTTTATATATTAATCTTTATGTTATAAATTTGTGACCTTTATATTATATTAGTATGACATTTATGTACAAATATCATAACCTTTATGTAATGTAACTTAGAAAAAAAAGAAAAATTTTCAGCATTTCTTTTGGATCAATTTGCATTTATGTGATATTACTCATACCTTTTAGTTATGTTAGTTGCACCATTATATATTACATAAAGGTAAAAATATTTGTTCATAAATGTGACATGAATATTTCATAAAGGTATATATGTAGAAATTGTGCTGAAATTCTTTATTTTATTTTCTAAGTTACAATACATAAATGTAAAGATATTTGTACATAAATGTCATATTAATATAACATAAAGATCACACTAATATAATATAAAGGTAACACATGAATCCCGAAAAAAAAGGCAAAAAAATAATTCTTGCAGATCCGGGTCAATTCGGATCGACCTGGATTGCATGTGCACCTATTGCACACCAGACCAACTCAAAGCAAACTACGTTCTTCTTACCTAGCTAATAAGGACACCGAATGATGAAATCAACCACCGTTTTTTGTGTGAAAGGAAGTATCCATGTAAACTCAAATATAATATAAACATGTAATTCACAAAATGCATGGATGCATGGACTATATTGACCAATGATAGCAAATCGCCTAGGTCTCACGATAAATAATAGAAAACTTACGTGTTCCAGATACGATGACCTGGTCATCACAATCTACACATTTATAAAGATAAAGTACCACTTGAGGTGCAAGACTCGTGGTTTTCTACTTTATCTGTTTAACTCACTACAATTCTCAATTCAAACATTTGATTTTTCAAAATAAAATAATACATCATGTATTTTTTTTCTATAATTATCAATATGATGTGATATCTTTACTACATTGCGATTGTTCTTGTGAACCAGATGCATTGGTCGAGGACCGTGCAACTAGGTCAACCCAACCCGATGGTGCTTTTCACACGCCCCACACACGCTTCACACACCCACACACGCGCCCACGTGCCCTTGGTATCGCGCACCTAACCTTTAGTTATGTTCGCATAACCTTTATGTTTTTTATGTTTTTGCTAGTTTAACATTTTACAATGTATTTACAAACCTATAATATCTTTTAAACCTTTATGTTATAATAATTTAACATTTATGATATAATAACATAACCTTTATGTTATTCTTTAAGTGCATGAAGGTTATGATATTTGTACATAAATGTTATAGTAATATAATATAAAAGTTAAATTATTATAACATAAAGGTTCAACTATACTGCATGAATTTTTATATTGAAAAAAGTCTAAGTTATGATAAATTTGTACATAAAAGTTATACTCATATAACATTAAAGTTACCGCATAAATTTAAAACCAAAAATCTAGACGCGGATCTAGATCAAACCGGACCTGACTCGACCCGACTTGCACGTGCCCAATTGCACAGATGTAGATCTGTGAACCTAGTTCACAGGAACACTACTTTTTTTACTATAATCCTACCCTATAAAGTCAATCTTAAAACAAATACAAGATAATTAAAATTCATATCAAAATCCACTTAAATCACAAATTCATACATATAAAATTAATCCATGTAAATAGGGTTATCGTACAAAAAATTAATAATAAAAAGTACTGGAGCTATCAATAAATCTAATTTAAATTAGCATTGACACTGGACAAAAATCCGTGACTCATTGTCACATTAACATAGAGTATTTTTCCTAATCATGCAATGACTTACAGGACAAATAAACGTCAAACCAACAATGACAGTTTTGTTGTATCCAATTCCGAAAAAAAGTAAAGGATAATTGGGTAGAAAATGGCATTTTCGTGATACTGTCAAATATCCTATTTTTATATTAGTTTTAGTTATAAATAATAAATAAAAGGTTAAAAAATGGAGTTGCCAAATATGACCAACAATGACTTCTAGGATAATAAACAAACAAACCATGACAATTTTATTTCCAATTCCGAAAAATGTAAAGGATAATTGGGTCGAAAATGGCATTTTTGTAATATTCTCAACCATCCTATTTTAATATTATTATTAGTGAGTGACTCTCTTGTGTTCCGGGATTCGTGCCCCAACCCAACCCGCATCCCATATATATATATATATATATATATATATATATATATATCTTTTTCCTTTTTTTTTCTTCCTGCAATGCTTCAACCCTCTCTCTTCCTTTTCTTTTTTTTTTCTTCCTACACAACTTCATTGCTATTCCTTCTTATTTTTTTCCTCTCTTCTTTCTCAATTTCTTCATATGATTGCTACAAATTTAGAGTTCATATTTTTCCAGTACTCCAACAAGTTATTTTCTTCCTAATTTGTATAAAAATCTAGGGTTTTTATTTTTCAATAACTTGCAATTTTTTATATCTTGCTCCAATTCATAACAATATACTATATAATTGATGCAACAAACACCATAGTTGGCTATTGATTGATTAATATGAATTTGCATAATTTTGGGGAAGAAGATGATAAAAATCTTGTATTTGAAAATTTTAAGATATGAGGTATTACGGATTTGTTCTGTAGGTATTACAAGCATGAACTACAAGTATTACATAATCACATGCTTGAATGATATGTAAGTTATGAAAAATAGTTTTGAGGTATTATAGATTTGTTCTATAGGTATTACAAACATAAATTACAGGTATTACATAATTACATGCTTGAATGATATGTAAGTTATGAATAATAGTTTTAAGATATTACAGATTTGTTCTATAGGTATTACATACATGAACTACGTGCATTACATAATTACATGCTTGAATGTGTGATACCTGAACATAATACATTATATGATACCTGAAGAGTATATGTGTGATACCTGAAGAGCAAACGTGTGATACCTGAACATAATACATTATATATAGGCTATGTGATACCTATAGAGTATAAGCGTAATACCTGAAGAGTAAATGTGTGATACCTGAACATAATACATTATATATAGGCTATGCATGTGATACCTGAAGAGTATAAGTGTGATAATTAATTTAGAGCAAATGTGTGATACCTAATCATAATACATTATATATAGGTAGGTGGGCGCACGTGGAAGCGACCCACGCACCGGGATGGGTCGTTAGATCCGTGCCCTTGAGGCATATAATTTTTTGTGATTATTAGTTATACATAATAAAGACAAGGTTAGAAAAATGGAGTTGCCAAATATGACCAACAATCACTTCTAGGATAATAAACAAACAAACCATGACAATTTTATTTCCAATTCCGAAAAATGTAAGGATAATTGGGTCGAAAATGGCATTTTCGTGATATTCTCAACCATCCTACTTTAATATTATTATTAGTTATACATAGTAAACACAAGGTTAGAAAAATGGAGTTGCCAAATATGACCAACAATGACTTCTAGGATAATAAAGAAACAATCCATGCATGACAATTTTATTTCCAATGAAGGATAATATCACAAAAATGGCATTTACGTGATATTCTCAACCATCCTATTTTAATATTATTATTAGTTATACATAATAAAGACAAGGTTGAAAAAATGAAGTTGCCAAATATGACCTTAAGGTTATTTTAATGATAATTTTATCTTTCATGCGATAACGATAATTTTTATATACTATCTTTTAGGAATTGAATTCAATTCCAAAAACCACTGAAACTGTATATCGCCCCGCAAAATAATTGTCATTTTATCATTTGAAATTTGTCCCAAAATATTTGTCATTATAAGATTTGCAGAAACATTTTTCCAAATTCTTCCAAAATTACCCCAATTTATTATTTTTTATTATATGTTTTATTATCTCAAAGTAAGTATTGGAAATATAAAGAAAGAAAAAAAGTAACGAGTAGATCGATCATTTTGTAGGTCTCCTTAATTTGTGTGAAAAATGTTTAAACATTAATTAATTTGGGTCATTTTGTAGGTCTTCTTAATTTGTGTGAAAAATGCTAAAACGTCAATTAATTTAGGACGGAGGGAGTAATAATTATTGAAAATGTGTATTTAAATTTTTTCCAATCAAAACCTCATAACATTAAACACTATATGCCAATGCATGGGTACAAGAGTAGTTAGTTAATTATGATATGATAAACTGATAAAGGTTGACAAAAAATAAATTATGGAGTTGGATTGCTGTTGAAGATGCTCGTAGACGAATAAAGTAATATTGATTAGTTTAATATTATTCCATAGTTGTGAACAGCTAGCTAGCTATTCATATTATTTGTATCAGTGTTATACATTAACTAATACAGCATCTCTTGAAACACAAAACCAAAAGATGCAATTTAATCTTCCAATTTCGGTTTGATTGTAAATTTATTTGGATTGCCGCTGTGAATCTATTTTCGTCTCATCAGCAGAGGTTAGTCAAAGTTCTCAACTATCACTCGCTTAATCCATGTTATATCATACACTAATTTCTATTAATTTTCAATTCTCTATTCTTGTTCATACTTGTTTGAAATATTATTGAGTTTCAAAATTTATGTTTGAGTTTGTTTGATAATTAATCGAGTCGAGCTTGAATGAGTTTTGATATAGCCAAGAAGTTTCGTATTTTTAGACTTGTTTTATCTTTTTATAATAATCGAGCTCAAGTTTGAGCCGAGCTTTAGATCAAATCAAATGCAAAAGTATGTTCAAGTTTGTTTGGTATATCTATCAAATCAAGTTCAAACAAAAGTTTTAAGGAACAATCTTGAATCGAGTTGTTTGATTGATTTTCTGCCCTAAATATCATTGTTTGTTCTAGTGTTTGTTAATATTTCTGAGAGCAGAAATGGGACATTCAATATTGGTTCTGAAAGTGTTATATTATAGTTTTTATGTAATTATATCGTTCCCTAATTTCTATTAATTTCTGGGGAGAAATTAGAGTAGAGATCCAAAACCAAATATGCATCTCTTGAAATCCAATCTTTGATAATTTCATTACAAAACAGATCAGTATTGTCATTCAGTTCCATGAGATGGCGGCTTATACTGCTGTGGTCAAATTTAAGCGATTCATGGAGGATGGTAAAAAATATTTTGGTAAGGTAATTTCTCCCCTCCATCTGGAAATCGTAGAAATTGTAATCAAAGAGTTGAAATACATACAAGAGTGCATCGAAAGATTGGATGTGAACAGCAGGATGAGGATGAAAGCTTCACTTCAACAAATCCCAGAGGTCATGGAAGAATATGAAGACTTATTTATATACCTTACAGAAGATAAGGAGGAGGATCAATTATTTGATCTCAAACAACAAACTCCTTCCTACATGGAGAGATTGAAAAAGCTGGTGGATGATGAGGAGTATCGAAATGATCACCCCTTCCCAATTTCATCAAGGCCCAAGATGATTGGATTATCCGATGAGTTTAGTAAACTCAAACTACACCTTGTATATGATTGGGATGAATTGCCCTTTCACTTTGTCTTACTTGTTGGGATGGCAGGCATTGGCAAGACAACTCTGGCTAAGGAAATTTTCCAAGATTTAGATATCATGGAATGGTTCGACTGTCGTGCTTGGGTGACAGTAGGCAAAACATATCAACCAGAAGAAATTATTCGAACCATTCTAGCTCAGGTGGACCCTAATGTCCATGAAATCCCTACGGGGGGATTTCAGGAAATAGTTGAGTACTTGAAAGAGAGTTTAGAGGATAAACGATACCTCATTATATTAGATGATGTATGGGATATAGATCTGGCCCAACAATACTTGAAATTCTTATTTCCATACTATGGAAATGGAAGTCGAGTCTTGCTTACAACTAGGATCCAACATGAATCTAATGATGACCCATTTTTTTATCATCACTTGCGCTTGCTAAATAAAGAAGAAAGTTGGCATCTTTTGTGTGACAAGGTTTTTGTTGAAGACACGTGTCCTCCTGAACTTGAAAAAGCTGGAAAAAAGATTGCTGAGAAGTGTGATGGTCTTCCTCTTACAATCATCACAGTCGCCAACCTTCTGTCAAAAGCCAAGAAGACGGAATCATTCTGGAATGAGGTAGTAACACAGAAGAGACACCAACTTTTCAATGATGCATACGATGAAATATCAAAGGTACTGTATCCAAGCTATGAGGATTTAAGTGATGATTTAAAATTGTGTTTTCTCTATATTGGAATTTTTCCGCAAAACTATCAGATCCCAAAATCCAAGCTCATTAATTTGTGGATTGTTGAGAAAATCATTAAGAAAGGTTTTTCAAAAACTCTAGAAATATCTGGTGTAGAATGCTTGCAGTATCTTGCTTTGCATAGTCTTATCATGGTCTACCAAAGAAGCACCCTATTCAATCCGACTGAAAGAGTAAAAATTTGTGGCCTCCATGCTTCATGGTGGCACTTCTGCTATAAAGAAGCTAAGGAGATCAACTTCTTTCATATCGTGGATAGTTATAGAGATGCTTCTTATGAAGTTATAAGAAACCAGAGCAGGCTAACCATCCACAATAACGTTTTGTTTGGCATCAAAGATGTGTGTAAATCAATGGAGGAAAATTGTGCATCTACTGCTTACACTCTCCTATGTTTCGGTCCATATCATCAATATCAGGTACCAATTTGTTTTGGTTTAAAGTTGCTCACGAAACTCGATGCTCTTCAAATCCGTTTTTATGAGTTCCCTTTGGAAGTATTGAAATTGGTTATGTTAAGATACCTTGCTCTCACATGCAACACAAATCTCCCTTCTTCCATATCCAAACTTGAAAGACTTCGATACTTGATTGTCCATCAACATATAAGCATCAAATCATTTGGAGCTATATCTTATTTGCCTATGAGGATATGGAATTTGAAAAAATTGAAGCATCTTCATGTCATGGGAAGGGATATACCCCATCTGGGTAAAAGTACTTTTTTCCTAAATCTCTTAACACTATTAGATGTGACCTTAAACAGTTGCACTATAGATGTTATTAACAAGATACCCAATCTAAAGAAGCTAGGAATTCGAATTCAATTGACGCCAAACGTGATTGAGACTTTGAGTTTCTTTAATATTTCCAATCTTAATAAATTGGAATCGCTTAAATGTGTCGTTGTAAATCCTGCACGCAAGTTTGAGATTGCTGCATCACTTGTTCCACTTCCAATCTTCCCATTAAATTTGAAAAAGTTGTATTTGAATGGGTTGGGTTATCCATGGAAAGAAATGACAAAGATTTCTTCACTACCAAATCTTCAAGTGCTCAAATTACGATGCAATGCCTTTCAAGGTCCAAAATGGGAAGTAAAAGCAGATGAATTTCCAAAGCTTCATAGTCTTCTAATTGAAGATATTGATCTCGAGGAATTGAATGGGACAGATGAAAGCTTTAAATGTCTTAAAAAAGTACACATAAGACATTGCTACAAAATGAAATGGATCTATTTAAGAGGTGGAGATGAACTCGCGTCAATTATTGAAATAGTGGACTGCAATCCTATGGCTGGAAAGCAAATACAAGAGAGTTTAAGTAAAACAGCTAAAAGGCCAGAGCGTTTTTTGCTCAATTCTTCATGGGACTTATGAGTTGCAACTTGGATTACAAGGTTAGTATGTAATTTAGTATTACAAATCAATTGCTAGAGCATAAAATGCTTACATATATACTTACATACATATATATATATATAATATATGTATATAATGGTTGCTACCTTTCTTGCAGGGAGGAGGCAGACGAAGAGGAGTCGCTAACATATTGTTATTTTGTATTATGAACATTCTTTTTAAAGATAATTCAATATTTTATAGTGGTAACATCTCGATGTAGACAAGGTCTAAGGTTCAAGTCTCCCTACCACATTTGTAACCCAAAAAAGAAATGTACTATTGCCATGGTTTTAAGTTTTTGTGTAAAGTTAACAATTCAGTGTTTGAACTTATTAATATTAGATGATTTGCATGAGTACCTTGGTCCGAGCCTCAAGTCGGTCCTTGATTTGCACAAACAACCCCCCCTCCCCCCACGAGATAGAGCATTTTATTGCTACACACACTTACAATCCACTAAAGTGAAGCCCATTATATACTAATTAAAATATCAAGATATTTCATATGTAGGACAAACTACTTTCAATCTTCCAACTTTGGTCTTCATTTTCTCATTCACCCATTAAACATTTTGGACAAATAATATATCATCTCGAACCTTTCTTGAAGAAGAACACGATCCAACTTTTCATTTTCTCATTTGGATACAGGACCCACAATTAATTTTTTCCTAAAATGTGTAAAAATTGCAAAATTTTCCAACATGGATAACTACAAAAAAACCAAGTATTTGTTTATATATTATTGTTGTGTGTTTGAATAGTTGTTATTTCATTTGCTGATGTGAAATATCATAAATTTTAAATCTTTTCATGTATATACGAATTTTTTTAATGCAAACCAGATATATGAAAAGTCGTACATATATGGATTCCAATGTCTTCAACTTCTTTTATAATGTCGCTTAATTTTGTGTTTGTGGAAATCGTAACCATAGTCGAACATTTAGCTAATAGTTGATGACTTTGTCAGATCTATTGAATCCAGTATTGGAAGTTTGAGGATGTACTTATAAATAATTAAATAAATCGGGTATCTCATAAAAATATTTTAACCATTTTGCTCTCATCACTATAATTGTGTTTCCTAAAATATGACATGTTGAATACTCATTCAAAATAAGTGCAATTTTTACACAATGATCTAAAGCTAATGGAGAAGTAGGATAATAATAACCGGATAATTCTCTAGTTGTCTCTTCAAAAAATTTTAAAAGTTGAATTATACTAAGACATGCATCCCATGAATTTTCAAATAAAACAATGTTATCATGTGGATTTTTTTGATAAAATTCACAAAGCATATGTCTATAATCATAAGAATCTTGAAGCATGTAGTATGTAGAATTCCAATGATGTTACACATCGACTACAAATGTTTTACTTCCATTCCGTTTTTCTTACAAAACCTAGACCATTTTTTATGATATACCGTAGATCTAGCAATTTCATAAATATCATCTTTAATAGGTTTAATGTTATCGTGTATTGATTATAAGCCATCTTGAACATATCAGTTTAAACAATGACACATACAACGAATATGAAAACATTTACCTCAAATCGAAGGTCTACAAAACTCAATAAGTGAAGGTAAACTAGTCGTATTACCACTAGTACTATCAAATCCAATGGAAAATATTTTTCTTAGTATACCATAATCATTTAAAACATGTCTAATTTTTTTTTTTTGCAATGTGTATAGCCGAATGTTTTTCATCAAAATCAATATATGCAATTAAATGTTTTGTATGTTCCATGCATCATCTATCCAATGACAAGTAATACTCATATAATCATGCATCTTATAAGGATCCTTACAAATATCACTACATATAGAAAGTTTTTGTTTTAAAATTTTAAATTCTTCAATTAATTTAAATTTATACTCTCCTACTATTTTTTCTATATCCCGTGTAATGGTGTTTCTAGATATTTTTCTACTACTAGGTTGTAAGTAAGTACTAGTATATTTTTCAAAACTATCATCACAAGGAAATTGAAATGGAAGATGTTTTTCGCCAATTAATTCAACTATGTCTCTCTTATGGTTCAATTGACTAAATTTAAAAGAGAATCCATACCTCCACCTTGAGAAGAAACGGTATACCCCCAAAGTTGCGTTTGAGATCGATCAATGCTCATCTTGTCGGGATGCTTTTTCAACACATGATTATTGAATGTCCCATAGCCCCTTCCATACTTGAATTTGTACATTTTTGCACAATGGTTGCATGTGACTATGTAATCAACGTTGCTATTCGGTTCTTACTCCTTAAAATGAAAGGAGAAAATATCACTTCGAAGCGTAAAAGGTGCTCTTGGATTAGTGTTGCGTGTTATATTGTCACTTTCTTGTGTTTCTTTCCTAGGAACCTCATTTTCTTCTTTGGTAAAGGCAGCGGAGGTATTAGGGCCTAACGTGACCTCCAAATCATCTTGATTATATTGAGTCGAAAAAAACTCAATATAATCATCATCATCATCGTGCAAAGATTGTGGTGGTGGCATTGACATCAGACTCTTTCCTTTTCCACGAGAAGAACCGGCGGAAGAAAAACCTCTTATAGACATTTTTTTTGGAATAGAAATGAAATAAAATTGAAGAACAAAAAAAAATAAAGTATGAATTGAAAGTTGATCAAAGATGGAAAGTGTGAGTGTAAGAGAGTTGAATTGAGAAGATATTGAATCAAGAATGATGAAATTGGTGTGCAAATCACAAATGGAATTAGGGTATTTATAAATTTTAATGAAAATTAAAAAAAAATATAATAATTAAAAATCGGGCCGGTTCGAACCGCCGGTTCCGATTCAGTTGAACCGGCAGTTCGAATGATCTAAGTCGTCCATCATCAACGGTCGTTTAATCAAAGTTCGAACTGCCGGTTTGCCCAATGGCTAGTAAATTAAAGTCTTGATCATTAATGGCTCTATCATCTCGTTCGTACACGTGGCGTGTTATCCATTTTTAAAAAAATAAAAAAATAGGCAAACTACCGGTTAAACCGTTGGTTCCAACCGCAGGTTTAACCACCAGTTCACCGGTTCTAAATACTTGGAACCACGGTTCATGGTTTCTGTTCGAGCCGAAACCAAGTCAACGGTTCACTGAACCGTTGATCACCGTTTCCGAACCGGTCCAATTCCAATTTTTTAAACCGGTTGAGCAAGTCTAACATATCTCGCTTTAACATCATGCGTCGCACGTGAGATATTATAATGACATGATTTATTATTTAAGTATTTTTCTAAGACATTAAGTACTATTTTTTAAAATATAAGAATTTCATTGTAATAAATATATATATATATATATTGATTTGATCAGGTACGCACCTGAAAAATGCGCACCGTGCGCACTTCTTTAAAAAAAAGTTTTTTTTAATTTTTAATATCTCATATTATTTCTTTTCTCACTCTACCACTTTAAATACAAAATTCATCTCTCACATAGATCTAACTCATCATCAACATAGACCTAACGCATCATCAAGATATACAATTTGCATCCCACATATCAACATAGATCTTGTTCTCAATCATATTATTTCTTTTCTCACGCTACCACTTCACATACGAAATTTTCATCTCACACATAGACCTAACCCATCATCAACATATACAATTTGCATCCAACATATTAACATAGATCTTCTTCCCAATTCTCATCTCACAGAAAATTATAATAATATAATTATGTGGATAATAATATAAAATATTAAAAATTACATTGATTATGATTTAGAGTTTCTTGAGGATTGATTACTTGAATATTATTCATTGTTTCCTTTAATTGATTAATTGGATATTTTTATAGTTTTCTTTAATTCATTAATTGAATATTTTTTCTTATTTTCTTTAATTGTGGGATACAATAGGATTGATTGAAGATTTATCCTATTTGTTACCCAATTATTTTTTATAATGTTTAATGAAGGAGAATTGGGAAAAAAGAATGTGTTGAGGAACTTAAATTGTGGAGCGTGGATGCGAATTGAGAAGAAGGTATTTGAGATGAGAATTGAGAAGTTGGAAAAAGGTTGGTATATAGGGTGAATGAGACTTGGGATCAAAGTATCTGGGATGGGAATTGAGAAGTTGGAAGAAGGTTGGTATGTGAGATGGAAATTTCAGATGATGGGCGGTATGTGGAGTGGTAGCGTGTGAAAAAATAATATGTATAATAATATAAAATATAAATTATTAAAAATATAAAAAATTACAATCAATCGTCAAGAAATTCTAAATCATAATCAATGTAATTTTTAAATTTTTATATTATTATACACATAATTTTTTCTCACCCTGCCACTTCTCAATTCCCATCCTAAAGAAAACAATAAAAATATTCAATTAATCAATTAAAGGAAACAATGAATAATATTCAAGTAATCAATCCTCAAGAAATTCTAAATCATAATCAATGTAATATTTAATATTTTATATTATTATACACATAATTATATTATTATAATTTTCTGCGAGATGAGAATTTGGAAGAATATCTATGTTGATATGTGGGGTGAAAATTGTATATGTTGATGATGGGTTAGATTTATGTGTGAGATGAGAATTTCGTAAGTGAAGTGGTAGCGTAAGAAAATAAATAATATGAGATGTTAAAAACAAAGAAATCTTAAAAAAGTGTGCATAGTGCGATCAAATCTATACACACACACGAGTATAACACACGTGCGTTGAGCGTGAGATATTATAACAACATGATTTATTATTAAGTATTTTTCTAAGACATTAAGTACTATTTTTTAAAATATAAGAATTTCATTAATTAAAATAATTTCTTTAAAGTTCAATCATGAATTAGTTAAAATTTATCAAAAACATGTTTACTCACATTTTAGAAACATTTATTTCTATTTTATCAAAAATTCAAGGGAAATTATTTATATTTTATTTGTTAAATAACTGATAATATTTACAATTTAAGTCATTTTCAAATCAATATTGGATTTATTTTGGGTAAAATGTGTCAAACCCCCTTATTAGTGGTGCCCGGTTTAACCGAACCGTCGATTTGGAAAACCGGTGGAGGTCTAACCGGAACCGAACCGGGATATGTTCGGTTCCGGTTCTAGTTTGTAACCGGCGGTTCAACCGCCGGTTTCGGTTTGAACCGGCCGGTTTTCCAGTTTTTCTTTTTTTTTTTTTATTGTTTAACTCAAATTTTTTCAATCATACAATGACAATATAAAACAATATATATCTATGTTAAAAAATAAACAACTTTGTATAAATATCCAAAAATTTACAAATTACAAAGTACAAACATCAAACTTCTAAGTTTGAATTAAAAAAAAATTACAACTTACAAACAACAAACTTCTAAGTTTGAATTAAAAAAAATTACAACTTACAAACAATTAAAAAAAATTACAAATTACAAATTGAAAGAGGAAAAAAAATTTGAAAGAGCTTGAGTTTCATTCTAACTTAGAATGAAATTGCCTACATATCCCTAAATTGAATTAGAGAATCAAAGCTCACGTAGTTCTTACTTCTCTTAATTGTAATGAGCAAAGAATGTTGTGTGGTAGATGATGTATCTCAAAGAAAGGAGGACATAATAAGACGTGCATCTAAGACACATCTCATTATCTCCTCCTTTGTTTGAGACATTATCATTTACCATACAACATTCTTTGCTCATTTCAATTAAGTGAGGAAAAAAAAATGAAAGAATTTGAGTTTCATTCTAAGTTTGAAAGTGAATTTCATACTTAGAATGAAATTGCCTACGTATCCCTAAATTAAATTAGGGAATCAAAGCTCACGTAGTTCTCTTACCTCGCTTACCCTTCAAAGTTGGTCCCGGTGGAGGAGGATGTGTTGGAATCGTAGCCATACTCGTCGGGGCCATCATCATCTAAGGCCGACAAATCTAGATGTTGTTGACGTTTCTTGGCTCGAACCCAATCTTCAAGTAGAGTAATGTTTTGAACATTCTCTATGGTCAATCTTGCCTTTTTTGGGCTCAACATATGTCGTCCTTTGGAGAAGGCGCACTCGACGGAGACGTTGGAGGTGGGACTTGTAAAGATCTCCCTTGCAATACTCCTTAAAATAAGATAAGTGGTAGTCCTTTTTTACCACCACTTGAAAAGATCCATAGAGTTTTCAAAAGAAATAAATTCAAATGTACAACTTAAATATGTATCTAATTCTACCGTGGGATTAGACCCCCTAGCTCGTTTTTGTGTTCGGTTATCATAAAAATCATAAAATGTATTAAGACCACTAATATTATATGGATTTTGTGAAGAACTAATACTACTACCACCTACATTTTGAGCACCTAAATTATCCCCACAATCATCCCCTAATGCGGTTTTATATTCTTTAAATAATTCGGTTAAAGTTGTTCTAGCTCTACCTACAACTTCTATATAATTTGGAACATAGTCAAATGCATCATATTCTCCTAATACAAAATGGGGGAACAAAGCACTATAATACATTCGTAATAATTCGGTTAGGCCATCTTCTCTAATCCTAGGATCTAATAATTTAGCTATTAAAAATAAATCGGGAAGTTCGAAAAAATATTTTGACCATTTTGTTTTAATGGCTATAATAGTATCACCTAAAATAGGACATGTAGAATATTCATTCAAAATTAAAGCAATTTTGACACAATGATCTAAGGCTAATGGAGAAGTAGGATAATAAGTGCCACTTAATTCCCTAGTGGCTTCTTCAAAAAAATTTAATAGTTGAATTAAATTAATACATGCATCCCAAGAGTTGTTATACAAATATACATGTTCATGTGGGTTTTCTTCATAAAAATTAATTAACATTTCTTTATAATTATAAGAATCTTGAAGCATATAATATGTTGAATTCCATCTATGTTTTACGTCCAACACAAATTTCTTAACTTCCATTCCATTATTTTTACAAAATCGGGCCCATTTTTTATGACATACCGTTGATTTAACAATTTCATGAATTACATCCTTAATAGGTTTAATTTGATCATGCAAAGCAGTTAGACCATCTTGTACACATAAATTCAAACAATGGGGTACACAACGAATATGAAAAAGCTTACCATTTATAGAAGGCCTACAAAATTCTATTAATGTAGGCATACTAGCGGTGTTAGGAGCGGTATTATCAAAACCAATCGAATACATTTTTGTAACTATATCATATTCATTAACAATTTTTATTATTTTTCTAGCAATTGCTACGGAACTATATTTTTCATCAAATTCAGCATAGGCAATTAATCGTTTTTGCATATTCCATGCATCATCTATCCAGTGGCATGTTACTCCTAAATAATCATGGTTTCCGTAAGGATCTTTCCACACATCACAACAAATAGATACTCGTTGTGTTAAATTTTTTAATTCTTGAATTAAAGCATATTTATATTCGCCCACAATTTTTTCTGTCACGTGTAACGGTATTCCTAGATATTTTTCTACTAGCGGGTTGTAAATATTGACTAGTATATTCTTCAAAATCATCGTCGGTTGGAAATTGAAAAGGAAGATATTTTTTAGCAATCAATTCGGCTACTCATCTCCTATGATTTAATTGACTAAATTTAAAAAGGAAAGAAGGGTCATTACCATCGGTTCCCAAACTGGAACCGGTATTTTATCGAGGAAGATGGGTTTGAGAGCGATCATTACCCATCTTGTCTGGATTCTTCTTTATCACGTGGTTGTTGAACGTTCCGTAGCCCCCTCCGTGCTTGAATTTGTAGCTCTTTCCACAGTAGTTGCATGTCACTGTGTAGTCCACATTCGCGTTTGATATTTTCTCCTTTTTAAAATGTACGGAGAAAATATCACTTCGAAGTGTCGAAGCGGATTGGCTACGTGTGTCACTCTCTTGAGTTGGCCGGGCCTCCGGTTGCTCCTCCTCCACTTCGGTTTCGGCAAAGTCGGCGGCGGTTGAAGGTCCGAGAGCGTCCTCCAAATTGGCGTACTCCTCACTCTCAGAGTGAGGAATGTATTGATCGATAAGATCATCGACTTCAACATCTCATGGTGGAGGCATAGGCATCTTTCCTCGGTGAGAAGAACCGACGAAAGAAGAACCTTTTCGAGACATTTTCGATTGAATTGAAATTTGAGAATTGAAAAAAAAAACTTGAGAATTGAAACTTTAGAATTGCAACTTTAGAATTGCAACTTGAGAATTGAGAGAGAAGTGTTGGAATGGTGTGAGGAAATGAATGGGGGGAGGGGGTATTTATAGAAAATTTTGAAAAAAAAAAACCGCATGAACCGGCGGTTAAAATCGCCGGTTCGACCGCCGGTTTACAACGGTCCGCAAATCTCGACTGTTGATCTCCAACGGTCAAGTGATCCTGGAGTGACACGTGTCCAATGGTCATTTTAAAAAAAAAAGGGCGGGCCGATTCGGCCCGGTTTTGAACCGGCGGTTAACCGCCGGTTCCGGCGACAACGGCTCTATTTCGTTGGACTTCGACGACAATGGCTACTTTCGCCGGAGCTCCGGCGGACATGTGTTGTTGCCTCGTTTTTTTCAAAAATAAAAAATAAAATAAACAAAATACTATAAACTGGCGGTTAAACCGCCGGTTCACGGTTTCTAAAAACATAAACCGAAATCGAACCGGCATAAACCGGTTCACGGTTCCGGTTTGGAACCGGAACCGGGTCAACAGTTCGCCGAACCGTTGACCGTTGGTTTAAAATCGGTCGGTTCTAGTTTTCTCGAACCGGTGGGCACCACTACCCCTTATGATATAACATTTTTTTGTGTTTCCCCCTGTGTTAAAAGAAATACACCACTTACACGGGTGGTTTAATAATTTTTGCACGTTTTTCCCTAAATTGTTAATACTAATGATTATGTTTTGAACAGCCGGTAGTATGATAATTGAAAATATTTGGCATTTTTTTCACAATTTTTAATTTTTTGAATTACATTATTGCCACTTTTCATCCATTTTCAAAATATTTTAATATTATTCCTTATATATTTTAATATTTTGGAAACCTTAATTAGAATATGAATTTATACTCCTAATATTTTTTAATATGGAAAATCTAAAATTATGTTTATATCTTTTATTATTAATCTGATAATTTCAAATGTTAATGATGATTTTAAAATATTTATTGTCTATATTTGTAAAGATAGAAAATTTAAAAAAATTACAATTTAAAATGAAAGGGATAACGATAAAAGAATATGGATTATTTGACGTA
Organism: Scutellaria galericulata; assembly: GCA_946896805.1. Classification (NCBI taxonomy): domain Eukaryota; kingdom Viridiplantae; phylum Streptophyta; class Magnoliopsida; order Lamiales; family Lamiaceae; genus Scutellaria; species Scutellaria galericulata. The sequence continues at coordinate 4,032,862 of OX335787.1, read as the reverse complement.
TAAGGGTATAACTGGAAATTTATTACAAAAGTTAATATTTATTTAGTCATTTTATAATCACTTTAATATTTTTTATTCTACTTTGTTATTTTGTCTTATTGAATTTAATTATAGTATTTTAGTAATAATTTTCAAAATTATCAAAATTTACTTTAAGATCTTAATATTTATATATTAAGATTTGATTAAGTAATATTCTTGTTTTATCAATTATTTTTAATTCAAGCATAGTCTTTAAATTTATCAAAATAATTTATATTACAAAAAATTGTAAATAATCAAAATTTATTAGATAAATTTAGATTGTTTTAGACATAGTTTTTAGACGAAACTTACATTACAATTTTTTAAAAATTTGACTAATTTTTTAAAAATTTGTATTTATTATTTACATTTATAAATAATTAATCACTTATATTGGAAATTTCTAATTATCCCTTACATATATATAATTTTTAATCTAATTTTATAGTAATATTTTGATTTTCAATATGTGTTTTAAACCAACCATCATACTTTATTCTAAAAAAATATTGAAAATATTTCATTAATTAGATTGTAGAGAATAATTATTAATTTAAATATATACTTAGTCAAAAAAAATTTCATGTTTCTCCAATGTACAACTTTCTATATAACATATGTTTTATATTCTTATACATGTCATATTTTATACATCTCTCTGAAAAAAAAATTATTAGCTATTTTTATTTTATTCCAATTCTCTTCACATTATATCTCTGTTGGTCCCAAGTGGTCAGAGGTTCAGAGGGGGGGTGAATGAACCTCTATCAAATTTTGCATTTTAAAATTTTTCTGTAAGCAGGTTTCTAATTCTACAGAGAATGCAGCAACTCTCTCGATTCAATAAGCTGGTAGTATGCTATTTCAGCTTACTATCTCGGTTTCATAGTATGCAGCAAAAATCAAAGATATAGTTTCTTTTGAAAAACAGTTTACTTTCCACAAGTATGATTTTATCAGAAACCTTTTAGCAGTATGAGCAAGATAGATACATAAATAAGATACATAAAATGCAACAAATAAATAAAGCAATAAATACCCAAGGGTTTATAGTTGTTCGAATGTGGTGTAATCCTTTTACATCCACTCTTCTCATTCACGCAGGAGGAACTCCACTAGATCAGATCGATTTACAAGTCTCAACTTTACAATCCTCTTTCTAATGAGTTAACCTACTAGAATCAGTAAGATTCCTAGGTAACTTCCCACACAAAGTAAACAACCTTACACAAAGACTAACTATGACGCCACGTTCCTCTTTTAATTGGAAATAGGTCGTCACCTTTTACTTATTTAGGAACTAAAGAAATTATAATTACTTTCTAATATACAGTGGAAGACTTAAAATGAAGACACAAGAACTATATATATATATATTTTAAAAACGTAACATATGTACATATATATCCAAATCTAGTTCGTGTCTCTCCCACATTTCTACGAAAAATGTTCGAACCAAAGACCTACATGAATTTACACAACAAAACATATATATATATATATATATGATAGGATATAAGTCTAGGCCCATAGTTTATCATACTATACATATTTAAACAACATATTGTTCTCAACAGGAAACATTATTCTAGTACAAAAACTTTAAAGAGATAGTAAGAAGTCAGCCCAGCCTTCTACACGTCCACATCATCATCTGCCGGCCCTGAAAAATATAAAAAGCAACATCATGAGACACCTCCGGAGAGGGACCTCAATGGGATAACTTTACTATCTAATACATTGAAACAATTAAACTATTAAGTAAGTAGTACATGTCCTTCGGGTACGCTCACCCTGGACCATACTATAACATAAAAGAATGTGGGAGTCACTCGCCCACTAAACCTTGCTTTCATAGACCAGACACTCTTACCCTTATGGTCGTCGCCCAATAGGGAAGCTACCTACCGGTTATAACTACAAGGCTTCGGCCGTAGATTTCATACATAACTTATTAATTCAATTATCATCACATAGTAGAGAGTAGAAGTTACCCACTTGTACGTTGATTGTGTGAGGATTGCTTTTTGATTCACCAACTGTCTCAAACTACGCTCGACACATGTAACTGTTTAGTCTATTATATCATATAACATGCTTGTGTGTATCTTATCTCTAGGGTATATTAATCTAGGCATAGCCATTTAAAACCTTATTCAAATAAATCACTCTAAAGACATATACTAATAAGATTTTACAATCATTTCTCCAGTATATTATTCGTCATAGTTCATTCAATACATGTTTGACCCTTCTATTAAATTCTAAGTATGATCATATCATACACAAATCATTTAAGTGAGATTTAGAATATAGAATACATCATCATACTTATTATATAATTGTTAAGTACTTAAACTAGCAAATTGAAGGATAAAATGATACATAATTTTGCAACAATTTTAATAACCTATAGGTAATTCCTAAAATCACAAAATTATTTGCATGATCACATATTAGTATCAATTATCATATTCTGAAAATTCACAATTTTTCATAGTGTATATAAATAAATAAAAATAGAATCCTAAACAAGACTTTCACTTGAATTTCAGCTCAAAATCAGTCTATATTGCAAACCCTACCAAATCTTATAGGATTAATGAAATGCTTTCATAATTTTAAAAAAGTCAGAAAACATATCCAAGTATAACATATAAAAATATCAACTGAAAATAATATTCACATAATTAGTTATGAATTTTCTAAGTTAGCAGAAAACAAGGCATAGTGTATGCTGAAAACAGGGTTACTTGCAAAATTTCTTATAAATTTATTTGTACTCCAAAATTCACAAGGTAAATTTTATCCTGTTATTAAGAGTTAGTATTACAACATAGTAAACTATGGGTTATAAATATAATTCAAATAAATAGCTATGAATTTTAAAACTAGACTAAGAACAAGACATGGTCTATGCAGAAAATAGGCTATATTATAAAATTCGGCATAAATCGTACAAGACTCAAAAAAATGCATAATAAATATTTTCACGTACCTATGAACTGTTTCTAAAACATAGTAAAAGATCATACATAAAATCGAAGGATACAATTCAAGAAAATTGTCTGATTCAGACCCAAAAACTGGGCAAAAACTATCTCTGAACAGCTTATCTTAGAAAAATCATAGAAAATGGGGTTTAAATCCAAATCTTCTGAAATTTTACGCACATAGTCTTGACTCAATAAACTTGATGTTGGTAAAAGGATTTAGGCTAATTCAACTTCTACAAGTCTATGAAAAATCTCGAACAGCAGGGAAAATACACACAGTAGCAGTAGCATAAAAATACCTACAGCAGCAGCATAAAATACTTATAGCAGCAGCATACTTACGCAGAGCAACAACAATAAACAGTGGTGGAGAGATGGAGAGAGAAGGCTGTGTATATGTTCTGTCATTCTCTTTTATTATTTTCCCTTTTATTGTCTTTCCTTTCCCCTTTTCACTTCTAAACTAGTTTAGTAGTTGTAGAAACTCACAACCTATGTGTATATGTATAAGCCATGAAGGCTAGAGAGAGAGAGAAGAAAGACGCAGCTAGCTCTTATTAATTTTGTAAACCCATACAATGAGAGATGAGAGAGGGAGTATATATACAGCTTACTCCCTAAGCTAGGCTGCAACAGAAATAACGGCTATAACAGAGGAATGAGAATGGAAGAAGAAACGTGAAAAGGGAAAAACAACTTCATAAGTAGGAATGGGGGGAAAACCAACAGCCCCCCTCAAGTAGGAATGGGGGGAAAACCATCATTCCTAACTTGGAAAGAAGATAGAGAAATCGCATAGGCCCAAGAATCTTAGTAAAAATGTCAGCAAACAAGCCTTGATTTATACCTTTCAATGCTACCAACTGGTTTAAGCTTGACTTTATACACCCATTTACATCCAATGGCCTTTTTACCCTTAGGCAATGTGGTAATCTCCCAAGTATTATTCTTCTCCAAAGCTGATAACTCTACTTTCATAGCTTCTACCCACTCATGTTGATTGGTAGCCTCAGCATAAGTAGAAGGTTCTTTGATGCTAGATACTTGGTTTAAGTAATCCACATATGCAAAATTAAAAACAACATGTTTATGTAAAGATGTATGGGGTGAAGATGAGGCAGTATATGTATGATTTAACATATAATCATTGTGCCAAATAGGTTGATGTTTGACTCTGGATGGTCTAGTGTATGAAACAGTGATTGGCTCATTTGGCAAGGAATGAGTATTGTGAGGAATGTCAGATTGAATTGGTAGGCTACTATCTATACTGGAAGTATCTTCAACAGTGGGAAGAATGGGTGGATCATTAGATGTAGGAAGAGATATAGAATCTGTGTGTAAAGAATTTGAGTAGGGAAACTGTGTGGGGAAAAACTTAACATCTCTAGACACAAGAGTTGTGTCTTGATCAAGATCATAAAGAAGATGCCCTTTCTTTCCTAAGACAAAACTAAGAAAGACACATTTATGTGATCTGCTGGAGAATTTATGCTTGCCAGGATGAATATTTGCTAAGTAAGCCAAGCAGCCAAAAGGATGTATGTGAGTGTACTCTGGTTTATGACCATGCAATACCTCAAAAGGAGTTTTCCACTTTAAGACAGAACATGGAAGCCTATTGACAATGTAAGGCCAGAAGTGTGTAGGTAGATTGGAGCTGAACATCATAGATCTAGCAATGTCAAGGAGAGTCCTATGTTTTCTTTCTACCCTCCCATTTTTTTGTGGAGTATAAGGATATGAAGTTTGATAAATAATACCTAGAGTATCAAAGAAATCAGAACACTAAGATTTGATGAATTCAAGGCCATTGTCACTTCTTATGATTTTGACAGATTTCTAAAACTGTGTAAGCACCATGTGAATGAAAGATTTCAGAATGTTTGGAACTTGACTCTTGTGTTTAAAAAGATATGTCCATGTTGCTCTACTAAAATCATCAAGTATAGTCAGGAAATAAGGAGTATTGGTGATGGATTCTTCTTTGCATGGTCCCCAAACATCAATATGAATGAGATCAAAAGGAGCAGTAGCATTGATACATGAATTCTGAAAAGGAAATCTATGAAATTTGCCCTTGAGACATGATTCACAAGATTTTATTTGCTCAACAGATTCCTGAGTACAAAGAGATTTAAGGAAATCAAGATGTTCTAAGATGCCTACAGAAGCATGTCCTAAAGACTGATGCCAAGTAAGAAGATTGGCTGAATTACATGAAGGAGTATCTAAGACAGAAGCATGATGAACTTTGTTTGAAGACCCTTCCAGTATGTATAGTTTGCCTACCATCTTTCCAACAGCAATGGTTCTTTCAGTAAGGTCATGTAAAAGACAAGTTTGGGAAGTGAAAATACAGTTTATATGTGATGTAATGGTGAGTTGTGGTATGGAAAAAAGGTTATATTTGAAGGAAGGGATATATAGGACATCAGTAAGAATAATATCCTTGTTGATATCAACTTTACCAGTATGAGTAACCTTTATGATGGTTCCATTTGGCAAATGAACAAAAACAGGTTGAGGTAGGATATATATGGAATGCATGATTGTCCTATTGCTACACATATGTCTACTTGCTCCTGTATCTAGTATCTAAGAACCATCACTTATACCTTCTACCACATTCAACAAATGGTAAATATCAGGTATAGAAATACCTGCTGCTGTGTTGACAAACTGCACAAAATCATTGTCATTCATCTCAGCATTTTCAGTAGCTTGTTCTTTTCCTCCAAAAAACTTCTTCAATTCCTGTTGGATCATTCTTGAGATGTCAGTTGAAGTAACTGGATTAGTAGATTTCTTTTCATCCATTACACCTTGTGTACTTTCTGCAGCAGTAGTATAATTTGCATAACCTCCTGAACTCCCTGTTGAACCAGTGTAATTACCATAACCAGCACTCTTTTGCTCTTTGTATTTAATGTACCATTCTGGTATTCCATGTAACTTGAAACACTCTGAAATATCATGACCAGGACCATAACAATGCTAGCAGATGAGCTTAGCCTTCTCCTCCTTAGTCCTTCTAATGAAACCTCTACCAGAACCACCTCTACCATTCATTCTTCTTCCATAACTATTCCTATTCACCATTGCTGCACTTTCATATCCTTCACTAAACATGATATCAGTTGTTTTTTGTTGTTCTACTCTAAGTAGAAGAGAGTAAGCCTTATCCACATCAGGCAATGGTTCCATGAGAAGGATTTGTGATTTAATAGGCTCATATATCTCATTTAAACCCATCAGAAATTGTACTAGTTTAGTCTGCTTCTCAGATTCAACAACATTTCTTCCAATAATGCAATCACAAACAGTAGGAGATTTCAAATTATCAAGTTGATCCCATAGCTTCTGAATTTTAGAAAAATATATCATAATGTTGTCATTACCTTGATTAATACTGGAGATCTCTCTCTGTAGCTTGTAAAGCAATGGTCCATTCGATTGACCATACCGCTTTGCAATTCTCTCCCATAGATCCTTAGCATTTTTGGAGTATACAAAGCTCTCCACAATATCCTTTGAAAGAGAATTTAAAATCCATGATACCACCATATAATCATTCTTCTTCCAAGCTTCATAAGATTCATCAGTCTCAGATGGTTCTGCAATACTCCATTGATAAAACCGAGCTTCGATTTAGCTCCAAGTGCTATGGTCATGGATGTTTTCCATGATAGATAATTGATACCACTCAAAGGATTTGATACCAACATTATCCCTGGATTATCAGAATTTGCTATATGGAAAGCTTCACTCTCAACTGTAGATCTAGAATTGACAGATCCAAATCCATTTCCTCGGCCACCGCCGGTAGTCAATGCCGGCCAACTATTATGAAATTGATTCGCCATCTTAAAGCAAAATGGCTCTTGATACCATGTAGAAACTCACAACCTATGTGTATATGTATAAGCCATGAAGGCTAGAGAGAGAGAGAAGAAAGATGCAACTCTTATTAATTTTGTAAACCCATACAATGAGAGATGAGAGAGGGAGTATATATACAGCTTACTCCCTAAGCTAGGCTGCAACAGAAATAACGGCTATAACATAGGAATGATAATGGAAGAAGAAACGTGAAAAGGGAAAAGCAACTTCATAAGTGTAGAAACAACTTAACCCGGAAAGACAAAAAAAAACCCCTATCCAACAATCACTACAAGAAATTTGAGAATTCGCGATGATAAAATTTGTTATAAAAACACCATTTTTTGTCACAAAAGGTGTTTGGTGACGAAATATTTTCGTCGCAAAGAACATCATTGTAAATGCGTCGTATTAGGTAAATTGCGATGCTATTTGAATTCATCATCTAAAGTCATCTTTTGATGACGCTAAAGGTCATCGTTGCTATATCATCTCATCTATAGTGACAAATAAAGCGTCACATTTGACATCAAATTTTGTCACTAATTACGGTGTTTCGTCACTAAAAGTGTACCTTTACATGACAAATTTAATTTATTATCACTAAAATATTAAATTTTAATAACGATTATCCATTTACTACCAACTTTGTCAAATTTTGGTGACACAATTTTACTCACAATTTGATTAACTAATTTGTCACTAAAGAGTTAAACTTTTATGATGAAACACTACAAGAATTTCGCTGAATCCGTTGTCTTTCCCAGATTTTGAGCGTTGTCGTGACTCGTCATCATGACACATCATGGGTCATGACACGTCACACATCATCACAACACTGACATCAGCGCTAACATCACCAACATCCACTGCAAGAATTTCACTGAATCCGTTATCTTTCCTAGATTTTGAGCGTTGTCGTGACACATCATCATAAGGCACTAACACGTCAGCATGACACGTCACACGTCATCACAACACTGACGTCAGCGCTGACATCACCAACACCAATATTGTGTGTTGTCTGGAAATTGAACCCAGGTGCCCAAGATGGTACTCTAACCACTAGACCACTGGTGCTTCATGTAATAACATCTTGCATGCATTTCTTTTATTTCAATTTTTTTATATTTTTCAATTTTCTATTATCACATAATTTTTGTTATTTTTTATAAAATACCATTACTTATTAATATAAATCATTGATTTCCAATTTTGATATATTAACTCGATTTCAATGGCCAACATATGAATGTTCAAAACCCAAAATGTTAATGCACTCACGATACAATTTTGTTAGTAATAAATTCAAATAATTAATGACAAAAAATAACATCGTCATGAAAATATATTTTTTATGACGTCGAATATTGTCACCAATTATTATTAAAATTGTCATCAATTATTATCATGACAAAAGAATTTTGTCACTAATTAATTGAAATAATTAATGACAAAAAATAGCACCGTCACAAAAATTTATTTTTTACGACATCGAATATCGTCACCAATTATAATTAAAATCGTAACCAATTATTATTGTGACAAAATAATTTTGTCAATAATAATTTAGATTAATTAATGACAAAAAATATCATCGTCATGAAAATATATATTTTTATGACATCGAATTTCGTCACCAATTATTATTAAAATCGTCACCTATTATTATTGTGACGACAGAATTTATGTCGTTATGAAATTTACAAATTAGTGACGAATAAAATTATCAATAGTGACAAAATAAAATTTTGTCACAATTTCTAGTATTTTAATGATGAAAATAACATTTTTCGCCTTTAAGTAACATATTGTGACGATATTTTTATCGTCGCAAAAATATTCATCTCAAAATGTGTGATTTCTTGTAGTGAATGACTAATAAAAGCGTGAAAGTGAGAATAACGCCTTTTAGCTCCTGCGCTTCTTCTTCATACATCACACTCCAGCACAGCCATGCACAACCAACAGTAGTTAATGGAGAGAGGGAGTTTGGGTGGCATGTGGCGTGAGGTGGCTGGAAAAGTTGTGACTAGCATTCTCATGGCCTCTCTCTTAATTTAATCAATGACTTATACATAACTACCTAATTAACATAATATATGTAACATTACACCTTATTTAATTAATTAGGGTGTTATAATTTTACTTGTGTGATGATGAGATATTTTGATACACAATGAATTAGGAATGCATATAAATATATGTGTTTATGATCACAAAAGAGACTAAAATTAATACTACATGCATAATTCATTTTACTAAATAATATTCATCATAAAAAAATACAATTTCCATTTCATGCATGTATGTTCAACATTGCATACTATGTCTTAAGATTTTATTTTAAAAGATATATATTGATACACATTATGATGTATGCATGTGTGTTCAAGTAAAATGATTTATCACATAAAATCACATAAATAGATAATACGTAAAATTACATTAAATAATGCATTCATAGGCACAAACGAGTAAGTTAAATGTCTTAACCTAATATAATCTTAATTCATTTAAACTTATCTATTATCTTATCTTTTATTTTCATCCATGCTTGTTGAGTGAGTTGGGATTGAGCTCGGTTTCCTCCATGAGCAATCCTGCAAAAACCCTTAAAATCTCGAAAGAAATATATGTCATAAAATCTTTAAAATCACCAAGCACAACGTAATTCATAAATCATAACTTTAAGTAATATAAAATCTCATACTTAAATCATTCATAATTGAATGCTAAAAGAAATTTTATAAAATATGTAATGCAGGTTTTCTTGAAAATGGGGTATTCACTAACACTTAGCGAGGATCTAAATCCTACCAACTAAGGACACCGACTTAAAACAACCTAGCACACAGCAAATGGTTAAAAATATATGGTCTTCAAATGGTGTAACTCGAAGTCAGCCTTAATTAATAACTTGAAAGCTTGAAAACTTTGGTTTGGCTGCTTCTGAAGGTTGAGTGACTGAACTGTTAGAAAGCTTGAGAAATGCTTGAGAGAAGATAGCTTAGAATATCAAAGGCTTCAGTATCAGTAGTCTTCATAGTCATCTTCACCTTCTATTTGTACTCATAAGGATATGCTCTTTGAAGAGAAGCATTATCCTTGTAGAAATTCAAATTGATCTTCAAAGACTTCACATTAAATGCGCCTGGAAAAACTAGGAAATAGGGCATGTTCTACTCTGATCTGCATTAATGGCGCCACTCTTCGACAATAGTGCTTTTACAGGTCCTCGGTCCAGATGGAATCACCTCATTGGTTAGGTGCTAACTTCCATCTACCGGATACTTTGTCAATGTAGAAACCTCGTACTGCATTTAACATATTTCTCGTACTGTAATGAATAAGTTAGAATAACTTACAGCTTACTGCTTAGGTTGCAGTAACTGCTCACTGTTCTACACCAGCTTCCTGATCCAGAACAATTTCCTGTTCTAGAATCCTGCAGAAGGCTTCCAGTTCTCCTTACTACTTTCTGTATACTGCTTACTGAATACTTTGTATTCTGTTTATTCTTTAAAACCCGATGGTTGTTCCACATATACTTCTTCAGATAAGAGTCCATTTAGAAATACGCTCTCACATCCATCTAATATACATTGAAGTTCTTATAAGTAGCATAGGCCAGAAATATCCTTATAGCTTCAAGCCTACCAACGGGGGTAAAAGTCTCATCAAAGTCTATGTCTTCTTCCTGGCAGTATCCTTTAGCCACTTATCTTACTTAGTTTCTGACCACAACACTGGTTTCATCTAGCTTGTTCTTGAACATCCACTTCATTCCAATGACTCCTTGATGATCAAGCTTAGGAACCGATCTCCATACATGGTTCCTTTCAAACTCATTCAGTTCTTCCTGCATAGCCTAAATCCAGTTACTGTCTTCAAGAGCTTCCTACATACTCTTGGGTTCAACTTGTGATATGAAACATGTAAATAATGATTCTTGAGGTCTTGATCTTCTTGTTCTAACACCTTCATTGGTTTCCCCTATCACAAGCTCTTTTGGATGGTTCCTGAGTTATGTCCTATCAGGCTCAAAGTTGTAGACTAGTTGTTGAGCAATAACCTGTTCATCAGCAGCATCATGATTACGGTTACTGTTGGACTGCATTATCCTTTCTACTTGCTGTTCAGTATCTTGCGCTACTGTATTCCCAGATGCAGTAACCTATGTACTATTTTCAGTAATCACTTCAGCAGGTATTGGAACTCCATCAATGTATCTTACTGTATGATCCTTGATCTTCATCTTAGATACATCTTCCTTAAGCTTGTCCAATTCAGCACTATCACAGTGTGGTTCATAAAAAACCACATGTATTGATTTTTCCACAATGAAGCTTCTCTTGTTGAAGATCTTGAAAGCTTTGCTTACTGAAAAGTATCCTAGAAATACTCCTTCATCAGATTTTTCATCAAAGGTCTTCAGGTGCTCATTTCCATTGTTCAGAATGTAGCATCTGCATCCAAATATATGCAAATATGAAATGTTTGGAGTAACTCCATACCAAACTTCATAGGGAGTCTTATCATGATCTTTATTGATCAAGCATCTGTTCTGAGTATAGCATGTTGTACTAGTTGCTTTAGCCCAAAATCTCTTTGGTATTCCAGCATCTGTAATCATAGTCCTTACTGCTTCTTTCAGAGTCATGTTCCTTCTTTCTACAACTCTATTCTGCTGAGGAGTTCTTGCTGCAGAGTACTCATGATAAATTTCATTCTCTGAACAATACTTCTCTATAAACCTGTTTGTGAATTTTGTTCATCTCTCAGATTTTATCTTTACAGTGCTTAAGCTCTTCTTGTTATGTACTCTCTTCATGAATTCTGGCAGCCTGTTTTGAGTTTTAGATTTCTTGGCCAGGAAAATGGTTCAAGTAAATCTAGAGTAATCATCCACAATTACCATGGAATACTTCTTCTCACTTACACTGACAAGCTCCACTAATCCAAAAAGATCCATATGCAGAAGATCTAATAACCCATGTGAAGATCTCTGTACTTTGTCTTTGAAATAGCTTCTAACTTGTTTGCCTTTCTGACATGCTCCACAAATGTTCTCTTTCTTGTAATCAACATCTGGTAAACCTCTCACTAGGTTCTTTCTTGCTAACTTGTTGATCATTTTGAAGTTCAGGTGGCTCATCCTTTTGTACCACAGCCAGCTCAGTTCTGGAGTGCTCTTAGTTATGAAGCAAGTTGGCTGCATAGTTGAGTTCTAATCAGCAAGATAGATATTGTCTATCCTGGTTCTAGTAAGCTTCACCTCGTTCGTCTTATTGTCTCTGATCAGACACTTATTGAAGTTGAACTCTACTGAACATCCTTTGTCACATAATTGACTGATACTTAAGAGGTTATACTTTAGCCCTTTGACATATGAAACATCATTGATACTTGCATTGCCTCTGATCAAGCTTCATGTGCCCTTGGTGCTTCATTTGGTGTCATCTCTAAAGACAACCTTAGGTCCTTTATATGGTTGGAAGTCCCTTAATCCAACTTTGTTGCCAGTCATATGTCAGGAGCAGCCGCTATCGATATACCATACATCTCTGCTACTTCCTGGCAACTGTTCTTGTAAGTAAATCAGGTAAATTTAGATACCCATACTAGTACGGGTCCTTGGGGGTTAGTCCTCTTTAGGACCTACACCTACTTGATGATAATTAGTTTATCATTAGCCTTGGTGGTTTTTTTTTCTGTAAGTACCCTTTGCAGGATACTGTTTGTGATGCGTATGTATTGGAGATTTCCAGGTGTTACCTTTCCTGTTTGAAGAAGGTACTCCCATATATCTTTCCAGAGTATGAACTCTTTGGAATCTAGATATGTATGTCTGTCTTGGTATATGAGGGGTAGAAGTTTTGCTGTAACCTGGAAGATTGTTGTATTCTCCTCATACTTGCATCATATTGATTGTGTTGTTTTCTAAGTTTCTATGCAGACTTACTGTCTTCTTCCTGCAGCATGGGCTTCTTTCCCTTATCCACTGCACTAGCTTTGTTCAAGCTTCCATTAATTGGAAGGAGTTCCTAAGTGTAGGAAACTCGGGCTTGAACAAACTTTCCAACATTGGATGTGCTAGCTGCTTTCTGAAAGCTTCTTGCTCAATATTCTAGACCATTTCCTCTGTAGGCATTTTAGGTCTCCAGGATACATTCATGTGCTTTCCTTTTTGATTTGCTATACACATCAATTGTGTTTTGCAAGCCAGTTTTCTCAGCTTCTAATTTAGTGACTAGCAGCTTGAACTTAGAGACCTCAGCTCTGAGATTATTGCATTATGTACTGTAGTACTCTAGGTCCGTAACTTGTTCCTTCAATACAGTATGCTCACTCTTGAGCTGTTGGTTTTCTTCTTTCAATTCTTCATGAGCTAAATTTATTTACTCAAAGTCACTTATGATCTGTCTAAAAGACTGGATCATGTTTAGCTTTTCAAAACTTGAAACATCAAGGGATTGTGAAATTACCTCATTATCTTCTTCATCATCACAATCCTTGGCCATGAGGCACAGTAGTGCTTCCTCATTAGAGGTAGAGCTGCCAGAATAGCTCTCGGATGAGCAATCATCCTTGGCTTCTTCTTTGGTGCTACTTGCTGCCTTTAGAGCTTCAGCTTCACTTATAAGGGCCTTGAGCTTTTGCTTGTCATCCCTCCTCCTTTCTCTTCTCTGCACCCTCTCATCCTCAGTATACTTATGTACTTGAGGGTGGGGGCAGTTTCTGGCGAAGTGTCCAGGCTTCCTACAATTATAACATAAGTCAGAGAAACCTATGTTAGACTGTGGAGTAAGTCTAACCTGGGGACTTCTTTCTGAGGTTTGAGGCTTCTTTCTAAAGTCGTTTCCTTTCTTATTTGTCTTAAGGAACTTCTTGAACTTCTTCAGTAAGAATGTCATTTCCTCCTCAGCATCTTTAGTAAGCACCTCTTTCTCATTGTCTTTTGCTTATTGTTGTTTGCAGTAACTGCATCCTTGGTCCTTGCTACAAGTGTTGTAACTTTGACGCTAAAATCCTCAACCTCTTTTCTTCTTCGATCAATGTCGAATTCGAAAGCCTTAAGATCTAAGAATAGATCAAAAGTGCTCATCGCATTGAGGTCAGAGTGAGATCCTAATTGCGGTTTCCTTGCTCTCATATTCATTGGGTAAAGCTATCAACACTTTCATTTTTTTCTCCTTTTGTGTGTATGTTTTTCCAAGAGATTTAAAATCACTGATGATGGCTGTGAATCTCAAGTCTAGTTTTTCTAAAGATTCTCCAGGCTTCATTTTGAACTGCTCATACAGTTGTGTAGCCTTAGACACTCTATTGTTTTTAGCAAGTTCATTGCCCTCACATATCAACTAAAGCTTGTCTCAAATCTCTTTGGGTGTTTTACAGTTCTTCACCTTGCTGAATGTTCATTTATCTAACGTGAGAAATAGTGCGTTTTTTGCTACATTATCCAAGTTGGCCCTTTTTCTCTCATCAGGTGTGTATTCATGTCTAGCTTTGACAATGTACTCAGGTGATGGAGTAGTTCTCCTGTAGGTAAGTACTGCTGCACGTGGGGTAGGTTCCGGTACCCCTACGATGTCTTCGTCAGTGGTTGTTGTGCCCTCGATCTCTCCAGCTGCTGATGCCTCAGCTGCTGCAGCTTCCTCAATATGCACTTGCTTGCGGTAGTCTCTCCTAAAGATAAGGTTAGGTTTGACTATTACTGGTTGTCCCTCAGTGATCACGTACCACATCTCATCGTTCATGGCCGATAAATGGGCTTCTATATGTATCCGCTAGTCATCGTACTCATCTATAGAAAACATTAGGAGTTTATGGTGTGAGAAATTCATGCTTATGCTAAAAACGATGAGTTTTGGTCTTGAAAAAGGAAAATAGTTTATCCAACATAAATGGGTGGATCTAGGTAGGTTATCAGTCAAGTTAGCTTTAAATCCAACTCGCTCTGATATCACTTGTTGGTCCCAAGTGGTTAAAGGTTCAGAGAAGGGGTGAATGAACATCTATCAAATTTTGTGTTTTAAAACTTTTCTGTAAGCAGGTTGCTGATTCTACATAGAATGCAACAACTCTCTCGATTCAGTAAGCTGGTAGTATATTGTTTCAGCTTATTGTCTCGGTTTCACAATATACAGCAGAAATCAAAGATAAAATTTCTTTTGAAAAACAATTTACTTTCCACAAGTACGATTTTATCAGAAACCTTTTAGCAGTATAAGCAAGATAGATATATAAATAATATACGTAGAATGCAGTAAATAAATAAAGTAATAACTCCCAAGGGTTTATAGTGGTTCGAAGGTGGTGTAATCATTCTACGTCCACTCTTCTCCTTCACACAGGAAGAACTCCACTAGGTCAAATCGATTTACAAGTCTCAACTTTACAATCTTCTTTCTAACGAGTCAACCTACTAGAATCAGTAAGATTCCTAGGTAACTTCCCACACAAGGTACAAAACTCACACAGAGTAAACAACCTTACACAAAGACTAACACTTAGCGAGGATCTAAATCCTACCAACTAAGGACACCGATTTAAAACAACCTAGTACACAACAAATGGTTAAAAGTATATAGCCTTCAACTGGTGCAACTCGAAGTCAGCCTTAATAACTTGAAAGCTTGAAAACTTTAGTTTGGCTGCTTCTGCAGGTTGAGTGACTGAACTGCTAATTAGAAAACTTGAGAAATGCTTGAGAGAAGATAGTTTAGAATATCAAAGACTTTAGTATCAGTAGTCTTCATAGTCATCTTCACCTTCTATTTATACTCGTAAGGATATGCTCGTTGAAGAGAGACATTGTCCTTATAGAAATTCAAATTGATCTTTATAATCCTTGCATTAAATGTGTCTGGAAGAACTGGGGAATAGGGCATGTCCTATTCTGATCCGCATTAATAGCGCCACTCCTCGGCAACCGTGTTTTTACAGGTCCTCGGTCCAAATGGTATCACCTTATTGGTTAGGTGCTAACTTCCATCTACCGGATACTTTGTCAATGTAGAAACCTCATACTGCAATGAATAAGTTAGAATAACTTACAGCTTACTGCTTAGGTTGCAGTAACTGCTCATTGTTCTGCACCAGCTTTCTAATCTGTGTTTGCTTTCTGATCTAGAACAGTTTCCTATTCCAGAATCTTGCAGAAGGCTTCCAGTTCTCCTTACTGCTTTATGTATGCTGCTTGCTAATTCTGCTTGCTGATTCTGCTTACTCTTTCTGCTTACTGATCTTCCTTGTTGAAAATCAGTCTTCGAAACTTCTTCATATGCAGAATCCTGCTAACATCAGTATACTCCATCTTTCTGATTTTTACATCTTTACAAAATACAACTCAGAGAAAGATAAACTTATCAAGCTAAAATCCACTCAAATAATGTGGAAAAATGGGGTATTCTAACTTCATATACAAAACTATTTGTCTCATCAAAATCTTAACAGAAATATCCTAACAATCTCCATTAACTTCGTTATATATTTTTTAAAGACAATGAATGCTACGCACAATAGTTTTTTTTATCAAATGTAGAGCTTTTATTGGATATCTTCATGACATCAAATAAATTGTTTACTAAATATATTTAGTTACTTATCTAAATATTTTGATATTTTTTTCAACATTGTTATGACTCATTAGTTTAATGGTTCTACCTATACTTAACACAATTTCATCTATCTTCTAAGTCTTTGAGTAAATATATCAATGAATTTTCTAACAATTGGTCACATTTGTTAGTTTTCATAAAATATTAAATTAGATTAGATAGTCATTTAATTTCAATTTCTTCAAGTCACTTTTATTCCTCAATGCTACTATTTTGGTGATCAGATATGATATTTTTCCTAAAAGATTTTAAGGATATTTCTTCCATAATTAAGTTCATTAGTACTTTATTTCTTCCACATAATTAAGATATATATACTCTTATTATATATATCAATTCGAATTAAATATCTAGTTTTATATTCTATCGTCATTGTTGTTATTTTATAAATATCATTATACCCTTCTATAATGTCAAATATTTTATAAAAGTTTTTTAAATGATTTTGCCCTTATCTTATATTTATATTTAATAGGAGCATCTAAAGGTCTCTTAAGCACATTTTAAATCATTTTAAACATATCTTTCAATTTTCCCGTCTTTTGTTGTCACTGACAATATTCTCTCTAATGCAATTGTTTTAGTATCCTGCATAATTATTGTATTGTATTAACTCGCCATCTTAACATTCTTATTCCTATGATTCTTAGTGTTATGTTCATATTCATATATTTACTATCAATCACTCTATTTTATACTATAAACCATGTTTTATTATTATTTTATAAAAAATTTCTTTTAATTTTAGATATATTTTACATCAATAAAGTATAGAAGACACATTCCTATTTGTTTCAATAAATTTAAATATAGGTGCAATATCTTAAATAATTTCCACATAATCTTTAATTACAGATCATTAATATTTATAAATATAATTGATACAATTTTCACATTTATCTTGTTGTTACATCTATTATTATTAAAGTGACATCTCATATATTATATTTATGTGCGGTTTAATGCATAGAACCTCCTTGGGTTTTGAAACGTCAGTGTCAATCCCCCATCTATTAAAAGAATGATACCATTTACATGTAGAATATTAAATACTTGACATACACTCCATTTTTTTAAATTGGATCTAATGCCGTTAGATTGTGTCTTCAGTTCCCGTTATACCCATAAAATAGAATTATATTTTAATTAAAAAAAGATTTATTTGAAAAAAAGAAAAAAAAAAAAAAAAAAAAAAAAAAAGAGGAGAACAACACTTGCGCGGTGCCCTCCATGGTAAATCGAGAAGATCATTAGTTCCTCTTCTTTTTTTATTCTCTGAATGATGATGTAAGATATGAAAAATAAGAGACTTCTTCCATTCTATTGGTTGTAGATCGTTGTTGCCTGGATCTCTTCTCAAAGCTTTTGATTTTCGTAAAAAAGAAGTTAAAATTAGAGAACCTAAATTGAATGAAAATCACAAATTAATATATTATAAGAATGCTAATATCATAGGGATTAAAACCCCTAAATCAATTTGTGTAATTGTAAGCTTAAATGAAAACTCAAGAAAATGAGATTTGTTTTGAAATTTCGATCATGTTTTGATAAATTTGACTTAAAATCGAATGATTTTTTTGTAAATTGATATGAGGTTATGTTTGGGCTTGAGTAGATGATCATTTTGGTACAAATTTCACGTATTCTGGTTGAGAAATGAGAGAAATCAAAATTTGGAGCTTAGTGGACAATAATGGAATTTTCCAATGAGAGGTGGCGGCAGCGACGTTAATATTTGGTTATTTTAAGCAATGTTTTCTGAAATTTTTGAAGGAAAAATGTTTATAGAATGATTTGGATTCATTTTGAGATATTTCACAAGAAAAAAAGAAATTTTGGTGTTTATTGATGGTGGTCTTATAACACCCTAATTTAATCCTTAACTAGTATTTAATTAAGAGTTAAATTTTTATTTTTTTTAAACCATGCATAAGAATTCCGGTAGAAACATTATTATAGGTGCATATTTATTTCTTAGCCCAAAGTATGAGAATAAGTATAGTTATAGCCTTGGCCCATTTCAAATAAATGGAATTGGATCCATTAAGTGAAGAAGACGGAACTTGGCGCAATTTTTATTTCATTCTTTCCTGAGATGCATGGTTTCTCCCCAGAAGTATAGATAAACTTGGACAGACTTTAGTATATTTTTGGACCAAAGCGAATTTTTCGGAGCTCTTCATGAATTCGGAAGCCTCCACCGGTAAGAGGCGGCGAAAGCCGCACTCACACACACACACTCTCTCTCTCTCTCTCTTCTTTTCTCCACCTTCGTCGCTCTCTACTTCCCTCTGTTGGTCGTCATTGTCGATTGTTGAAGTCTGGGCTTCTTTGCATAATTGAATCAATGTAGAAATGGAAGAAAAGAAAGAGGGATGAAGAAAGATAAGGTTGTTTAGTTGTGGATTCATGAGTATTGCTTATGTTATATATACAAATCAAGATGGATAGTGTTTCTTGAGAGGCCCACCAAAAATATATAAATTGAAACGTCCATGAAATCAGATTCAAGTTGTAATCTATGTAGTCGATTCTATTGTGTGTAGACTTTTGCTTTGAAATTCAATGGTAATTTCTCTGTTCCATTGATGGTGAAACAAATATAATAAATTAGATATGATCTAGGGGTCTTCATCCAAATGTCTATTTTTCTGATAATTACAATTAATCCCTCATAATTTGAAATGAATTAAGGTCCTAAATTTAATTTTGGACTTGTTAATTAAACATCTCATATTGTAAAAAATAGCTTAATGACCTAAATATAATTTAACCCATAAACAATTAATTGAACTTATGTAAAATTAGGTATTTGATCTCATAATTTAAAAATGATTCAAGGGCCGTAACTTACCCAGATAAAGCTTGAACAACAAGCGATAAACTTCCCTTAACCAAAATGAAAAAAGTAAGCTCAAAAAACAATCAGCCTCAAGGACATTTGGAAAATCAGCAGCCCGCAAACACATATAAGCACATTCCAAGAATTCTCTAACTCATATATTAAATAGACACGTTCTTTACCAATATGGACATGCCTACGGATAAGGTCGTAATTTATTTATTAGTGAACTCAGATTATAAATTTATAACTAGATAAGTTACTAAGACCTTTTTAAATGTTTGATGTAGGAAACAAGAAAAGATGAACTATCTAGACTTGCACGGCAACTTATGAATAGACGCTTCAATTTTTCCTAAGGTGGGGGTAAATCTCTAAATTTACTTTTACAAAATTCATACTCTTGAATATGTGATCTTTATGAATATATGATATGAGATTGCTTTTGTTATATGCCAATATGATTGTTATCAAAATGTGAATGTTGTACTATGAGCTTATTATGTCAATGTGAAGAATGATGTGGTTAAATGTGTAACGGATTGTGAAGTTAATACATGCATATGTGTTAGGATGTTTATGTTAGATTTTGATGAGACAAAAACATGATGTAATAGGGATTTAGAGTACCCCATTTTTCCATTATGTTTATATGGAAGTTTAATGTTTTTTCTTAAGCATCTACCCAAGTTGAAGAATGGAGTATTGCATTTAGCAAGATGGAGGTTACTGATAGCAGCAGGATTCAGGAAGGAATTGCTATCGGATACTGTGTTTAGTAAGCAGCAATATAGTAAGCAGTTAGAACAACTGGGAGTGTTCTGCAGGATCGGAACAAAAAGCAGCTGGAGATCAGTAAGCAGTCACTGAACAGTAAGCAGACATGAAACAGAAAGCTGGCTCAGTACTGAAAGTCAACACTACACTCAAATCAGGAAGTAGGAAGACAACATGAGTTATTATGCAGTACGAGGAAGATTTAAGCAATACGAGGTTTCATCTTGTCAATAGAACCGGTAGATAGAAGTGATAGAAGAACCCATGCCTCGATGACATGTTGACGGACAACCTGGAAGAAGCCCGATGCCGAGGAGCGCCGCATTTAATGCTCTGCAGAGTAAGATAAAAACTCTTCCCCAATTTTTTCCAGAAGCATTTAATGCTAGAGTAGAGAAGATCAATTCGGATCTAGAAATTTCAAATTCAAATGGAGTGTGTCTCTCTTCAATGGACACATTTTCCTACACGTATTTAAGAAAGAAGAGTTGATTGTAGAAACTACTGAAACGTTATCTCTCGAATACTCTCACACAAAAACTTAAGTTTCTCTCAAGCTTTCAGTCACTCAACCTTATTGTGAAGCAGCCAAGCCGACGAGCTTTTCACAACTTCAAAGATTTCAAGGCTAACTTCGAAGCACTAGTTGAAGACCTATATACTTTTTATCCTTGTGTTGTGTGCTAGGTTGTTTTATTTGGTGTTCTCACTGGGAAGGATCTAGATCCTCACTGAGTTTTAGTCTTAAGTGTTTTAAGCCTTTTTAACTCTGTGTGAGTTTGTTGAAACCTTGTGTGGGTTGGCCTAAGGATCATTCTGATTTTTGTAGGTGTTAGCTTGATAGGTGTTAGTTTGTGTAGACAAGTCTTGTAAATAAAACTTACCTAAAGAAGTTCCTCCTTAGAGAAGAAGTAGAGAGGACGTAGAAGGATTACACCACCTTCAAACATCTATAATCCTTTGTGTGCTTTTATTGCTTTATTATTTGTGTGTTGCATTATATATTTGCTCATTTTGCATTTCAAAGTTTGAGAAAATCATGTCAAAAGGAAAACGATTTTCAAAAAGGAAACTCTATTAGTGTATTTTCCGCTGCATACTAATCTCTGAAACAATAAGCTGAAACAACATTCTGTCAGCTTACTGATTCTGTGCGTTTGTTGTATTCTGCTGTAGAATCCAACAATGATACATCAGAAAGTTTAAAAAGTTAAAAATTTGATAGAGGTTCATTAATAGGAGAATATGATGATTGGAGGATACGTATGGAGGCTCATCTCTCAGTCATGCATGATGAAATGTGGTATCTAATTACTGAAGGACTACCAATGATTACCAAACCAAACCCAGCATTGGGAAGAGAGCTAGGAGAATGAGAAAGAGTCGAGGCTGAGACGGTTACAATAGAAGCAGTAGCAGCAGTAGTGGGTGACGTAGAAACAACACTCGAGGAAGCTGTGAGTGAAGATGATGATGCTGATAGAATAAGACATAGACCTCGAACAACTCGACATGACCCCAAGTTAATTAGCTAATGTGTAATGTTATATATATATATATTGCTAATTAATTAACTATGTATTAGAATTAATTAATTAAGCTTAAGAATTAATTAATTAAAATTATATGTTGCTAATTAATTAACTATGTATAAGAATTAATTAAGTGATAATTTTAATTAAGCTAAGAAGTAATTAATTAGGTGATAATCTTAATTAAGTTAAGAATTAATTAATTAAAGCCTAAGTAGTTAACTAAGTATAAGAAATGGATTAAATAAATATTACATAAGAAATTTATAATTTGTATAAATAAATAATTAGCATACTAGTTGCAAGTCATCACTTTTTTTTTCTAGCCACACGCCACCTCACTCTCCCTCTCACCCCAAAAACATACCGCACACCTCTTCAACTAGCTAGGTATGAAAGGAAGGAAAGTAAAAAATAAAAAGGAAAAGAAAAGCAGGAGAAAGGAAAAGCAACGGGAAAAGAATGACAGTTTCACCAAAAATTATCCCCAGGTCTCTCTCTCTACCGATTCTCTTTCGCTCTCTCTCTATTTCTCCCCAACCTGCTGCTGCTGCTACTTTCTTCTCCGCTGGTTTTGCCGCCGCCGGGAGTCGCCGGCGCAGGGTGCGCCGGCGTGTGGGCTGTCGACCGCCGCTGGGAGCAGCGGCTGGTGTTGGGCACCGCGCTGGGAGCGTCTGGTGCGCGTCGGGAAAGGTCTGGGCACTGGGGACGAGGCTGCGTGCGCGTCGGGAGCGCTGGGCGCCGGAGACAGGGCTGCTGGTGCGCTGGGCTGGGCGATGGATGCTGGTTTGCTGAGTGCTGGGCGACACGGGAGCGCTGCTGGGCGCTGGGGCGAATGCCGGGGACGGCGCCAGGTTTGTTCTGAGGCTGGTCGACAGCCACCTTTCGTGTTGTGTTTGGTCGAGTTGTAGTGTAGCTATGGGTGTGTTTACGGGTCGTCTAGATAGGTGGTAGTATGGTGGTCAGTTGGGTGTGAGTCGCCGGCGACGTGGGTCGCCGGAGTCGGTGGTAGCAACAACGGAAAGGGGCTAATTGGAGCAGTTTTGGGGTGATGGAAAAAGGGGTTTTTCTTTTATGTTTGCAAGGGTTATTTTTATATGTTTAGCATTACTTTGCAAATTGCAATTCAAATTCAATCCTTTTAGTTTGGCAAAGATTATTTTGTACTCTACAAGTTGATTTTAGCTTTGCAAATTGAAAGCAACTTTGCAAGATTGAAATATTTTACAAAATTGATTTAATTTCGCAAGAATAAGTTGCTTTGCAAAATTAGTTTATTTCGCCAAGTTAATCTAATTTCGCAAGATTCATTTTGTTTTTGCAAGATAGATTGTTTGGCAAGGTTGATTCATTTGGCAAAATTGATTAATTTTATTTCAAGATTTATTTATTTGTAAAGTTGATTCATTTAATCAAGATTAAAATTTCTTCTTGCAAGTTAAAGTTTCATTCTGCAAATTAAGTCGGTCCTTGCAAATTCAATTTCCTTTCCCTTTACAAGTCTTCGTTAGCACCAAAGCTCGTTTTCCAGATAGGGCGGGTGCTCTCGGGCCAGCACTGGGGACCAGCGCCGGGGGCAAACGCCAGGGGCTGCTGTCCTGTTATTGATGCTGCGCGCAGGCAGCGCTCGACTTGCCGTTTCAGGCACTTACAGGGATGGGATTAGAAAACTGTTTTTATGGCATATACTAGACTGTATGGGGAAGGTCTCCACCAAGTTTGGTGGCCATCCGAGGTCGGACGACCGAGGAATAATTTTACGAAGTTGGGGCTGCATTTCTGCACCCGAACCGGAAATAGTCGCGGAGCAAAAGGTCTTAATAAAGGAGTTTTCTAAAACTGTTTTATGGGGTGTTCTTTAGTGTGCTGAGAGCATTCCTACCAAATTTCACCTTAAGGCGAGTCCGTTTGAGGGGCCTAAGATGCATCGGGACACAGGGTGACAGTGCAGTGTGTAATGGTTAATTCAGCCTTTTGCAAGGGCAATTCCCAAACGATCGAAAGTCGGATGGGCTTGAGATTTCACGGAGGAAACGCAGACGAAGGACCCCGTTAATTCTCCGGAACGTAGTAGTTTTCCAAGAGACCACTTGATTGGGGCGAAGGAACGAACTTAGGATTTAAAGAGTCGAGCTTCACGAGGGTTATCACCGAACAAGGTGGGGGTAATTTCTAAACTTCCATATTTAAGATTTTAAGTGAGTTTGAAGTGAAGTTATGTGCCTATGTGAAACGTATATGATTATTTTACGAAGATTGCATTTTATGCTTTACTACGAGGTGCAACGACAGTGTGCTATTTGCAAAGTGAATGAGTGGAATTATGATGAAATGTAGTGAAGGTTATGGGGGAAGAGTTAATTGCAAAACACATCCTATAACTTATACCCAGTTCCATCTGTAGTCCTTTATCTTTTTACTTTATCAATTTTAGTCCTTTTAACATTTTAATTGCTCAATTTTGGTCCTTTAACTTTTTACTTGATCAATTTTGGTCCTTTGTCTTTTTTACTTTATCAATTTTGGTCCTTCAAATTGGGGAAAATGATTTGAAAAACCCCCAATTTGAAGGACTCATGTGCTGTGCACATGCAATTTCTGGCGAAAAATTCAAATTTCGACCCAGATAGGACCAAAATTGAGCAATTAAAAAGTTAAAGGACTAAAATTGAGCAATTAAAAAGTTAAAGGACTAAAATTGAGCAATTAAAAAGTTAAAGGACGAAAATTGATAAAGTAAAAAGATAGAGGACTACAGATGAAATTTGGTATAAGCTACAGGACGTATTTTGCAATTAACTCTATGGGGGAATTCATGTTCTCATTTATGTGACCAAGTGCTATAATGTGAAGATGTTGGATGATGTGAGCTGGGTATGAATACATTGTAAACATGACATTATGTGCTTGATATGTGACAAAAGTGAGAGTGAAATGTTTGCAAGATGAGTGAAATTGTTGTGTGTGATGTGCTTGCAAGGTGGCTCAGTTCCACACTAACTCTACGGTGGCTAAAAACCACATTAACTCTACGGTGGCTAAGAACCACAAAATGTTTTCCACAGCGGCTAAGAATCGTATTTTCAAAAGGCGGCCTTAAAATCGCATTTATGTGATATTGAGTGATATGTTTACATTTGTTAGATATGTAAAAATGGCGGCATGTGCCGCAAGACAAAAATGTTTTCACGGCGGCTCAGAACCGCAAAGTTTTCCAAGGCGGCTCAGACCCACAACTATGTGCTTGATGAACTATATGTCTATGTTACCTGTTATGTTTTAAATGCTCACAAGTCCCACCCCACTGAGTGTCTTCATACACTCACCCTTTTTTATGTTAAAATGTTTTCACCTTAAGCAATCAGTGAGCGTGGTGTGCAAGTGGTGGATGCTAGTAGCCGATGTTCTACAGATTACGAAAAAGTTTTACTGGATTTGAAAGAAGTGTTGTATTATTTAATTGTATAGAAAGTGTTCTTGAAACCTTTTTGGGGAAAAATCTATTCTGCAAAGCTGTATAGTTTAGTTGTATAATTATAAAGAAAAATATTTTCTTCTGCTGTATATGATTCATGTTTTATAAAATAGGGATGTTCGAAATCACTTATCTTTATTTGCAAGTTTAAATTACCTTATAAGGTGTTGTCACATAGGATGGGAGTTTCCTTTTCTGTTATGCCATAGTCCTTCAATTGTTGTTGTATCCATAAGATTTGTGCACAACAACTTCCTGCGGCTACATACTCAGCTTCAGCTGTTGACGTTGCAATAGATGTTTGATTTCTGCAGAACCAAGATACAAGTCTCTGTCCAAGAAACTGGCAGGTTCCACTTGTACTCTTTCTATCTATCTTGCAACCTGCGTAATCAGAGTCAGAGTATCCTTTGAGGTTGAATCCTCCTTCCTTAGGATATCATAAACCAATATCTTGAGTACCTTTTAGATATTTGATAATCATTTTTACTGCTGCAAGATGTGATTCTTTAGGAGATGTTTGAAATCTTGCACACTCCAACTGCAAAAACTATGTCTAGTCTGCGTGCTGTGAGATATAGCAGACATCTAATAAGTCTTCTATATTTGGTGACTTCCACATCTTTTCCATCTTCATCTTTATCCATGCTGATAGTGTGGCCATATGTATACTTACTGATGATCCTCTTTCCATACCAAGTTTCTTTATCAATTATTTGGTGTACTTGGCTTGATTGATGAAAGTTCCATTTTGAAGTTGTTTCACTTGCAAACCAAGAAAGAAACTTAGTTCTCCCATCATGCTCATTTCAAACTTGCTTTTCATAAGTGAGGAGAACTTGGAACAGAGTTCTTTGTTTGTTGATCCAAAAATGATGTCATCAACATAGATCTGTACAAGCAGTATGTTGTTTTCATCCAGTATCCTGAAAGAGTCTTGTCTACTGTTCCTTTCTGAAATCCATTTTCTAGAAGATATAGGGACAGTGTGTCGTACCAAGCTCTGGGTGCTTGTTTCAGTCCATACATCGCTTTCTTCAATCTGAATACTTTATCTCTTATATGTTCTTCAAAATTAGGTGGTTGTTCCACATAAACTTCCTCTAATAGAAGTCCATTCAGGAATGCGCTCTTCACATCCATCTGATAAACTTTGAAGTTGTTGTGAGCAGCATAGACCAGAAATATCCTTACTGCTTCAAGTCTTGCAACAGGAGCAAAGGTCTCATCAAAATCTATTCCTTCTTACTAGCAGTATCCTTTTGCAACCAATCTTGTCTTGTTTCTGATTACAATACCAGATTCGTTTAGCTTGTTTTTAAATACCCACTTGGTTCCAATGACTCTTTGATGCTCAGGCCTTGGAACTAACTTCCATACTTGGTTCCTTTCAAAACCATTCAGCTCTTCTTGCATTGCCTGAATCCAATTGTTGTCCTCAAGTGCTTCTTCAACACTCTTAGGTTCTACTTGTGAAATGAAGTAAGTGAATAGTGATTCTTGAGGTCTTGATCTCCTAGTTCTCACTTCTTCGTTTATGTCTCCAATCACAAGTTCTCTTAGATGATTCCTGAGCTATGTTCTATCAGGCTCAAAGGTGAATGTGGGTTGCTGATCAGTAGTTTGTCGTTCAGCAGCATCCTGTATTTGATTACTGTTTGTCTGCTGATTCCTGATTGCTTGCTGATCAACATTTATTGTTACTGCATTTCCTGGTGTAGTAACCTGTGAATTACTTGTTGTAACTTCTTCAGCAGGTACTGGAATTCCATCAATGTATCTTACTGTCTGGTCTTTGATCTTTATTTTGGATACATCTTCTCTTAGTTTCTCCAGATCAGCAGTATTGCAGTGTGGTTCATCAAATACCACGTGAACTGATTCCTCAATAATCAAGCTTCTTTATTGAAGATCCTAAAGGCCTTGTTTGCTGAGGAGTATCCCAAAAATACTCTTTCATCAGATTTTTCATCAAAGGTCTTTAGGTATTCTTTTCCATTGTTTATAATGTAGCACCTACATCCAAAGATGTGAAAGTATGAGATACTAGGAGCTTTCACATACCATATTTCGTAGAGAGTCTTGTCCTGATCTTTTTTGATCAGATATCTGTTCTGCATATAGCATGTTGTGCTGGTTGATTCAACCTAAAATCTCTTAGGTATTCCAGCATCGGCAATCATTATTCTAGCAGCTTCCTTCAGAGTCTTGTTTCTTCTTTCTGCAACACTATTCTGTTGTGGAGTCCTTGCTGCAGAGTACTCATGACAAATTCCATTCACTGAACAATATTTCTCAATAAACTTGTTTGTGAATTCAGTTCCTCTGTCAGATCTTATATTTACAATGCTTAAGCTTTTCTCATTCTGCACTTTCTTCATGAATTCTGGAAGTCTGGCTTGGGTTTCAGATTTCTTGGCCAAGAAGACGGTCCAAGTGAATCTTGAGTAGTCATCCACTATTACAAGAGAATATTTCTTCCCACTCACACTAATAGGCTCCACTGGTCCAAATAAATCCATATACAGAAGGTCCAGTATCCTATTTGAGGATCTTTGAACTTTGTCTTTAAATGAGCTTCATACTTGTTTTCCTTTCTAACAAGGTCCACAAACACTTTCTTTCTTGTAAGCAACATCTGGTAGTCCCCTGACTAGGTTCTTCCTTGCTAGCTTGTTGATTGTTTTGAAGTTTAGGTGACTCATCCTCTTATGCCATAACCAACTTATCTCTGGGGTGCTCTTTGCAATGAAGCAGATTGGTTGTAATGTTGAGTTCCAATCAGCAAGGTAGATGTTGCCTCTCCTGGTTCCAGTAAGTTTAACCTCATTTGTTTTGATGTCTCTGATCAGACACTTGTTGTGATTGAACTCCACTGAATGTCCTTTGTCACAGAATTGACTGACCGCGCGTCGCAACGCGATAAAATTATTAATTCCTTCCTAACCCAACCAATTAGTAGCTAGGACAAGTAAGATGTCGATCCCACGAGAAGTGATGATTAACTATGTCATCTATATTTAATTCAAATAAATGACAAATTATGGGGGTTTTAAGATTGGTAAATTACCACTAAATAATTATGACACTAGAAAACAAATTAAACAAGAAATCAATATGTAAAAAGCATTCCAGTTAATAGTTCAGTTATCCCCCAATTTCAATTATATCTTAATTAATGTAACATCCCTCTCTCAGATTATCATGGAATTATCACCCCTAATCTAACAACAAGCTCTGTTAAACCGAATCGTCTCTTAAGATTAGTTAAATTAGGATAAGATCACTAATTAACCCTATTTAATTGAATAACCTAGAACAATCTCTCTAGATTTAATTCATTAAATGCATTAATCACCAAGACGATAGGATGAACTAGACTCCGAATATACAAGCTCGATTCGATAATCTAGGATTATGCTACCCTGGAGATGCACGACCTCTAGTTTACAACTTATGAAAATTAAATCACAACAATTACGATTCATGATCTAAAATTCTAGCAATCAATTATCAATTACTTAACCTAGGTG
Source organism: Scutellaria galericulata (assembly GCA_946896805.1). Classification (NCBI taxonomy): domain Eukaryota; kingdom Viridiplantae; phylum Streptophyta; class Magnoliopsida; order Lamiales; family Lamiaceae; genus Scutellaria; species Scutellaria galericulata. The sequence goes on along the minus strand of OX335787.1, from coordinate 4,004,175 downwards.
GCCAATCCAAATTAAGCATCAACAATCGAAAACGTTCTGCACATATAACACAATCAATTCCAATCAAATATCGAGAAGGGGAAACGAGATTAATTAAAACATAAAAGAAATATGGGTTCAAACATCCTTGCTAACCGGAGTTGAAAGATTAGCCGAGCATCCTTAACATCGAATCCACCAAAACAATTGTCATCTCTATCCAAAATAATCTAGAAAGAAAATAAGAAATATATGTTTTTCTCCCTAATCTAATCTCTCCCCTCTGAATTATTCCTCAGGCTACGTGAACAGTGTCAAAATATAGAGAATATGGAAAAGTGCATTTTCTTGAAGAAAAAGCCAAACTAAATTAAGATCTTCCCCTCCAATTTCGGCAGCTGTGTGGCTTTTCTCCTTAAACCCCAAGGATTATGGGCCTTCCTCCAATCTCTTAAGGCCAAAATTAGTCTTTTTTAAATTTCTTGGGCTTTGGAAATTAAGTTAGGCCCAATTGACTTCTCCTCGTCCCATGATCATCTTCCTCGACTCCAAAATACTTCAAAACTCCTAAAATAATTAAGAAAATAATATATGAAGTATTCGAAGACAAAAAACACATATTGGTATAGAAACGGTGCATTCAATCATCTAAAAGATTATAAAATCACAAAAAATGCCCTTGATAAAATGCACCTATTTCCTACTTATCATTGGCTGATACTTAGGAGGTTATATTTTAGTCCTTTGACATATGAAACATCATTGATACTTGCGTTGCCTTTGATCAAGCTTCACGTACCCTTACTGAGTCCTTTGGAGTTATCGCCAAACACTACCTTTGGGCCTTTGCATGGTTGGAAGTTTCTCAATCCGGCTTTGTTGCCAATCATATGTCTAGAGCAGCAACTATCAATGTACCATTCATCACTGTTGCTTTCTAGCAACTGTACCTATAAGTAAATCAGACGGTTTTAAGTACCTATATAAGTACGAGTCCTGGGGGGTTAGTGTCTTTTGGAACCCACATCTGCCTTATAGTAATTAATTTACCAGAGGCAATGTTGGTTCTCATTCTATAAGTGTTCTGGGAAGGGTACTGTTTATTAGCTTGATGTTTCCAGGTCCTATGCTTTCTGTTTGTGAAAGGTATTCCCTTATACCTCTCTTGAGTGTAGACCTGTTGGAACCTTAACATGAATGCCTTGGTTATCAGAAAGTGAAGCTCTTGTCCTAACTTAGAAAACTGCTGCTTTCTTCTCTTACTGACAGCATATTGATTATACTGTTTTCTGAGATTCCTTGCAGACTTACAATCTTCCTCCTGCTGAGGGAGTTTCTTCCCTTTATCCAGATTACTTGTTTTGTTCAAGCTTTCATTCATTAGAGTAAGCTCTTGAGTAAAAGGAACTTGAGCTTGAACAAATCTTCCAGCTTTGGATGAGCTGGCTTCATTTTGAGAAATACTAGCACAGTATCCTAGACCAATCCCAGAATTGGTGATCTGAGTTCTTTGAATACATTCATGTGTCTTCTTTGCTGATTTGCTATAAACACTAATAATGTCTTGTAGTTCAGCTTTCTCAGTTTGTAGCTTAGTGACTAGCAGTTTAAATTTAGAGACCTCAGCTTTGAGTTTATTGCATTGTGTACTGAAATACTCCAGGTCAGTAACCTGTTCTTTCAGTACCATCTACTTACTCTTGAGCTGACGATTTTCCTCTTTAAGTTCTTCATGAGCTGAATTTATCTGCTCAAAGTCACTCATGATCTGTCTAAAAGACTGGATCATGTTAAGCTTTTCAGAACTTGAAGCATTGAGAGATTGTGAAGTTACCTCTTCTTCTTCATTGTCCTTGTAGTCCTTGGCCATGAGAAAAATCAGTGTTTCTTCATCAAATGAGGAGTTGTAGGTGTTTTTTGATGAGAGATCATTCTTATCTACAGCGTTGGAAATGCTTGCTACCTTGAGAGCTTCATTTTCAGTGAGAAGTGCCTTAAGTTTTTGTTTTTCATTTCTCCTTCTATCGCTTCTCTGTTTCATCCATTTTCATAGGGACAGTTTCTGATGAAGTGGCCAGGTCTTCTGTAATTGTAACACAGGTCCGTGGTTCCTGTGTCAACTTGCTGATGAGATTTGATTTGAGGACTTATTTCTGATGATTGTGGCTTTCTTCTGAAGTTGTTCCCTTTATGGTTACTTTTTATAAATTTTTTGAACTTCTTCAGTAGGAGTGCCATCTCTTCTTCTGCATCCTCAGTAAGCATTTCCTTCTTTTTATCTTTCAGCTGGTTGCTGTTTGTGCCAACAACAACCTGATTATTTGCAACAAGTGCTGCAATCTTTGCATTCGTTCCTTCCATCTCCTTTCTCCTTCTATCAATATCATACTCGAAGGATTTTAGATCAGAGAAGAGGTTAAAAGTACTTATCGTGTTGAGGTTCAAAGACACTCTCATAGCGGTCTCTTTACTGTGCCATTCATAAGGTAAGGCTCGTAACACCTTCATGTTTTTCTCCTTCTAGGTGTATGTTCATCCCAAAGACTCAAGCTCACTCATAATGGTTGTGAATCTCTAATCGAGTTGTTCAAGGGTTTCTCAAGTCTTCATGTTAAATTCCTCAAATAGTTGAATGGTTTTGGAGATCCTGTTGTCTCGAGCAAGTTCATTGCCTTCACATATCATCCCTAGCATTACCCATATTTCTTTGGTTGTGGTGGAGCTTTTAACCTTACTGAACGTTCATTTGTCCGGTGTAAGAAATAAGGCATTTTTGGCTACGTTGTCGAGATTCGCTCTCTTCCTGTCTTCAGGAGTATATTCATGTCTCTCCTTGACAACATATTCCTATGGTGGTGATGCTCTTCTGAGTCTTAGTGCAACTTCATGTGGTCTGATACTTGGTGGTATATTGACATCATCATCAACACTGGTTGCGCCCTCTACTTCACCGTCTGCTGCCTCAGCTGCTTCAGCACGCTTATATTCATGAAGTTGTTCAACATATGCATCATTTGTTTTATAGATCACTGGTGGTCCTTCAGTGATGACGAACCACATTTCATCGTGCATGGCTGATAGATGAGCTTGTATGCGTATCCTCCAATCGTCATATTCATCTATGGAAAACATCGGTAGCTTATAATGTGAGGAATCCATGCTTATGCTAAGAGATGAGTTTTGGTCTCGTGAAAGTGAAAACAATTTATCCAAATGCAAAAAGGGTGCATATGGGTTGGTTACCAGTCAAGTCAGCTTTTAACCCAACTTGCTCTGATACCACTTGTTGGTCCCGAGAGGCCTAAGTGGTCAGAGGTTCAGAGGGGGTGAATGAACCTCTATCGATTTTGTAGACTCTTAAAAACTTTCTGTAAGGTAGGTTCCTGACCTAGAGGGAATGCAACAACTTGACATAGATCAATAAGCTGGCAGAATGCTTGATCAAGTTCCTGATCTGTTTATACAGTACGCAATGGAAAACTTGATAGAGTTCTTTTTGGAAAACAGTTTTCTTTTACAATATCAAGAAGCAGTAAATTAGCAAGCAGTATACAGTAAGCAGTAAGGAGGACTGGGAAGCTTTCTGATGGATCAGAACAGAAAGCACTTGCAGAACAGGAAGCAATTCGGATCAGTAAGTCGACACAAAATAGAAAGTAGATAGACAACACGTATTCTTATGCAGTACGAGAAAGATCAATGCACACGAGGTTGTGTCTTATCAAAGTAGCTGGTAGATGGAAGTAATCGAAGAGCTAGTGTCTCGCTGACACCTGGATCGAGAACCTGCAAAAGACCTGATGCTGAGTAGTGCAGTCATTAATGCTCTGTAGAGTAAGACAAACACTCTTCCCTAGTTTTTCAGAATCATTTAATGCAAAGATCAAAGGAGATCAAGGTGTTCAAATTCAAATGAAGTGTGTCTCTTTTCAACGGACACATTTTCCTACATGTATTTAAGAAGGAAGAGTTGACTGGAGAAACTGTTGAAACATTATCTCTTGTATTCTCTCAAGCAAACGCCAAGTTTCTCTCAAAGTTTCAGTGACTCAACCTTAATGTGAAGCAGTCAAGCCGATGAGACTTTCAGAACTTCAAAGATTTTAATGTTGTCTTCGAAGCACCAGTTGAAGACCTATATACATTTAACCATTATGTTGTGTGCTAGGTAGTTTTATCTGTGTCCTCAGTGGGAAGGATTTAGATCTTTACTGAGTGTTAGTCTTAAGTGAGTTAAGACTTGTAACTTTGTGTGAATTTGTTGAATCATGTGTGGGTTGGCCTAAGGATCTTTCTGATTCTTGTAGGTAATATGTTGGTAGGCATAGATTGTATAGATAAGTCTTGTAAAACAATCTTACCTAACGGAGTTCCTCCTTAGAGAAGGAGAAGAGAGGTCGTAGAAGGATTACACCACCTTCGAACCTGTATAAACCCTTTATGTGTTTTTAATGTTTTATCTTTTACATGCCGCATTATATATCTATATGCTCACTCTGCATAAACAAGATTGAAAAAATAATATTTCAAAAAGGAAGGTTTTTCAAAAGAAACTCAATCTTAGTATTTTTCGTTGCATACTTAACTCTGAAACAATAAGCTGAAATAGCATTCTGCCAACTTACTGATTCTGTGAGTTTGCTGTATTTTGTTGTAGAATTCATCAATGTCTTTACAAAAATCTTTTAATAGTAAAAATTTGATAGAGGTTCATTCACCCTCCCGGACCTCTAAACCACTTGGGACCAACATTTTTTGTTATTGATGGATGATGACGATTGGTGTTCATGGAAGATTCAGTTTACATGGATGATTGGTGATAACTAAGACCGTCCTTATTTGAAACAGAATAGGCCTAAGAGTCTCTGCAGATTTTGATCTTCCACTTTGCTTTACAACTTTTCAAGATTTATATCTTCTTCTGGTTTCTTTAACTTTTATTTTTACCTTGAAAGCATGGCAAAGATTGAATTCTTTTAAGATTATCTGCAGAAAATTTGATGAGGAAAAAGATGATTTGTAGAAATTTTGAACTATTTGAAAAGGTAAATATGTGATACCTTCAAGGTATTTATGTAATATCTTGAAGGTAAAAATGTAATACCTTAAATGTATGAATAGAAAATTTGAGGAAAAAAAATGATTTGCAGAAAATATGAACTATTTAAAAGGCTAAATATGTAATACCTTAAAAGTATTTATTGAATACCTTGAAGATAAAAAATATAATATGTAATACCTTAAATTATCAGCATTAATACATTAAAGATAAATATGTAATACCTTAAAGATGCATATGCAATTTCTTATACTATAAGCATTAATACTTTAAAAATAAATATGTAATATCTTAAATATGCATATATAATGCCTTAAAGGTGCATATGTAATATTTTATACTAAAAACATTAATGCCTTAACAGTCAATATGTAATACCTTAAATATACGCATATGTAATACCTTAAATATACGCATATGTAATACCTTATACTATCAACATTAATACCTTAAAGGTAAACATGCAATACCTTAAGAGCATACAACCAATACCTTCACTGAAAATCTTAAAATTTCAAATGTTTCACCATCATCTTCCTCAAAAATTCTGGAAATCGTGATTTCATCATTTTTTTCGTCAAATTTTCTACAAATCATGATTTCATATTGTTTGAAATAATTGATTTTCAATATTTTAAAATTATTTAAATAAATTGTGATTATAAATCAATTATCTAAATCTATTAATATGAGTAAAAGACAATGGGAAGAAGGAAAAAAATAAATTACTCAATGGAAATTTGAAGAAGAAGAAGAATAAAAATGTACAAAACAAATTTGAAGAATAACAAATCAATAAGAAAAGAGATTAAGAAGAAGAAAGATAGAGGGAAAAAAAAAAAAGCAACGCTGTTCTCTAGTACCTTAAGAGTAAATGTATGATACATTAAGAGTACATGTACGATACATCAAGAGTATAAACATAATATCTTCGTAGAATACAATAAGGTGGCGCGCGACACACACAAACTATGGTGTGGGTGCGGCCCACGCGCCAAGTTGGGTTGCAGGCACGGATCTAAGATCATACCCGGGACACACAAGTTTTTGCCAAAAAAAAAAAAATTAAAGATGAAAAAGATAATAGCGCAGGGCCAAAAGTTGTGTTAATCTGGTGAATAGAAGGCAGTTGAAAAGATTTTGTTCAACTTTTTACTGCAATGTTGGAGTATAAAAATATCAAATTTGAAGTCTTAGCGTAGAGATGTCATTGTGATTTTTTGACTCATTAGAAGTAGCCATATCAACATATGCTAACTCATATATATATATAGTGATTTGCCCAAGATTTTTATCGAGGGGTCCAACTAATAAAAGAATAACAATAGTTCTAAGAATAAAATCATAAAATTTCGATAAAGTCAATATATCACATTATAAAATAACATCTAAAATTAATATAACTATTATATTTCAACATGACAAATAAAAAAAAAACACGATTACAATATTTACATTGTATTTTTTCCTATTTTGAAATCATTGCAAGATACCTTCATTGCTAATTGCATTTCCAAATACATCATTTTCTATGTATGTTATTAAATAATTATTCAATAGTATATCGTTCATTTGATTCAAAAGTGAACTTTGAATGATGTTCATTTTGAAACACTTTTTAATATTAGTACTGATATTTTTCCATAATATTTTTCCATTATTTATAAAAGATAAAATAAAATTAGAATTATTAAATATCATTACATTAATTTTACTATTATACAAACTATAAACCAACATCAAACTTATCAATAATTGAACTCAAATCTAACAATTCATAAAATAATAATCAAGTATGATAATTCTTTACAATCACTTCATACTATGTTAAGCCAAAATAATGAATATATTATATATTCTATAACAATTGATAATCAAATAAATTAAATAATATCATTAATTAATGTAGAAAAATAAATAATGAGTTTAGATATATGAATAATTTACCTTAAAAATCTTAAAATTGATGTCTTTAATAAGAATTTGATAATATGCAAGTAAAATTAATTAATATACATATTTTTTAAATAAAAATATAAAAATATCTAAAATAATACTTTTTTTTTTAATCTCAGGGGCCCAGTTCCCCCTTGCTCTAAAGTAGGTCTGTCAATGTGTATATATACTATATAGGATAAATTGTCAGAAAAATCACAATTTGTAGTTAGATTGTTATTTTAACAAAAAATTTCACTATTTGTCAAGATAACATAACCTTATATATGTAGTAGTCGTTTTAACTTTAGTTAGTTTTGGAATTTATTTGTTAACGGGTCCAGTTGCTTGGACACGCAGCTACCACATCAGATTTAAAAAAACAAATTCACATCTGCAAAACGACGTTGTTTCGTACTCTGCAATCTAGAAAAATCATAACTTTTCTAAATTTATCATTTTAATAAAAAAAAAATTTTTTTTTTTTAAAATAACATAATCATATAGATGTAGTTGAAATTTGACATCGATCAAATGTTGAAAGGTTGTTTGCTGACGTGTCTTGTTGCCTGGACACACCACCTGCCAGCTCCAATTTTAAAAAGTAAAAAATAAAAATCCTTGTTTGCAAAAGACATTCTGTAGTAAAATCGCATATAATTCTATGCATAAGTCCCAAAAAGATTATACAAATTTAGAAAGAACAGAAATTATACAACCCAATTTAACAATTTCTTTCTATTTTTGTGTATGAACCCTAATTATTTTCTATTTCTTCTTTCTTCCCTTTGTTCGTGTGTGAGTGTTTTCGCAATTATAATATGTCTAGTGGTTCTCGTTGTTCTCCAATTTTTAGATCAAGTTCGTATACAACTTCAAATCATATTTGAAGTTGTGTTGGATTTCTTGTAGAATAATCACCCAACCGTATGGAACCATTCATGGTGTTGATATATTGTTTTTTAATTCAAAATTCGGACTAATCTTTGGGGGGATTTATGCAAAAAATTACATTTGTTTTCACTAAGAACGACCTCTTTTTGTACACGTGAAATATATATGTAGGTTTTAAACAAGAAATATATTCAAGGTCAAAACTGCTACTATATATTTTGCTAAAAAAGATAGAAAAAAAAATTAAAGTTTGATGAAAGTGACAATTTTTTTCGGTTGCAAAATATGAAACAATGTCATTTCGCAGATGTAAATTCACCAAACATAGTTTATATAATCCTACAAATGATCTCAAGGTCAATCCATATCATATTTTTATAAAGCTCTAACAAAATTATACTCTTTCCGAACCGATAAATAACTTTTTAGAGATCCAATCTTTTGTTCAATTATTTGTTTTTAAGTTATAATCAAATTTTCTTACAAGTTAACTCGGTCCTCATCCCAAGAAAAATCTTATTTTCAACCAACTCTATTTGATTTCTTTCATCAACTTACTATATTCCATTCTTTATCACACATTCTAGACTAGAAAATGAATAGAGAAAGAGAGAGATTTGATTAAAAATATTTTTGTTCAATTTTAATCTCATATGTATAACAAACAATTTTAAAAATTATTTATATGGGATTAAAGAAGTGCTAGAACTCTCTTTGTATTGGAGTAACTATGAGTAAAGATGTCCAAATAATAATACCTAATTAATATGCCTTCAATGGACATTTGGCCAAGTATAGCTCCTCCTTCATCCTGCAAATTCCCAATATGACCAATTTTAGAAAATAAGTTCTACCATTTTTCCTCGATAAACAATCAAAACACAAAGTTTGCCATTTTTATAAATAAGACAAGAAGAGTGTTAGAAGGAAAAATAAAAAATCAATAATAATAAGTAATTGTCATTAATGATCAAAAACTCTATTATATCTTGTTTATTTAGGCGAAGAAAGTCTTACAGGGGCGACCTGAGAACACACGAAACTTTTGCATTAATTTATAAAATCAATACTCGTGTGGTCTCATGACGCCCTTGTCAGACATTTTCACCAATCTTCTATCCTTATCTCCAAAAGTATATGTGGAAATTAGGTATGGTGATTTGTTACATTATATATAGGAAAAATGTTTGATTGTACTACACCTTTGAAACTTTTGTGAATGTACATAATTTCTTTGAAATATGTACTATTCTAGCTAGTACAGCTTTGTACTTTTACAGGATCAACTTCTGCTGTGTACTTGAAGAAGTATGAATAAGTTCCAAATCCAATAAATGATGATTTTTCAATATCTTCAAACTAACCTGTATTGCATGAGTTTCGATTTATTTTTTTAATAAGATATGTTTTTTTTTATTATTTATATTTTTTCAATTACTTATTTAAATACCTTTCTTTTTCTTTTTCTTTTTTTTGGGGGGTGGATTGTTTCAACTTCCAATCAAATCTTCAAATGTATTCCCTAATGTGACAAAAGTTGATAGCCACCAATTTTGAAAAGCTGACTCTTCATTTGGGTATAAAATAAGGTTTTTATATTAATTCAACTAATATTATTTCTCGAAATAAAATGCCAACTCAATGTGTGGAACGGTTGCCAGTTAATATTCAAAATTATTTTTTCGAAACTTATATGACATTGTTTTATTGATATAAATTATTATTTAAGAATTGTTTCACAAATTGTAATTTCCAGAAAAAACAACTAGAAAAGTAAGTCCGAACATACTATTCATCCTATGATATTTAATATTTCCAGTTTTTTTTTTCATTATATTTATAGCCCATTAATGTTTGGGGAAGCCCATTGAGATGTGATTATCCAGGAGTCTGTTAGGACAATTTTTATTTTCTAGGACATCATTACTTAGTTATTTTTTACTTAAGTTATTTTCTAAAGTTAGATATAGTAAAAATCTTGTCTATGGGTAAAGTTTAATTACTTTAATTTTATTTTGTATCAATATGCCTCTTGGCTCTTTCTGGAACCGTGATAATTGAAGTGTCGTCGAGCCAACTCTAAACATTCCTAATACGTGTTTTATTTTATTTTTTAAAATAAAGGTTTTATTTGAATGAGAATAAATTGAGGTCTTTATTTATTTAGAATAAACAGGCTTATCTGCGCATCATAATGACGTTGATGTCATAATATGTAGTATATAACATCATTCATGTCATTAAATTATTATGGTAGGAGTGAGTATTTTACCTTTTGAAGGTAATAACTGTTTCTTAATTGACTAAATAGTGCAGCAATATATATAAGCATGATATATACGAGTAAGTCTATACTTCGAGCTTTAGTTCACTCAATTTAGAAGTGAAATGGCATATGCATGTTACACCCATATGTTTCACTTACCACTATACTTCAAATTCAACAAAAAAAACGTAATTCTGGGTATGTTTGTTTTGGGTTTCACAGGTCAGGATTTGGGATTTTAAAATCTCAAATCCTTGTTTGTTTACGGATTTACGTCAAAAATTATGAAATCTACCAAAAGCCTACTCTAGTTAAAAAAAAAAACACTATAATTAATCATATACTGCCTATTACATCAACTAATAATATAATATTACACTTACTAACTTTTCCAGCATTGATTTGACATCTACAGTAATAATCATACCCTATAAAGTCTCATAATAAACACAGATTTTAACTATTCACCTTTATTTACAAATTCCAGGATTTCAAAGTCCAATTTCTTCAATCCTACATAATCTCCAAACAAATATACCCCTAATTTTTGACGAAACGTTGTTCAACTAGGGCAAAGTACTTACTGGACATAGTGACTTCCTCAGATATTGTGACTTGAAAGTATTTCAAAATATTGCACTTAATGATCATTAAACTATCACGAAGGTATTTTATTTTCAAAGATCATAGAAATGAGTTGCTCTACACTTCATACATGTCAAGATTTTTACAACCTAAATTGATTAAAATATTATCTTTTCATTCTTTAACGTTTGATTTATTAAACATAGGTATGTTGTTAATGTTGGCAAACACAAAAACAACACATATAAGGACAAGAATAAAAAATCGGATATGCTCACATCAAACCATATAATTAATTGTTATTTTAAATATGATCCATTGAAATATCTCAAAGTATCAAACACAACATTAATATCAAGTCTTGAACAATAATATTAATTTGTAAGTGGTCACTTCGGTGTAGGATCAAACACTAACTCTAATCATGTCAAGTAATACCCTTTCTTTGGGCATTCTAATCACCACATATTTACCACTACAAATGTATATATATGTATTTAGGCACATATACCAACCAAAATTTGAGTCAATTAATATCAGCATGAATATAGATATAGAAAACCTAACAAATCAATGAAAATGATTGAATTATACTTTCGCACCGAGGAAATATGTAAATTTCAAATTCACAATGAATCAAAATCATATAAAAGCATGTCTTTTTTTTTTTTTTTTTGTTAATATAAGGGTGAAACTTGTACATAACAAGAGAAAATGATGTAAGAAGTTGAAAACAATGTACTCTTTAATCAAAAACAATGAATTATACTTTTGCACCGATGAAATATGTAAAAACAATTGGCCGGTGCACATTTTTAATATTATGTTTTCACATTTATCTTTTAGAATTTTGCAATAATTTTTATATTATTATTTTCAATTTCGAGCATATCTTATTATGCGTGACTGCTATTTATTAGCCTCCAAAAATTATTTCCTGTGATTGCTATTTATTAGCTTTCCAAGAATTATTTACACTTGAAATTTGAGGAGTGGATTATAAAATAGATACAATTGTTATTACATATATCCCCTACATTACTCACTCATTAAGGCCCAACTAATAGGATCAATTGTTTTACTAACTGAAATTAAATCTAAGGCCCAATTATAAAATAGATTCTATTTTACTTCCTTTTTCGTTATTGGAAAAAGAAGACTACGAAACCCACTTCTCTGCCATTGCATCAAACAGGTGGTGTGCATCGTAAAAAATGGCTCTCTCTTGCTCACCAACCTCCCTCCACCGCCACCGCCACCGCCACAATCCTTCTTCACCGGCGGTGAGAGCTGCCGAGTTTTCCGTCGCATCGCTGCCGCAGCAAAGCCACTCCAAGGTAGTCCTTCAATCTTCTCTAAAAAAAACCCCACTTTCATCCATCTTCATTAAACCCCCAAAACCCCATCACCCCAAATTCATCACCACCACAATCAAATCCCTCTTCACCGGCATAGTCGAAGAGATGGGAACAGTCAAGCACATCGGCTTCGACCAAGACAGCAGTTTCACTATGAAAATCCAAGCGAAAACCGTCCTCGAAAACGTGCACTTGGGCGACAGCATCTCCGTCAACGGCACCTGCTTAACGGTGACGGAATTCGACGCTGGACTATCCGAATTTTCCGTCGGATTGGCGCCGGAGACTCTGAGAAAGACTTCATTGGGCGAATTGGAGAGTGGATCCTTGGTCAATTTGGAGAGAGCGTTGAGCCCTAGCACTAGAATGGGGGGCCACTTTGTGCAGGGGCACGTCGATGGAACCGGAGAAATTGTTGATATGATGCCTGAGAGGGATTCGTTGTGGGTGAAGGTGAAGGTTGAGAAGAAGACATTGAAGTACATTGTGCCTAAGGGGTTTATAGCTGTGGATGGAGCTAGTTTAACTGTAGTAGAAGTGTTTGATGAAGAATGTTGTTTCAATTTCATGTTGGTATCATACACGCAGCAGAAAATCGTGATCCCTTTGAAGAAAGTGGGGCAGAAGGTGAATTTGGAGGTTGATATTTTGGGGAAATATGTGGAGAGGCTGCTAAGCAGTGGATTTCTTGATTCCATCAAATCATTGTGAGTTTTAGCTTTAGATTGAGATGTTTGAATACTTTCATTGGAAATGTATCTTGTATGAACTATTTGGTGCTTTACATTGTTGGTTAGCATTGGTCTCGATTACAATGTACTTACTTAGATGCATGATGATATCGATGAAATCTATTGATGATCGATTATCTATACTCGGTTGGGATTGATTGCTCTGTGATTTGTGTTCCTTGATTTTATTTCCAGTGGCTAATTAACGACGTATCAATCACCATGTTAATTTAGTTACCGCGCTGAATCTTCTAAAACGAGTGTTAGAATACAAACAAGATTTTTGTTTCATTGCTAAGGAGTAATCACATGATTAGAGGAGTTGATCTTTGAGATGAATGCATTATTATCAATGACACGAATAGTGTTGAGTGAAGATAACTTTGAAGCTGCTATTACGAGAACTCAAATCAAGCATGTGGTTATTTCCTTGTATTTGCATCATGTGAATGTATATATTGAGTTGTATGATATTTTTCTCTTGCAGATGATGTACTTTGAGTTTCTTAACTAGCAAACGACTCCACACCCTTGAGGTTGAAGGACTTGAAGATTGTTTTTTCGTTGGGCGTTTTCTTCAGCTGATGTTCCATTGTTCCTTCAAGTTTTTGGTTCGTGTTTACGTATCATCTCAAAAATTCACTTTTCTCACGAGGTGAATTGATGAACTTCTTCTCCTTCCTTTTGCTTCTATCTAATTTTTCAGAATTGATTTGCGCTGTTTATACTGTTTTCCCCCCTTGATTTGCACTGTTTAATACTTCTCTTCCTGCATCTTATTATTATTATTATTATTATTTTCTGTGATGATTGCAGTTTGATTGAATCATCGGAATTTTCTATCTTATTGGCTTAATTTTAGGTTGATTGTTCAAGGAAAAGCAGCGAGAATTCAGGATCACAGGAACGTCATCTTCAGATAAATTTGCGCAAATTTATAGAGACACAGGTTACAGTTCATCAATAAGAAGAATGTTTTTACACTATTTTATTTCCCCTTATTTTAAAGAAAAAAGCTAAGAAGAATGTTTTCACTCTATTTTCTTTCCCCTTATTTTAAAGAAAAAAGCTTGGTTATGGCTAATTTGAAAGATGCTAGGTTAATTGGATGTTATTAGGCTGATTTTTATTGTTGTCTTTATCATTGCTTGTGAAAGTAAACACTATAATGATTTTCAATGAAAATGAAACATATTTGTAGTGTGATAATGAGCTAGAGCTTCTGCACCGTTGTTAATTGGTTCTTTCTCTATTGAGTTTTGTCGATTTTGGGTGTTCATTATTTTTTTATTTTGTCTGAATCTTTTGGTACTCCAAGAAATTGTCTTGGGTGTTGAAGTAGCTTTTGTTTTTATTTTATTAATGTACATTTATGTTTATTTAATGAAGCATGAAGTTAAAATCAATTGCAATGATTTTGCATAATAAGGAATAGGAATTAGAATAACATTAAAATATAATATTATATATATGAAAGATGACATCTGATTATGGACCTCATGATAGATATCATTTGTGGATTCACCCTTTATTTTCTCATATTTACAACTCAAAGGATATAATTTAGACATTCACGTAATAAACAATATCTATTAGTACAAGGAAATCATGTATTGGTCTCGCATACTAAACAAATTATGTTGAATGTCTCAAAGTAACAAAAAACCTAGCGATAGCAAATAGTAATATCATAAACTAATGGTTGAACACACTAATATTAAATCAACAAAAGATATTATATATAGAGCTAAAGAAAGAAACCAGTACATTTATCCAAAGCTCGATTGTATGTTATTTATTTAGGTGAAGAAAGTCCTACAGGGGCGACCTGAGAACACACATATTTTTTGCATTAATTTGTAAGATTAATACTCATTGTGTGGTCTCATGACGCCCCTGTCGGACCTTTTCACCGATCTTCAATACTTTTCACCAAAGTATATGTGACAATTAAGTATGCTGATTTGTTACATTATATATAGGACATATAAACCTTAGGTTTGATTGTACTACACCGTTGAAACTTTGATGAATGTACAAGATTTTTTTGAAATATGTACTATTCTAGTTAGTACAGCTTTGTACTTACAGGATGAACTATTTCTGCTGTACTTGAAGAGCATATGAATAATATCCAAATCTATAATTGTTGATTTTTCAATATCTTCCAAATTCCAACCAACCTGTATTGCATGAATATTTTATTTATTTTTATTATATATTTTTTTCAAATTACTGCTTTAAAATACTTTTTTCTTTTTTTTTGGTTTTGTTTTTGTGTTTTAGGGAAAATATATGTTGTAACTTCCAATCAACTTTTCAAATGTATTCCCTAATGTCAAAATTTGATAGCCTTCAATTTTCATTTGGGGATAAAATAAGGTTTATAAAGAATAAGTAATTGAGATAATATTTCTCCAAATAAAATGCCCACTCAATGCGCGGGGAATCATCCCATTTTTTCGCAAAATTTATATGACATTGTTTCATATTGAATAAATTAACATTTAAACATTGTTTCACAAATTATAATTTCCAGAAAAAATAACTAGAAAAGTAATTCCAAACAAACTATTCATCCTAGGTAAAGTATAAAAACACATCTCAATTATATGTGATTTGACATTTTGCTATATCATTTTAAATGTTTCATTATATAAAATATACAAATTTTGCAGGTTACAATATTTTTTGTTGTCACATCATAAAATTTTGCCATAAACATTTCAAGTGCATCTCAATTTACCATTTTGCTATATGAACTTACATAGTTTTCATTTCACTATATAAAATACTCGAGTTCCGCATGTTACTATATTTCTAACTGTCACATTGTATAATTTGACCAAAAACAACTCACGTATATCTATCTAAATTGTAGAGGGGTAAATTTGTTTTTTTTTTTCTTTTTCTTCTTGATCTGCAATTAGGGCTTTGAAATGAATGAGTCCAACAATGACTCTAGACCTATGAGCTTGGAAATTACACTAGAAAAATCGTATCACTCATAATATTTTTGTATCGATTGACACTGATGAGAATTGATACAATAATGGTGTGAATTTCTTTGGGTGGAGGCAGCGGCGTATCTACATGGAAACAAGGGGTACAGGTGTACCCCCAAATGTCTTTAAAAATGTTATATATAATATATTATACAAATACTTATCATGATTTGATATTGTCAAATTGGTTTGGAGGGTGTCAGATTTGGCCATCTGCAAGGGTTGTAGGTTTGAATCCTTGTTTTGGCTAATTTTAGTAGTTAATGCATTTAATTGCAGATGTAGGTTTGAATCCTTGTTTTGGCTAATTTTAGTAGTTAATGCATTTAAATTAGTTTTTATGGTCGTTGATAAATTTTTAATAGTTAATGCATTTAAATTAGTTCTTATAACTACATTTTTAATTAGTTTTTGTAATATTTATTTTTAGTTGTCTTGATAAAATTTTAGTAGTGAATTCCTTATTTTTTGGTTCATATCATGAGTTCCAAATCATTTTCTTCTTATTTAGTTGGTTAATTAGTCTTATAATTTATTATAGCTACATTTTTAATTAGTTTTTGTAATATTTATTTTTAGTTGTCTTGATAAAATTTTAGTAGTGAATTCCTTATCTTTTGGTTTATATCATGAGTTCCAAATCATTTTCTTCTTATTTAGTTGGTTAATTAGTCTTATAATTTATTATGATGATTTTTTTTGTTCTCATAACTTTAAAATGAAGATGAGTTTATTTAAAATGATTAAATAATAGTTCATGTATAATAAAATTTTCAAAAAGAAACAAACAAAACCAAAAAAAATCATATCTTTTTTTTTTTTTTAAAGCTTTGAGTTGTATAGATTTAAATATTAAATAATATTCTATTTATATATACTTATAGTTATTTATTGCACCCTCAAAGTTTGCACCCCAAATTTTAAATTTTGGATATGCTCCTGGGTGGAGGTCACCCTTTGACTAGCGATCTCAAATTTGGCTCCTAAATAAACAGTGAATCAAATTCTTATTTTTACAACATTTGAATTCAAATAATGAATTATGACATAGAATTAAGACGAAAAGTGAAATAAAAGATTCTGAGGCCAGTTCTTTGGTCCATCAGTTCATTGAACCTGAGCACATGTAACCTTATCTTAAATATTTTATGAATGTAATGTAATAATCTCATTAAATTTCAGTTTTTGCTTTTTCTTGATATATGTAGAATACAAATTTCTTACACAAATAATGTGTTGTAAAAATATTGACACAAAAACGGTTTTGTAGACAGAACCCGTTTGCCTTCAATTGCTCAAAGTTTTATAACTTAATTTTTGCTTAAATTAATTTTAGAAATTAATTGTTGATATATCTAACAAAATAAGAATTATTTGCAGCGATAATTAATTATCGTGAGTATGATCAAGATCTAAATAGCTTGTTAAGAAAAAATAATTTTAAAATTGATCATTATTTCTTTTCTAAAGAAAACTATTGTCAGATTCTATTCAATTATGAGTAAGTCTCTTGTTTGACTGTCTCACAGAATTTTAATGCATTGCATGAGACAGGTCAACCTACAACTCAATTATGCACCATTCAAATCCTATAATTCAGATGTTGTTTGTGGGTGATAGGGTTTCGTCTCATGGAAACTATCTGTGAGACCGTCTCACATTAGTTTTTGTGCTCAAATATACACACAAATAATAGAACATTATAAAAGCTCCGATTGAACTCTTCCGTTAATTTTCAACGGAATTGCTCAATTCTCATGAATTATATTTCATATCATATTTCATAATTTTCAATGCAGATCACATGTAACTTTGTAATGTTATTTAATACATATCGCACGTAATGCTTAAAATAAAAATAAGAGATAATACAAAACTATTATTTTTTAAGAAAATATAAAATATTGTTCGAAATAGAGTACATTATGTAATTTTCAGCTTCTCTTGGCTCAATGTTTCATATCGTGGAGGTGCAAATGAGACATTAATATATAGACAAACAAATAAAGTTGCACATAAATCGGCTAACTTTCCATTATTTTAGGACTAGTTTGGTTTGTGTGTTAAAGTGAGTTTAAAAGAAATAAATTCGACTAACCTCTTGTTTGGATTGGGGTTGGAAGCAGGGATTTTAAGAAGTACGACTGTAAATGGACAAATCTTGTGTTTTTGTTAAATTAACCACCCAAACAAGGTAGTATATTTATTTTCATCAACTATCATCCAATGAAACAAATATTTAATGAGAGGATTCGAGTTCTAGTTTGTATGCTCTGCAAATTATGTTACATCTTGATATTTAGTACAATATTAAATTCTGTATGGAGCCAATTTAAACAAAAAGCAATTGAAATTTATCATTAATTTATGGTTTTATTTTCTAACGAAGTACTTGTATGATTTTTTTAATTTTACTTCACAGAAAACCCGACTTCAAGATCTATATCAAGATATAATATATAAATTTGAAATGAGTCATATATAGTAGTATGACATATAACCATTAACTACATAAAGGATGGGTTGAATGTGGACAAAAACATAACCATGCCATTAAATTATAGCATTATAGAAATGTGAAAGTGATGTGATTTTGCTTTAGGAGACAATGATGAGAAAAGATAATGCACCTTTTTGCATTAAGTAATATGGGGAATATGCTTCAATATTCCATGATCAAAATTACTAATGGAAAATCTTCCACATGATCTTTGCTGTTGGAAAAAAGACAAATTGCAATTAATTATTTATAAGTGTGAATTTTCCATAGTTTATAGTTCCTTGATCCATGGAGATGACTCAAATTAAAATCTTAAACAAATATTGGTGCCACATGAGGCAAGAATCCAATGGCTTTTGATTGAATTAGATAAGATTCTCTATTGTCCCAACGGAGAAATACTTTTTTATCCCACATTTTTTTATTTGCTTTGATGTGTTGTTTTGAAGAGGAAATCTCTAAAGATTCATTGAATACAAGCATTATGGATCACAATAATGAAATATATTGAATGCAACTTATACACATAAATGTAGGAGTGTATATGTGAATTTATATATTCATTGTATCTTATATATATTAACTACATATAGATATGATAATTTTGATTCGATCCAAATTATGGCCTACCTAGAAATATATAGATCTGGGTATTATGGTTGTCACCTCCAGCAACATTATATATATATATATATATATATATATATATATATATATATATATATATATATATATATATATTTGACTTTCTTGAAAGAAATTACAATTAAAAGAAATGACATTCAAACTTTACAAACACTCATATGAGGCGGTCTTACGGATAGTTACCATGAGATGGAGTCCCATCACCCACAAATATGTGAATTGTAATGTTTGAATTGTGGGTAATTGGGTTGTGGGTTGACCGATCTGACACAATACAATAGAAATTCGTGATATGGTTTCACAAGAGATTCACTCATTTAAATTAAAAAAGAAGAGAATGATAATAGTATAACTTTTTATATACTTAATAATCATATCTAAAAAATATACTAATAGTGCAGTTTTTATAAATAATTATCGGATATAGTATCATATTGTCATAGAAACATCAAATCAATTTTATCGCAAAAACTTATCTACCCCGGGGTACGGATACCAACCCTACCCGGCGCGTGGGCCGCTTCCACATGCATCCACGCGCGGTCATACCATTGTTTGTGTGCGCCGCACTCGCATCAGTGTATTCTGTGAAGGTATCGTGTTTATACTTTTGAGGCATCACACATTAAATTAGTGTAGAAACAACGTTGTTTTCTTCTTTTTCCTTTTTTTTTTCTCTATCCTTCTTCTTCTTAATCTCTTTCTTATCGATTTGTTTTTCTTCTTATTTGTTTTGTACATTCTTATTCTTCTTCTCTATCTTTTTGTTCTTATTCTTCTTCAAGTTGTCATGGAGTCATTTATGGGGTTTTTTTTCTTCTTTCCCTTCTCTTTTACTCATTTTCATAGATTCAGATAATTGATCTCAAATTACAATTTATTAAAATAATTTTAAAATATTGCAAATCAATTATTTCAAACAATATGAAATCATGATTTGCAGAAAATTTGACGAAAAAGATGATGAAATCACGATTTGCATAATTTTTTAGGAAGATGATGAAACATTTGAAATTTTAAGATTTTCAGTGAAGGTATTAGTTGTACTAATACTCTTAAGATAGTACATATCTACCATTAAGGTATTAATTCTTATAGTATAAGGTATTATATTAATGTTTTTAGTATAAGGTATTACATATGCACCTCTAAGGTATTACGTAATATACATCTTTAAGGTATTACATGTTTATCTTTAAGGTATTAATGCTTATAGTATAAGGTATTACATATGTAGTTTTAAGGTATTACATATTTATCTTTACTTTATCTTTAGGATACTAATGCTGATAGTTTAAGGTATTACATATTACATTTTTACCTTTAAAGTATTCCATAAATACTTTTAAGGTATCACATATTTAACGTTTTAAATAGTTCAAATGTTTAACAAATCATTGTTTTTCCTCAAATTTTCTATTCATACATATAAGGTATTACATTTTGGCAAAAACTTTTGTGCACAAGGTGCACGGATCCAAATTTTTGCACAACAATACTATTATATTATATGAAGTAATAATGTTATATTATATGAGTGATACTATTATATTATATATAGTTTTACCAGTATTATTTCATATAATATAACAGTATTGTTATGCACAAATTTGGATTTGTGCACCTTGTGCACAGGAGTGTCACTCTTACATGTTTACCTTCAAGGTATCACATATTTACCTTTTCAAATAGTTTGAAATTTCTGCAAATCATTTTTTTCCTCATCAAATTTTCTGCATATATATTCACCACATAAATTTTTAAAAACTCAATTTTCATGCGAATTAAATGAAACAAAAAATAAAATCATATTTTTAGTTATTGAATGATGAAATTCAACTTCTTATTAACAGCAATAGATGATAATCATTTTAGACAAAGAAGAAAAGAAGAGAAGAACAAAAATGTAGAAAGAAAAAAAAAAAAGGCAGAGCACAGTTCTGAGATGGGGCACAACTGTAAATTGTGATAGATCATTAAAATTAGGGTAAAAATAAAAAAGTAAATGATATATATATATATAGAGTGACACTCCTGTGCACAAGGTGCAACAATACTGTTATATTATATGAAGTGATACTGTTATATTAATATAACAGTATCACTTCATATAATATAACAGTATTACTTCATATAATATAACAGTATCACTCATATAATATAACAGTATTACTTCATATAATATAACAGTATTGTTGTGCACAGATTTGGATCCGTGCACCTTGTGCACAAAAGTTTTTGCCATATATATATATATATATATATATTAATGATGGGTGGACGGATCGGGTTGGGGCACGGATCCGCTCCCCAAGGTAACAAGAGACCCACCCATTTTAAATAGCTCAAAAGGTGTTTTAAACGTTATAAACATGTTTTAAGCATATGGAGAGACATGAAACACCAAACGAAATGACATCATTATTGTGATCATCCTAACCTCAAATCCACCGCCGTACCTTCATGATCAAATCTTGCTTTCAAAACCATAGATAAGACATCACACCCATTATCTTGATCCAATTTACAATACAACAATTATAATTTGTTCAACTCAAGTAGATTCTGTCTGATAAGGGAAAACGAAACCATTATTTCGAAAATTAGATTAGATTGGCTAATTTCGGCTTCGACAGAGGTGATAATATCTTAATTAGACGGAAATATTAATGAAAATATCGGTATTAGTGGATATATCGATAAAGTCTAGAAAATATTGTAAACAAGGGGCATATTGGACATAATATTTTATAGAATATTATAACTAACTTTAATAAATATATTCAACTTAAAATTCAAACAAATGATAGATCTCATAATAAATATGGAGATAATAAATATTATAAACGTTGTATGACATCATATATAATAAAAATTCAGAATATTTGATTACATTATTACTAATACTAAAATGAACTTTTATAAGGTTCAAATGAATAAGATGACACATGTCATCTTAATTTAAACAATATTGGAGTAAACTTGTAGATGCATGCGCAAACTCATTATTTCAAGCATTTATATTAATTTTCACAAACTTTTGATCTTATACTCACTACAATTAACAATTATTTAAACTTTTGATCTTATACACTCTACAATTATAACATGTAAATTATAATATTATTGAGGTACAAAATACTTTTATTTATTTAAAACTTTGGGTCATTCTATATAAAATTCAATTACATAATAAATTTATGTTAAAAAAATATTTTTTTTACCAAAATTGATACTAATCGATATTTATTGATATTTTTTCAATATTTACCGATATTTCATCAACTGCCAATGAAGCCATTGATAACAAAATCGACACTGATATTCACCGATATTTTACCGATATTTTAATGAAATTTTCCATTTATACACCAATTATATGAAAAGAAATAAAAAATATCGTTATATCCCGTTTTTGTATTAATTATATGAAAAAATGAAAATATCAATGATATTTTGGGATATTTTCATCCACGCTGGTAAACTAAGGAATTCGCAGCTGCCATCTGAAATTTTTATATTTAGTAAATCTCACAAGCCTGTATTAACCTGCATATAGTAATTCAATTGCAGTAGGCAAACCCTGTGTAACAAACTGAACTAAAAAAAGTATTTATTGAAATTTGAATTTAAGAAATTATAGGGTGTTTGACTAAGTTTATTAAAAAGGACTTATAAATTCTTCTATCTAATTATAAGATGTTTTTAAAATTTATAAAATGTTTTATCTAATTTAAAAATAAGTAGTTGTATTATTTAGGTCAATAAGACGGTGGAGCTTATAAAATGTTAGTAATGTCAATTTTGTAATTTAAAAGTTCAAATGAAAGGAGTTTATGTAAATAAGATATTATTTTAGAAAAAAGTTAGAATCCTCTTAAATTTTAAATAAGAGTTTATAAGCTCTTAATATCTTATTTTAGGATGAAATAAGATTTTAATTTTAAAATTTTACTAAACACTTGAGGAGTGTATACGCTTTTAAACATCTTATAATAGGATATTTTAAGGAGTTTATAAGGTCACTTAAACAACTCTTAGGCTAAGTTTATTGAATATGAATCCAACATGCATTGAAAATGTACAAAATTTCATATGAAATTCGTTTTGCTCTTCTTTTTTCCTTGTCCAAAGAGGATTCAAAATCCAAATTGGTTCGTTGTTTCTTGTGTTTTGGAGTGCTGCAATCACAAAATGTGAGTCGTATCTTGGAACGATTGTCGAAGACTGTGGACATTAGAGCGGACAATTTCATCTTGCAGAGAAAGAGTCTAACTCTTGTCTCAACTCAAATTTTCATCTCGTTTTTCCTAACCATTTGTCATGTGATTATATTACACATCCACCTATTTTTTCCAACATGGAAATAGTACCAAACAATCATTACAATTAATCGATAGCGGAATATTCCCAAAATATTCCTTCTCAGGATAAAATTATTAGGATCAATTTGGGAATATTCTATATATATTCCGCCGCCAATTATCTGTAGAGGTCATTTCATACCAATTAAAAAAATTGACGGTTGTATAATAAAATTTCAAAATTTAAATACCTTAATGCCAAAAGGTCATGAGTAGGTCTTATGCGAGACTACTCACAGATCTCATTTCGTGAGACAGGACGGGTCAGATCAGACATAAAAAATTATATAATACTTTTATGAGTATTAGGTAATATTTTTCTATATATCAGGTAATATATGTACATGATGCAAACGTATTACATGATATATAGAAAAATAGTACTTAATATACACAAAAATATTACATGTTGCGAGAGAGTAGAGCCCCTGGAAGCCCTAGGATCCGCACGTTTTTAAGACCCGACCCGACCCAATTCAGGTCATGCATCCCATAATACAAAAGTATTACCTGATACATATAAAAGTATTACATATTTTCTTCTAGTCTAACTCAACTCAAAACATATCTTATAATACAAAGTATTACCTAATACTGTATACAAAAAAATATTACCTAATACACACAAAAATATTACATAATTTCTTATGTTCAACCCAACCTAACCCGTCTCACAGAATGAGATCCATGAGACGGTCTCATCCAAGACTTTACCAAAGGTTATAATTTGGTACCATTTTTGTAATATATCCTAAAACATAGTAGAAGAAAGTAATGAAATCTCATTGATGGGATTAAACGTCCAAACATGAGAACTTGTTGATTTCCATTTGCTACTAAGATATTTATAAAAAAGAAAAAAAGGTTTTTTCTATATCAAAAGGAATATAATGGCCTATGTGAACTATGAGTCTACTAGGTAAATACTAAATAGGCATCTCATTTTTGTAAAAATGTAGATTATGATAATCAGTATTTAAATTTGATCTATAATTATTTTTAAATTTTTATTGTTTCCCTTCCTTCCATCACTAACTCATTAAAAAAAATGATATATTAATAGTCTATATGAATTTGTTCGCTATGACGATACGTACAAATGTTATTGTTTTGGATTTATCGCCCAACTCTGATAGCAGAATAATTCGAACTTTTAGATTCCTTCTGTTAAAACAAGAGATTAAATATGATTAACTCACCAATTATGAGTTTGGTTATTAGATTAAAATAGGAATCAAATCAAAAGGTGCATCACTAAATAGATTTGAGGTCGACCTGTATTTGTTATTCCAAATCTTGGACAATATCTCCAAACAAATCATGGATTAAGCAATATTTGTTCTCACTTGAGAAGATTTAGGAGAACCACCAAATCTACAAATTATTTAAATATATATATATATATATATATATATATATATATATATATATATATATGAGTGAGTCTCCTGTGAGACCGTCTCACGATTTTTTATTGCATTGTGTAAGATGAATCGACTCACAACTCAATCACTCACAATTCCTACAATTCACATTGTGTTTGTAGATGATGAGACTCCATCTAACTATTGATGACTTTTTGTGTATACATATTATATGCTACAATTATTATGCATTAAATTGATGAATTAATCATCTAACAAATGTACTTGCCGTGACTAATTATCCAAAAGGCCGTTTGTTATCGTGGCATAGAGTATTAAATTAAAAGAATTAGATAAAATGCACTGGATTTTTTGTATCCTAATAATCCAAAGAGAATATATGGTAGTTGATCGCATTTGATTAAGAATAGAGACGTCTTTTTCATTCATTATAGTTTCTACTAATTAATTGCTAAGACCTATAAGCGTAGATTTTTTTTTGAATTATATATTAATTTTAAAATGAGATTTGGAATGGATAAAAAATTCTTGAGTAAGTCTCCTGGGTAATCCGGCCCGTGCCTTATTTCACGCATTTTTTTCTCGTGAACTTTATACTATATTAGTCACACATTTTGGTTAGAATGAAGTCAGAACGAAAAAATGAAATGAATATTAAAATCGAACTTTGGGTTATATCAATTAAAAGATATCACGTTAAGGCCAGAGGAATTCGTAAAATGGATAGCCTTACTTGAGGCCCATGAGCCCAAAAAGAAAATACATATATAGTGAGTTTGGATACCACTAGGGTAAGTTTTGGATACAAGCTTGAGAGATGCAAACTCTCTCTCATTTTCTCTCTCTCTTACTTTTGGTCGGCCGACCGCTGCCAGTGTCGTCGTTGCCGGCATTCCTCCTCCTCCATCTCCGACCGAATCCTAGCTCGTTTTGAAGCTCTCGTCGGGCCTGTTCCAGATGCAGGCTCGAATCGGCCATCCACTACTGCCTTCATCAGAAATGGGCGGCGAAAGGCGTGGCCTCCACCTTCTTCTTTCTCTTTCTTCCCTCGGCTCCATTTCTCTCTCTCTCCCGTCGTGAATCCACTGTCGTCTTCCAGGTGAGCCGGCGTTTGTGGCACGCCAGCGCATCATCATCGTGGTCACCGCAGCTGCCGTGTGCGTCGACAGGTGTGTGTGGTTGTGTGTGCGCATGGGTTTGCTTGTGGGTGGTGTGCGTGTGTATGGGGGTGGCACTGTGCGTAGTGGCGCCATGTTGGTAGTGTCGTTGGCAGTGGCGGATCGGCGGCGGGAGGGGTAGAGGCGGTGGCTGGGTGGGGGTTTAGGTGGAGGGGCTTCCTCTACAAATTTGAAAGAACCTAGGGACCTTTTTGCAAACCCTAGTTTTTAGGATCTTTTACAATCTAGCCCTCCAAATTTTGAAAATCACGCTTTAGCCCTCAAGTTTCTGGAAATTTCGTTTTAACTCCAAAACTTTCTAAGCTTTATGTTTTAACCCCAAGAGCTTATGAAAATTATGTTTTGAACCTAAAGGTTTTCAAATATATCAAAGAGACCCCAAATCTTTTCTAATTTTGCAAATTAACTCCTTTGGTCAAAGTCAACATCCTAGAATTTATAAAAATGTCCTTATGCTTCTAAAAACTCAATTTTAAGCTCGTTTTACCTCCGTTTAAGCCCAAAATGATTCCCTTAAGCTTCCATGATCGTTTTAACGTTTTTAATGATTTTAAAAACTCTTGTTTCCTTTCCTCTATTGTTTCTTCTCTCTCGAGAGAGATTTCTAAGTTAATCTTGAACCATATAGCGTAATAAAAAATCTAAAGTTCCTTCTATCATGTGTAGGCTTCAAGACGAACGAGCGGACATAAGCTTTAGAGCATCGAGTTTCTCGTAGGGCACCACCGAACAAGGTGGGAATAATTTATGAAATAAACTCATTATTTTCCATTTTTATATGAATGTTTAAGCTATGAAAGATATCATGAATGCCGATTGAACAAATGAATGCCACGTGAACTCATGATAAATGAAATATTTTTTTAATGCTAAGTTACGTTTAATTTTCCTAAGTGTGATGTGTTTTTGTATTGTGATCTATATGTGTGCATGCAATGAACGACTGACAACTGCTATAACGGCTCTACCACAAACTACTGAATAAGGATTTTGATCCTATAGCTACACTAATGGGATAAAAACCGTTTATAGAATAAGATGGGAAAACCCCCACCTATTTATAGTCACGCGCCACAT
The DNA here is from genome assembly GCA_946896805.1 of Scutellaria galericulata. Lineage (NCBI taxonomy): Eukaryota > Viridiplantae > Streptophyta > Magnoliopsida > Lamiales > Lamiaceae > Scutellaria > Scutellaria galericulata. Next base: position 3,977,214 of record OX335787.1, on the reverse strand, counting down.
TTTATGTGTTGTGATTAAATGTTGTGATTATGAATACTTGTTTATCTTTGTGGCATATTAAATGTTATTTTAGAAAGTATTCCCACGAGTGTATTCCAAAAACTCACCTTGTGTATATCACACTACAAATATAAATGAAAACAAGGAGGCGTGAAGAGAGGGATGACATATCAAGAAAATGTTTTAATTTTTTCTATATTTTGATTTTCTAAACAATGTTTGGTTTTCTACTTTGTAAAGCTTAATCTTTTATTATGGATCCTGTAATAGACTTCAGTTGTATGGTTTTCAAACGTTTTTTCTATTTATTTTCAAATTCTTCGGTTATGTAAAAATACAAATTTAAAACGTTGTAAAGATCTTATCGTGGATGTTATCTCAACACCATCTATCGTTTTTTATTCTCGCTTTCAAAATGTGTGTTTCTTTTCTTTCTTGATGCACGCTCATTATGTTAAACTCTGATATTGACATGTTTTACAAATGGGACGTGACAATTTTGGTATCAGAGTAAGGTCCTACCATTTGTAGGACCCTATTCAAGCTCGTTTTTCTTTGCAATCTGGTTTTAACGATAAAACTTTTAAAATAAACAGATAAGCATCACTTCGTACATGCTTCTCTCCCAGATCACGGAATCTAATAAAATGAAAGTTTATTTATATCATGTTTATTTGATGTTTGTTTATCTCCCAGCAGGATACTATCTACGTGTTACGGGGGTTTTATTCGGGCAGTCACCAGTTTTTGGTACACATGATGAGGACCCATTTGACCACACGTAAGTCCATAGAAGGGAACCCGTGGATCACGACCGTTGGTAGGAGACATTTCTTCGAGTGTCGCATGATGGTAGAGGACTCGGTTGGAAAGTTATTGGCTCGTCTGCTCCACTATTAGAGGAGAGCAAGAGGCTCTAGGGACAGATCACCAACGACCAGGTGAGTTGGTACATTGTTCAGGTTGTGTCGGACGAGTGGTCCGCTATAGTGCTACAGACCTACCGCAACGAGATGGTGTATTTGATCGTTGACAACAACCCTATTATCTCATTCGTTCACTTCATGAGCATCCTGCTAGATGCATGGGTGCGAGAGGGACAACCTACCTCACCGGAGCCCGGACTCTTCGATCCATTGAGTGAGGAGGATCCCGAGGAGTACTCAAACGATGAGAGACATGACCCTCATTTTCCCTGGATGCGGTGGACGACCGCCACCAGCAGCCGGAGTCGCATCCATAGTCATGTAGTTATAGTATTTGTATGTTGTATGTAGGGCCTTTATGGTCAGGAACCTCTTAGTTATAGTTGGGATGTATGAACCTTATTCAGAGCCCTTCTTTTATTTATGATGTATATGTTGAAGTTTATTTTCTTCTTCCTTCTCTTTTACGATATGTTCTTTTCTCTACACAAATTGTCGTTTTAAATATTTTTCTAAGTTTCATTAATATGATGCGTATGTCATTTTCTAGAAGGTTATGCCACGAGGTCGACTGCGTAGGGACCAATCAACGATGGAGAATTCTTCAGAACATGATGTGGACGCCACCATAGGAGATTTGGTATCCGTATTGAAGGGTTTGGCTCGACATTTCAAAACTATACAAGCTGCACCACCACCAATATCGAGGAGCGATATGAACCTGATGATCGAGCAGTTCCGACATTTCAACCCACCGACATTCAGTGGAAAGTGAGAACCTGTCGACGCTGAAGAATGACTAAGGTCGTTGGACCACCTATATGGACATCTGTTTTGCATGGAGAAACAGAAGATCTGATGTGCCATGTTCCAGCTTACTAAAGAAGCTAGCTACTGGTGGAAATCATATGAAAGGATTATGTTACCGGAACAGAAGAGTGTTATGTCTTAGGAAGTCTTCAATGAGGTGGTTATGCAGAATTTCCTATCTCAGTCATACTGCGATTAGAAGGAAATAGACTTCTAGCATCTTCACCAAGGAACCACCATTGTGGGAGAATACGAGAGAAAATTCAATCAGCTCAGTATGTATGCGATCCATTTGGTGGACACCGACTCTAAGAAGGTCCGACGCTTTGAGAGAGGTCTTCGCTCAGAAATCAGTTCCATCTTAGCCGGACAGGGAACTATGACATATGCTAAAGTTGTTGAGAGAGCTCAGGAGATTGTTTCTCGTCTACGCTTAGAGGTTGCACCGTCCAAGAAAGTTGTAGTGATGTTATGAAAGAGGAAATAGACTGGTCCAAGTGAGAACTTCAATCAGAATAAGTACCCAATAGCCAACAGCGCCCCAATCCTCCCTACTCTTAAGTCGAAAAACTCGTGTGCCAAGTGTGGAAAGCCTCATGCAGGACAATGCCTTCTAGGGACCTAGAATTGCTTTAGGTACGGAGAGCCAGGATACGTTGCAAACAACTATCTGAGATTTAAGAACACAACATCAGCATCAAAATCGACACTGGGAGTAGGCAAGGCTCGAGCTTTCGCTCTCACCCATCCAAAGGCTGCGAAAGGATCGGAGACCATGACAAGTATGTTAATAGTATGTTATATCCATTCTCTCCATCTTATTTGATATCGGGGTAACCCATTTTTTCATCTCTATCTGTTGAGACATGAGAATATTAGGATAGTCGTTGAAACCCTAGAAGTTGGTATACCATGAGAAAGAACGGTAAAAACAAAACACCTTTGTAGAGATCTGAGAATTGCTTTTGGGAATAACGTTCTTTCGGTCGATTTGCTTGCCCTAGAAATGAAGGACTTCGATGTGATTTTGGGAATGGATTGGCTTAAGCTAAATCACACAGTGATTAAGTGCCACGCGAGGGAGAACAGTTTTTAGATACCTAGAGAAAAAGAGTTTACATTTAGTGGAATGCGAGTTGGGGTCAACCTGAGAGTTGTGTCGGTTATGAAAACAACCAAGATGCTCAACAAAGGAGATTGTGAAGCTTGGTTAGTAAACATGGTGAATTTCGAACAAAAATGAATCTCATTGAGAATGTGCCAGTTGTGAGGAAGTATATGGACATTTTTCTGAAAGATTTACCCAGTCCTCCACCAAATCGACAGATTGCTTTTGAAATTGATCTAATACCAGGATCAGCACCGGTGTTCAAGGCCCCATATCAGATGGCACCAAAGGAGCTACAAAAATTGAAGGTTCAACTACAAGAACTTCTGGACAAGAGATTCATTCGTCCAAGTATGTCACCCTAGGGAGCTCCAATTCTCTTTGTGAAGAAAAATGATGGAAGTTTCTGGATATGCATCGATTATCAAAAGCTGAATAAACGAACCATCAAGAATGGGTATCAGATGTCTTATATTGAAGACTTGTTTGATCAGCTGAGAGGTGCAAGTGTGTTTTCGAAGATCGAATTAAGGTCTAGATACCATCAGGTGAAAGTCAAGGATGCTGATACAAGTTTGTAATGATGTCTTTTGGACTCAGCAATGCACCAGCAATTTTTATGGATCTGATGAATCATATTTTCCATCTGTACCTCGATCGCTTCATCATAGTATTCATCGATGACATTCTGGTCTACTTATGTGATAAGACGCACTATGACAGCATCTTAGGATCGTACTAGAGACTCTACAAAGGGAGAAACTCCTTGTAAAATTTAAGAAATGTGCATTTTAGCTTGAAAATGTAGCCTTTCTTGGACATATTGTCTCCTCCAAGGGGATTGAAGTGGACCCTAACAAGGTAGAGGCGGTTAGCAATTGGAAAGCTCCGATGAACTTTAACGAAGTACGAAGTTTTCTTGGGTTGGCCGGATATTACAGAAGATTCATCGAAGGACTTTCGAAGATTGCCACTTTCATGACCTGCTTGACACGGAAAAAAGTGAAGTTTCAGTGAACTGAACAGTATAAGCGTAGCTTTCGAGAGCTAAATAAGAGATTGACAGAGGCACCAGTTCTAACAGTTCCAGATGTAACAAAAAAGTTTGTGATTTATAGTGTCGTATCTAAACAAGGTTTAGGGTGTGTACTGATGCAACAAGGGAAAGTGGTAGCTTACACGTCAAGGCAGTTGAAGACTCACGAGTATAATTACCCAACACACGATATAGAACTGGTTGCCGTTATGCATGCTCTCAAGATTTGGAGACACTATCTTTATAGTGGAAAATGCGAAATTTATACCAATCACAAGAGTTTGCAGTATTTCATCGAGTAGAAGGACTTAACATGAGACAGATAAGATGGTTGGAATTAGTGAAAGATTACGATTGTACGATTCTCTATCGCCCAAGAAAGGCGAATGTGGTTGCTGATGCTTTTAGCAGAAAAGGAAAAGGAACGCTGACATACATGATTACGGACCAGAACCAGCTAATTGAAGAGATGTCGAGATTGAGTTTGGAAGTAGTTACACCTCTGAACAATATTAGGGTAAAAATTATAGTTTTGTTCGTGAAACCCACACTTCATGAACTAATAGTCGAGGCCCGAGGAAGGGATAAGTTTTTGACAAAGATGAAGGCTTGTATGGATAAAAGAAAAGTGGAAGGGTTCGCTTTGTCAACAAATGGAGCTCTTATCTCCAGGGAAAGGTTGTGCGTGTCAAAAGATGAACTGAAAAAAGAAATTCTAGAAAAAGCTCATAACACGCCGTTATCGGCACACCCTAGAGGTACGAAGATGTATAGATATTTGAAGGAAAGCTTTTGGTGGAGAAACTTGAAAGGAAGTATTGGATTATTCGTTAAGAAGTGTTTGGTTTGCCAACATGTGAAAACTGAACGTCAACGACCAGCAGGAATGTTAACTCCGTTAGAGATACTCGAGTGAAAATGGAAACACATCACTATGGATTTTGTTATCAGTTTACCTAAGACCAAGCGAGGGAATCACACCATATGGGTTATTGTGGATATGTTAACCAAGTCTGCTCATTTCTTGCCAATCAAGATGACTTTCGGTTTAGATAAGTTGGCTCGAATCTACATGGAAGAGATCGTCGGGCTACACGGAGTACTAGTTTCTATCATATTGGATAGAGATCCTCATTTCACATTCAGATTCTGGCAGAGCTTATAAAAAGAGTTAAGAACCAAGTTAGCTTTCAGTACCGTTTTTCACCCTTAGACAGATGAACAATCGGAAAGAACTAGACAGATTCTGGAAGATATGTTAAGAGCTTGTGCTTTGGACCTTCACGGAAGTTGGGAAGATCACTTGTGTTTAGTAGAATTTACTTACAACAACTGCTATCAGTTGACAATTTGAATGGCGTCGTACGGAACACTATATGGAAGAAAATATTGTTCCCCTCTCTATTGGGACGAGGTGGGTGAGAAGAAAATTTTGGGACCCTAATTGGTTGAACAGACAGTTAAAGTGATAAAGAAGATCCGAGAAATAGTCAGAGTGGCGCAGGATAGACAAAAGTCATATGCAGATAAGAGACATAGAGAGTTGAAGTTCGATGTGAGAGATAAAGTTTTTCTAAAAGTATCACCCATTAAAGGAGTTTATCGCTTTGGGAAAAAAGAAAAGTTGAGACCGAGATATATGGGACCGTTTGAGATTTTGGATCTAGTTGGAGAAGTTGCGTACTGACTAGCCTTGCAATGCAACCTCAACGAGCCACATAACCCAAATAACAAGAGAATACAAAACCACTTTCAAGGTCTCCTTAGCTCCATATACATTGCTCATATTACCTTGCACTTCTAAATAGGACCAATCAGAGCCCCATTGGTTGCAATCAACCTGGTTCAGCCCGAGTTTCTCGTTTAACCTACCTGATATCTTCACTAGAAATGAAGCTAGCCATGCAATCTCATCATCAGAAAAAGACCGCTTCATCCGGTCACCCTTGTACTTCATGTCAGCCCCTATTTGGTTGCTGAAACTTCTAGGCTTGAATATTTCGTCGCGTGATTGGTGATGTTGTCTTGACTGAGGTGTTTCGTAGGAGGATTTTTGGACTTCGCCGGCATACATAATGTGTTTCATATATCCATGTTATGAAAGTACATTTTTGATTCGAGCCGTGTGATAACCAAGAGAACGTCGGAGTTGAAAAAGATCTGAAATACGAAGAAGTTCCAATGGCTATCTTGGAAAGAAAGACTCGTAAGTTAAGGAATCGAGAAATGACCCTAGTGAAAGTTCAACGGAGTCGCCATGGAAAAGAAGAAGCAACGTGGGAACAAGAAGACGAGATCTTAACGAAGTATCTAGATCTACCGTTTATGGGTACGTATCTAAATTTTGAGGACGAAATTTTTCTAAGGGGAAATGACGTAACCGCTAGGATAAATCTATGCATAATTGAATTAATTAAATAATTTAATTTTTAATTACTTATTTTATTATGCGCGTTTCAAAATGAAATAATGACTTGAATATTAAAATCGAACTTTGGGTTATAGCAATTAAATGATATCGCACGTTAAGGCCAGAGGAATTCGTAAAATGGATAGCCTTATCTTGAGGCCCATGAGTCCAAAAAGAGAACACATATATAGTGAATTTGGATACCACTAGGGTAAGTTTTGGACACAAGCTTGAGAGGTGCAAACACACACACACACTCTCTCTCTCTCTCTCTCTCTTATGGTCAGCCGGTTGGCCACTGCCGGCGCCGCCATCGCCGGAGTTCCCCTCTTTTATCTCCAGCCGAATCCTACCTCGTTTTGAAGCTCTTGTCAAGCCCATTCCAGATTCGGGCTTGGATCGGCCATCCGCTGCCGCCTTCGTCGAAAACAGGCAGTGAAAGATGCGGCCTCCACTTTCTTCTTCTTCCTTCTTTCTTTTTCTTCCATCGGCTCTGTTTCTCTCTCTCCCATCCCATCGTAAATCCATCGTCATCTTTCGGGTGAGCGAGCGCTTGTGGCACGCTGGCACGTCATCATCGAGGTCGCCGCCACATGTGGCGGCGAGTGTGTGCATGTTTGCTTGTGGGTGGTGTGCATGTGTGTGTGGGACGACGCCGTGCGTGGGTGGTTTGCTTGTGGGTGGTTGGTGCCGTGTTGGTGATGTCGCCAGCAGTAGCGGATCGACGGCGGAAAGGGTAGAGGTGGCAGTAGGGTGGGGGTTTGGGTGGAGGGGCTCCCTTTACAAATTTGAAAGAACCCCGGGACCTTGCAAAAAACCCTAATTTTTAGGATCTTTTACAATCTAGCTCTCCAAATTCTAAAAATCACGCCTTAGCCCTCAAATTTCTGAAAATTTCGTTTTAACCCCCAAACTTTCTGAGCTTTATGTTTTAACCCCAAGAGCTTCTGAAAATTATGTTTTGATCCCAAAGGTTTTCAAATATATTAAAGACCCCAAATCTTTCTTATTTTTGCAAATTGACCCATTTGGTCAAAGTCAACATCCCAAAATTTAGAAAAATGCCCTTATCCTTCTAAAAACTCTATTTTAAGCTTGTTTTACCTCCATTTAAGCTCAAAAAAATTCCCTTAAACCCAATGGTTTAGTTTTAAGCTTCCATGATTGTTTCAATGCTTTTAATGATTTCGAAAGCTTCCGTTTCCTTTCCTCTATCGTTTCTTCTCCCTCGAGAGAGATTTCTAAGTTAATCTTGAACCATATAGCGTAATTAGAAATCTAAATTTCTTTCTGTCATGTCTAGGCTTCAAAACGAACGAGCGGACATAGGCTTTAGAGCATTGAGTTTCTCGTAGGACACCACCAAACAAGGTAGGGGTAATTTTTGAAATAAACTCTTTATTTTCCACTTGTATATGAATGTTTAAGCTATGAAAGATATCATGAATGTTGATTGAACAAACGAATGCCACGTGAACTCATGATCAATGAAATATTTTTTTAATGCTAAGTTACGTTTAATTTTCCTAAGTGTGGTGTGTTTATGTGTTGTGATCTATATGTATGCATGTAATGAACGACTAACGACTGCTATGGCGGCTCTGCCGCAAACTACTGAATGAGGATTTTGATCCTGTAGCTATACTAATGGGATAAAAACCGTTTATAGGATAAGACGTGCAAAACTCGCGTCTATCTATAGCCACGCATCACGTGTTATGTGTTGTGATTAACTGTTGTAGTTATGAATATTTGTTTATCTCTATGGCTTATTAAATGTTAATTTTGGAAAGTATTTCCACGAGTGTATTCTAGACACTCACCTCGTGTGTATTCACATTACAAATATGAATGAAAACAAGGAGGTGTGAAGAGAGAGATGTCATATCAAGAAAATGTTTTAATTCTTTCTATATTTAGATTTTCTAAACAATGTTTGGTTTATTATATTTAGCTTAATTGTTTATTATGGATCCTATAAAAGACTTCCGTTGTATGGTTTTCAAACGTCTTGCCAGTTTATTTTCAAATGCTTCAGTTATGTAAAAGTGCGAATTTAAAACGCTGTAAAGATCTTGTCGTGGATGTTATCTCAACTCCATCTATTGTTTGTTTTATTCTCGCTTCCAAAATGTATGCTTCTTTTCTTTCTTACTGCACACCTAATACGTTAAACTCTAATAGTTACATGTTTTACAAATTGGGCGTGACAGTATGAGTAACATAACGTAAAAGTACGATTAACATAACACAAAGGTACATCACCTGGTAGTGAGTTTGGGCGAGTTTGAGCGCACCAACCCAAACGTGTGAGATGCGTAGCTGCCCATGACGGGTCGGGTCGACTCGAATGCATGGACCTAAGGTCTATACACCAATTGTACAAAAGTTTTTATAAAAAATCTTTTGAAACCAGAAAAAGAATAAGAAAAAAATAAAAGGACTACTTAGAAACAAAAGGGAAATATAAATCTGGATATAATAGTTAATTGGGACTCTATCGAATCAACTAATAATGAGAGATATTATCTAATTGAGCTAAATTGGTAATTTCTCATAGGATTCTTACAATTTACTACGATATATGTTATACTAGCATAAGATATGTATATTAAACGGTTTGAAAAACAATAAATATATTAAATTAGAAAATTTTAAATATTATTTATATTGAAAAATATTTATAATTTAGTGTTATATCTATCATCTAACGATAATGTAGTTAGATTATTATATTATTTCATTACATATATTTGTGTTCATAAAGGAACATAAATAGTTTTTATTTATTATATTTGGAAAAAATAGCATTGTTATGTCTATTATATTATTCAATAATATTCTCAACATTTTTCTAGTTTATTATTAACTTAATTAATTTTAAAATTTCATAAATATTAAAGCTTAGAAAAAATATCAAATTAAAGATGGCGGAATGTATGATTATTATTAGCATATGTGAACTACAATATTTTTAAACTAATTGCTCTCGCTTTTAACCATACGAAATTGTTAAAATACTCATATTGGGCAACTCTTAATATGCGTCCACTTATAATGTTTAATGATTTCTTCCCTTTTAAATCATGAAATGTAAAATTAATAAATATGTTAGATATCGGATACATCAACTGTGAGCACATTAATATGTTAACGATTGATAGGGTAACATGACTGTTTAACCATATTTATCGAGAATCCTTATGTTGACAAGTTAGCTAGGTTTGAATTTTTACTACACTTAACATATATCATCCAATATTATTAGTTGCCTAATCTACTCATGTATTAATGTAAAAATAAATTTCACATTCCATTTTCTTTACCCAATGTTGCTTAGCATTCATTTCAAAATTTACATGGAAAATGAAATGCAATTTTTTTTTTCTTTTTTTCTTTTTAATTTTGAGAAGCCGGTATATATATCCAGCTCCACCTATTGCATAAATCCAACCAAATGCTAATAATTGTAGTAGCTAATCAGTGCTCATCTTCAACCATCAAAAATTTATTTTATTTAAAGTTAAAAAAATAGAGTTAAATTCAAATACCAATTTGGAACTTTCCACAAAAATTTCGTGAGTGACCCACAGCTATTGAGATATAAGTATGTAATTGGGCATAACCCATTAATGATCATACACTCGAATTGTTGCAAACTTCCAACTGTGAAAAGCATTCCTTTGGGCGGCGCCGCCACCACCACCACCACCACCACGTGATTTCTCAGTCAATAAATGTCTGCTTTTAACTGCATTATACAATTATGTGCATACATTATATATGATGCTGACATAATATGTATTTGAATATAATAATCGATTTTGATATAATATAAATTAGTAACGCATGTGTTGCTATAAATTTAGTTAGATGTTAACAATTATATCAAAAAAGTTTGTTTTTATTTTTTTTCTTAAATAATCTAAAAATTTTACTTGGAAAAATATATGCAATATCAATTTCAGATCAATTCTACGTGTATATATATATATATATATATATATGGCAAAAACTTCCGTGCAACTGGTGCACCGTGCAATCCGCACATTTATGTTATAAATGTAACACCTTTATGCATGTTCATTTTAAAAGATACAAATATTTGTACATAAATGTCTTCCGTGCAACTCTATGCACCAGTTGCACGGAAGTGTTACTATATATATATATATATATATATATATATATATATATATATATATATATATATTTAATTAATTAATTTTCTATTATACTAATACGTAATGTTGAGCATGGTATTCTAAAATCGTAATCGGAGAGTTGTTGGCCTAATAGCCAAATGAAGACCAAACATACAAGATCTTGTTATATTTGTTACTTCTTCTATGATTGTTGGTACTTTTTAGTTGAGATTTGGAAATTATTGAGATTTTGGTCAGTTTTTTGAAATGAGTGTACAATCATGTGACATGTACAATTATGCCAAAAAAATACATATATTGAAATAAAAAAAATAGAGTTAATTTTAATACCATGTGATAGGATGTGAAATCCTCAGTTGAGGAGAGCGTATATACTCCCAGTAATAAATAGATACAAGAGGTACAACAGATCCTATAAACTAGGAAAGGAAGTAAAATAAATATTTACAAAGATATTATGTATCTTCTAATCTAACAGGTTATGTATATAAAATATATTTTTTTTTACAATTAAGTATTTGTTTTGAGTGACACTCCTGTGCACAAGGTGCAACAATACTGTTATATTATATGAAGTGATACTGTTATATTAATATAACAGTATCACTTCATATAATATAACAGTATCACTCATATAATATAACAGTATTACTTCATATTAACAGTATCACTCATATAATATAACAGTATTGTTGTGCACAGATTTGGATCCGTGCACCTTGTGCACAAAAGTTTTTGTCATTTGTTTTTCAATTTTGCTCTTCTATATTTTAATTTTTGTATCAAAATTTTCAAAATTGCTAACATGACTGTTAGAATTTAGATGTCACGTCAGATTTTGGCAATTTTGAAAATTCCAACAAACTGAAATTGGAAAAAATTAAAACATAGAACATCAAAAAAATGAATATTTGGTTGTTAAAAAAGGAAAAATGTTACGTATAGAATTAAAATTGAAATTATCCCAAAAAAATAATTATGGTCTTTTTAGATGATTTGAAATTAGAATTAATGTAGTATCCTCTCATGACAGTCGAGCTTGAATATAACGTTTACTAGGGTTCTTTGTGACAGTAACAATTATATTTCTTCATTTGTGAATTATTAATGGATATACCAATTGAACGAATGTCATTTTTAGATGAAGAAGATGAGGAACTCGTTGAGGCGACGATACATGGAACAAATCAAATATGTATCTGATTTTTATCTTATCGGACGTTTTTTAGTGAAGACAATCATTTTTTTGGCAAATGAAAAGTAGACTTGTATAGTGGTGGAGACCCGTTAAGGGGGTTAATATCTTAGATCTTGGTGATTATATATATATATATATATATATATATATAATATATATATATATATATAGAGTGTTGAATGTACTGAACGAGACATTAGAAATTACAAAAGAGATTTGCAGGAGGAACAAAAAGGAATGGACGCAGAAACATTAATTGAGTATTTTTGGTTAGAGAAAGAGAAAAATCCTTCATTTTTCTTCGACTTTGAACTAGACATGGAGAACAAACTTATAAAATGTTTTTGGGCCGATGCTGTAGCAAGAAGGTCTTACAATTACTTTGGTGATGTTATAGTATTTGATACAACATATAACACAAATAAGTATAGCATGATTTTTGCTCCAATAACTAGGATCAACCACCATGGACAAACAATCATACTTGGATGTGGATTTTTAAGTGACGAGAAAGCAGATTCATTTATTTGGTTATTTAATAAGTGGCTTGAGGCTATGCCAGGTAGTCATCCTTCTGTTATTGTTACAGACCAAGATCCTGCAATGACCAAAGCTATTGCACAAGTGTTTCCAGCCACCCTGCATCGGTATTGTATTTGGCATATTCTTAATAAATTCTCTGAAAAGATTAATGTGATAACAAATCGAGATGATTATTACCGTTTGAAGGATGTAGTTATCAACTCCGAATCTACTAGAGAATTTGAAGAACAATGGATGGAGATCATGACATATTCCACGCTGAAAAACAATGAATGGCTCAACCACATGTATGAGTTGCGTGGTAAATGGGTTCCTGCTTATGTTAAGCATGTATTTAGTGCTGGAGTTTCTAGTAGTCAAAGAGCTGAGAGTTGTCATTCTTTTTTCAAAAGATATATTTCAGCCAAAAATTCATTGATGGATTTTATCACACGATTTAATAGAGCTCTTAGACATCAACGACATAAAGAATTAGAAGCTGATCATGCTGATATTAACGAGCAACAAACACTGAAGACACTTTGGCCAATGGAAGCACAAATGGCAAAGATATACACAAGGAAAAGTTTTAACTTTTTCCAAGAAGAAATGTGTCAAAGTCATGCTTATTTTGTGAATTTGAAATGTGATGATGAGTTGCAAACAATCTATACCATATTAAGAGCTGAAACAAGTTCAACATCAAGACAACGGGAGCTTACATACACCAAGAGTTCAAATGCATTAACATGTAGTTGTCTACAATTTGAGTTCAAAGGAATTGTTTGTAGACACATTTTGGCATATTTTCATGTGAAACAGATCTTTGAACTTCCATCTACATATATTCTACCAAGATGGACAGTAAGTGCAAAGAGTGGAAGAGTGAATGATAATCATGGTGCTGACATTTGTGATGTTCATAATAAATCTCTTCTGACAAGACATTCAAAATTATCACAAATGGCTTCTATTGTAGTAGATGGTGCATGTCTCACTGAAGATGGTTCTAACTTGCTAATGCAACAATTAGAACATGTGTACAATGATATAAAGAAAATGAATATTGGTGAAAGAGCGCAACGATCTTCTATACGAGAAAAGAATATGTCTGAGATTAATGACCCTTCACAAGTGAGAGCAAAAAGATGTGGTAAAAGGTATAAATTATCTAAGGAAAAAACAATTTCAAAAGCAAGAGTTTGTCATGGTTGTGGGATTAGTGGACATGACAGGAGAAATTGTACCACATCCTTGGAATGGTATAATATTTTCTTATGTTTTTTGAAAGTTTTTACATTTAAAAAAATTATGGTACTGATTTGTTTTAATTTTTTCTCACATGTGTAGATCCATTATATTTGACGACACAAAAGACAAGTAATGAAAGAGACTTGGGATTTTGGGAATTGATTGAAGACTTCTTGATAATTGATGATTGAGTTGGAGGATATGATTCCTTGATTTTAAGGATTTGTTGAGTTTGAGGATTTGATTTGTCGATTTTAAGGATTTGTTGAGAATTTATTCTCTTTGTTACTTAATTCATATTTCAATTTTTATTATTCATTTTGAGGATTTATTGAACGTTGATTATGATTTTTCTTGAGAATTGACTAATTGAATATCTTTCGTTCTTTTCTTTAATTGTGGGCTATTTATTAACCAATTCATATTTTGTAATTTTTAATAAATGACTTTTGATGATAACCAAATATTTTCATGGTGTAGCATCTGTGAGATGAGAAGATGATTTCTGTTGATATGTAGGATGCAAATTGTATATGTTCATGGTGTACTGTGAGATGAGTATTAAGAAGAAGATTTATGTTGATATGTGGGATGCAAATTGTATATGTTGATTATGTGTTATGTCTATGTGTGAGATGAGAATATCGTATGTGGAGGGGTAGCGTGAGAAAAAAAATAATATGAGATATGAAAAATTAGAAAAAAAAAAAATCTTAAAGATATTGTATGTGGAGGGGTAGCGTGAAAAAAGAAATAATATAATATATTAAAAAAAATTTAAAAAAAATCTTAAAGATATCGTATGTGGAGGGGTAGCGTGAGAAAAGAAATAATATGATATATTAAAAATTTAAAAAAAAAATTTTAAAAAAGTGCGCACGGTGCACATTCTTTTGGTGCGTACCTGATCAACACTCTATATATATATATATATGATCCAACTTTTTCATTTAATAGATCTGAAGAGGAGGTTGACTATGATTGATCCATTTAATTCTTTTAGTATTTATCATTTGGTAGGAGTGAGAATGAACCGATTATTAGATAGAGGTCTATGACCCAACTTATTATTGATCTAATTCGTTCCGGTGTATTTAATAAATGAGTCAAATCAATACTTTCCATCAAACATATTTATAAATGTAGACTAGTCTCTGGCCTTAAAAAGACCTAATATGCCTAATAGATTGACCTAATATATATATATATATATATATATATATATATATAATAACAATTAACCCTCAAAATAGAAATACTAAAATTTTTCCGCTCATTTCCACCTCCCAAAAATAGAAATACATATTATTTCATAATTTATAAATTATAAATTATAAATTTTATTGTATTAAATATGATTTTTATATATGGTAATAATATCATTTATAATATTGACAAAATCTTGAAAATTATTAGCTATATATAGTATATGAATGTTAATATGATCTCAACTTTTTTAGTTGTTGATATAATCAAAGTTTGTTGAATAAATTAAAATAACATAATGATCGGATTTCAAGAACTATAGATCATCAAAGTATTTTTTTTATCTCTAATGTTGTACCCCACATACACATATACCACCTCAATAAATATATCATTGCATTATGCGTTCGTAGTGACTGAGGGGGTTGAAGAGCAAGAAGTGAGTTATTAATCAAGTCAACCAACATATATAAAATAATGTAAATTAACTATTTTTATTTACTATATTCGAAATATGTATTGTAAAATTATTATAAACATCACACAATTTTATTTGACAAATATGTCGTATACAATACTCCAATTTTTATATATCTTCTATGTAACAATGTTAATAATATAACATAGTGTTTATATAATTTTATTTTATTATACTATATTAATTCTTATTAAAAATCATTAAGATTTGTAATATATCTTGAATATAATAAAAAAAATATACATATGATATATTGTTGCACACAATAACATTTAGGAAGTATAAAATTTATGAATTCATATACTTTCTATTAAAAACTACAAATTAAGTATAAAAAATGATAAATAAATAAAAAACATATCATTTATACTTATACTTATAAAAAATAATAAAAAATATGTTCTATTTCATAATGCTAAATTATATAAATATATCTTCATTATTAATCATGAAGAATAGATAGTCAATGCAATTTATAAGAGTGATAATACGTAGATGAAGAATTTTTATATATATTTTTTAAATACTTTGAATTTTTTATTATGAAATTTCATTGTCATCTATATAAAAACCAACTAACCTCATTTCTACTTTTTAAAGTAGAAATACAAATATTTATTATTTTATAAATTTATAAATTGTAAATATTTAGTTTTTCATAATTTATGTATATTCATGGTACGAAAATCATTTTGTATATATATGAAAATTGAGGAAAAAAATATGATCGTATTTGATATGTTATAAAGTTAGTATGATTTGTGTATATATGGTAATAATATCATCATCATGTCATGAAAAGTTGTAAATAAAAATTTGTACCTTAATCTAAATCATTTTATATATCGACGAAAAAATTAGCGAATTTATCATTTTTTTTGTTGTAAGAATAAATAATGTTTCCTCCTTGATTAAAAAGTAAATAAAAATCTAAAATTTTACTATCATGGTAGCATGAAGTTCACAGAACAATGATAAAATATATTTAGTTTATGTTGCAATATAGTTTCATGGTTTTAGATTTATCAAATTTTGAAATGTTTACCATCCAATATGATTTTTCTAATGATAATTTTGATTTTAAGACATTTGAAAAAAATAATCATACAGATTTTTTGATGGTATGTTAAATTTAGAAATTTTATTTTGGGGCAATATACAATAATATCAATATTTTAAACTCATTATGAATAAGTTGTTGAACATATATTTGCACAAGTATTTTCTAGGCCAATTGTGACAAAAACAAGTACTAAAATAGTTAAACAACATTTGATGAAAGTAATAAATATTTAGATGAATTACATGAGTAGTAGATTAAATTGAAATAACTTTAAAAAACTATATGATTTTTCATGATCATCATTTTTATATCAAAAAATTACCAACACATTAAATTTATTCACTACATCACACGAATACCAAATGAGGATGAAATATTATCAAAACTTGATTATAATGCTCAATAATATCACCATTTTATACTCATTATAAATAAATTATTGAATATAAATTTGCATAAATTTGTTTCAGGCCAATAGTGACGACAACGTATGATGAAAATAAAAAATATTTAAACTCGTAAATTATATAGGTAGTAGATTAAATTGAAAACACTTTGAAGAATTATATTATTTTTCATGAACAACATGTTTATAGTCGATGAAATTACCAACTCTTCAAATTTGTTTGTCCATACATCACACGGACATGGGTATACCAAATGAGATTGAAATATTATAAGAACTTAATTGTTTTTTTTGTAAACTCGAAATATTTAGATTTTATGGTTGTGAGTTGTTCACTAATTTCTTTTAGCTACTCCCGTAAGTGTACGGTGTAGGGTGTAGAAACGGTGAGCAAGGTCGATCCCATAGAGACTAGCTATCTAGGAATTAACTAACTACTCAAATTCAGTTTTCAACTTTATCTAGGAGAATCAAATCACACCGATTGTACATTAATTCAATAAAAAGGTAACTAAGCAAATAAGTTCACTCAAGAATAACAGAAATCTAAAATAGGTTCTAGGACATACTTTCATCTAATTCTCATCAAAACATCATTTTAACCAATTCAAGTTCATTAATCAATCATCATATATGAGCAATCACATATATCGAATTAACAGCTCTCCCGAATCAGTTAATCGGTTGATTATTATGCCACCAGAGGTATCCCTACTCAATCTGATTGAAACATAACAATTCCCAAAAGTACCTAGGATTGATTTCTCATCACATAAATTCCTTAATCTCCCGATCCAAGTCTTTTTATGTGTCATGTGTTTATTCTTCCATAATTAAATCTCATCTCCCGAATTTTGATTTAATTACTAAAACATGCTCAATTACCGGCCGGACAATCAAACAAGCAATCAACTCATAAACACACAAATAGGATAAACAATCATGAACTTTGAATTGAAATTAAAGATCCATCTCGATTCGAACCAGATTACTAACAAGCCATAGAAACCCTAGAAAATTAGCTAGACATGATGATAAACAATCTCATAGACAAGATTGAAAATATCATATCTAATAAGATTCAATAAGGGAAGAAAAGATTAAAAACTCTATTAGATGATGATCTCGCGATCCCTCGATCTCTTGAATTCTTCTTCAAATCCTCTCGATACTTCTCAGACTATCGTGTTTTTATCTATGAATCTCTCTCTCCCTCTCTTTTTTTACTTCTCTTTATGTTGAGTATTTATATTGTGTTGGGAATCTTCCAAGTGAAGTAAGAGGTGAAAATATTCCAAGAAAACCAAAACTCTGCATATTCATGTTCACCCGAGCACGGTCGTACCCCACGGTTGTGCTACACGGCACTGGTCGTGCCCTTCCATCCAGCACTCTCTGCACAATGGCGCATGGTCGTGCTACATGGCACGACCAGACCGTGCACCACCAACTCTTCCACGCGATCTCGTATTTCTATTCCTCCTTCCTTGGTCATCAATTACACTCGAAACTTGCACTTTTCTCATCAAAATCATGAAACTAAACACAAACCCGTCAAATGCAACTTATATAATATAATGTCAGAAATTACCATAAAAACGTATCTAAACATATTCAAATGAATACATAAACATACGCAAAAATACATGAAAAACGACACTTATCATGAGTCACAAAAGTAACAAATCAGACTGAAACTCTCTAAAAAAAATTATTATTTTTCGTGTTCAATATTTTCATATTAAAATATATAAATTGTGAAATTATATGTTCGTGCATCACACCGGACTTATACTAGTTATTATTTATATGTGGAAATATATTATATATTTTAGAATTTTGATAATTGTTATATATCGATAGCCTAATTTATATTGTGTTTTATATATTTCTTAAATTTTATGTTGTTTTCATATTTCTCGATGTAATTTTCTAAGTTTAAATGAAAGTTTGCTTAAAAAAAAAGGTTCATATTAAATAATTTTGTATACTTTTAATTATCTTTAGGCTGAAACAAAGTATTTTATATACAATAGACCACACTTAAGCATAATATTTATAATTTAGGCGTAGGTCAATCATTAAAAAAAAATCTAGTCTAACCTAACATATTCTCGCCCATATTTTGAGGGTAAATTAGCTGACCACATTCAAATATATTTTAGTTTTCTCATTTTTATTATTGCTCCATTTTATTTAAGCCCAAATTCACATAGACATTTTTTT
Organism: Scutellaria galericulata; assembly: GCA_946896805.1. NCBI lineage: Eukaryota > Viridiplantae > Streptophyta > Magnoliopsida > Lamiales > Lamiaceae > Scutellaria > Scutellaria galericulata. The sequence goes on along the minus strand of OX335787.1, from coordinate 3,958,408 downwards.
TTCTTTCTTATATTTTCTCTCTTCTCTTGCTTGAAAAAAATGGGGTATTGCTATTAATAGAAGAGATTATACTACAATTTACTCTTTTGGTGGGAAAAGATGAAAGAATTCCTCCCATTCATATCCTAGGTTCTCAGTTGAGTAAGATGTAAATTGAGGGATATGCACGAGTGATAGACATATGTAGGAAAAAGTCAATAAAATTCAATCCCTGACAAACCCTCACAATATTTCAGTAGAAATTTATTTCACACAGGAATCGAACTTATATTGTCGGTAAATTTCTCCCCTCATCACCATTGACTTTACCAACTCAATCGTGGCCTACAATTTACTCTTGATCCAATAGAATATTGGTTTGGTAAGAAGAATTGCTTAAAGAAGACATTTCCTTTGAGCATTTCATCAAGACATTGAAAAGAGGTTTTATTTATTTATTTGTTTGTTTTGAATGATTTTAGCTCAAGCTTTATGTCTAATTAATTTAAGGGTAAAATACAAAAACATATCTTAAGTATAAGTTTACTATATCATTTATAAATGTTTTTATTTCACTGTATAAACTACAAGAATTTTGCAGGTTACAATATTTTTGACTGTCACGTCATCAAATCTCATCGGAGACTTTTCAGGTGCATTTCAATTTAGCATTTTATTATATGGACTTTAAAAGTTTTTCATTTCACTATATAAAGTACATGGATTTTGCAGTCTATAATATTTCCGATTGCCATGTTGTAAAATCCCACCTGCAACAGCTCATGTGCATGCATCTAATTTTTAGAGACTAGGGTAAATTTGTTAGCTTTTGGCAACCATCTCCAACAACATGAAAATCGACGTTTTCTTTTGTACCTGTCATTTTGATAAAGTAAACTCTAGTTGTAAAAGAAGAAGAAGATTAGGTAATGAAGATATTTTAACAAACATTTTCAAAACAAGTTTATTCCTCTAAAAATTATGCACGTGATTAGTTTTTCGGTGAAATTTTACAACATCGCAACCAAAACCATTATAACATGCAAAACGTGTGTACTTTATATAGTGAAATGAAAATATTTAAAGTTCATATAGTAAAATGCTAAATTGAAATGCACCTAAAAAGTCTTTGGCAAGATTTGACGATGTGGCAGCCGAAAATACTGTAACCTGCAAAATTCTTAAAGTTTATATAGTGAAATGAAAATATTTATAAATGATATAGTAAAGTGTTAAATCACATATACTTGAGACGTGCTTTTGTTTTTTACCCTTAATTCAAAGATGACAGTTCTGATTCTTTGAAGTTATCATGTAAATTGATAGATGGGTTTCAATAATTTAATTTTGAAATTGAATATCTCATTGATCCCCTCAAAATTGCTAACATATAAGATTTTAAAATTGAAAATCCATTGATCCCCTCGAAGCTGCTACCATTTAAATTGCAGTATGTGCTTCAATGATTTGATTTTGAAGTTGAATCCACTAATATTGAAGATTTGTTATTATGCCCGATTTTGAGGCAGAGTCCACTAGTATTACTAACAAAATTCTACACTAGGAGAGAACATGTTTGCATACCCTAGGATTCCAACTCTTGCTACTAGCCTAATTTTGAAGTTGATTTTGAAGTTAAATCCACTGATATCGAAGATTGTTATCATGCTCGATTTTGAGGTTGAGTCCATTAATATTACCAACAAAGTTTCACGAGGAGAGAACATGTCTGTTGTCCCTAAAATTCGAACCGCTATCCTTCAACATAACTAGTAGTTTCCTTATTTGTCATTGAACTATGCTCTGTTTGATTTTTATTTATTTAGTATATATATATAACTAAAGGAGCGAAAATTGAAACACTCATACCACTTAGGACCAATAAATTTAAATTATAATTTTGGGATATAAGAAAACTAAAAAAGGTTGTCCACATGACCGAGTGAGTAATTCAGAAATTAGTGTGAGTATAAATATGGATCAGCATATATAGGCCACAAATGTTTTTTTCACCAGGTGCATGAGTCATGACCCATGTTCGGGTCATATTGTAACATCCTCGACCAAAACATACACGTCATTTGACATTCATTTCATGCATCATATGTATTTCGTATTATTTACGCGTTATTTGTGATCGTGCATGATTTTATTTTCTTTTAAATATTGAATTATTTATATGTTCTTACATAATCGGTGTTGAGAAAACTCTATCATAATTGATTGAGACTTTAATAATGTTCAAGTTCATAATGTAAATTGTTTAATTAATAGTATTAATAATTAATTATATAATTTTATAGTAATTATATATATATATATATATATGTAGGTGTCGTGTGTGTTGTGTATATGAAATGGGTTATAATATATATATATATATATATATATTTATTTATTTATTTATTTATTTATATTTATATATATGTAATAAGTAAGTTTATGTATATTATTATATAATATTCCTGCCTTTGAGATATACATGTGTAATGTGTATAAGGTTTGCAAAGTCATTGATAATGATAATAATAATATAATATGTATAAAGTGTAGTTGTAGGTATACACACATGCATCTCTTTAATATTGATATATATATATATATATATATATATATATATAGTGACGGACCCAGGATTTCGGTTCAGGGGGGCCCAAGTCAATTAATAAAAAAATACAATAATATTAGAGAAATAGCACACACACACACACACATATATATATATATATATATATATATATATATATATTGCAATCTCGATAAAATCAATGTATTGCAACATTTCTCTTCTATTTTTCATATTCTGAAATCATTGCATAATAGCTTCATTACTAACATTTCTAAATACATCTTTTTCAATGTATGCAACTAAACAATCATTCAACAGTGTATCACTCATTCTATTGCGAAGAGAACTCTTAATGATCTTCATTGCCGAAAAAGCTCTTTCTACTGTGGCAGTGACGACCGGTAATATCAACGAGAGCTTAATCAACAAATAAACCAATGGAAAAACAATGTGCTTCCTTGTAGAGACCATCTTCTTAGCAAGTCCGCCTATTCCATTTACTTCAGAGAAGCTTTTATCCAAGCGCACATCAAAAACAAAGTTCTCAAGTTCATATAAAGCAACTCCAGAAAATTCAGATGGATAAAATTTTGCAAGACGAAGCAGTTTGCTTTTGTCAAATGCAGCAAATGAGTCTCAAGGATCAAAACATGTCATACATAGAAGCAATTCGGTGTTCACTTCATCAAAACGATGATTTAGCTCTTGAGCTTGCATGTCAATCACAGAATAAAATAACTCAACTTTGTAATGGTGAAGATTAGTGAACGTTTCAATTCTACGTCTTGATCTTCCCCGAGGTGCATATATATCTTATCCTACAACGATATTCTACGCATATATATCTTATTCTACGCATTGATGCATTCAACCTACAACGATATTCAATCTTTGACCGCTCTGATAACTTAGAAAAAGATACTTCAATGTGCTGACCTTGATTCATCAAATCTTGACAAGCTAATCAACATTTATTATGATCACTGTTATGATCTCCAACATGATCTCTCAATCTTTCTTTCTTACGCTAAATATTAAACCCCTCAAACACAAAAACATCATGTCCTCTTTCACTATGTCCCGTAGAGAAAAGATAACAATATAAACAAAATGCCGCATCTTTTGTTATGCTATACTCCAACTAATCATTAAATTCATCAAACCAAGATGCAACAAATTTACATTTTCGTTTTCCATCTATCTTTTGAGGAAAATCATGCTCACGTGGTTGACATGGACTTTTAGTAAGTAAGCTCTACGAACCTGTTCAATTAAATTAGGTGGATAGCTCATTATGATGGGTCGTAGTCCTGGATCACTCGGAAGATTTTCCATATCAACTATATTATTCTTATCTTGACTCGATGATAGTTGAGGTTGAACAAAAGGTGCATTGACAGAAGATGATGATGTCTTCATAGTAGGTTGCATTTTTCCGAAGTATCTTTCCATTATCTATAAAAATAAGATAAATAAACTTAATCAGAATCCCTAAACTGCCAAAATTTAATTAGAATCATATAATGCTAACTGCCAAAATCCCTAAACTCACATTTCAACTTAAATTACGAACACATTACACATATGATATAATTTGCACACTTTTTAATACTAAAGTTGGTTTGAATCATTGATGTTGCTGCATTTGACTACATCACCGCGACACCGCCTAATCTTATTTTTTTCATTCGTCACTACCACTTATCTTTCACTTTTAGCATATTTAATCCCCTTTCTTTAAAATTTTGAGCAAATTGCATGATTTTTCTTTTCTTTTGTTTTTATTTTTTTGGGAAATTTTTCAAAAGAATCAAATCCATTTCTTGAAACTTTTTCTATTGATGTTTTTTCATCTTAATTTGACTATTGAGATATAAAATAATTAAAAAAAATCATTCTAAACCAAAAACATCATATTATTGTCGATTATAATCTCGTTTTCATTTATGGAGCATCTCAGTTGAACATAAGATAACTTAAAGCATAATAAATCAACAATAATAATGAAAAAAAGATAAAGCAAACAAATAATATAAATAGAACGCTTTACCTTGAAATTTTATGGAGAAGCAATTGAGAAAAATGAAATTAGGGTTTTTGTATGAGAAAAAGGGGGAAAAATTAGGGATGAAAGATGGAGAAGTAAATAAAATTTTGGCTACTGCTGAGGAAGACCGCTGCTGCCTCTACATAATAATCTTTTTTCTTTTTTTTTAATAAAAAATGTAAAATGACAAAAATACTCCTAATAATTTTCAAAAATCTGGGCCCCTTGGCCCTGTGTGCGTCCGTGGCTGTTAATATATATATGTGTGTGTGTGTGCGCGCGCGCATATTTAAAGCATATTTACATGCATGCATTATAAACACAGGTGTAGATGTCTAAGTAATTGTAATATAAAATAATAATAATAATCAGGATGCTAAAATAAGAAAGAAGGAGAACAGGTTGAACAGGGAGAAAAGGAACAATACAGAGAAGAAAAACAGAGGAGACGGAGAATTAGAAAAGAAAAAAAAAAGAGAAGGGTTTGTGAATTTTGAGTTCGTTTCTTCACTTTTTTACTTCAAATTTTGAGGGGGAGCTCGTGGTGACATGCTCTTCGATTTGATTAGAGTGAATTCTCAAAGATTATCCCAAAAAGGTACAAAGAAATTAGTGAATTAGATATATCTCAAGTATCGTAATTTATTGGATGTTTTGGTAACTTTAGAGGCCGAATTAGGGAAAATTTAAAACATGAAACTTATAGCCCTATCTCTTAGCTAAACTTAGAAGAAAACCGTGGATGACTCGGTTAAGTATTGAGTGAGATAATGTCAAAAGAATAAAGGTTGCTAGAATTTAGTATTATATATGAAATAAATGAAATTAAGCATACATGCATTGCATTTCATTTCATAATAGAAATATATATTAAGGGGACAATTAGGCTAAATTGCATTGAATCATATAGGAGCACGTGCTTAGAACAGGAGGAACCAGAGCGACGAACGGATTACTTATCATGGCCAGGTGAGTATAAACCGTATATGTGATTTATACGCAATGTGATGTGATTTATATGCGATGTTTGCTATATGTGTTCTATAAGAAATGTGTATTTATATGAAATTATCATTGGATCAAATGATATATTGGTAAATGTATGCGTGATCATATGTTCAGATGATTGATATATTGCAGTACAATTTGCATTAAATTAAAAAGGCTTGTGATTGTCTTGTTATGGATCTGTATACAAAGTGGAGACCTTCGGGTCAAATTCATATTGGAGACCTACGGGTCTATATACACAGTGGAGATCTTCGGGTCATAATCATATTGGAGACCTACGGGTCTATATATACAGTGACATATTGGAAATCTCGGGACAAATCCAAGCTTGAGCAGTTCACATAATAATAAACCGGACATAGTGGCATTTTGCATATGTTTAATTATATTTTTGATTAATGTTAATGATCGTTATTTGCTTATTGTTTAATTAAATTAACGGTCTATATTCACTGAGTTGCGACTCATAAAAAATCACATATTTGTTTTTGTTTTGGTTCAATAACTCTTTTTGACGTGAGTTGTATATATAGATGCCACGCTATATAGGTCGGCCGACTGATGCCTCGTGCAACCTTCTCCTCCTCCTCATTTTGCATTTTGGAACACATGTATCAAAATTTGTATTTAACATGACTTATGCTGAGATATTAGTTGTGTGTTTTAATCTTATACGATATTAGTTTTTAAATAATATTTTTATACCTATATGGATCAATGAAATGTCAGTATGATCTATCTACAGGATAGATATTTTATTGTGAACTATACGTCATAGGGGTATAGGGTGTTACACATATAATTCGAAAGGTGTTTTTCACACTCCAGACGTGCGTTTACGCTCCCACACGCACGTCCATGCGTCCTAAGTCCGCGCTCAAACCCTAACCCGTGCGTCTGACCTTTCTGTTATTGTCGTCTAACCTTTTAGTTACGTTGGTCTAACATTTTAGTTATGTTTATATAATCTTTTGCAGTGTATTACAAACTTATAATACTTTTTAAAACCTTTATGTTATAATAATATAACCTTTATGCATAATAATTTAACATTTTCATTATAATAATATAACCTTATGCTATTTTTTAAGTACATAAAGGTTATGATATTTGTATATAAAGGTTATACTAATATACTATAAATGTTAAATTATTATAACATAAATGTTCGACTATACTACATGAATTTTTACACTGAAAAAAGTCAAGTTATTCACTTAAAGGTTATGAAATTTGTACATAAAAGTTGTACTATTACAACATAAAGGTTATGACTTAAATTTAAAAAAAAACTAGCTTGGATCTACATCAGATCGAACCCAACCCGATTTGTGTACCTAGTTGCACGAATCATGATCCATGCACTTAATTCACACAAACACTACTCGATTTTGGGGATATTATTAACAATGCTATCTCCATACTAAAACATTACACCAAATATTATTTCCATACCAAAATATTATACCAAATATCATTCCCATACCAAAACATTACATCAAATATCATCACCGTTTTGAGAATCCGATACAAAAAATTGTAGAAAAAGTGATTAAAGTTGCATTATGATAATCTCAAAAACTTTGTGAGAATCTCATGTTTGTGCTGGACTTAAGGTGGCTTTTGCAAATCTAGCTTTGGGTTTGAGAAGGACTTTGTGAGTATGAATTTTGAAAATTTTGTGTTTGTTTTGGGATTTTGTAGGGTATGATTATAGTTAAGATGTCATTTTCATGTTGGAAGTTGTAGAAAAAGTAGATGTTGTTTGTTGGCATTTGTAGAAAAAAGTGAATAAAATAGATGTTTTTATTAGGAATTGAAGAAAAAGTAGAAAAAATAGAGTAGGATTTTGCAAATTCTTGTCCAAACATGGACTGGATTCAACCCATCCAAAATTTGGATTGGCCAAGTCCTGTCTAATCAGGTTTTAAAAAAAAGTTGCAAAGTGAAAAATCAATGCTTTTAGGTTGAGTTTTGCATTTAACAATTTTTATTATACCATGTGTTATATTATTTTGTTTTAATATATAGTGTATTCTAAATTTTAAAACAATAATATACATAATTTCAATTTCAACCTATATATACTAATCAGTAAAAATAATTTTATAAGTTAATATATTTCAAATAATGAATTATTTTAATTAAATTAAAAAATAAATGTATATAATTAATATAAATATAAATAAAGATGTGTTGATGAACAATAGACCACACAATTAATGAATATTAATGTTAAAAATAATATGAATGTGTTAATAGAATGAAAATATTAATATAAATGATTTGACACATGATACTCCTATTAATGGGTGCCAATAACACCCTTGTAAGGAGTGGCTCTTAGTAAAGAACATTAAAAGTTTGTCTTCTTTATATATTTGCTATATTAAATACACTTACTCCACTTTTTGTTAGTTAAAACCTAGCAACCAACCAATATGATATACTCCCTCCATTCCTTTTTAAGTGACGTTTTGAAACTTTAAAAATTTTCTTATTTAATTGACGTTTTGTGCATTATTTCCATATATACCCCTATGATTAATTAATATCTAAATTAAATACATTGTATAATACTTATATTTTCAATAGAGGCATGCACCAGTAATAATTATTGTAAAAAAAAAGCTTAATTAATGAGGGGTATATTAAGAAAATAAAATTATTCTTAATTTGTATGTTGAGTTGTAGGACGTCACTTAATTAGGAATGGAGAGTAGCAAAAACTGAGTATCTAACTTCATTAACTTTCAATAATCTATGGCAAGTTATGTATAATTCAAGAGTTATATTAAATGTTATATTTATTTCTTATTTGTATATATAAGGGTAAAAAAATAAAATTCATCCCAAGTATACTGAATCCATTTAGCATTTTGTTGTAGTATTTATAAATGTTTTCATTTTATTATATCATATACATAATTTTTTTAAAGAACCGTCAATCAATTATCACGTCATTATTTTCCACCGGAAGCCTATCACATGTCTATCATGTGATTTTATGAGGGGTATTTTTGTCATTTTAATTTTTTATTATTTCAGAATTTAAATTCCAATAAATGGCTTTGAATTAATTTTTTAAATATGTGTATTACACGGTTTCTATTTAAAAAATTTATATATATATATATATATATATATATATATATATATTAGATTGACTCTTGAGTAAAGACTCTTGGTATTCGGACACCTGCTCTGCTCTCTCAAGTGGATCTACCAATCCACATTTTTCCCCCTAAAATAAATGTAGTTTATTTTTTTATCGATTGGATACAGTGTCTTCTTAAGGCAAGATTTTTTGCTAGCTTTATTTCAAGAATCTTGATGCGTGTCCAAAGATAATCCTATTTTAATTTTCTTTTAAACGGCCCCACAAATTGGGTTAGGTTGGCTTCTCTGGCCTCTTAGCCAATAAAAGCCATTGATCGTGAACAGATTTTAGAAACCCCTTTTCCTCATTTTCTCACAAGGGGTTGGTGTTGAAGAAGAAAGCAGAGGACTTTCCATTGTTAATCTGAGCATAGATAGTTAGCTATTATTCTTGTCAAATGCTTCTCTTCTTGATCACTTGCTCCTTGTCCTTCATCTTCTTCTACATCTCTCTTCCTTTGAAGCCCATCAAAAAGACTGTTTTGACCCTGACTCCCTCAGTTTTCACTTCAAGAATGTCACCTAGGAAGAGGGATTTCACCTCAAAAGCTGAGGTGGTTACAGAGGTTTCAGTGCTTGATTTGCCTGACCTTGTTTTGGAATGTATTCTTGAGAAGCTTCCTCCAGATGGGCTTTGCAGGATGAGCAGTGTTTGCACCTCTTTAAGAGACAAGTGTATGAGTGATCATCTTTGGGAAAAGCATTTGAGCAACAAATGGGGTAGAATTGTTGGCCCTTCTGCTTATAAAGAGTGGCAGTCTCATATTTCTTCAAGAAAAGGCTCAATCTTTTCCAATCAAGGGAAAGAAAAGAGATTCATTGCCTTTCTCATTCACTTATGGCCATATGCTTTGATTAGATCCACTTTTAGCAATTTTAGTAAGAAGAAGAGTTGTAGCACTAGTGTGGATTCTATAATGTCTTGGTATCTTGCTCTTGAATCTGGAGAGTTTTGGTTCCCTGCTCAGGTCTATAACCGTGAGGTATTAAATATCAATTCATTCTTATGAATTCCTTTGATTGAATGAATGCCTGTTTTTGGTTGTATTATTGAAGTCTTTTGTGTTGTGTGTGGTTTGCAGAATGGTCATGTTGGATTTATGCTATCATGTTATGATGCTTTGCTCAGCTATGATCGAAAAACGGACACATTTCGCGCTAGGTGATTGAATATATGATGATTCTTTCATTGATGGAATTGTAATGATGTTCATATTGCTATAAAGTTTGTGTTGTTTGTGTTCAGATATCCACCACATGGAACAAGAGGAGTTAGTATTGCTATAGAAAGTGGTGTGAGATGGGATAGACTTAGAGCTCCACCTGTCGATACTTCTTCGTTCGAACTTCATATCTCTGATTGCTTATACGATCTCCACCCCGGTGATCAGATGGAAATCCAATGGAGAAGAAACAAAGAATTCCCTTATGGTATATTTACCTCTAAGGCTCAAGCTCAATTATCTTCACCTAGTTGCTTAATTGCACTAAGTCCGTCTTAATTAACTTTGTTATGGAAAATTCAATCTTGATTTTGGAGTATAGAATGTTTGCTTCATCTATTACTTTATAGATATTAAAATTCAAGTTGAACTTTCAAATACAGGTTGGTGGTATGGTGTTGTAGGCCACTTGGAAACATGCGATGGTGATGTCAATTACTGCAGATGCCATCATAGTGGTGAGTTGGTACCATGTCTTCCTTCCACACAAACTCTATGGATATTGTTATTTCGTATTATATATAAGATATATGCTAAGTGTTGAGGACCAAACAAGTGGGATCTAAATATTGTTTTTGGAGATCTAATATTAATATATAATGGCATCTAAGTAGGCCCTTTCTTGATTCCCATTCTTCTGCATGTGTGTCTTTCCTTGTGCGTATAATTGGTCGTCTCAACCTTGTCTCTCCTTTGTCGTTCTCTCTACCAACATAGCCATAAGTGCTTGTCTCAATGACCAGCAAAGTTGAAAAAAAACTTGCTTTTCCCCTGCATATTACTTCTTTGACTCTTGATATTGATTTCGAGTTTCTCGTTTTGATTATGTACGCGTTGATTCGATACTCGTTGCAAGCTTTGCTCTCACTGTTTGATTGGCCCGTTTGTCACCCATCAAGGCCTTCAATTATATTCTTATTTTTTCATCAAGAAGATACGTCTTATGTTCAAGTATGTTAAGTGATGGATCATAAATACCTTAGACCTATACTCTTCTAGCATTAAATTTCATTGCATATGATACATTGTTCTATATCTGGATCTTCTACAAAAAGAAGGATGTTTGCTTTCTTTATATTAATAGTAGTACTTGCATTTTGTTTATTGAAATTTATCTAAGTTTTCCAACACCGAACATGGGGTGCAGACATGGTGGTGCTAGAGTTCAACCAGTACGCTCATGGCTCTCGTTGGAGAAGAACGATTGTTAATAGGAAAGACCATCGGGAAGAGGGGAACGAGGCTGACGGATTTTATGGTGGAATTCGGAAACTTTGTGGCAATGAAGAGATTTCCATGTGGAAAAAGCTATGGCCTGCTCAGGTATTGGAATAGGAGCTTAATCCCGGTTCAAGAATCGTCCCACGAGATCAATTGGTACGTTCGTAGAAGCTCACGAGTGCTTATTAGCTTAGGGTTGCAGATTACAAGCACAAAGTAGATTGGAAAATGTTTCTTGATTGAATTCTAAGTCAAGATGTAACATATATTCATGTTGTATGATATATTCTCTTGTTCAATAGCATTTGAGGGGAATTTAGGTGAACATAGAAGCAATTATCTTTTCCTAATGTAGCTGCATCATCTCATAGATGCTATATATACATATATATTTATCTTCTTCATTTGAGAATGAACAAAATGTATGCATTGGTTGTTCAAATAGTTTAACCAGTTGATTTCGATTTCGAAAACCATGGAGGCCTAATTAGAACCGAATTGTGGGGATCTCAGTTTCAGTTCCGATTTCTAAACTAAACCAGAGATTCGCTTGACTTTTTCTTTTTTAGGAAATTTTTATGAATTTTTGACACTGTTAATATTTTTAACAATATTTGATAGTTTATGACTTATAAAATAATTTAGAAGTTACATTTATTAAAAATTGTACAAGTCTAGTTACAACTTAAATAAAATTACAAACTATATTTGTAAAGTAAAATGTACAACTTACAAGTTTGAACAATATAATTTGAAGTTACAAATTTATGGCCTTATAAATTAGAAATGAAGATTACCATTCGAATTATTATGAATATATAAAAAAAGTACAAGATAAAAAGTCTACATGTATTAATTTGGGGTTGGGGAATTTGAAAGAACTTGAGTTTTTTTAGTTAGAAAGTTGAATTAATTATATTTCCTAATATAAAGAAATTGTCCATGTATTCTTGTCAAATGTCAAATAATCGAAGTTCACGTATTTCTCTTACCTCAAACATACCTTCAATTGAAAAGGCCAATTTTGGTAGAGGAGAATGTGTTGAATTGGTATCCATAGAAGTCTTCTTCATCTTCTTTTAATATGGTTGTATCAATATCTTGTTGACGTGTTCGACTCTTGTCCAATCTTAAAGAAGTGTTAGGTTTTGTAGAATCTCAACAATCAATTTCGATTATCTTAAATTCAAATATAACATCCAACATTAATTAAGAGCATGTTTTACCGAGATGATGAGTTGGGACTTATAAATATTACATTTACAATTATAATCATAAATCATAATATAGGAAAAACGATAGTTCATCTTGACCACCTCTTTAATAGATCGATAGGAGTAGAATACAATTTGTTCAAAAATAATACTATATAAATTTAATTCTTAGTAAGTATTAGAACTTCTAACTCATTTTTGTGTTATTGCATCATAAATAATTTTATAGTAACTTTTGTTTAGTTTAACTGTAGCAACTACTTGGTTGAGATTAGAAAATCAATTTCATCATATTCATCTACTTCTTATGTAAGGCCGGGAAACAAACATTTTAATATAGTTTAATAATTTTTCCAAGTCATTTTCTCTGATTTTAGGATTTAATAACTTAGCAATTAATGAAAATATTTTAACTATTTTATTGTTATTACTTTAATTATATTTCTTAAAATAGGACATGTAGAATATGAGTTGAAAAAAACAACAATTTTTACACAATGATCTAAAACTAATACAGAAGTAGGATAATAGCAACCAGATAAATTCTTTAATTGTCTCTTCAAAAAAATTTGATAGTTAAACTATACTAATACATGCATCCCATGAATTATTAAACAAAACAATATATACCACATTAAACATGTGTGAAAAAAGCACATAACATCTCTCTATACTCTTAAGAATAATTTAACATGTTAAAAGTCGAATTCTTATGATGTGGCACATCCAAAATAATATATATTTTTTGGTTTCATATTTATATTTACTAAATTTAGTCCATTATTTTTAATTAAGTATATTTAACAAGTGGTTTAATTGAATCTCTAATAATAGGTTCAATTTGCGATCTTCTAAAGTGTTTTAATCATTTTGTGCACAAAAATTTAAATAATGAAAAATACAACGAATATGAAAAAATATTTCATATGTCGAAGGTCGACACATTTTAATAAGGTAAACTAGCATTATTAGCATTACATTATCAAATGCAGTAGATTTATTATTTTATTTGTTAAACCATAATCATTTAAAACCGTAATTATTTTATGAGCAACGTTAACGGCCAAATGTTTAATATTAAATTCGGTATATGCAATTAAACATTTTATATTGTCCATGAACCATTTATCGAATAATTACTTATACTCATATAATGATGACTTTTCTAAGGATATCACTCCAAACTCCCTGCATATATTTAAATTTTTTAAATTTTCTATTAAATTTTATTTCCACTCTTCTACCATTTTTCCTATATAACGTGTAACGCTATTACGAAAAATTCTTCTACTACCAGAATTCAAATAAGTGTGTATATTCTTCAAAACTATTATCACTAGGAAAAGCAAAAGGGAGATGTTTCGTTGTAATAAAATTTAATACGCATTTCCTATGGTTCAATTTACTCAATTTAACGTTCATAGAATCCATACATTGGGAGAGAAATTGGTAAATCCTTGAAGTTGTTTATGAGATTCGTTGGTGTCCATTTTATTGGGATGCTTTTTCACCATTTGGTTGTTGAACATCTCGTAACTCACTCCATACTTGAATTTGTAGCTTTTGTCACCATAGTTGCACGCCACTGCAATCAATGTAATTATTGATTACATACTTGAATTTCTAGCTTTTATCACCATAGTTGCACGCCACTGCAATCAACGTAATTATTGATATTTTCTCCTTAAAGTTGATTGAAAAATTATCACTTCGAAGAGAAGAATGTGCTCTAGTTTGTTGAGTTTGAGCACTTGCACTTTCTTAGATTATGTTTGGAAGAGATTTGACATGGAAGGATTTTAAATTTCAAAATCCTAATGTATGTTTGTTTCCACATTTAAATTTGGATCACAAAAGCGAACATAATCATTACTACCTATATTACAATCATCAATCATTATCAAATACAAATTTTCATAAAAAAAAAAATCAAGTCAACCCACTTTTTCACAATAAAATATTATATCAAACCACTTTTTCAGCATTGATTTGACATCAACAATATAATCATAATCTATAAAATTCTCAAACAAACATACATTTTCACTATTCACCCTTACTACAAAATCCAGGATTTTAATGATGGTTTTTTCCCAAACCCACATAAGCCCCTTCCAAATATACATCTAGGATGTGTTTGGTTTAGGGGTTTGGGTTGGTTTAGGGGTTTTTAACCCATACAAACCTTTGTTTGGTTTTTGTGTTAGTAGCCCGGGTTAAAAATAGGCCCATGTTGATTTGTGGATTTAGAGTGGGTTTAGTGGGTTAAATTAACCCACCAAATATGGTGGGTTTATTTAACCCTCAATAGCATCTACAGTGATTTGAATGCAAAAAATCCAAATTACCCCTCAATATGCACTATTGAGATTCAAAAGCCCTAAAGTTCATTAAATTACTAAAATACCAAAATATATTTCTCATTTCACATAATTCATTGGTGGAGATTAATATATGCAGAAGCCAAGGAAACAAATTTCACGTAAATTTATTCTTATTTATATAATTTATTTCTTTAGTGTTTGTTTATTATATTTAATTTTAATTTTAAAGTAGTACTGTTCCCTTTTCTTATATAATAATACGAATTGATTTAAAAAAACAATTAAATATAATATCAATCCTCTAAAATATTAAATTTTAATTATGCATTAAGAATATTTTAATTATTCTTTCTCTCAATAAAATATAAAATTTTAACTATTCTTTGAAGAACTAAATGATGAAGATTTTTTTTACATTAACATATGTTTTTTTTTTTTTTTTGGATTAAAGATGAATATTACTATATTTACATTTGTGGTAATATTATTACTTTATATAAATGAATGAAGTTTTTTAGGCGCTCTTTCTTTTCTATTCTTATTCAAAAACAATCTCTCTTTTTATCTTTTTATGAGATTTGAATTTGAGTAAATCTTGGTTTGAATGAACATTGAATCATACATTATATTAAATTATTTACTGTATCAAATCATACTTATATTTCAAATTTTAAGTGAGTATCTTTCAAAATTAAATTTGTTATGTTCAAATAAAAAATATATATAAACTAGCTTTTAATATTGATAATTCTTCTAAAATGGACTTCTACAAATGATTGAGGGTAAAATTGACTTATTTTATTATATGTCTTATTAACCCATCAACCAAACAAAAACTAGTTAAAATAACCAATTTGAAAAAAACACAAACACTCAGTCCAAACATATAAATTAAGTTAACCTATTATTCAACCTCCAATCCAAACATACAGATAACATCATATCAAAACTTTATGAACAATACTAATCCACCACAACCTATCAATTTTAACTATCTCACCCATCAAACCAAACACACCCTTAGTGTTATTCTCCTTTGCCCTCCTTCTTCTTTGGAAAATGTAGCAACAACATGAGTAAGTCTTATGTGAGACCGTCTCACGGATAATATTACGTGAGACAGGTCAACTCACAACTCACATTACACATTTCACATGTAAATTAATGAAAATGGATTAAGGATCTGTCTCACAGAAATTATTCGTGAGACAGTTGCACGCAAGTTTTTGTACAACAACATTAGTACCTAATGGCCTCAATGTTATTTTTGTCACTCCAATGAAGGTTCATCAGAATAATATTATACATCTTTGTGCCAAAATTGTGGTCGTGGGAGAGAACTCTTTTGTTTTTCATGGGATGAATTACAAAAAAACATCTCTCGATTAGACTTTTTTTTAGACAAATAGAAATGATAGAAATAGAAACTAGAAAAAAAAAATTGAAGAAGTAATTGAGATTGAGAAAGTGAGTGATGATTGATTATTAAACATATATTGTAACTTGGTTGTCCATCGGCAACAGTCAAACAATTTTGAATGTTTATTCAAAATCGAATGGAAGTGACGGTTAATACCAAAATGATCATTTAATCTCGACCATGCTATCATCAACAGTCGCACGATTTGAGTTGTCCACATGTTGCGTAAAACAATGATTTGATCGGTTTTTTTGTACAACAATCTGCAACTTTGTCCGTTGGAGTTGATTTTGGTTGATGCATTGAAGCCGTGCACAAGACATGTTTATATTTAAAAAAATTGACATTTAAAATCAAAAGTTCTCGAATTGAAAACAACACTAACCAAATCACATTAATGTGGTTTACGGTTCCGATTTGAAACCGAATCCAGGTTGACGGTTAACCATACCGATGACCCGATTCGGTTATGGTTGGCCAATTCATTTGGGCACATTTACAGGCGGATACAAGCCCAATTGGACCAGTGATTGGGGTGAGTTGGACGAATTGCACAATCTAGGATAGATAAAAAATTATGTACACATATATAGATATTGTTATGGGTGTTGCTAAAGGCACAACACCATGTGCTAAGGGCACACCACCCTATTGGATAGGGTGGTGTGCCCTTAGCACATGGTGTTGTGCCTTTAGCAACATCCCGCAACACCCCTGTTGAAATAGAACTTTGTGTTGGTGCAATTTGTATTGTTTTTAATTCTTCAAAATTGGATACCAGATCCAAAGTTCGATTTTTTTTGTTTTTAGTGGAGATGTCCTAAGTGCACTGTGCACCATAAATTGATACGTCCACTTACAATTTTTTGTTCTAATAACACAATCACAATCATAATAATAATAATAATAATAATAATAATAATAATAATAATAACAAATTGGTATTTTTTGAAGGTGAATTTGATGGGATCCAAGAAGTACACATAAAAAACTGAAATACAAATTGTTTATAGAGTTTGACTTTGTTTAATTGATTCTCTTCACTCTTTGTATCTCTTCTACTCAACGTCCCTTTCACATAAAGTAGCAGCTCCCTCTTCTGCGAATCATTTCTATACAGAATTATACTCGCACTTATGCGTGTTGTGTGTGTGTGTTCATATTGCAAACGACTCCTAGGTACTATCTCTCTCTTCTCTTACTGCGTTTATCTGTGTGTTGGATGAGATATTATTATCCTATTTGGATTATTTCCATTGTGGTTTCGGTTATTGATGGAGCGAGATTCACTGTATCTTGTGTTTCGACGAAGTATTTTGAGTAATAATCCGTCATTTTAATTAATTTTTCTGGTGGAGCTGTATGCATAATCATGAGTAGAGGATCAGAGTTTGGATCATGAATTGAAGAATTTGTTTGGTGTTTATTTAAATTAATGCTCTATTTATGGTATTTTACCTGTGCTTGGATATTATTATGCCTAAATATTTTGCTTGATATGAGTTTATAATTCTTGTTGGGCTTTTTCTCTCCTGCTTTGTTGCTCTGACTTTGCGAAAACATTTCGTCGAGGCTTCAAGTTTAATCATTGTCTATACTCTATACTCTATAGTGATTTCTGCCTGAAGTTTAAAAAGTTTTACATTGTTAAAGAAAAAGTAGTGGATAAAGGTACTAATTATCTGGTGGTTTGTGCTGGGGTGGAGCTGGTGTTTGTGGCTTATGGCAGCGAAGGCAAATGGGAAATGAGTGACTTATAGAAAATCATTTGCCCATTTTCAACTAAAGTGATGAACAATATTCCTTAGAAATGTGAATAGCCTCAACCAATCTGTATGAAAAGGTATTGTGCCTAAAATATGGAGCCCCTGTAGAGTGTTGAGAGATTGGATTGACATTGTATAACTATAGGAGAATTTCCCTCTTTAACTATGATTTTCTTTGTCATATCTTTAATGGTAGCCAAATATGGAAGTCTCATTTTCTTTGCAGCTATTTTATGTCCTTTCACCGCTAGATTTTTATACATATCGGATTGAGTTCTTAATGGAACTGGTTAATTATTGTGATATTCTTCTTAAAATATGCCTCCCAACTTTTAATCCACTAATGTTGTCATCTTTTACCACTATTTGCAGCTGATGCCATATAAGCTTGTTCCTTATGGTAGAGCATTATCAAGAGGTGCTTCTCTAGATTTTTCTGGTCTTATTTTAGAGAAATATAACATTGGATGTTGGTATGGAATCTCCACATGGTGAAAGAAGCCTCTTAAATCATCCATTCAATGGCACAGTGGACCCACTCCCAAGTCCAGTTAGAAGAGAAATAGCCATCAGGTATGCTTTTTTTTGTTTACTTCAATCTAGTGAGCTTTCCATTTGAGGCTTCAAACACATAGATAGATATGCATTCAACATAATAATTCATTTGAAATTTTGCTACCAGTCGTCTGACTGTGGAATCCGTTTCCCTCCCTTTCCTGCTAGGACTGGAAAGTAATGCACTAGTTTTACACTGACTTATCTTGTCCAAGAATCACATCATAAAGATTAGTTTTTAAGTAACAGTGCAAACGTTGTCTGTTGGACGAACATGACCGTCTGAGGACCAGTATTATTTCTTTTTTTTTTTTTTTGGTTTTATCTTTTCTTTTGACTGGTAAGTGAACTGAATTGGCTACATAAAGGAATCCCTTGAAGTGATGTCTAAGGAATCCCTTATACACTCCACCACAATATGTACTTTGTGCCTTATGCAATTTAATTTGCCTCTTTCCTTTAAATTCCAACCTCTTTTTGACTGAAATTCAACCTAAAACAGATATACTGGAGACTCTATTTGTAAATTGATCACTTCTCTGGTAATCTTCTCATGCATAAGAATCAAAATACAAAATTGGTGGAGTTCTTAGTGACCAGAACATTTTATGGGTTGTAGATTATTGAGATAGGCTTTGGTTCGTTATACAGTGTCTTAGCCACGGATTCAGGCATATTGATCCTTAATGCCAGTATGATTTGCCATAATTTCATTAATTCTCAGATGTTCACTAAATTTGAAAACATCATTCAAGTATTATGTCCAAAACAAGTTCTTGTATTGCCAACTTTGCCCTCATATGGGCCCACCATCACAAAAACCTTTACAAATATTATTTAGACGAAAAAAGTATATTCATCTGGAGAGGCCCTAATGTTTATGACCATATGCAAATGGCGGAGACTACAATACTCACCAAAAAAGCCCTATTTATCACCATTCACTTTCTTGCTAAAGCTTTCTCACCAACAAGGAGACCACCATGTAAAAAATTGGGCAAAAATTAGATTTCATGAAGAGTGCTATTTGAAAGAAATTGTGTCCACAGTCAAATAAATTCCATGCTTCACTACCCTCACATCATTAGTGTTTTTTTGAAAGATTTGTTTAATCCATCTGATGACTAAACAGCTGGTGATTGGGTTGTTTACAAAGTAAGCATTCTATCATTCTTTCTGGCTTCTGCTTCTAATTGCTTTTTTGGGACATAATCAATGTAGATTTTTTCCTATTTTGGAAAGACAACTTGTTTAAATTTTAACGTTATTCTTGAGAAAATTCCCTTTCTGCAATTGAAGTGGTGCTTGTTGGTTTATGCTTCATGTCACCAGATCTGCCCTGGGGATGAAGTCTCCTAGCAATTATGAGGAGACTGATGTAGAGAGTGGGAGGCTTGAAAAGGACAGAGAAAAGACAGTGCGTAGTAAAAAAGGACTTATGTCCTCACCAGATCAGGCATTGTTGTCTGGTCTCGCATACTGTCTCTCTTCCTGCGGGATGATCCTGGTTAACAAGTATGTCCTCTCCGGTTATGACTTTAATGCTGGAATATTTTTGATGCTGTTCCAGGTTACCTTCTGTTTAAGTTCCTTGTTTTATTCTAAATTTTTACCAACCTTACTATGATTTGGCTGATTTAATCAATTTATGTTTTCTATGGACTGATAAATTATTAATTCATGCTTGCAGAATTTTGTGTCGGTAGTAGTTGTATCCATTTTGAGTTTTCTTGGCATAATTACAACGGAACCACTCACATGGAGATTAATCAAAGTCTGGTTTCCTGTCAACGTTATATTTGTTGGGATGCTGGTCACAAGTATGTTTAGGTACTAGTTTCTTTATCTTGTTATCTCAGTTTTATGTAAATTCTATTTTCTCAATATCAGAAGTAGTTTTCTGAAGTTGAGTTATCACTCATTATCGTATTCTCGCCTTCGATTTGAGGCTTCCTTCATATAACTCATGAGCTATGGTTCTTGATGTCGTGAAATGTTTTCCTGTTCATTTTATGAAAAATCAATTTGTATATCAATGGAACACATTTGAATTTCATTATATGCTCTGTGTGCTAATTTTACAGAGTCAACCCCTCAAACTAAATTTCCTTTTCATCAACTTTTCTCATGTCTTACCCGGGTACCTATTTGTCTGCAAGTTTTATATCAGTTATGATTTTCATAATTTCCATCTTTTTTTTATGAGAGATTATAACAAATCCTATATTATAAAACAAATTAACTTCATTTTTGTTTTAGCATTTCATCTGCTCCCTTTTATTCCCCCTATCCTAATATTGGGATCTACGGCTAAATGGCATGGAATTTTATATAATAGTTGAAAGAGGTGTCTTTAGAATTGTTACAATAGTATTGCTATCATGGACTGATCTCCTGATTCCTTTCCAGTATTGATGATCTCATCTGGTAAAATATCCTTTATGTGGCAGTTTATCTAAAAATGCTATTTGCTCAAGCAGAACTTTCTCATTGTATTTCTCTTTGTCTTGTTGCTTGCCTTCTCAAATATTTCCGAGGTTGATTGTGAATTATTACTCTGTATCTATGGATTTGCCTAATTTCAACATTACCAACATTTGCCAAAGTGCTAAGAAGAGAAAATGAATTATTATAAAGTCCATCCAAAGTTTTTATAATTTCTTCCCCAAAATGTGGCCTGACATGTTTTCATTGTTCATCGCAGTTTAAAATACATAAATGTTGCGATGGTTACAGTTCTGAAGAATGTAACAAATGTGATGACTGCTGTTGGTGAAATGTATCTATTCAACAAGCACCATGATAACAGAGTTTGGGCTGCCCTTTTTCTAATGGTATGTCATGGCAAATATATTTCTAGTCAAGTAATTACTGATGATACCCAAGTTAACTGAGAATATTTCATGGAGTCCCTGATGTATTCACTGCTATACCTTGAGTCCATTTTGGGTAGACTATATAGTTTCTGATGCTATTTTGTTTAATACAATTGAATTTCTGATAGCCATGTTCTAATTTGTCATCAGTTACCCTACATCCTGGCCAATTGTAACTGAGATTTGGGAGTATTTATAATGGTTTAGCACCAACTACTGAGATCATAAGAGTTGGTTGTTGATGTAAACCCCATAAATCAACGAGCATATGCTATGTTAAACAACAACAAACCAAGTTTTGAACCCCTCATACGGGTTCAGCTATATAGATCATGTCTCGCTATCGTGCTAGGTTGCGACACATGTTCTCATTTATATTTAAGTGTAATATGTCTTTTTGCATAGTTTCTCTCTTTTTAGGTCTTTCTCTTCCCCTTTAATCTGTTTTACAAACTTCTCCTTTTCTCTTATGTACCCTAACTATTTTAAGCACATATATCTCTTATGTACATATGCTACATTGACATCTACACATACTCAAACACACTTACACTTTTTTAAAATATTTATTATCACTTGAATTTCCAGGGATAACCAACTGAAAAGGTCCCTAGATATTGGATATCATTTTCTGCATCATAATTTTGAGTTCAATTGAAATTGAATTAGCTGTAAAGTTGTGCAATGATGTTATGCAGATCATTTCAGCAATATCAGGAGGATTTACGGATCTGTCATTTCATGCCATTGGATACACATGGCAATTTTTCAATTGTTTTTTGACAGCATCATATTCCGTAAGTAATCATGTTTCCATATGCCAATTCCTGATGGTAGAGCTGATCTATGTGTTCTTACACTTGTTCCAACAGTTCTTTGCTTATCTGCATTGAGGCTTTCTATTATGGCAGAGAATTAGTGGTGACCCATTTGTTTATAAATGTAAAATCAGAAAATTTTCTAATGTTTCATATTCATCCTAACCAGTTATTCAGTATGCTAGAATTATTAGGCTTATTATCTTGTTTACATTTTCTGCATATATCACCATCTGAAGTTCTCTTTTGTCAAGCTTTGAGATTAATGTAGCTACATTATGTATCCATAACTTATCCTGGTCTTAGCTAAAGAGTGAAGTTGATTAGAAAAGCTATACCTCTTTAACTTATGGAATGAGAAGTGGCCTCTTGTTCTATTCCTTGCTTATGATGTTCAATTCTAAGTTTGTGCACATTGTTTATTCATGATGTTTATCAAATCTTCAAGCAAATGAGCACCATATAGACCATATAGGCCTTCACCAATTACCTAGAACTTCTAACTAACAAATGTTAATCAGTGCTTTTACTAAATAGCCCATGACCATTGACAAAGCAATCTTCTTCTGGTGCAGTTGACGTTGCGTAGGGTCATGGATACTGCCAAGCTAGTCACTAAGTCTGGAGAGTTGAATGAGTTTTCGATGGTCATGCTAAACAACAGCCTTTCGCTGCCTCTAGGAATTTTGCTTATTTTTGTGTTCAATGAGGTCGATTATCTTTTACAAACGTAAGTACAGATTTATTATGTACCTTTTGTTGTTATACTACTGTTTTATATATCTAGTTGAGCATAATCCCATCTCTTACTTAAGGTACAGATACTAATGTTGAAGTAAAGCTTTTTGTACCTTATTTAGTTGAATTAGTTCAAAAAAAGTGTGGCTGGACGTTTTTGCTCTGACATGTATCTTCCTCTTAGGTTTACTTTTTTTAGGATATCTTAAACTATTAGATTTATGATATCAATGTCTCTTTCTTGAGAGTAGAGGAAAGTTGTAATTGTAACATAATCCAGTTGCTTATTTTCCTTTACTTAAAAGTGAGATATAAAAAAAAAAAAAAAAAAAAAGATGATGATCCTCTATGCTTACCTTTTTTTTGTTTGGGTCCTTCCATTGCTGATCACAGACCATTATTGAGATTGCCCACCTTCTGGCTGGTGATGACATTTAGTGGATTCTTGGGTCTCGCAATTAGCTTCACTTCCATGTGGTTTCTCCATCAAACGGGAGCAACTACATACAGGTAAACTTTTGAATTTCCCGTCTGTGCGTTCTTGGCAGCTTTAAACGGTATTGTAGAAAATAAAAGTCCACTACAACTTCGGAAATATTTCCACTTGAGGCATTACTATGACTATGCTTCCTGAGTATATATGTAACCTTTTATCGATGATCAATAAAGCTCATATTGAGTTGCATGCCTTTTCCTATGTGTATTACGTCCCTCATTTGAAGGAATTGATCCTTGCATGCTCTTAGGGGGTCTTATATTAGTCTTGCGACTGTCGTGGCACGTTTAATAATTTTATCCCATCACCATGTCCGTTCATTCTAGTCTGTAGAAATACCATCTGGTGTTGTTTGTTGGTTATAATTAGTGTGATGCATTGATAGACCCTATGTTCTGTTAGTTAAAGCTACCAAGGAGGTAATGGAACTTTATCGAAACCCAATTTGATTCGAATATTTTGGTTATATCTTAATTTTATTTAGCTTAATCATTTTCAAATGCTGCAGCCTTGTGGGATCACTAAACAAAATACCTCTTTCTGTTGCTGGCATCCTCGTTTTCAAAGTACCAACGAGCTTGGAAAATTCTGCAAGTATATTTTTCGGTATGTTTCTAAGAACTGCGCTATATTTTGGAGTATGCTTTCAGTGTATTCCATCCTATGCCTGATGCTTTCCACCATTTTTAGAATCCATCCCAATTTCACAAACGACTCTGAGTTCGTAGTCGTTCTACATATGGTGGAATGCACTGGGTGTAGGGCGTATACAGTACTTCCTATATTATGGACTATACAGTACTCCCTATATTATGGACTATATAAATGTGCCAACTTGTGCTCTCCTTTTTTTTTTTTTTTAAATTATTTTTTGTAGGTTTGTTGGCTGGAGTGCTTTTTGCAAGAGCAAAAATGCGTTGAGCATCTCAATTTTGAAGTGTTTAAGCTACATTTGTACCTTGAAATTGTTCTATTCACTAGCAGCAGCTCTGTAATATTTCTCTTCTATGATGATATCATCTCAACACTTTTCCCTTCAATAGATAATATATTTATGAGTTATGTTACATTTAATTATTAAATGAGAAGACAAGTCATAGTATAACTACTAATTTATTACTCCTTGGTCCCAAAAAAAAATAAAAAAGATGTTTAAAAAGTTAGTTAACTTTCAATTTTAGTTTTCAGAATATCCTTGGAACAAATTTTAGATGGTGGATATGATGAATACATGTAGAGGCATAAGGGAGATTCGATGACTTCAAAAATGTTATACATTCTCCCAATTAACCAAATATAAAAAGTCATATTTAGGACAAATATGAATATTCTTAGATGAATTATTTATTTTATGTTCATACACAATTTTATTTTAGTTTCTTAAAAAAAAAAAATTTAGTTGTTTTTTTAATAAACTTGTGCAAAGCACAGTATCAACCCATATAAATCATAAGAATGGAGTAACTTTTAACAATCCACTTCATTGTTTCTTCTTTTTACTCAATCAAACATCAATCGCATACATATTTATCTAAGAATAAATAGAAAATTTGAGAGGAAAAAAAAAAAAGCACACAAACAAACAGGGAGGCTTGCATTGACCTTAATATTCGACTTGATTGCACCTCTGAATGACTTGGAAAAGATCATTAATAAAAATAATATAATGATCATTCAATGTGTATTAGTATTGTCATTTAATACGCGTCACATACGTCTGCTATAACTAATCACAAGCAGGTGATCTCGTATACAACTCCTTCAAGATTTCTTATGGTAGTTCGAGTTCCCACAACTTCCTTTACGAGCAATCCATGTCGAGAGGCTTCCTTCATAACCATATCATCCATTCTGAACACAAGACGAAATTAGTTCTCCAAAATAACACATAATATAGACAAAACACGAGCATGTTCTTCGATCCAAGTACATACACTTTTGCTCTGGATACATAGGCCAATATGAAACGACATTTTCTTTCACGACTAACACGGAGAAGCCTTTCCACACTATTGAAGAGCAAAGGCACACTAACTTGCTGAAAGCTTGGGAAACTATTAAGGCATAGCAAAAAAGCAATTCCCAAATATAAATATGAAGGAAATAATAAATCAATATGGAACAGATTAGGATATAGATATCAGCTCCAAGAACGAGATCAAATCCACGTGGATGTCTCTGCAGTATATCGTTGAGCTGCTCATGATTTCCCCATTCTAGCTTCTCCGATTTCAGTTCTGCGATCAACTAAGAATTAAAAGCTACGATTTTGAAAAGTTGGATCTAATCCTGAAGTTGTTTCACTTACCAGCAGAACGAGTAGGGTTTTCTGGACGATCATGCAGCTCTATATTCCTCATTAGGATCTGAATAGTAACATATATGTAAGCATTTTAATAAAAAGTTTTAGACTTGAATAGATATCCGAGTGGTAAATGTATAGACAGTATAACCTTGCCTTGAGAACCTCATCGTTGTGGTCTGTCATAACCACTTCACTACAAAATCTGCTACATAGAATCCCAGTTATGCCTGCATCGAGAATTCAAGAAAACATCTCGTTTAAGAGGGAATCCTTAAATAAGATTGGACAACTCATTTCGTTAATTGATTAGGTCTCCACGTCTATTAGTTGTAGGGCTGAAAATCAAACAAACTATTCGATACTCGATTCAAGATTGTTTGTTGGAAGCTTCGTTAGAGCTCGATTCGATATATATATCAAACAAGCTAGAACATTTTTTTGCGTTTGATAAAATCTAAAGTTCGGCTCGAATTTGAGCTTGATTATTATGAAAAGATAAAACAGGTGTAAAAATATCAAACTACTCGAGCTCAACTCATATTCGGTTAGACTAAAGCTCATTCAAGCTTGGCTCGATTAATTACCAAACAAGCTTAAACATAAAATTTGAAGCTGGATAATATTTCAAAGAAGCTTGAACAGTTGTTTGTTCGTCTCAAATTGTATCATTTACGGCTCTAATTAGTTGTATGATCAAGCTAAACCTACATTATTCCCGAGGCCTTTGGATAAAGTAAAGCTTATCATGCCTGCCTCTTTACAACATAAAAAAGATATCAGAATAAAGTCCTAGTGCTATATATGTGTCAAACATAATACAACATCTGATATATATAATGAATAAGGAGAAAATGATTGAAATTGTTGTTCCTATTCTTAAGAGAGTTACGTCTTGAATTGGGCTGATTATGCGACTTAATAGTGACCAATAGGTCAAACTGAAGGTAACACATCGATTTAGTTTAGAGCCTCGAAAACTGAAGCAGATAGAGTTTTAGGAGGTCCAAGATGGAGACTAACCGACACCAGAACCAAGCTCGATAACAGAAGAACCTTGAAGCATGTCAGCGTTCTTTGAGAGATAATCATTCAAAACCTCTGCTCCGGGCCATACCAACTGCCCTGTCAAATCAAAATCAGCTGCCACATCGATAGTTAGAGCCTAATTGCAACATGAAGACATATATATGCAATAGTATATCTTTTCAAGACTTCTTCGTTTTTAGTTTACATCATACGTGAACTATATGATGCATACATCAATCATATCTCTTGACAACAACAAACTAAGCCTTCATCTCACTGTTGAGACACATAATCTCTAAAATTTAAATATAACATGTTTTTTCATATTTATTTCCAAATCTTTAGGGCTCTCCCTCTTCACTTTTGATTTGAGTAAATGATTCTCTACTTCCTAACCATCAAAAAGGTGCATCTAAAGTTCTCTTATATACATGTTCTAACATGTGTTTCTCTAATTTTCTAATCTATTGAGGCTACCTCACATTTATATTCATTCATTACATACTCGGGCTAATTTAATGTTTCACACATCCATCTCAACATTCGCATTTATGTAGTTGGAAATCAGATGAAATAGAAGGGGTAGAAATTATACGGCACCCAGTTTTTAACTTCTGAATTCAGACTACAACCAACTACCATAATGGCAACGATGGTGCCATGCCCCGAACAAAAATTAAGAAACTCAAAACTTCATAGAAATCTTGACATTTTTCAATATGGTCATTCAAGTTTTCAAATTATGGAGCATTTTGAGCAACAAAAGGCACGGAACAACCAATATTGCACTTCGAACTACCATTGGAACTGTATCAATGGTCTCAACAAGAACCACCATGACAAGGTTCTCAACTTAAAATCGAAATATTTAACCTACATGATATCTCTTCATCAATTGAAAGATGGATTATCCTACTTTCACTTCTCATTCAACAATTAACCAGCATAACAAACCAAACCATATCACTGACATAACTTTTAAGCAATAAATGGAAATGCAATTAAAATTAATGCAAAACATAATTAAACAAAATTGGTGTTCAATTCAACATGGGATTTTTGATTTTCCAATAATCTTGAAAAAAGATAGAAGAAGAAAGAACTCACTTGAAGCAGACTGGAGGCAATAGAGCTCAAGAACTTGGGACCCAAATGTAAACCTCGTGAGTTGGTAGCTGTAAAGAGAAAAAAAAAAAAAAAAAAAAAAACAATTTTTTTTTTTTCAGAAATACAGACATAAAAAGGTGTAGGAAAGAGAAAAGCAAAATACGTACTTGTCATTAATGAAGAAGGATTGATCCAAGCAAACAACATCATCTTCTTCTTCTTCTCTCTCCATTTCTCTCACTAGTAATTTTTGATTTTCAGTTCAGAGGCAGATTGATAATGGACATTGGACAGAAAGTATTGACTTGGTTATAGCCTTTTAGGGCAAAGTATCAGAAGGGTATTTTAAGAAAGAGGAAATATCCATCTATGCCACAAATGTTATACGCAAAAACTCGTGTGCAACCATTAGCACCGTGCGACAGGATCGCACACGGTCGTGTCTTAGAGCACGGTTGACCATGCGCCACAATAGTATACAAATATACAATTTTCGGTTGTAAGTATGTGATTTTCATATCTAAGTATGAGATTTTTTTTTCGCGCACGATCATGTTGTGGGGCACGGCGCGACAATACACGGTATGTGTAGCGCATGGTATGGGGCACGGTCGATAGTGCGCCACATAAGTATGTGATTTTTAGCTCTAAGTATGTTTTTTAGGGCTATAAATATGTTTTTTTTTTTGGCGCACGGTCGACCGTGCCCCAAGACGCGACCATGCGCGGTCCCGTCGCATGAAGCGACGGTTGCACACGAGACCAACTCAATGTTATAAGATATTACCTTAAATTATGTTGAGCATGAATCTCGAAAATAATCAAATTGTGGAAAAATCCGAACCAGTAACCAATCGTTGATTGTTTGACTTTATCCGAATTAAACCGCTTCGATTATTTTTGTGTCAAATACGAATTGTTACGAATCGAAGAATTGATTTTAAGAAAGTAACTATCTACACATTTATATGTATCATTGAATTCATTTTTTTATAGTGTTACTAGTATAAGGGCCGTGTAATACACGTGATTAAAAAAATTAAACTTACTAAAATTAGAAAAATTTAAATAATAATTATACAAGAAAGTAATCTATTTATGGGTTTGAGAAATAATTTTCTCACATAAATTTCATAGATTATTATTATAAAATATATAGTTGCAAAAACTATTAAATTTCAATAATTAATAAATTTGAAAAGTTTGAATAATCCTTTTTTTTTTCATAGATTGTAATTTTTCATTTTTTATTTACTAATATTTTCCTTTCAAAATTTTAAGTTATATAAATTTCAAATTTATAAATGATTTCCATAGTTGAAATCTAGCATGTGTTATTTTAACAAATTTAGTTAAAAATCTCAATATTATTTATTAATTTTTATTATCAACATTAAATTTGATATCATTAAATAGTCATATCAATTAGCTTTAAGATTTTATTTAATTACTATAAATTTAATTTGTAAAAAATAAATTTAATGTGAAAAAATGTAGTGTTGACATGTGTCACATGTGTTCTTACTCTTATATATATAAAGATATTAATTAGCTTTAAAATTCTATTTAATTACTATAAATTTAATTTGTAAAATATGAAATTAATGTGAAAAAGTGTAGTGTTGACATGTGGCACATGTGATCTTACTTTTATATATAAAAATATTTGATTAGTTACAAATTTGATAGAATTTTTATTATTATTTAATATTATTATAATTTTAAGACTTCATAGAATAAATTAACAATGAAATAATAAAGTAATATATTTGTAATGAATAATTTTGGGAACACATAAAATCTATTAGGGCATCTCTAGCACTACACAATATTTTACTATAAATTTTGCATTATCCTAATGTAAAAATTGTTGTTCATCTCCAATAGTCTACATTGTTTGTTGCACTAAAATGGAATATTCCATAATATTCCTTATTATTATTATTATTATTATTATTATTATTATTATTATTATTATTATTATTATTATTATTATTATTATTATTATTGTTATTATTATTATTATTATTATTATTATTTTATTTTTTTTATTATTATTTTTATCATTATTTATGTTTTTTTATTTATCATATATTTAGTAATCTCCATAATCATTGTTAATTTATCAAATTTTGATCTTTATTATTTTAATAATTTATATATATGTGTGTGCTTAAATCTTATTTAATCTAATTATTTAATAACAATATTTGACTTTAATAATGGTTTGTATAGTATTTTAAATTTCATGTACATTAAATAATTATAATTTTTATTATTATCCAAATAACATAATATAATAACATTGTAAATATAAAGAAAATAAAAAGAAGAATGAAAAAAGAATAATAAAGAAAACAATAAGAAGAAAGAATAAAAAAGAATGAAAATAAATGAAATGAAAAGAAAGGGAAATAATGAATTAAAAAATGAAAAAGAAAAGAAAAAAAATATTGCAGGATTTCACCTGCGCTAACCTAGTGCAGACAGTTACAAAAAATTAGTGTAGGTTTTTACAACACTGATGAAGATGAAAGTTTGCAAATCTAGATGGAAATGCAACAATGTTGGAGATGCTCTTAACTACAATAGATATTAATCAAATAATTAGTTTATAACTTATATAAAGTAATGCATAAGAAATTTTAAAAGATGAACTTTCTGATTACTACTTATGAGGTGTAGAATGAGAAGATTTCGAAGAATAAAATTTAATGAAAATTTTGAATATAATATTTGTTTTCGAGAAGAGACCTACTTCAGTAATTTATCAAATCTATTTTATTAGTTTATGACTTGTTTTAAGATATAAATTAAATAAAATCGTACGATATATTTATTTATTTTTTTTGCATTTTATTTTAATGAATATTTGTTTTAAGTTGTAAATATCTAAATCTCTGAAACCCGAATTGATCTGCTCTGTTATTCCCAATTCTCTGAAGGAACCGAATTAAATTGACGGAGTAATTCCAGAGATTTTTTTTTTTCAAATTCTCCGAACTTTGAAGCAATTCCGGAGATTTTCTTATCCCCGAATTGCTCCGAACCGTGCTCACCCCTACCTTAAATCCCACCGACTATAAATTGAATCTTAATTTTTTTGCCACAAAATATAAGGATTCACCCTAAAATACCACAAAATTTGACCAGTCGTAATATGAATAGTGTGTGATGGGATTGAAGGCTGATTTGTGGCGGTACAACAATGTACCTGAATGGCAGTGAGTCACATGATAGTGGTAGTTTTCCCTATTTAATATGATATATTACCTCTATTTAATCACACTAACATACATGAAAATTGGTGCATTCCTATTTTAAATACCACTTTCATAGTTTGATAAGAAGTGATTTGAAGCGTAGCTTTGGGGAGCTTGAGGTGAATTATTTTTCATGTACAGATATGTATATCATTACATTATTGTTACACTAAAATTATCATAGATCATTGTTAATTGTAGACTATAATGAAAATTTTCGTGTAAATGTGTGTATAGTATGCTAACATTGTCATAGTTTATTTTTAAGTATTTTTCTCATCAAAATGTATGTATAGTATCTAACATTTTCTTAGTATATTGTTAATTATTTATTTTCGTGTAATATAGTTACTGCAATTTAATATTTCTTTATTTTCGTTAAGTATATATATCGAAGACAATGAGAATAGTATGACCTTACAATAAGATTTTGGTATATTAAAGCCTTTACACGAAAATTTTGTAAATAAAGTCTTGCGCGAAAAACATCATAATAGGCTTTATTGAAATTTTCCTTAATTATAGGCATTACACGAGATTTTGCTAAGCATAGGATTACACAAAATTTCTCTTGGTTATAGAGTTACACGAAAATGACCTTAATTATAGGGTTAAACGAAAATTAATTTTGTACATTATTACACGAAAATTATTTTTTTACATTATTACACGAAAATATCATTATTATAGGCTTTCACGAAAATGACATTATTTACATTGATTGCGATATTATATTTATTTTTGTGAATATTTCATGTAAAGTTGTGTATATTTTTATATTAGCTATTACTATAGTAAAAATATATTCAATTATCAATTAAGGCTTGATATCATAGTTGAGATATAATCACTGATAAAACTCAATTACAAAGATTTCTTGGAAGCTTAAATTATGTTTCCTCTTTTGTTGAAAATATTTCAAAATTATTTGCTAATTTATATGATAGACTTAAAAAGAATCATTCTCCTTGGACAGATGAACATACCAAGACTGTTAGGATCATAAAAGAAAAGGTCAAAAATATACCTTGCCTTATGCTTGCAAATCCTCAATGGGAAAAAATAATTGAAACAGATGCTTCAGATATAGGATTTGGAGGTATTTTAAAACAAATAAATTCACAGGATAAACAAGAAATTCTTGTTAGATTTTATTTAGGAAAATGGAATCCTACACAAAAAAATTATGCAACAGTAGCTAAAGAAATTCTTGCTATAGTTAAATGTGTTATAAAATTTCAAGATGATTTATATAATCAAAAGTTTATTATAAAAGTCGATTATTAAGTAGCAAAAGGAATTTTTTAAAAGGATTTTAAACATGATGTTTCTAAACAAATGTTTGCTAGATGGCAAACATATTTAACCCTTTTGATTTTGAAATTGTTTATAAATAAGGAAAAGACAATAATTTACCTGATTATTTAACAAGAGAATTTCTTTTGTGATTACAGATATGAATCAATCAGGAAGAGGATCCTATTTCCCTAATAGGGGAAGAGGGAGGGGAAGAACCCACATATTATTATTCAACAAGGCAAACAAAAATTGGTTGCCCAAAATATTTCTGGAATTTCATCAGGTAATGTTCCTAATAAAAATCATCCATTATATGGAGATTTCCAAGAAGAAAATTCAAGAAAATGATGATACTCCTCATTCTCCTCTTCATTCTCCTCAAACTTCTTACGCCAATATGGGAACAGAAGAAAAGAGTAATATACTCTTTAAGAGAAACAACCATAATGATCTAATTCTTCTTATAGAAGAAAGGGATATCCAGTGGAAAAATAATCCATGGACTATTATGGAAAGATATATTCCAAGTGCAACATTTACAAATGGATCCTATAAACCAAGGGGATTTTATGAACAAGTACTTATAGCACTAGAAAGTGTTGATATTGATCATTTTACTTCTGGAAATACCCAACATAATGAGTATGCTTACTCAAAATTTACAATCAAGAAGATTATATCTCTTGAGGAATGAGGAATATCTCCACTTGTTGAGAATGAAGTTTTACATCCTACTCAAAGACAGTTTCAAATTTAATTTTTGGGATTATGAAGAAGGTTTTTATAAAACTCTTTTCTTTGAAAACAAAAGGCGCAAATATACTTAGCTTATAAAAATATGCGGAAATTGTTTCCATCATACAGTTAATAACTGGTTTTTTGATTGGTGGAAAATGTTTGGCACCACGGTAGATATTCTACCAAACAATTTTAGAGATCTTATGGAAGAATGAACACTTGTGTCTCCCTCTATCCAGAAAAATTTTATAATGGGACAAACCCCTTGTCAAATTTTCATGGAATCAAGCATTCCATGGATTTGGAAATGGACACCAGAATTCAGTTATACTGAAAATGGTACTCCTTACCTTTGGAGAGTTGGTTATACCAAAATGTGGGACAAAATGTCCAGAATTGATCCAAGTACTAGAGAATTATATTCTCAATCTACGATAGACGATCTTAATGAAAAGATAAAGCTTTAAAAGCTACAAAAACATGATAAAAACAAAGAAGAAGATAATTCTATTAGTCATTTCAAAAGAATTTCCCAAAAATATTCTGGCACTTTTTCAAAAAAGAAAATGATTGAAATATATATTGAAGAAATGAAAAGTGATCTCTTAAAAAATCTTGACAGTTCAGGTTCAAAATCTAACACATCAATGATTTCTGGTTCTAGCAACAGAGAAGATACAAAGAATATATTCTCAGACCAAGATGGTCAGGATCTAGAGAATGACACTCCAAATCTTAGTGTTTCCTTTGACATTTTAAAGGAATCTCTGATAGAGAAATTCAAGGATTGAATCCATATTTTAATCCCATCATAAAAGAAGGAAGAGGAAGTAATAATAGGGTACTCACTATCAAGAAGAAAATTGAAATTATTCAAGAAAGGATTGAGGATTGCAAGAATCTGCTTCAAAAGAAAATTCCAAATTATATTCCAAATCGGAATGTTCCAATTCGGATTGAACTATTCAAACTTCAAAGTACATTGAAGCATCTCAAAGCTCAAAGTTCTCTTCTGGCTGCATAATGAAAGCCAAGTGACATTTTTGAAATGATGGCAGACAAGATGAGACATCACTTTTGACCTTTGAGGCAAAAAAAAAATTATGTAATAGATAGTGGACGGATAAGTCCAAAAATTGTAAAGCATCTTTACTATTTGCTTTTAAAAAACAATCTGTAATAGTTAGTTTTCTTTTTTATTTATAGGGCTAATTTTTCATTTCAGAGGCACGCTTGAGTAAAGACTCACCTCTCTTTTCTCCCTTCACACTCTCAACCCTCTATTGTAAAAATCCTTTCTCTATTTGTTTAATACAAAATATTGTTCTTGGTGATCTCTTAAAGTAAGTATTTAAATTTTGTATTTTTATTTTTATTTTACATCTTACAAGCCTACAATGGTAGGCTAGATCAATATGTGTTAGATCATAGCTACTGGGTTTGAACATGACTGATCATATGAAAAAGAATGAAGCATAAAAATTAAAGAAAGGTTAAGACACTCAAGTTTGAACTTGACGACCACGATGATTATAAATTCCTGATGTTCACCCTTTTGCTGTTTTTCCAGAAAGGCGTTTAAGGTGTTTTGGTTGAAGGGGAATCTAAAGTCATTAAGGTTTTATATCTCAGTAAAATCCTAGGAGTATAAATGTCTTGTAAAATCGTCCTTGCGCCTTTAATTTTTATGCACAACTAATACCTTAATAACATACAATTGATACCTTCACTGAATGAGCAACTGATACCTTAAGAGTATACAACTGATATCTTAAGAGCATACAACGGATACCTTCATTGAATGAGCAATTGATATCTTAAGAGTATTCAACTGATACCTTAAGAGTACACAAGTGATATCTTAGTTGGATCAACTATATATGGAATCAGGTGGTGTGCGGCGCACACAAGCTCCGGTGTGGCGCGTGTAGATGTGACACCCACTCTCCAAGTCGGGTTGAGGACACGCCCTTGATGCACATAAGTTTTTTGCCTTTAATCAATAATAGTATAATTAAATATAAGTTATGAAAGGAAAATAAATATAAAATTTACTGTATATATAAATATATGCACACGCATAAAAGGTATACAATAATTTTCTATATTTATTATTAGTTGTTACGACCTCTAAGCCGGATCTCCAAAACTTATTAATTGTTTTGTATATATAAACAAAAGAAAAGAAAGGATAAAATAAAAATGAAAAAAAGGTAAGGATCAAAATGAGCTTCTGGTCATCACTATCTTAAACAATAGCATGAAAGTATATTTGTGGTTGATAAAATTATCATCATAAAAATTAGGGGTGTGCTAAAGGCACCGCACACTTTTCTAAGGGCACCACTCTCTATTAGTGTATTGGTGCCCCAGTATATTTGTGGTTGATAAAATTAGTATCATAAAAATTAGGGGTGTGCTAAAGGCACCACACACTTTTCTAAGGGCACCACACTCTATTAGTGTATTGGTGTCAGCACCAATACACTAATAGAGTGTGGTGCCCTTAGAAAAGTGTGTGGTGCCTTTAGCACACCTAAAAATTAATTCATAAACAAAAATTCAAATGGAGGTAGGCGGTGGCTTCCATGATATGTATAGAGTCATTCAGTTTATTCTTTTGCATAATATGAAGGATGTCATAAAATTTGGAAGCGACAAATTATATAGCCGGATAATTTTGAGAGAAGAAAGCTCAAGTGATTAAGGCCAAAGGATTAAGGTTGGTGGAACAATATATGTCCCTATTCATTAACCTTTAAGATTTCAAGAGACAACTTAACTAACTTAAAGCAAGACGACAATCAGTGAAGGATACAAGGAAAGGTGAACTAACTAGGCTTGGTCGACGACTTATGATTAAACACTTCAATTTTTCCTAAGGTGGGGATAACTTTTTCAACTTATGTGTTTATGAATTACGTGTTCTTTAAATACACAATTTTTATTACATGTTATTGAACGTGAATGCGATTGCCAATTTATATTATATTATGATTTATTTACAATGTTAAGCGATCGAAACTGCTTGATTATATGTGAATGTTATATGTCATGTTAAGTAGGGTTAAGCCCCGCGCCAAAGAGGTTTCTTCGGAGACAGGGTCAAAGAAGATCTCCACAGAGATTGAGCCAAAGGAGGTCTCTTCGAAGTCCAAGCCAAAGAGGATTTCTTTGAAGACCGAGCCAAAGAATTATGTGTATTGTCTGAATGCTATGGTTATGTGCACCTCGTATGTTTCTTCCTTGTTTGAAGGTTAACTTCACTGATTTTCGTACTCTCAATTATGTAATTTTTATGAATATGTGAAATGAGATTGCTCTTATTATATGCTGATGTGATTGTTACTAAATTACGAACGATATATCATGAGCTTGTTAATGCGAATATGAGAATGTTTATTTAAATGTGTTATTGATTGCGATGTGAATATGTGTGTATGCACATGTATGCAAGCTACGGCGGCTCAGAATTGCAACTATGTTAAGACGGGTTAATTCCCGCACTACGGTGGCTTAGAACCACAAGTCGGCGGCTAAGAACCGCAACTATGTTAAGATGAGTTAATTCCCACACTGATGGCTCAGAACCACAACTACGGCGGCTCAAAACCACAATTATGTTAAGATTGATTAATTCTCGCACTATGGTGGCTCAGAACCACAACTATAACGGCTAAGAACCATAATCTACGGCGGCTAAGAACCGCAAGCTACGGTAGCTGAGAACCACAACTATGTGCTTTGCTTCATTGTTATGTTTACGTGTATCCATATCTATGATGAAACGGGTTAAATCATGCACCTATGTGAATCCGAATGCGAAGTGATGGTTTCACGTGTTTGTTGTCACGGTTTATTTATTTGAATTTATTTAGTACTGTTCTGGGATCCCCACTAAGTGTATCTCAAACACTCACCCCTCTATGTTAAAATGTTTTCAACTTAAAGAATTTTTGGACGTGGTACACGAGCAATGGATGCTGGTAGCCGATATTCTAAAGGTTGTAGATGGATTTATTTAAAGAATTTTAAATTCATAAATTTTAGAAATATGTATTTTAGAATTATTCTTGACTTTATTTATCTTTATCATTCTTAAAAGGGTGAATTTTATACACAACACTTTAGCCAAAATTTCCTTTACAAGAAACAAGGTGTTACAATACCAATGTTGGATTTTGGTGATCAATATATTACAAGAAGAGAAAGAGCTCGACATAAATCAGGTGGTTTACAATTGTACATCATTGCAAATTCAACATTTTTCATGAAGTGATCAACTCTCAATTGCAAGAATTGAATAGCAGATTTAATGATAATATTGTGGAGTTAGTCATTCTTGCATCAACATTTGATCCAAGAGTGATGCGCATATTATTCAGAATTGATGATATTTTCAAGCTAGTAGAAAAACTTTATCCACGTGAGTTTGAAGGAATACTACAGTTGAGAATGCAATTTGAGCATTTTGATCATGTATGATAGCTTTCTGACATTGACAACTATCTCTAATTTATGTCAACGGATGGTGAAACTAGAAAATTCTAAGTTTATCTTCTTTTATTTAGAGTGTTAACTCTCATTCTCTCACTTCCTATTTCTAAGGCTACTACAAAACGATCTTTTTCAGTTATGAACATAGTAAAGACTGCACTTCGTAATAAGATGGATGATGATTTTCTCGGTGATTTTTTATTTATATTGAAAAGCAAATTGCAAAAAAGTTTAATATAGATTCACTTGTAGGTGGCTTTTGTGATATGCAACAGCGGTGTTCTAAATTCTGGAAAACTGGAAATGTACTAAATGATATTTTTTGAGATACTTGATGATAAATATCTATATATAATTTTGTGTAAAAATTTTCTTATTATTGGCCCCTCAATTTTTGTTCCTGATTCTGTGTCCCTACATGTTTGCATGTTTGCTCGCAAACCGTGTTTGTTTAGATAATTTACGAATATTTTGAGAGCCTAGTTCGTGAGTCTGTAAGTGTAGAACTAGAGTTGAGTGAATTTTAACAAGTTAGAGCTGAGTATATATTTAACGGGCTTGGTTACATGTTTATTGAGCATGTGTTCAAGCTAAGCTTAAATTTGTAAATGAATTTTTTGCAAGCCGAGCTCAAGCTAAATTCTTATTGGATGATCATGATACTTCACGAAAATCGAAATTCTTGATCAATGGAGGAACGCCCATTCATTTAACTTGTTAACAAACTCTTTACAGGCTAAAACTCAATATTTTAAGTCGAATCGAGCCCAAACTCTATTTTGAAATTTGATTTGAACTCAAGTCAAACTAGGGCTTATAAAAATCCAAACAAAACGAACAGAAGATTGTTGATATTCGACTCAATTCAATTCGTTTACCTGCTTATCAATACATATAATTAACCCCAAAATAATACATATACATATATTGTTTACTTTTCTTTCCAATGTTGTCTAATTTAATGGATTTTTTATTTTTATATTTTCTTTCTTTCTTTCCTTTTTTTTTTTTTCCTTCGGGAAGGAAGGTTTCATTTAATGGACTTGGTAACTTGGTATAAAAATGGAAACATAACGATAAATGCGCAGAAAAAAAGGAGAGAGAGAGAGAGAGATTGAAATGTTATGTACTTCCACCATGCTCGTTTTCTCCGTGTAGCTTCTTCCACTCACTTTCGCCTCCAACCCTTCTCTCTTCTTTGCACTATTTCATCTCTACCACCACAATGCCCACCGATCTCCGATATCCTTCCCCTCTGCGCCGCCGCAAATTCCCTTTCCGCCACCCAGAAAGCCCACGCTCTAGCCCTCGTCCTCGGCCGCCTGCCCTTCAGCGTATCCATCTCCGCCGCTCTCATCCTTTCCTACGCCACTCACTCTTCTCATCCCTCCACCCTCAAGTCCCTGTTCACTCAGACACTCCCT
Organism: Scutellaria galericulata; assembly: GCA_946896805.1. Taxonomy (NCBI): domain Eukaryota; kingdom Viridiplantae; phylum Streptophyta; class Magnoliopsida; order Lamiales; family Lamiaceae; genus Scutellaria; species Scutellaria galericulata. The sequence goes on along the minus strand of OX335787.1, from coordinate 3,919,333 downwards.
TTCTCTCGCTCAGCTTTCCTCCACAACACCCTCATCCGCGCCTCCACTGTTCTATCATCTGGGCCGTACAGTAAATGTGTTCTTGATCTTGGGTTTTCGGTGTACAATGATTTGCTGAGGGCTACCCCTTTCTGCCCCGATGATTACACCTTCCCTTTTGTGCTCAAACTCTGTGCGGATTTTTTGTGTGCATCGAAAGGATTGGAAGTGCATGGGAGGTTGATTAAGGCTGGTCTTGATGGCGATGTTTTTGTAAATAATACTCTCATGTTGTTCTACGGGAGTGGTGGGGATTTGTGGAGTGTCGAGAAGGTGTTTGATGAAATGCCTGTGAGAGATTTGATCTCGTGGAACACGGGTATTCGTGTTTTCTCTGATAACAACTGTCATTTGAAATCTGTTGGTTTGTTTAAGGATATGATTTCGATGTCCGAGGTTATGCCTAATGTGATCAGTGTTGTAAGTGTTCTGCCAGTGTGTGCAGGGCTTGAGAATGAGAGGATAGTTAGTTTGATTCACTGTTATGCCGTCAAAGTTGGTGTCGATGGTGCAACAAAAATCGGAAATGCATTGATTGATGCATATGGGAAGTGTGGGAATATTCAGGCTTTAGAAGTAGTGTTCGATGAAATGCTTGAGAGAGACGCGGTTTCATGGAATTCAATCATTGGTAGTTTTTCTTATAAGAGTTTTAACAACAAAGCTTTGGATTGTTTTAGGGCCATGATAGCTGAGAGTTTGAATTTGGATACTGTGACTATAGCCACCATGTTACCAACCTTGGTAGAACTAAATTTATTCAGTAAGGGTAAAGAGCTTCATTGTTTCAGCTTAAAGATGGATATGGATTCTGATGTTTTTGTTGCAAATGCATTAATTGATATGTATGGAAAAAGGGGGTGTCTTGTTGAAGCTTCATATATGTTTTATAAGATGGATACACGGAACATTGTCTCATGGAATACAATGATTGGTAACTTTGCTCAGAATGGGCTTGAATTGGATGCAGTAAAACTTGTTAGAGAGATGCAAGCTCAGAGTGAAATTCCGAACTCTGTCACTCTGATAAACTTTCTCCCTGCTTGTGCACGAGGGGGTTTTCTTCGTCATGGAAAGGAAACACACGCTAGGTCCATCCGCTTGGGATCAGCCTTTGAATTGTTCGTCTCGAATGCTTTAACCGATATGTATGCAAAATGTGGTCGCATGGATCTTGCTCAGACCATATTTGACATCTCATCGAGAGATGAAGTATCGTACAACATACTTATCACGGGCTATTCTCAAACACACGAATGCTCAAACTCTATCACTTTGTTTAAAGAAATGGAAACAATAGGGCTGAATCATGACACTGTTTCCTATATGGGAGTCCTCTCTGCCTGTGCAAACATGTCAGCCATCAAAGAAGGGAAGCAGATCCACGCATTCGCCACAAGAAGAGTGTTTCAAGAACATCTCTTTGTTGCAAACTCACTTCTAGACTTGTACACTAAATGTGGACAGATTGACATTGCAAGAATGGTGTTTGATCGGATCCCTAAGAGAGACGCAGCATCGTGGAACACTATGATTCTGGGGTTTGGAATGCTTGGGGAAATAAACACTGCAATCGATCTCTTTGAAGCCATGGAAGAGGATAATGTCGAGCATGACTCCATTTCTTACATAGCAGTGCTCTCTGCATGTAGTCATGGTGGGCTAGTCGAAAAGGGGAAAGCATACTTTGATGATATGTTGGTTCGAAATATAAAGCCCTCGGAAATGCATTACGCTTGCATGGTGGACCTTCTTGGGCGTTCGGGGCATATGGAAGAGGCGGTAGAGCTTATCAATGGCCTTTCAATAAAGCCCGGTGCATGTATTTGGGGGGCGTTGCTTGGGGCGAGTAGGGTGCACGGTAACGTGGAGGTGGGGTGTTGGGCAGGGGAACATTTGCTAGAGTTGAAGCCGGATGATCCGGGGTATTATGTGGTGTTGTCGAATATGTATGCAGAGGCGGGGAGGTGGGACGAGGCGGATAGGGTTAGGAAGATGATGAATGGGAGGAGAGTGAAGAAGAAACCAGGGTGTAGTTGGGTGCAGAGTCAAGAACAAATACATGGTTTTATTTCTGGACAAAGATTTGATCCTTCTTTGTGGGATGCTGTCTCTGCTCATTCAACCTTTTAGGAAGGATTTGGAGGCCAACAATAACGATGAATGCAATGTGTTTTTGACTTTCATTACTTTATTGACTAATGTTAGTTTACTGTTAATTTTTTTCTTTTTGAAATTTTATCATAATATGTAATTTCTTATAAAATTATAAAGGAGGATGATGATGATGCAAGTATAAATTGGAAGTGCTTTATTAATCGTTCAAGTATCCTCGGTGCCAAATAAATCTTGAAATCTTCTCACTTGATGTGGACAAAACTTGGAAGCTAAGTTTTTTCTCTCATTGATTGCAGTAAGTTTTGGGCCAGAACCATGGCCATGTAGGCCCATTGGGCCAATTGAGAGCCCATACTGAATTGGTCCAGTGACAACTACTTAGGGAGGCCCTCAAAATCCAAATCTATTAAAAGTCGATAAATTTAATAGTGTTCAGATCTTAACCATAGACTAAGCCTCATAAATGACATTGATTATTTGAAAGTGAATAGTCAGAGAAGCATAAATTAGAAAACATTCAAGATAAGCCCATTAAGATACCAATAAATGGAGACTGTTGGCAACATGAATAAAAGTTATTTTATACTCCAATCATTTCAAAATAATTTTTCGTTTTCTAAAATTGGGTGAGTTGAATCAATCACCCTGAGATTTGATCAAACTATCATATAGATTCTAATGTTGTGAAAATTACATCTAAATTCTTTAATTATGAAAAAAATTACACAATGATTCGATTGGGTTTTATGATTAATTTGTACTCATTCATTTTGTCTATATTTACTATACTTTAAGTTTGTTTTGAATTATATGTTAAAATTTTAATCTTTAAAGGAGTCTAGTCGTAATTTTCACAAATCTTGAGATTGATATAGTAATTTGACAAAAAAATTAATAGTAGTTGATGAAATTCACCCTAAAAATTAAATATGTCTTTGGCACTTCATTATTAAAAACAAAATGTAATGACATTTTTCCAACTTTGCTTATATCCTTTTCATGTAAAAGTTTTTATTTGATATTAAACACTACTCCCTCCAACTCAAAATAATGTTATTTTAGAATTTTATACAGATTAAAAAAGTTGATAAAAAAAACTATTCTATCACTATTTATTGGTAGAATGTGGATAATTGATGTTTATTAGATTTCTATAATGATACTTAATTTGGGATGAATATATCTTCTTTCGTTAAAACGACATTTATTTTGGACGGAACGAGTAATTACACATAATAAACGTTGGACCATATTATTCCCACATTTATGCATATTAAATGCTTCTTAATTTTTGTTAAACAATTTATTTTTAAAAAAAAATCTTGATGAAACAATCTTAAATGAAAGTTATTTTCAAATAATCGAGTACTATATTATTAAAAAAGCATATAAAATTTTGTCCCACTAAAATAGATAATAAAAAAATTTGATAAAAAATCAAATACATTAATCATAGTTGGAATTGTAAAATTTTATATGTTCTTATTGTTACTTCAATGTCTCAATGGGTGTTGAATAGGAGTAAATCTATCAAATGAAAAAAAAAAAAAAAAGGTCTAAATATATAAATTTGACTATAAAAAAATGCATGCAAAAAATTGAAATAACAAATATTTTTATCTTAATAAAACGTAGTGAGTATTTAAATTACATACTGTTTGATCTCTTATTAGCATTTTACCTCACGAGGCACGATTTATTATTTATTGTATTAATATTTATAATTTGTAATAATATAATGAAGTTGCATAAACCAATATGTTATTTATAACATATTTTATTATTTAAATTTAAAACATGAACAATATACAAATGATTTTTCATATTTCTATTGTGTGTTGCACAAAATGTCATATAACTTTAATAATTTTAATAAATCTTTCTTTTTACTTGGGCTAATTTGATTAAAATAAAACATCCATTATTGTTAATTGTATTTTTTATTTTTAAACATATTTTTTTCATTTGTTGATTTTTTTTTTCAAATCAATATCATCATATAAAATAATAATTCATTTGATCATAATAATTTTTCCTTTGTTATTTTTTATTTGTATATTCTGCTTATATATACTTCAATCATCATATAGTTTTCTTCAAATTCATTTATTCATTTCTCTCTCACAAAATTATTTGTTCAATTTGTGTTTAGTGTACAAAGACAATATGGTGGGATCTTTTCGATGATGAAGATATGAGATAATAAGATGTGGAAGAATTTTTTAACATTTAAATGTTTAACAAATCTTATATTCTTTCATTTTTTTGGTTTTATATAGATTTGAGAAATTATTATATTTATTGTTTTTTCTTGTTCTTTTTCCTTCATTCTTTGTATATATTAGGAAATTACGTGTTTGTTGTATATAATTATCTCTTGCCATAGTTAGATTATTTACAATTAAAGTTGTGATTGTTTTTTTCCTTTTTCTTTCCTGTAGTTAAGGAGTAAATTAGGCCAATTGTATCTATTTAAACTCTATCCATTGCTTAATGAGAGATACAATTCTCATACCAATTATCTTTTCCATTCTTGTTATGGTATCAGAGCACGGTTCCTGGTGTTGACGACTATGACGGACGACGAGTCTACCCCCAAACAAAAATCATCTTCCAAAACCCCTAACATGGATCAATCACATCCATATTACATTCATCATTCAGATCAGCCTGGCCATGTTCTCATTCCCACCAAATTGAACGGGATAAATTATCAATCATGGAGCAAAGTAGTAAGTCATGCCCTTATTAATTGCGAAGAAAAAGATGGGTTTCATAGACGGCACAATAGAGGAGCCGTCACAGAAGGACGAACCCACCGAATTTGAAGCCTGGAATCGATGCAACAGTATGATACTTTCCTGGTTGACACATTCAGTGGAGCCAGATATTGCAGAAGGTATTATCCATGCTAAATCAGCACGTTAGGTATGTGTTGGGCCCTCAATATTAGGCCGCCCACGCATGGATCGAGTTCGGACCCGAACTAAAGACCATCTGACCCAATGCACCGAGGAGGACCGGCCCCATCACCTGATAGCCCAGTCCAGTCACCCTGTTCGGCCCGGCCTGACCCCGCTCGAACTGATATGACCGTTCCGCAGCCGTGACCGGTCTTCCAGCCCGGCTCGGTTATTTCGCCGACCTACGTTTCGGACGAATTAGAGGGATGACATGGCCGAGCCGAGCAGAAAATGGCCGTCCAGGAACCCCTTAACCGACCTGTTGATACTTCAATGAAACCAGCTTCCTAGAACTCAAAATGGAGGGAGAGCTCGAATCAAGTCTTCCTGAGCGCCGACGTGAGCAAAAGCCGACCTTCTTTGACCGGCTCGGCCAGAACGACCGACCTTCCGCATCCCATCAGAGGCAAAGCCGACCTAACCTAACCGACCTGATTTCCAGCTCGGACAGCGGTTGATAGAATCTCCATACCTAGGAATATACCTAAAAATTAGAATATAAAAAGAGCTCGGCTCGGTTTGTAATAGTATGGGACAGGGAGCATCTAGCCCTGGCCCTATAGGGACAAGATCCCCTAACTCGGGGAATGCTGTCCAGGTGAAGGGTCTATAAATAAGACCCTTCAAACATTTGGAAAGGGGTTGATTTTTTGAAGGAAAAAAGACAAGTGTTCTACATTTTCTTGAACTTCCTCTCTCATTTGACCTAGCTCTTTTAACTCGGCTAATTAGGTTGGGCTAAAAGAACGATTAATTCGAGTGTTTGACTAAGATTACGAACCAGCCGTAAATCGACGTCAACAGTATGGGTTGACCTTCGTGATCAATTTTGTCAAAAAAATGCCCCTGCTGTTTATCAGATCCAAAAATCTATTGCAACTATGGCACAAGGTACAATGAATGTGGCTATTTATTATACCAAAATTAAAACTTTGTGGGAAGAACTTGAGGCGTATCGCGCGCCGTTGACATGCAGTCAGCGTCAATCGCATCTTGAACAGCGAGAAGAAGATCGATTGATGCAATTCTTGACGGGTCTCAATGACTCTTATAAAATTGTCAGATCTAATATCTTGATGATGACACCATTGCCTAATGTGCGCCAGGCTTATTCACTAGTGGTTCAGGAAGAAATGCAACGGTAGGTAACTTCTGATTCCACAGAAAATTTCACTGTTGCTGCTGCCGTGCAGGGAAAAGGCTCACAGTCCAAATCATCAAAAGAAAAATCTTGTGACCATTGTAATAGATCCGGGCATACTATTGAAGAGTGCCGCACTCTCAAGTTTCACTGCATGTTTTGTGATAAGACACGGAAGATCGTTGTCGACTGAAAAATAACCAGGGTGGACGTTTTAATCAGTCCCGAGGGGGACGTCCGGCCTAGCGTAACAACCAACCATCGGCCAACATGACTGATTCAGGCCATTCGGTTCACGAAACAACAACAGCCCCTTTTCCGAATCTCACCACTGCACAACTCCAGCAATTGGCTCAAGCAGTAGCGGCACTGAATCAGAATCAGTCCACTGGTAATAGTGATGTTTATGCTAATGATGCAGGTTTGTTCCCGACAACCAATGATGCCTCACTTTTAACTCAGTCAAAAATTTCAGCCATCACCACAGTAAATCTACCCAATGGAGCCTCATCACCCATTACACATGTTGGAAATGTTTCATTTAATCCGGATCTCAAATTAGAAAATGTCCTATGTGTACCCTCATTTAACCTAAACTTAATTTCAGCCAGTAAACTTACCACTACCTTAAACTGTTGCATCATATTTTTCCCTGACTATTTTATTTTGCAGGACTTGGCTACGGGGAAGACGATTGGCTCGGGTAGACAGCGTGGTGGTTTGTATTACATGTCTCCTCCTTCAAAAGAATCGACCGCCTGTCATGTGTCTCACTCTACTGATCTATGGCATTTGCGCCTAGGTCACCCATCTGCTTCCCGTTTTAAATTATTATCTGTTTTTTTACCAAATAATGTTGAACCTTTCAATAATTGTAGCATCTGTCCAAAGGCAAAGCAGACATGCTTACCTTTTCCAATAAGTTCTATTTCAACAAAATCTTTTTTTTACTTTTACACTGTGATGTTTGGGGTCCACATAAATTGCCTACTCATTCAGGTGCTCGTTTTTTTCTAACTATTGTTGACGATTTTTCCAGATGCACTTGGGTTTTTTTCATGCAACATAAATCAGAAACGGAATTTTTATTAACCAATTTCGTTAAATTCATTCAAACTCAATTTTAGACAGTTGTTAAAATTATACGCACAGATAATGAGACAGAATTTCTCCCCTTGCGTCATTTTTTCCAAACCCACGGAATTGAAATTCAAAAATCTTGCGCTTACACCCCACAACAAAATGGGGTGGTTGAGCGAAAACACCGTCATATTCTCAATGTTGCCAGATCACTCATGTTTCAATCTTATACACCTTTGCAATTTTGTGGGGAATGCTTTAGTATTGCTGTATATCTGATCAACAGAATTCCATCACCACTATTATCCAACAAATCACCCTATGAAGTTCTATATAATAAACCACCATCTTTGTCACATTTACGGGTTTTTGGATGCCAATGCTTCGCTACCAATAATCAGCCTAAACATAAATTTGATTCTCGAACTATCACTGGGGTTTTTATGGGTTATCCTCATGGTCAAAAAGGTTACAAAATTTATGACTTACAAGCCAAGAAATTCTTTGTTAGTAGAGATGTCCATTTTCGAGAAAATATTTTCCCTTTTGCTTCTTCATCATCACCGAATTCATCATCATCCAATTTGCCACTCATTGATCTCGATAACCAGCCCGAGTTGCCAGCCGATTCATCGCCGGTTGACCACTGACTCCTTCTTGCCTGTCATCTCCACCTTCTCAACAGACTCCATCCTCCCTTGAAAATAATTCCATCTCCGAGACTGCATCACCTGCACCATCACTCGGTTTGCAGCTTCCTCCGCCATCTCCCATCGCTCCTCTTCGGCGATCGGATCGAGCTAAACAGCCTCCGGCATGGCATGCAGACTACGACATGACTTCACGGGCCAATCTTTTGTCCTCCGATCCAGGTCTACGCAAATCCACCAGGTATCCCTTGTCTTCCTTTTTATCCCTGTCCCGTTTTTCCACTAATCACCGTGCCTTTTTAGCCCAAATTATTTCCCGGGTCGAACCTACAACTTATGAACAGGCAACAGAAAATCCTTTATGGCAACAGGCTATGAATGCCGAGCTTGAAGCTTTAGAAAGAAATCAGACTTGGACTCTTGTACCACTTCCATCTGGACACAAACCCATTGGTTGTCGTTGGGTGTTTAAAATCAAATATAATTCTGATGGGACAATTGAGCGCTATAAAGCACGTCTGGTTGCCAAAGGATACACCCAGGTAGAAGGGATTGACTACAAAGAGACATTTTCACCAACTGCCAAACTCACTACTCTTCGTTGCCTACTCACTGTTGCGGCCGCTCGAAACTGGTACACATATCAGCTTGGTCCAAAATGCCTTTCTCCATGGGGCATTGCACGAAGAGGTTTATATGTCTCCACCTCCTGGTCTTCGCCAACAGGGGGAGCATCTAGTATGTCCGCTCAATAAATCCCTTTATGGCTTTAAACAGGCATCACGAAATTGGTTTTCCACTCTTTCCGCTGCATTACAGAAAATCGGGTATGTTCAATCAAAAGCCGACTATTCTTTGTTTACTAAGGCTCGAGGTACTTCTTTTACTGCAGTACTTATTTATGATGATGATATTCTTCTGACTGGAAATGATCAGCATGAGATTAAATTTCTTAAGAGTTGCCTGCTTAAACAATTTCTCATCAAGGATCTGGGAACATTAAAATATTTTCTGGGGATAGAATTTTCTCGCTCAAAAAGTGGAATTTTTATGTCACAAAGAAAGTATGCTTTGGATATTTTGCAAGATACAGGTCTTACAGGGGCACGACCAGACAAATTCCCGATGGAACAAAACTTGAAACTGGGTCCTACGGATGGTGACCCGTTGCATGACCCGACTAGATATCGGCATTTGGTAGGCCGTTTAATTTATCTGACAGTTACCAGACCCGACATTGTGTATTCAGTGCGTACTCTCAGTCAGTTTATGCATGATCCTCGCAAACCTCATTGGGATGCAGCAATGCGAGTTCTCAGATATATAAAGGGAACTCCAGGACAAGGTTTGCTCTTACCTTCTCAGAATAATTTAACATTACATGCATATTGTGATTCCGACTGGGGTGGATGTCGGACCACCAGACGTTCAGTTTCTGGGTATTGCATCTTTCTTGGGTCTTCAATTATTTCTTGGAAGTCAAAAAAACAAACAAGTGTGTCTAGATCATCAGCAGAAGCGGAGTACAGGGCAATGGCAAATACATATTTGGAATTAACTTGGTTGGGTTATTTACTTCGAGATTTGCGGGTTCCTATGTCCAAACCTACATCTTTGCACTGTGATAATCAAGCTGCTTTGCATATAGCAGCTAATCCAGTTTTCCATGAGCGGACAAAGCACATAGAGATCGACTGTCACATAGTCGGGGAAAAATTGCAAGCAGGAGTAATCCGGCCGTGTTATGTCTCTTCGAGATTACAATTGGCTGATATTTTTACGAAGGCTCTGGGCAGAGAGCAGTTTGAATTTCTACAAAGCAAGTTGGGCGTCTCTAACATCCACCCTCCAACTTGAGGGGGAGTATTAGGAAATTACGTGTTTGTTGTATATAATTATCTCTTGCCATAGTTAGATTATTTACAATTAAAGTTGTGATTGTTTTTTTCCTTTTTCTTTCTTGTAGTTAAGGAGTAGATTAGGCCAATTGTATCTATTTAAACTCTATCCATTGCTTAATGAGAGATACAATTCTCATACCAATTATCTTTTCCATTCTTGTTAGTATATCTTGTTTTTTCTTCATTCTCTATGCATCTTTCTTTTATTAAGAAATCACTATTTTTTTTCTCTATTTCTTAGTTTCACATAGATTTGAGAAATCAATGTATAGAGTAAGATTAATCTTTTATTTCTTTCTTTTAGTTTATCAAGTAAGATTTACTATTTTTTTATTGACAATATATTTTTAGGCGAGAAAATGACATTCTTATAATTTTTGTCAACTTTCCTTCTTTAATATATAGTATAGATATTTCGTTGGCTTTCTTGCACATTGAGAGGCTTACGATTGGTTGGGAAAGTTATTTATTTCTTCCGAATAAAAAAAGAAGAATTTAATTAAATTATTTGAAAAGATTGATGGTATGTAAGTGTTAGTCAACAGCTATTTGAGCTTGATTCAAAACATAAATCATTTGAACCCCAATTATCATCCTACTTGACGGCAGGTATCCTATGCCCTTTGAATTTCAACATGGGAAAAAATTAATAATAAAAACTGACATTATTAAAAGAACTCGCACTGTACCTAACACTCAAAAAGAAAAACAACCCTTTGTATTAGAAATATTGTTTTCTTAATTTTATGAAAATATTGATGGAAATATCATTATCGATATATTTCCCAATATTTCATCAATATTTATTGATATTTTTCTTATATTTCACTGATTTTCCTAAAATTTGTACCATAAAGTCATTAATATCAAAATCGATGTCTAACAATTTTTTTCTCTATACCATTATGTGAAAAAATTAAAATAAGAAATATCATTACAACTCGTTTCGTATCGGTTACATGAAAAAAATGAAAATATCGTGGAAATATCGATAATATTTTGGGATATTTTCATCCATGCTTCTAACACAAAAGTTTTTCACAAAAACTCATGTGAGACGGTCTCACGGATAATTACTGTGTGACGGAATCTCATCACCTACAAACAATATGTAAATTGTAGAGTTTGGGTTGTGGGTTGACTCGTCCCACGTAATGCAATAAAAATTCATAAGACGGTCTTACAAGAAACTCACTCAAAGTTTTTATACATGTATTGAAAAGAAATACAAGAAGAAATTATGGAATGAAATTTATTTTGTAGAACAAATATTATACATTATGGTTCTATTTAGACATGCTCAATCGGTTCCGATTCCGAACCGACGGTTCGGTGAACCGCGGAAGGTCTAACCAAATCATGGGGTTCTCAATTTCGATTTTAGTTTATAAACCGTCGGTTCCGATTTGAACAGCTAGTTTGACGGTTTGTTTTTTCTTTTCTTTTTTAAATTTTTTAAATATCTTTTTATTTTTTTAAATTATATTTACATATAAATGTTACAATTCTTCATATACTACAAAATAACAATTTTTTTGAGTAAATAATTAGATATAAATTAAAAATTATAATTTATATTTACAAGTTACAACAACACAACATTTCACTTTACAAGTTACAACTTTAAAAATTAGAAATTACAATTTAAATACAACAAAAATACAAACCATATACTTAAAAAATTACAACTTATAATACAAAATAAAACTAATAACCAATACAACTTAAAATGAAAGAGTAAAATAACATAAATACATAATATTATTTATATATAATTTAAAAAAATAGATAAACCCGTGGTTTAAACGCCGCCGGTTTCCCGATTTGAAAATAGGAAAAAACCGAAATCGACTGTTGAACCACAGTTCACAGTTCCAATTTCAAATCGAAACCGGATCAACTGTTTTTCGAAACCATTTGAATACCTCTAGTTCTATTAAGATGAAAGTGAATAGTGATGTTTTGTTTGGTGGACAGATTATTCCTCTTATTTTCTTTTTCTTATACTGCTAAGAGGAAACTAAATAGCTATGACATTGTTTTGCAGTTTCAATTTTATTTGTTAAGGTAAAAGACATTATTTGTTAACTAGTATATAGGTCCCGTGCGATGCACGGGTATATAAAAATTATTATTTTGGTGTTTTGATATGAAAATGTTGAATACAAAATAATATATTATTTGAAGTTAATTTCAATATAATATGATACCCGTGTGATGCATGGCCATAAAATTTAAATATTCCGAGTTTAATGTGAAAATGTCAATTTACGGAAAAATCAAATTCTTGATAATATTTCAATTTCATTTGGTAACCCGCATGATGCATGGTATATAAATTTCAAGTGTTGTAATTTTTTGATATAGATACGTTGATGAAGGTGAAAAAAACACAAAAAAACGCATGATGGGCGCTTACATGACACTTCCGTTAACATTAACGAAGCTAGGAATTTTGGGCTATATTTAGAAAATCACAAAGGGGCTTCGCGCAATTTTTAAAGTACAATGGGATTTCACACGGATTTTCCAAATCATAAGGGATTTCACGCAATTATTCATATATATATATATATATATATATATATATATATATATATATATATAACTAATAGTACCTTAACATATACACTAAGAAATATTTTAACGTATATAACAAATAATACTTTAACATACACTAACATATTTTAACATATATAAAATGATACTTAAACATATAATACAAATGATAGTTTAATACAAAATTCATATGATATATTAAAGTGATTCTTTAAATAATATATAACTAGCGATATTTTAATATATATATATAATATATATATATATATATATATATATATATATGAAGTGATACTTTAATACATAGCAAAATATAATATATACTTTAACATACAATCCATATATGATACTCCATAATATATTAAAGTGATAATTTACCAATTGATATTCGAACATATAAACAAATATATTTTACATATACAATTTGATACTTTAACATACAATTCAAATGTGGTTCTCTTCACTATGTTGACCCTAACTCTATTTTAACCCGTGTTAACTATATTCCGACCGATATCACATAATTTATCTTGATCATGAAACATTTTTATTTCAGAATCTGCTAATATAATTTTTTTGTCAAATGAGAAAGAAAACATATGATGAATTTGGATAATAATATGACCATCGATTACTCTCATAATAATATTAATATCTAGTAATACGATCGATTGAGGCCATTCAATATATTTAGGATAGATAATCCATTTTAACTTAATAAAAAATAAGATAATTAATTATATTTTCATATTCGAATTATATATGATTTGATATTTTTTATTTAAGTATTGAATACTTTCATTTTGATGTAGTATGAGCTTTAAATGTGATGTATTTTATCATATTAGACAAATCATAATCGTTGATTCCTGATTCGATAACTATGATTTGTCTAATACGATATAATGCATACTATCAAATTTTATATAATGGGTGAGAAAATGGTTTTCTACCCTAATAATAAGGTATAATTTCGTCTTACAAATCACATTTGTAAGAATATTCCACCTAATTTTTTTCCTAATAAAAACCATGACTTAAGCCACGGTGATTTTTGTAATAATTAATAAACTTTCTCTTTTAGAAGAAAAATAAATGGGTGGGGCTATCACACCCCATCTTTTTAATATTTGAATTAAAAAAATAAAAAAATAATAAATTTCAAATTTACCCTTATGAATTAAAAAAAATTGAAATCCTCAATTTTCCTTCTCTCCTCCCGTCTTCTTCTCTCTCTTTCTTATTTTTTCTTTCCTTTCATTTCTCAAATTTTTTATCTTGAACTTATAAGGACAACGTATGAAAAATCATTGTATAATATATAATAATCGTGTGAAATCGTATAAAAAGAACGAAAAAATGGATGAAATTTGAGGCCTCATTCGATCCTAGTTGGTCGAACTCAAAGAGGTGTGTTCATCCACAAGACACAAACACACTATAACATGTTCAACACCTGATAGTCGAACACACCTCTGTGTGTTCAAGCAACCAGGGTCGAATGGGGCTTCAGATTTGGTCCATTTTTTTCCTTCTTTTTACACGATTTCTACATGATTTCACAAGATTTTTACATATTTAGTTGACCAAATAAATGATTTTCAGTATATTATGGTGTTATTTCTCAAAACTTAAAGAAAAATAAATTGTTCGATGTCTGGTGGCCGAACACATCTCTATGTGTTCGACCAATCAGGATCGAATGAGACTCAGATTTTATTCATTTTTTTCGTTCTGTTTACACGATTTCTACATGAGTTTCACATGATTTTTATATATTTAGTTGACTCAATAAATGATTTTCATTATATTATGATGTTATTTCTTAAAACTTAAAAAAAATTAGAAAATGAAAGGAAAAAGAGAGAGAGAAAGAGGACGGGAGGGAAAATTAAACAAAAAAAATCGGAGAAATACTATGTAACCTTAAAATACAGATAAATTGATATTATTTATCTTTAAAATTTATTTAATTAAAAAATGTATGAATTGGGGTGAGCTTAGAAGATGGGTGGGCTTTAGTCTCTCCCAAAAAGAAAAGAAGGAAGGAAAACCCAATGACAAAAATTTCGGTTTCGATGAAAATATCGATATCTTAATTTTACGGAAATATCGTGGAAATATCGGTGTCGGTGAATATATTGGTACATAAATTTATCGATATTTTTCCGATATTTAACGACATTTCCCAAACATTCCACGATATTTATCGATATTTCCATGATATTTCACGGATTTTCATATAATTTGTACCATGATTATTTTTTCGATATTTAACGATATTTCTCCAACATTCCACCGATATTTTTCGATATTTCCATGATATTTCACGAATTTTCATATAATTTGTACAATGAAACCATCAATATCGAAATCAATACCTATATTTATCAATATTTCATCAATATTTCCTATAAATTGTACAAGTCACTGATATTTCCTACAAATTGTAGGATGAAGTCGCTTATATTAAAATCGATATTTCACTGATATTTCCCCAATATTTCACCTATAAATTGTAGGATTAGAAATCTATATGTTAGCTTATGCACTCATTTCTAGATGCCTTAGAATTGCACTCATTTCTAGATGCCTTAGAAATCTATAACAGAGGGACAAAATGCCTTAGAAATCTAGAAAAGGCATCTATATGTTCACTTATGCACAGAAATAACATTTCTAGATGCCTTAGAAATCTATAACAGGGGCGAAATGCCTTAGAAAATGAATACATGAGTAGTTAATCGTTTTAATGGGGGAGTAGGATGCTTACTATTGATCGTCAATGTTGTTAAGTATGTAAAGAGTGAAGATGAAGAATTATTTGGGTAGTTAATCGTTTTAATGGGGAGTAGGATGCTTACTATTGATCGTCAATGTTGTTAAGTATGTAAAGAGTGAGGATGAAGAATTATTTGATCGTTAATGTTGTGTAAAGAGTGAGATGAATCATTTTAATGGGGAGTAGGATGCTTACTATTGATCGTCAATGTTGTTAAGTATGTAAAGAGTGAGGATGAAGAATTATTTGATCGTCAATGTTGTGTAAAGAGTGAGATGAATTGTTTTAATGGGGGAGTAGGATGCTTACTATTGATCGTCAATGTTGTTAAGTATGTAAAGAGTGAGGATGAAGAATTATTTGATCATCAATGTTGTGTAAAGGGTGAGATGAAGAATTATTTGATATCTAAAGGGTAGATATAACATTGAGCCCAGAACACCTTCATTGAGCCCAGAACACCTCTGAAGGTATTGTATGACCAGTACTTCAGTTGATGGGGTTCAGTTGATGGGGTGATTTTAAAAGGCTTTTTGTGTTGATGGGGTTCAGTTGATGGGGTGATTTTAAAAGGCTTTTTGTTTTGTATGTACTTCTAATAGATTGTTGTGTATGGGGTTTTTGTTTTTGTATGTTATGAATGTATTCTTGGCTCCAACTTCTAATAGATTGTTGTGTATGGGGATTTTGAAAAGTTTGGACGAAGACAAAAAAGCTGGAACTGGAAAGCATTGATGAGATTACGGAGGACGCGGACTACATTCAACTATAGATGAAAATATTCGGAAATATTTTTGATATTTTCATTTTTTGACGTGATCGATAGAATGTATTCGATATATCTCCGATATTTTCATTTTTCCACATAATCAATAAAGAAACGAGAAATTTTATTAAAATATCAGTAAAATATCAGCGAAATATTGATTTCAATATCGGTGATATCATCCTACAATTTGTAAGAAAATAGGTGAAATATCGAGGAAATATCAGTGAAATATCGATTTCGATATAAGTGACTTCATGGTATAATTTGTAGGAAATATCAACAAAATATCGATGAAATATCAGTGACTTCATGAAATATCGACGAAATATCAGTGACTTCATCCTATAATTTGTAAATTTGTAGGAAATATCGACAAAATATCGACGAAATATCAGTGACTTCATCCTACAATTTGTAGGGAATATCGACAAAATATCAGTGACTTCATCCGACAATTTGTAGGAAATATCTGTAGCTCGACAAAATATCAGTGACTTCATCCGACAATTTGTAGGAAATATCTGTAGCACCCCGGATCAAAATGAGCATAATTGAATAATTAAGTATTTGAACCCCGACTTAATAATTATGTGCGTATGTTTTGACTGTTTAATTTAGTACATGCGTTTCAGATACTTGGCTAACGCCGGTTTTAGTTTTAGATGGGTATATTTTTTTGTGACATGGAACCTACAATATGATTTTACCAAGAGATTCGTATCGGAAATACGAGAAAACAGAAACAAACTAGCGGTTAATCGGAGACCCGTAGTTCAACTAGCGAAGGAAAGGGTAAAATTTTGATAAAAGGTAAAAATAAAAATAATATTATAATGAAAGGTAAATTGAGATATTTTTGGTAAATAGTAACTTTTCAACGGTAAAAAGGTAAATTCCAAAATCTATAAATAGGGGCTCATAACTTTCAAAACTTATACGTTTTCAAAGCCGACGACCCGAGCGACGCTCGCGACGCGAACACGTAAGTTCTCTTTCTTTTCTTTTCCTTTACGTTTTTATTTTCCGCCGCCGCCGGAGTGCCGCCGGAGCGCCGCCGCCGCCGGCCAGCAGTGGTGCTGGTGGTGGTGTGTCGGGTGACGGGTGCGCGCCGGGTTGTGCGTCGGGTCGGGTGCGCGCCGGGTTGTGCGTCGGGTCGGGTGCGCGCCGGGATGTGCGTCGGGTGCGCGTCGGGTGTGCGCCGGGATGTGCGTCGGGTGCGCGCCGGGTTGTGCGTCGGGTCGGGCGTCGGGTGCGCGCCGGGAGGTGCGTCGGGTGCGCGTCGGGTTCGTGCCGAGTGCCGGGTGTGCGCCGGGTGCCGGGTGTGCGCCGGGTGCCGGGTGCCAGGTGTGCGCCGGGTGCCGGGTGTGCGCCGGGTGCCGAGTGCGCGCGGGTGCGAGCGCCGGGGGTCCAGCGTGCGCGGGCGACGGGGACCGGGTGGCTGAGGAAACTCGGCAGCTGCCGGGTGATGCGCGAGCTGTCGGGTTGGCTTTCGCCCGACGCCGGGTACCCGCGAGCCCCGGAGCACGTAATGCCGTATTTTCGATCCGTCGTGTCTTTAACGAGCGTTCTTCCGCCGGAACCTTTTACAGCTTTAATTATACTGTATTTAAGACCTAAGAAACACCGTAAATTTGTAGGCTACTGTGGACTAAGCTTGAGGTGTTGAGTTGTCAGACGTACTGTCCTAGCTACTCACGCGGTAACCACTATACGAGGTGGGGGTAATTTCTAACTCTTACTCTGTTTACAGCTTTCCCTATTGATGAAATATGATTGGGAATCTAAGTGCTGTGTTTATACTTGCTGTGCCATATTATATCTGTGAAAGGACCGAGGTCCTCCGATCATGCATTCTGTTCGTCTCCTGCTATTTTCTACTACTCTGTGGAGGTGTCGTGAGCCTCTTGAAATGCACTAACGGTGAGATACCGTTATATAGGGTAAGACGGGGGAATCCCGCACCTATACGTCCCTTGCCATTTCTAATATCTGCTTTGCATATATCTGTGCTGTGACAACGTGACTGTAAGTTAGCTTTTCGGTATTTATATTTCGGTCTGGAGTCTTATGAGGTGGATGTTATCTCCACTGAGTGTATTCAATGCACTCACCCCTTAATCTGTACTCACACTACAGGAGATGAGGAAGCTGGAGAACCCTAGACGGAGGGGGATAGTGCTAGCTGTCGGTATTTCTGTTAAAATGTCTTAGTTTAAACTTTTCCAAACACGTTTACAAACAGTTAATGATCTGTATATATTTTTGGGTACTTGTGAGGATGGGAGATCCTGATGTTTAGCTTCCGCTGTATATGATGTATATTATCGGTGTGAGACCGAATGTTATCGGCCGAGGCCGAAGGTTGTTGTGAGATGGTTTCTTATCGCCCCTTATCTCTTCCTTCTGTTGTCCCTTGCTTAACTCTTTCTGTATGTGTTATGCGTCCCTTGCTTTTCTATTTTCACGCCCGGGTAAAACTCTGATATTTTTTTTTACGAAAGATTTTGGGGCGTGACAATATCGATGAAATATCAGTGACGAAATATTAGTGACTTCATCCTACCATTTGTAGGGAATATCGACAAAATATCAGTGATTTCATCCTACAATTTGTAGGGAATATGGATTCCTACCATTTGTAGGGAATATCGACAAAATATCAGTGACTTCATCCTACAATTTGTAGGAAATATCGATGAAATATCAGTGACTTCATCCTACAATTTGTAGGAAATATCGACGAAATATTGATAAATATCGTATTTATTTCAATATCGGTGGTTGTACAAATAATAATATCATGGAAATATCAATAAATATTGGTGGAATGTCGGAGAAATATTGTTAAATATCGGAAAAATAATCATGGTACAAATTATATGAAAATCCATGAAATATCATGGAAATATCGATAAATATCGGTGGAATGTCGGGGAAATGTCGTTAAATATCGGAAAAATATTGATAAATTTATGTACCGATATTTCCACCCATACCGATATTTCCATAATATTTCCCTAAAATTAAGATATTGATATTTTCATCGAAACCGAAATTTTCGTCATTGCATTCAACTGATAAGAGATCATGGATTCAAGGAGTCAAGGGAAGGGTGGTCGTCAAACAAGATATGGTGACATTGCTCTGAGGTATGTTTGTATAATACTTTGTAATTGAGGTATGTTTGTATAATACTTTGTAATTTTTTGATTTTATGTTCTTGCAAGCTATATAATCAATTAAGGAGTTCACAGTTTTACTCACATCTTTTCAGGCCTGGTAATCCTCATCATCAGGTATAGGTATGACCAGTTCTATGAGTTGTTATTAGAGAAACCACCTTAATTCTCTGTTTCTTGTTAGTACAACTTGAATTTATGTTTTAAGTATCTAAAATCTATAAATCTTTAAGTTTAATGTGAAAGCATTGTTTGCAAGCTTCACCAGCATTCCAAAAGGGAATATAAGGATATGTAGTATGAAGAACATGATTTCTGCTTTTGTGACTTTGACCATTATGTGTATTCTTAGAGCTTCCACATGAATGATGTTTCATGAACAAAATATCAATACCAAAATAAAATTTTGTTTCTCTATTGAGAAATAAATGACAAGGAAATTATTATATATTTTTGGCAAAGCCCCACCATGAGTTAGATGCATTTATAATATAAGGTTTAGTTTACAACTGCACCAATCCTCATGGTCAAAAGTCATGTATGTGCTAATAATAAAAAAATTCAAACCACAATTTTGCAGTAGAGAACTAGTGTTGGTTAATGTACCAAAATGGAAATCTATCACCTAATTTCTTGATGGAGATTGAATTTTGTTGTATTTGTTGTTACTATGCACGTCCTATTTTCGTAGTCATTATGTGCTCAAAGAAAACATGAAATGAATACTAAACTTTGACATCAATTCAGTTAATTCAAATGTATACATTTATCAAGGCTCATGGATTCTGTCATTATCCCTTTTCTGCTAATGCCTGAGACCTTAGAAGTTCTTTATCAAACACAAATGTAACTATGGGGATATATACTTTCTGAGACATGTATTAGAATATAGAGAGGTGCTAATGTGCAACTTGTGCACGGATCCACTGATCCGTGCACAACAATCTGAATCAATTCTGCCCCCACACGCACCACAGGACGTGCTCCAAACACTTGGCGCGTGCGCCATTAATTAAAAAAAAATTTCATTTTACTGTTCATCATCTTCTCGCGCGGATTTGGGGGAAAAACTGCGACAACCATTGTTCATAGTAAGCTCTTCTTTTACCATGAAAACAGACTAATACTCTAATTTAATTTCGATCCATTGACATAACAACAAACATTGATCAAATTTCGACCACAAACACATATATACTATTTCTGAAAAAAAAATTTCACCATTGATACAGTGATTGAAGTTTTGAAGCAGGCGTAGGAGAAGAAAGAGATCCCAAGAGTGTTTTGGTTAACCATTAATTCAAGCGATTAACGATTCGAAATCTTAATTCGAAGTCTTATTAGCGATTTGTGAATCGCTAAGGTTTTCAAAAATAAGCTGATACAGAGTCTTTCAATTGAAGATTTAATGACGAAACTGAAAAAAATATAGGAGAAATTAATGGTAATTTCTTTGTGAATCGCGAGGGTTTTCAAATCTGATACAATATTCGATTAACCATTAATTCAAGGTTTGAAACTAATCGAATTGAAGATTCAAGGACGAAACTAAAAAAATATGGGAGAAATTACAGATAATTTAAATTTAAATCCATGTAATTTCATACAGTTATATTAAGTTATGTACTGTTATATTAATTTATGTAGTACTGTTATATTAAGTTACGTATTACTGTTATGTTAAGTTAGTAGTACTGTTATGTATAAATTATGTAGTACTGTTATATTAATTTATGTAGTACCGTTGTATTATTTTAGTGGTACGGTTGTGTTTACTAAGTGGTACTGTTATTTATAAGTTAGTAGTATTGTTATGTATAAGTTATATAGTACTGTTATGTGAAGTTATATAGTACTGTTGTGTTATTTTAGTAATACAATTGTGTTTAAAAAACATACTGAGACTGTTATACAAATACTGTTAAAAAACATGTATTACAGGTTTCATTGATTACCTTATTTTTCATTTTATACTTTTCCCATTGTACACCTACATCAGAAAAAATATAATATAAAGTTACAACCAATATAAATATATTTTTCAAAAGACAATTAATTCAACACCACAATTGATTTCAAAACACAAAAATATTATTGTTGTTTTCCACCACTCAAATAATTCAACACAAATATTACTTCTTCTCAACACACTTTCTCTTCGGTCTAACATTTTGTTTCATCACAGCTTTTGTCTTCTTCATATTCGCAACAACCTCTTGTCTCTTAGATACAATGTATTTTGATTTCGCCAAATAGAACCTTGTAACAGTCAAACCTGTCATTTCCTCATTCAACTCTGACATAAGAATGGCAGCAACAAATTCTGCCCTCAGCACTTTCCTCAAAATTGGCTGCAATGAGAAGAAAATAGATTAAAAACTAATAATACTGCATAACAGTATTCACTGTACGATTTAGTTACATAACTAATTTTGTTTATGTATTGCCTTGATCAGTACCACTAACTTATACATACCAGTACCACTCAATGAACACAACCGTATCACTAAAATAACACAACAGTACTACATATATTAATATAACAGTACTATATAATTTATACATAATAGTACTATTTAATGAACACAATTTTGTATCACTAAAATAACACAACAATACTATATAACTTAACATAACAGTACTACATATATTAATATAACAGTACCACTTAATGAACACAACTGTATCATTAAAATAACATAACAATACTACATATATTAATATAACAGTACTATATAATTTATACATAATAGTACTACTTAATGAACTCAACCGTATCACTAAAATAACACAACAATACTATATAACTTAACATAACAGTACTATATAATTTATACATAACAGTACCACTTAATGAACACAACCCTATCACTAAAATAACAGAACAGTACTAGATATATTAATATAAGAGTACTATATAATTTATACATAACAGTACAACTTAATGAATACAACTGTATCACTAAAATAACACAACAGTACTACATAACTTATACATAACAGTACTACATAACAATACCACTCAATGAACACACCCGTATGACTAAAATAACACAACAGTACTACATAAATTTATATAACAGTACTATATACTTTATACACAATAGTACTACTAACTTAATATAACAGTATTACATAACTTAACATAACAGTACTACATAAATTAATATAACAGTACATAACTTAACATAATCTAGTTGTTCATGTAACGCCCCGTTCCCAATTTAATTGGAAATAGGTCGTCACCCTTTACTTACTTAGAAATAAAGAAATTAACATGATTTTATAACATACAGCGGAAGACTTAAAAGCGAAGACACGAGAGTTTTAAAATTTTTACTTTTTAAATATAACATATATATGTAATTATACATCGACTATTAAACAAGTCTAGTCGTGTCTTACCCACATTTCTAGGAAAAATGTTTAAACCAAAGACTTACATGAATTACACAACAAAACATATATATATATATATATATATAATAGGATACGAGTCTAGGCCCATAGTTTTTCATATAATACATGTTTAAACAACATATTGCTTTTTAAAGAAAAGAAACATAGTTCTTGCATATCTATTTAAAAGTGATAGTGAGAAGTCAGCCCAGCCTGCTACACGTCCTCGTCATCATCTGCCGAGCCTGAAAATATAAACGGTAATATCATGAGACACCTCCGGAGAGGGATCCCAGTGGGATAACCTTACTATCTAATACATTGAAGTAATTAAATCGTTAAGCAAGTACTACATCATAGACCAGGCACTTTACGCCCTTATGGTCGCTTTCATAGACCAGGCACTTTGCGCCCTTATGGTTGTCGCCCTGGTATGGAAGTTACATACCGATTATAGCTACGGACTTCAATCGTAGACTTTCATACATAACTTATCGACTCAATTAACAACACATATAGTGAAGCAATTAAACCGTTAAGCAAGTACTACATGTCATAATCATAGAGGAATGTGGGAATCGCTCGCCCACTAAACCTCGCATGGACCAGGCATTTAAGCAGGGTCGTTTTCATGGACCAGGCAATTAAGCAGGGTCGTTTTCATGGACCAGGCAATTAAGCAGGGTCATTTTCATGGACCAAGCAATTAAGCAGGATCATTTTCATACATAACTTATCAATTAAATTAACAACACATAGTAGAGAGTAGAAGTTACCCACTTGTACGTTGATAGTGCAAAGATTGCCTCCGGACTCACCGATCGTCTCGACTGCGCTCGACACACTTAACTGATTAGCCTCCTTATATCACATACTTTTACATTTATATTAGGTTACATTAACCTAAAACACATTCATACTTATAACTTAATTGTTAAGCATTTAAACTAGCAATTTTAGACCTAAAGGACATATAAAGGTGTAACAATTTTAATAATTTCCATATAACTCCTAAAACCACATAATTATTTGCATGATCACATATTAGTTTCAATTATCATATTCTGAAAATTCATAATTTTTCGCAGTGTATATAAATAAATAAAAATAGAATCCTAAATAAGACTTTCACTTGAATTTCAGCTCAAAAATCAGTCTATATAGCAAACCCTATCAAATATTATAGGATTAAGAAAATACTCTCATTTTTTTACAGAAGTCAGAAAACATATCCAAGTATAACATATAAAAATATCAATTGAAAATAACATTCACACAATTAGTTATGAATTTTCGGAGTTGGCTGAAAACTGAACATAGTGTATGCTGAAAACAGACTTTATTGTAAAAATCACCAAAAATTGCACAAGGTTCTAAAAATGACGTAGAAAAATTATACATACTCATAAGAACACGTACTACAACATAGTAAAACATGGATTATAAATTCGATCCCAATAATTAGTTATGCATTTTAGAACGAAGCTGAAAACAGGACACTGTCTACGTGAAAAACAGGTTTTATTGTAAAATTCGCCATAAATCGTACAAGACTCGAAAAAATGCATACTAAAATCCTACACGTACCTAAGAACAGGTTCTTGAACATAGTAAAATATTATGCACAGATTCGAAGTATTATTCCAGAAAATTATACGAACCAGACCCAAAAACAGGGTGAAAACTGTCTCCGAACAGTTTATCTTAGAAAAATCATATAAAATTGAATTTAACTCCAAACCTCATGAAATTTTACAGGCATATTTTTGACTTCATATATTTCAATCTAGCAAAAGGATTTAGTTTAAAACAATTTCTAATATTTTCGAACAGATTCAAAACAGAAACAAAACCAAGCATATCTTTAAGCCTATTCTAGAATCAACTTATTCCTCCATGCAAACAACACATAATCCCAACAAATATGCCAAAGAACATCTTTGGACTTCTTATACTAAAGTATTAAGCATAAATCATGAGTTTTAATGAAGGATTCATAATGGTTTAGCCAAAAATACCTTTAGGTTTGAGAAGAAGAACTTGATGTATTCTTGAATCTTTCCTTTCCTTTGTTTCTCCTCTCTTCTTTCTTACGTTGGACTACTATAAGTTATTTTAGTTTTGTACATATGATTTGGACAAGAGCTCTATATATAGACATATCCTCAAGCAAAGGAAGGGGTTGTATGTTGCAAGTTGATGGATAATTTGCATATGGGAATTAGGGTGGTGAGGTGGCTAGGCTAGTATAGATTTCCTAGTCAACTTGCCAAAGACTTATCATAGAAGTTTTGCATTAAAATAAAAAGTTAAATTAATTATTTACCTTGATATTTTGATGTTCATATTACACATATTTATAAGTATATGTATACCTTATTAGATGGACTAGTAATCATAATGTGATGTATATTTCACATAAGTGTGGAATTTGCTTAGCATTAAATTAAGAATTAATTATATTAATAATAAATATAATAATAAGCATTTCGGTTATTTCAATAATTACTTATAATGCATGCTCGTTCAAGTAAGACGTCTTATTTCATAAAATCACATATAAAGATCATAAGTAAAACTTCCTAAAAAGAAAGCATATAAACCTAAAATCATTTTATTCATTTAATTAACATCTTATCTTTTTACTTCCATTCATATGTGTCGAGTGAGTGGAGATCGAGCTCGGTTTCGTCCGTGAGCAATCCTGTAAAACCCTTAACATCTCGAAAGAAAATCATATCATAAAATCTTTAAAATAATTAAACATAACGTATAATCATAAATCATAACTTAGCATCATATAAGTTCTCTCACTTAACTCATTCTTAAATAAACATTAAAAATATTTTATAAAATATGCATATGCAGGTTTTCTTGAAAACGGGGTGTTACAGTTCAAGTAATATTGTATAACAATAACACTAATACTGTATAATAAATATACTAATACTGTGTAACAATAACACTAATATTATTAGGAGTTCTTCATACTGTTATCTAACTGTTTCAACTTCAAACAAACAGTAGCACAAAATTCACAGAGTAATAAGAGCACACACATATTCTTATCATATAATATATATACTGAACTGCTCCATTCTCTCTCCCAATTTCCATAGAATCACAGTTTAATCATTTTAACATAATAACATGAAAACCACTTGCATCCATAAATTATAGCAACAGTTAAACACTATGATTATCATCCTAAGAGTGTTACTAAATCCACACAAATCCACCTCAAGCCTAACATTACCCACATACTAAGTGTGTTTACAGGCAAAATATCAAAAATACAGAAGAATATCAAATGTTCGATTCTACCAGAAACTAATTTAGTCAATTTAAGAAATGAAAAAATCACGTCAAAAAATACAAAAAAACGAGAGAATCGCTCACGCATTGGTACTCACTCACGTCGAAGTCAAAGTTCACGGTGGTTTTGGCGACTGAGGAACTGTTCACGGCGGAGATGAGATTCTTCTTCGAACTGAGTGCGTCACGCGATTCTTCCTCCTACAGTATTTCTCTGTGTGTGTGAGAGAGGGAGAGACAATTTCTCTTCGATTATTCTTTTCAAACTCCTCTGTGTGCGAGAGGGAGACAGGGACGGTTCTTCTTCACGTCACGCGATTTTTACAATTTTGAATATGTGTGTGTGTGAGAATTAATACATATGGGCCGAAAAATTTCATCCTTCAATGTGCCGAAAAGTTAATACTATTGGGCTAAAAAATTAATACAATTGGGCTGTACATCAATTGGGTTTTGGATGTGGGCTAGACACCAAATTGAGATTTAAAATGCACATTGTAGCAATCTCAGAACATGATTTTCTAGAATAAATAACAATGTCGACCCAAAATCTGTGGAAATCGAAGTAGAGGAGTATATTAGTTCAACCAATCACATTCATGTCCAGCAATTAAATTAAAATAAAACTGTTTGAAAAGAATTTCATTCTCAACTCTCAAGCAAGATAAAGTAATATACAATTTATCTCAAACACCATTGCTCAATACTGAATCATATTACAGTAATACTGAGAATTGCAATAATGTGCTTGTTACCACTGTTTTCTCATTGTTTTCCCACTCTAAAACCCTATCCCTCTCTCCACCTCCCCAATTTGAATGAGAGACAACAAACTCTAAGAGTGTTACTAAATCCACACAAATCCACCTCAAGCCTAACATTACCACATACTAAGTGTATTTACAGGAAAAAAAATATCAACCATGCAGAAGAATATCAAATGTTCGATTCTACATCAAAAATCACATTAAAAAATAAAACTAATTTAGTCAATTGAAGAAAATGAAAAAATCACATCAAAAAATACAAAAAAATCGCATTGGTACTCACTCAAGTCGAAGTTGAAGTTCATGGCGGTTTTGCGACTGAGGAACTGTTCACAGCGGAGATTCTACTTCGAACTGAGTGCGTCGAACGATTCTTCCTCGAACAGTATTTCTCTGTGTGTGTGAGACAGGGAGAGACAGTTACTCTTCGATTCTTCTTCTCAAATTCCTCTGTAGGCGACAATGTGTGCGAGAGGGAGACATACGAATGCTTTCTTCTTATGTGTGTGAGAATTAATTCATCCTTCAATTGGGCCGAAAATTAACACAAAAACTAATACTATTGGGCCACAAGTAAGAAATCCATTACGGGCCTATCTGCACTAATGGATGGGCTGACTGAAAAATTAATACAATTGGACCAAAAAAATAATGGTATTAGGTTGTACATTAATTGGGTTTGGATATGGACTGAACACCAAATTGTGGTGCACGGATTTAGGATCCATACACCTCGTGCACAAAAGTTTTTGCCTAGAATATATGGTTAAATGTTCTTTATCAAAGTCTTGTCTATTGAAAAATGTCTAATACTACAAGAATATAATTTTTAGAACTCACCTTTGATGACAACAATTGCTTGGCATGAGTTTTTACATGATCAATGTCTTAAGGTCTTTCTCCCAATAGAGTATTTTTGACTTTGATCACAAGGGAAAATGAGTGAGATCCTGGAAACAGGATTTTTTTTTTTAAATTTTGTCATAAGCATATATCTGATCAAGACATGTTATACCACATGGGATCAGAATATTTCAATTTTGATACCCCAAGTATAGACTCTTATTTCAGTTGTGATACACACGTTCTGCGACTTTCAGTAATAGAACATAATGTTTGAAATTTTATCAAGTTTGTTACCTACAATTTACTTTCCATCCCAATCTGACGGGAAATTATGCTCGGATTTGATTCATTTCTATCAAATTTGGATAAGAAGTTGATTGGAGGTACCAAACTTGATATAATTTTAGACATTGGGTATCAATACTGAAAGTCACGAAATTTGTGGTATCACAACTGAATAGGGATTCAAATGAGAAACTAAAATTGAAATACAACAATTGGGAATCTTCATTCAAAAAAGGCTTGCAATTGAAAAAAAGGTGGGTTGTTTAGTCACCTAGCATGTAACATGACTGCCCCATCTCATTTCCCTTTCATTCTTAATTAATCTCAATTATGCATAATGTTGTGGTTTAATTTTACTTCATTGACCATGCTTACATTTTTAGTGCCACTAATATAACACCACTTTAGTAAATCTCACTACAATAAATTTAAGATAATATATCCACATTTTGTTACAAAAGTTTACCCAATCCAAATGGTTTTGCTTTTGAGTTTTCCAAGGTCTCGTATTAATCGAAATATTGTCCATACTTATAAATTTAAGATAATTTCCAAATTAATTTAATGGTGTATGATTTAATTGCATAACTAACAAATGATGATGGCTGTATTTATATACGCTACAATGAGAAGAGTTTGTTTAAGTAGTTAAAATATTTAATTAGTTTTGCAATAAGGTTTTAATGGGGCTTGGATTAAGTCAAAAGGCAATGTTGTGCATAAGTTAGGCAAACTTAATCCACAGTTTTTACCTGAAAATTCAGCACTTAATTACATGGTTCCATATTCTGACAAGCCAATTTGTATATATGAGATTTTTTATTACATGATATATATGTATGTTCCGTAGTTAAAAATTAATGTTTTTAATTTTTCAAAAGAAATTTTTTTTTTCCTTAATTGTATAAACATAAAAATTTGACATATTTCAGAAATTTAATGATAAAGCCACATATCAATCGACAGTGTTATTTATTATAAATTATAAGCATAATCAAAATGAACGATAAAACACTGGTTAAAACAAAAGATATTGATTCTAAAAGAAATATATCAATTATCCTAATAAAAGATATTGACCATGGTTTTTTTTTTTAAAGATAAAATTAATTTATAGAACAAGAGTAATAAATATTGAGATGATCATCCATAAAGTCAGGAGGTTTGATCCAAGAATAAGAGCTTGTAACAGAACAAGCAACCCTTGCAATACGATGTACCACTACATTTGCATTATATAAAACAAGTCTCTATGCATTAAAGTATAATCATTTATTTAATATTTTATAATTTTGTATTATTGTCACAAATCCTTTTAGGAAGGATTTGGAGGCCAACAATAACGATGAATGAAATGTGTTTTTGACTTTCATTACTTTATTTACTAATGTTATTTTACTGTTAATTTAAAGTGGGATATACAAAGGTAAAACTAATAATTTCTTATAATCGATGAAACAAAAGTAATTAGTGAAGTTTGGATATGAGTAGTAAGTTAATTTTTAAACGGTCTGGAATGGTTGTGTATTTGTATTTTAAATTTTAATCTTGTGATTGATTGCAGTAAGTTTTGGGCCATGTAGGCCCATTGGGCCAATTGAGAGCCCATACTGAATTGGTCCAGTGATTACTTCTTAGGGAGGCCCTCAAAATCCAAATCTATTAAAAGTCGATAAATTTAATAGTGTTCAGATCTTAACCATAAACTAAGCCTCATAAATGACATTGATTATTTGAAAGTGAATAGTCAGAGAATCATAAATTAGAAAACATTCAAGATAAGCCCATTAAGATACCAATAAATGGAGACTGTTGGCAACATGAATAAAAGTTATTTTATACTCCAATCATTTCAAAATAATTTTTCGTTTTCTAAAATTGGGTGAGTTGCATCAATCACCCTGAGATTTGATCAAACTATCATATAGATTCTAATGTTTTTTAAAATTACATCTAAATTCTTTAATTATGAAAAAAATTACACAATGATTCGATTGGAGTCTAGTCGTAATTTTCACAAATCTCGAGATTGGTTTAGTAATTTGACAAAAAATTAATAGTAGTAGATGTAATTCACCCTATAAATTAAGTATGTCTTTGGCACTTATTTATTTAACAAGAAAATGTAATGACTTTTTTCCAACTTTGCTCATATCCTTTTCATGTAAAAGTTTTTATTCGATATTAAACACTACTCCCTTCAA
Source organism: Scutellaria galericulata (assembly GCA_946896805.1). Classification (NCBI taxonomy): domain Eukaryota; kingdom Viridiplantae; phylum Streptophyta; class Magnoliopsida; order Lamiales; family Lamiaceae; genus Scutellaria; species Scutellaria galericulata. The sequence goes on along the minus strand of OX335787.1, from coordinate 3,889,336 downwards.
CTCAAAATAATGTTATTTTAGAATTTTATACAGATTAAAGAAGCTGATAAAAAAACTATTCTATCACTATTTATTGGTAGAATGTGGATAATTGTTGTATATTAGATTTCTGTAATGATACTTAATTTGGGATGAATATATTTTTTTTCGTTAAAACGACATTTATTTTGGACGGAACGAGTAATTACGCATATTAAACGTTGGGCCATATTATACACACATTTATGCATATTAAATGCTTCTTAATTTTTGTTAAACAATTGATTTCAAAAAAAAAAATCTTGATGAAACAATCTTAAATGAAAGTTATTTTCAAATAATCGAGTACTATATTATTAAAAAAGCATATAAAATTTTGTCCCACTAAAATAGATAATAAAAAAATTTGATAAAAAATCAAATACATTAGTCATAGTTGGAATTATAAAATTTTATATGTTCTTATTGTTATTCAATGTCTCAATGGGTGTTGAATAGGGGTAAATCTATCAAATGAAAAAAAAAATGTCTAAATATAGAAATTTGACTATAATTTAACATGCATGCAAAAAAATGAAATAACAAATATCTGTATCTTAATAAAACGTAGTGAGTATTTAAATGACACGCTCTTTGATCTCTTACTAGCATTTTATCCTGACGAGGCGCGATTAATCTTTTATTTCTTTCTTTTAGCTTATCAACTAAGATTTACTATTTTATTTTTATTTTCATTTTTTATTGACAAGACATTTTTAAGTGAGAAAATGACATTCTTGTAATTTTTGTCAATTTTCCTTCTTTAATATATAGTATAGATATTTCGTTGGCTTTCTCGCACAATTAACTGCTACTTAAACATATTTCTCGGTTTACATCTCATCCAATTGAGAGACATACGATCGGTTAGGAAGATTATTTATTTCTTCCGAATAAAACAAGAAGAATTTCATTAAATTATTTGAAAAAGATTGATGGTATAACTTTTGGACATGTAAGTGTTAGTCAACAGCTATTTGAGCTTGATTCAAAACATAAATCATGTGAACCCCAATTATCATCCTACTTGACGGCAGGTATCCTATGCCCTTTGAATTTCACCACGGGAAAAAATTAATAATAAAAACTGACATTATTAAAAGAACTCGCACTGTACCTAACACTCAAAAAGAAAAACAACCCTTTGTAGTTTGCTTATACGATGAAAATTTCGATTTCGATGAAAATATTGATATCTTAATTTTAAAAAATATTGATGGAAATATCAGTATCGATATAATTTTCCTATAAATTCATCAATATTTATCGATATTTTTTTTATATTTCACTGATTTTCTTAAAATTTGTACCATGAAATCATTAATATCAAAATCGATGTCTAACAATTTTTTTTCATTTCTATACCAATTATGTGAAAAAATGAAAATATCGAAAAAAATATCATTACAACTCGTTTCGTATCGGTCACGTGAAAAAATAAAAATATCGAGTAAATATCGATAATATTTTGGGATATTTTCATCCATGCTACACAAATTTTTTTCATAAAAACTCATGTAAGACTGTCTCACGGATAATTACCGTGTGACGGTGCCTCATCACCCACAAATAATATGTGAATTGTAAGGTTTGGGTTGTGGGTTAACTCAGTCTCAGATAATGCAATAAACATTCATGAAATGGTCTCACAAGAGATTCACTCAAAGTTTTTATACATATATTGAAAAGAAATACAAGAAGAAATTATGGAATGAAATTTATTTTGTAGAACAAATGTTATACAATATGGTTATATATTTAGACATGCTGAACTGGTTCCGGTTCTGAACCGACGGTTCAGTGAATCGCAAAAGATCAAACCAAATCATGGGGTTCTCGGTTTAGATTTCACTTTATAAACCATCGGTTCCGATTTGAACCGCCGGTTTGAACTTTTTTTTTTAATTTTTTAAATTATATTTACATATAAATATTACAATTCTTCATATACTACAAAATAATAAAAAAAATTGAGTTAATAATTAGATATAAATTAAAAATTATAATTTATATTTACAAGTCACAACAATACAACATTACACTTTACAAGTTACAACTTAAAAAATTAGAAATTACAATTTAAATACAACAAAAATGCAAACCATATACCTAAAAAATTACAACTTATAATACAAAATAAAAATAATAATCAATACAACTTAAAATGAAAGAATAAAATAATATAAATACATAATATTATTTATATATAATATAAAAAAATTAAAGATAAACCGGCAGTTTAAACGCCGGTTAAATCACCGGTTTCCCGATTTGAAAATAGGGAAAACCGAAAACCGTTTGAACACCTCTAATTCTATTAAAATGAAAGTGAATAGTGATGTTTTGTTTGGTAGACAAATTATTCCTCTTAATTTTTTTTTTTTCTTATACTGCTAAGAGGAAACTAAATGGTTATGATATTGTTTTGCAGTTTCAATTTTATTTGTTATGGTAAAAGACATTATTTGTTAATTTATAAGATATTACTTATTGTATATTAATGTATCACCTATGTGTTAATGTGTATGGTTTCAGATGATATTACTATTTTACATCAAGCTCATATTATTAGTTTATACTAAAATTTATTACATGTATAACAAAAAGGGTATTTGAATATATGTTGAAATACCTTAGTCTATATGTTGACTATGAATTGTTTACTTCAATTTGTCAAAAAAAAAAAAAAAAAGGAATTTGAAAGGAAATGTATTACTTATTTTATTAAAATGTATTACATGTTTTACTAAAATGTGTTTTGTATTTTATTTTAAAGGTATTATTTATTTTAAAAATTATCACTTATTTTATTGAAATGATTACTTGTATATCCACTATATATTAGTTGTTTTACTAAAATGTATTACTTATGAAAATGTAAGATATTATTTGTTTTACTGTAAGATCTTAGTTTTTACTTGAAATGTATCATTCAGCCTTAAAATGTAAAAATTAGAATTTACAATTTCATTTACCTTCTTCAGTATCATGTTGAATATATGTTTCCATTTTTCTGCAAACGAATAGTGTGTTTCTTCTTATCTAAAGACTTGAATTTGAGTACTTATAATTGTTATAAATAAAATAATATTCAATAACACGTTATATTTCATATGGTTGGAGAGAGAGATCCGAATCACAAAGGTCAAATTCTTCTTCAAATCCACGTATCCAAATGTATGAAGTTAGCAATTTGTCCGAAATATTTGTGCCGGATTTGTTGCCCATATATAGGGACATATTTAAGGGAGGCGCGGGGTATAATCGCCCTCCTTAGACTCTCAAAATTGTTATTTTATATGCAATTTTTTTATATTTATCATTAATTTATAAGACTACATCTCCCCTTGTAAAATTGTGTACTATATAAATTTTTGTTTCCAATCTACTTTATGTTTTGATCTGAATTTTTTTTATCCCTTAAAAACAAAATCCTAAATCCAGCTTTGCCCATATTAGTGACAAAATTGTCCCAGTTCAGTTTTAAGTAGTCTATGAAATTGAACATTTAAGTTACTTTAGTTTGTTAGAAGGTTTAAGTGAGTGACTAGTTTATATATTTTTCAGTTTTACTAAGTAACAATATTGTCCCAAAATTATGTTTTTCAGTTTTATGTGAGTGAATTTGTATTTGCATAATTTAGTTTGTTAGAAGGTTAATTGAGTGATTAGTTTATATGTTTTTTCAGTTTTTTTATAATGTCCACGAGTAAGAAGCTCCAAATTCTAATGGACATCATTTAATTGCTTCCTTTTCGTAATTATTATTTATTTTGTAAATTCTTCAATTAATAAATAATTTTAATTTTAGGTGCCGAACCGATAATTTGTATCTTATAAATTTATGAATTGATTATTCGTACATCTTTCAAAATTTTAATACACAAAAACTCATATGAGACCACATATAGAACTTTAGGTGTGATGAAACTTTATATGAACTTATGTAGGACTGACATTTACCATGTTGAATGAGTTAAACTATATTTATTAATCCACATGAACTTTATCTTACATAAGGTTTAACATAAAACTGTCTCAAATAGAATTTACTTTTTTTAATATATAAAATTTCAAATTAATTATATTGAAATGATACATTGAAACAAAAGGATGAAATATTGAAGTGTAAGCAAAACAACACATCATAATGATTAGTGAGGCCAGTTCACAGTTCAGTTCTCAACTGCTCTCTCCTTTTTTCCTTATTCTTTATTACAACCCCACACCCCTAGGTCAGTACAAGCCCACTGACTCTGCTTTGCACAACTACCTAGTGCCTATTTTACATTTCAAAATGTGTAAAAATAAATAAACAAAATGCACTATTTCCTATTATTCCCACATGTAAAAACTTTTAGATTCATTGATATGGTTGGCTCAAACTTTGATTTGATTTTTCAATATAAATTTTCTAGAGGGTGAGACTAAGGAATCCCAACCTTTACTTAGCACATCCCAATTAAATAATATTTTAATTGAAAAAATTAATTTTTTTATAAAATACCAAATTTATCTTTTAAACAAAAAGGAAAAAAAAAATCTAGTCTATCTCTTCCTCCATCATTTTCTCTCTATTTTCATCTTTCTAGCATCTTTAATGTTGTATCTTTTAATTTCTTGATGAATGTAGTGTCAATATAATATCGAACATTTAACGAATCAGCTAAATGTATGAAAATTGTGTGAAAATCATATGAAAAAATCGCAAAAAAAATCGATCAAACCCAGTTAGTGGCGGATCCAAGAATTTTAAATTGGGGGTATGAACAAGTAAATAATAGATAAGAGGAAAAAAAAACTATGCATAAACATTGTTTCATATATAAAGTCTTACAACCAAGATAATCAAATACATAAGATATTACAAAAGATTCAAGTTATAAGGTACAATTTGGTTCTTCGACTCTTCATTTTTCGGAAACGATCTATGACTTCATCATCAAAAATTTGCAAGAACACATCCTTCTCAATGAAAATGACCAAACAATCATTTAATAATTGATCACTCATGTTATTCCTCAATTTATTTTTGACATAGTCCATTCTTGAAAACACTCTTTGAACACTTGCAGTAGCGGTTGGGAAAATCAACACCAACTTAATAAGCAAAAAAATTACCGGATAAGTAACATATTTGTTCGTTTCTACTAGCATCTTCAAAAGGGCACCAAGATCGTACAAATCCTGAAATATGTCATCTTTTTGCATATCTTCAATGAATATATCGAGTTGGCATTCAAGAGTTATCAAATCAAATTTTGAAAACTCGGATGGATAAAATGTGGCAAGTTTAATCACTTTTTCCTTGTCAAAAGAAGAGAAACCATCTTTAGGACTTAAACAAGCCATGTATGTAAGCAATTACATATTCACCTCATCAAATCGATCATTGAGTTCATTAAGTTGTAAAGCAATCACTCCTAGAAAAACTTGAATCCGAAAATGTTGAATATTCATCTCTTACTGTACAAAACGTCTTAATTGTCCTCTTGCCTTATAAGGAGCATTCATACTGGGAACCACAATGTCATACTTGTTGCAAAATAAAATGACCTTATTCAAGAGAGTTTCCCATCAGCAATCTCTTTTGTTTTACAATAATTGCTTGGTTAAAGAAACAAGAGACATAGCATTAACAATATCTTGATCTCTTCTTTGCAAAGTAAGACACAAATCATTATTGTACTAAAAATTAGTGAACATCAAGTGTGTCATGAACGCAAAATCAAACGACTCTAATGAGAACAAAATGGCTTGAGTTTTTACCTTATCTTCTGAACATGAAGCATTCTCCCCAATCATGACGAGTACCTCAACAATTGTAGAAAACAAATGGATAACATTTGAAAGAGTTATAATCCGACCCCCAACGAGTATCCCCCGGTCTTTTCAAACCAACCTCTTGATTCAAACCTGAACCACTCTCAAGTTCACCAATTTTCAAGGCTTGAGCAATTTTTTGAGCTTGAACTACTCGAATCATTTCTCTTCTCTTACAAGAAACTCCAACTATACTCAAAAAATTTGCAAGTGTGTTAAAAAGCCAACCACAACCATCGTTTTTTTAGCAACAACAAGTGTTAATTGAAGTAGATGAGCAAAACAATGAACATAGTAGGCACATGGAGTATCTTTCATAATCAAAGTCTTAAAACTATTAATCTCACCCTTTATGTTGCTTGCCCCATCATTCCTTTTCCCTCGAATCTTTGATGGACTTAATGAATGCTCCACAAGTAAAAATATAATTGCACTTTGAAATGTCAAAGTAGTGGTATCACCAACATGTATAAGTCTAAGAAAACGCTCCACTACCACTCTTGTTTTACAATCAACATAACACAAGTAAAGAACTAATTGTTCCTTTTGAGACATATCACTTGACTCATCGGCCAATATAGCAAAGTATTCATCACCAAGTTCTTCTATAATGTGCTTAGTTGTTTCTTTAATTTGCACAACAATTGATGAGATCCTTTTGAATTAAAGGAGACGTCATTTGATTATTACTTGGAGCATTTGTAAAAATAACACCTCTAACATCTTCATTATGTCTGCTAGCCATTTCAAAAGCTCAAGGAAAATTTCCTTATTAATTGATTATTCACTTTCATCATGCCCACGAAATGTCAACCCTTGGCACAAAAAATAACTCAAACAACTAAGTGAAGCTTTCGAACGAGTTTCATACTCACTTCGAATCGTATCACTTGCATTATCAAAAACATATATAATAGATTTCTTTTTTTTTTGTCTCTTAAATTCACGTACTTTTCATAAGTAAGATTATGAGCACTTTTAACCCCACCAACAAGCTTCTCAAACCTACCCGGCTTATTTCATGATCTAAATCCTCCATTAACAAATGCATCTCCCCCCACATTAAGAAATACTTCATTCTTGAACAAGTAACAAACGAAACAAAATGATGCACCTTTCTCAATACTATATTCAAGCCAATCATACTTTTTGAACCAAGAGACACTAAATCGACGTATACCTCCAAGTTCTCTTTGAGGGAAGTCATGATTTTTTGGTTGACATGATTCTTTAAGAATATATGCTCTTCTCACTGTATTTCGTTGTTTTGGAGGATAATCCATTATATTTATTCTTTTCTCTGGATCATGGGGAAGAGGTTCGACATCATATAAAAATTCTTCCTCTTCTGATGCTACTCTACTTTCCCTTGAACCACTTGATTTCATATTGTTTTCTTGAATTTGGGGTGAATGAAGTGATTGAGAAGGAGACTCACCATCTTTTGGAGGGACTTCGATATCTCTTTGTAAAGAAAAAGAAGTTCCTTGAGATTTGTTTTCTTAAACATAAATTGTCGAAGATTGGGTTGATTTTCCATTGTCTTTATTTTCTTTGATTTAGGAGTATTTTTCATCCTAATAAAATTGATAGTAAATAATAAGAATAAAATCAATTCTATAGTAAATTAACAATTAGAATTACAACCCATAAAAGAATAACAACACATTTGTTACAAAATCAATAAATTTCATTCATAAACATGAAAAAACACAAACCCTAAATTATGAATAAAAACAACATCAAATTCACTAAATAATAATCTAAATCAAACAATAAATAAGAATACATATAAAATATGAAGATAAAATAAGTAAATAAATTTATAAAAAAATACCTCAAAAAATGGCCACAAGCTCGCCTCTCTGTTTCTTCTCGAGAGAGTTAATAGCCAAAAAATGGAATATCACTTCTCTTTCAATTCGGAAATGCTTTTAATTTAGGTGTAATGACACTTTTGTAATTATTATATCAAGTAAGATTATTTTAGGAAATATCTAAATATATATTTAAAAAAATTCAATTTGGGGGTACAGTTGTACCCCACTGCATACGCCGCTAAACCTGATCAACTTCGTTCGGTATTGACGAACACATAAAAGTGTGTTTGGCCATCAGGACCGAACACATAAAGACTGAACACATAGAAACACATTCAACCATCATGACCGAACACGTAGAAGTATGTTTGGTCATGATGGTCGAACGAAACTAATAGAGTTTCACTTAAGGGTAAATTGATATCTTTATATTTTTATAATTAAAAAAATTATGAAATAAGATACGTTTAGTAAATATGATGGGGTGTCTTTAGTTCCATCCTTTTTTAAATGATTAAGATGTCCATGAAAATAATGCTTCTCTCAAGGGTAAACAATACAATGGCTAATATTCTATCCTTTTTTGGAGAGAATTCCTTAAATATCACGTCACGATTTAGTTTGTAAAATGGAACATGAGTTTATTAAAATGAAATTGATAATTAATAGTTAATGAAGTTCAATGTCACAAAATTGTATTCATTGTATATATAAGCTTTTGTCAAAAAAAATGTCGAAAGAGTATAAGAACATTTTTTAAAGAGTAAATTACTTTTTTCGCCCATTATGTTTGTTGTTTCGCAATTTTGCTCTTTTTGATTTCGCGCTTGTAATTTAGGACTTTCTGTTTTACGGGCTGACAATTTAGGATTTTATTTTTTATCAATGGCAATGTAGGATTTTATATTTTCAAAATTAGCAATTATTGCTCAATTTCAACCCGAATTGTTTATTTGGGCTGAAATTACACGTTTTTTTGGGTTTAATTTGATGAGGTGGCAAGTGATTATCTGACGTGGAATTTTGCAATTAATTACCAGGCGCCATGTGTATTTTAAGTGGGCCCCACTATCTAATTCAAAATTAATTAAAAAAAGAAAAAAAAAACATTTCTTCTCCACCCTTCTCCACCGTGCAGAAGAATCCAGCTTTTCCACCATTCTTGTAATTAATTTCCACCGACCCGAAATATATCGTATCCTATACCATTTTGAAGCCCTCGGCGAGGCCGTTCCGAATCTGGGCTCGGATCAGCCATCCGACACCGCCTCCGCCGACAATCGGCTGAAGAAGTCGCGGTCGTTTCTCTCTCTAAAACCCGTTTCTCTCTCTCTCTTCAAATTCAGGCCATCTGGCCATCGATCGGAGCGATTCTTGTGCCTATCTTGAAGTTCTCGCCGAGCCCGTCATGAATCCGGGCTCGAATCAGCCATCCGACGCCGCCTCCGCCGGCAATCGGCCGGAGAAGTCGTGGTCATTTCTCTCTCTAAAACCCGTTTCTCTCTCTCTCTCTCTTCAAATTCAGGCCATCCGGCCACCGATCGGAGCGATTCTTGTGCCTATCTTGAAGTTCTCGCCTTGCCCGTCATGAATCCAGGCTCAGATCGTCGATCGGACATCATCTCTGCCGGCAACGGCCGATCAAACTCTCGGCCTTTCCCTCTCTCTCTTCGATCCCACTATTAAGTATACTTGTTAAAAAAAATATCGAAGGAAATCCACGTCAACAAATTAGAAGCCATGTAAGCAATTTCAGCCCGAAATCACCGGCTACGTGCAAAAAACGTGCGATTTCAGTCCAATTAATCGATTCGGGCCGAAATTGGGCAGTAATTGCTAAATTTTAAAAAATAATGTCCTAAAATGTAAGCCCGAATTCAAAAAGGGCAAAACTGCGAAACGACAAATATAATGGACGAAAAAAGTAATTTACTCCTTTTAAAATTACTTTAGACCATCGATTTTCTTGTATAAAACTTACTAACATCGTTTCGTTATATTGTTGGTACTATAAAGTACAATTTGTTTCATTTTATTTATAATTCTTAAATTACTAAGAAACATTAACATCTTTAAAACTTTACATCCGTTTTTGATTTTTGTATTTAGTTTTCGTGATCATGAAGTGCATTAAAAAAAAAGTCATTATATATTAATTTAATTCACATACTTACCTATATTACTTTTTTTTTTCTTTTGTGATAATAGGAAATAGGGACTTCAACATAAAACTTTGTCTAGATTAACAAATGTATCTGCCACAGCTAAATCTACGTATACAGCATATATTAACTTCATTGATATCGATTAAATATTTAAGCACAATTGAGATGAAAAAGGGTAATAACTACTTGACCAAGGACAATTTTGTTGTAGTAATTTATGAGTGGTGCCTTTGCTTATTTCTAATTTATTTAAACTTCTTAAATTTTAGAATGATAAATGACAAGTTATTGTATAAAGTAGGCCAATTTTTTTAATGTACATTAAATAATACTAATATATGATAAATTATACTTTAACACATAATAAATTATATTTTAATGTATATTAAGTGATACTCTAATATATATATAGATAATTGCGCGAAATCCCTTTGTGATTTTGAAAATTAATGTGAAACCCTCTTGTGGTTTTTTAAATGTGGCCAAAAATCCCCAACTCCACTATTGTTATTGTTAACAGAAGTGTTATTCATGCCCTTTGCATGCATTTTTTGTATTTTTGTCATTATTTTTGCTATAAAATGACATATTTACCCTTTTTTGACTAGATTAGAAGACTAATTCACTTGTCTTATAATTGCAAACAATTCCTTCAAACTTATTTTCTATGTTAACACATATTTCTTTATTTGCTTTTGGTTTTTTTTTTCAATTAATTTTTTTACACTGTTAATTTTTTATTTAGTTATTTATTTTATTGTTATTAATGCTAATGGTTGGTATGTATGTTTCTTTTTTATTTTTATTTCTTTAGTTCATTGTTTTCAATATTAATTTTTTATTTAGTTATTTATTTTATTATTATTAATGACAATGGTTGCTACATTTCTTTATTTGCTTTTGCTTTTTTAATTTTAATTTTTGACAATGTTAATATTTTATATAATTTTATATTTTATTGTTATTAATGTCGACTATTAATGAGGAGGATGGGGAAATATTCGACAGTATATTATTTTCACCTCAAATTAACCCCAAAGTGTAAATAACGAGATCCTAAATATAATTAGATTACATTTTTTTTTTCAAAAATAAGAAAATCGATGTCCATACAAAAAAAAATCAATTGAATTTCTTAGAGAAATCAAGATGATTAATTGCGTGAACAATGAGAAATTTTTTTATTGAGGTACATTTTGTTTTAAAATAAGAACCTAAAGCGAGTACAAGGTATGCTCGAAGTTTTTCGATATAATATTTTTTATTTTTTGTTTGTCTCTTACAAATTGATATGTTCCAAGTTTTCATGTATAATTTTATTACTTTTTTGTTTGTTTCTGATAAATTGGTATGTTAATTGTTTCATGGTATGATTAATTTTGTTTGTTATATCTAACAATTCTTAAGTATTGAATATTTTTTATTTTTAATTATTTCATATATTTTTTAATATCAAATAAGTTCTTTTTAATATATCTTCATCAATAGTTGAATTAATAATAATAAAAAATAACTATTTAAAAAATTAACATTGTAAAAAATAAAAGTAAAGAAAGAAATATATGTATCAACCGTTAGTATTAATAACAATAAAATAAATAACTAAATAAAAAATTAACATGGTAAAACAATGAACTTAAAAAATTTAAAGTAAACAAAGAAAAATCATTAATAACAATAACATAAATAACGAAATAAAAATCAATATTGAAAAAAATTAAATTGAAATAAACAAAAGTGAAAAAATACATACGTAGTACCAACCATTAGTATTAATAACAACAAAAAAAAAACTAAATAAAAATTAATATTGTAAAAAAATTAATTGAAAAAAATCAAATAAAAAAAAAAGTGTTAATATAGAAAATAAGTTTGAAAAAAATGTTTGCAATTGCAATAAACCCCCATTAGAGAATTAGTCTTTTAATATAGTAAAAAAAAGGGTAAATATGTCATTTTATATGATATATTAAAGTGAGTTTTTAAATAATATATAACTAGTGTATTTTAATATATATGAAGTGATATTTTAATACATAGCAAAATGTACTTTAACATACAATCCAGATATGATATGCTATGATATATTAAAGTGATACTTAATTTATCAATTGATATGTGAACATATAAACAAATATATTTTAACATATATCATTTGATACTTTTAACATACAATTCAAATGTGGTTCTCTTCACTATGTTGACCCTAACTCTGTGTTAATTATAATCCGACCCACATCGCATAATTTATCTTGATCATGAAACATTTTTATTTCAGAATTTGCTAATATAAATTTTTTGTCAAATGAAAAAGAAAACATATGATGAATTTGGATAATAAAATGACCATCGAGTTACTCTCATAATAATATTAATATCTAATAATACGATCGATGGAGGCCATTTAATATATTTAGGATAGATAATCCATTTTAACTTAATAATAATAAGAAAATTAATTATATTTTTATATTCGAATTACATATGATTTGATATTTTTTTATATAAATGTTGAATACTTTCATTTTGATGTTGTATGAACTTTAAATGTGATGCATTTTATCATATTAGATAAATCATAATCGTTGATTCCTGACTTGATAACTATGATTTGTGTGATACGAATTTTATATAATGTATGAGAAAATGTTATTATACCTAATAATAAGGTAGAATTTCGTCTTACAAATCACATTTGTAAGAGTATTCCACCTAATTTTTTGCCTAATAAAAACCACGACTTAAGCCACGTTGATTTTTGTAATAATTAATAAACTTTATCTTTTAGAAGAAAAACAAATTAAGGCTCACCTCAAGCCCTCAACAAAGCAATATCGAATCATCTTTAAGCATTGCATTTTGTTAGGTAACTAATACTCAAGCATGATTAGCATTTTGAGAAATACTACCAAACATGATTAGAAAATTTATATGAAAAATAACTTAAAATGTAGTGTAAAGTTAAACATAATATTAGTCTAAGAATGCTATCAATTATCATCTATAATCACTAGTATAGTTGTGCATGACCCACACGCGGGATGATCATTATATACATATTTATTTATTTATTTAATAGTAATAATATATAATTAACACCATTTAATACAATGATATGTAACTCACACTTGCCTACATAGTAGTATTATATCCAGACACTGTTTATGGGTGTTTTTATATGGAGAGGGAGAGAGAGAGAGAGAAAGTTTCATTGTCTTTTAAAAAGCAAACAAACGTCTTCGTTTTCCTTAACCAGTCCTCCCCCCCCTCTCTTTCTCTCTCTCCCCCTCTCCTTGCATTCCGACATATGTCCCTTCTCTCTCTACATTCAGACACTTTTCGTACATCACATTATTTGCATTAGAACCCCATCCAGTTTCTTATATTACATGATCTGTGAATACAGTTGTGGGTAATTTTAGCTTTGCTGTTCAGTACATATCTGTTTCTCTTCTGAGTACGAGTTTTCTTTTAAGGTTTTGGATTATTCTGTCTGATTTTTGCCATTATTTCCCTATTTATTTAGAAGGTTTTCTGGGCTAGGATTAATTTTGATGTTGGTTGCCTCCTTTGCTCATTATTTATTAGTTTTCCGTGAATTAATTGACTAAGATTCACTCAATTTTAATGGGAAAAAATCCTGTCTTTTTCTGTGTGCAGATACTCTTTTTTTTTTTAACAAACAAATCGGGGTAGAGGTAGCAAAATTACTGCCAAATATTCAGATAATTGCTTGATTTTGGTACTGTAAATATCATGAAGTTATATATATCTAATTACAAGACATTGCTGCTCAATATATTGATATTTAGATTGAGTAAATCAAGCATTTGAGCAAAAGAAGGTGGTTAGGTGCACAAGTTGGTGCACATTATTAATGTAGATATTTTCAATAGTTATGCCAATAACATAGAAATGTTAAAAAAATGTCGTGTATTCTGTGTTCTAGCCAAATATTTTTCTATGTAACTAAAGGTAGTATGGGAAATTGATCATTTGAAAGATTTTCCAAAACCACTTGTTTTACCATTAATGGTAACTATGGTTTGGTTGATTGATGTGTAGGAAAATTGCAAGATGACGAGATTAGGCCGAGGATTTAGTTACACGGTGCAAAAGGATGCAGTGTCACCGGTGTCAGCTGATGTGATTTTTGCGTCTAGTCGTTTTCCAAGATATAGAATCGGAGCAAACCATCAGATTGTGGAGATAAAAGAGGACTCAAACATGGTTTCTTCCAAGGAAATGGTTGCACGAGAGACGGCTTTGTTGCTTCAGCAGCAGCAACGCCTTTCAGTGCGTGATCTTGCTACCAAATTTGAGAAGGGTTTGGCAGCTGCTTCAAAGTTATCCGATGAGGTTTGTCTTGCTATCTCAAGTTGCACATTTGGAAGTTTACCTTCTTGGGAAATTGGTTAATGTTGTGTTTGGATGGAGGGATTTGAGGAAGGATTTTAGATTCATAGTGGTAAATCCATTGGTGGTGTTTGGATTGATATGGATTTGAAATCCATAACTTTCAGCTTGAACTAATTTTTGAGCAATATGGATGGATTTTGAATCCACTCTGATTCGAGTGGTTTGAAATCCATTCATTTCAAATCCATCAATCCAAACACAACCTAAGCAAATTGTGTTGTTGTTTTTTTAAGCTGGTGTTGCTTTATGTTCCTAGTTTCTTGTGAAGTGTCTTGAGTAATATTCATTGAGTTTCTCTATATGCCTTATCATATATATATCTTCTTTTTTTTTTTCCTTTTCTGATTATGGTTGCAGGCAAGGCTTAAAGAGGCAGCTTCATTGGAGAAACACGTGCTTTTGAAGAAACTAAGGGATGCGCTTGAAGCTCTGAGAGGCCGAGTACCTGGCAAGAACAAAGATGATGTGGTGGATGCTATAGCTATTGTTAGTTATCTCCAACTCCTTGATTTCAAGTCTTATCATCATAATGCATTAGAAAACATGGATGAGAAAACACCATACGGCTAAAGGACAGTCTTCTATTTGACTTCCGATTTTCCCGTATATTAAGACTTAATCAGAGTTTGTTGTTTAAGATATATTTTATAGACTTGATTTGTATCTACTGTGACTAACTACTAGAAAATGGCTAAAGAGAGATTATGAATCTTCTCTTTGCCTTCAACCCTATAAAGGTGAGCTATAGATGATCATTTCAATTTTAAGTCTAAGGTTCTCCTTGCCCTAAATCAAAATGTTGCTTGAAAAAAGTGTGGTGTCTCTCAAGAGACAAAGGTCTGTCATCAATTCCTCTGGAAATTGACATATGACGTGTGAGAAAATATATGCTGTAATAGGTCAACTATTCAAGTGCAATTTTATAGACTTGCAAGTAAATTTATTGTAGATGAGTATCTTCATCTTGAGCTCTTCCTAGGTTTACAGGAAAAATATCAAGGTTCATAGTTTCATGTTCTTGTGATTTATGTCTCAAATTTCTTGGTATTGATATGTTTTTTTCCATCTCCCTTTGCTGAGGCGTTTTCTTAGAAAGTAGTCTTTTAGCTGCCAAAAAATGCTTTATTTTCATGCAGCCTTTCCTCAGGCCACTACACTTCTTAAGAATTTACAACTCTGTTTATCTTATGTAAGAAAATCTACAAGATTTTTCTAATGCTTCATTTGTATCGTTATGCTGCCTTCCTTGTGTGTTACCATAACTAGTTTCAAGTCTTTGCAACATATAAAGAAAAAGGTATCACTGTTATAAAGTTGAACTATTTGATAATCGGATCTGTAAACTATTCCATTGAATGTACTTAAAGTTTACCCGGAATTTTGAACTCAATTCATCAAAAATGAGACCTAAAGAAAGGCTTCTGTCGCATGGTTCTGTTGAACTGAATTATTAAACTGACAATTGGGTTGGGAGTTTCATATAAGGAAAGGTCTAACTGTTTTGTGGGTAACTATTCATTAACCAAATATTTCTAACCAGCCTATCACATCAGCAGTATTTAAGGAAAAAAAGAAAAGAAAAAGAAACACAAAACTTTTATTATAGGTCTAGTAAATATGATCCTTACTATCATTGCCTGTATGGCAATATGATGTTTAGCTAAGGTTAGGTGAAAGACCCAATAGGTGATTTTAATGATATTGTTCTCCGGAGTGATTTTACGCTTTGATGCTTCAAAAAATTAAACTTGAAATTTTATCCATCTCTTTCTTATGTGCTTTCATTTAGTGATTTTAATGATATTGTTCTCCGGAGTGATTTTACGCTTTGATGCTTCAAAAAATTAAACTTGAAATTTTATCCATCTCTTTCTTATGTGCTTTCATTTAGTCACTCGTCCCATCATTCATCTTTTAATATTGCAGGTGGAGTCTCTAGCAGTTCAGTTAACTCAGAGGGAAGGAGAGCTAATTCAAGAAAAGGCTGAAGTGAAAAAGCTTGCAACTTTTCTAAAGCAGGTAAAACCGCTATGTATGCTTATAATATAACGTTTCCGTTTCTGTTTCCTTCTCTCTCCAGATGGACATCCTAGAAAAAGAAAAATGAGTATTACAGGCTAATATAATTCCCTAAGGACTACATTCGATGATTATGTGCCACTGTTTTATCTTTTCTGATATTTCCTAATGTTTATCTTGTTATTATCATTGTTATCTCTTTCCTCATTATAATATCAGCAAAACTTGAAATCGTCATTCTTTGCAGATTTATATTTTCGTAAATGAATTTCATGTGCAATTAACTGTCTTTGGTCATTTAGTATTGTTTAACTTTTTCTTTGTTTTTTTTTTCCCAAAGAAATTCATGTTGCCTTTGCTGCTCTCTTTGTTGTAACCTATTTCCCAAGAAAAATATAACAGGATGAAATCAATGCACATGGGGAGATAGTAGTGTTAAATGTCGATAGCATGATTTTGTAAGGTTGATTATCTGAAACTACAATTATGTGTCATGTATATTTATACATTTGTGTTGTCAATATTGGCTAAGGACATCTACTGTATAACTCTTTCTCATCCTTCTGTATATTTATGTTCTTGTTTACAAAAAAAAAAAAAAAAAAAATCTTTTGCAGGCTTCTGAAGATGCTAAAAAACTTGTTGATGAAGAAAGAGCATTTTCACGGGATGAAATTGAGAATGCGAGAGCAGCTGTGCAGAGAGTGGAAGAGGCTCTTCAGGAACATGAACGAATGTCTAGAGCTTTAGGAAAGCAGGTTCAACTGGAATGGATTCTTCTCCACATTTATGATGAAAATAACATTTCTAAAAGAACTTTATTCTATAATTTAAAATTTGTGTTACCATGATTCACAAATTAATATCACTTCTAATATGGCCATTGTAATTATACTTTTATTCAGTGCACAAATGTGTCAGTGATTATCATATGTTATTGCATCAAAGTCTATCATTGGTCTTTTTGTGATTATTGTCTTGTTTCGTAATCAGGACTTGGATGAATTGATGAAGGAGGTTCAAGAAGCGAGACGAATCAAAATGCTGCATCAGCCTAGTAAGGTAATTACGTCTTCTTCCTATATTCTCTTCGAGCATGGCTGATTCTATTTTAGGCCGTTGATCTTCCAAAATCCACATGCCTTTTCTATTGTAAGAGACGTTGCTTTAACAGGTTATGGACATGGAACACGAGCTTCGTGCATTAAGGATTCAACTTGCAGTGAAGTCGAAGCATTCACTACAACTCCAGAAAGAGGTCTCTCTTATTCCGAGTCCATTTCCGACTTTTCAAATCTGTTGTGTTTTTTATTGTCAAGGAACGTTGTGTCTTTTTTCTCCTTTTGACTGAGATTCGAACGAAACTTATAATGATTAAGATTCGTAAATTTCACATGTTCCTAGGCTGCCCTTTTTAAGAAACTTGCCAATATGCATGATTTATGTGTCTAGATGAGACGAGGAAGAGTAAAATGTTCTGCTAGATGCAAGAACTTACCGTACATTTACAGAACTTAGGAACCAAATCAACCGAAAGAAATAAGTAAAAACGAAAGGCAAGTTATAAGCACTTGAGAAGTCTGAAACCAGGATATTGAAATGAAATATTACTAATATCATGGAACAGGAAAAGTTGTAGACTAAATATTACTACAAGAATGCCATTAATATGTGAAGTGTCTGACCGCATTAATGTATTTTGATCAGTAAACGTAAATTGTATTGATCAATTGTTATTCACAAAACTCTGGGCATATTCAGGAACGATCTATAAATTAAGAAGGAAATTGATGTTATGATGTATTTTACAAAATCAGCATATAATTATAATGTATTATATCGTCGAATGAATCTCGAATAAGGTCTTTGACAATAAGACTTGCTTTCAAAATAAATAAATAAATAAATAACGACGAATTTCATTTACAGTCAAACCACTAGTGTGTCATATGCATCAAGTAACTTGTATCTGACTTTCTATCGCTGGTTATCTCTTTACTGGGATTATATATCCTTAATGTGTTTCATTGAATGATTTTATCTAAGTTGAAACATACTTAAGCATTGAAATCTTCATCCACAAACATTTTCAGTTAGCAATAAGCAAGAAGGGTGACGAAAACATGCCTCGTTTATATGAAATAGATGGTACCGAGGTATTGGGTTCATATCTGCGGATATATCCATGTTCCGACAATGCTCCGGATCCTTCGGATTGCACTATTCAATGGTATAGGTCGACATCCGAGGGTGTCAAGAAGGAGCTTATATCAGGTATATCCATGTGTGGATGATCATACTTGTTGTACTTGTACCTTGATAATCTCATTCAGGATAGATAGATTTATGATATATTCATGAAATTGAGGATTTGAGGAAGGATTTGAAATTCATAGTAGTAAATCTATTGTTGTTGTTTGGATATATATGAATTTGAAATCTGATCACTTTTATTTTTGAACTAAACTATAAGCAATATGGTTGGATTTTGAATCTACTCTGGCTTGAGTGAATTTAAATCCATTTATTTCAAATTCTGAATTTCAAATTCCTCAATCCAAACACAACCTAAGTTTTTACGGGTTTAACATTGACTGGCTCTTACACCATTCCAGGGGCTACAAAATCTGTATATGCTCCAGAGCCCTGTGATGTTGGACGAATTCTGCAAGCGGACATTTCCATTCATGATCGAACTATAACTGTAACGACCTCTGCTCCTATCGATCCAGGTGTGCAAAAACTTCTTTTTCTTTTTCCTATTTTATTTCATGTTTCTAGAAATAAATCGGTTTTGCTTGTACAGCTCCAGGATTGGGAAACTATGTAGAAGCATTGGTGCGAAGGCATGATACTGAATTCACTGTAAGTTCCTTTTTTTAATTGTTGCACGATAAATTTGGTGTTTGTTATTGTATAAGTGTGCACGGTCTCGATTTGTTCAAAGATTTGAATATCTTTGAAACTGAATCAAACTTCGGAGAATTCTAAAAAATAAATCACCAGAATTGAACCGAAATGTAAAATCTCCTGAACCAAACCTTCACTCCAAAAAATAGTTACAAAATTATCTAGCTAAAATAGTAAAAGTTATAACCAAATGTATCTTTCATAAACTTCACTCCAAAAAAGTTACAAAATTATAATTTGATTATATTGTAGTTTGTTGTTTACCTCTTGAATATAAAAAGATACATTTTCTTGATAAAGGTCATTAGAATATAGTTAATTGTTAAAATAAAAAAATTAAATTATTTGTAGCATTATATATTATTAACGTAATTGAATATGTGGTTTAAAAAACTTAATTACGTATGTGATTATTCTACTATCAACATATAAATAAAAATGAACAACATATATATTATGGAAAATTATAATCGGTTCTTCAGTTTACAAGACCTGTGCACAACCCTAAATTGAGTAGAGAACTTTATCGAATCATTGCTAAGAAAATAGTTTCTTGTATAATATAATGTTGAATTTTCTTGCCGTGTAACTTGTATGTCCTAACTATAATTTCATAGTTGGCTAGTCGCTTTACGTATACATGTTGGTTCACACTCGTGATAAAAGAAAAGCCTTGCAGGTCATCCTCATCCAAATGAACGGAGTCGACCATCCTTCAGAGTCTATCCACATTTTACACATCGGAAAGATGAGAATAAAACTTCGCAAAGGGAAAACAACAATCGCAAAAGAGTATTATTCCAATTTAATGCAGGTATGCTTTCCGATGATCCAAATCAGCAAACTCCCGTTTTCTTGGAAACATGCCAGGTGCCTAATGAGTCACTAAAACGATTATATGTCTTCTTTTCCTCAGATTTGTGGAATTAGAGGAGGTGGGAATGCTGCAGCTCAAGCAGTATATTTGCAAGTAAAAACACAACTGTCTTTCATATTAGCATTTGAATCGGAACGAGAAAGAAACGCAGCTATCATGCTCGCGAGAAGATTCGCATTTGACTGCAATGTAAGTACCAAATATCCATTTAATCATTTCTTTTCAAATATTTTGTTTGAAACAATAACTGGGAAATTACGATAAACCCGAACGCTTATTTAAACAGATTACGCTTGCGGGGCCCGATGATAGATCTGCAGCAGGAAACTGCTAAACCAACCATTGCCATCTCTTAGGGGATATTTCTTGTATTGGTAAGATGCTGTTTTCAGTGAATATGAAATTCTTTGATTTGATTTGTCTCAGCTGCTAGGCCGTTTTTTCAGTTGCCATGTTCTGATTTCCATTTTTTTTTTATTGGGTTTAATTTCCAATTGACATTTTGATAGAATAGTGACTTTTGGAGAGAAATCAGTTTGTTATGTATTATTACAACATTATTGCACATAAGATTCTGTTCTTACCATGGTTGTTATGTCCAATTATTTACCATTGTTAGTACTTGATGTTGTGTTCGCTTTAACCACGGTTAAGCGCAGCAGTGGAAATCATTTTTTTTAAATTTTTTAATTACATTTTGGGCTCATTTTCAAACTTAAAAAATGTGGTCGGTCAAAATGAATAAAGTGAAAAATATACATAGGATTAGTTACATTTTCTTATCTAATTATATGTGACTATCTTTTTATATCAATTTTGGATCGTTTTGTTTTGTCGTATGAATGCATATGGAGGTCCCGAAATAAAAAAAAAAAAAAAAAAAAAAGAACTACAACACCTTGTGTACTGTACGTAGAAGAAGAGAGAAAAAAAAGGAAACAGTTTTGGATCGTTTTGTTTTGTCGTATGAATGCATATGGAGGACCCCAAATAAAAAGAGAAAAAGAACTACAACACCTTGTGTACTGTATGTAGAAGAAGAGAAAAAAAAAGGGGAACAAGAGCAACTCAATTTACCACAAAAAATATAAAGTATGACAAAAAATACCACAAAAAATAAAATTGGCATTTTTATACTATAAAAAAAAAAGTGGGATACTTTATATCATGAAATATAATTATAGGGCCAAAAATACCACAAATTTGATTGACTTTGAGGTAGACATTTATTACCTCATAACAACCTCTAACAATCTCTAATCACATCTTGATCAAAGAGAATCTTGGTCAAAATCATTTTCTCTCACCTCCACCCCCAAACCCAAACTCAAACCCTTCGATTTTTTACCCAAAATTTCCCAAGTAAAAAACTGAAAAATTCACACTATAATCCACGGTTAATCCTTCGATTTTTTTGTTGAAAATCCACGTTTAATACAAAGATGTCAAACCAAGAAGGAGGGGTTAGTGATTTAATCCCTCGAATTTGTTGAAATGAAGCCTTCGAATTCTTGAGAATTTGTTGAAAACTGCCATCTTCATACTTCCAATTTGTTGATTATTAGTTAAACAAATGGAGGGTTAAACATGGATTTCAAATCCCGTTTAACTCTAAATTATTTAGGGATTATGGTTAATTGGTTTTAATATATGCTTGAATTCATGTTTGGAATGGTTAACCATGTTTAATTTTACATTTGATAGGGTTAATTTGTTAGAATATGTGCTTGAATTCATGTTTGAAAGGATTAAACGTGGATAATTCAAGTTTAACCCAAATTGTATGTGTTTATAGTGTTAAACGTGGATTATTCCCCATAATCCACGTTTAACCCTATAAATCGAAATTTATAGGGTTAAACGAATTTATAGGGTTAAACGTGGATTATGGGGAATAATCACGTTTAACCCATAATCACGTTTAACCCTATAAATTTTGAATTATAGGGTCAAACGTGGATTATGGGAATAATCACGTTTGGATTATGGGTATAATCCACATTTAACCCTATATTTTTATGTGTTTACAGGGTTAAATTTGGATTATGGAAATAATCCAAGTTTACCCTTTTTTTTTTGAATTTTATAGTGTTAAACGTGATTATTCCCCATAATCCACGTTTAACCCTAAAAATTTCGAATTATAGGGTTAAACGTGGATTATGGGAATAATCACGTTTAACACTATAAATTTGGAAATTTATATTGTTAAACGTGGATTATGGGAATAATCCACGTTTAACTCTATAATTTTCGAATTATCGGGTTAAATGTGGATTATTCATAATCCATGTTTAAGCCAAACTCGGGCGCGCGCGCACAGCGCCCCGTCACCCGTCAGGCGCGCGCGCAGCCACCGCGCCCCGTCTCCCGTCGTGCGCTCGTGCGTCCACTGCGCCCCCATCTCCCATCGTGCGCGCGCGCAACGCCATCGTCACCCGTCGGGCGCGCGTGCAGTGGGCACCTGTCACTTGTTAGGCGCGCGCACGCACCCGTCACCCGTCATCACCCGTCGGGAGTGCATAATCCCTGTTTAATAATTAAAGCAACATAATTTCCTAATACCCGTTAAATATTTTTTGTAATTTTAATAATCTCCGTTTAATAATCCCCGTTAAATAGTTAAAGCCAAATAATTTCCTAATCCATCTTAAATAATTTTAATAATCCACATTTAATAATCCCCATTTAATAATGAAAGCAACATAATTTCCACTTATAACCCCCGTTAAATATTTTTTGTAATTTTAATAATCTCCGTTTAATAATCCCCGTTTAATAGTTAAAGCAACATAATTTACTAATACTCGTTTAATATTTATAATAATTTGTTGTTAATAATCCCCATTTGATAATTAAAACAACATAATTTCCATAGTTGGGAGACTTAAAACTTTTAATAATTATAATAATCCCCGTTTAGTAATTAAAACAACGTAATTTGATAATCCACGTTTTATCAACCTCTACTAATTTGAATAACTAAAATACCCTGGTTTATAAGTTTGATATATTTATTTTCCAGAGAGATAGTAAGAGAATAATTCGTATATGTACTTTCAATCTGCATATTAATGTATAAATTAATATGAACATTTTTTCCGTTATTTTAGCTCATTTGGGTACGTTAGCAGTATCAGACACGGTAGACATACATTAACCCGTATAATCATGTTAGAGTACTAAACGACATAAAAAAAATCCTACGGAAAACTCATACCGATTGTGTGGTTGATTTTGAGAGGACCTGTTTCGATCATTTCTTGCGTTGGGATATCGAGCGTGACAGTTGCAAGAGCTTTCTGCATGCCCTTATGTCACGTGAGGTTCGTGGGCCCAATACCCCCACGGATGAAGTTTGGTTTGTCATTGGTAGAGACCGTCGTCTATGTCGGTTCTCAAAAAGGGAGTTCGCCCTGGTGACGGGTTTAAGGTTTGGCGACTCTGATTCATCCCGACTGTTCTTCACCATCCGCAGTAGCAAGGTGGTGTATTTTACCGAGTGTGTTTAGGCGAGCCTCAGATTACTGTGGCGGCTCTTCATAAGAGATTTAAAGCGAAGGAGTTCGTAGCTTGTCGAGATGACACGATGAAGATTGCCAAGATTCTCCTCTTGTATAGCATTTTACTTGGAGTCGACCCACAAACGACTTCAGTTGACTCTTGGGTTTGAGACTTGGTGGAGGACGAGGAGCGATGAGAGAGCTTTCCATAGGGTAAGATTTCTTATCTTCACATTTTGAACAAAATCAACCAGCTATCATCTGCTCTGCCGGACCCAATGGGGAATAGGCCCCCGACGTACCACTTATACGGATTCTCATTAGCCGTAATGGTTAGTATTAATTGTCATTTTTTTGTTTCATATTTTGAGTTTTTATTCAATTTACTTATAACATGAATTGTTATTGTAATTTTATAGATATGAGTTTTCAAGGCGATTCCATACACCTGTATTTATGCCGGAAAGCTTCTTTCGGAGGATCACGACGTGTTCCCAAGGCTTTTGAGGTGGTCGACAAAGATTCCACTAGATGACGTATAGAGGGAGCTAGATCAAGAGGTATGTTGATTTGAAAAAATTACACCCACAGTCTCAATTTCTTTACATGTACTTGTAATGCCCATATTTCTAATCCGTTTAATTGAAACCATGTCTATTGTAGGGTCTTGTGTGTTATGAGAATCTTACCCCCTCACCGAGAGAGACACACCAGCCGTACTGTCAGTTCATCGATCAGGATCTCTTAGAAGAGGTTCAGCTTCCTAGGAAGAATCAGGGTCGTCTAAGGAGGTCGACTGTCGTCTTATCTACATCAGTGACTGCTGCTCCAGATTATGTTGTTCCATCAGCTGGGGTCACTGAACGTTCGACCCGAGCATTGAGCTCTACTATATCGACAGGGTCGACTCGGAGGACACGATAGAGTTCTCGAACACAGTGCCACCGAGACTTACCGACCATAGATCAAAGAGCCGATCATGCTCCCTTGCAGCAGATCGAAGAGGAAGATGAAGGTAGAGCACACCAGTAAGTAGAGGCCCCTATATCGGAGATGTATGAGATTCCGATACAGGGGGATTATGAGCTACCGAACTATCATACTGAGAGTCCAGCATATCAGCCACACCAGCAGTATTATCGTCATCCTCAATCGCCAGTGTATCCACCACAACCGTCCCCTATCGTCGACCAGCCGGATTCATCATACACGAGACAGGGAGATGCCAAGAGTGTTGGACAGATGTTCAACAAGCTGAAGAACATGTTCAACAAAGGCTTTGAAACGATGAACGCAGACTTGATGGGCATAATAAATTACGTTGGGGAGCAGTTCTCTGAGATACAGCAATACATCGATGTTAGGCTACCGGACGTGGAGGATGGGGGACGTGAGGATATAGAACGTTTGGAGTTGGAGATTCCAAACATGATCCAGATTGGGTGGACGAACTACTAAACCAGGTTCCCTCGTATCATGAGCAGTTCTACCCACCGGGTGAGCAAGATGTGCCGACATATAGACCCGAATTTCATGAGTACTTCTATCCTCCACCGGATTAGGGTTATGGGTATGATTTGCCTACATGTAGACTCTCTTTTCATGAGTCCTTCTATCTAGAGCATGGACAGGGTTGGTAGGATTTGACAACACAGTAGGGTGTAGATCCTTGTTCTACTCCCGTTGAGCTGCCTACCACTGGTTTCCCTTAGGGACAAGTATCAACTATACATTTTGATTTAGGGACTTCTACAGCTGGTTATGCACGGTCGACACACATACCGACCGATTATGGATGGGGGTCAGGATATTCCAGCTCCGCATACGATATTCCTCAGACGAGTGCTGGTATCCGACATGTGTGATTGAGAGCACCGAACAAATATGTCCAGAGCCCGTTCTTAAAGGATGATAGATGAGGAAGAAAGTGAGCAAAGGAGGAGGAGTTCGAGAGATACATGGCCTACGTACCTAATGCCGAACTGTTAGTCCCCTTTCTCAACTAATGATAATAACAATTTATTTGTAATTAATGTCAAACAACATCTCTAATATACTAATTTACTCGTCATGATAGGCTTAACGTGGGGACATGCTACTCAGTTGGTCCTGAATTTTTCAGTACATTTGTGGCTCCAGATGTGGATGTGGACGTCAATTATCAGGTACGTATTCTTATTACAAACACTTAGCCCGTAATTGTACATATGTACTATGTTATTATCACGATGTGAGTGTAGTGATTATTGTTGTTGTGCTGTAGCCGATTGATGCATACCTCGGCATTTTTCAAACGTCAGCAAAGTTCGTCGGTGTCAGACGCGATCAAGCTGTAGCTAGCAAGCTCCTAATAGTGGACACATATTTTTTTTGTAATAATCGTTCATCTAATGTTTAATAATTCACTATTATCTGGTAAACTAGTACTAATAATTAATTGTATTGTTTTCTGTAGGAAAAGTGCAAGACAATTTGGGAGGAGGCGCACGCTGGCGAACCAGAAAAGATCAAACAAAATTTACATGTACGAAGGGAGCATTTTCCAGCTGGGAGTCTGGAAGTGTTGATGCCCTACGTCAGAGGTGCACATCCTAGATGGGGACGCATTAGACCATGGTGGAGGGATGTCGATAGTGTAAGTTTTACTCCCATTGAGCACATTAAATGTCTTCAGTTATTGATCACACATAGGTTATACTTAATTGAGATAGGTAACTTTATATATCATGTTTCAAGCAAATACCGAAAGTGATAAACATCCAAGAACATTAGGTGGCCTGTGATATTCAGCTCAGTCAAGGACGTGTTGTTATTTTTGATAGCATGATGCACACTTATAACAAGTACAAGGAAAAAGTGTGCTTGGTACAGACACTGCCGATTAGACGTGTTCTCCCAGCCCTTTTAGAGTACACATCCTTCAATGATAAAAGACGAGAAAAGGGTCTTGATGCTTTTGATGTCCCCGATGAGTATCAATTGGTCGTAGGAGTCCTTGTCTCGTGTTATGTACAGAAGGACAACCGTTTTTACACTATATTTACCTTGATATCCATCGAGATTTGTCTGACTCGTACTTGGCCTAGACCTTATTTAAGCGATGATATATATAGGATTAGACGACGGATGGGTTTTAACATATATAGGTGGAGTATTGATGGAGACACAATTGCTCTCGATTTTTTTGATAATTAGTGTTACATTCCGACAATATGCTCGTGTTATAATGGAACAGGTCAATTGAACTTGTATGCAGGTTTTTTAACCCAATGTTGATGTTACATTTCGGTACAGGATCTTTCGTTACTTATTTGGACTATTTTTTTGTATACAGGATCCTCTTATCAGTTGATGTTATTGACAAACCGATTGTCTTATTATTTATGTCATCCCGACCAGTATAATATTTTTGATATTCATCAATCATCTAATTGAGAGTAATATATAGGGTTAATACTTCATTGAAATTTTAAAAAAATTAAGTGTAATACTTAGGGTTAATATATCGTTAATTAGAATTTACAAATATTTTCCTACCAATTTTTTGAAAAAAAACCTGGTTTAGAAATTATAAATTTTGGAGACAATATTCTACATCTAACAACGTGAATTGATACGTACTTTCGTTTATTCACTTGAAGCTCACGAAAATAATATATTGAGAAATATACATGATATATACCATAAATATGTTGGTCTAGAAATAATATACTATCTGTTAGGATCAGGATTGCTTTGATAGAGAGGACATTTTCTTCTCGTATGTTCTTCCGAACGACACAAACTGTATTTTTTATATCTTCTAGTCCTTACTGTGTTTTGAGCTGGTGTTAGATTTTTCTCATCGAGTGAATCTTCACCGTGATGTTCGGATATGGGCACCACGTTTTCGGTACATTTGGATATGTTGTGACTGGAACCACCGCAATGACCACATGCCCTTGTGGTCTTTCTTCTTCCTGAAAACTCACTTGTTGATGGAATTCGTTTACCTTTGGGTCGACCAGCTTGTTTAGGTTTGTCAAGCACCCGACATAATACTTCATGAACATCATCTGACATGATCCAATTTTATGCTTCGGGCATAGGGTTAACATCACCAGCCCACATTCCCTTCAAAGACATCGTCGTGTAGTAATCTGACACGTATGCAGTTACTGATTGGTTCGTAAAACTCCATGCAAAGGTTATTGGGAGTGTTTATTGGTGTAAGATTATGTTAAATTGAAACAGGTAAGAGAAGATAATTTAGCATTTATGGTGAAGTACAAACCTTATTGCGGTACATGCATGCAGCATGGTATCAAGTCCATCTGGAAAATGGAATAAGTGCATTAATTTGAATTGAGGTCAATGATGAAAATCTTTGGACGGTCCGTGACCTTGAATTTGTGGCGTCCAAGCATATCCACATGCATTTGTCGACCATGTTTTAAGTATTCGATAACTCGATCATGTACAACTTTTGTCAGAATTTGCCCTCTATCTTCGGCAGCCGTTCTTTTTTTGTAAAACCACTTTTCTATTATCCATCGAGCCCTCTCCAGAAATGAACAAACGAGCAGCCTCTGTACCCAAAGGAGGCGAGAATTCCACGTCTCGACAGCATTTGACATCATGAAGTTAAATCTTCGAACCGCGCAGTTCACGCACGACCATCTACTCTTATTTATTTTATTTAATGAATTGAGTGCACCTTGAATCTGTAATGCATTCAGATTATTCATGTGCCTGAAAAAAACAAGAAGAAAGATTTTCAGAGACTTAACAACGACAACCAGTGTATGTGTATAAAAGAGATGAGTGAATTATTGAAACTGAATTGATTTATAACTTACCTCTCGAACTCGTCACGATCATAACAATATGCAGCCCTCTTGAAAAGTCCAACCAAATGTGCTCCATACCTCGCTAAATTTTGTTTAATATGAAAGCAGCACAACCCTTGAGTTGCTTCTGGGTATGCCTCTTTGATGGCATTTTCAATGCTAAGGTGTTGATCGGACACAATAAGCAGCTGATCTGGGCATCCAAATGCTGCACGAACATTTTTCAAAAATCATGTCCAAGATTC
Source organism: Scutellaria galericulata (assembly GCA_946896805.1). NCBI lineage: Eukaryota > Viridiplantae > Streptophyta > Magnoliopsida > Lamiales > Lamiaceae > Scutellaria > Scutellaria galericulata. The sequence continues at coordinate 3,860,708 of OX335787.1, read as the reverse complement.
ATCATTCTCGACGTTTCCTATGCCAATTTCGAGAGGAAATATCTGATCGTTTCCATCTTGTGTAACAACAACAAATCCAATACCTTTATACAAACCTTTCAAGTGACACCCATCCACCACAATTACCGGCCGTGAATATCTTACAAATCCAACAATTGAGACGGCTAATGCAAAAAATATGAATTTGAATTTTCCATTCGAATCGGTATCCAAGGCTGTATAAATATCAGGATTAGTGTCCTTCAACACCTGCAAGTAAGATGAAAGATTCCAAAACGATTTCTTCGGGTCACCGTAGGCGAGGAACATTGTCATCGGTTCATTTCGTCAATGATATCTCTGGGCCCGATAGTCGATTTCTCCTTTCGAAGTGTGTCCGCAAAGTACTCACTGATCAAAATAGAAGGAAGTCGACGTGGATAACTACGGTTCAGATATGAAGAACAACTGTGTTGCAAAACACTCTTTGAGATTTTCCAAATCCCATATTTCTCGGTTGCATGAAGTATGAAAGGACAGTTTGTTTGCCTACATCTTACAAACCATCTATGTTTGTCGGAATGGTTCACACGATATTCTACTTGATTTTCCAAATGGTGAAACCTAACAGGTGGATCTTTTTTGTAGAATGTGTGTAATTTGCTCAACCTCCTCTAATTGTGAGGAATTTGGTAGCTCGATTTCCCACATATCAGGGATAGATCATTCCGGTCTTAATATGTATGCACATAATTGCTCATACTCCTCTCGTTGTTCCACATCCAAAGCATTCTCCTGATCAGTATTTAATTCGAAGTCATCTCCTGCATTGTCCGAATCTACATACAGATAGATATAATCACAAATAATGCAACCTCGAAATCAATTTTAAGAATGAAATGAAATAATTAAGAGTACAAAATTACCATGTCGATCGTCATCTTCATGATCGGATCTTCTTTCATATGTTGTTTCTGCAAATTCGTCACGTGGTTGCACCTCTTCTCGTCTGACCCCTGTAGGAGCCTTGTTTAAGTCGAGTCTACCATCGAAGTAATTTCGATCATGCTCTGGTGGTGAAGAATCCCATTGTATTCCCGAAGAAGTCCCATTGTATTCCCGAAGAAGTCCCAATACGAGTATTGTCAGTTTCATTAGGTATTCTCTATCTTACTTGAAATCTCTCGTCGCCTTGGACTCTAAAGGGAACAGATGAAAAATAGTGATTTTGGTCGGTATACACATATGAGTTCGGATCCTTATAGCTCGATGAAAACGGTATACCACTTTCACCACATCATTGACTTTGCTCATCCATAGTGATATATTGTTCCGGATGTTTGGGATAAGACGATCCACCTCCAGGGGGTGTATTTTGAGTCTCCAGGACACGACAACATCGGATACTCCAACATCCAATCTCGTTAGAGAAACAAAAATAACAAGAACATCATCGATCATTAACAATATTCATTGCAAAACTGTACCGTTTTTTATTTTTATCTTCTTCACCCTTCCTTCAGTTTCAATTAGTGATGAATTACATGTCGGCACCCACAACTTCATGAATGGAAGACATTAAATCATATAGGGTTATTTCACGAAGGTGAATGACCTCTTCAAAACTGTTGGTGTATTTTAAACCTTCCCAGTAGCCTCCATACCATACATCAACTTGAGAGGTCATTTTTTTGTGGATACTGCTAAAAAAATATTAAAATTTGTGAGTATTATGAAACACATAATAAATAACAAATAAAATAAAAAAAACAAATAAACTAGATTAATTATTTTCCACTCGTAAAATAATAAATTATTTAAATAATAAATCAAATATCAATAAGTAATGTTTGTTTAACTTATAAACTAATGTTAATATAATTAATCTTCGTATGACTTATAATTTTCAATAACTAATATACTTACATCCTGGTTATGTTATTATAACTAAATAATAATTCGTAATGAAATCATCCTGTAATATTGTAAAAAAGATAATTTAATGTACACACCAAGATTATAACTATTGTAACTAAATAATAGGTATATAATAATTTTCCTTATAAACAAAATAAATAATTAATAGTGGATTTTCCTTCTTACCAATATAAATCATTTAACCCTATATTAAATAAAATTAAACCTATAACAAAATTAATTAACCCAATAAATAAATAAAATTTCCTTATTAACATAATTAATAAATTATTAAAGGGGATTATTAAAATAATTAAACGGGGATTATTAAATTATATTGTTTTAATTATTAAAGGCCGATTATTCAAATGCACACGTGCGATGAGTGATGGGGCGCTGAGCGCACGCGTACGACTGGTGTCGGGGCGCTATGCGCACGCGCCCTACGATGAGGCGCGGTGTGTGCATGCGAGGGGACGGGTGAATGCACGCACGCCGCCTACAGTCACTCATGAGCGCACGCCCGACGATGGGGCCACGATGCGTGCGTGTTCCCGACGGGTGACGGGGCCGCGGCGCGCGCGCGCTCCCGACGGGTGACGGGGCGATGTGCGTGTGCGGGATACCGAGGACGGGTTAAACGTGGATTATGCCAATAATCCACATTTAACCCTATTTTTTTTGAAAAAATTAGGGTTATACGTGGATTATTCAATTAATCCACATTTAACCCTATTTATTCCGAATTATCGGGTTAAACGTGGTTTATGTGCATAATCCACGTTTAACCCTAATTTTTTCGAAAAAAATTGGTAAAACGTGTATTAAGCAGATAATACACGTTTAACCCTTATTTTTTCAGAAAAAAAATTATGTTACACACGGATTAAGCCAATAATCCATGTTTAACAATGGTTCAGCCACCAGCCACTATGAGTATATTGTATATACTTATATGTATATAATATATGTGCATATAGAGATTTTATCTACATTGTGACTCGAAAAAAATAGGGTTACACGTGTATTAAGCCAATAATCCAAGTTTTAATAATCATAATTCATGTTTAACCCTATAATTCATGTTCAACCATAAAATTCGAAGAATAAAAGGTGTTAAACACGGATTATGTTAATAATCCTCGTATAACTATTAAACATACCTTTCTTATTTCAACGATAATTCTTCAAACCTTCCAGTGCCAAAATGTTGAAATTTTTTTACAAAGAATTTTGTATGAAAAATTGTTGTATGATAATTTCTTATTGAGTTTATCAACCTTATATAAAGGTATAAAGTGAAAAAACAATACAAAATGCATGTGAATTCACAGTAAATATTAAGAATGAAAAAACAAAAAATTGGGTGTAATAGTTGCATGCATGTGCAATAAATAATATCAACAAAATTGTACAGTAAATATTAAGAACAAAAAAACAAAAAATTAAGTATAATAGTTGCATGCATGAGAAATAAATTAAATTCAAAAGTTCGAATCAATTCAATATTTTTGCATGATTGGACAAATCAACTCAACACTATTTACTTGTCAAATCGAAGCACTATTCTTCATTGACTTAGACTAAAAAAATGGTAGAAAGTGTATATAAACTATATTTTGTGGTAAAAGTATCCTACAACTAAATTTAATGGTATAAAGTGTATTATGTTATATTTTGCATGGTATAATGGATATTTTCCTCAACAACAAAAACGTTAGAATCAAGAGAAAGAAAAAGACAAAAAGAAGAAAATGAACGTTTAAATTTAGAGAAAAAAATGAGGTGAGCTGGCTGCGCAGCTGCAGTTTCAATTCAACAAAAAGAAAAAGTATTTATAAGAATTTATATACATGTAATGCATTTGCGCTATGCAAAAAGTAGACGAATAGGGCTATTTGTAAAAATACAAGTTTTCTTTTATGAATCAAAACTCTTCCTTTTTGACGTTGCTAGCCGTTCGCTTATGGCGTTGTTGGTGATCAAATGTCTCTACCAAATGTGAAAGCTTCAATTCGCAAACCCTAGAGGTGATTTGTTTTGTTCACTAATTTTTATATAAATTAATAATCAATGATTAAAATAAAATTATCTTACAATGTTAATTGTTAATATTGAGTATTTGTGTATACCTTCATGTATATAGTGTCTTTCTTTTTTTAAATACTTTTTTTTTTACTAAAACCACAAATTTATCGAAATTATTTGAGTTTTTACCAAATCAGATGCTGTCACGCCCCAAAATCTTATCGTATTTTATCAGAGTTTGACCATTGGGCGTGAAGAGAGAAATAGCAAGAGACGCATACACAACAGAAAGAATAAGCAAGGGACATCAGAAGAAAGAGATAAGGGACGATGAGAATCCATCTTATAACAATATTCGGCCTCAGCCGATAACATTCGGTCTCACACCGATAATATACATCATACGCAGCGGAAATAATTCATCAGGATCTCACGTTCACAGAATACTCAGAATAATTACAAAACGTGATTTAAATAAAACATTGTTTGAAAATTTTTGTGCGACAACATCTTAAAAACATAAGTTCAAAGACAGCACCGCCTCTCTCCATCTAGGGTTCAACATGCTCATCAGCTCCTGTAGTGTGAGTACAGATTAATGGGGTGAGTGCGTTGAATACACTCGTGGGGATAAAGTCTGTCTCTTGTGACACTTATAGATATAGAATACCGTAAATATAACTTACTGCCACGTTGTCACAGCACATAAAATGCATAGCAGATATTAGAAATAGCAAGGGACGCATAGGTGCGGGAATTCCCCGTCTTACCCTGTAAAACGGTCTCATATACCGCTAGCGCATTTCAAGGACCGCCAGACCTTTTCAGAGTATTAGAAGGGGGGGAGACAATTCTTTTACGGTCCGTAGGACCCTTCGAACATGCAATGTGAACCGAAGTCCTTTCACAGTGATAATATGGCACAACAAATATATTCACAGCATATAGTGTTCCTCAATCATGCTTATAATAGGGAAAACAGTAAACAGATAAATGGATAGAAATTACCCCCACCTTGTTCGGTGGTTACCACGTGAGTAGCTAGAACAGTACGTCTGATAACCCAACACCTCAAAGCTTAGTCCAACAAGTAGCCTACACAGTTACGGTGTTTCTTAGATCTTAAATATAGTATAAATAAAGCTGTAAAGGGTTCCGGCGGAAAAACATTCGTTAACGATGCGACGGCTCGAACGATCTAAAGATTGGAATCCAAGAAACGAGAGGGTCAAATCTTTCCAAGTAGCTGAGAAGATAGGAAATGAAATAAGGTTCGTAACGCAAAAATAATGAGCTCAATCGGAGTTAAAACGAGCTCAAACGGAGAATTTTAGGTTTAGGGGTAAAACGGTAATTTTGGTCAAAGGGTTGACTTTGACCGGGCCCACGGACCCTGATCAACGACGTCTCGTCATCGACGACTCGATACGGATGAACGACGGAAAGAAAACGAGGTTCGGATCGAAAACACGGCGTCGGGTGCACGTCGGCACCCGACGGGGGCGCATGGGCGCGCGCGGGCGCGCGCGGCACCCGGCGATCTCGGCAGCTGCTGAGTTTTCTCGGCAGCTCGGGTTCCCGGCTCGGCAGGTGGTCGAGAAAACTCGACCACGGGTAACCCCTCTCGGCGGGTGGCCGAGAATTCTCGGCGGGTCTCCTACCCGGCGCGCGTGCGTCGCGCCCAGGCCACCCGACGCCGGCCTGCTCGAACAGCCTCCTTCCCGGCACCACCCGGCGCGGTGGCGCCTCCCTCTGCCGCCGTCGCCAAAGTCGCCGGAAACCTTGCACCGCCGGCTACCACCTCCGGCCATCCATCTCCGGAAACCGGCGGTGAACAGTAGCAGCAGCATCCAAACACACTCACACACACACCAAAAACACACACTAAAACACCTCTAAAAACTATTCCGGCCGGAAACTTTCCGGCGCCGGTCACCACCCCAAAACCAATCCAACCTCTTCTTCAACACCCCGACTTGCCCCAGCAAAAGAAAAGAACCAAAACCACCAAGAAACGAGAGAGAAACGGGAGAGAGAAAAAGGGTCACAAACTAGGGTTGGTTTGGAGACGGTTTTTCGCCGTTTCCCGGAGAACGAGACATCGGATTTGAATTTCGGAAGATGTTCTAGATTCGTCTCGTCGAGACGAACGTCGTGTGCGAAAATCGGCCGAAACCGACAACATTGGATTTTCCGGCCACCGGCCGGTGGCAGCGCGTCGGAGGCAGAAAAGAGAGGAGAGAGAGAGAGGAGGGAGGAGAGAGAACTTACGTGTTTTCGTCGTGTTCGGCTCGCTCGGGAAAACCGTGAAAATGAATCGAGAGAGCTCCTATTTATAGATTTTCCGAAAACACTATTCATCGAAATATTCTTTAGAATATTCCTTTACTGTTCATTTGCTGACTTTTCCCTCGTTACTATTCATGTAAATATCTCGTATATTCCACTATTCGTATACATCGTATTCTTCGTTTGCACTGTTTTCTTCATTACTTGAGCTACGTAACTCCGATTGAGCTCTAGTTAGTGTCTATCTTCTCGTTTTTCTGTTATGCATCTAATGGTATAAAAATCATCTAGGTTCCACGTCTATAAAACTTATCGATCTCTAACATGCATTAAACGCTTATCTGAAACACACGAAATTACTTAAACAGTCAAAACATACGCACATAATTATTAAATTATAGGTTTAAATATTTAATTAATCAATTATGCTCGTTTTGATCCGGGGGCGCTACAGATGCATTGTTATTCTTTAATCCTTATTGATGCAAATTTAATTAGAGTTTGAACATGGGAATTTGATTATAAATTTGTTAATTAGTTTTTTTTTTCTTTCTAAAATTTAATTTATTAAGTCTTGATCATTGATGATTAAGGTACCACTCCTTCGAATTGCATCCAAAGTCTAGTTCTAATTAAAAAACACACACACACAAATATTATTACATCCATTTTATAATAAGTATCGTTTTGGAGTCTAAATTTTGTTTTAAATTAAGTGTCATTTTAAACTTATACAATTTTATTTTCAAATTATCCCTATTAATATTTCTTAGTTAAAATTTAGGAATTTAATATGATACCTTTTATGGAATTAATTTGATTTTCTTTCCAATATTGAATCACAAATTTCTTTATTAGTTAAAGATATATTTATCCAATTTTTCACAAATGTTAATTTTATATTATATTTTACATATTTTCCTTGTTTATGCAATAGATGTTAATTTCTAATTTTAAAAATAGAAGTAAATGCGTGCAGATTATGTGAAAGATTTATGAATTATTTATATTATAATAATAAAAAGAATTACTACACGTTATAGTTCAGGTAAGTATAATCATTGCAGTATACCTTTTTAATTTATACTTCAGGTATATAAAATATACTTTGTAGAGTTACCAGAATTATAAAGAAAAAGTTGTAATGATTATACTTACCTGAATTATTATATATAATATTGTTTTTATTATGTCAACCATATTTGAGTATATTGTAATGATTATACTTACCTGAATTATAACATATAATATTTATTTTTATTAATTATGTCAACAATATTAGGGTATATTGTAAGGATTATACTTACCAAGTTATAATATGTAGTATTTATTTTATTCTGACATTACCATTTATTGCATAAACATGAAAATAAACAATAATCTTATTATGTCACAATAAGGTAATTCTTTTTTATTGTTTAGAATTATGATCCTTCACTTTCTAACGTCTATAAATAGGTAGGGACTATGCAATAGCTTCTCAACTTTCTTTTGTTTCTTGTCAACTATAAATTTGCATTCTAATTTGCAACAATCTTATTTTCTTTGAGATGTCTTTTTCATTTCATATTTTAATAGATTTCTCTCATCTTAGTCCAATTTTCCTACTAGCTATTTATACAAAGAGTTGCATTTGGCATAAAAATAGTGTTGATGGAGAGTTCGTTGTATTATTATAAAAATCTTATTTCGGTTTAGATTTAAATTAAGTCAAATGCATAATACAAATTATGGTTTTTAAAATTGTTATGAGATGGAGAAAATCTGTTAATAAATATGAAATTTCTCAATTTCACCTCATTAACCTTTAACAAACAGGTTTTCCCCATCTCATTCTATTCTGGAAATCATGAGTTGCCTTATGTTAATTGACAACCAGAGCTATTCATCGGTTTATGAATATTACTCTCACAATCATGATTTGTCATATAACATCTAACAATTTTAAATTTTTTAAATATAATATAATAATATATTATTTTTGTGAGGTGTACTTGAAAATGACTCAAAATAACACACGGGAAAGTCTAGGCAAGAGTTGGACTATTTCTCCGTAAGACAAAATTGCCCCGTTTTCAATGTTTTACGATCTATGGCAAACATCCCTAAGATACAACGACATACTAACTTAAGGATCGTAGAATAACAATCCAAAAGTTTTTCGGCGAATGAAAACGATTTTTGTAATTTTCTAAGACAAGAAGATGAGAGAACTACAATTGTTAGAATGCTATGAATGTAAATTGTAGTGGAGTGAATGAAATGATCAAAATGTGAGGTCTATTTGTAGAAGTTGAAGATGTGTGGAGTCTTTTCATAAGAGACACCTTTTAATTTGAAAATATATCTTTTCATAATTAGACGAATTTTGGTTTGAATTGAAATCTTTCCATAACTAGACACAATTTGGTATAAAATAGTATGCCTGACAATGTTTCGGATTAAATGCATCTATTTAATTTGTGTTGCATCAATTCAATCCAAACCAATTTCCAACAATTGCGATAATTTGTTGTTGCAAAATATCTTATCATAAATATTAATTTTCTTTTGCGTGTGTCTCTCTATATATATACATCAATGTACTTATGCAAATTAAGGCAAAATTATTTTGCTGTCGCACGTTGTTTGTAGTCGTTGATTTTCGGATCTTTCTTTTTCAAACTTTAATTGTCTAATATGGAGTGTTTAGGACATTTTACGGCAATAATGGATAAAAGTGACAATTATTGTCTCCAACCTTATTTTCTCGAAATTAAAAAATTGCAACACTGATTATTATTTTTAATAATACTTTCAGTTGACCATGAAGGGCATGCATGGGTATAGATTAGAGTGGTTTCTGGGTCCAAATTAGATTAATTAGAATGGGACCAGAATTAAAGCATGCGTGTGAAATATAGGACGGCTAAGTTTGGATTATATATGCTAAGTAACATGGCATCTATAGTACCTTTATTGGAATTATCCCTTTCTTCTTCTTTCATTTTCTTCTCATCATAAAGTCACTACCTGAAAATGATATTGTGCTTCGATGCTCAACCCCCTATATGTATACAGATTTAGATGGTGGAATCAACCTCGATTTTATAACTGTGTTTGATTTCGTATTATAAAGGGTTAATTGTTGGTGCACCAAATTTTACATTATTTGTAATTTTAATTAAGTTTTTTTAATATTAACAAATATAACATGAGGTTTTATATTTTTTGTAATTTTAACTAACGAGCAGTGTTTTATATGATTGTGCTGATGCTGAATATAAAGTTGTCATGAAGAAACTATTATTAGAAATGTTGGAGTTGAAAAAAATCGAGATCGTCAAAACTGAAGAATACCTTGAGCGCAACCATATTCGAAAACTGTCTGTTGGTTAAAATTACAAAAAAAAAAAAAAGTTATATTTGATAATATTTAAAATCTTGATTAAATTTACAAACAAATTAAGTAAAGTTCGTGATTATTCGGACTATTAACCCTATTTTTTACAATAAATAACCACATATATGCAATTTTAAAAATACCTTTATATGTGTCGGTAAAATGTGCTATAAAATTATTTTAGTTTTTTTAGTAAAACATGGATAATTTTATGCACTCCATATTGCATTTATTTCCTATTTCAACTATTAAATAATATTGACAATTATTTTAGATATTTCATATTTCAACTATTTAAACATGTATGTAATATGTATATATATGTATCATGTTTGGATATTTTGAATGTATTATTATGCATGCAAATTATTGCTATTAGTTAGTATTAAATTTAAGTACATATGTTGGGATATATATTAGAGAGTGTGTATTAAAACAATATACACTATTGGTGCTACAATATAAAAACAAACACAATTATATATATATATATACATATATATATATATATTAACCATTTAATCGTATTTATAAATTATTAATCGTATATATTATTAAACGTATGCACCTACATTGTATATATAATTTATTAGATTTGTGGGTTCAATCTATCAAAATTTTGCGTACTATTCTATATCAATATAATAATAATAATAATAATAATAATAATAATAATAATAATAATAATAATAATAATAATAATAATAAATGTAATAATATTTATATATTTTACATAAATATTAAAATTTTATTTAATAATATTTGATAATCATTTCGTGTATATATATATATATATATATATTTATTTATCTTATAAAATTGGATATAATTTTATTTAATAAAATTAATTAAAATATATCAATATATCAATATGGGAAAAATGAATCACTGATTAAATATGTAATGTGATTATATAACCATTATGATATATATATATATATATATATATATATATATATATATATGTGTGTGTGTGTGTGTGTGTATTTCATACTTTTGCTCTAAAGGTCAAACATGTCTTTCAAAATGGAACAAATTTTGAATATTGACTCAATTGAAATACTCATATTATTTTGGACGTGGAAGAATAATGAGAAGACTTGCCACTATAATTTAAACATGAAAATCTAATTTTGTCATGCATTTGTATTTATCAACTGTATCATATAAACAAAATAATAAAATTATGTAATAAATGACATTTGTCATGTATGAAAATTACTCAATCAAATGTAAAAATGCATAATAGTCAATGTCAAATACCGTCACACAAGTCTAGAAGATCATAAGCAATGAATCACAAATTAAACTAAATAAATTGCATTTGTGCAAAATGTCACAAATTGTTTTAATCTATTCCTAGCAACCCAAATTGCATTAGCAATGTCATCACGAAATTGAGACTGCACATTTATTTCTTGTTGGTTTGCTTGATGTCGATTGGAGAATAAATGTTCATCATTGATGTTATGCTCAGACGTGCACTCAAATATGTCATCATCAAGTCCTGATTTTCAAATAAAGTTTTGAACAACACAACATGCAATTACAATCTTCACTTGCGTAGGAATAGAGTATGATGGCATGCCCCACTTAAGCATTGGAAATCGACTTTTCAACAATCCAAAGCATCGCTCGATGACATTTCTCAAACGAGAGTGACGATGGCTAAATAATTCATTCGGTGTACGAACTTGTTGTCCACTACGAATAAACTCTTTCATGGGGTACTGTGTTCCTCTATAGGGAGCTAGGAATGGTCCATAGTTTGTAAATCTAGCATCAACTAAATAATAATTACCTATTAAATGAGCCAAAATTTTAAAAATTAATGGACAAATGGTTAAATAAAATAATATTACAAGATAATATTTGTCTAAATCCGTATATTTCATTATTATAGTAAATATAAGTACCTGTGGGGGGCCAAGGAAAATTTGGATCGTTTTGAATGGCATTTCTAAGAACATTTGCATCGCTTGCACTTCCCTCCCATCCCACATACACATATGTGAACATCATATTGAAATCACATATAGCAAGCACATTCTGTGATATTGTTGCCTTACGAGAGCAAAAAACATTCTGTCGTGATACTGAAACCCATGTCGGGACTAATGTTCCATCTATTGCACCAATTGTGCCTTTTTATAAATACATAAAATTATTTTTATAATTTTGTTTACTAATGAATAATCAATGTATAGTTAAAAATCTATGAATTAAGATAGGTGATTGTTACCTCAAAATAAAGAAAAAAATCAGTGTTGTTGATTATTTTGGAAGAAATGTCGTTGAAGTTGGGTGAAACCAAATATACAGGTGCTAGTCTGATTAGTGCATCCAGAACCTTGTGAAAATGTCGAGAGATAACCTCTAACGAATGTTGGAATCGCTCCATGGTATCACGTTGGCGGGTGTGCATTGCCACTGTACGTATAAACATAATGATTTCTTCTACAACAGATACCCGAGCATGTATCCCTTGTGAGAGCAAACCCCAACCCATCAACTCATCCACAAGCACGTAAAAACATGGCCTAGTCATTCGTACATTATCATAGAAACGTTCATCAATTCCCATTAGAATCTCTCCAACTCAATCTCTTGATTTGTTTCTTGGTACTTTACATTTTGAGATTCTCTATGATATATTTAATGCAGTAAAAACCACTTGTGTGTCCTCATCAGAGCTTTGACTCGATGTGTCACTGTTGGACTTCTCGGTCGAGCAATGCGACATAATTCTATCAAATAAGAATTAAATCATAATTAAATTAACAAAGACTAAATACAAAACACATATAACAAAATTACGACATAAAAAAGTGTTGCTACGACATAAGCACTATGAAAACACATATAAGTTTGACAAAACACATCTAATAATATATAACCGATGTAATATTCAAAATCCATCAAAACATGAATACAATAAGCATACGAGCAAACGTAAACCAACGATCAAATGTAGAAATAAAACTAGTGTCAACTGGAAATGTCATAAACATGAAATACATAAAAGTGTGCATGCAAATAAACTAAGCATACTAATCAAGCTCCAAGAAACCTAATCCACTCACGACGATGATCATTATTCATTCTTAAAAACATGTGGCGAGTGGAAGAGCTTCTAAAACACTCTAAAGCCATAACCCGATTAGTAATTGAGATATCATCCATCGTATTCACAATCTCAGCGCAAGTGTCGTATGACTCAGTAGTGTCGGATTTTTTTGCCCGCTTGTCTTTAAAATACCCATCAATAGTTTGCATGACCCGACTGATGTCCGCATCTCGTTTGATCGCACTTTTGGAATGTTTCTTTCCAAATGACTTGCTTGAACCGGGTTAATCGGGGGATATGAAGTCGGGAGTGAAATTGAAGGTCGATTGGTTGCCCGATGGGATACCAAGTGGAGAAGGGCCAACACGTCGTGGTGGTTGTGGCAAACAAGCCTTGGGTTCATCTTCATCAGAGCTTAACTCTTGTCTAGAGGAGCGAGCGTAATCACCGGTAGCTATCTTCTTGTCAAAATCTCAATGCACAAATCAAAGTGTGGAAGACCATGATTGAGGATTGATTTATTCTCTTTATGTTCCTAAAATTATAAGTAATTATTTTCATCAAATTATGCATGCATATAACAAAATATTATTTTTGATAAGAAAATACCAAAATTATAATTTTTTATTACCGCATAGATGGACTTCATTTGGTCTACTGAACTGATCACTGTTTCTCTATCAGGATCTCATCCCAACCCCAAGCCTCATTTGTACTTGAGATTATACAACAATCTCCAAGCTATCTTGATATTCTTCCATTTTGTAGCACATTGATCGACACTATAAAATTATCGACCAATAACTAGAGCATTGAGTCTGTCACAAATTTGACCAAACATTGGCCTACTAAAAGATGTTATAAGCAAGTGGCTGTTGAAGTACTTTTGGTGACATAGGACAATAAATTGAGCTTTATTTTCCCTCACCCAAGTTATTTTGTCAGCACGGACATCCTTATAATTCTCTCATTGCATCTAAGGGGTAACAAAATATCCCAAATTTAGATTGACAAAACCAAACTAGATTATTTGTTAGGTTATATTATGTGAATTATTTTACTGCATATTCCATTTTTGTTTTATTCATGTAAATTGTGGGAGGATAAACGAATAAAATATTTAAAAACCAAAGTAGTCATATTTGTGTGTATTCAGACAATAATTTTTTGTTAGGTAATCTCTTGAATTGGAAAAAGTTAAACAATCAGACTATGAATTAATCTAATTGTTAGGTAATATTACTGCCACAATCTAATTAATCGAACTAATTGTTTGGTATTATTTGTTAATTACAACTATAATGTAATTCATTAATTTAATTGATTGTGTATTATATCCAAAATATTAATTAATTCAATAAACTTAAGGCATAGGTTGAGGGGATAATGATTATTATCGTGTATAACTTCTTTGGTGTATAAATTCTTCCGTGTTGTGTCTTTCAGTTTATGTTCCCTTGATTGTTACTTTTAATATATATAAATTGTTTTTTATCTTTAAAAAAATGGATATTTTTCAATTTTAGTTTATAATTTTACCAAAGAAGTAGATATGGAGTTAATTTTAATTTTAATACCATAACTTATTATTATACTACCACTGCACAACAACAACAAAATAGAGAAACAATAAGCACCAATTTCTTTATAATAAACAAAAAGAGAACAACCCATTTAAGAGGGGAACAAAAAATAAACTAAACTAAAAACATTCCCACTACTAAATAACAAAAAAACTATTGGGATATTTCAGTAGTTATATTGATGAGACAAAAACAGTTTGCTTAGGGTGTCAGTACCTAGTTTCTATACTGATTACGTGATCTTCATCTCCTTTATTAATAGGAGATCATGTAATGGTTTTCCAAATTATAAGGAAAATCAACCTTAGAAGATACATGAAGATATCCTCTAAGAGCAATAAGCTGAAGAATGCAACATGGAAGAGCAGCAAGCAACAAGCTGATGAAAGCAGCAGGCTGGACGAAACAACAAGCAACAAATTGAAGGAAGCATCAGGAAGGAAGCAACTTGCAAGTATAGCAGAAAGATAAAGTGCTACTCTCATCCATGCAGCACGAAGAAAAACATGCAACATAAAGAAAAAAAAGCTAACTGACAACAAGTAGCCGTTTCATGAACTTCAGTTATGGACTTATACCGATTTGACAAGTCAGCAAGAATGTCAGAGAGGTCCAGAAGCCAATGTTGGGCGCATTAAATGCACATGTCAGAAGCAACTCAGATGCATTTAATACGGCCACAGAGAAGATCTTTGGAGACCAAAACTTGAATTCAAAATGAAAAAGTATCTTCCTTCAACGGATGCTTTCCTACAACAGATATATTCTCAAGATGTATAAATAGAAGGTGTGAGTGGCTGGAAACGTTGCTGAGCAGAGCCGAGTGGAAAATCACATATCCTCCAAAGCTTTTTAAGCTTACCTTTGTTCAGTCACTCAACCTTCAAGAAGTAGTCAACCATAGCATTAGAGCTTTCAAAGATTAAGGCTATTTCGAGTTCGCACCAGTTGAAGAAACCTTTACTTTTAACCATTGTGTTGTGTGCGCTAGGTTGTTTTATTTCGATGTACTTAGTTAAGAGGATTGTATCATTGCTAAATTTGTAGTCTAGTGTAGGCTACTTGCCATTTGTGGGATTGTGTACCCTTTGTGGGTTGTGGCCTAGGAATCTTGGATTCTAGTAGGCATAACTTGTGTTAGGAAGAAGTTTGTAAAGTGAGGCTTGTAAATCGAACTGACTTAACGAAGTTCCTTCTTGTGAAAGAATAGAGTGGACGTAGAAGGGTTACACCACATTCGAACCACTATAATCCATAAGTGTTTATTGCTTTGATATATTTGTTGCATTGCATTTATTTTGTTATATTTATCTTGTTATTGCATATCATAAGCATATTGCATAAATGTTTATTTGAAAAGAGCATACTTAGAAAAGGAAACTGGTTTTCCAAAAGAAACTCTATCAAGTTTATTTCGCTGCATACTGAGATTGTTGGGTTAGAAACATGAATTAGCATACTGCCAGGTTTCTGATAAAGTCAGGTTACTGCATTCTCTGTTGAATCAACAACCCGTGTCTCTGATAGTTTTAAAAGTTTGAAAATCGATAGAGGTTCATTCACCCTCGTCTGAACCTTTGACCACTTGGGACTAACAAGTGGTATCAGAACGAGTTGGGTTAAAAGCCAACTTGACTGGCTACCTACCCAGATCCACCCATTTCTACATTGGGAAAACCTTTTCACTTTCTAGACCAAACTCATTTCTTTAGCATAAGCATAAACATCTTTCAGATCTCTGTTTACTTGATATATATACCTTTGAGCTTAAAGAAATTCACAGTAAGCTGTTCTAGAATAGGAAGCCAACGCAAGTTCAGGAAACCACTCCAGAAAGAAACCTCAAACATGAGAAAGAGGTTATCAGAATAAATCAACCAAAACATCAATCGGAGGAAAAGAATGCATAAAGTTAGGGGGAATAATGTCTCTCACTATATCTGAAGCACTGCAGAAGTCCCCACTGATTCAGACAGTATGTATACTCAGAATTGAAGTAAAATAGTAAGTTGTATCAAGGTCTCAAGTAGACACACTCTCAAGAAGAGAACGAGTGGTAATTCTAAAGGAACAACATATATGATGGTCAGGTTGATGAAGCAACTGAAGAGGTTGCCGAAGTGATTAAAGCTATGATTTTTATAGTAGTCGAAGTCATTAAGGAAGCAACAGGAGAACAAGTTACTGCTGCTCTTAATAAAGAAGGTATTGTGCCTCAAACAGGTTACTGAAGTAACTAAAGCTATGCCTTTTATAATAGTCTACGTTACTAAGGAAGCAACAAGTAATTTTGAACCACCGAATGAGATCGAGCATTAAGGATATTTCTGAGTCGTGTCACTCTAAAAGATGCAAAGCTTATCAGAAGAATGTGAGGAATATATACAGCAAGACAACACAAAGTTCAATCCTATGAGTAAAAGGATATAAGTTCCTTAAGTAAGGGGGAACTTATTCCATTTCTTCTATTTTTATTTCCCTCATATACTTGTGCCTTATATATATATATTCTCTCATATACTTGTGCCTTATATATATAGCATACTGAAATAGGATACTGCATCCTCTTAATGTGAGAACAATACTTCCTAACTGTATTCAGTTTCAGGTCACAATAAAAGTTCACAGGTTATTTTGACAAGATCTACAAGGACACTGCAAGAATGGACAGACTATTGATCTTAAAAAGGATACTTGGAGATTGAAGAAAGATCAAGTGAGCAGAAGATCAGGAAGCTGCGTGCAAGATATGGGACTAACAAGTGCTGCTGATAAAGAGAGAAGATCAGGAAGCTGCGTGCAAGAATGGAACCAACAAAGAACCCTCTCAGCATCCACAACAAAACATGTATTTTACAGTAAAGGTCAAATCACCTCGATCCAAGAGAATTAGCCATGAGAATAATATCTCCATAGGCGGCGGACCATCAAATCACCATGAAATAGCGTATCCACCTTTTCAGAAGATGGATAGGCGGTTAGTTTGGCCCTACCCCCAAAGATCAACTTTTTACAAAAAGGCCCCTCCACCTTTTTCAAATTAACCGTTAGATCATGCACTTTGACTTCCAACTGTTTAATCAAAGAAACCACTCACATTCGCCTATTTATACCCGAGCATCCTTCACTTCTCTTCAAATGCTCTTCATTAAGAATGAGCAGCCATAACTCCCCATGATAAACACAGTCACATCTACATACATGACGATGAAGATTTCGGAAAGTGAAAGAGATGATGATGAAGATGGAGAAGAAGACAAAGATGATGAGAAATCTCTGATGACCAAGAAGAGAATGAGGCTTTCAAGGGATGATGAAAAAGTGGTCATCATGAGTGTTGAAATTTATCCCGTCAACCCCGCGGCTCTCATACGAGGGAAGGATACCCTCTTTGAAATGGATGATATCAGAAAAGTGTTCGAGAAGCTGGAGATCCCTCGTAAAACCCTCTTCAAGATGATTGAATATAAAGAAGATGAGAGAAAGATAAACAAGGGGCGTGGATATACCCTCGTTTATCTGACACAGGTCCGACTTTCTCAAAACTGAGAAGATATGAGACTGAATCCCATGAGGAAGTCTTCCACATAAAGGACCTATCTTTGGACAGAGATGACACATACTGTCTTTCATGGAGCCAAAACCAAAAAACAGTGGTGAGTCTTAAATGATGTCAGCAACAGACTGGCCATCCGTCCAAAGATACTGTGTCAAGCAGCTTCGAGCTGGTACCTGGGCATGGAGATGAATCCTCACCAGCACTATAGCTGTGGTGAATGTGAAGCCAGAATAGCAGTTAAGGATCCAAGATGAACGTGCCTTGGACGACGAAACTGCACAGGTATCTGATCTATCCACCGATCAGGTCCCTGATCTCTTGTCACTTTTTTCTCGAGGTCTTATTCCCTTGGGTAGGAATAAGAAGGAGGAACCTCAATAAGAGACATGTTGCTGCTATGAACATCAACTATCAGAGAAGAGAAACCTGAGTTGCCTACCCTAGCGTTGTAACTCCACTCCTGCGCAGCAAGCCTGGACTTGATGATAAAAAGGAGGAAGAGTTTCAAGTCAAGAATCACTGCTGAAACCCTAAATAAGGGGGAACAATGGAAGAAACTTTGGCAATCAGGAAGCACCTACCATCCAAGGACGCATCAAGCTGATCATTCAAGATGTAGCAAGCTGATTGAAAGATGTAATGCACAAATCAGAGATGGTAGAGAGAGAGAAAGAACTCTCTGGTGGAAAAGTATGGAATCAGCAAACTGTCTGAAACTGAAGAATGAAGCTAAGTCTGATGGAGTTGTCACAGCTTACTTACATTTACAATTGTTCTAGGATGAACTTATACTTGTACTATCATTCAGTTTCAATAAAAAGCATTCGTTATTTAAATGACTCTTATTTTTATGTTTTGTCATCATCAATCTAAAAGGGGAAATTGTTGGGATATTTTAGTAGTTATATTGATGAGACAAAAATAGTTTGCTTAGGGTGTCAGTACCTAGTTCCCATACTGATTACGTGATCTTTAGCTCCCTTATTAATAAGAGATCATGTAATGATTTTCAAAGTTGTAAGGAAAACCAACCTTAGAAGATATATGAAGATATCCTCTAAGAGTAGCAAGCTGAAGGAAGCAACAAGCTGGAGGAAACAGCAAGCAGCAAGCTGGAGGAAACAGCAAGCAGCAAGCTGAAGGAAGCAGCTTTGCAAGTATAGCAGAAAGATAAAGTGCTACTCTCATCCATGCAGCATGAAGAAGAACATGCAACACAAAGAAAAACAAAGCTAACTGACAACAAGTAGTCGTTCCATGAACTTCAGCTATTGACTTATACCGATTTGACAAGTCAGTAAGAATGTCAGAGAGGTCCAAAAGCCAATGTTGGGCGCATTAAATGCACATGTTAGAAGCAACTCAGATGCATTTAATGCGGCCACATAGAAGATCTTTGGAGACCAAAGCTTGAATTCAAAATGGAAAAGTATCTTCCTTCAACGGATACTTTCCTACAACGGATATATTCTCAAGATCTATAAATAGAAGATGTGAGTGGCTGGAAACGTTGCTGAGCAGAGCCGAGTGGAAAATCACATATCCTCCAAAGCTTTTTAAGCTTATCTTTGTTCAACCACTCAACCTTCAAAAAGCAGTTAACCATAACATTAGAGCTTTCAAAGATTAAGGCTGTTTCGAGTTCGCACCAGTTGAAGAAACCTTTACTTTTAATCATTATGTTGTGTGCGCTAGGTTGTTTTATTTCGGTGTACTTAGTTGAGAGGATTGTATCATTACTAAGTTTGTAGTCTAGTGTAGGCTACTTGCCCTTTGTGGGATTATGTACCCTTTGTGGGTTGTGACCTAGGAATCTTGGATTCTAGTAGGCATAACTTGTGTTAGGAAGAAGTTTGTAAAGCGAGGCTTGTAAATCGAACTGACTTAACGAAGTTCCTCCTTGTGAAGGAGTAGAGTGGACGTAGAAGGGTTACACCACCTTTGAACCACTATAATCCATAAGTGTTTATTGCTTTGATATATTTGCTGCATTGCATTTACTTTGTTATATCTATCTTGTTGTTTCATATCATAAGCATACTGCATAAAAGTTTATTTGAAAAGAGCATACTTAGAAAATGAAACTGGTTTTCCAAAAGAAATTCTATCATGTTTATTCCGCTGCATATTGAGATTGTTGGGTCAAAAACCTGAATCAGCATACTGCCAGGTTTCTGATGAAGTCAAGTTACTGCATTCTCTGTTGAATCAGCAACCTGTGTCTCTGATAGTTTTAAAAGTTTGAAAATCGATAGAGGTTCATTCACCCCTTCTGAACTTCTGACCACTTGGGACCAACAAAAACACATAGAATGCATAGTAATAAATATTTTTAAATAATATAACACCAAATTTCCTAATCATACATACACAAACTTAGACCAACAAATGAAAAATATGAAGGGAAACATCATATAGTTAGCAGCTCTTTCGAACAAAGATGTTCGTTGCTCCCAACCGACTCTTGGCTTGTCTCCAGCTCCGGTGATTGATTTTTTTGATCAATAACATCCAACTCCTTATTCCAACCAACACCTTCTTCCGATCTTCGTGTATGTATTGTGCACTGTGTGTGCAATGTATGAGGGTTCACCATATGAGGGAACCCAATATATGCAAACAATCTATTAAACAAAATACATAGATTAGCTGGAGCTAAAATAAAAAATATAACAGAGGAATGGTAGATACGTTACATCAAGAATAACTATACAAAACTTATCAACCCTTAAACAGTGAAATTGAGTGATGTAAAGGGAGTCCAAGATGGTTCAATGGAAAAATGTAACGCCCAGGAAAAAACTATGCATAAATTGACGATTAAATAATTCAACCTTAATTATGTGATTTAATTTATGTGCGTTTCAGATTAATCGAGAAGTATATGTTTTAATTTATCGAATATGCGATTTAATTTTATTGAAAACGAAATTTATTATAAGAGCTTACATTTATGTTTAGCAAGAGTTTAAATTATTTGAAAATGGAATATGCATGATATGAGAGTGATCGCGATCGAAAGATGAAGAAAAAGAAAAGAAAATCAGGCCAATCGGAGGCCCGAGGCCCAAGTTAGGCCCAATTGATGAAAAATGGATAATGGATAATATACACCTAAGTTGAAAAATTTCACACACTTTGCAAGTTTTACCCAAGGTAAAATGATATTCTCTCCTCCTTCTCACTTCCCTAACTTTTCCGGCAGCCGGCCGAAGTGCCGCCGCCGCCGGCGACACCACCGTCGTCGGAATTTTCATCGAAACGAAACGTATCAAAATCTATGCCTATTTGAAGCTCTCGCTGAGCCCGTTCCAATTCTGGGCTCGGAATCGTTGTCCGCCGTCGCCTTCGCCGGAGAAAATTCTGCTTCCTCTCTCTAGAAACCCTTTTCCTTCTTTTTAGTCCCTCAACTCTTGTTTCATGCGTTTTAGTCCTCGGACTTCTGGAAATTCGATTTCCACCCTCGAAACTTTCCAAGTCTTCGTTTTTCACCCCCAAGACTTTTGTATATTGCATTCGACCCCCAGACTTCCAGAAATCCCACTTTGACCCCAGAACTTCTCTGTAATTACAGTTTCACCCCGGGTCAAAGTCAACTCCTACCAGAAATTACGAAAATGCCCCCGGACCCTAAAATGCTCCGTTTAAACTCGTTTCTTATCCGATTTGACTCGTTCTTTCGCCTATAGATCCGTAATCAAACCTTCTTCGATATGCGATCAAGATATAAGCCTTTCCAATCGCTTTCTTTCCAACATCGTTTCCTTCGAGAGAGTTTCCTTAATTAATATATGTAATGATTATAAAACGAAACTAATAGGTCACGTTTGCATGTGTAGGCTATCGTGGCTAGGAGCATACGTGTTTATCTTTAAAGCTTGCATCGCTCATAGTTGAACGCCACCTAGAAAGGTGGGGGTAACTTCTGAACTTAACGACTTTAATGCTTTCGTATTTGCTATGCTTTACTTATGCTGATAATGCGCTGCTATGTTAAATAAGATTGTTATATCTCTGATCGCATGCTATGAATTGCTTGAACTTACGTGCCTTGGGATTATGTGTTGTGATATTAACTGCTCATGCATTGAATGATATATGATATACGAGGACAGAAGTCCACGTTCATCACGGAGGGACTCATGGTCCGTAAAAAACTTCACGGAGGGATTGGTGTTCCGTAAAAGGCACCCCCGGTCTTAAAACCGGTTGCGGGGTAAGACGGGCAATACCCGCACCTAAGGGAGAAATATGTGCAATGCATTTATTATGTGCTGTGTTTACCTGCTGTGCTAATAACTGTACCTGTAATTCGTATGCTTATATAACCCTGGTAACAGAAATTACTTCCACGAGTGTATTCAAACGCACTCACCCCTATCTGTACTCACCCTACAGGAAATAATGAAAGATAAAACTTGCAGCGAGAGAGGTGCCGTATCCAGTGTTCCTCTTTCAGTTATTTTGGAAACCTATGTCCGTCTATGCTTCATGACTTCTTATATTTTGTAAAAGCCGTTGTATTTATTTAGAAGGATCCTGTTTTCTTCCGCTGATGGTTTAAAAATGCTATCTTCCGGCAATGTGCCGATGTTTTGAAAAACATGTAAAGGATTTGTATGGTTTTGTCAGTATTTCTTTGAATCGGTGTCACAGGTCTCAATGTTTTGAAACGGTTGTCGTTTTTAAATGCTTTATCGGATGTTTGTTGGTTTTATTCTCAAAAAAAAATTTATGTCTCTTTCCCTTTCTTCTCCCTGCACGCCCATGAGCAACTCTGATATTTAAAATAAAATTAAGTATGAAAACAGGGCGTGACAAAAAATATCACACTTTTCAGGCCTATACACAACTGAAAAAGAATCACAACCTTGTGAATCGAATCTTTGCAAAGGTGGTCAGAAAAAACACAAAGATATTCATACATTGAATACATTACAACCACCCATATAAGAGACCATTATATTGAGAAAATAGTGATATCACAATTGAATAAGAAAAACATGATGTAAAGAAATAAATACAATGAAATAACAATCAAATATGTGGCAACCACCATTACTATGTATGAAGAGAAAATTGATGGAGATGATCAGAGATAAGAAGACGGGTACATTATGAGGTAGAGTAGCCTGTAAAATGAAATGAGTGAAATAAAATGAGATGAGAGAGATGAGGAAGAGAGAAATATGTGTAGTGTATAAAATAAATTATTTGAGACCTTAGCCACAATAAGAAAAAGTTGCGTACTGGAAAATGATGTACTTTTTATTAATTAAAATGATACATAAAAGTGGTTTTCTTGAGAATGATGATACATCTTTGAGTAACACTTCCGTGCAACTGGTGCACAGAGTTGCACGGAAGACCTTTATGTTATAAATGTAGTACATTTATGTACAAATATTTATACCTTTTAAAATGAACATGCATAAAGGTGTTACATTTATAACATAAAGGTACTACATTTATAACATAAAGATGCAGATTGCACGGTGCAACTGGTGCACAGAAGTTTTTACCTACATCTTTTCATCACATGATTGTTTTTACTGTAATAGATAATGAAGTGAGCATCCTTTGTTGACTTTGTTTCTTCTAATAAATGCATAATATAATAAATGAAAAAAGAAAACGAACATATGTCCTTTGTTGAAAAAATGGGACGGTGTATTTTATTAATTCAAATGTGGTAGGTGGAAATGTATTGTGAGAGATAATATGTTTTAGGTGATAAATAGGTTACAAAATATGTTTTTGTAGATATAGATGGTAATAATAGGGTATGATTGTATTGGAATTTTGTAATTCAAATTGAAGTCTCAAAACAAATATACTTCGGGAATTTTGAAATCCTAAATCCTGACTATTGAAATCTTTTCCAAACATACCCTTAGAAATCTCAAGAATATTTTAATAGTATAAGTTTGTTGTTTTGTGGAAAAATAGAGTAGAATTGGAGAGTGAAAGAATGTGGTTGGGATCAGTATAAGATTCGAAGAGAAAGCAAAAGGAGAAATGGAAAAAGCCAAAATAAGAGTAAATAGTTGAGTGAGTGAGAGTTGTATTCCAATTTGCATGTTATCCAGTTGCTCTGCTTTGCCCAATTTGTTGTTTATTTTGTAGTATTTATCATTTTCTGGAGTGGAACGTGCTCTTACCTACCATTTCAACCTATCCATTCATTTGGTGGGTTTGTTTTTACTTTTTTTTTTCTTATAACTTCTACCCCAACTACTTTTTAGTCTAATTATCTCACAAATCTTAACATTTAACCTATTATAATTCATTCTTGAATCATTAAGATTTTATGAAGATTCTTAAAACTTTTAGTTTTTCTTTTTTAATTAATTCAATTTTATGATTTGATTATAATTATAATTTGATTTCTGACAATAATTGCTGACATAAATGTCCATAATGCTCATGTGGTAGTCCATATTGAGGATTCTGATTTTAAAGATGGAAATTGATTTATGGAGGAAAGTGTCAAATATACCACCAAACATATAAGGAATTATCCTTTTATACCATTGAATATAGTATTTTGTTCTTTTCTACCACAAAATATAAGGATATGTCCCAAAATACCACTTTTTTGATCGGTCAAATATGAATAGTGTCAAGATGAGACATGTGCATGAGTTTTGTAAGTCTGCTTTATCAGAATGATGAGATAGAAGCATGCAATGCATGCAGTGCAGTGTTACACGAGAATTAATTTTATCAGTGAGTCAAAAAAGTGCATGGAAAGTTTTTATGATAAATGCATGCAGTGCAGTGTTACACGAGAATTAATTTTATCAGTGAGTCAGAAAAGTGCATGCAAAATTTTTATGAGAAAAGATTAATTTTAATACAGTAATATCATACCATTCTCCATATAAGCATCGAAATTTAGCAAAAAACTTGACATTGTATATGAACTATGAAAATAAATTCTCTCAATTCAAAATTTTCGTCAATGGTTTGGTGAGTATAAAAATTTTCATGGATTGTGCTTGAAGAATAATAGTCTCTAATTTTGAAAGGTATGTACATGATTTATTTTTAAGTATCTGTTATTTGTAATTATTTATGTTCGTTTAACAATAGTTCTTAAAATATATCATTTATTTGTTGTTTTGTGTTATATAAATTTGAACCAATGTTACACGAGAATTTTTACCTTACAATAAAATAATTTGTTGTCCTGAAAAAATAATTAGAGTACATGAAAATTACTTAATTTGTACCTTACAGTAAAATATTATATTCGCACTGTACAGAAACATTTCCTGTAATCATAATTTATATGTAATTTTATACTTATACGAACATTTCATAATTTGAAGGTTTCACAAACATTGTCATATTTACACATGTACACGAATATTGTCATAATTTGAATGGTACACGAACATTTTCAAAAATTAGAATGTTGTAGGAAAATTATGATAATTTGAATGTTACACGAAGATTTTATAAAATCTAAATGCTACACGAACATTATCAACATTTGAATGTTACACGAACATTATCAATATTTGAAGGTTAAACGAAAATTTGGAAAATATTCGTGTAACATTCAAATTCTCATAAATTGAAAGTTACACGATTATTTCAATAATTTTAAAAAGTTGGCGTAAGGCTAATATAACATCTCACTTTAATAATTATTTTTTAAAAATTTTGAATTCAATTATATTATAAATAATTTGAAGTACAAAAAGTTTAACATAATTTTCGTATAATGTCATAGTAGGCTCAATTACTTAATAATAATAATAATAATAATAATAATAATAATAGGTGATTAATACTTCGTGTATTTCAACACTTCACCGTTTGTTTATAAATTATTATTTATTAGTAATTTTGAATAATTATTATCCATTATAGTAGGCATGAATTTTTTATTTGTGTAGTTTTTGTTATGTTTCAAATTCTATAATTATTAATAATTATAGTTTCATTTTAATTATTAATAAGTAGTAATTATTAAATGTTAGTGATCAATGATTTCGCGTTTCATTTGTTACAGTTGATGAGGTTTTGATTATTAATTATACATTTTTAATTATTAGTAATTATTATTTCTGTAATCATGAATAATTAGTTTATGTTATCCATGATAATTAGTTATTTACATTAATTAGTTTTGTTGCAGTTTTTGCATGTCATCCATCCGACAATATTATATGTAATATTTATTGATTTATTTTGTTTAGAAAATCGAAAATTATTATAACATAATTGAATATATATATATATATATATGTTGTTTTGTAATTTTTCAGGAAAGGATGAGTTATGTGTTTGTAATTGT
Source organism: Scutellaria galericulata (assembly GCA_946896805.1). Taxonomy (NCBI): domain Eukaryota; kingdom Viridiplantae; phylum Streptophyta; class Magnoliopsida; order Lamiales; family Lamiaceae; genus Scutellaria; species Scutellaria galericulata. The sequence continues at coordinate 3,834,596 of OX335787.1, read as the reverse complement.
TGGTCCCAAGTGGTGTCCGAGGTTCAGAGGGGGGTGAATGAACCTTGGTCGATTTTTAAAAGAAATTAAAACAAACTGTTCTGCAAGTTACTTGAACTTGCAGCACTAGTCAGTTACTGCTTACAACACTAGGATGCAATGCTGCATGCTGTAACTTAGTTTTATACGCAACGGAAAAAAGATTTTAAGACACAAGGCTGGGCTGGTTTTCTCAAATATGATCCTTTTCAAAACGTTTTATGCTTTATGACAGAGATAGATATATACGGTAAAGCACATATAAGAAAGCAATAAAACACTTATGGTTTATAGTGGTTCGAAGGTGGTGTAACCCTTCTACGTCCACTCTACTGCTACCTCGAGCAGGAACTTTGTTAAACAAGATTGATTTACAGGACACTCCTAACAATCTATCAACTTACAAAGCCAAACACCTACTAGAGTCAAGCGTACACACAACAACTGCAAACTCTAAAGGCAAACCCACACAGGGTTTCAAACTCCCACACAGGGAAGCTGCCTATATCCTAGACAATTTATACAAACAACAAGGATCTCTCCTATCAACTGTTCGACACCTAAAACAACCTAAGCACACAACAACAAGGTTAAAAGTATATAAGTGTACTTGATCAAAGATATGGCTTGCATTTAATGCGTCTTGACTTTTCTTTCTGGAGCATTTAATGCAGTGGTTGCAGCTCGTAGCTTTCTGCGGCGCGTCAGTCCACGTGGTATCTTGGCATTGGCTCCGTGTCTGCAACTTTGATCTTCTCTGGAACGGCTCTATTTATTCTTGCATGGATCTTTGTTCCTCGTACTGCATTTACCCTTCCTCAGATTGTAGGATACTTATTCTATTTGTCTTTGGCACTGTTGACCATTTGAGTAGTAAGCTTCGCACTGTATCCTAGGTCTGCTTGCAGCTGTTTGTCCTTTACAGTGCTGCTATAACTTCAACCTTCTTGCAGTATCTTTGCACAGTACTGCTGTATCTTTTCTTGCAGTATTCCTGTAACTTTTTCTTGCAGCGATGCTGCATGCCGTTTTTACTTTCTTTGCTGCAATGCTGTAACTGCTTTCTTGTAGTGTTGCTGTATCTACTTTCTTGCAGCAGCTTCATTCTGAAATCTTCGATGCAGTATTGTATACATGTGTACCTCCATCTTTCAGCTTCCAAAACAAGACTCAATCCTAGTCTATGTTTTCACTTAAACATTGTGAAAAATGGGGTACTCAAACTTCCTATTACATTCTTGGTTTGTCTCATCAAAATCTAAACACTAAAATCCCAATAGTAATGATATGGTTTGGAGGTTATTGGGAAGGCATAGAGTATAAAAATGGTTCCCAATAGGTACTTCAGTTTCAACGAGTCACATATCATGATCTATTTGAGTCAATTTATGGACTTGTGCATGCCGACATGAATTCTTGGGGATATGTGATTCAATCACTGGTGGAGGCTAATGGAATGGTGAAAAAGACCAAAATAAAAAATGATTGGGATTTGAAACGTATATTGTCCACGATTGATGAATTTCTCGTTGTTTTTATGTCACGTCCCGTTTTCATAATTAAAAATATCAGAGTTTTCTTTTGGGTGTGCAGGAAGAAAAGGGAAAAGAGACGTACACTTTACATATACAATTCCTCGGCGTCTAACCGAAATAAAACATTTAAACATAACAGCGAAACATCATACAGGATCAATAACATAAAAGAAGTACAGTTTAACTTTATAAACGTGAAATATTAAAAATATAGTTTCGACATCAAGTTTTAGAAAGCTAAAAAGAGGAAACTTGATATAGCATCACCCGTTCTATATATCTTGATTCTCTTCATCTCCTGTAGTGTGAATACATATAGGGGTGAGTGCGTTTGAATACACTCGTGGGAGTAATTTCATATATCAAAGTTCATTAAGCAATTAAGTCGTTCTAACATTTACAAACACAATAATTAGAACACAGCACATATAATGCATAGCACATAACTTAAGAGCACACAACTCTAAATAGATGCGGGAGCAGCCCGTCTTATCCTATAAATGATTTTTAATACCAACATGTTGGTGTTTTTCACGGGCCACCAGTCCGTTGGTGCTTTTTACGGGCCACCAATCCATCAATAACGTGATCATGGACTTTCGTCCTTATTTATCATATTCATAACATATGCATGTACATAGTAATCACAGCATATAATCAAAGCACGTAGAGTTCAACAATTCATATATCAATTATGGAAAACAATAAACATATAGAGATTAGAAGTTACTCCCACTTTGTTCAGTGGTAACCCTCGTGAACTCAGAATCTTAAGCCTAAGATCTTTCCTTAACGTGAGAGCCTACACATGTAAATGAGGGTTTCTTAGATTAAGTTTACGTTAAATATGTATACTTTAACAAAACTCTCTCAAAGAAGAAGAAAAAGCATTGAAAGAAAATAATTGAAATGAAGGTTCGAAACTCGATCATAAGAATGAAGAAATGAGCATGGAAGGTCAAACATCCAATCATAGGGTGTAAAGAAAAAGATGAGAGTTTTAACGGAGAAAGAACGAGTTAAAACAGATGAGAAATGAGCTTAAACGAAGGGTTTAAAGATGTAGGGGTGTTTTCGTAAATATCAGAAAGGGATTGACTTTGACCAAAACCCCACCCTGTCGCCACACACACAACCCGATACCCGACTGATGACTTCCCGTCGTCGGCGACACGACGACACACATGAAACAAACCCGATGTGCAAAACACACGTACAGACAGCACCCGACACACACACAACGTGCTCGTCATCTACCCGGTGTGCATACAGTGCGCCACGTCACTCACTCACTCGGCGCGCGTGCCTACACAGCATGATGTCCCCCTCCACGCGCGCGGCCAAGACAGCCTCACTCCCGGTGCGCATGCATGCGCAACCCAGCACTCCTTGTGTGCCTACCCAACCCAAACCAGCAACACACCGACTACTATCTACATAGACCCGGCCGATGACTGGAGGTCACCGACCACCCCCAGCACCAGCGCCACCTCTCCTCCGGAGCAACCCGACACGGCACTGCCCCTCACAGTGGTGTCACCTCACGCTCAACACACACACACCCCCGCTGACACAGCCATGGTCGACGACTCCTCACGCTGGCCACCACCACCAACCCAGCACCGCCGATGCGACTCCGTGCACCGACCACCACCAATAGCGAGCACGGCAGCGCACAGTACCGTCCCTAAAACACACACACATCTCGTCACGCATAGCAGCGGTGATGGGGCAACTCACCGGCGCAATGGTCGTGCCGGCCGACACTACACCAGGCGACAGAAAGGGCGAGAGATAGAGAGAGAGAGCAGGCTGAGAGAGAGAGAGAGAACAAAAGAAAGAGAAAGGAAGAGAGGAGAGAGAAGAGGGTTTGTCGGAGTTTGATCGGCCATTTCTCGGTGAACGAGCCGTTAAAATGCAAAATCGAGCCCAGATCTAGAACGGGCTCGTCGAAAGCTATAAAAGGTGTGAAAATCGGCCGAAGCCAAGAAAAATGATTTCGGCGTCAACAACGGTGCGGTGACCGTCGGCCGAAAAAACAAAGGAGAGAGAAAAGTGAGAAAAATATCTTACGTTTTTTACTTTTCATTTGAATTATTACTTTTTACGATTCGTTTCGTATTATATATACACATTTTCAAAATATCTTCGCTTTTACAAAATATCTTACTTTTCACTTTTTGATAAAAAATTATCCTTTTCAATTCTTCGTATTCTTCGTGTTTTCGGCCACGAACCCTTAATGAGTCATACTTTAACCTTTTAACTTGCAGTTTTTTTTTCGACTACGATACCTTTATTAAATATAACCTATGTTTTTCGATTAAAATATACACTAGATAAATTAATCATGCATTATTTCATTTTTCTTAAACGCACATAATTAAATCAAACAATTAAGGGTTTAATTATTTAATTAGCCAATTATGCATTGTTTTTGTCCTAGGCGTTACATTTTGTTTCCCTAAAAAGGTTTGATATTGGAGCATTTAAACGTCTGTTGGTACCTACAATGTAGAACTGGATACAAGAAGGTTTGTCATCTAGAGTATATAATGTTGGATCCTCGTATGAAGAAGAAACGAATCCTGTTGTTGACAATCGTGGACATTGTTTGGCAAACTCAACTATTCCCCTTGGACTACAAGATGATGTTTCATTTTATACACAATAGGATTACTTAATGAGGGTCATTTGAGGCAGTTTAGGGCTTCCTCAAATGACCAATGGGAATATTGGCCTTCTTCAAGTGGTCGTACGAACTTGGTAATTGATTTGGATAGGTATTGTATCGATTTGAATAGGTCTCCAATTGTGTACGCACATGAAGTGTATAGAGAACCTGAACTAATCCCTGAACTAGTCATGGAAGAACCAGATCCAGAATCAGTAGAACCAATTGGTGGATTAGAACAAGGAGGCGATGATCGAAGTGGTAATTTTGTATAATATTTTATATATAATGCTTTTAGTTTGATACTTATGATGCAATAATTTTACAACATTCGTATACCTTGTATTTCTTGTAGATAATGTAGAAGATGACTTACAGTTAGACGAAGAGGTTGAGGAAGCGTTGGACGTGACCAACGAATGGCCTTCGATGAATTTATGACCTACATTTCGAGACCCGAGTGGTTTATCCCAAATATTCCACTATTGGATCAACCCACTATCTCAGAATTAGTCACAAATGACCAGAGTTTGCCTAGTCTGTATAAAGGAGCCACTTTTGGGAGTAAAACCGAGTTGAAGAACGCAGTTGGGTTTTACCATTTGGAAAACCAAGTTGAATATCATGTGGATCAATCTGACAAACATAAGTGGTACGTGAAATGCAACCAAAAAAATTACCCATTCATACTTAATGCATCTGAGAAATATGGCATTTGGAAGATCTCGAAGATCATTATCCCTCATGAATGTTCATTTGAGTTGAATAATAGTGCCCCTCGTCGACTTCCAACTGTTTTGATCGTTGAGTACTATGCTGAAACAGTTTGAAAAGATAACTCATTGCTTCTCCCTAGGGGCATCATGCAAGAAATGAATGAGCGACATGGTTTACAACTCAGTTATAGGGTTACATTGAGGGTTAAACATCATGCAATAAGGGTTGCGGCTTGAGGAGTACAATACTGATTCGGATACTGATCTTGATCCCAACTTGTCCACTGATCATGCTATGAGGGCAGATAGTAGAAATCATGGTATGATGAACTCTCACCGAAGAAGTGGGTAAGCTCATCTCTGATCATTGAGGGAATCTGCAACTCTAAACGTTGACTCTCTTGGAAGACCGCATCATGTACTAAAACTAGAATCTGACTCTGAATATACATAAACTGGTCTCCTACGTAAGTCTGCATCTCCCGATGACGTGTGTCTATAAGACGGCTCAAGCGCGTGTATAAATCCTCATCCGCCTCAACATGTGATCCGTTCGGAGATGATGACATAAACGGATCATGTCTTCATCGGATCGACCTAGCTATAATAGGATCCTCCTGAATAGGAATGTCATAGTGCATTGTGTCTACACCTCTAGCCTCCGTCCAACCAGGACGCTCCATCGAATGAGTGGACGGACCCACAACATCAACGTCAGTCCTTTAGGCCCGTGATGGAGCAGCGGGGATGGCAAGTCTACGACCACGATGTTGCAGTGCTGGCTACACTCCTAAGTGCAGCGGGTCATCAATGTTGAGCCAATGGTGCTGATATGTCTCCTCTGGAGTGGGCTCCAGATACTCAGAACAACGATCAACCTGGATGCACATAAATAAAAGAAAACATAACGACATTAATTACAATTGTAATGAGTTGTAATGTATAAGACACTTTCGTAAAACCAATATACCTAACCCAAGAGTGTATCGGTCATATCATTTTCACTTCTCATAGTCGACCACTTCAAACAACGGAGCATGTTGAAATCAATGTACACTCGGTAACTAACAAATGAGCTAGTTACAGGAATCACCTCGAAACTCCAGAACTGTACATGTTACACTCCATGTAAGTACCTAATCGTAATAACAAGTCCAGATCATTACATTATATATAGCTTATAAATGAAAAAAAAACAACTAACTAGTAGAGCAGCTGAGAATCCATAAAAGTGATATGTGAAGACCCTATTCCCCCTTTGGGGTGCAATAGTCATTGAAAGTAGGGGTGTGTACGGTCCAGTTCAATTCGGAGATTTGAAAATCTCCGGAATCGAACCAAATTTTGGAGAATTGCAAAAATAATTCTCCAGAATCGAACCAAAATAAAAATTCTCCAAAACCAAACCAAACCAAATTTCGGTTCGGTTCTAATGGTTCAGATCAATTCGGGATGGAGATTCGGATATTCAGAGATTTAAAAAAAATTAAAAACAAAGAGAAAAAAAATAAAAGAGAATTTTATTAGATGAAATGCACCCAATTAGAAAATAAAATACTAAAAACAAAATTTTCACATATTCAAAGTTCAATTAACAACTAAAAATCAAACAATTTACTTCAAAAGTTATAAAGTTTCATAATTTAAAATAAGTTTAAGATCAAACAAAATGACTTCTTAGTATTAGAAATTCAACATATTCTTCTAGTGCATAGCAATCAACAATCTAAAACGGGTCTTGGAAACACCGACTCTTGAATTTCAGGATCCTCCTTAATATCTGATAAAGAAAAAAAATTAGAAAATCAACATAAAAAATTAAATAAAAGAAAAATGAAATATGTTAAGAAAGTATAACACAAACATATATATATATATATATATATATATCTGTTTCAAGTCTAGTCATGTCTTCTATTAATTCTTCAACTTGAATTGGTGTGTTAGAGGCCCTCAACCAATCTTGGACGTAGATAAGAACCTCCGCTATAATAGGAGTTAGAAAACTCCTAAAACAGTCCAAAGTCCAACCACCAGTGCTAAATGCTGATTCAGAAGCTATTGTTGAGGACTGAATTGCTAAAACATATCTAGCAATATTGTTCAAAATTGGATATCGTACTGAATTTCTTTTCCACCAATCCAATATATCAAACTTATTCATGTATATTTTTCACACAACTCCTCAAAATACCTTTCCAATTCCCCTTTAGCAACCAATTTTTCTTGATTCTCTTGTTCTAAGAAAAATTCATCAATATCTTCATCTACCTCCATTATATTGTCAGTCTCAAAACATTGATTATCACCCATCGAATCAAGTACATCTATTTTCTGTTCATTGACACCCCCATATTCCTCAATCAATGCTCCCAAAGAACTTTTTACCCTATCCATCAAAGCATCTGCATCCCCTTTCACTGTAGTACTGTTTGCATTTAACCCTTAGATATTGTGTTTTGCATCGAGGGTCTAACACCACAACAATAAAAATCATCAATTTCATCTTGTTAATAGTACCCCAGTACTTATCGAATTTTGCTCTCATTTTTTTCCCATCTCCACCAAATAAGAATCATCACTATTTTGAAAACCCTCCAATTCCTTTAAAATTGGAATTATCTCAGGGAAGTACATATTGGAAGTGGAATACAAAGCACCAGACAACTTGTAAGTCACATCATATAACTTTTGTAGAAATTTCATAAAGTATGTAACATAATTCCAATCTTTCTCACTTTTTTAGAAATTTCGTAAAGTATGTAACATAATTCCAATCTTTCTCCGTAGGGAGATCATTCCTAAATTCAGTTGCATATTTCAAATCAACATCTTCCAACTTATCAAAAGATTTTTGAAAGATCAAAAAAATTTCCAACATCAAGTAGGTTGAATTCCATCTAGTTGGACAATCTAATTGCAAATGTGCCTTAGAAGTAATGTTCATGTCAACACAACATTTTTTGAACATATCCAACCTTTGTGGGCTACTCCTCACATAACGAACAATATCTAAGTTTTTTTCACAGAATCATGAGCAATTTCAAGGCCATCCCTAAAAATTAATTACAAAATATGTGCAAAACATCTCATATGAAAGGTCTCCCCACCTAAAACAAATGCATCTTTCTTTAACAACCTCTTGTTTAACTGTTGAACTGTTGTGTCACTAGATGATGCATTATCAACAGTGATGCACCTGACTTTCTTTAATCCCCACTCATCCATGCAAAAATCAACAACATTTCCAATATTTACCCCTTTGTGACTCTTAATGACACAAAAATTCAGAATTCTTTTGTTTAAGTTCCAATTTGAATCAATAAAATGAGCTGTCAAACATAGGTACTCACAATCTGGATGCTAGTCCAATTATCAGTTGTAAGAGACACCCTATGAATTTAGAGTAGGGCTTTCATCGTTTTCTTTTCTTTGACGAGCAAAGGATAACAATCTCTGGCAATTGTATATCTAGATGGAATGACAAACATTGGAATAGCTGCATCGATAAAGTCTTTAAACCCTCCACCCTCAACAAATCTAAAAGGGAATTCATCTTTTATTATCATCCCAACCAAAGTTTCTCGTATTCTTTTCTGATCAAATTTCCAACAACTTAATTTCCCTTCCCCAAAATTAGATGTATTTTGAAAGCTCAAATTTTTTTGAGTACTATCTTTACTTTTATGTGCATCAACTAATTCTTTTTGAATGGGACATTTTTTGCAAGTTACCCTCAAATGCTTCCATAATGCCGAAGTGCCTAGCTCGCTCTTACACTGATAAGTTTTATCACACCATACACATTTAGTTGTTCCTATTTTGTTTCCATTAGAATCTTTAATTTTCTCAAAGTGATTCCATACATCTGATCTAGTCTTTTTTTAAGCTGGTGAAGTAACAGTGACATTACCATCAAATGAGGTCGAAATTTCATCAAGTGGAATTGAACTTGAGCCAGTTTGGATAGGAGCAGGAGTACGACCACTTGAAGGTGATGGACCAACTAATTTCCTCTTATTTGTCACTACAAAATTATTCAAATTACAATATAAGTAAAGAGAAAAATGAATATTAAAAAAAATTAACTAATTAGTTACTGCTCACTACTTTGTGAAAGACTAGATGAGCTTTTAAAAGCATCAAACTTTGAGTTTGAAGTCATGATCTTAATCTCCTTTTTCTAGGCGAAGATAAATCTTCATGAATACCAATGAAATAGAAAAAATAAATGAGAACCTCGCAAATCTACTGTTCAAGATCAATAATACTAAGCTAATTTAGATATAAAGTATGTTGGTGTAATTGTTGAATCTTTATATGTATAGTAGTCAAGGGTATACAATATATGTATTAAAAAAAATTGACCCCAATTTATACAAAACGAAATATAATACTGAAGTTTTCAAAACAAAATTTGTAATTCAGTTATATAAATCAATTAGAAACAACCAAAAATCTATTTATTTTAAATTATTGATTCATAAAAAATATTGATATGTTTATCCTTCTAAACGTGTTAATTTGTTTGTTCTTTTATTGGAATAAATTATTCTCGATATTATTTATTACATCCGTCAGTAAAGTGTCAAACTATAATAATAAATACATGAAAAATAAATAATGATATTGTAATATTATATAAAATATTCGTGTATTATACTTTAAAATAATATATAAAAAATGTGTTCATTGAATTCACTATAAATAGACATTATTGAAACTCAGTTTATATAAATCAATTGAAAACAAAATTTGAAACACAGTTTATAGAAATCAATTGAAATCTATCCAAATTGTTTTTTTTTTTTCAAATCTAGAAATCAATTGAAAACAACCAAGCAAAGAATCAAAAATATTACCTACCCAGATTCTACTACTATCAATTATAGATTATCGTTTTTAAATCTAGAAATCAATTGGAAAAAATCAAGAAAAAGTTCATGTACTTGTCTAAAACTCTTCCAAGAGATCGAACACTATTTTACGTGATGATGGTGAGCAAGTACGATAGGATGATGGTTGTGCACGGTGACTACACTATTCTGCTGTCTTTTAGATGACCAAGAAATGAGATAAAAACCGAGGAAGACACAGTACCCGGAAGTAGACCTGCGAGTATCAGGGCACCCGGCCCAGTCAGCATCTAAATAGACTGTGAGTTTGTCTGGAGGATCTGGCTGAAGTAGTAACCCATAGTCAGCTGTGCCCTTTAAATACCGAAGAATCCTTTTGACTGCTTGATAGTGTGCGGTCCGTGGCGCATGCATAAATAAGCACACTTGTTGAACAGCATATGTTATTTCTGGTCTGGTGAAAGTCAGATACTGCAGGGCTCCAACAATGCTCCGATAATGGGTGGGGTCGGTCAGTAAGTCGCCATCCATGAGTGACAGTTTGGACTTGCAATCAATAGGAGTAGAAGAAGAGTTTGCATCCTGCATGTTACATTTTTCTAACAACTATCGCAAATATTTTCCTTGTGACAGAAAGAGGCCATTAGCATCACGTTTCACAGGGATGCCCAGAAAATATGTCAAAGTGCCCAAGTCTGATATGGCAAATTCATTCTTTAACATAGTAATAAGAGACTGTAATAAAGTTGTAGAGGATGCAGTAAGGATAATATCATCCACATATAATAAGAGAAAAGCATTGTGATGAGCGTGTCGGTAGATGAAGACTGAAGAGTCAGACTTGCTATTAACAAACCCCTTGGTGCAAATGTAGGTCATAAAACGCAGGTACCAGGCCCGAGGGGCTTGCTTGAGCCCGTATAACGCTTTATGTAATTTGCAAACATAATCAGGGTGACGAGAATCGACAAAACCTGGAGGCTGACGGAGATAGACCTGTTCAGTTAAAGTGCCATGTAGGAAGGCATTTTTGACATCCAGCTGATGGATAGACCACTGTTGGGACAATGCAAGTGTAAGAATAATGCGGATAGTTGTAGGCCGAACCACAGGGCTGTAAGTATGTCCACAATCAATGCCTGGTCTCTGGTTGAACCCTTGAGAAACAAGACGAGCTTTACAACGGTCCAAACTTCCATCAGGTTTCTGCTTTGTTTTGAACACCCATTTGGACCCCACAACATTAACACCGGAAGGGCGAGACACTAATGACCAAGTATTATTCCGTGCTAGGGCAGAAATCTCGGAGTCCATAGCAGCTTTCCATAATGGATCTTGCAACGCAGCTCGCACAGTCTTGGGTTCCTGCGGAAGATGGTTAGTAATAGCATGTAAATTAAAAGTGTTTTGGGTTTACGTATACCCGTTTTCCCACGCGTAATCATGGGATGACCAGGAGGAGAAGACGGACAGAAGTGGACACAGGAGAAGACTCGGCAGACGACTCGACAGAAGCTGACATAGGAGAAGTCTCGGAAGACAACACAGGACCGAGGGAAGTAGCCTGTATGGGGGCTTGTGGAGAAGAGGACGTGGCAGAATGTTGAAGCGAGGTGGGAGGAGCATCGTGTAAGGCATTGGCGGTATTGGACATGGGAGCCGATTGAGGTAAAGAATGGAGTGTTGGACTTATAGTAGGCAAAGTGAGAGGAGTGGGACGGAACAATTTAGGAGAATCAGTGGCCTTGGGTGCATGCATGGTGTTGGTGGAAAATGGGAACATGTGTTCATCAAAAGTGACATGGCGGGAGACAATAACCTTTTTGGATGTGAGATCATAACACCGATAACCCTTCTGATTTGATGGATAACCGATGAAGACACATAAAGAGGAGCGGGGAGATAATTTATGTGGAGTTTGAGAGTGGATATTCGGGTAGCAGGCACAACCGAAAACCCGGAGATGTGTATATGTGGGTGGTTTAGACGTGAGATACTCATGGGGAGTTTTATGTTTGAGTAGTGGTGTGGGTAGAATGTTCAAAATGTGAACAGCTGTGTGTAGAGCCTCTACCCAAAAGGAAAGAAGAGTGCTAGATTGAAAGAGTAGGGTTCGAATGATGTTAGCAAGGGTTCGGTTAAGACGTTGGGCTTTACCATTTTGTTGAGATGTATATGGGCAAGATGTTCGAAAATGAATGCCATTGGTTCGACAAGTATTCTGAAAGGTTAAGTTTATGCATTCAGTTCCATTGTCACACTGAAGTTGTTGTATTGTGCCATTATATTGGGTTTTAATATAAACAAGAAACGCAGTGAAATGAGCATGCACTTTAGATTTATTTTTCATAGGAAAAACCCAACAATAATGTGTGAAATCATCCAAGAATGACAAGAAATAACGAAAACCAGAATTTGACAGTACTGGGGAGAACCACACATCAGAATGTACCAATTGAAATGGACTAGTAGTAGTAGACAGAGATGGTGAAAACGGCAGGCGTACATGTTTGCCTAACTGATAGGCATGACAAATACATGAAGCCTGGGACTCAATACCAGAACAATTGATAAGTTTCTGTTTAGATAAAAACGACACAATAGTAGAACTAGTATGCCCTAAACGACGATGCCACAAGGAACGAGGGACATAGGCGGCTAGGGCAGTGACCGAAGACGATGCAGGGGTAGACACTGGATATGTGTAGAGACCGGATGTGCTACAGGAGTTGAAAAGAGGAGCTTTCGTGCGTAGATCCTTGATACAAAAGCCAGAGGGAGAAAACTCAATTAGTCACTGATTATCAGTAACAAACTTGCGAACAGACAAAAGATTGTGAGTTAAGTGAGGAGAGTAGAGGACATTTTTAAGGGGAAAATCACGCGAGGGAGAGCGAAGAACAGTAGAACCAGAACACTTAATAGGGAATACATTACCATTACCAATACATATTCCAACAGAATCAATAACTGAACGAGAAGTTTGGAGATTACCATTATCATTGGTCATATGCGCAGAAGCTCCAGAGTCGAATATCCACGCCGAGGTGGGCTGCTCATTTGCTGGAAAAGCCGAAAAAGCCTGCTGAGATGGCTCGTCATTTTTCAACACTGAGGGGCAAAGACGAAGCGTGTGGCCAAAACCTCCACACCGATAGCACGTAACAGGATGCTGGTAATGCTGAGGAGAAATAACAGTGGTGGAGGGAGCTGGACCCAGAATACCGGCGCCTGACCTAGGACGAAATGGGGTAGAAGCCCCACGGCCAAAGCCACGACGGCCTCCACGGTAGCCTCCACGGGACTGCCTGGAATTACCCGAGCCACGGCCAGAGGTATTATTGGAGGGCTGGGCAACTAATGCCTAATCAGAGGGTGGCGAAATAGGCTCTTTTTGCGCCTTAAGTTTGGCCTCTTCAAGTAAGAGCATGGACTTCATTTGATTGAATGTAGGAGAAGATTGTTGAGTCGAGAAGATCGAAAATAGACAATTTTCGAATAATAAATTCAAACTACAAACCATTAATCGAGCATAAACCAAAACAATCAAACTGTAAAAAAATCAAACCTAATAAAATTTTGTGGAAGGGAAAGGGGAGACTATCATTGCTCGACGCCATAATCTTCGTGTAAGAATTCCTTCTCCAAAAAATATTGCGCCGTGTGAAAGGGATTGGATTTACCGTGCTCACTTTTTTTTCACTCCTGGTAATTTTTGGGGAGAAAGAGGCGGGTGAATAGCAAATTATGGCTACACGAGATTTCTATTTAAGGTTAAATATTCAATTTTGTCTTCATGTGATAGGGTCCATGGGGTTGTTGGGCCCATTAATTACGGGCTAACAGTAAAATTTTTTAATCTTCATGTAAAATTAAGAAAATATATTAATTTTCGTGTAACTTTATCTTAATTGTTCGTTTAAGGTTACGTTTTCATTTCTCATTCAATCTTCAATTTTTAATGTTTGTGAAATTTCAAATTTTTTTAGGTTAATTTAAGGTTATTTCTTTAATGTTCGTGAAAATTTAATTTTCTTTTTGGGTTATTTTTTTAATGTTTGTTGATATTTATTTTTTTCCTTTAATGTTAAATTTTTTTCTTCGTTTAATGTTCATGTAACTTTATGTTAATTTTCGTTTAAGGTTACATTTTCATTTCTCGTTTAATATTCAGTTTTTAATGTTCGTGAAATTTCGTTTTTATTTTTTAAGGTTCATTTAAGGTTAATTCTTTAATGTTCGTGAAAATTTAATGTACGTTTATGTTTTATTTTTTAATTTTCGTTGATAATTGTTTTTCCTTTAATGTTGATTTTTTAATTCTCGTTTAATATTAGCTTTTTATTCTTCGTTTAATGTTCATTTAAATGTTCGTGTAACTTTATGTTAATTTTTTTTTAAGGTTACATTTTCATTTCTCGATTAATATTCAATTTTTAATGTTCGTGATATTGCTTTTTTATTTTTTAAGATTCATTTAAGGTTAATTCTTTAATGTTTGTGAAAATTTAATGTTCGTTTTAGGTTTATTTTTTAATGTTCGTTGATTTTTTTTTCCTTTAATGTTGATTTTTTAATTCTCGTTTAATGTAAATATTTTATTTTCTCAATTAATGTTAATATTATACTGTTTGTGATATTACTTTTTAATTTTCATATAAGGTTCATTTTTTTGGTCGTTTAACCCTAGTTTGAATAATGTTCGTGTAAGCCTATTTTGAACAAATTTCGTTTAACCCTACTTTTATATCATTAATGTCAAGTTACCAATGATGTGAAAGGTGGTAAGGGGGGGCAATGAATATGGTGCAAGGTGGCTGATTGTTGGGGCCCATTAAGTGGTATTTAGGGATCATATGACTACAAGAAAAAGGTTTTTAGTATTGGAAATCTTTTGATACAAAGATAAAATATTTGATACAAAAGAGTTTTAGTATCAATTTTTTTTCCGATACACATCCGATACATATACCCCGATTCTAAAGACCTGGTATTAGATAAAGAGTTCTGATACTAAAGGATCATACTCTTTAGTATTAGAAATGTATTTAGTATCGGATAATGGTATCAAAATTTTGTGATACAACATTGTGTCTATAGTATTTGAAACTTTTTCCCATACTAATCATATAGTATCAATACACATTTTTTGATGCTAAATGATTGAACTCTTCAGTATCAGAAATATATATAGTATCAGATAATGGTATCAAATTTTTTTGAGACAACATTGTACTTATAGTATCCAAAACATTCACTGATACTAAACATTTAGTATCAATGCATGTTTTGTGATACAATTATTAATGGTATCATTAGATTTTTCTGATATTACAGGTTTATGGTATCAACCTTAATTTCCAAATACTAAAAGCTACAATAGTATCAACAATATATTTTTTGTACACACATAGAATACGAGATAGTATCAGATATAATTCAAATCTATATGTAGGTGTCCAAAGTATATTACCAACCAAAAAACTATATGTAGGTGTCCAAAGTATATTACCAACCAAAAAACCATAAGTACATTAATTTCATACATAAAAACTAGTATATAAGCGTCATTACAAAATAAAGTGAAATGTTTTTTTAAGAACTTCATGACTTAATCATTCAAAATTCTTCCATCAGAGCATATATAAGCTTTTGTAATCACAAGATTAAGATATGTAATAAGTCCTTGCTTGTTAGCATCGTCCATCTGCATCAAACAAAACACATTAAATTCTACCAATACACAATTGTAATAATTGTATAAAATTAATAAAGTTAACTACAGAAGAATAACATAGAGAGATACCTAAGATGATTCATTCTCCATACTCATACTCATCATCCATGTAAGAAAAACTCATTGAAGTCTCTGTTGAAGAATTTGGAAATGAGATAAATCTCAGATTTGATTCTTTTTTCTCCAATAAAGAAATAAAGAATTTCAAAGAGAATCACCAGCACCAATCGTTAAATGATCAATGGAAATGAAAAGAAAACATAAAATTATAAGAAACACTTTATAGTGTTCATAATATCAAAAAGGTCATCCAATTAACAAGGTGCATGCTATTTGTGGCAGCTCAAACCATCAACCCATTTCAAGTCTTAACACCATAGAATAGTTAGCATACATACCAGACTACCACTAGCTTGGATTTGGAGAACAATATTTGTCAACTTCTGAACTTGGTCCTCGAGAGTTTCTCTTTTCTTTTTTTCACCTTCCATTGCTTCTTCTAATTCCTTTCTCTTTTCCGCTTGGATTGCTACCTCATTTTCCAATTCTACTCATTTTTGTTTCTCCGATGCAATCTCTTCTTCTAAAGCTTCTCTTTTTTGTCTTTCAGCTTCAACCATTAATAACGCTTCAGTGGCTCTTTGTTTTGAAGTTCCAGCAGTTTTATTCTTTACACCAATTCCATAAGTTCTTTTGTATCCACGCTTATCATCTCCAACTATTTGTAGAAAAATCCGTTCTCGCTCACTAGCAACATCACAATCCGGTGGAAGGTTCATTAAATCACCCTCAATTTCAGCCTATAAAACACATATTTCACATCATTACAAAATCAAGTATTCTCAATATAATTATTCAAGATCATAGTAAAAACATAAAATAAAAGAATTATCTACTCATTCGTACAATTAGCTTGGCAGATTGTGGATCAACAGGTTTTGTTGTTGGCTCTCCATAAGCAATAATAAACAACCCCAAATTATCCAACTCCACTCCATCTTTTGTCTATCATAAACAAAATATTCAAGTATAAGTAATTTTTTTAAAGAAATATGATTTGTAATTTGAAGAATAATATGTTC
Organism: Scutellaria galericulata; assembly: GCA_946896805.1. Classification (NCBI taxonomy): domain Eukaryota; kingdom Viridiplantae; phylum Streptophyta; class Magnoliopsida; order Lamiales; family Lamiaceae; genus Scutellaria; species Scutellaria galericulata. The sequence continues at coordinate 3,817,978 of OX335787.1, read as the reverse complement.
TTACCTTCTCTTCTATAAGACGAGCAAAACTCTTGGTGCCCAAGTGGTATGCCATCAGAATACTAATACGATTCTCTGTATTTCTCTCACTACAAGCCTACATTGTCATTTATCCATCAAATGTTGTATTAAATATTATTAATATAAACTATATTAAGCATAATAAGACATTATATACCTGCCCTTCTGGTGATTCCCAGTAATGAACCATCTTCTTCCATTGATCAGGGTCCACCCTAGAATTCGGCTGCTTTAATAGCATTTCTAAGTGTTGCATTTGCCATCTTTGGTATTTTATAGTGTTTTTTCTTAAGTTTTACCCTCCATGATCTTAAACAATGATCTAACTTATCCATTATCCATTCCTTTGGAGAAGTTGGACCTTCAAATGTAAACCTAGTCTTTAAGTAATTAACATGTGAAAAAGTAAATTTGAGTACATTTAATAAAATTTAGTTTTGAAAATAAATTACAAATTAAAAGATAATACCAAAATGATCTTCCAAAGGGCTTCCTCTCTTCGATCATCCAAGAACTTTCTCCAATCTTTTATATCAAGAGGTATCAATTTTAGATCTCTTGCAAGTAAGCCAAGGTAAGACGACAACTTCCTCGCATTTCTACATTTTAGTTGTCCATGAACATTAACCTTCACTACTATCATAGTGTTACCTTGCAAGTTAGCACATTTATTCGGTCCTCTAGCAGCATACTTCTTTTTAACAACCTCATTCTCTACACCATAAACAATAATGCATATTTATACCATTGTTAAAACCAAAAACTTATATTAATTAATGAAAAGAAGGATTATTAGCAACTCTACCAATAGTTGCAGCACTTGTACAACTAGTTGCAGAACTTGTTGTTGCATTCACAGATTCAATAGTAGTGTCAGTTGCAACACTTTTCATGTTTTTAGTTGGTAGCATGTGATCTCCTTTTTTGAACCTCTTAGATGAAATTGATTCATCATTTCTCTTGGATGAATTTGCCTTGTCAATGCTCTTTGATTGAATACTATTCATACTTTTGATCATTGTATCCTACAATCAAAATAGATGTTAATATTGAAAGAAAAATAACATATCTTGAAAGTTTAAAATCATAATCATGCAAAGAAAATAATTGGAAAACAAATAAAATATATGTAAAATCAAAATAACAATCATGCATAACAAATGACATAGAAGGAATCCACCATTATTCAAAGTCATCTTCATCACTTTCGAGATCCTCACTATTTTCCTCATCAGAATCACTAGTGTCGCTTTCAACATCCATGTTGTCATTGTTAGCATTGTCACATGCATAAATTTTATCAACGTCAATGTTAACATTTTCCAAAACATTAGAAGCATGCATTTGAGAATCGAAATAGGTACTTGTCTCGAGAGAAAGATCTTCATTGCACATATCATATGCATCTCTAGATTTTATTCTGGTCACGACACTCCAATCTGTCTCCACAGGATCTGGTGTATAAAAAACTTGGAAAGCTTGAGATGCCAAGATGTATGGTTCGGTTGTCTTCCACAAATGCTTGAAATTAACAAGTGTGAAACCTAATGAATCCTCTTTAACACCTATTGCCATATCCACCCAATCACACTTAAAGAGGACAACTTTTCTCTTTTCGTAATAGTCCAACACAATAATATCTCTAAGAACACCATAGTATATCAGACCCACTTCTAAATCAACAGGTACACCACTATTCTGAGTTGGAGAATGCAATTCAAAATCTTTAGTTCGAAATTTGAATCCATTATAACTAAACTTTTTTATCCTTTTAGCCAAGCTACTTGGACCTTTACTTAGCCAATAAAGATCCTCTTTAATTTGTTGGTCATCCCCTTGACAGAACTCTTCACCCTAATATAGGTAAAAGCATTGTTACTGTAACAAAATAAATAAATACATATAAAACTTAGAAATGAGGAAAGTAAGCTTCTTATTTGAAACTTTTCGCTTACATTAATCTGCCACTATTTCAAAAAAAAATTCTTTATGAAGCTTTTCAAGTTCCACATGCTAAATATGTGGATGTTCAAAGCAAAGCAACCTCTTATGTTCTCTGTATTAGAAATTTCCCAAAAAAAAATAAAAAATAAAAGTAACTTAAAAGGTTTAAATTGATTCAAATGTAATTCACTAAAATTTGATGCATACTCTATATATTTTGCCAACTTGTCACAATTGAATAAGACGTATTCATGTGCTTGAATCCATTGGTGGTGATCCAAATAAATAACTTCTCCACACCCTAAAACACGACCAAACCTTGAGAAAATGGATAATCCTTTGTGAATTTCATCTCCACCACCATCATAGCTCTTATTTGCTCCATCTTCTCTTGACTCAACTCTTTCCAAATATCTTGCACAGAAATTCATGCATTCATCAGCAATGTAAGCTTCAGCGATTGAGCCCTCAGGTCGTGCTTTATTTAGCGTAAAACTTTTCAGTCTTGACAAATACCTAAATAGTTAAAACATAAAAGTTAGATACTTTTAAATGTAATAATTTGTACTAAAATCCAAATAAAATTATAAAATAATTTGAAATCATTAAGTACCTCTCAATCAGATACATCCATTGATATTGAACTGGCCCAACAATCACAGCTTCATATGCCAAATGGATAACCAAATGAACCATGACGTTAAAAAATGCAGGGAGGAAAGTCCTTTCTAAGAGACATATTGTTAATGTAACTCGAGATTCCAATCTCTCAAAATCCTCAAATGTAGCATCTTTAGAACATAACTCCTTAAAAAAATTGCTGAACTCAATCAATAGAACACTTGTTTCTCTAGGTAGTGATTTTCGTATTGCTAAAGGCAACAATTGTTGCATTAGAATGTGACAATCATGACTTTTCAATCCAAATATCTTTCTAGCGCCAACATCCACACAACGTGAAACATTAGAAGCATACTTATCCGGAACCCTCACTGAAGATAACACCTTACAAAAGTTTCTCTTAGCCTTTTCATCTAAAGAGTATGGGGCTGGTGGTATTATGAACTTTTCACCTACCTCTCTAGGATGAAGATGAGGTCTAATATTCATGTCCACAAGGTCAAAACGTGCATTATGAGAATCTTTATATTGAGTGGTATTAGGAGATTTTATTATATTAATAGTGCTAGAATGGGTTGCTCTCCCTTGATTTATGTGACACTAGTTGAATAAGAAACCCCCAAGGGAACTCATATATCAAGTTTCCCCCAATTTTATATTTCATACATAAATTTTTCCTTCATACAATCAAAATCTTCGATTTGGAGATTTGGAGCATCAAATCTAATCATCTACATTGTCGAACATAAAGAAACAGATAAAATTAGTGTTTCTAAAATTGATAAAATTGGTGTCAATTTTATTTGAATTTCTTCATTATTATTACACAATATATGTAATAGATGATATTAATGAAAAAGACATGACATGTCTACAAGAATGAAATATATGATGCAAACACCTTTTGCAATATAGGTATCTGACTCTATTCAACAAGCAACTAGCATGGGGTGAGGCATATCAGTTATTGAATCATTTATGCATGTATGGTTTATTATTTTATATTTATAATTCTCTATTTCAAATGATATTATTTTATCTTATACATTTATAGATGGAAATTGGTATGGTCGAATATGGGTAGACTTTTTGCCATATTTACTTGGCCTCCTCAAAAGTTATACCGTAATCGTAATTTTCCCTATTAGTCAATTTGCTTTTTTACTCGAGCAATGTTCGGATTATACTTAGTTTTAATTTAGTGAGTATTGTTTCTCTGAACTAGGTGTATGTATCTAAATCTGTGTAATTGGATGTGAGTTGTCGGGTCTGGTCCGACCCGAATCCATGTCCAAATTTTATTTATTTATATGGCAATTTTTATTTGATACGAGTATAAGCTTTATGTTAATTGTATAACATTTCTGTACAGTTATCATAATCTTTAAACGAATAACTTACTTTTTTCAGTATAAAAATTCATGTAGTATAACTAAACTTTTACACAAAAACTCATGTGAGACGATCTCACGGATAGTTTCCGTGAGACGGAGCCTCATCACCCACAAATAACATGTGAATTGTAGAATTTGGTGGTGGGTAATTGGGTTGTGGGTTGAGCCGTCTCACGCAATGCATTAAAATTTCGTGAGACAGTCTCACAAGAGACTTACTCAAACTTTTATGTTATAATAATTTAACTTTTATTTTATATTAATATATATATATATATATATAACTTTTATGCACAAATATCTTAACATTTATGTACTTAAAGAATAACATAAAAGTTACATTATTATAACATAAAAATTTAAAAGGTATTATAGGTCTATAATATATTGTAAAAGGTTAAACTAGTAGAAATATAAAGATTATGCGAACAAAACATAATGGTTAAACGAACATAACTAAAAAAATTAAAGGTTAGGTGTTTGGGATTAGGATTTGAGCATGGATTTGGGGCGAATGAAGCGCGCGTGAAAAATATCATCGGATTGGATCGACCCAGTTGCGTGGTTCCCAACTCCTACACTTGATTCACAGGATAATTGCATAATTTAGTAGTACTTAACAATAATATACTCTATGTATATATAAGTACGGTATGTATTGTTTAATATAAAATTATAGATATTATGTAATTATATAATAAGTTATATATATTGAAGCTATATTATTAATTATATAGAATAAAAATATAAAACTATGGTGTAGATGATTATTGTTCTCAACTCTTATTCTCCAACGGACAACCAATACCGCCCAACACCAAGGAGGCTGCCTTATAAGGTTTGGGACAGTGGGCTTAGATATGTTAACTAATTAGGGCCTTTTTATTGGGAGGATATTGTTATTTTTGCTCTTATTAATAAAAATATATATATAAATAGCTCAACTGTGCAACTTTTCTTCCAGAAATTTTCTCATTTTTTCAGAAAGGAGACAACCCCGCTTTGCTTTGTAAATAGCTCAAATGTGTAAGTTTTCCTCTAATTTTTCTCTTTTTTCCGGAAAGGAGACAAACCTGATTTACTGTGTAAGAATATTCTCACTACACTTTTATCAAGAAAGGTTTATTTATCTCTTGTTATTGAGTTATTAATTATTTTTCACTGTTGAGAGATTGTTTTTTAGTATTTTTATCATCATCATAACCTATTTATGGTTGAAATTTGTTGCGAGCATCTCATAAACTCATCAAACTATATAATATGTATACTAATAATGTGTATTGTAATCAAGGATGAAAATATCGCTATCACAAATAACATTGCAGCCTTAATTTTATGAATATATCAATATCGCTTATCGATATCATAAAAAAATTGAAAAATTGATGGAAATGTTATTAAATTATTGAAAATTCAACATGAAATATAGGGATAACTATAACATATTATTATGCATGTATTTCATTCAAAATCACAATAAAATGATATGTTTAAAACAAACATATAGATAATTGACTATATAAATATTGTATGATATAAAACAAAACAAAAAAAGATATGTAAAATGATAGGTCTTTAAAAAAAAAACCGCAATATATATATATATATATATATATATAATTGGGATATTGTGCGATTTATCCGTCATATTGAAAATACATCACCCTTAATATTCAAATTTACAATAAATCCACTGTATATTCACGATACTTCGTCTTTGATTATATCATTAGGTATACAATCAGGTGATTTATAGGGTATTACCATTTCGTAATAGATCAAATACCCCATATTATCATGTTCTTAGCAACTCCGTTACCTGTTTATCCATTTGGTAACACAATGAACATATAAATTGACAACGTCCCTATTCAAATTTCAAGATAACCATTTCTATTCAAACACATCATCAAGATTAATTATTTGTATCAGGTAGCGTGACTTAAAATATCTTGTTTAGAACACAAAAACTTGTGTGGGACAGTCTCACAGATAGTCACCATGAGACAAGTTCTTTTTACCCACAAATCAAATCCATTTTCAAAAAATTGTATGTGAAATTGTGAATTGTAGGTTGTGGGTTGACCTGTCTCACATAAAATGATCCGTGAGACGGTCTCACATAAGATGCACTCTGTTTAAAATTACCGGTAACCCAACATGACCTATTTTACAAGAAACTAATCAAATACCAACTCAATACAAAAAAATACCCAAGGAAAATTTTAATAAAATTATCATAAATTATTTATAAATATATATACATCTAAATAATTATTTAAATATCACATTCTTAGTTGTATTATATATTAGCAGTTTTGGTCATTTTTTAGTTCAGGTTTCTACACAAGTTTAGTGTTGCACGAGGTGTTCAAAAAGGTTTCGAAACATCTTTTGGAAGAATATTCAAAAAATTATGTGTAATTTATTTTCATGTATTATTTGTATATTTTTCCTTATTCAAAATCATATATCCAAACATAGAATAATGCTTTTGATTGAAAATAAAGGTTTGTTGTGATAATATTAAAAATACACTTTCATATAGAAAGACCTTAATATATCTAGGATTTCGTTGTCTTTTTATAATAAATCTTTTCTAGATATTTTTATTAATTACACACCCATTCATTGAAAGAAGAGCACAATCCACACCATTCAATTATGTGATTTCCGACATAAGATCAATGCATTGAAGAAGAAACAAATGGAGGGTTCAAATGATTGAAGAAGAAAGTGATGGAAAAATTCTGAAAAGTTTATACAAATTCAAAAGAGAAAGAAGATGATTCTTGACATTCTCTTCCATCATCATCACATGAGTGGATAATTTGAAGAATGGTTTTTATGATGGAATTAGAAAATTGTAGTTTTTAGCAAGTGGAAAAGAACCTATGAAGTCCACTTCATTTCATCAAGATTGGTGTGTGAAGAACAAAAGGTAATAAAGAAGAGTTCATACATAAAAATTCTTCATCACCTTGTGATTTATTGTGTGCTTGACTTGTATTGCAACATTTAGATATCACTTTTGAGAGACACTTTCAACACGCTTTAAAACACTTTTCTTAAACCTTTGGGCATAGTGCATTTTAAGAATTTGGTTTGTGTGTTGTTTTTGTTTAGACAACCCCAAGAAATTCGAGTTCATATATCAAGGGAACTTTGTTTATGAAAGTTGAGATTTCTTGTACAAATATGTGCCTTTGTAAAAAAAATTTCTTTTAGTGAATTTTTGCTCAAGCGAATGCATCACAACGTATCCTTTTATTTTCCACTACATATAATTTTTTGAAGTGTTGTAAGAAATGTTCCAACACTTCTTATCACACCTTTCGTTTGATACTTTATGTTATTTCTAAGAATGTTTTGAACCAAAAAGTAGCCCCTCAAAACCCTTCAGTAAACATCTATACTATACTAATAGCAGGTAAGTTGGAAAATTTTACTGTATTGCCACTTTCCCTCTCAAAAATGTCACATCAATGCTGATTGTGTAAATAATTTCTTTTTTATATTTCATTTTGATTTTCTAAATAATTTTGAGTCAGGCTTACTCATCAAACCATTTGTTGAGGCTTCCTCTTCAAGCCATTTGAATGAGACTTCCTCTCCAAGCCATTGTACTATATAAGTTCTAAGTGGTTGATTAGAATACACATTGAGCAATTGAGCAAGAAAAGAAATATTGAAGATGAGCATTAAGCTGAAAATAAGAAGAAGATTCGTGGACCTCAAAATGTCAAAATAAGAAGAAAAATTAGAGATGGAAGTCATCATCTACATATCAACTAAAGAATAAAAATGAAGAAATAAAGAAAGAAAAAATGGGATCACGAAATGCACGAAAATGAAGCTACTCTTTGCCGATTAAATGATGATAAAGATTCACGATTCGTAGTTTATAAAATATTTTCAAAAGAATTGAAACTCTGACGGTATTGGTGAGCTATCATATTACAATAAAAAGAAATATAAAAATATCAGATACTCCATTGCAAATGAAAGAATGAAGAAAGAGTGAGGACAAAAATCAGATTTGAAGAAAAAAGAAATTAGATCTCAATAAGAGAATGAAAGAAAGAAAAAGAAGTAGAAGATGAGGGGAGAAGAGAATGTGAGAATGAAGATGGAGCTGCTGTTTAAGAAGAATGGAGATCTGCAGGAGGAATGGAGATTATGGTAATTGTGTATACTTATTTAATGGGTAGTGAAGAAATTTATTGGGCCAATTAAAATAAAAGGGCCTAATAATAGCTATTAGAAAATTAATTCTTAAAAAATATAAATATCAACAAATAAGATCTTTAAAAATATTTAATAATAATAATGATAGTATTGATGGGCTTTTTTTTTTTTCTAATTTTGTCAAAATCAATAGAAAGATTTAAATAATCTTATAATTTTTTTTTTGTTTGGATGCAATAAAAAATTGTTAAGAAATTTGAAGTTTGTTTAATACTATTTTAAAATTTATTTAAAAATATAAAAATAAATTGAATTAGTTATAAATTTTTAAATAGTAGTTCAAATTTGGAATAACTACAGTTATTATATCTTCAAAACGCTTATAATTAGTTACATTGTATTATCAAATATATGATATAAACCACATATTATATGACAAGACGCGCAACGCGCGGGTACACTGCTAGTTAACAAAATAACACAAATCATTCAAAACTTTAAAGATGTCCAATCAAAAATCCACAATTCAATTAAATTAAGTCTTGTAAAAAGCCAAATATTTTGTAAGAAAATATTGAAATAAACTTGATAGGTCACTTGACACAATTTTGTTTCAGTAGAAACTAGTAGCTCACTCGTGCTTTATTATTTTCTTATCGTAACATATACAATTTATAATAATATAATTACGTTGTATAAATTAAAAGGTTAATCATAGCATATTTTTTATTTCAAAATACATTTACACTATATTGAATTTTTCATATTTCTATTGTTTTATAAATTAAAAGGTTATTCATAGCATTTTGTGTTATTTCAAAATATGTATACTATAATGTATTTTTCACATTTCTAGTTTTTTAAAGTTATATTTTATAATATTATTAGTATTTATATATTTGAAGATCTAATACATATCCTCCTAAATAGGTGTATTAATATTTGACAATATTTGAAATTTAGAAAAACAAACAAATACAAATTTCTAAATAGTATAGTTTATAATAGAAGAACCATAGATACTAACTAATAACATACATTTTTTAAAATAACTTAAACAATGAATTTTAGAAATATGAAACAATTAGAAGTCATCAATTTGACCAACTTACATAACAAAATTTTAAAAATTTAGTATTCCATACTTTAGTTTATATTAATTTCTTTTTTTTTTTTACTTGAGTATCATTTTATTCTTTTAATATAATGTTTGATTTTATTTTTTTAACAATTACCAGTTTTTTTTAGAGATTTTTAAACAATTTTCAGATTAGTAAAATGTTTCTATTTGACTAAAGTATTTAAAAGTTATCATTAGAATACCATTTTAGTAAACATAAAAGCATATAATAAAAGGAAAATTTTACTTTAGGAAATCAGAAAATTATTAAATTTTAAATTCAACCATGAAATCTGAAAAAAAAAATTAACAAAACAAATAGAGTATTCACAATAATAGTAATAAAAAGTATTAATAATAATAGTAATAAAAGTATTAATAATAAGAGTAAAATGTCTAGGATATTATAATTATGATAATACCATTGAATTAATCATATGATTGTTTGCACTTTGAATTTGAGCATGAAAAGTACGTTTATGAAACTAGTATATAGGTCCCGTGCGATGCACGGGTAAATAAAAATTATTATTTTGATATGAAAATGTTGAACACAAAATAATATATTATTTGAGATTAATTTCAATATAATATGTTACCCGTGCGATGCATAATCATAAAATTTAAATATTTTGAGGTTAATGTAAAAATGTCAATTTACGGAAAAATCAAATTCTTAATAATATTTCAATTTCATTTGGTAATCCGTGAGATGCATGGTATATAAATTTCAAGTGTTGTAATTTTTTGATATGGATAAGTTGACTATGCAAAATTAACCTTAATTATTTAGAATATCTTTTAGATATAACAAACATTTTTTTAAATATTCTTTTTCGAAAAAGTTTCATCACATCGGCATATACCCCCTCCACCATCAATGAATTTTCATATATTTATCACAATTTCGACATAGCTTAACTTTCTAATATTTCTCACTTGAAAACTTGAGTATGATGTTCATAGTCATGATATTGTCATAAATCTTGACGATTTACTGGAGGAACAAATTTATAACAAATTGATGGAAACTATTAAATAAGTGTTTCACTATATATTAAAATATATTTATTGATTTTGTTATTAAAATTCTAATTATAGCTATACAATTGCATAAATCAAAATATAAAGGGGTATCTTAAATTTTAATATTGACTTTTTCAATCTGTACATTTTTTTATTAGATTCCATCAAGTATTATTATTTCTTTTAACATTCATAGTTAGTGTACTCAATTATTTAACATTTTTCAAATATTAAGATATTTTCTAGAGAACATATTACTTATTCAAATTAATTTGTTTAATTATTTATGTTTGTATACACATCACAAATTAAATTTAATGTATATTAAAATAAAAAAAATCGGTAATTTGTTTGTTTTGTTATAGTTCCATTTATTTGTTACATTTGAAAATATTAAATGGACTGAAAAAATTACTTAAAATGTTTTTAGATAAAAATTAAATGAAAAAAAAGTTGCTCTTATTCTAGAAATTAGCTGTGAATGACATATCCAAATTTATTTAAAACATTTTAAAATAAAAAACACATATCATTTTAATTGTTATTTAGTGTATCAATGAAACATGTTTCAACTAATTTTATATTAATCTTGAATTTTTTTTATCTCTCACATTGAAATGTAATTATGCAGATAAAGTTTATCAATCTATGTATATATAAATTTATATCATAATTATTAGTTTAATGCTATTTTATTATTGTTAAACATAATTTTTAATTACTTTTTTATATATAAAAGTTGAGTGCTTTTTATCGAATATAATCGTAATTATTATTCAATCAATATATATATATATATATATCTATATATATGTGTGGGCGTAAAAAAATTAGAAAATTGAGAATCACAAAATGACGTTTATGTTTTTACTCAATTGGTGAGTAGTAATTAATTAAATTAACCTTTATATATATATATATATATATATATATATATACATAAAATTTAGGTGATAACTTAGTGGAAAAAACTAATGTTTAAATTTAGATATACCCATTAAATAAGGAAATGTGTGATTGGTTAATATGAGATCATTAATGATAGGTGCAATTTTTATATGTAGAAGATCACACAAAATATATTTTATATATTTAATAATTATCAATTATTAATATAATACATATTTAGTAAGTGAAAATGGGCGGGAAAACTTTTGGCATTACTATTTTTAGGGGGTAATTGTTATTATTATATACTAGTATATAGGTCTCGTGCGATGCACGGGTAAATAAAAATTATTATTTTGATATGAAAATGTTGAACACAAAATAATATATTATTTGAGATTAATTTCAATATAATATGTTACCCGTGTGATGCATAACCATAAAATTTAAATATTTTGAGGTTAATGTAAAAATGTCAATTTACGGAAAAATCAAATTCTTGATAATATTTCAATTTCATTTGGTAATCCGTGTGATGCATGGTATATAAGTTTCAAGTATTGTAATTTTTTGATATGGATAAGTTGACTATGCAAAACTAACCTTAATTATTTAGAATATCTTTTAGATATAACAAACATTTTTTTAAATATTCTTTTTTGAAAAGTTTCATCACATCGGCATATATAGTAGAATGTCAAATAACATTCATTCTCCAATTACGACATTATGTTCTCTACCAACCCCCTCCACCACCAATGAATTTTCATATATTTATCACCATTTCGACATAGCTTAACTTTCTAATATTTCCCACTTGAAAACTTGAGTATGATGTTCATAGTCATGATATTGTCATAAATCTTGATGATTTACTGGATGAACAAACTTATAACAAATTGATGGAAAATATTAAATAAGTGTTTCACTATATATTAAAATATATTTGTTGATTTTGTTATTAAAATTCCAATTATAGCTATACAATTGCATAAATCAAAATATAAAGGGGTATCTTAAATTTTAATATTGACTTTTTTCAGTCTGTACATTTTTTTATTAGATTCCATCAAGTATTATTATTTCTTTTAACATTCATAGTTAGTGTACTCAATTATTTAACATTTTTCAAATATTAAGATATTTTCTAGAGAACATATTACTTGTTCAAATTAATTTGTTTAATTATTTATGTTTGTATACACATCACAAATTAAATTTAATGTATATTAAAATAAAAAAAATCGGTAATTTGTTTGTTTTGTTATAGTTCCATTTATTTGTTACATTTAAAAATATTAAATGGACTGAAAAAATTACTTAAAATGTTTTTAGATAAAAATTAAATGAAAAAAAAGTTGCTCTTATTCTAGAAATTAACTGTGAATGACACATCCAGATTTATTTAAAACATTTTAAAATAAAAAATACGTATTATTTTAATTGTTATTTAGTGTATCAATGAAACATGTTTCAACTAATTTTATATTAATCTTGAATTTTTTTTATCTCTCATATTGAAATGTAATTATGCAGATAAAGTTTACCAATTTATGTATGTATGAATTTATATCATAATTATTAGTTTAATGCTATTTTATTATTGTTTTTTAATTACTTTTTTATGTATAAAAGTTGAGTGTTTTTTTATCGAATATAATTGTAATTATTATTCAATCAATATATATATATCTATATATATGTGTGGGCGTAAAAAAATTAGAAATTTGAGAATCACAAAATTACGTTTATGTTTTTACTCAATTGGTGAGTAGTAATTAATTAAATTAACCTTTATATATATATATATATATATATATATATATCAATCTATATACATAAAATTTAGGTGATAACTTAGTGGAAAAAAATAATGTTTAAATTTAGATATACCCACTAAATAAGGAAATGTGTGATTGGTTAATATGAGATAATTAATGATAGGTGCAATTTTTATATGTAGAAGATCACACAAAATATATTTTCTATATTTAATAATTATCAATTATTAATTATTAATATAATACATATTTAGTAAGTGAAAATGGACGGGAAAACTTTTGGCATTACTATTTTTAGGGGGTAATTGTTATTATATATATACATAGATTGACAATAATTTAAAGGAACTATTCAATGATTAATGTTTTCTCCTCACTCAAAAGGCCCATATTATTTAAAAGCCTATATATTTATTTTCAATATATGCACAGTAAATCCTTAAATTAGAAGTTAAACACGCTGATATCTCATCCCTTGAAATTATTTTCCTCCGCCAACCGACAGTCTTTTCATCTTCTCACGGTTATTTGTAATGAGAATGTAACTGTTTTTCTTTTTCTTTTTCTTATTCTTTTTCTTGTCTTACCCGTAGATTGGTAGTAAGTTATGAGGAATTTTATCCTACATTTTCTACATTTTAGTAATATTTTGACCTCTTATGATGATAGAACAATGCACTTCTACAATAAATTTATTTTTTATTTTGTTCCTCTAAATTACATTTGACATGATAATTTTGGGCAGCAAAATGACATTTATGTAATTTTCCTCAACTGTTCTGCTTTTAAATTAGTACTAATATTTTCTTTCATGCATTGCATGATTTCTCATATAACATCAAATAATTTTAGTTTTTTAATAATATAATGTAATGACCACGAACTTGTAGAGTTGTAGTTCAAGTGGTACCACACCTTTATAAAGGTGCAGATTGGAATTGAATCACACAAGTTTTCTACTCTTTATTTCATCCATTCCGCTCCCTCTAGCTTACTAAAAAATAATAATAACATAACGTGATGGTATATTCATGAAATGTATATTAATACTTTTAATCTTTATATTAATATAAACTTATGTTGTGTTTGAATGATGGATTTTAGGAATGATTTGAAATTTATAGTTATAAATTCATTTGCGGAGTTTGGATAGATAAGAATTTGAAATACATCACTTCTGATTTGAACTTAATTTTGAACAAAACTGGTAGATTTTGAACCCTCCCTCATTGAATAAATTTGAAATATATTCATTTCAAATCTCTATATCAAAACACTACCTTAGATAATTTAACGTCTAATTAATGTCATTCTCAATATTGGGAGAGATAATTATCTATAAATTTGAAAATCAAACAATAACATACAAATTTATAGATAACTTAAATAGCAAATGAGAATATTTATATTTGAATTAAAATATAGTTAAAGTTAAAGTTTTTATTCATAATAGTTTTGGCAATACTTTTTTTTTTATATACATAATATACTTTTGGAGGCTTCGTAAAAAAAAAAAAAGAGTGACACTCCTGTGCACAAGGTGCAACAATACTGTTATATTATATGAAGTGATACTGTTATATTAATATAACAGTATCACTTCATATAATATAACAGTATTACTTCATATAATATAACAGTATCACTCATATAATATAACAGTATTACTTCATATTAACAGTATCACTCATATAATATAACAGTATTACTTCATATAATATAACAGTATTGTTGTGCACAGATTTGGATCCGTGCACCTTGTGCACAAAAGTTTTTGCCAAAAAAAAAAACCTTTGGAGGTTAAAGTTTATTTCAAATTTAAGTTGCAATACAATATTATGAAATCTATTAAGATTTTTTTTTGTGGCACTTATTCTTGTAAATCGATTTGTTTCATAAAATTAAAGTTACTTCAAATTTAGTTAATATTTAAAAAAATATATCAAACTCAATTTATTTTCATATTTTTTTAATAAATTTCAAATTTTAAAATAATATTTAAACCAATTTCGAAATTCTCAATCAATCTTCAATTGCATCCGGACAAAAATTTGAAAACAATGCATATTATTATTATTATTATTATTATTATTATTATTATTATAACAATAATAATGGTTATTATTAAATATTTTTGAAGATTTCTTTTGTTGACATTTATATATATTTTTTTAAAAGTTAATATTTCACACACATTATATATATATAAATTATTTTAAAATTTATTTGGTGGTTGATCATGTGACTTTATTATTATCAGTATATTCGTGATTTTTATATTAGGTATATTCAAACATTGTTTTCATTTTATTAGTCCATTTTTGTATTTATGTAATTCTTTTCTTAAATTTATAAAACCATTTTATTATTAAATTTAATGTTAAACTTCTTTTAGATTTTTAGATATTTCAAAACAATTACTATTCTAGTAAACATTTATTGATTTTATTATATATTTATATTCATTAAATGATTTATCTATTATATTTGTTGATCTTTTTTATTTTTAATGCCACATATAGATAGCATCAAATCAGTTGATTTATAATTTGTACCCAATGGCGCATTTTCATCTATTTTTCAAAGTTATTAATGAGTATTATCATAAATAGTAGTAGAATTATTGGACATTTGTACTAATTGTATCTACTAATATAGTGAAATAATATCTAAAGTATGAACGATGTCTATAAATTTATAAATTGTATCATACTAATAATATATGTGCTAGCTAGTTTTTAGCCTTCCAATAAAAAAAAAAAAAAACATAAATTTACACTTAGAAATTTGAACTTTAGATTCTTGGAATGCAATTTTATAAAATGAATTTAGTTATTGCATTTTTCACATTATATCATTGAGGCCCAATTTTTCCGAAACCTAGTATTAAGGCCCGATTATTTTGTTTACCAAATATTTAAATCTGTGTAGATTTTGTAAAACTCAGTGGAAGAAGAGAAACACACGCCGCCTTCTACCACACAGCCAATAAGGTCTTGGAGATTATCGAAATCGAACCGAATGTTAGACCGAAAAAATTCCGAATCGAAAATTTCCGTTGATATTTTTACTTTCTTTGAATGGAATTGTTCGAATTTCTTTTTGGTTTGGTTCCGGAAACTTTTCAATTATCTTAATCGAGAACTGAACTGAATTGGGACCAAACCAAACCGAATTGAACCGAACCAAATAACCGATTTATATATATGTCATTTATTTTTCTATATCTTGATATAATTACATAATACATATTTTAATTAATAATTTATAAATGCTATAAATAATTTACATTATTTATTTTTATAATAATTAATAATAATGAACTACATTCTAATGACTTTTATCAAGAAAACATGTATCTTTCTATATTATGAAACTTTGTAACTTTTGAAATGAAGTATGTAGCTTTTTGTTGTCAATGACACTTTGTTAATACTAGGGTTGTGCATGGGTCCTGGAGATTACCGAAACCGAAACGAAACCCGAACCAAAAAAGTTCCCAACCAAAAATACCCATTGACTTTTTGACTTTCTCCGAACCGAATTGAACCGAATTTTTTTTGGTATGGTTCTGGGATTTTTCAATTATTCGAACCAAGAGCCGAACCGAATTGGAACCGAATCAAACCGAATTGAACCGAACCAAAGAACCGAATTTCAAAAATTATATATATATATATATTATCATTTAGTTTTTTATATCTTCATATAGTTATATAATACATGATTAATTATGTTGATAATTAAAAAGGCTACATATAACTTCAATTTTCAAAATTTTAATAATTAATAATAATATTAATAATAATAATAATAATAATAAACTATATTTTAATGACATTTATCAAGAAATCATATATATTTTTATATTAGAGTGATAAGTAACAAATTACTAATATAAATAAATGATAATTTTTCATCAAATATTAAATAAATTATTTGTATAATTCAGAGAGAGATTGTGTCAATCTCTATAATCTACTTAGTCATATAATTACTTGTAATTAATAGAAGATATGGCTAAACTTGAAATAGGTATATATATTTATATTTTTGTTATACTTTCTTAACATTTTTCATTTTTCTTTTATTTAATTTTTTATGTTGATTTTCTAATTTTTTTTCTTTATCAGATATTAAGGAGGATCCTAAAATTCAAGCGTCGGTGTTTCCAAGAATCGTTTTAGATTGTTGATTGCTATGCACTAGAAGAATATGTTAAATTTCTGATATTAGGAAATCATTTTGTTTGATCTTAAACTTATTTTAAATTATGAAATTTTATAACTTTTGAAGTAAATTGTTTGATTTGTTTTTAGTCATTTATTTTCTAATTGGGTGCATTTCATCTAATAAAATTCTCTTTTATTTTCTCTCTCTTTGATTTTAATTTTTTTTAAATCTCTGAATATCCGAATCTCCATCCCAAATTGATCTGGACCATTAGAACCAAATATCCGAATTGAACCGAACCGAAATTTGATTTGGTTTGGTTCTGGAGATTTTTTATTTTGATTCGATTCTGGAGAATTATTTTTACAATTCTCTGAAGTTTGGTTCGATTCCCGTGCACACCCCTAGTTAATACATGTTAAATTAGTTTTTTGTTATTTATTTTTCTAATTTAATTTGGTGCATTTCAACTTATTTGTTTTATTTTTTTTAATTTCTTTAAAAATCTCCAAATATCCGTCCCGAACTGATCCAAACCAGTAGATCGGAAGCTCCGAACTGAACCGAATTGAGATTTGGTTTGGTTCTGGAGATTTTTTATTTTGGTTTGGTTCTGAAGACTCAGTTTTGAAATTCTCTAAAGTTTGGTTCGATTTCGGAAATTTTCAAATCTCCAAACCAACCCAAACTGTGCACAGCCCTAACAGCCAACACCTCATCTCTTCTCAATGCCGCCATCAACCTCTCCCATTGTCTTTCTATCTTCAAGGTCTATTTTTAATTTCATATGCATATTGAGAGAGAGAGAGAGAACGCTGAAAAAATGATGGGGATGTGGGTCTCTCTTATACTTTTACTAATGTATATATATATATATATATACCTGGCTACCCACACCCCATAATCTTCTAAACACACCCCACTAAATTAAATATAAATGAAATTATTTAGACAAAGACAATTATACCATTACTAAAACAATCAATATTTAATGTAAATTTTAAATACATCCCTCAATACTAAAACACTAAACACACCTCATTTGACACACCCATATACATTACACATCTTCTTCTTATTCCTCATTACACTATCCTCCAAATCCATTAACACTCAACTAAGATATCTAAAACTCTAAACTCATTCCTCAAGTTACTCAAAAAACATCATGGATGAAGAAAGAACACATGAGATGGACAATATAAGTTCTTAAGTTATCTTTTAATGATTTATTTTTTGTATTTTGTGTTCAAAATTTTTTTTACGAAAATTACAATTGGCCATTATAGGCCGAACAGATTGTTGTACGTTCGGCCTAGAATGGCCGAACAAAATACTGTGTGTTCGGCCATCATTGGCCAAACAGAAAGTTGTATGTTCGACTTGCAGTGGCCGAACAAAAGTTGTATGTTTAACTTGTAGTGATCGAACAAAACATTTTGGAGTCGGCGTTTTTTGGTCGAACATGTTTGCGTTTATTTGGCTATTATTGTTCGAACAGTAAAGTAATTGTTCGGTCAGTGTTGGTCGAACAGTAGTTTTTATTTAAATTGTTTTATTTTTATCAATGTATTTACTTGTACATCTCATATATTATAGGAAATTGATTCAAATGAAACTCAAATGAGCATTATCAACATACCAGATGAATTGAATATTATCAATCCGATGTATGAACAAATAAATTTTTTGGAAGAATTTAGAATGAATGAAGTATTTGATAATCGTGAAATGTTGGTCAATTGGGTAACTATGGTTGGAATTCGTCTTAACATGGTCGTGTTGGTTAGACGATCGGATAGTGGAGATAGTGGAAGGCGAGCTCGGGTATTTTTGGATTGTGAGCGTGGTGGTAAGTATAGTCCACCGAAAACAAAAGTTACAATAAACACTTGTGTGGATATTGAAAAGAAGGCGGTAAAAGGATGGCTTACTAGCACAAAGAAGTGTGAGTGTCCTTTTATGTTGAAATGAATGTAGATGAAAAAGACTGAAAAATGGTGCTTATTGGTTGTATGTGGATCGCATAATCACCCAATGAGATTGAATTTGGTTGGACACTCATTTGTAGGTCGACTAACGTTTGTTGAAGATCAATTTGTGCGTGATTTGTCCATGAACAACATGAAACCAAAAGACATATTGAGCACGATAAAACTTTCTTTTCTCGAGAATGAGTCGATATTGAAGACAATTTACAATGCTCGACAAAAGCATAGAGTTGTCGAGCTTGGAGGCTGTACTCAAATGCAATTTTTGTTGGAAAAATTGGAGATGAAGAAATACTACTACTTGACGAGGAGATGTGGGCAAACAGATAATGTTACTGATTTTTTTTATGTTCATCCAACATCTGTTGAGTTACGTGCATTTCCAAATGTGCTATTGATGAATTGTACCTATAAGACCAATAGATGTAGGATGCCACTTTTGGAAGTAGTTGATGTCACTTCTACAAACGTAACTTTCTCAATTGCGTTTGTGTATATATCTCACGAGCGCGAGAACAACTACAGATGGACACTTAGTACATTGAAAGGATTAATGTATGACAGAAGCTTATCAAATCTGATTATAATCGATCGTGAGCTTACACTCATGAATGCTATAAGGGTTACGTTACCCAACTCCACACAGTTGCTATGTCGGTGGCATATCAATAAAAATGTTTTGGGCAATTGCAAGATGATTTTCGATAGAAATGAGAAATAGAAACAGTTCAATCATTATTGGAATATGTTAATATTAGTTGAGATTGAACACAGGTTCAATGAGTTACTTAGGAGACTTCAAGCTGACTACAAAGGTTATCCTAGGGCTGTTACTTATGTCATGAAGAATTGGATCGAGCCATATAAAGAAAAGTTTGTCTCATGTTGGACTGATAATATCATGTATTTTGGTAACACGACTACTAGCTGATATGCTCTTACATTAATATACAAACTACAATTTTAGTTGTTTTCTATTAGAAGTTATTTGACGTAAGTATTTGTGTACTCATGGGTCCGAGAGTGCACATGACAAACTCAAAAAATAATTGGGCACGAATCAATCAAATTTTGAGATATCATGAGAAAGAATACATCACCTACTTATCACATCACATACTCATGTGAATGCCTCTTTTGAACAAAGTCTTAAGGTGGCAACACATCGTTATGCTTCTCCTTTGTTTAAGAATATTCGAGAATTAGTATCGCATCATGCCCTTGGTAAGATGTTTGATAAGATGAGTGTCATGGATAGTTGCGATGTAGATCCTCTAATTTGTGGTTGTGTATTGAGGAGAATGTGTGTTTTTTCTTGTGCACACGAACTATCCGAATTGATACGAGATGGTTAAGTTGTCTAACTTAAGATGATTGACCAATTTTGAAGAAAGTTAGATTATAAACCATCAAAATATGAAGGCTCTGTTAACATTGATGTTGGAAACCATTGGGTGGAAATAGTCGGTGATATTAATGACATGTTTGGATCGGCCTCGGAGTCTCAAAAGTTGTTGCTTAAAAAACTTCACGAGATATCCATACCTTTAACAAGTTTGCTGCAAGAACCCCAAATGGTAACACGTCTTCGTGGTAGGCCTAACAAAACAAAATTGTGGAATTTGATGTCGACAAAACATAATCCTAGCAAGTTTGAATATGTGGAATCTTTTCACGACAATTGTTCATCACCTGTCAAGGAAAACACTTACGTAGGTGAATCCGTTAAGGTTGTACCAACTTTCACAATATTGAAGAGGAAAATACAGCCGATAAGACGGCGTTCTATTTGCAAGGCTAGTGATGAAGTATTCTTAAGTTAACTTCCTTCTATTTGCACGAACACATGCTAAGTATCAAAACTCTATTAGGAGACGGGCATTGCGGTTTCAGATGCATAGCCCATGAACTAGGATTGAAAGAGAATTCATGGGTACAAGTGCGTAGTGATCTTATTGATGAGATTAAAAACTTTAAATGGTTGTACAAGAATATCATTGGTATGCATGATCAGATTAAACATATAACCGTCAACTTGACTTGCTTTGAGAAACCTATTTACCAAATCAATTTTTTGTGGGCATTCCCTAAAATGACATATTTGGCAGCAAATGCTTACAACATGATCATCGTCCACCTCTCTCCAAACATGATTCTACCTATGAGGACACAAATACCAACTAAGTCTCGACTTGTATGCATGGCCCTTGATGACAACAATCATTATGTTCTGGTAATTTCATCATGTTCTTCTATGGTATTACTTGATGAAGCATCATTACACGTAAGTGATTGATGACATTATGTTATTTGTTTGTAGGTAAAATTGGATGAAGACGCAATGTTACCACTCGTTATTGATAGGTGGTTTGAAACTCGTCTACCATGTGCAAACGATTGGTCTGAATTCTATAAAATACGAATCATGAAGTATGTTCTTCAAAGTCATAGTGAAAGCTCGTACATGGATATTGCAATAATTAACATACATGATGATTAAGTTTTTATGGACATCTAGTGTTGGGAGAAATGAAACATCATTTTATTATTTTTATGTAATCTTGAACGTGTGAACTTAAATGAATTGTCGTTTCTTGATGTGCTTCTATTCTATGTAATCCTTACTTGTTAAATCAATTTCCTTGTGGTTATATATCTTATTGGCATATGTAGGATTTCAGCAAAATGATGTTTTCTTACACTCACAACTCTTATAACACTAAATTGACTTTGATTTTGTCACTGTTCGGTCAACAATAACCGAACAGAATGTACAATGTTCGACTAAAAGTCAAACACCTCTCACGGTGTTCGGCTCAAGGTCAAACAAGAAGTTTAATGTTCAACCAATAGCCGAACAATGTACATTTTGTTTGGTTAGTGTTGACCGAACAATGACAAAATTGAAGCTTAGACGACGTTTGTTTCCTATTAGTCGAACATATTTATAAGGTGTTCAATTAAGTATGGCCGAACAGGCTCATTTAGACGTAACTTAAAGATAATATAAAACTAAGATAATTGAATTTAATCGATAATGAAGCAAACTAGAAGCAAAGTTAAGCAAGTATTTAAACAAATAAGGTGTTAATGTTTATAATAATTTTTTAAAATGGTATCCTACTGTAGAAATGAAAGTAAAATGAGGGAACCCAACTATCCTCTTCGAGCCTATCGAGATCTACTTGATGATCCTCATCTAGATGATCGTTTTCAATCTTCAATACACGATAAGCCCTTACCAAAGCTGGGACTACGATGATGTATCGAGTCCATCCTGGTCTACAAGCCACTGTTGATAAACTGGCTCCAAATGACCCAATGCATTTCCAATCATATCCCACGGTTGTGGCCCCCTCGGTCGAGTAGAATGAATATGATACTCGAACACATTATCTAGGAAACTGGGAAACTTGGAAACTTACTTGAAACTTGGAAACAACAAAGACACAAATTTAACTAAATAAATTCAAAAGCATTGTAGAAAAACTTGGAAACTTACTTGAAACTTGCTCTTCTTAGTAAGAATCCATTGTTGGCAATGATTTCCAATCAAACTCACAAACTTGTTCGATCTTAGGTCGAACAATTTCTTCAATCAAATCAAGTATTTGAGAGGGTTGTCTTCTTGTTTTTGCTAGGGTTTTGTTTTTAAAATTGGGAGTGTGAATGATTTTTGGGATGTTGTTAATATGTTGGGGTGTGGTTAGTATATATGTATATATTATGTGTTCTTTTAAAAAAAAATTTATCAAGGGTATTATTGTAATGTGATGGGCTATATTTAGAATATTTCTAATAAAATAGATATAATTATGGATGTGTGTAAAAATTGAGGTGTGTTTAGATGGTCATGGGGTGTTGATAGTCGAACCCTATATGTATGTATATATATACGTGTTTGGTTGTGTAGAATTATAATGTTGTCTTAAGTGCCACATCTACTCTAATCTTGATTTAGTTAGGCCGTATTTTCTTTTGAAGCAAGAACATTTATCGTACAAGAGCCCAATGGCAAACTGTTGTTGTTAAGTAACCCACCCTCTGTTTGATAGGGTTTTAACTTGAAATATTTACACCCAAAACCCTTGGTTTCAAATCCAACCAAATTTGGTCTCCAATCCATTCAAAGTCATTCTCTTCTCCTGCAAAACAATCAATATCACTAATGTCGATCAAGAGTTCAGAAGAAATTTCGAGGGAGAATCAGAACCTTAGAATCACCTGGGAAGGTTGCAGTGTGTTGCTAGACATCAACGATGGTGATCGACTTTTTTTTACTCGCCTCACTACTGCGTGTAAGCGTTTTAGTGCATTCAAAGTATAGTAAATATGCAATAGTATGTTTAATCACTCTAATTTCCTCTTTTTAGGAAAATAAAGATTGGAAACAATAATTGTTCTCTACAGCCTTTGATTGGATGCCCTTTTGGAACTTCATTTTAGGATAATGTTGGTGGAGATGGTCAATTTTTCTCTCGGATTGTTGCCACTGCAGAAGGTATGTTTCTGTCATTGTATTCATCAATCTTTGGTAGTTTTAGAAATACCAAATATTTGATCTTTCCAGCATATAACAACAGTTCGAACATCAAACTAATATTGAATGTTAAAGATTGTGCAATAACTGCAATATACTTGCATTCTTTCTATAGTTTTTGTATTTTTGTGACTCTTAGTGTTGTATTCATTTGGTTGCTGATAGAAGTAGTAATGTAGTATTTGGTGAACCAAATTTAGCAATAATGTTAAAGAGAAATGACTAATCATACTCATCACCATATCTCTTAAAATTATGTTTCGTCTCTCAGCTATACCATTTATGTTTGGCGTCCCCGGCATGGTGTACTGTGGGACTATTCCACATTTCTTTATGAAGATAACAAAAGGTCTTGGACGTTGTTCAACTGAACCGTCATATCTACCGTATATAATTATTTTTTAAAATGGTGTCCTACGGTAGAAATGAAAGTATAATGAGGGAATCCAACTATCCTCTTCGAGCCTGTCGAGATCTACTCGATTATCCCCATTTAAATGACTTAAGTGGATCATCGTTTTCAATCTTCAATGCACGATAAGCCCTACCAAAGTTGGGACCATGATTGATGTATTGAATCCATCCTGGTCTACAAGCCACTACGGATAAACTGACTCCAATTGACCCAATGCATTTCCAAACATATCCCACGGTTGCGGCTCTCTGGTTGAGTACAATGAACATGATACTCGGACATGTTCTCTGGGTTCTGGACTATAGGATGTGAGACGTAGTTGAACCACTCCATATAGTCCTCCGAGCACTCTCAATCAAGAGAGACACATATCCCACGGCTTTATAGAGAGTACATGGTTCCTCCAAACTCAAAAATAGGCTCCGAGTGCATCCCACGTAACTTTTTACTTGACTCATGTGTTTTCTCATCGAGCAATCATTGGAACGAGTGGCTCATCCGGGACCCTCTGAACAAACCTAAATTGTTGAAGCATACGATCCGGATGATACGACTCCACTATCTCGAAGGCTCGTATGCATCCTTGATAAAAAATAACTTTATCCAATGGATAGGATCACGAATGTCACTATAAGGTGTCCAATTAACCTACATATAACAAAAATATTATAAATGGCTTGATTAAGTATACAAAAAGATCTTAATTTGAAACAATTAACTACTCAAGTTGGTAGGTGACATTGTGTCCAAAATTTCCCGAATAGCCAATAACCGATCAATAGTTCCACCGTTGTGGGATCGTTGAATTCATTTTCTTGCTAAGGACTCATCCCGTCGACAATTCACATTGTGTGTTGGCCTAAAAATTGGAAAATGTTCGTATATCCAACCCTGTGACAATTGAGGGGAAAATTCATAAATACATGTAAGAATTTGGTATATACGAGTAAGAAGGAAACATGCTAGAAGTAGGTGGATATTCTACCTCAAGTATTGTTAAATAACCATTCATCTGTCTCACTCCACTTCAAGAGGCGAGTCCGAGCTGTCTATACAAGAAAGCCAAAGCAGCTGCTCTTCATACATACGTATGGACACGGTCTAAACGCTCTAAAAGTGATAGGATCTAGTATCAACTCGAGTTCCAGTCTTATCTGCAAATAGAATACATCACAATACAAACCATAAGTAGGCCCAAGCAGAACATTCCATTTTTTCCACATTATTTGAGTCTGTATCTCATTCCAATCGAGACTGAAGTCATTCCAATCTACTTCAGAAACTCCCAACGACCTACATATCATTTTATGGCCTCGTTCAGGTATGCTTCTACTTTGTAGTAACATGACTGAGTGTCCACTGACAGGAAGTCCAATGATACAACTAACGTCATCCAAGGTGATTGACATCTCACCAAATGACATGTAAAATGTATTGGTCTCTAATTGCCAACACTCCACGAATTTACATATCAAATTCTTATTGGGCATCTTATACGAAGTGCACCTCAAGTCAGGAATCGAATTTTTATCAAGTATCCTCAAGAACTCCAGGTTTATGTTGTTAAACATCCATATCTTCATTCTTTTTCGTGTGGCACCAACACTTCAAGTTCGATCTATTCATCCAATGTCAGATCGCATATGCAACGTGTGTTTTGAAGCTTAGAATCAACTTAGGGTCAATGGGTCCACTAGGAAAAGGACCCGTCAGAAGCTCATCTTCATCCTCTTGTTCCTCAGCTTAGCTGGTATCCGGGGCTATATACTCCATTAATTGAAGACTAGAAGAAGAAGCAATTGGATGATCAGTTTGAAGAGAAGATGAAGCAATTGGTTCCTCATTCGTGAAGGAGTCCTCGTTCCGATATCTTCTATTAGAGGCAGTAGGTCTCGTCCTCCTCCTTTGATAAACAACATCATCTCCTATAATATTTATAAAAACTTTATCAGTGAAAGTTATATTACACAAAAACATAAAGATTTGAGTATGGAAAGGGTCTGGGAAGGATGAAAAAGGTTTGTTCAACCAATACCTGTCTTACAAGACATGAGATGTTTGACTACAGTACGAATATTTTATGCATTGTTCGATTATCAATCGAACCTAATGCAATGTGTTCGACCAGTAATCAAACATAACACACGTTGATCGACACTCTGTTAAATAAAAGACAGCTTGTTCGAGCACATATGGAACATAATACACCATGTTCGACTTATAATCGAACATAATGCAGTTCAGTCGGTCGACCAGGGTCGAACCGACTACGTCTAGGTTCTAAAAAACTCAATCACGATTTCATTTTTTTTTTCAAATTCTACCACAACTATACATGTTTTCGCCTATAATACATCCTAAACATGATTCTTAAACAATTTTCTTCTATTTCAAACAACAAGCACAAATTTAACTAAATAAATTCAAAAGCATTGTAGAAAAATTTGGAAACTTACTTGAAACTTGCTCTTCTTGGTAAGGATCTATTGTTGTCAATGATTTCAAATCAAACTCACACAAACTTGTTTGATCTTAGGTCGAACAATTTCTTCAATCAAAGCAAGTATTTGAGAAGGTTGGGATGTATACATTATGTGTTCTTTTAAATTTTTTCTTATCAAGGGTATTATTGTAATGTGTTGGGTGTATTTAGAAATTTTTTAATGAAATAGATATAATTGTGGATGTGTTTTGGGGTGTGTTTAGAAGGTCATGGGTTGTGGATAGCCGAACCTCATATGTATATATATATATATATATGTGTGTTTTGTTGTGTAGGATTATAATGTTGTCTAAAGTGCCACCTCTACTCTAATATTGATTTAGTTGGGCTGTTTTTTTTTAAGCAAGAACATTCATCGTACAAGAGCCCAGTGGTAAAATGTTGTTGTCAAACGACCCCCCTCTATTTGCTAGGGTTTTAACTTGAAACATTTATACCCAAAATCCTTGGTTTCAAATCCAACCTAATTTGGTCTCCAATCCATTCAAAGCCATTCTCTTCTCCTAGAAAACAATCAATATCACTAATGTCGATCAAGAGTTCAGAAGAAATTTCAAGGGAGAATCAGAACCGTAGAATCACTTGGAAAAGTTACAGTGTGTTGTTGGACATCAACAATGGTGATCAACTTTTTTTTGCTTGCCTCACTGCCTGCGCGTAAGCTTTTTAGTGCATTCAAAGTACAGTAAATATGCAATAGTATGTTTAATCACTCTAATTTCCTCTTTTTAGGAAAATAAAGATAGGGAACAATAATTGTTCTCTGCAGCCTTTGATTGGATGCCGCTTTGGAACTTCATTTCAGGTGGATGTTAGTGAAAATGGTCCATTTCTCTCTCAGATTGTTGCCACTGCAAAAGGTATGTTTCTATCATTGTATTCATCAATCTTCGATAGTTTTAGAGATACCAAATATTTGATCTTTCCACCTTACAACAACAGTTAGAACTTCGAACTAATATTGAATGTTAAAGATTGTGCAATAGCCACAGTATACTTGCATTCTTTCTGTAGTTTATGTATTTTTGGTGTCTCTTAGTGTTGTATTCATTTGGTTGTTGGTAGAGGTAGTAATGTAGTATTTGGTGAACCAAATTTAGCGATAAAGTTAGTCTGAAAGCGAGGAATAGCCAAAATTGTTTGCTCTTAGTAGTTTGTTTTGTTTTTAAATATTGTATTTATTGTTTTGTTCCATATGAAATTAATTATGGTTTATTTGTTATACATTAGTTTAAATTTCTTTATTTTGCAAACCATAGTATTTGGGTCTTCAAACACAAAGTTTTCAAGTTGCACCATATATATTGTCTCAACAATGCCATCATTGAGAAACACTGTCTTTACATCCATCTGATGTAACATAAGATCATAATGTGCAACTAGTGTCATTATTATTTTAAAAGAGTCTTTCGTGGAAGCCGGAGAGAAAGACTCTTTAAAATCAATGTCTTCTCTTTAAGTAAAGCCTTTTGCCACAAGACGTGCCTTATATCTTTCCACATTACTGTTCGAATCCCTTTTGGTTTTAAAAATCCATTTGCAATCAATTGGCTTCGAACCTTCCGGTAATGGGACAAGATCCCAAACTTGATTGTCTTGCATTGACTTATACTCTTCGTTCATGGCATCAATCCACTTTTGAGCATTTGGACCTTTCATGGCTTGATGAACATTAATAGGATAATCTTTCATTAATTCCTAAATGTCCTCATTTTCTTGGAGAAAAACAATGTAATCATCTAAAATGGCTTTTCTCTTCTCTCTAGTGGATCTGTTTAATTCTATAGGTTCTTGAGGTTGTTGATGTTGTTCTTAAATTATTTCATCAACCTGATTGGGAAGATTTGCGACATTATCCTGTTGAGGTTCCAAATTTGTTTCTTCTGCTCAACAACAAGAATGAGAACCTGAACATTATCATAAGCAGTAGTAGGTGTCGAAATCGACTCCTCCTAAAAAATAATGTCTCTAACCTTATTTCTACCCCAAACTCAACATCCTCAAAGAACACTACATTTCCCATCTAAAAAATTGACCTTCTTGTGGGATCATAAAACTTAAAACCCCTGGATTTTTCTGAATAACTAATAAAGTAGCTGCTAACTGTTTTGGAGTCCAGTTTCTTTTCATTTAGCTTGTAAGGCCTAGCCTCAGTTGGACATCGCCAAACATAAAGGTGATTTAAACTAGGCTTTTGCTTAGTCCAAAGTTCAAATGGAGTTTTAGCAGCTGCTTTAGTTGGTACCCTGTTGAGAATGTAATCTGCAGTATTTAGTACTTTTCCCCAAAGTGATTCTAGTAAGGAAGAATGACTAATCATACTCGTCACCATATCTCTTAAAATTATGTTTCGTCTCTCAGTTATACCATTCATGTTAGGCGTCCCCGAAATGGTGTATTGTGGGACTATTCCACATTCTTTTAGGAAGATAACAAAAGGTCTTGGACGTTGTTCACCTAAACCGTCATATCTACTGTAATATTCACCACCACGATCAGATCTGACACACTTAATCCTTTTGCTGAGTTGATTTTCAACCTCAGCCTTAAATATTTTGAACATGTCCATTGCCTCTGATTTTTCATGGATCAGATATAGATACCCATATCTTGAATAATCGTATATGAATGATATGAAATAGTGTTGACCATTCCAAGAAGCCATTGAGAATGACCTATAAATATCCGTATAAATCAATTCTATGACATTTTTAGTTCTTTAGGCATCTAATTTATTTTGTTTGGTCTGTTTCCTTTAATACACTCAACACATACTGTAAGATCAGAAAAATCAAGTGTATCTAAAATACCATCTGACACAAGCCTCTCAATTCTGGTTCTCGATATATGACATACGCGCTTGTGTCATAGGTTAGCCGAATTTTCTTTATTTAATTTCCGCTTAGTACATTCTGAGTCAACATGCAAGGATTCATTATATGAAGGAACAATATCAAACAAATATAGATTGTCAAATGCACTTAATGAACCAATGCCCGCAATACTAGAATTATTTGAAAGTTTAAACTGACTATCTCCAAATGAACAAGTAAGACCAAATTTGTCCAACATGGAAATAGAAACCAAATTCTGTCGAAAAGACAGTATAATGAATGTATCTTTCAAATCTAAAAAATATCTAGTTTGTAATAACAATCTAAAATGCCCTATTGCCTCAACCTCTACCTATTTACCATCTCCCACATAAATGTATCTTTCACCATCACTTGGCTTTCGGCAGCTTAAGCAACCCTGCATTGAAACACTTATATGAGTGGTAGCACCAGAATCTAACCACCAAGTGTCTCTAGGTACTGAAACTAAATTAACCTCAGAACAGAACTATAACACCCCAAATTAATTAACTATGTATAAGAATTAATTAAGTAAGTGATAATTTGAATTAAGCTAAGAAGTAATTAAGTAGGGGTAATCTTAATCAAGTTAAAATATAACTAAGTGATAATCTTAATTAAACCAAGAATTAATTAATTAATCCTAAGTAAGGATTAACTAGGATATTTTTATATCATAATTTAAATTAATTAAGATATAAAGTATTAATTTGGTGATCAAATTAATTATGCACAAGTAGATGATAAGCTAAGTAATTATATATATATATATAGATATAACTTTCTTATTAATTAACCATGTAAAAGAATAAATTAAATAAGTTAAGTAGTTAATTAACTAACCAATTAAGCAATTGGCTTGTCATCACCTCACTCGCCACCTGCCATCTCCCAACTCAACACTCTCTCTCTCTCTCTTCACCACAACTAAACAACACACCCAATGATTCATCCTGCAAGTGGAAAGAAAAGGAAAGAGAAGTAAGCAAGAAAGAAAGAGCTGCACACTCTCCCTCTCCAACCAACTCTCTTGCCAATTTCTCTCTCTCGATTTATCTCTCTCTCTCAGTACTCTCACTCTCCTCTCCCCTATTTCCTTTCACCACCTGCACATCGTCATCCACGGGTTGCCGGCGCAAGGTTGCGCCGGCGAGTGTAAGGGGGTGAGAGTGCTGCCGCCGCCGTAAGCGGCAGTACAAGTACGAGTGCGCACTGGAGCCGCGTTGGGGCGCATGGCAGTGGGTTATGTGTGGGTGTGTTTTGAAGTGGGTTATGTGTCTGTGTTGTTGGATGTGTGTCGGTATGTGAAGGTGTGTGCGTGTGTGATGACCAGAGGGATGGGGTGTGAATCGCCGGCGGCAGCAGAAAGGGCAGCGAGAGAGGGGCAGTGGAGACGGGTTTGGTTTTGGTTGGAGGTCAGAGGCTACTGTAGTGCGCCGGGAGAAGTCTGCGAATGCGCCGGGAGCACTGGTGCATGCACGATGGGTCTGTTCGGGGGCTGGTCAGCGACCGCCCTTCGAGCTGTGTTTGCTTGAGCTATAAAGCTTGGTGCTGCACGCCGGGGGCCAACAAGGCTGCTGCTGGTCACGCCGGGTGCTGCCGGGAGACAGGGCTGGGCGTCGGGAGTCTGCATGGGGGCTGGCCGATGGGCACCTCTCGTACTACTTTTGATTGAGTTGTAGAGTAGCTGTGTGTGTTTGTGTGGGTTGTCTTAGTAGGTGGTTATATGGTAGTTAGTTGGGTGTGAGCCGCCGGCGATGCGGGTCGCCGGAGTCGGTGGTAGCAGCAACGGAATGGAGCTAGTTGCAGCAGATTTTGGGTGATCGGGCCTGCGCCGAAGACTGCGCGCAGGCAGCGTTCGACTTACCGTCCCATTCCCTTACGGGAATGGGATCAAAAAACTGTTTTTATGTCATAAACAATAGTATATGGGGAAGGTCTCCACCAAGTTTGGTGGCCATCCGAGGTCGGACGACCGAGGAATAATTTTACGAAGTCGGGGCTGCGTTTCTGCACCCGAACCGGAAATAGTCGCGGAGCAGAGGGTGTTAACGAAGGAGTTTCCTAAAACTGTTCGTATGGGGTCTTCTTTAGGAAGTTGAGAGTAATCCTACCAAGTTTCACCTTAAGGTGAGTCCGTTTGAGGGGCCTAAGATGCATCGGGACACAGAGTGGTAGTGCAGTGGCGCAACGGTGAATTGCAGCCTTTTGCAAGGGCAATTTCTAGACGATTGAATGTCGGATGGATTTGAGATTTTGCAGAGGCAATATTCACACCAAGAGCTTCATTACGGGCTTTCTGGATCATAAATCGGAGCTCGGACGAGGAAGATAAGTAGCAACTATTTTCTTTCCAGTTGGCGAGGGATTTTACAATTTGCCACTTACTTTGCAAGTTCAATTTTAATTTGCAAGATTAGTTTGCCTTGCAAGTTTAATTCTTTCCTTGTAGGAAACGTAGACAAATGACCACACTAATTCTCTGAAACGTAGTAGTTTCTCCAAGAGACCACTTGATTGGGGTGAAGGAACGAAATTAGGATTTAAAGAGTCGAGCTTCACGAGGGTTGTCACCGAACAAGGTGGGGGTAATTTCTATACTTCCATATTTAAGATTCTAAGTGAGTTTGAGGTGAAGTTATGTGTCTACGTGAAACGTATGTGGTTATTAAAGTATAGATATATGCCTACGTGAAACGTATATGATTTTTATTGAAGATTGCATTTTATGTTTTACTACGAGGTGCAACGACAGTGTGCTATTTGCAAAGTGAATGAGTTGAATTATGATGGAATGTGGTGAAGGTTATGGGGGAAATTCTTGTTTTCCCATTTATGTGATCAAGTGCTATAACGTGAAGATGTTGGCTGATGTGAGAAGTGTATATGATAAATTGTAAATGTGGTGTTATGTGCTTATTACGTGCCAAAAGTGAATGTGTCATATTTGCAAAATGAAAGGAATTATTATGTGAATGTTATGTATGCTCGATGAGGATGAAGTCATGACGAGGTCATGATGATGAAGATGAAGTCATGATAACATCATGATGATGAAGATGAAGTCATGACAATGTCATGATGACGAAGATGAAGTTATGACAATGTCATAATGATGAAGATGAAGTCATGATAATATCATGATGATGAAGATGAAGTTATGACAATGTCCTGATGATGATGATGATATGATAACGAATTAACAAAAATGTTTTCATGGCGGCTCAGAACCGCAAAGTTTTCCAAGGCGGCTCAGACCCGCAACTATGTGTTTGATGAATTATATGTCTATGTTACCTGTTATGTTTTAAATGCTCACAATTCCCACCCCCACTGAGTGTCTTCATACACTCACCCATTTTTATGTTAAAATGTTTTCAGCCTGAGGAATCATTGAGCGTGGTGTGCAAATGGTGGATGTTGGTAGCTGATGTTCTAAAGATTACGAAAGAGTTTTACTTGATTTGTAAGAGGTGTATATTATTTAATTGTATAGAAAGTGCTCTTGAAACCTTTTTGGGAAAAACTTAGTTTGCAAAGCTGTACAGTTTTAGCTGTATGGATATAAAAAAAAATGTATTGTTCTTCCGCTGTATATGATTCACGTTTTATAAAACAGGGATGTTCAAATTGACTTATCCTTATTTGCAAGTTTTAATTTACCTTGGAAATGCATGTTTTATCGAATATTTGGACGCCCAAACGGAAAAATTTATTAAACTCTGATATTTTACGGTAATTTACAAGAACGGGGCGTTACAAGAACAGACCAAAGTAAGATTAGTACATTTCTTTACACGTAAACGTGTAATATGGTACATTCTTTCTTTTTGTGTCCAGATTTGTCACAGAAGTAACAATTTTTATCTTGAGAGTTATTTTGTTGCTTTTTCTGTGCTGGACCTTAATCCGTAGCAGCTTTCTCAATAGGCATTCTCTTCATGCTCTTTCCCTTATCTTTAGAACTTGTGGCCAGCTGAGCAATCTCAACTCTTTCTTGCTTAAACCTTTCTTCCTCTTGCATAAAATATGAAATGAGCTCATTAAGAGTCAACTTCTCCTTCTGATAGTTGTAATTGATCTTAAAATGACTGAATTGTGCAAGAAGAGATATAAGCAACAAATGCACGAGTGAGAAGAGATATAAGCAACAAATGCACGAGTAAGTCCTCAGACACCTCGAGCTTCAATGCACTTAATTTTGAAGCATAATGAGACATCTGCATGATGTACTCCCTTATGTTTCTCTTACCTTTATACTTCATTGAGATAAAGTTTGCCAAAAGTGTACTTGTCTCGGCCTTATTGTTTTTCACAAAACGTTGTTCAATATGGGCAAGGTATTCACTGGCCAAAGAGGTTTCCTCAGATGCAGTGCCTTGAAAGGCTTTCGGAATGCTGCACTTAATGATCATTAGACTAACGCAATTTGAGTGTTCTAATTTCTCAAAATTTCCTTTCATCAGGAGAACTTTCAGTCGTAAGAGAAACAAGTTGCTCTATCCTTAATGCATAGTCAAGATCCATGCAGCCGAAAGTGATTAGAATGTCATCCTTTCAATCCTTAAAGTTGACCCATTAAGCATGGGTATGTTGTTAATGTTGGTAGACACAGAAGTAGCAGACATAGCTGAACAAAAAATAACAAACAGAAAATAACTGTCATGCTCACATAAAACCAAATAAACAATCAAGAAATTCAAATGTGATGGCAACATCTCGAGACACCTAGCACAACATTAATATCAAGTCTTTAGACATCAATATTAACTCGTAAGTGGTCACATCTGTGTAATGATCAAATACTGACAATAAAATCATGTCAAGCAACAGTCTTTCTTTGGGCCGACTTATTACTCACATGAAAAACCTTATAATTGTCGCGTATCTACCACTACAGGTGTTTGTGTACTTCGGGCCAAGCATTAATCTTTCTTTGGACCGAATAATACCCGCATGAATATACACTTACATAACCATCCCAACATTCTCAATGAAAAAATTTACACAAGAGAGGTCACTTTGGTGACTTCAAGTTTTGATTAACCCATCTCGAATATTAGTTAAATCAAATATGAACATGAGATGCCCTACAAATTCGAATCATACTTTTCATATAAGACATATAAATGTCATCACCCGAAATCCATCGAAAATTGGGGAGCATGCTAAATTAATAATGATGGCAAAATTGTCTTTTAGTTCTGAATCCATTGAGAACCATTACTGAATCCATATAAATTAGCAACAAATTGATGTGTCTCTATTTGTATATATTTTATCATCATAATTACCCTTTGTTATAGTCCATTTGTGCTTTTAATTGATTTAATTGTTATTGTTATTTATAGGAATGGACCTTGGTGGGCTTTGAGAAAAATTGGGTTTAAAATGATCAAATTATGCTTAAATTGTAAAAATTGACTCAATGGGCTTGAAGGGAACCACATCAAATGCTCAAGTGGCTTGGTGGAAAAGAAAGGGCAAATAAGAGATTTATCTCTTATATTTTTGTAATGAACTCTTATGTCCTTAGAGTTTTAATTTCTTAAGTGTTTTTTAGGGGTATAAAAGATATTTTATGTGATCTCTTTACCTTCTTTCTCTTGGGCCAAAATCCATGATCATTCTCTAATTCTCTACATTTACACATTCTCAAATTCTAAATTTTCTCTCTCTAGTTTTTCTCTCAATTTCAAGAAAAATGTTGAAGATTACATTGGAGATGATTAATCAAGCATGAGTGAATAATTTCCCTCTTTGATTCAAGGGTCGTCTAATTCGATTGCTATCACTGTGAAGTTTTGTGCTTAATTTGATTTCTTGCTTTATTTTAAGTATTTTTTAATTCATGATCTAATTCTATATAGTAATATATAGTTTGGGTTGATCTGACAATTCGATTTGAATTATATATTGCTAATGCTATCCATGAGTTCTCTTTTATATGTTGCTGGGATGTATGATTGTTGAATGAGTGGTACTTAGTAGCAATAGGTTGATTATGTTTTTGCTGGGATTGTGTAATTGCCTAATAAATTAACGGGACTAACGGAACCATAGGCTTAGTAATTGCAGCTATCTCGATTTTTGGGTTCTAGGTTTCAATTTAGATTTAACTGTTTTCATAAGAGCTCAATGCGGTTGTTAATTAATTTGGATTGCGACCAATTTAGTTAATGACTAGTTTTGATTGGATGCTGTGTTTGATCAATTAAATTGGGAAAACATGGACTTCTCTACGGCTTAGTGTTTAGTTTAAGGTTAAATGTTTGAATGTACAAGATGATATTTGTAGCCTATGATTGGTGATGCAATCGAATGTCGACACCCTTGAATCGGAGTCTCGTAAGAATTCTTTTTTCTCCTCTTCATTTTCATTATTTGTTGCTTGTCTACCTCTATCTCTATTTGATTGCTTGCTTAGTTTAGTGTTAATTTCATTAGTTTAATAAATAATCAAAAATCCTCTTAGTTTGTTTATGCTCAAGAGAATTAAGTCCTATTCCTTGAGGATCGATCTTACTTTCCGTTATACTTGTGCATTTGCTCATTCGGAGTAAGGTAAGGTTTTTATCTTTATTGGTTTGACAACCAATCACAAATCCATGCCCAATTAAATTAATAAATTAGGGCAGAAGACAAACAGATTTCAAGGTTTTGCCTTGGGGAAAATAACATAAAGCTTCGCCCATTGTCGAAAAACATGTATACATCCGCTGATTGCTTTTATTAATCCATGTTCACATTTTAACAAAGTTAAATAACTATAATAATGATTGTGTAACAGTTCCAATCTGAATTCGCACGAAGCCTTTTTTTTTTTATCCCCAAAATTGAAAACATGAATCGGTTTATCAGAAAAATCAGACAATATCATGCGAGCGTATATAACTGTAGATCAATTCCATGAATTGAATCAACTGTTAGGCAAATAATAATCAAAATCGAAACCCTAATATCATATAAATTTGAATCATAAAATTCTTCCCCAAATTTCAGAAAATCATTCGTAAAGTAGCTTTGATACCACTTGTTAGAAATAAATCACATAATTAGTATGTATTAATCGCACATAAACATGTTTCAGCACATAAGCCTCAAACCTAAGATATATGATGATAAATTGAAATAGAGAAGAAACAATAACCATAAAGCAGAAGCGTACCTGAATCAATATATCGATTATTGAATTTATTCGTGCTTTAACTAGTATGGTTTACCAAATCAATATATTGATTATTGAATTTATTCGTGCTTTAACTAGTATGGTTTACCAAACTAACAGTTCACCCTTTTTCACTTTTTCATAGAGAGAATACAAGGTGTGGGATAAGAATCTGATGTTTGGGGACCATAACCCTAATTTATAATAATAAGTTTTCTTTATTTTCAATTTGGTCCCTCAACAAATTGAAAATCACTTAATGGTATCTACATATAAAAGACCATGAACATTATGATACCCATGTAAGCCCATAATTTAAACTTAAGTGGATCACTTCAATTAGGCCTCCTTAAGACAATTATACACATTTAATTTGACACGTGGAAGCCCAATATTGAATTTTCCAACACATTGCAGCCTTAATTTTATGAATATATCAATATCGCTTATCAATATCACAAACAAAATTGAAAAAATGATATAAATGTTATTAAATTTTTGAAAATTCAACATGAAATTTAGGGATTATTATAACATATCATTATGCATATATTTTTTCAAAATCACAATAAAATGATATGTTTAAAACAAACATATAGATAATTGACTATATAAATATTGTATGATGCAAAACAACTAACACTACATTATATCAAAATGACTAAAATTAATATGTAAGAGATAATATTTTTGCAAGTTGCAACTTTCAACCCAAAGACATTCTTCAAACAAAAAAGAAAAAAGAAAAAAAATATTTAGATATGTAAAATGATTAGTCTTTAAAAAAAACCGCAATATATATTTATATAGATGCGATATTGTGCGATTTATCTGTCATATTGAAAATGCATCACCCTTAATATTCAAATTTACAATAAATCCTCTATATATTCACGATACTTCATCTTTGATTATATCATTAGGTATACAATCAGGTGATTTATAGGGTATTACCATTTCGTAATAGATCAAATACCCCATATTATCATGTTCTTAGCAACTCCGTTACCTGTTTATCCATTTGGTAACACAATGAACAAATAAATTGACAACGTCCCTATTCAAATTTCAAGATAACCATTTCTATTAAAACACATCATCAAGATGATTTGTACAATGAGTTAAATTATTTGTATCAGGTAGCGTGACTTAAAATATCTTGTTTAGTACACAAAAACTTGTGTGAGACGGTCTCACAGATAGTCACCGTTAGACGAGTTCTTTTTACCCACAAATCAAATCCATTTTCACAAAATTGTATGTGAAATTGTGAATTATAGGTTGTGGGTTGACCTGTCTCACATAAAATGATCCATGAGACGGTTTCACATAAGACTCACTCTGTTTAAAATTACCGGTAACCCAACATGACCTATTTTACAAGAAACTAATCAAATACCAACTCAATACAAAAAATACCCAAAGAAAATTTTAATAAAATTATCATAAATTATTTATAAATATATATACATCTAAATAATTATTTAAATATCACATTGTTAGTTATATTATATATCAGCATTTTTGGTCATTTTTGAGTTCAGGTTTCTACAGAAGTTCAGTGTTGCACAAGGTGTTCAAAAAGGTGTCGAAACATCTTTTGGAAGAATATTCAAAAAATTATGTTTAATTTATTTTTATTTATTATTTGCATATTTCTCCTTATTCAAAATCTTATATCCAAACATAGAATATTGCTTTTGACTGAAAATAAAGGTTTGTTGTGATAATATTAAAAATACACTTTCATATGGAAAGACCTTGATTAGAAATAAGTTTCTTAATATATCTAGAATTTCGTTGTCATTTCATAATAAATATTTTCTGGATATTTTTATTAATTACAGGCTCATTCAATTGAAAGAAGGGCACAATCCACACCATTCATTCAATTATGTGATTTCCAACATAAGATCAATGCATTGAAGAAGAAACAAATGGAGGGTTAAAATGATTGAAGAAGAAATTGATTGAAAAGTTCTGAAAAGTTTTTACAAATTCAAAAGAGAGAGAAGGTGATTCTTCACATTTTCTTCCATTATCATCACACACGAGTGGATAATTTGAA
This sequence comes from Scutellaria galericulata, assembly GCA_946896805.1. Classification (NCBI taxonomy): domain Eukaryota; kingdom Viridiplantae; phylum Streptophyta; class Magnoliopsida; order Lamiales; family Lamiaceae; genus Scutellaria; species Scutellaria galericulata. Next base: position 3,779,282 of record OX335787.1, on the reverse strand, counting down.
GAATGATTTTTATGATTGAATTGGAGAATTGTAGTTTTTAGCAAGTGGAAAAGAACCTATGAAACCCACTTCATTTCATGAAGATTGGTGTGTGAAGAACAAAAAGTAATAAAGAAGAGTTCATATATAAAAATTCTTAATCACCTTGTGATTTATTGTGTGATTGACTTGTATTACAACATTTAGATATCACTTTTGAGAGACACTTTCAACAAGCTTTGAAGCACTTTTCTTAAACCTTTGGGCGTAGTGCATTTTAAGAATTTGGTTTGTGTGTTGTTTTTGTTTAGACATCCCCAAGAAACTCAAGTTCATATATCAAGGGAATTTTGTTTGTGGAAGTTGAGATTTCTTGTACAAATATGTATTTTTGTAAAAACTTTCTTTTAATCAATTTTTGCTCAAGAGAATGCATCACGAGGTATCCATTTATTTTCCGTTACATATAATTTTTTGAAGTGTTGTAAGAAATGTTCCAACACTTTTTATCACACCTTTCGTTTGATACTTTATGGTATTTCTAAGAATGTTTTGAACCAAAAAGTTGCCCCTCAGAACCCTTCGGTAAACATTAACAAAATAACACAAATCATTGAAAACTTTAAAGATGTCCAATCACAAATCCACAATTCAATTAATCTAAGTCTTGTAAAAAGCCAAATATTTTGAAAGAGAATATTGAAATAAACTTGATAGGTCATTTGACACAATTTTGTTTCAATAGAAACTAATAGCTCACTCGCGCTTTATTATTTTATTGTGGTAACATATACAATTTATAATAATATAATTAAGTTGTATAAATTAAAAGGTTATTCATAGCATTTTTTATTATTTCAAAAATCATTTACACTATATTGAATTTTTCATATTTCTATTATTTTATAAATTAAAAGGCTATTCATATCATTTTGTATTATTTCAAAATATGTATACTATAATGTATTTTTCATATTTCTAGTTTTTCAAAGTTATATTTTATACAATTATTAGTATTTATATATTTGAAGATCTAATAGGTGTATTTGACAATATTTGAAATTAAAAAAACAAACAAACAAATACAAATTTCTAAATAATATAGTTTATAATAGAAGAGCCATAGATACTAACTAATAACATACAATTTTGAAAATAACTTAAACAATGAATTTTAGAAATATGAAACAATTAGAAGTCATCAATTTGACCAACTAACATAACAAAATTTTAAAAACTTAGTATTCCATACTTTAGTTTATAGTTTAATTTCTTTTCTTTTTTTTTTTTACTTGAATATCATTTTAAGCTTTTAGAAAATTCAGCTTTAAAAATAATGTTTGATTTTATTTTTTTAACAATTACCAGTTTTTTTTTAGATATTTTTAAACAATTTCCAGATTAGTAAAATGTTTCTATTTGACTAAAGTATTTAAAAGTTATCATTAGAATATCATTTTAGTAAACATAAAAGCATATGATAAAAGGAAAATTATATTTTAGGAAATCAGAAAATTATTAAATTTAAAATTCAACCATGAAATCTGAAAAAAAATTAGTAGTATTCACAAAAATAGTAATAAAAAGTATTAATAATAATAGTAATTAAAAGTATTAATAATTAGAGTAAAATGTCTAGGATATTATAATTTTGATAGTACCATTGAATTAATATGTGATTATCATTTATTAATAATAATCATGATTGTTTGCACTTTGAATTTGTGCATGAAAAGTACTTTTATGAAATTGACAATAATTTAAAGGAACTATTCAATGATTAATGTTTTCTCCTCACTCAAAAGGCCCATATTATTTAAAAGCCTATATATTTATTTTCAATGTATGCACAGTAAATCCTTAAATTAGAAGTTAAACACGCTGATATCTCATCCCTTGAAATTATTTTCCTCCGCCAACCGACAGTCTTTTTTTTGGCACTTATTCTTGTAAATCTATTTGTTTCATAAAATTAAAGTTACTTCAAATATAGTTTATAATTAAAAAATATATCAAACTCAATTTATTTTCATATTTTCTAAATAAATTTCAAATTTTAAAATAATATTTAAACAAATTTCGAAATTCTCAATCAATCTTCAATTGCATCTAGACAAAAATTTGAAAACAATGCGTATTATTATTATTATTATTATTATTATTATTATTATTATTATTATTATTATTATTATTACAATAATAATAATGGTTATTATTAAATATTTTTGAAGATTTCATTTGTTGACATTTATATTTTTTAAAAAGTTAATATTTCACACAATATATATATATATATATATATATATTGATAAGTAGGAAAGTTGCGCCTTTTTATATGTTTAGGCGTTTGGTTTTAGTTGCATATTCATGTTATTTTGTTATACTTTCCTACTTATTAGTTCTTCTTGGTAGATCTCTTCGATTCCTTGTTTTTGTGTATTTTAGGGGCTTAATGGAGCTGTTCCAAGGATGAATCCTAAGTGCACGAGTTGGAACGAGGTGTAGGAAAGAAAGGAATGAAGTTGCTGAATTTTGAAGTTGAAAATGTTGAACAGTACATTGACACAAGCCGCGCCTGTGTTGACTGACACGCCTGTGTTGGGCCATTTCGCTCGATGTTTAGAATCTCAATTTTAATTATTTCGGCCCAAGGTTTGTAGGTCACGGCCAGGACATAATGGGAGCCTGTCTTAGACATATTTAAGGGAGTTTTGTGAGGGTTTGATAAACAAGTTAGTCTAGAGATCGAAGAACAAAGTTGGTATCATCTTTTCTTTTGGAGTTTTTGAAGCCGATATGCAAGACTACACTACTTTTGTTTGGTTCGAAGGGAAGTTGAAACCCAAAACCTCTTTTATGCTTTGATTGATTCAAGTAACATATTCTCTAATTTATTCTCGTGAATTGATTGTGTTATTCTGTGATGAAAGTTTATGATTTGTGTGACTTTGATTAAGCCTGATCAACTTTATTGAATTTGCACATGTCTATTGCTAGAATTGAGATTGCAATCCGTAATTGTTGTTATTCTTGATTCATAGTAGCGAACTAGTCGTCGAGCATCGCTAGGGATAACATGGCCTAAGTTAAATGAATCGTCGTACGTATTTGTTGCTTAGACTAACCTATTTTCCTGGATCTCAAAGCTGTCGTTGCATTAAATCTAGTTTACTAGGTTGTCCAATGATTAGGTCTAATTAACGATCGTATCTTGATTAGATATACTTAAGGGAAAATTCGAATAACTCGTCGTACTTGTTATTTGAGGGTTAGTAGTTCATGAGGAAAGAAGAGAATAATGTTACAATCAATCTTACATGGTTGAGTGAGGGTGGAAACGAAACTGAGAACCAAGTGCTTGCTTAATTGATTGAATTCCAATTCTTATTGCTTGTTTTACCCTTGATGTTTTCTCTAGATTTTGAATCCAAAAATCCCCCTATGTTTTCTTGATTGAACTTTAAATACAAAATAATTAGTTTTATCCGCTTTCCATGAGATCGACCTTTACTTATCACTTCTATATCTTTGTAGTGGTTTGAGTAGAGAATTATATTTAATTTTATCGTGCCGGCGACAGCACGGTCATATATATATATATATATAAATTATTTTAAAATTTATTTGGTGGTTGATCACGTGACTTTATTATTATCAGTATATTTGTGATTTTTATATTAGGTATATTCAAACATTCTTTTCATTTTATTAGTCCATTTTTGTATTTATGTAATTCTTTTCTTAAATTTATAAAACCATTTTATCATAAAATTTAATGTTAAACTTCTTTTAGATTTTTAGATATTTCAAAATAATTACTATTCTAGTAAACATTTATTGATTTTATTATATATTTATATTCATTAAATGATTTATCTATTATATTTGTTGATTTTTTTTATTTTTAATGCCACATATAGATAGCATCAAATCAGTTGATTTATAATTTATAGCCAATGGCGCATTTTCATCTATTTTTCAAGGTTATTAATGAGTATTTTCATAAATAGCAATAGAATTATTACATGTGTACTAATTGTATGTACTAATATTGTGAAATAATATCTAGAGTATGAACAATGTCTATAAATTTAAAAATTGTATCATACTAATAATATATGTGCTCGCTAGTTTTTAGCCTTCCAATAAAAAAAAACAAAAATAAATTTACACTTAGAAATTTGAGCTTTAGATTCTTGGAATGCAATTTTATAATTTGAGGCCCAATTTTTCCGAAACCTAGTATTAAGGCCCAATTATTTTGTTTACCAAATATTTAAATCTGTCTATATTTTGTAAAACCCAGTGGAAGAAGAAAAGCACGCGCCGCCTTCTACCACACACAGCCAACACCTCATCTCTCCTCAACGCCGCCATCAACCTCTCCCACTGTCTTTCCATCTTCGAGGTCTATTTTTAATTTCATATGCGTATTGAGAGAGAGAGAAAGCACGCTGAAAAATGATGGGGCTGTGGGTCTCTCTATACTTTTCGTGTTTGGTTGTGTAGGATTATAATGTTGTCTTAAGTGCTACTCTACTCTAATCTTGATTTAGTTGGGCCGTATTTTCTTTTGAAGCAAGGACATTTTTCGTACAAGAGCCCAGCAAAACGCTGTCGTCAAGCGACCCCCCCTCTTTTGCTAGGGTTTTAACTCGAAACACTTGCACCCAAAACCCTTGGTTTCAAATCCAACCAAATTTGATATCCAATCCATTCAAAGCCATTCTCTTCTCCCGGAAAAAATCAATATCACTAATGTCGATCAAGAGTTTAGAAGACATTTCGAGGGAGAATCAGAACCGTAGAATCACCTGGGAAGGATGCAGTGTGTTGCTAGACATCAACGATGGTGATCGACTTCTTTTTGCTCGCCTCACTGCCGGCGCGTAAGCTTTTTAGTGCATTCAAAGTACAGTAAATATGCAATAGTATGTTTAATCACTCTAATTTCCTCTTTTTAGGAAAATAAAGATAGGGAACAATAATTGTTCTCTGCAGCCTTTGATTGGATGCCCCTTTGGAACTTCATTTCAGGTGGATGTTGGTGAAAATGGTCCATTTCTCTCTCAGATTGTTGCCATTGCCATTGCAGAATGTATGTTTCTATCATTGTATTCATCAATCTTTGGTAGTTTTAGAAATACCAAATATTTGATCTTTCCACTTTACAACAACAGTTCGAACTTCGAACTAATATTGAATGTTAAAGATTGTGCAATAGCCACAGTATACTTGGATTCTTTCTGAAGTTTTTGTATTTTTGGTGTCTCTTAGTGTTGTATTCATTTGAATGCTGATGGAAGTAGTAATGTAGTATTTGGTGAACCAAATTCAGCGAAAGCGAGGAATAGCCAAAACTGTTTGCTCCCAGCAGTTTGTTTTGTTTTTAAATACTGTATATATTGTTTTGTTCCATATAAAATTAATTATGGTTTATTTGGTATACATTAGTTAAATTTTTTTTTTAAAATTATATTTTCAATTCAATTGCCTATATATCTTTTAAGCTATTTATTTTTTTATTTTATAAGCTTTTTTATTTTTAATGAGCTTTATATTTTATAAGTTGTATCATTAGTTTTATCAGTTATGTAAACATTAGAATAACTGTTGTTTTTGTTGCACATAAATAACTTATTAATAGATAATTAAAAATAATCATTTGAATTGTAAAAATGGATGGTATGAAATTTTAATAGAAAAATTGAGAATATTCCCTTTAATGTAAACCTTGATGTTTTGTTGAATGTTTGGAGATGATCTTTGGTTTGCACCAAATTTAGCTCCAGAATGAAGTTGTAACATTTTGGCTCAAACACCAAAGTATGAGATGCATTTATGTGCTCAAAGTGCACAAGGGATTGCTGCACAAAAGCAGACACCTTTGCATCTTTGCGAGAGAGAAAAGAAAAAGAAGAGGGAAAATTGTTAAAATTAATGGTCATGATCAACAGATCAATCTATGCAGGAAGTTAGGTATCATCCGTATGATTGGACTGGTTTATTTGAATTTCTGTCTGCAATCCTCTGAGATTTCATTTAATTGCTAAGCCCCTCTTAGAAACTCTGGTGCAAATGTAATCACATAATTTACCCATCAGGTGATATTCTTGGAGAAAAAATGGACTCTGAAATTTTGGAGGAGTGCCGAGATAATCGTGCATTGGTTGATAATAACTCAGCGCAGAGTTTAACAGGTGAAGACATAGGTAACATGCGGAGGTAAAGTTTCACATCTTATTTGAAATCATACACCCAATGCATTCATAACATCTCCTGTGGCATGTGCTTTACCAAGGAAACTGTTTTGTTGTTTTAATAATGCTCTAATTCAGATTTTTTGCTGTGATATTCTTGGATGGAATTATAGGGTAGCACCCAATGAGCTTATCAGAGAGGGGATGCTCTTGCATGCCTAGTTTAAAGTCCTAAATGCTGCCACTGCTTCATTGATGATTTCACTGTATTTCTGCTGCCTTTTCTGTTAGGAACTCATGTCCAGAATAGGTGAAGTTTTGCCAGTATCCACCATGCTATAGTTGATTCACATATTCATGCTAAGTATAGTGTTTCCAAATGACATGACATCACAAAATTTCAGTAGTTCATTTAGGGGTTGATCTTAGATGAATATTATTTTTTCTTTTCCAGGGAAAAGATGAGTAAAGAGTTGTATCTTCTGTTTTATTGTTATGAATGAAAGTGGAAATGTGATAGTGGCAATTAAGCTGAAAGCTTATCTATTAGGCCATAAACTAATTTAATTATGATTTGACTATTCTCCTTGAGTGAACTGTTTGTCCACAATTTCTTGTACCATGATGGTTGTTTCTTCAATCAGTTTTGCATAAAATCATTGCTTTGTTCCTGAGTATCTCCATGTTTTTGACATTTTATATTTGTTTGCAGCAAGGGGGCAACTGGAAACGATATAGTTGAGGCCCTAATTGCAAACAGTGCAACATTTGAAAAGAAAACAGCATTTTCGCAGGTTCATGACTAATATGAAACAACAATAGGCTTTTAAGCCTGTTATGTAAAATTAACATAATATCCTTCTGTATGCAGGAAAAATACCGAATTAAAAAGCAGAAAAAGTATGCACCCAGAGTACTTCTGAGACGTCCATTTGCCCGAAGGTTAACTTCATTTTTCCTTACCTTTTCTAGTTTATTACTTTTAGTATAAACCACATACATATTTTGTTGCTCAGAATTGATTATTTTAAAGAAAATTTATTATTACAATTTAACAAAAGACAATCATAATTCTTGAGAATTTTCTAGTTGCCTGTGTGGATGTGAGATTGCAATACATTTACTTGATTGAAACTAATATTACTGTGGAGGAAAAATCATTTGTTGTTGCATTGAGATCTCTTGATCGAAAAACAGCTAATCGAATTTCTGGTGCAATCCCCTGATTCGGCCCTGATTCGATAATCCAGATACCTCACCACCCTATGCCTCACACATTGTATCTGAAAGTGATAGTATTAAAACAGGGCCTGTAGTCTAGTAGTTCGTTCCTGATCTTTAGCAACCCTTGCACTACTAAATTCAGAATATATATAGAGATCCTTAGCGTATTTGAGCCACAATATGAATTTATTGCTCTCATTTTCAGCTACGGTACTCATTTTTAGCCCCTTAGCTTTTGAGAAGTTTATTGAACTTACACGATCATGTGGCCCCAGAAGAATTGAGGGAAAAATTATATTACCTTAACCATATCATCATTTCCTGAAAATTTCCTCGATACCAGTAGAAAGTCCACTATTAAATATCTATATTTCTTTTTGACTTTACTGTTCTCCTTTTGCTATGTTTCGTCTGCTTAAATCAAGTTCTTGTAATAATGGGAAACAGTGTTAACTAGGTTGCTTTTCTAGCAAATATTTGTTTTTCATTGTCAAGCGTGTGATATCTGATGCCAATTTCACCTTTATGTTTTTATGCCCTTTTCTTTTCAGTGTATGTGAAGCATACTTCAAAAAACATGCTGAGAAAATTGGGTAAGTATTTTGTCTCTTTTGATGTCTAGTTATTGCTGTATGCCAGCAAGTTGAATATATCAAATGATCTTTGTAATATTTATTCATCTTTCATTATTTTCCTGAAAAAAATGACAGTGTAGGCAAGTGATGCATTTGCTGATATATTTGTCTCATATTTCTACTTTGCAGTGTGTGGTAGTTCCTAGTTTAGGAAAATACTTACAAAAACATAGAGAACGGTTAGCAGATGCTCTGATGTGCACTCTTCACCTTTGAAGAGGTACTTGTGTTGTTGGGATATGACATGGGTACTGGTATGGAAAATGTGCATATTCTAGTATCTTTTGCGAGCATGAAACATTTAGTGAACATGCGCAGAAAGAGTTGTTTGAATAATGATTGTGCTTGTTATGCATATCTAGTACCATTTAACTTTGGATTGTGGACCCCACTGCTTTACTAGGGTATTGTTTATGATCAAGTAGTAAAAGTCTCGCATCACTAGAAGAACCATCATGCAGTCAGCACAAAGATATGAGTTATATTTATTTGCACTTGTCTAAGGCAAAGTTTGTAGTTGTCCTTGTTTATATTCCATGTTAACAAGTGACCAAGCTTTTTTGTTGGCTTTTCCATCTGCCTCCCACTCCTCGCATCCATTACTCGAAGTTGCTATGTTTTTCTGACTTTTTCAGTTAAACCTATATTGGTATGAACATTTTCATTTTATTTCGTCAAAGCAAAAGTGCAAATTTAAAATACTTAAAAAAGTGTTTCATTGTCAGGTTCTTGCGGGTGGACACTTTGTCCCTTTTGCTATCCCTGGCTAATGTTACTGCATACTCAGAGGTGCTTGTTTTGGACATGCTTGATGGTGTAATTACAGGTGCTGTTGCAGAGCGCTTGGGAGGTATCTCACTTCCTCACTTCAAATAATTTTTTTTCTTCTTTGAAAGATTATTTTGCTGTGTTTTTTCTCTTGAAAATGATATTTACTGCTATCACGGGAAACAATATCTCACCTTTTCATGTAAGGATCTAATGAAGTTGAGAAATATGGCAATTGTTTTCAAATTCTTTGTACCAAGGTGATATGAAGGTGTTTTACCAAAGTGTATGTAATGAGATAATGTTGAAAATTTCCTTCATATTATGACCTACTACTAAGTTATGAATCTTGTTCTTTTTCCAGGAACAGGTTATGTATGTAATACATATCATGGAACCACTCCATATCCCATTAATATTGTCAGAATGTTCAATTTCAGTGACGAGACATGCAAAAGGTGCATCTTGTTCATAATTTTTAGTTCATTAAGTATGATATGTGCTAATGGCGCGTCTTTTAAATTCTTATGACCTTTTATATAAATTGTCACCATTGTTTTTGTCAAGATGTATCACATATATGGTCTTATTCATTCGTACAGGGTTGTGCACGCTTCACTCTCGGAATTACGGACCTCCTGTAGTGGAACTTCAACATCCAATGACCAGCTTGAAGATGCCTGTAGTATTAGCAATCAACAAAATGTTTGTGACGAGTTTTTCATTATCTTTATATATGTTTCGCTTTCTATTCAAACATTCTGACTGGTTATTGTTCTACAGAAGGAAACCGTCACCCCTTCTTCAGCTATAAACTTGGTCAATGTGGGAGAAAGTCATAGTGAGGATATGGAAACTGTAAATAATTTATCTGCTTCTCCAAAAACTGTTAAAAGTGTCAAGGCTGGTGAGAAGGCACCCCCAGAGGCTATTAAGAGCTGGAAGGAAAATGGCTTTTCTAGGTAATTGTATTTTTCGTTCATATTTTTTATTCCGAGTCATGTGAAGATATGTTGATCTAATGATCTATATCATCTAGCTTCTGGTCTTCTTCTGATACTTTTATTTCTAAGTTTGGTTATTGCTGCTCCGAATGTGGATCCTTGGCCCATTGCGAAAGAACTGGTGCCACTTCTATCGTACTCGGCCCCATTTGTGATTTATCACCAATATCTTCAGGTAGTTGTTTTGATAGGTCATGATTTCTTTACTTTTATAAACAATAAACCTGCTGCATTATTTGGTGTCTGATCAAAGATTCAAATTTCTCTCGATCTTGAGATTGTATGGTTCACTTCTTCATTCTTTCCAGTGTGATCATTAGGAGTCATCAGCCAGATGCTAATTTCTTTGTGTCTTAGGTAGGGCTATGGAGAATTTCATGGCAGCATCCCTAACTGTAAAACTTATCACTAAATTTATAAGTGGAGAGAGTTAGATGGGGAGGGATTAACGCTTAATGATTCCTTAGGTCTACCTTTTCATGCCAAAAAGGGTCCATTTTAGTAAGCGTTTACCCTCTCAGCCTTCTCTCTGCAAATAGCTCAAGACTTCTGTTATCTCTATTTTGTCTAAAACACCACTAGATGTATTCCAAGACATTTCTGATATCTGATCTCTTGGGTGGCACCGATGAATATATACCAATCCAATATAGCATGGTCCAGTTAGTCAATTTACCAAAGCAAAGTTGGACGTAGCTGTTACTTATGTATTTACGGTGTTCTAGATCGTTTCACTCTTCAATGTGAGTTTGAATGAGTATAATTCTAAATGAAATGATGTCCATGGTCTTTTTCATGCAGCCTCTAGCCTCATGCATGCACAACCTGCAGATTGAGAAAATGGCCATAAGCTTACAAATATCGGATTCTTGGTTACGTGAATATCAGGTTTGTTTGAACCACCTTCCATCTTTTGAACTCATTCTATAGCATAGGAGTCAATACCTACACCTACACTTTTGATGTAAGAACTGTTTGGATATTACTGAATACACTACTTATTATATCTTCACATATTAGCTTCGACCTGATATTTCATCATTTTTTTTTTCTTTCCTGAAAAGTAGCTAATTTTTCTTAAAACTTGCAGGTTCTTCCATTAAGAACTCATCCACATATGCAGATGAGCTCATCGGGAGGCTATCTATTGAGTGGAATTCGGATAAGTGGCAGTGATCAAGCTCAACCAAATTAGTTGATCTCATTCTTTTTACACTACTTGTAACTTTTCAAGCATTCATCCGTAGTGTACAAGTTATGTGATTTCAGTGTTTGAATTATCCATCTTAGCGAGTATTACAATTTTGTAGTATCCTTTGTTTGTTTGTTTTTTTTTTCCTTATTTTTCAGAACTTCTGATGTGGAATTATACTTTTAAAGACTATAATGAGAATTAATAGGTCATCAAGGTTTTAATTTCCATGAGCTCAGGTCATATTAGAGTTGTCAATATGGGCCGGTGGGGCGGGCCGGCCCACAACCCATCATTTGGCGGGGCTGGACGGGCTTTTTTAACGGCGGGGTTCAAAATCTCAACCCAACGCAATCCACTAGTGTGCTGCGGGTTAGATGGGCCAATCCACTAGAAATTTTGTTTTTTCATTTTTTTTATTTTTTCAAAGGAAAAATAGTATATATGTAGCTTATATATACATTTACTAAGATATATATGCTTTCAATTACATATACTATATGAAAATAGTTTTTCACTAAATTTTCTTTAATTTTATATATAAATGACTCATATCAATATTTTATAAATCATTACTTATAATAGATAATATTTTTTATCATTATTATTCATTTCTTATTTATAGTTTTGATAAAAACATATTTAAAAAAATTAAAAAATATATAATAAAATAAAGACGGGTCAACCCATTAGCCCATGGACCAATCCATCAAAAAACTCAACCCACTGTGGGCTAGACCAACATAGGCCTACTTTTTCACGGGCCTATAGATACTCAACCCGATCCTTCGATTTAGCGGTGCGGGACGGGCCGGCCTAATGGACTAATCCTATTTTGACAGCTCTAGGCCATATTGTTGCAACAAAAGAAAATAAAATTGAGCTCTGTTTAGTATAGTAAAGTAGAGGTGGTTAAAATGGTTCCGAAAACCCAGACTAGAACCAAACCAGGCTCAAATAAATTTGACTCGATTTCAGTACCAAATCAAAATTGTGAATTGCATGAATGCAATTTGGTTTAGGTTCGGGTATTTTCAAACCTGGAACCAATGGAAATCAAGAACTAATGGTGCCAAACTGGTCTAAACTTCCGTTTTATCAAATTTAAATTTATATAATAAATAAATGATACTCCCTCTGTCCCACAACACTTTGTACACTTTCAGTGTAAATTACATTGAAAGTGTGCAAAGTGTTGTGGGACGGATGGAGTATTATGTTATTTTATTCCTTAATGTTTAGATGTATTGATTGTTTTTTAAATTGTATTGTAAGTTGTAAATTTTTTATGTTTATTGATTATATATCATTGTATTTAAATTGTAATTTTTAATTTCTAAAATTGTAAGTTGTATTGTCAATGTAGGTTTTAGTTTTTAATTTATATCAAATTATTAATTAAAAAAATAATTATTAATTTTATTTATAATATTTATTATTTTTATCATGAGTCTATTTGTTTAAGTAATATTTCACCTTTATAAATGTGCAGATTGTGATGACCAAGGCTCGAACCTGAACCACTCAAGTATTCTAATCTTTGTACCTTCCTTTTGGGATTTGAATTTGAACCACACAAGTTTTCTAGTCTTTATACCTCCTTTTACTCCCTTGAGCTCATTAAAAAAATTAATTAAAAAAATCGTTATTTTGTATAATAGGAATAATTATTATAACACCCCATTAATTTAAAGTGTAATGTATTTTTTTTTTTTTTGGGGTTATTAGATTAATATTGCACAAGTTATTAGTTAAGGCTTTTAAGCCATGTGTATCCAACCTTCAAATGACATGCTTTGCTTATGACATCTCAAGATGATCTTTTCTCTCTCTTCACAAATCAGTGACAACTCACCCACCCTAACCTATGCTTACCTTTGCAAAGTGGGAAGGAAAAGCAAAAAGTCAAACACATTTCCATCACATTCCATCCCTCACTCTCTCGAGATCTCTCTCACAAAAGCCAGCGCCGACGATCTCCATCACCGGAGGAGTTCGACCGTCGCTGCTCTTTTCCAGCAAGTGACCTATGTAAATCAAAGTCTTCATCGAGCACGTCATGGATACGGGTTCGGTTCGGTCTCCGACGCCGCCATTGCCAAGTATGGGCGGCGTAAAGGGCTGTTGTTTCTTCCCCGTTTTCCTTCTTTTTCTCATCTCCGAAAGCCCTCTCTTTTGTTGTTCGCCGTGTTTCGCTGTGAGGGTGTGGGTGTGCCGCCGTCAGGAGCGGCGGCGTGAGCTGCGAGCGCTGCGCGTGCGCACTGGACCCGGCTGAGTGTCATTATACACTCACTCCTTAAGTGATTTTATTTCACAGACTGCTGCCAATCGAAATGAAGGTGAAGGAGGTGTGGATTTGTTTTGTTTGTACAAGAGGTTATTTTGGAATATTTTGGAAAGCCTAGTTGGTAAATCTGTACAGTTTTAGTTGTGTATTAGGATAGTAAAATATTTTCTTGTGCTATTTACGAGTTTCGTTTTATAAAGTAGTATTGTTGAGATGACTTTTTCTTATTTGCAAGTTTAGGTTTATTTTTGGAAACTTATGTTTTAACGAAGTTGCTGGATGTCCTAAATAAAAATATATTATACTCTTTTATCTCGTAGTAATGTAAAAAAGGGGCGTGACAATTTTGGTATCAGAGCCAGACTCTACCTTTTGTAGAGCTTGCTCAATTTTAAAATTTTTACAAAAACTTGATATACCAAATGTTATTATGTATCATACTGGATAAGCATCTCACTTCACTCTCTCTCCGACTGGTCTGCTGAAAGGTATATGAATGTTATGTGTTGTATTGTGTTGTTTCGATTAAATGTTATTGATATTTATTGGTTCAAGTTTTAAATTTGAAACGGTATTTTAGAGGTAGTGTCACAATGAGTATTACATAAGATGATGTATGACAGATGGATAGACCTAGATACACAGCTAGGATGAGTGTACGTCAGCCGGAGACTTTAGCAGAGAGACTTAAGCGACGAACAACTGAGTGATGGGGGAGGTATTTGTGGGGGAGCATGTAGCTTGATTATACGACTGCTGGAGGGAGGCTGATGGTAGCATTAGGAACATGGAGGCTTACACCCATCTGATCCAGACCCTGCTCGATGAGTGGTCGACGAGGGCCCGTCAGGTTTTTAGGAATGAGATCATATATGATATAATGGACGGTACCTTGATCATGGATTTTAAGAGGATGGCCAGACATATGTTGGAGTTATGGGGCCGTCATGGCCTCCCGACCACCCCTAAGCCGAGTCCTTATGACGTGTCTAGTGATGGAGAGGAGTCTGACGAGGAAGAAGAAGAAGAGCCCGAAGAGGAGGAGGACCCTGAGGAGTACCTTGATGAGGATGCTCTGATGGATCAGGTGTCGGGATTCTAGGGACCCTCATTGCCTCCGGCAACAATTGCTTAGATGATAGGATTTTGAGTTGTTGTATATAAGAATAAGGGATGACAAAACCTTAGATATGTATATATATGTAAATAACTTTTGACAGGTAGTTAGGTATGTGTAGTCCACGATAGAATATATGGGTGACTATTTTCACTATGTATATATATGAACCCGGCGTATCTTTCTGTTGTTTCATGAAATGTTTATTTATTTCATTATGTCTTGTGTTTATTTTCTCTACTAAAAGTAACGTCGTAATAGCTGATCGTCGGCATCTGTATGGATCGTGACAAAAACATGATTCGAGATAGATCCCGCAGGAGCCTACAGCCAGTAGGGGAACCCTCTGAACGAACTGAGGAACCCTACGGACAGGCTGAAGACCCCCACAGGCCAGTCGAGGAGCCCAATAAATATGGAGACGATGGAATGATAGGTAATTCAATCACTGTACACAAGGGACTAGCAAAGCAGCTAGACACAACACGAACAACACCACCTCCAGCGACATCTAGAAGCGAGGTGAATCAAGTAATTGAACAATTCCAACGTTTTAATTCGCCGATCTTCAACGGAAGAGGAGAACTCGTAGAGGCTGAAGAGTGGCTGAGGGGCTTGGATAGACTATTCACATACCTCCTTTGTTCCGACGTAGAGAAGATCTCGTGCGCCATTTTTCAGTTCACGAAGGAGGCAAGTTTTTGGTGGGAAGCATACGAAAGGACCTTAATAGCTGAAAGAAAGGATGCGATGACTTGGATCGATTTTAAGGAGATAATCGTGCAAAACTATCTACCCCAGTCTTATCAAGATAGAAAGAAAACAGAATTCCTACATCTTCGCCAGAGACAAATGACGGTGAGTATGAAAGAAAATTCAATCAGTTAAGTCAATACGCCACACATTTAATTGATACCGATGTAAAAAAAGTGAGACGATTCAGCCGGGGCTTACGCCATGAGATTAGTGCTATCCTAGCCGAACAGAGAGGGATGACATACGCAGAGGTCATTGAGAAGGCCCAAGAGGTTACCTCACGTATGCGTCTGGATTCTGCAACTCCCAAAAAGATGCCAGTACTGTTAGAAAAGAGGAAATGAGAGGGTCCGAGTATGAATCGGAATCTAATTTTCAACCAACCCAGAAGACAGGCAGTGAGTGGAACTCCGAATGTCCCCACTCCTCAAGATCGTGTTCCCTGTCCCAGGTGTGGGAGAATCCATACTGGACATTGTTAATGTGGAGAACAGGACGTTGTTACTGGTGTTAGCAACCAGGTCATACCGTAAGATTTTGCCCCAAGCCTCCAAGTGCCAAGCCGAGACCAAAGACCGGGAGAGCTCGTGTTTTTGCCCTCACCAGAACCAAGGCAATTAAAGAGCCAGAAACAATGTCGGGTATGTTATCCATATGCAATATACCTGCGCTTATTTTATTTGATACCGGAACAACCCATACGTTTATGTCAGTTCAATTCTATAAGCTTTTAAGATATGAATATGATAAAGTAGATAAGGAAACTTTAGAGGTCATCATACCCTCTGGATGAACCATAACAACTCAGCATGTGTGTCAAGATGTTCGGATTGCTTTTGAGAATCGAATCTTTTTAGCTAATTTGCATGTCTTAGAAATGAAAGATTTTGACGTAATTCTAGTAATGGATTGGCTGAAAGCTAACCACACTGTAATTAAGTAGCATGAGAAAGAGATTCTCTTTAAGTCGTTAGGACGTGAAGAATACATTTTCTTTGGAACGCGAATTGGTGTGAACCTAAGAGTGATATCAGCTATGCGGGCAACTAAAATGCTAAAAAAGGGAAACTGCGAGGCTTTACTGGTGAATGTAGTGAATCTGGAGCAAGAGACAGACCCAATTAGCAGGGTGCCGATAGTAAGAGAATATAAGGACGTTTTTCTAGAGGAATTGTCTAGTCTTCCGCCGGATAGACAAGTCGAATTCTGCATTGATCTAGTACTCGGATCAGCACCCGTATCGAAAGCACCATATTGCATGGCGCTAAAGGAATTGCAGGAGTTAAAAGTTCAACTAGAAGAACTTTTGAAAAGGGGTTTCATCTGCCCTAGTGTGTCATCCTGGGGAGCTCCAGTATTGTTCGTGAAAAAGAAGGATGAAACTTTCTAGATGTGTATAGATTATCGTGAGCTAAACAAGAGAACTATTAAGAATAAGTATCTGCTGCCGTGAATTGAAGATTTTCTTGATCAATTAAGAGGTGCAAGCGTATTCTCAAAAATCGATTTGAGATCTAGATATCATCATGTGAAGATCAAGAAGGAAGACGTATCCAAAACGGTGTTCAAAACAAGGTATGGCCATTACAAGTTTGTGGTGATGTCTTTTAGACTGAGTAATACATCAACGGTTTTCATGGACATGATGAATCACATATTTCATTCATATCTTGACCGTTTCGTAATAGTGTTCATCGATGATATTTTGGTGTATTCGCTCGACAAGAACCAACATGAAGAACACTTGAGAATTACATTGGGCACTTTGTGAAAGGAGAAATTGTATGCAAAGTTTAAAAAGTGTGAGTTTTGGCTAGATAGAATTGTTTTTCTTGGTCATATCGTTTTTTCAAAAGGAATTGAGGTGGATCTAGCCAAAGTGGAAGCAGTCAGTAATTGAAAAACGCTAACCAATGTAAATAAAATGCGAAGTTTTCTAGGTCTAGCTGGATACTATCAAAGATTCATTGAGGGATTTTCAAAGATTGCCATCTCTATGACATAGTTGACTCGCAAGGAGATAAAATTTCAATGGACAAATTAATATGTAAAGAGTTTCCAGGAATTAAAGAGAAAGTTGACTATTGCACCAGTTTTAGCCGTTCTAGATGGAACAAAAGAATTTGTTGTCTATAGTGATGCATCCAAGCAGGGTTTGGAATGTGTGCTGATGCAGTAAGGAAGAGTAGTAGCCTATGCGTTAAGACAATTGAGAACGCATGAATAGAACTACCCAATGCATGATTTAGAGCTAGCTATTGTGGTATACTCGCTCAAGATCTGGCGACATTATCTATATGATGGAAAATGCGAAATCTACACCGATCACAAGAGTCTAAAGTATTTCTTCAAACAGAAAGAACTCAACTTGTGCCAGAGAAGGTGGTTGGAGTTAGTCAAGGTTTACGACCGTACGATCTTATACCACCTTGGGAAAGTAAATGTGGTCGCTGACGCTCTTAGTCGGAAGAATAAATGCGAGGTAACTAGTATGCTCACCAGTCTGCGTTAATTGATAAAAGAGATGTCCGAGTTAAATCTGGAAATGGTTACGCCTCCAAGTAGCGTCAAGGCCCGAATTGTAGTTTTGGTAGTTAAACCCACGTTTCGAGAGCAGATCGTCAAGGCTCAGAAGGAGGACAAATTCTTACAGAAGATAAAGAAACGTATAGAGAGAGAAATTATGGAAAGATTCAGAATATCACTAGATAAAACTCTGACTTTTAGAGGGAGGCTTTGCATGTCGAAAGATGAAATGCTAAGAAGAAGAATACTCGAAGAAGCACATAATGCACCATATATAGCCTATCTTGGAGGTACCAAAATGTATAAAGATCTAAAGGAAACTTTCTAGTGGAGAAACATAAAGGGAAGCATTGGTCAATTCGTCAAAAAGTATTTGGTGTGCTAACAAGTAAAGACAGAACATCAAAGGCCAGAAAGAATGCTGACACCACTAGAGGTACCAGAGTGGAAGTGGGAACACATCACTATGGATTTCGTAATAGGATTACCCAAAACCAATCATGGGAACCACACCGTATAGGTCGTTGTTGATAGATTGACCAAGTCCACTCATTTTCTGCTGATCAAGATGACGTTTGATTTAGAAAGGCTAGCTCAAATCTATATAAAAGAGATAATCAGATTATGTTGGTCCCAAGAGTTCAAGTGTTCAGAGGTTCAGATGGGGGGTGAATGAACCTCTATCGATTTTACAAATTCTTTCGAAAATCTTTTCTGTTATAACAGGTTCCTGACCAAGGGCAGTAACCTGTCTCGAATCAGCAACCTGGCTCAAAGTTTGATCAGGTTCCTGACCCGATATCAGAATGTAACGCAGCGGAATAAACTTGATAGAGTTTCTTTTGGAAAACCATTTCTTTTTAGACATGATTTTGATAGTTTTCTTTTTACAGGATGCTTATGATGTATGCAATAGTTAAAAATATGCAGTAAGTAAAGTGCAGCATACAATCAAAGCATATAAACACTTTTTGCTTATAGTGGTTCGAAGGTGGTGTAAGCCTTCTACATCCACTCTACTCCTACTCAAGGAGGAACTTCGTTAGGTTAGTTCGAATTACAAGCCTCGTTTTACAAACCTCTTTCTAACAAGCTACGCCTACTAGAGTCCCTAACTCCAGTCAAAGACCACAGCCCACAAAGGGCAAGTAATCTATCTCTATAGATTACATACTTAGCAAGGATCTAATCCTCTCAACTAAGGTACACCATTAAAACAACCTAGCGCACACAACACAATGGTTAAAGGAAAATAAACAGTTATTCAACTGGTGCGGAGCAGTCTTGATCTTTGTAGACACATATTTGTTGTATGCTGCTCCTAGAAGGTTGAGTGGCTGAACATGGATTAGCTTGAGAAGCTTTGAAATATGTTTGATTTTTCTCTCGACTCTGTTCAGCAATTTTCTTTAATCAGCCACACCTTCTATTTATAGATCTTGAGAATATATCCGTTGGAGGAAAGTATCCATTGAAGGAAGACACTTCCCCATTTTGAACGTAAGCTTAGATCTCCCACGATCTTCTCTGCGGTCGCATTAAATGCTTCTGAGTAGTTCCTGACAAATGCATTTAATGCGTCTACAATTTGCTCCTGGACCTCTTCTGACATTCTTGCTGACCTGTTAAGTCGGTATGGGTCCATAGCTGAAGTTCATACAGTTGCTGCTTGATGTCAACTGATTATCTTCTTCTCCTTGTTGCATGTGCTTCCTGATGCTGCTTCATACTATCCTCAGCTTGCTGCTTCTCTTCTAACTTGCTGGTTTCTTTCATCTTGCTGTCAGCTTTCTGTTTGTACCTTTTCTGTCCTTGTAGTCTGCTGACCAGCTTCCTGTTTCTTTGTTGACAGTTTTCTGTTTGGAGACTTTATATCTTTTGTCGTTCTTTTAACTTGCTGTTCTTTTCAGCTTGTTGTCTACTCCTTGCAGCATTCTACCTGCCTTTTGTGCAGATACTTCATTCAGTTTTGCTGTTTCCTACAGCTTGCTGACTCTTAGAAAATGTCTTCTTAATTCTTCTAAGGTTGGTTTTCCTTAGTATTTGGAAAACCATTACATGATCTCTTCTAGCATTCTGATCATGTAATTACGTGGAAACTTGCTTCAGCAAACTATGTTTTCTTATTATGCATCCTGTTCTATCCTATTAAGATAACTCTTGAAATATCCCAACAGACTACATGGGGTACCCATTTCTATTGTATCAAATAGAGATCCTCGATTTACATCCAGGTTTTGACAAAGCTTACAAAAAGGATTAGGTACCAAGTTAGCCTTCAGTACAACGTTTCACCCCAGACGGATAGCCAAACAGAACTAACAATACAAACTCTGGAGGACATGCTAAGAGCCACTACTCTAGATCTACATGGAAGCTGGGAAGACCACCTGTATTTAGTGAAATTTGCTTACAATAACAGCTACCAATCAACAATTGGGATGACGTCATACGAGGTACTATATGGTAAGAAGTGACGCTCATCTCTCTACTGGGACGAGGTGGGTGAGAAAAGAGTGTTGGGGCCAGAACTGGTCGAACAAACAATTGAAATAATAAAGAAAATCCGAGAGAATTAAGACGGCTCAGGACCGACATAAGTCTTATGCGAATAAAAAACGCAGAGAGTTAAAGTTCGATGTGGGAGATAAAGTTTTTTTGAAAGTATCTCCCATTAAAAGGGTCTATCATTTCAGAAAAAGAGGAAAGCTGAAACCAAGATATATAGGACCATATGAAATTCTTGAACGAGCTGGCGAAGTGGCATATAGACTGAAGTTACCACCAGACTTCGCTGGCATTCACAACATATTTCATGTATCTATGCTACGAAAATACATGTTCGATATAAGTCATGTGATTAATCAAGAAAGTATTCGACTTGAGAATGATTTGTCATATAAAGAAGTCCATGTGGCCATTGTGGATAGAAGAATCTATAAGTTACGAAACATAGAAGTAGCGTTAGTAAAGGTCCAATAGAGTTGCAATGACGCTAAGAAGACGACTTGGGAAAAAGAAGAAGAAGAAATCTTGGCAAAATATCCAGAATTGCCGTACATCGGTATGTATCTAAATTTTAAGAACGAAATTTCTTTAAAGGAAGAAAGGATATAACACCACATTAATTAATTTAAAGTGTAATGTGTTATTGTTTTTTGGTTCACTACAAGAAAAATGCACATAGACAACGGTTTTGAACCGTTGTCGTAGCTATATTTGAATCGTTGTCGTAGCTAGTGTTGTCGTAGGTCAAACAATATTTTGCCACGTAAGCTTGCCACATCATCGCACACGTCATGCCACGTCATCACATAAGTCATCCTAGGGATGACACATCATCATAAGTATGACATCATCACTAACATCATCGTAATCAATATTATGCATTGCGTGAGATTCGAACCTGGGAGGCCCGGTGGTACTCTAACCACTAGACCATTGATGTATCATGTGACAATGTCTTGCATATATTTTTTTATAATATATTTTTGATATTTTTCAATTTTCTATTATTACATATTGTTTGTTAACTTTTATAAAGTACCATTACTTATTAATATATGTATATATATATATAAATAATTGAATGATTAATGAATATATTAATAATAATTAATATAATTTTCAAATTATATATATATAATGAATATAAGTATAAAATTAATATATTTTTGAAATTAATATATGAATTTTGGGGCTACGACAACGGTTTCAAACGTTTACGACAATGGTAGGTTAAAACCGTTGTATATGAGAGAATTTTTCGGGCTACGACAACGGTTTCAAACGTCTACGACAACGGTAGGTTAAAACCATTATCTATGAGAGAATTTTTTGGGCTACGACAACGGTTTCAAACGTCTACAACAACGGTTAAAACCATTGTTTATGAGAGAATTTTCAGGCTACGACAACGATAGGTTAAAACCGTTGTCTATGAGAGAATTTTTCGGGCTACGACAACGGTTTCAAACGTCTACGACAACGGTTAAAACCGTTGTCTAAGAGAGAATTTTCGAGCTACGACAACAGTTTCAAACATCTACGACAACGGTAGGTTAAAACCGTTGTCTATGAGAGAATTTTTCGGGCTACGACAACGGTTTCAAACGTCTACGACAATGGTAGGTTAAAACTGTTGTCTATGAGAGAATTTTTTGGGCTACGACAACGATTTTGTCTACGACAACGGTTTTTTAGACTACGACAACAATTTTTTGAAAAAACACTTGTGTATGTGCATTTTACTTGTAGTGGTTATTAGATTAATATTGCATAAGTGATTAGTTAAGGCTTGTAAGCCATGTGTATCCAACCTTTAAATGGCATGCTTTGCTTATAACACCTCAAGATGATCTTTTCTCTCTCTTCACAAATCAGTGACAACTCACCTGCCCTAACCTATGCTTACCTTTGCAAAGTGGGAAGGAAAAGCAAAATGTCAAACACATTTTCATCACATTCCATCCATCTTACTCTCTCACTCTCTCAATCTCTCTCTCTCACAAAGCCAGCGCCGACTATCTTTATCACCGAAGGAGCTCGACCGCCACTGCTATTTTCCAGCAAGTGACCTATGTAAATCAAAGTTTTCATCGAGCCCGTCATGAATACGGGTTCGGTTCGGTCTCCGGTGCCACCGCCGCCACATATGGGTGGCATAAAGGGGCTGTCATTTCTTCCTTTTTTTCTTTCCTGTTTTCATTCTTCTCATCTCCGAAAGCCCTCTCTTTTGTTGTTCGCCGTGTTCTGTTGTAAGGGTATGGGTGTGCTACTGTCGGGAGCGGTGGCGTGAGCTGTAAGCGCCTTGCATACGCGCTGGACCCAGCGGGGTGTGCCAGACAGAGTGTGTGGGTGTGTGTGTGTGGATGTGTGTGTGTGTGTTTTGGTGGCTTGTGTGTGTGTGTGTGTTGTCAGCGTAGTGAAAGTATTTGAGAGCCTACTTTTCTGTTTAACACATTCTCAGAAAATAAATAAAGTAATAGACATAAGATGTGGTACGAAGTGTTGGAACACTTCGCACAACACTTCAGAGAATTTTAAGCAACGAAAAATATAAAGAGAATATGAAACATAAATATTAAATTTTCTACACAAGATTACTCTAGTGTTGCACTCTCATGAGAAAAAATCCACTATAAGAAAGTTATTACAAATGTACAAGAATTTCTAACTTCCACAAACAGACCGTCTCTTGATATATTTGAACTTGAGTTTTGAAAAGCTTTCGATTGATAAATCAACAAAAGAGAAGGTGGAGAATAAAATCATCTCGTTGCAAGCTCGACTTAAGGAAGCTGAAGAAGGTGTCAAGAGTGTTGAATGTGCTTTTGATTGCATTGTTTCTTCTATTTTGTAAAAAGATGGTTTTCAGTTCATTTTACCTTTTGATGTAGTAGTAGTCACTGTTATTAAATTAATTGTCTTTGAATGAAAATAGATGTGCATTTACATACTAATCTCTTATAGGCCAAAAATTATTCTTGAGTGTTAAAGATAAGAACTTACTTATCCCCCATAAATGCAACAGAGCAATATATCTCCAATAGTGTAAGATGAAATTCTATGTATTTAAAAATGGTCAGTTCTGTTCCTGCAGCACCAGTTTATGTTGAAAGAGAAGCGAAGTTCGACAATATTGAATTTAAGCGGTGAAAACAAAAGATGTCGTTCTACTTAACAACTTTGAATTTGATTCGGTTCTTGAACGAAGACGCGCCAACTGTGGGGGATGAAGAAGTCGATGACCAAAAAAGAACTGCGTTTGATGCATGGAATCATAGTGATTTTCTGTGTCGCAATTACATCTTTAATAGACTCGATAACTCTCTCTACAATTCTATGCAGTGGAAAAAAACTACAAAATAATTATGGGATTCACTAGAAAAGAAATACAAGACAGAAGATGTTGGATCAAATAAATTCATCATCGGCAGGTTCTTGGATTTCAAAATGGTGGATACTAAGATAGTCTTAGACCAAGTACAAAAGTTGCAATTGATCTTGCATAACATTCATGCCGAACGAATGCAACTCAATGAATCTTTCCAAGTAGCAGCCATTATTGAAAAACTACCGCCTCTTTGGAAAGAATTCAAAAACTACCTCAAGCACAAACGAAAAGAAATGGGGCTTGAGGACATGATCGTAAGACTAAGGATTGAGAAAGACAATCGAAAATCTATAATCAAGAGCATCAAGACATCTATGGAGGCAAGAGCAAACTTGGCTGAAACAAGTACTAGCAAAAAGAGAAAGCTAACAGGTATAAAGCAGCAGCAGGAGCCATAACAAAAGAAATCTAGAAAGTTCAAGGGCAACTACTACAATTGCTACAAACCCGATCACATGGCAAATGATTTTCGATAGCCTAAGAAAGATAATCAAAGTCAGGCTAACCTAATCGAGGAAAATTCAGTATCTTTGGGTATGAATGAGTTAAACCTATCAACTATCATTTTTTAAGCCAACTTGGTGGATAATTCGAGAGAGTGGTGGGTGGACAGTGGGGCTACATGCCACATATGCTCAGAAAGAGACATGCTTTCAAGCTACATACCGATCAATGGTAGAAAGTTGTTTATGGTAAACTTTGCAACTTCCAATGTAGTTGGGTTGATGTTGGGATATTTCTATGTAGATTTTGATGAGGTAAAGTAGAATTGTATAGGGAGTTGGAGTACCCCATTTTTTCATATTGTTTATGTGGAATTTTATCTTTCCTTGTAGTATTTGTTTTGATGTATTTCTAAGAATCAAGAAAGATTAGTATTTTGGAGGATGCATAAAGGCGTGAAATTTTGTAAATGATATAGTAAGTTACTATATGTAGAAAAAGATGAGATTCTGCGACGGATATTGAAGGTTACTGCATTCAGTGAGTAGTACTTTAGTAAGCAGCATATCAGTAAGCAGTAAGAAGAACTGGGAAGCTTTCTAAAGATCGACAGAAAGCACATGCAGTACAGTAAGCACTTGGAGTTCAGAAAGCTGATGCAGAACAAAAGGTTATTGTTGTATTCAATTTAGAAAATTATCAAGACTTACTCCGATGCAGTACGAGGAAGATCCATGCTGACAAAGTTTCATCTTGTTCAATTAGCCAATGCATGGAAGTGACCAAAAGACCTATATCATTCTGACACATCGGCGAACAAGTCGCAAAGGTCCAGATGCCGAAGTCCAGCACATTTAATGCTCTGCAAGGCTTTGCACGCCTTCTTCCCAGATTGTTAACAAATATTTAATGCAAGACTAGAGAAGATCTCTGAAGATCAAGGATTTCAAATTCAAAGTAAAGGGTGTCTCTCTTCAACGAATATTTTCTCAATACAAGTTATTGGTATATTTCTAAAGTTATCTTAATAAGACATAACAGGTTGAATAATAAGAAAACATAAGTTTGCTGAAGTAAGTTTCCACGTATTACATGATCAGGATGCTAAGATGAGATCATGTAATGGTTTTCCAAATGTTAAGGAAAACCAATTTTAGAAGAATTAAGAAAACATTCTCTAAGGGTCAGCAAGCTATAGGAAACAACAAAGCTGATAAAAGGAAGAACATGCTGCAAGGAGCGGACAACAAGCTGAAGGAAACAACAAGCTGAAAGAGCAACAAAGAAAATAAAGTCTCCAAACAGAAAGCTGTCAACAAAGGAAACAAAAAGCTGGTCAGCAGTCTACAAGGACAGAGAAGCTACAAACAGAAAGCTGACAGCATATCAAGGAAACCAGCAAGCTAGAAGAGAAGTAGCAAGTTGAGGACAGCAAGAAGCATCATCAGGAAGAATATGCAGCAAGGAGAAGAAGAAAATCAACTGACATCAAGCAGCAACTGCATGGACTTCAGTTTTAGACCCATACCGACTTGACAGGTCAGCAGGAATGGCAGAAGAGGTCCAAAAACAAATTGTAGGCGCATTAAATGCACTTGTCAGGAACTACTCAGAAGCATTTAATGCGACCACAGAGAAGATCTTGGGAGATCTAAGCTTTACGTTCAAAACAGGGAAGTATCTTCCTTCAACGGATACTTTTCTCCAACGGATATATTCTCAAGATCTATAAATAAAAGACGTGGCTGATTGAAGAAAAGTGCTGAATAGAGTCGAGAGGAAAATCAAATATATTCCAAAGCTTCTCAAGCTTATCCATGTTCAGCCACTCAACCTTCTAGGAGTAGCATACATCATTTCGAGGACTACAAAGATCAAGATTGCTCCGCACCAGTTGAAGAACTGTTTATTTTCCTTTAACCATTGTGTTGTGTGTACTAGGTTGTTTTAATTGTGTACCTTAGTTGAGAGGATTAGATCCTTGCTAAGTGTGTAATCTATAGAGATAGATTACTTGCCCTTTGTGGGCTGTGGCCTTTGACTGGAGTCAGAGACTCTAGTAGGCGTAGCTTGTTAGGAAGATGTTTGTAAAGCGAGTCTTGTAAATCGAACTGACCTAACGAAGTTCCTCCTTGAGTAGGAGTAGAGTGGATGTAGAAGGCTTACACCACCTTCGAACCACTATAAACAAATGTGTTTATATGCTTTGATTGTATACTGCATTTTACTTACTGTTTATCTATACTGTTGCATACAAACATAAGCATCCTGAGAAAAGACTTCCTAAGATCATGATTAAAAAGAAACGGTTTTCCAAAAAAAACTCTATCAAGTTTATTCCGCTGCATAACATTCTGCTACTGGGTCAGAACCTAATTAAGCCTCAGGCCAGGTTGCTGATTCGAGATAGGTTGTTGTCCCTAGGTCAGGAACCTGTTATAACAGAAAAGTTTAGATGAAAGAGTTTGCAAAATCTTCCAATATCGACAGAGGTTCATTCACCCCCTTCGAATCTCTGAACACTTGGGACCAACACAAGTATAAAAGAAGGAAGAGTCGACTGGAATGATTACTGAAACATTTAACTCTCGTATACACTAAAAGTAAAAGCGAAAAACTCTCTCAAGTTTCAGTCACTCAACCTTAGTGAAGCAGCCAAGCCAAATATTTTATCAGAACTTCAAAGTGTTCAAGGCTGTCTTCGAAGCACCAGTTGAAGAACCATATACTTTTAACCTTTTGTATTGTGTGCTAAGTTATTTATTTGGTGTCCCTAGTGGGAAGGATTTAGATCCCCACTAAGTGTTAGTCTTAAGTTGTTAAGGCTTGTAACTCCATGTGAGTTGTGGCTTGTAACTCTGTATGAGTTGTGTGAAACCCTGTGTGGGTTAGCCTAGAAATCTTTCTGATTCTAGTAGGTGTAAGCTCGTAGGAACAGATTGTATTGTTGAGACTTGTAAAACAATCTTACCTAGTAGAGTTCCTCCTTGATGAAGAAGAAGAGTGGACGTAGAAACATTACACCACCTTCGAACCACTATAAACCCTTTGTGTGTTTATTGTTTTATTTATCTTTGGTGCATATCTATACATCTGCTCATAATGCGAAATGCTTTTAATACTTCTATTAATGAATTTCTAGATATTTTTATGTTTTAAATAATTTAGACATTTGTGTTTGATTATATGTAATTTTGTATTTATCTTTGCATAGTTATGTTTGCTTTTAGTTTTAGTATTTTCTCATATTAATTCTTTTGTAAATTTAATCCATTTAATATTTAATTAATATGACTATTTAATGATATCAAATTTAATGTTGATAATATACATTAGTAAATAATATAGACTCTTTTTTAGAAAATATTAAAATAATACATGCTAGATTTCAAACATAGAAAAAATTTATAAATCTTTATTTGGTTAATTTAAAATTTTTAGATAATAATATAAAATAAATATATAAAAGTAGCAAACTAAATAAATGTGGGTTGAATAAATAGGATTAATTATTCAAACTTTCAAATTTATTGATTAATAAAATTGAAAATTGTTTTCGAATATTTGTTTTAAAATAAACTATACAATTTGTTTGAGAAATTTTGATTTTTATTTAATTTTATTAAGTTTAATTTGATTTTTTTAATCCCGTGTATTATTCGGGATATATATATATATATATATATATATATATATATATATATAAAAGAAGTGACAATTTTCTTGTATTTAAGGTTCAATGTTAAATAGCAATAGTCAATTTTTATGAGTTTCGATAATCGTATCAAAATTTTGAAAATTTGTCTTTATGTTTGTTTTAAATAATGATTAGGTATCTTTGTGGGTTGATTTAATTTGTATCTATTTTGACTGCTTCGTGTTCAAACGCGGACACGCAGTATCTACCAATGAAGGGTACACTTGCTATACATAACAAAGTTTTTGAAATTTTGTTTTGATTTATTAATTATTTATCTTTTATGGAGCTTTAGTATATTTGACTGTGATGTTGAATATTAATGAATATGGATCCATGACCATTCAATTTCACAATTTGAATTTTATCTACACTCATATGTTACAATAACAACCTTAAATAATAAAAAAGAAACAAAAATAATTGAAGGGTTGACTATATGTAACAATGATTAGAATTCAATTCGTTTCCAATGTTAGTCAACTTAAAGAAAAGAAATCGTGCTTTCCTATTCTCAGTAACCTCGTTCCTATATATTCTCAGGCCTTATAATAAATAGTCTAATAAATATGGTTAGATTAATGTTCAACTAATACAAAAATGATAAAATGTCCACCGTGGGTAACTCTTAATATGTCTACCGCTAACATGTATTGATCTCATCCCCTCATTATATGAAAAGTGAAATTAATGAGCATTCTAGATTTTTGACACGTAAGCCGTGGGCACATCTTAACATGCCCATGGTGGGTGGGGTAATAGGGTTGTGAACTAATAATAACTACATATTTCACATAAAAACTCATACAAGATGTTTTGATGGAAAATTCATAAGATTGAGTCTCGTTATCTATAAACCAAACTCATTTTTTGATTTATAACACGGTCACAAATGTCTTACTTTAGACAAAAAAAATTGTGCACATGATGTACGAACCCTAGTTCCGTGGACTCGGATCGACTTGGTTCACCAAGTGCCTTCACACGCCCGCACGCGCCACCAGGTCGCGGACAAATTCGCTCAAATATGCTCCCAGATGTCATACTTTTATATTATGTTAGTCATACATTTTAGTTATGTTAGTCGTACATTTTTTATAGGTTAGTTGTACCTTAACATTTGTTGTAGACAAACATATTAATCTTTCATACCTTTTAGTTATAACAGTCATACATTTTAGTTATGTTAAATATACATTTTAGTTATGTTAGTTGTACATTTATATATTACATAAATATATAATTGTGTTGATATAAAGGTATAAGTAATATCACATAAATGTAAACATGTACAAATTATAGCGAAATTAGGGTTTGTTTTTAGATTTAAAAGTATTAAATAAAGGTATGATATATAGACATAAAGGTATAACTAATATAACATAAATGTATGACTAACATAATATAAAGTTCAGGACCAAAAAAAAAATTATGCGGATCCAGATCAACCCAAACCTGAACTTGATCCACGTGCATGTATGCATCAGGTGCACATTCGTGCTACTTCCTATTTTATATTTTATTGTTTCTTTATGTATAAAATAATGTTATTTTTAAAAAGATCATATTTCCGGAACTTGTGGACTCTATAATCATCTTATATAAAATTTTTAAGAATTTATGATTTTTTTAAATATTAAATCTCATTTCATTTCAAAATAAGATCGATATCAGTAGATTAGAAATTTTCTTTTTATGTAAGGATCAACCATCATATTCTTAAATTCTTTGGTTTATATTCATAAACTTATTAAAATTTGATCATATTCATCAGTAATCCTAATAAGCTCCTTCCACTTACCTTATCCAAATACAACTTAATTTCAAAATAAGATGTAATATCTTATAAACTCCAATGAGGAGCACTCTTGTACCCCTGAGGCACAGATCCTAGGATCCGTGCCCCCGACCCGACCCAACCCGCGCATATATCCTTGTCCTCAATTTTTTTTTAGGTATTACAGATTTTTCCTATAGGTATTATAAACATGAACTAAAGGTATTGATACTTAAAGAGTATATGTGTGATACCTTTAGACCTGTTAGGTGGGCGTGTGCGGTGTGGGCGGGCGGCGTGTGCGAGCGCAATGTGGGCGTGCGGTGTAGGAGGTATTACAGATTTGTCCTATAGGTATTACAAACATGAACTAAAGGTATTTGATACTTAAAGAGTATATGTGTGATACCTTTAGACTTGTGAGGTGCGCACGGCGGGTGTGGGCGCGCGGCGTGCGTGTGCGATGTGGGCACGCAGTTTTGAGGTATCATACATTTGTTCTATAGGTATTATACATATGTGATACGTGAAGAGTATATGTGTGATAACTTTAGAACAAATGTGTGATACCAACATGTGCGCACGCGTGGACGCACAATAAGGACGCGTGGGTCGGGTTGGAGGCACGAATCTAAGATCCGTGCCTGGGGCATAGAATTTTGTTAATATTGTTAATATATCTAGTACTTTACATAATATTATAAGTAATATTAATACATATATTGAACTTAAATTCCAAATAAAATGACGAAAAAAATATTGCGTATTATTATTTTGGTACATCAATTTTGACGAAATTTCGGCGAAATTTCACGACATTTTCGTCCTTGCTCTCTCTCTCATAAGATGACACCTCACCTCTTAATACCCTAGGGAGATGACACCTTGTCAACTCTCATCTATCCAAGGAAAGGACAAGACAATGCATTTTGTAGGAAACAAAAAATTTGAAAGGGTAAGAAAGAATTCTCTCTCTCTCTCCTTCCCTCACCCTCACCACCACCGACGACCACTTCGTCGGCGCCGATCATCTTTTTCTGGCAAAAGGTTCGTACCAAAGATAGAAATCGTCGAGCCCGTCATGGGTACGGGCTCGATTTTTCCAACCTCTGTCGCCGCCGGAAAGACACCCCTCTTTCTCTCATTCTTCTTTCCCTTTTCTCTTTCTCTGGTTGTGGTTCCCGTCTTCGATAAATCGTCGATTTATAGGCGATAAATCGCCCATTTTTTGTAGAAAAGGCCACTGTTTTTCGACTTCAATAAATCGTCTATTTTTTGAAGATTTTTCGGCAATATTTTGTCGAAAACATATAACTGAGGTTTTCTCTATCAGTGTCCTCCATTTGTCGATTTTTCGTGATATTTTAGTCCCTGGTCGTCACCAATAACCATAAGACTGCACACATCGGTGCAGGTCGCCGACCAATATGGCGACCAATATGCAGAAAAAGACAAAAATAAAAAATAATAAAATAATAAAAACAATTTCCAGCTTGGCAACCGATTGGGAGAAGGGTTGAGATTTCAACCTTATCAACCAACCCCTCAATTTAGGTTACCCAATTAGATCTTGACACATTCATTTTCTTATTTGTTCAATTAGATTTTATATGCATAAAATGTATATTGTAAATATTGTGGATAATATGTATTTAATATATATATATATATTCGTATTTTTTAATTCTCTATAAATAGACATCAATATTGACATATTTTGGAACACCATCTAAAATTCTCTATTTTATCCTCTATTTTTTTATCATTCATCTCTCAATTTCAATCATGAATCCAAACCATCCTAATTATTTTCCAAACTCCCAAAATCATGCAATTTCGTTATTTTATCTTATTCTAAATGTGTTTTAAATTATTTTTGTATTATAATTATAGATTTAGAATATTAAATTATTTAATGTAATTTTTATACATTTTAAATATAATAAATATTGATTATAAAATATATATGTAATTAATATATAATAAAATAATAATTATTATTTTAGGTTGGGTTGGGTTGTGGATGTGGGTAAAAAAAGATAAAGTTAATTTGAGTTGTGGGTTGAATAGGTGGATGAAAGAGAAATTAATATTTTATTTTAAATTGAGTTGAGAAATGGTCGTGAGCGTGGATAGTCTAATACCAATAGAGTTGGGTTGATGGTTTCAAACGCTTTAAAAGTCAAACCTAATTTAAATATTAGTTTAATAGATTTCAATAATTATTATTACATCACGTATAGTGGTATAATCATTAGTCAATTCAATACTTCTGGTCATGTAGACTGACGTGTAAAGAATATGTTTAATCTAATTTCTACTCCTAAACAAATACTATATCATTGCACCAACCTTATTACTACTTCAGCAACATTGCAAAATTCAACTTCAATTTGCATATATATTTATATATATCTATCTATTACCTATATAAAAGTGTGGATGTTTCTTACAAATTTTGAATTGCTTAATATATCCTTATTAAATATTATTATTTAAGGTCATAATAGTAATTTAGTAATTAATAATTTTAATAAATTGTAATTTAGTATTTTTACATTGTATGGACTCTTCCAAATCCATCTACACCATATATTCCTAATCTAATTAAAGAGTCTTGCACACAAAGACTATTAATTCATACACATCTACGTAATTCCATTTTTCCATATATGTGTACCATTATAGTTAAATAAAGATAGTTGACGTAAACAATATCTTCACTTATTAATTACAAACATGTTTTGAGATCAAAATTTAATGTACGATTAATATGGTGAGTGATTTGTCTTGATAGAAAACTCATATATTTTATTTTTTAAAACTGTAGTTATTTTGAAATGAAGGCAATAATTAATATAGTTAATTTTTAAATTTTCCTCCATTTTTTCATATGTACATTTAAATCTCATTAATTAATTTATCAAAATTGTTGATATGTAAGTAATATATTGATACATTAATTAAAGACATGTGAAAATGACAAATTAAATCATGATAATATGGTAAATGATCTATTTTGTAATATGAATTAAAATATTGTACAATTGAATCAATATGGTAAATGATTTATTCTGCAATATGAATTAAAATATTGTACAATTGAATGTTTCTTATAAATTTTGAATTAGCTAATATATCCTTATTAAATATTATTATTTAAGGTCATAATAGTAATTTAGTAATTAATAATTTTAATAATTGTCATTTAGTACTTTTGTATTGTATGGACTCTTCCAAATCTGTCACGCCCCAAAAAATTTTCGTAAAATATTAGAGTTTGCTTTGTGGGCGTGAAGAAAGAAGAGGAAAAGACGTGCATGAAATAAAACAGAAATCCTTTGGAAGAGATGGAAGACGATTTTACAAATACAAATTATCGGTGTCTAGCCGAGATAAAACATTTAAAACATAGTAGCGGAACATCATCAGGATCCATAAAGAGAAAGAGAAGAGTTTATCTTTTATAAACGTGAATTATAAAAACATCGTTTCAACATGAAGTTTTGAAATCAAAAGGGGAAAGCTGGATATGGCACCGCCCTCTCTATGCATCTCGACTTTTTTCATCTCCTGTAGTGTGAGTACAGGTGGGGGATGAGTGCGTTGAATACACTCATGATAATAATTTCCATGTTTTTTAACAATTATTAAAAAGTTATAACAAATCAATTACAAACAAATTTGGCAATTAAACACAGCATATAGATTGCACAGCACATAATTTGGATCCATATCGAACACACTTGGTCCCATAAAGCTCATATTTGCAGCGAGGGTGGGTACTCCCCGTTGACCCCATGTGCGGGTACTTCCCAACTTATTATACGGGTATCATTGTTTTTCCCGTAATGAAAGTATGGACCCATGTTACGCCATACACGAAAATAGACTTACGTCTCTTCAGCATGAATATGGACTATCGTCCCTTCAGCTGGAATGAGGACTTTCGTCCTTTCACCACATCATCACAACTCACGCATGCACATATTAATCATAACATGTAATCACAACACATTAGGGTTCAACAATTTATTTATTATCAAGTTCATAAGCATGCGTTCATTTGTCCTCATTGTACGTTAAATATAGAAACATAAAGTTATTAGGGTTTAGAAGTTACCCCACCTTGTTCGGTGGTTACCACGTGAGTCGCAAGTACCAAGGACTTGATATCTCGATTTTCAATCCCAAAAGATAGCCTACACAATTAACGGTGATTCTTAGATTCTTAATACGCTTAAAACTTATATTTAAATTGCATAAAGATAGCCGCAGAGAAGAATCGTTCGATAGAGACGAGACAGATCGATATACCGAGAGATTGAGGTTGAGAAAATGAGAGGGAAAGATCAGTTTATAAGGCTAAGATTAAAGAGGATAAAATAAGGGTTGCAACACAAAAAGAATGAGCTCAATCGGAGTTGAAACGAGCTCGAACGGAGCATTTTAAGGTTGAGGGGTATTTTGGTAATTTTGGTTAAAGGGTTGACTTTGACCGGGCCCCGACTCCCGGTCGACCCGACGTACACAAAGACTCGGTTCGACGTGTGAAAATACTCGACGGTGCGCGCTCGGCGTGCACGACGGCACCCGGCACGCGCTCAGGATCCCCGTCACCCGCGCCCGCGCGCGCGGCTCCCGTCGTCCGCGCCACGTGCGCGCTGGATCCCCGGCGCCCGCGCGCGCCTGTCTCCCGTCGCTCGCCCGCGCGCTTGCACCCGTCGCCCGGCGTGCACACCCGGCGCCCGGCGCACCACCACCAGCACAGCTCTGGCCGGCGGCGGCACGGCGGCTCCGGCGTCGGCAGCTCCGGCAGTGGCGGTTCGCCAGAAAATTTTAAAGAAAGAGAAACTTACTTGTTTTCGTCGCTTTCGTTTCGTTCGGAAAAACTATGAATTTTGAACTTAATGAGCCCCTATTTATAGATTTTGGAAACTTACTTTTTTTTACCGTTGGAAAATTACTATTTACCAAAAATATCTTAATTACCTTTCATTAAAATATTCTTTTTATTTTTACCGTTCATCAAGATTTCACTCTTTTCTTCGCCATTTGAGCTACGGGTCTCCAATTGACCTCTAGTTCGTTTCTATTTTCTCGTATTTCCGATACGAATCTCATGGTGAAATAATATTCTAGGTTTCGCGAATAAATTATTCTTCCATCTACAACATGCATTAAACATAGTTCTGAAACACACGTAATTAATTAAACAAATTAGAAATTAACGCACATAAAACATTTCAATTAAGGGCTTATTATTTAATTATTCAATTATGCTTTATTTTTGGTTCGGGGCACTACAAAATCCATCTACACCAAATAATCTTGCACAACAAAGACTATTAATTCATCGACAAAAACCATTTTGGAGCACATCAATCAACTTAATTATTGATATTTGAAAACCCAATTGATTCTTCCAATAATACTAATAAGAATTATATTCATCATTATTATTAAAGTTGTGTGCATGTAATAGGTTAATAATAAAGTGTATTTTCAATTAATGTCCTATAATAACTTTTTTTGTAAAGTGATGGTAATTAGATTACCAAAAAAATATTATGCTGCTATTTCATATTTTTATGCTTGGAGTACGTTGTTTTTATATTTATTTAAGGATAGGATACATATTTAATATCTTTTATAGTAAAATTATTACATATAAAATTATATTAAGCTAAAAAATAATCAATGTATCATTTTCTTTTTGAGGAAACTATAATTAAATTTTAAATTCACTTCAATGAAATGAGAAATTTTGGGTTTTACTACAATAACATGTGTCAGATTAATTATAGTATCATTATTGATATGAAGTTAGAAAAACTGTGTAGGTAAATAAATTGGCAGTGTGAAGAGGATTGAAAGACTTAGCAATTGACTTGAGGTCTTTCTTTTCTACATTCCACAATTTACGATTTGATTAAAAAATTTGACCTTGAAAATATTGTTATGTTTGAATTGAAATCGATGCTAACATTTCTATTAATGAATAAATAAAAAAAGTTAAAAGCACTAGCAGATTATCAATTCAAAATAAATAAAAAATTATCCAAATTAAAATAGTATTTTAGTTGATTAATTCATCAAAACTTAAGTTTGGTAATCCGGAAAAGCTAATCATATTATTATTCGAAACAGGAAAATCTATATCTATGACGTAAAGATGTGGCTATATATGTTAGTATGTAGTAGTTTAGGACCATCTAATATATGAGATTAAAAAAATTAGTAAAATAGATAAAAATCAAATATTAAATTTATATATGAAAAAATATATATTGGGGATATCATGGAATATGTATCGTCTAATTTAGTATTAAATATAGCATAATTTGACTAAGATATTTTTCTGATTGTTAAAATATTGCATTTGTAAGGAAACATAAATAACTATTTACTTATTATTTTGAAAAAAATATATGTTGCTATGCCTATTATATTAAGTGAGCTTATAAACGTATGTGTACATACTTACGATACCATTTCTCAAAGGACAAGGAATATTAATGTATATCTAATACTATTTAATTTTATAAATACGTTAAATTAATTTTGTTTCTTATATATATCATATAAAACTATATTTTATCACTTACAAAATTATATTTTATCTGATTTTTTATCACATAAAGTTAGAAAATAAATTTCAACTAATCTTAATAAATTAAATGATCTTATAAAAACATATGCGTATGTACGAGGAAAAATATTGATTAATTTTTTATCCTTCATACAAAAAACATATATTATATCAAATAAGTTTCAACTAATTTTAATAAATTAAATATACGTACAATGAACACTATTAATTCATATCTTATCCTTTATAAAAAAACACTAATTAGTAAATAAGTTCCAACTAATTTTAATAAATTTAATGAGCTTATAAAAGGTATGTGTACGTACTTATAATAATATTCCTCGAAGGACAATGAATTTTAATTTGTTTCTTATCCTTCATCATATTATATTAGTTTGTTTATAGATACTAGGATTGTTCTACTTTCCAATTTCACCAATTTATATTAGTTTATTCATAAATACTTGATTGTTCTATTTTCCACCTTCACTAAATTATATTAGTTTATTCATAAATTCTTGATCGGTCTTCTTTGGTGTAGTTTTTATTTTTTAGAAATCACATAATTATGCTTATTGAGTCAGAAGTATATAGATAAAGGAGAAATGTTGCATAAAAGAAAATATTCAAATTTGAATACTATTCAAAAACAAGAATATATTGATAAAAATAAGAAAAACAAGTCAACATCCCAAAGGAACGGTAAGTTTTATGGATTTACATGTCATTTCATGTCTTAATTAATTTTTAAATTCACAATTAGGCCTTCATTAAGTGATGCCGCATGGAGATTTTGTTTTTTAATTTTCCATTCAACAAATTTTGCATGTTAATTAGGTTTCTCTTTTATTTATGAAAGGGATTAATTAAGCTTCTCTTTTTGTGTATTTGCTGATAATAATGCTCTAAAGTTTGGTGAATGAATTCTCAAAATGTGAAGTTTATGTTGATCTATATGTGTTGCTTTATGTTAAGCATTGATGTCTTGATTGTATTATTATTTACTAATTTTTTATAATATTTTTTTCATTATCTTAAAATTTTCAATTGATGAATTTATTTCTAAAATACACTAATTAAAAGAAGTGTCTGATTGTCTTTATCGTGGTGCTTTGAGATTTGAATACGAGTCATTTATATTTTGTTGTGATATATGAGAAATTAGTCTGCACCAAACTTCCTATAGATATAGAAAATTTTGTAGAACTATATGAATTAGTAAAAAGACATGATTCATGGCTGTGTAGTGATAAAAATCCTAAAAATTCATGCATGTCCAAAGAAAAATGTAAATATCACTTCTACGAACATATTGTGAAATCACCCTTCACGACAAAGATGGATATCTCATTTACAAAAATGAGAAATGTTTTGTTTTTTTAAATTAGTTTTTTCTTTCAGGTTTATATAATATTAAACTTCTTTTTAAATATTACAGCATGAACAACATATTTCTATGTTTTATTAAACTTTTTTCATGTCTGCATAGAAATGATTATAATATCAATTACTATTTCTAAAAGAGTTATAACCATATTATGTAACAATATTTTTTTTCTTTTTTGTAAATAATAAGAACAACAAAATTCATCATTCACGTGTGCAACGCATGTGCTCTTTACTAGTATGTGTGTATATATATATATATATATATATATATATATATATGTGTGTGTGTGTGGGGTGTGTGTGTGGATAGTATATGAAAATGACTTTTGAATCAATCTAAGTTAAATTCAAAAGTCAAAAGTGTCACAATCAATGCTTGTTTTTATAAAAGATTGAATTTATTTCAATTTGGTATTCTAAATAAACTCCTTTCAGTTGTGATACCAACCAAGTATTATGCGACTTCCACTATTGATATTTAATGTTTGAAATTTTATAAATTTTTTACTTTATGTCGACTTTCCATCAAAATTTTGACGTATGTATCAAATTACCTGAGTACATATTCAAACAATGGGCCAGTACCAATATTGAGTACAACTTTTTTGTCAAATTTGATAAACTTTCAATTAGATTATGACTGAAAGTTGGTTGTAGGTATCAAACTTCATACAATTTCAAACATTAATGGATACCAATATTGAAAATTACAGAACATAGGGTATCACAATTGAAATAAGGATTTACTTGGGATGCCAAATTAAAAAATTTCCCTAAAAAATTTTATATACTAAATCAATATACTGAACCATTACAATCATAATCAATCAACTCGTCTAAAAAATTAGTTTAATGTAATCAAACAAATGGACTGAAAGAAAATTTATTTCCAACTTGTACACGTACAACCTCATTTGCTAGTCTAGCAACTTCATGAAATTCAACTTTCATGTGAGCAAAAGTTAAAAGAACATTATCTGTGTCTTTATCGATTTCTTAGAATTATTGAAAAATATTGTATCGTTCTTTTTGGTAGGAAGATCTACGGAAGTAGGAAAAATTCACTACAAGAAAAATAGGAAACAACTCCCAAAAACAACCCTTTTTATAAATATGTGTTGTCTTTTCGAAATTTATAACCCTTTTTCCGTAAAGCGTTTTTTTATGTTCAAAAAATTCGCTGAAAGACAACGCAAATAATGAGAAAGACAACGTTTTTTTTCATAGAGTTGTTAAATAGCGGATTTTTAAAAAAAAGACAACGCTTTTGTGCAACGCTTTTTTCAGAGGGTTGTCTTTCAGCGGATTTTTTTTTTAAAAAAGACAACCCTTTTATGCAACGCTTTTATGCGTTGTCTTTCAGCGGATTTTTTTTAAAAAAGACAACCCTTTTATGCAATGTTCTTTATGTGTTGTCTTTTAGTGGATTTAAAAAAAAAAAAAAAAGACAATCCATTGTGCAACGCTTTTTTTTATGTGTTGTGTTAATATTAATTGTTTTTAATTAAATTAAATTTGAAAATTTTAATTATTTTATGATGTTATCTTATATTATTTGCATTAATATTATCTTATAAATATACACTAGTATATTTTATAATTGTTTTAAAATGAAATTAGATTAAACATTACTAAACATATTAATTAGTCATTAATCTTCCAAATATATATATATATATATATATATATATTTAACCTTTTAAAATATATTAAAAATACAAATAATAAAAATTAACAAAAAATATGTGATAATTGAAAATTGAAAAATATCAAAAATTGAAATAAAGCAAATGCATGTAGAATATTATTACATAAAGCACTAGTGGTCTAGTGATTGGAGTACCACCTTGTCACTCGTGGTCTAGTGATTGGAGTACCACCTTGTCACTCGGGTTCGAATCTCA
The DNA here is from genome assembly GCA_946896805.1 of Scutellaria galericulata. NCBI lineage: Eukaryota > Viridiplantae > Streptophyta > Magnoliopsida > Lamiales > Lamiaceae > Scutellaria > Scutellaria galericulata. Next base: position 3,739,895 of record OX335787.1, on the reverse strand, counting down.
GACAACGCGCAATATTTGTCATAATGATGTGGCATGATGACATCAGCGTCCTATTTTAATATTTAATTAAAAAAAGACAACGCTTTAATGCAACGGTTTTTTATGTGTTGTTGTATCTAAAAAAGACAACGCTTTTAGTGCGTTGTCTATTAGCGAAATTTTTTTTGAAAAAATTATTAAAAGAAAGACAACGCTTTCATGCAACGGTATTTTATGCGTTGTTGTATCTGAAAAAGGCAACGCTTTTAGTGTGTTGTCTATTAGCGAAATTTTTTTTGAAACGCTGGATACGACAACGCTCAAAATTTGGGAAAGACAACCGGTAAAAACCGTTGTTAAATAGCGAATTTCTTGTAGTGATTGTGAAGAAAATAAAGGTATATTTTCTTAGGGCAAAAACTTATGTGCATCAAGGGCAGATCTGTGCCCCAACTCGACCTGATGTGTGGACTACCTTAACACACACCCACACGCCTCCACGCACAGCCACATTATAGTTGGTGTGTGGCACACGTCACCTGATTTTATATATATTTCATCCAACAAAGGTATCGATTGTATACTCTTAAGATATTAGTTGCTCATTCAGTGAATGTATCGGTTGTATGCTTTTAAGGTATCGGTTGTATACTTTTAAGGTATCAGTTGTATACTATTTTGGTATTACATATTTACCTTTAAGGTATTAATGCTTATAGTATAAGGTATTACATATATGCACATTTAAGGTATTATATATTTACTTTTAAGGTATTAATGCATATAGTATAATGTATTAATTTACCTTTAAGGTATTAATACTTATAGTATAATGTATTACATATGCGTCTTTAAGGTATTATATATTTACCTTTAAAGTATTAATGTTGATAGTTAGTTGGTATTAGTTTAATACTTTTAAGTTATTAGTTGTATCTAAGGTATTAGTTACATACTCATAAGGTATTAGTTGCTTATTCAATAAAAAGTATTAATTAGTTGCATGCTCTTAAGGTATCAGTGTACTGTAGAGTGATTTTAAAATTTTAAAACTTCAAATACACAGTTTTCATCGTCTTCTTCCCCAAAATTTCTGAAAATTCATAGTACTCAATCAATAACCATCAAACTGAAATCTTTGCATTTCTCAACCTCACCAAAATTAGAATCAGAAGTATAACACACACATCATACAACCCAACATAAAAAAACAGAATAACTTGCATCATCTCTAGTTGGTATTCATATATTTATTCCTTCCAACATAAATACACATCAAAGACTGAGAACATAAAAATACATCACTCAAATTAATAATCTAAAGAAGAATAACTACAACCAAATTAATTGAGATTATGGAGGAATCATCAAAAGACTATGATAAAATGAGAAGACTGATTAATCCACAACTCATTTTACAATGTTGGGTAAATTTTTTTGAGTATTATTTGCAGAAAAAGTATAATGTTAGAAATTTTAAAAATGTTTTGAGAAGAAAGCTAAACTTATTATAAGATGAGTTTATTATCCGTTATGCCTAATAATTTAAGGGATCTTGTAATTTCACACAATAAATTTTCAAATCGACATTTTAGGACAATAACTTTTGAAAATTCAAAAATTTTGTCTAATTTCAGTTAGAATGACTCAATTGTACCCAACACGTGAAATGCACGTAGAACCCTGATTTTGGGTTGTTTGGACCCAATTCACTAATAATCTTACATGTGACATTCACATATAAATTTAATATACATTTGTTGTCTTTAAAACATATAAAATTATATGAAAACCACTAAATACAATAAAAAATACATTAATAAAAGAAAATCAAGTTTTTTCATAAGAAGTAAAATTTATATTTCAAATAAAAAAATTAAAAATGCTAAAAAAATTATTAAAAAAGTACAATATAAATGATATTAATTTAAATTCAATTTAATTTTTAATTTTAATAATAAATTTTAAAATAGTTAATATTAATCTTTCATTTTAATTTTGATATAAAATTGTGTAAATTTTGTATCTAAATTTTTATATAAATTAAGATTAATTCAATACAAATCAATATTATATTTTTTTTATTTTAAATTATTAGTTTATAAAAAAATATTACTTCTGAGAATGACCCCCTCAGCAAGCTCTAAGTAAATTCCCACTCTAGGTTTAGGTATTAAAGGGTCCCCCCATCTCCATCATTCTTCGATCCTAGCTAAGTGACGCTTAAGCCACCTGTATTACTTCTCCCACAGGTTCAAACCTACCGGTATGTTAGGATGCCTCTTTCTCATTTTTTTGAATATTTACAAATTTATTAAACATATTTTTAAATTGAATTAAATGTGAATTTGAAAATTATGAATTTTGGATTTTTAGTAAATGATTACAAATAATTTATTTATTTAAATTAAATATTTTAGGATTTTAACATTATTATTTGGAATGCAAATTTCAATTCTTATGTAAAAACTACTCAATTTCTTAATTAATGGATTTTTTAATTTATTTTAGTGTTTTAATGTATTTTTTCTATTAAAGACAATTAATGTATTTTAAATTAATATGTGACTGCCACATGTAAGGATATCAATGAGTCTGGAAAAAAACAAGCCCGAAAATTAAGGTTGCACCTGCACTTAACTTGTAATTTTAGCCGAATTGAGTCGATCAAAAAGAAATTGGACAAAAATTTCGAATTTTCAAAGTTATTGCCCTAAATGGCCAGTCAGAAAAGTTACCGTCCAAAAGTGATAGACCCCCTACATTAAATATGAGTTTCTTATAGAACAAAAATTTTAGGTTTCTTATTGAACAGACCCACTTTTTACAGGTCAATGGAATCTTTATGCTCAAAACCCCGATTCAAGCAGTCATTTATTTGGGACCTCCTAAATAAATAATTATACAAGTTTTATGATTTATCAATAAATAGGAAAATGGAAAAAAAAATCTTCTAAAACTAGGTCGTGTATAATGCACAAATTACTACATAATTGATAATACATTCTTATAAGATTTAATTCTAGAAGAGTTCTTTAAATTTGGCTCTCTTCACCACAAAAGCTAATAAATGAACTTGTCTATTGAATATAATTTTATGAAACAAAGTTTTACCATTCATAACTCAAATTCTTTTCACAGATCAATCTTATTGTCTAGATTATGGATAGTAAATTGGTCCGTCTCACGTAATTAAATATGTTAGACCGCTTTTTCACCAGAATTCTTAGATCTCTATTTAAATTACAATTGTTGTCATCGTCAACATCTTAACGCCCCACAACATTATTTTATCATAATGTTTTATGACATCTTTTGAATAAATAAATTAGGAAAGAGCTTGGAATTTTCTTCCAACAGCGATACCAACTCAGTCTACCATTTCTGAACACAACTAAACATTCTAAGCACTGCCAACGTACCTATAAATTAAGTATTAAAAACATACACATGTCTATTCAAAATAATCCTTCTGCTGCATTGACAGAAAAAAGTCTTGCACATATTTCTTCATTTCTTGATTGAAAAACCCAGAAAACAGTAAAAAGATAAATTGTTTAGATATGGGTATTTGCTTGGGAAGCCCTGCTAAGATTGATCATCATCATTCTGGACAAAGTTTTGGTAAGACTATTCAACTTAGTACTATGCACTTTCTTTAAAGTCTATTATGTTCTTGTTTGTGCAAATGAAGTCCCAATTCGATTTGATAAATGGAGGTTTCAGATTTTCTAAAACACAGCACGAAATGTTGTATATTTAAACGATTAAACGACGTAGTTTTATGAAGTGTAAATGTAGGTTAGAGATCACAATACATTATAGTGTTATTTTTGAAAATAAAGCTTCACATTGATTTGATGCAAAATGGTCTTACGTTTATAAGCGTGTGTGTATATATATAGATGATTAAAATTATTTTTCGTCTCATAATTATAGTGTTTTTTGATTGTGGTCTCATAATTGTCACGATTTTAATCCAATTTCAACCAAATTTGGGGCTTTCTAATAACCTGAAAATGATATGGCGACACGTATCAAATTCTAATTGATTGACACGTGTCGCCACGTCACTTCTAGGTTACCGGAAAACCATTTTCCGGCAAAATTCGGATTTTCCAGTCAAAATTGGATTGAAATCGAATAAATTCTTAAATTGTCATGATACTTATTGGGACAAAAATCGGAAGACATCATATTTATAGGACGAAAAATGATTCTAATCCTTCCTGCAATGGTATAAATTCTTTTGAGTAGAATCCAAAAACAGACCCAAAACGAACAATATCATACCATGTACGTTGTCATTGAATTTAATTATAGGGAAACATAAATGATTAGATGTTTGCATTTTCATATGTAATTAAAATTATCAACTTATGCTTTATCCTTATATTGTTCATTGTGATTGTCAGCATTTTCTTGCTAGAAAATCACACATTCATAGTTTAAATTCACTCATTAAAACGTACTTATATCATATAACTTGTTTTCTCAGGAACAAAAGTAGCACCTAGCAGTTCAAAACAGGGTTCAAATCATTTAAATCCACACTCAAAAATCTCATACGATGATCATGATCTGTTAGCCGATCTATCTTTGTCGAACAACCTTAAATCTTTTACATTGAACGATCTCAGTAACGCAACTAAGAGCTTCTCTCCGGAGAGTCTCATTGGTGAGGGAGGCTTCGGTTATGTGTATAAAGGATGGATAAACGAGAACACGTTGGCTCCGAGCAAACCGGGATCAGGGATAGTTGTGGCTGTGAAAATGCTTAAGGCACAAAGCTTTCAAGGTCACAGAGAATGGCTTGTATGTTTATGATCATATCATCATCTCCTTTTGAAGCTCCCCTGTTTTAGGTTATTAGTCTTGCCAATTTGTTTTGTTCATCTTTTAATCATCTTTAATTTCTATGTGATTTGTAGACTGAGGTTAAATTCTTGGGTGAGCTTCATCATGAGAATCTGGTTAAGCTAATTGGATATTGCTCAGAATCTGAAAACAGGCTTTTGGTCTATGAATTCATGCCTAAAGGAAGCTTGGAGAATCACCTGTTTAAGAGTAAGTTCTCTCGAATTCACGACAAAATTAACGACATGAATGTAGCAAAACTAGTCTTTTCATTTTAATTTTCCTGTTTTTTTATCCGAAATAGTATAAAAATGACTTGATGTTACACAAGTGATAATTGACAATTATATTTTTATACCAAATTATCAACTATTTATCTTTTATAAAGCATCATGTCAACCTCATATCATTTTGAGTCGTCATTTAAATAGTAGTAATATATAAAATTTAGATTAATTTTGAGACAAAATGAAAAAGACTAGCTAGTTTTGGCACTTTTAAAAGAACAATGACTAGTTCTGCCAAACCCCAATAGTTATCATGTAAAATCTCTCAAGTTATATGACATGACAGACCCCATGATGAAAAAGTTGTATGAAAAAGACATGGCGTCATATGAGCCATAATTGACATTTATTTTAACACCAATCATTCATCATCTATTTTTGTCTACAAATATCATGTCAATTATTTTTTCACCACACCATCTAAAATATTTATATGAAAATTTCAGACTCATTTTGAACACAAAAATGCGATAACTAATATGAAATTTATTAGTTTTGCCACTTTTTAAAAAAAGAAGTTAATTATATAAAAAAACACCAACTCTAAGTTGATTTTTATTTACAACATCCACGTTAACAGCAATTTAAAAATATATCAATTTGCTATATAATCAGACATTTAAGGTTGTGATTGTTGATCATGTGGAGTCAGAAATGTGTGTTCCCATCTTAGTGGAGTTTGAAATATGTCGTTGATGACTAGAATGGAGACACATATTTGAGGTTTCACGTCAGTAATTGAAGCCTGAAATGCTCGATCATGTATCAAATTCATATGATTTTAAAATTCATGAGTATGGTATTAAAGTCCAAAATTTATCATGCAAATCAATCTAAAATTGATGTTTAATTTTCTTATGTTTCCAATAGGACCAATTTTGTATTTTTCGAATCTTATGACCGACATTTCCAGGTCAAGTTCTTAATTTTCAGTGATATTAGGACTAAAAATTCACAAGTTAAAATATATATAGATGATTACCAAAATGAGGATTTAATTACTAAGTTACAATACAAGACAAAAATTGCAATCAGAAACAGAGGTTTGACCTTGTGTATTTCTTTGAACAGAAGGAGTACAACCAATGGCTTGGTCGACTCGAATGCAAATTGCAACTGATATTGCTCGAGGCCTCGCATTTCTACACAATCTCAACGCCAACATTATCTATCGTGACTTAAAGGCCTCCAACATTCTAATTGACTCGGTACGTAAATCAAACTACTCGATACTCGATCAACTTTTGAACTGTTTGACCAACCAACTGACCACGCATAGTCTTTGTCCTCCACAGAAGTTCCATGCAAGACTTTCAGATTTCGGGCTAGCAAGAAAGGGCCCGAGTGGCGATGGGACCCACGTCTCGACCAGAGTCGTGGGCACAATGGGGTATGCGGCCCCGGAATACGTGGCCTCGGGCCACCTGACTCCAAAGAGCGACGTATACAGCTTTGGAGTGGTTCTGTTGGAGTTGATGTCGGGGAAACGAGCGATGGGAGACGAGAGCATCGGAGGGGCGCTATGCAGCCTGGTTGATTGGGCAAAGCAATATCTGGGAGATGGTTGTAGGCAGTTTTCAAGAATCATGGATGCAAGATTGAGAGGAGAGTACACTAAGAAGGGTGCTCAAGCAGCAGCTTCACTTGCATTGAGATGCCTTAGCATGGACCCTAGAAATAGGCCTGCAATGGTGGAGGTTCTTCAAGAGCTACAGCAACTACATGCTCTTCAAACTTCTCCCCAAGCTAAGCTTCAAGATCGTATTAACACTTTGACTTCTCATAAGCTACACAATCTTTCATGAAGAAGTAACCATTCTTTAATTTTGTACATTATATTTGTTTTTTGGAAATGGATAAATCTAATTAAGATTGTATTTAGATAGACGTGGATTTGGAATCCATTACTTTTATTTTTGAATTAGTTTTTGAGCAATATAGATGAAACATAAACTTGAGTTTCATTAATTTCGAATACTAGATTTCAAATCACTCTGTTTAAACAGAGTTGGGGGGATTTTTTATCTATATACATAGAGGCCTTCTAGGGTGCATCCGGTGCACCGATACATCTATCCTTTTGACCTGCTATAACAGGTTGTTAACTTGTTAATGGGTCCCACATATTTTGGATTTTGGACTTTAAGTAGATTATTTAATTGTGGTTAATGGACTTTAATGTTTTGTGGATCATATTTTGGGCTTTGCACATTAAAATCATGAATAATAACTATTATTATAACTGGGCTTGAGATACTTGTTACTATAATTCTTAAATCTGATCACAACTTGTTATAATATCTTTTATTTTTATTTTTTTTTAAGAGTTCCGTTTATTTTTTTAAGAAGCAAAAATACACTGCCCATATAATATATTTTATATCATTTATTTCAAAATCCTTCATATATATATACATAGTATATATTATGTATGTAAGCAAAATGTCTTAATTATACTAAGTATAATTTTTATTTCAAAATCATATATAAATACATCAATATTATAAGAGCTTAAAATTTTGTTAAATATATAATAAGAAAATTTAAAATATAAATTATAAATTTTGCTATATATTGATAATTTTACTTTCTCTCTGTTTGTCTAAGATATATTTTTTCAATAAAATAAGTATCAAAAAATATTGTTGCAAAAGACTCGGCCCTCAAGAAGAAATTGAAATTAATTTCACGAAATATTTAACAATTAATCGAATTTAGTTTATTTTATAAGTTATAGGTTTTCAATAGATTAAGTGTCAAAAATAATGTTAGGAAAGAATTGACCCTAAAAAATGTAGAAGAAGAAAACGGAATTAATCTCACAATAAATTTAACGACAATTTGAATTTCGTTTTTTTTTTTTTTTTTAAATTTTGTTTTTATAAGCTATACTTTTCCAATAGCCTAAGTGTCAATTAAAAATAGTGTTAGGAAAGAATTGACCTCCAACGAGGTAGAAGAAGAAATCAGAATTAATTTCATGAAAAATTTAACTACTAATCGAATTTCATGATTTTTTTCAAACTTTTTTCTAAACTAAACTTTTCCAATAGATTAAGTGCAACAAAATAGTGTTAGGAAAGACTTGGCCCTCAACAAGATAGAAGAAGAAATTGAAATTAATTTTACAAAATATTTAACGACTAATCGAAAATAAATTCGAATTTTGCTTTTCCAAAATATAATTTTCCAATAGATTAAGTATCAAAAAATAATGTTAGGAAATAATTGATTCCTAACGAGATAGAAGAAGAAATGAAAATTAATTTCGTATAGTATTTAATAACTAATCGAATAATTTATTTTTTTTGGGTAAGCTATATTTTTCTTATAGATTAAGTGTCAATATATGGTCTTGCGAAAGAATAAGAAATTAGAATTAATTTTATGAAATAGTTAATAACTAAACGAAGTTCGTCTTTTTTTTTTTTGTTTTTTCGAAATTTGTTTTCCAAGCAATTATTTTCCAATAGATTAAGTGTCAAAAAATAATGTTAGAAAAATTGGCGCCAACAAGGTAGAAGAAACAATCGGAATTTATTTTACGAAATATTTAACTGACCTATCAAATTTAGTTTTTTTTGTTAGCTATACTTTTTCAATAGATAAAATGTCAAGAAATAGTATTAGGAAAGAATTGACCCAAAAGAGGTAAAAGTAGAATGTTGGTAATTTCAATTTTGGTCCAATAAGTAAGAAATTTTCATTTTTGGACAACAAAGTATATGTTTTTCAATTTTGATCTTCTATGTTTCAACCTTTTTTCAATTTATTCAAGTTTTTCAATTTTGATCAAGTACGTTTCAATTTTTTTTCAATTTCGATCCAATTTTTGATCGGATGACCATCGAGAAATCTCATGTGGCATCGGTAATTTTGGAAATTTCGATCACAATTGGAATGAAATTGAAAAGAAAAATTAAAATATATATGACCAATATTGAAAATTTTGATGAAAACTAAAAAAAAAAAATCGAAACATGCAGGACCAAATCGAAAAACATATATTCAGTTGTCATAAAATAGAAATGATCTTACATACATGACCAAAATTGAAATCAACCCAAATTTAACTAATAAATTTCATGATGTTTTGACTTTTTTTTCTTTCGAATATATATATATTTTTCAATAGATTAAGCATAAAAAAATAGTTTTAGGAAAGAACTGGCCTCAACGAGGTAGAAGAAGAAATTAGAGTTATTTTCACGAAATATTTAACTAGTTATCGAGTTTCACGATTTTTTGAATTTTTTTATTTATTTCTAAGCTATACTTTTCCAATAGATTAAGTGTCAAAAATAGTGTTAGGAAAGAATATGTCTCAAAAAAGGCAGAAGAAGAAATCGAAATTAATTCCACGAATATTTAACGTCTGATCGAATTTCACTATATTTCGATTTTTTTCTAAGCAATACATTTCCAATAAATTAAGATCAACCATATCCCATCAAACTCAAAACCAATAATTTATGGATTCCACTGTCTACTCAACCTTCTTTCTCCTAATTTTATTTTAATATTAATACGTAAAATATTGGATATACAATTTTATTTGACAATTATTTTAAATAAAAATTATAAAAACAAGACATGAAAATAATTAAATGACATAATTTTTTAATCAATTTGATGCGAACAGAATTTAATTCAATTATTCTAAATCATACATACAACAATTTTTATTTAATATCAATGATTAGAAAATTAAAAGAGAACAAATATTTACAATTAAAAAAGACAACAAAAATATTAATGTGAATTTATTTACAATTAATTACTGTGAAATTATTTGAACTTTGTTATAAAAAAAGATAATAAAAATATTTACTGTTGAAGGATAAAAATAATCTATATTTATTTGCAATCTAAAAATTAACGTAGGACTTTATAAGACAGTGAACATTTAAACAACTTATAAAATTCAAAATAAAACTGAAAATCAAATTAAAAAGAATTTAAAAATAAAAGAAAAATGAAATGAAAAGGAACAGAAAAATGAAAATCAAAAGAGACGAAGTGCGCAGATCCGCCACCACCAACGCCAACAATTTCTCCACCACGGTTGTTCCTCAATCCATTGTAGATGAAGAACCATAAAATTGAAAAACCCTAAAATCTCAAATTGAAGAATGATGTGTTATTATTTGTATATATTTTATCATCATAATTACCCTTGGTTATAGTTCACCTATGCTCTAATTGATTTAATTATTATTGTTATTTGTAGAAATGGATTTTGATGAGCTTTGAGAAAAATTGGGCTTAAAATAATCAAACTATGCTTAAATTGTGAAGATGAGTTCAATTGGTTTAAAGAAGACTATGCTTAATGGGCTTGAAGGGACACATCAAATGCTTAAGTAACTTTGTGGGAAAGAAAGGGCAAAAAAGAGAATTATCTCTAATATTTTGTAATAGACTTTTGTGTCCTTAGGATTTTAGCTTCATAAGTTTCATTTAGGGTTAGAAAAGATATTTTTGTGTGATCTCTCTCCCTCTTTCACTCTCTAAGGGACAAAAACCCATGATCAATATCTCATTTTCTACGTTCACACATTCCAAGTATTTCTCTATACTTTTTCTCTCAATTTGAAGAAAAATGTTGAAGATTACATTGGATATGATTAATCAAATCATGAGTGGCTAAATTCTCTTTCTGATTCAAGGGTCATTTAATTTGATTGCTATCACTATGAGGTTTTGTACTTAATTTGATTTCTTACTTTATTTTAAGTATTAGTTAATTCATGATCTAATTTAATATAGTCATATATAGTTTGGGTTGATCTGGCAATTCAATTTGAATTATATATTGTTAATGTTATCCATGAGTTCTCTTTTATATGTTGATGGGATGTATGATTGTTGAATGAGTGATACTTAGTAGCAATAGATTGATTATGTTTTTGGTGGGTTGTGTAATTGTCTAATGAAGAGTGACACTCATGTGCACAAGGTGCACAAATCCAGATTTGTGCACAACAATACTGTTATATTATATGAGTAATACTATTAAAACTATATATAATCACTCATATAATATAACAGTATTATTTCATATAATATAATAGTATCTGTATATAATTATTTATAAGTACATCCCCAAACCTGCAATACCAGATTCAATAGATCTGACTATGTCATCAACTATTAGCTAAATGTTCGACTATGGTTACGATTTCCACAAACACTAAATTAAGCGACATTATTAAAGAAGTTGAAGACATTGGAATCCATATATGTACGACTTTTCATAGATATGGTTTGCATTAAAAATTTTTGTATATATATGAAAAGATTTAAAATTCATGATATTTCACATCAGCAAATGAAATAACAACTATTCAAACACACAACAATAATATAAACAAATACTTGGTTTTTTTGTAGTTATCCATGTTGGAAAAATTTGCAATATTTGCACATTTTGGGGAAAAATTAATTGTGGGTCCCGTATCCAAATGAGAAAATGAAAAATTGGATCGTGTTCGTCTTCAAGAGAGGTTCGAGACAATATATTATTTGTTCAAAATGGTTAATGGGTGAATGAGATAATGAAGACCAAAGTTGAAAGATTGAAAGTAGTTTGTCCTACATATGAAATATCTTGATATTTTAACTAGTACATAATGAGCTTCGCTTTAGTGGGTTGTAAGTGTGTGTAGCAATAAAATGCTCTATCTCGTGGGTGGGGGTGGGGGGGGGGGGGTTGTTTGTGCAAATCAAGACCGACTTCAGGCTCGGACCAAGGTACTCGTGCAAATCATCTAATATTAATAAGTTCAAACACTAAATTGTTAACTTTAAACTTAAACCATGGCAATAGTACATTTCTTTTTTGGGTTACAAATGTGGTAGGGGAACTTGAACCTTAGACCTTGTCTACATCGAGATGTTACCATTGTAAAACATTGAATTATCTTTAAAAAGAAATTTCATAATACAAAATAACAATATGATAGCGTCTCCTCTTCGCCTGCCTCCTCCCTGCAAGAAAGGTAGCAACCATTATATACATATATTATATATCTGTATGTAAGTATATATGCAAGCATGTTTATGCTCTAGCAATTGATTTGTAATACTGAATTACATACTAACCTTGTAATCCAAGTTGCAACTCATGAGTCCCATGAAGAATTGAGCAAAAAATGATCTGGAATGCCGGGCAATTCACGAAAACTCTCTTGTATTAGCATTCCAACCATAGGATTGCAATCAACTATTTCAATATTTGACATGTCTTCATCTCCACCTCTTAAATAGATCCGTTTCATTTTGTAGCAATGTCTTATATGTACTTTTTTAAGACATTTAAAGCTTTCATCTGTCCCATTCAATTCCTCGAGATCAATATCTTCAATTAGAAGACTATGAAGCTTTGGAAATTCATCAGCTTTTACTTCCCATTTTGGACCTTGAAAGGCATTGCATCGTAATTTGAGCACTTGAAGATTTGGTAGTGAAGAAATCTTTGTCATTTCTCTCCATGGATAACCCAACCCATTCAAATACAACTTTTTCAGATTTAATGGGAAGATTGGAAGTGGAACAAGTGATGCAGCAATCTCTAACTTGCGTACAGGATTTACAACAACACATTTAAGTGATTCCAATTTATTAAGATTGGAAATATTATCAAAGAAACTCAAAGTCTCAATCACGTTCGGCGTCAATTGAATTCGAATCCCTAGCTTCTTTAGATTGGGGATCTTGTTAACAACATCAATAGTGCAACTATTTAAGGTCACATCTAATAGTGTTAAGAGGTTTTGGAAAAAAGTACTTTTACCCAGATGGGGTATATCCCTTCCCATGACATGAAGATGCTTCAATTTTTTCAAATTCCATATCCTCATAGGCAAATAAGATGTAGCTCCAAATGATTTGATGCTTATATGTTGATGGACAATCAAGTATCGAAGTCTTTCAAGTTTGGATATGGAAGAAGGGAGATTTGTGTTGCATGTGAGAGCAAGGTATCTTAACATAACCAATTTCAATACTTCCAAAGGGAACTCATAAAAACGGATTTGAAGAGCATCGAGTTTCGTGAGCAACTTTAAACCAAAACAAATTGGTACCTGATATTGATGATATGGACCGAAACATAGGAGAGTGTTAGCAGTAGATGCACAATTTTCCTCCAATGATTTAGAAATTTCTAATGTTTTGAAAAACCTTTCTTAATGATTTTCTCAACAATCCACAAATTAATGAGCTTCGATTTTTGGATCTGATAGTTTAGCGGAAAAACTCCAATATAGAGAAAGCACAATTTTGAATCATCTTTTAAATCTTCATAACTTGGATATAGTACCTTTGATATTTCATCGTATGCATCATTGAAAAGTTGGTGTCTCTTCTGTGTTGCTACCTCATTCCAGAATGATTCCGTCTTCTTGGCCTTTGACAGAAGGTCGGCGACTGTGATGATTGTAAGAGGAAGACCATCACACTTCTCAACAATCTTTTTTCCAGCTTTTTCAAGTTCAGGAGGACATGTGTCTTCAACAAAAACCTTGTCACACAAAAGATGCCAACTTTCTTCTTTATTTAGCAAGCGCAAGTGATGATAAGAAAACGGATCATCATTAGATTCATGTTTGATCCTAGTTGTAAGCAAGACTCGACTTCCGTTTTCATAATTTGGAAATAAGAATTTCAAGTATTGTTGGGCCAGATCTATATCCCATACATCATCTAATATAATGAGGTATCGTTTATCCTCTAAACTCTCTTTCAAGTACTCAACTATTTCCTGAAATCCCCCCGTAGGGATTTCATGGACATCAAGGTCCACTTGAGCTAGAATGGTTCGAATAATTTCTTCTGGTTGATATGTTTTGCCTACTGTCACCCAAGCACGACAGTCGAACCATTCCATGATATCTAAATCTTGGAAAATTTCCTTAGCCAGAGTTGTCTTGCCAATGCCTGCCATCCCAACAAGTGAGACAAAGTGATAGTGCATCAATTCAATCCGACCAACTACAAAGTGTAGTTTGAGTTTAGCAAACTCATCAGATAATCCAACCATCTTGGGCCTTGATGAAATTGGGAAGGGGTGATCATTTCGATACTCCTCATCATCCACCAGCTTTTTCAATCTCTCCATGTAGGAAGGAGTTTGTTGTTTGAGATCAAATAATTGATCCTCCTCCTCAGCTTTATCTAATAAATCTTCATATTCTGTTATGACCTCTGGGATTTGTTGAAGTGAAGCTTTCATCCTCATCCTGCTGTTCACATCCAATCTTTCGATGCACTCTTGTATGTATTTCAACTCTTTGATTACAATTTCTATGATTTCCAGATGGAGGGGATAAATTACCTTACCAAAATATTTTTTACTAAACTCCATATCTTGCTTAAATTTGGCCACAGCTTCATAAGCCGCCATCTCATGGAATTGAATGACAATACTGATCTGTTTTGTTATTTAAAGTTTGGCTCAAACTCTAAAAAGATAAAACAAGTGTAAAAATATCAAATTTCTCGAGCTCGGTTCGTATTTGACTAGATCAAAGCTCATTCAAGCTCGACTCAATTAATTATCAAACAAACTCAAACATAAATTTTGAAACTTAATAATTGTACAAACGTTCAGTTCAAATTATATCATTTACAGAATTAATGATATTAATCCATATAAAATTCCATGTTCAAATCCTAAAAAAAAAACAAACAAACAAACAAAAAAATAGAGAATGAAAATGAATAGAAATGAGTGTATGATGTAAGATGGATTAAGCGAGTGATAGTTGAGAAGTTTGACTAACCTCTGCTGATGAGACGAAAATAGATTCACAGCGGCAATCAAACCGAAATTGGAAGATTAAATTGCATTCTTTTGGTTTTGTGTTTCAAGAGATGCAATATTAGTTAATGTATAACACTGATACAAATAATAAAATTGTCATGGTTTGTTTGTTTATTATACTAGAAGTCATTGGTCATATTTGGCAACTTCATTTTTCTAACCTTGTCTTTATTATGTATAACTATTAGTATAGGATGGTTGGAGAATATTCAAAAAATGTCATTTTCGGCCCAATTATCCTTTACATTTTTCGGAATTGGAAATAAAATTGTCACGGTTTGTTTGTTTATTATCCTAAAAGTCATTGTTGCTCATATTTGGCAACTCCATTTTTTTAACCTTTTATTTATTATGTATAACTAAAACTAATATAAAAATAGGACATTTGACAGTATCACGAAAATGCCATTTTCGACCCAATTATCCTTTACTCTTTTTCGGAATTGTTGGTTTGACGTTTATTTGTCCTGTAAGTCATTGCATGATTAGGAAATATACTCTATGTTAATTTGACAATGAGTCACGGATTTTTGTCCAGTGTGAATGCTTATTTAAATTAGCTTTATTGATAGCTCCAGTACTTTATGTGATATTACTCATAACTAAAAAATATGAGTAATATCACGTAAATGTAAATTGATAAAATAAAATAAAAATGTTGAAAATTTCCTTTTTTTTTAAGTTACATTATATAAAAGTTATGATATTTGTACATAAATGTCATAATAATATAACATAAAGGTCACAAATTTATAACATAAAGGTCAATATATAAAATTCAAAAAAAAAAAAAAATACAAACTCGCGGATCCGGATCGGATTGGTGCACATAAGTGTTTGCCTTTTGGTTTAGTAGAATTAATAATTTGGTCTAATTATATGAATAGTTCGGATGGATGCATTTAATTACTAACTGGATGTATGTATTGAATTGAAATAATAATATTGCTTTCATTTTTCATAGTTCAAGATCTCAAGTATTCAATGAACTTTCTGTGTTGATTAATGGTTAATAAGTTGAATGGAGTTTTACTAAATTATATAAGAAACTAAATTGTTTCTTTGTTAATGGTTAATAAGTTGAATGGAGTTTTACTAAATTATATAAGAAACTAAATTGTTTCCTTATTAAATGATTTTGTTTGATTTAAATATCTTGTATAATGATAAATTACAAAAAAAAAAAAAAAAAAGAGAAATAAACAAAATAGAGGTCTTGTATTTATAATTGTTATCATTCAAGATGATAAGGCAGTCAATATATATAATATATATACATGTGTGTAATATATATTGTTTTGTAGTTAAATTTAAAAATTAATTTATTATAAGAAATTATTTGATACAGTAAGCATAATTATCATATATTTGTATAAGTTGACTAATATTTGTGATTAATGATTTAGTTTTGAGTATTAACAATGATTGTTAGTCAGAAATAGTAAATATAATTCGCCATTTCTATGGGATCAACACGAAAAAAACAACTAATAGATCAAAAGATGTATAAATAAAAAATCAAGAATATAGTAATGTTTGTACAGATAATAAAATAAACATTATTCAGGATATCATCCAAAATACAATTATTCGTCATCTTTATCAATCTTCACAATCATTTTCCCCTATTTATTCATTGTGTTTGAAGGAATTCATTAATAAGCTTTTTTTTTTTTTTTAACTTGGACGACATTTTTATCATTGTTATTCTCATTCTACTTCAATTATAACTTCTCCAGAGTTGAAATTTGAAACTTCATCTTCCGATTTAATGATACATCATATATACAATCTGATCAATCTTAAACACCATTGATTGATAATGTATTAATTAGAAGAAATTGTGTTAAGGTTATATAGATAAAAACAAGAATCAAAAAGTCAAATTTATATATTTTTTAATTTAAGTAAAAATTTAAAATTATTAATCCAAAATGGATTATATTCTATAAAATAAAAGATATATATCTTTTAGAAATTCAAATTTCCTGTAAATATATACATCACATTCAAAATGGATATGCTTAAAATCATTTGATTTTTTGTCAATATTTGGATTCTATAATTTCGAGAACTACAAACCACCATTATGAAATTATTTTTTAATCATAAATTGATATTCAAACAAAATTCCAAAAAAATGTGATGAATTTTCTTTTCCAAAATGTATATGTCAATGATAACTTTAGTGTAACTAGCAATGCTTCTATGGGATGCACGATTTAGGGTTGGAACCCTATTCATCACAATTCGCATCTTCATAAAAGGTGGGATATCACTGAACTACAAAACTTGCAGTTAAAGATATTTTATTATATTCTCAATAAATGAAAATTGAGTTGGTCTTACATTTAAAGTTACTCATCCATTCCAGAATCATAAATGTTTTTAGTTTTTACACACCAAGTGCACAGATCCTAAATTCGTGCAATTGGGTCGACCCAATCCGGGGTATATTTCATGCGCCCACACTCCCAAACCCTAGTTTCGCAGTTATATTGACCTAACAATTTTGTTTAGCGAACTTAACATTTTAGTTATGTTTGTATAACCTTTTGTATTATTTATATTGAAAAAAAGTCTAATTAATAGTACTTAAAGGTTATGAAATCTGTGCATAAATGTTATATTAATATAACATAAAGGTTATATTCATCAGTGTTCTAAAACTCGGCCTAGGCGGCCGCCTAGGCGCTAGGCGGCCCCTAGCCGTACCGATTTTTGTCTGTTCGGTCACTTTAGGCGCTAGGCGGAACAATTCGGCCCTAGGCGGTTTAGGTGGAATAATTCGGCCCTAGGCGGTCCTAGGCGCCCCTAGGCGCCAAATACTTTTTTTTTTTTTAATTTCTTTCCTTTACATTTTTTACTTTTTTTTTTTCATTTTTTAGCAAAATGATATTATTAATGTATTATAGTCTTCTATCAAATTATTATTAATTAATTAGATATAGATAAAAATTTCACAAATTGAAAAATACAAATAAAAATAATTTTATAAATGAGATATGATGTTTTTACTTGTCCTCCTATATAAAACCAAAACAATATAACATAAGAGTTCCAAAAATATTTTGTAAGGATAAAAAATTAAGAAAAATAGGTAAAATAATAAAAAATCTATTTAATTTAGATATGCCGCCTAGGCCCCGCCTAGGCATCCTAGGCGCTAGGCGCCAGTCAAGCGCCCGACTAGCGTCTAGCGAATTTTATAACACTAATATTCATATAACATAAATGTTACATAACTTTTATGTTATTTTTACTTAAACAAATCTAATTAATTTTACTTAAAGGTTATGATACATGTACATAAAGGTTATACTTATATAACATAAATGTTACATAACTTTTAATTATGTTATTTATACTAAAAAAAATCTAAGTAATTTTACTTAAAGGTTATGATATCTATACATAAAGGTTATACTAATATAACATAAAAGTTAAATTATCATAGCATAAAGGTTTCAGCTATATTACATGAATTTTTATGCTGAAAAGTCTGAGTTATTCACTTAAAGGTTATTTTATCTTTGCATAAAGGTTATATTCGGTTAACATAAAGGTTACATAACTTTTATGTTATTTTTACTTAAACAAATCTAATTAATTTTACTTAAAGGTTATGATACATGTACATAAAGGTTATACTTATATAACATAAATGTTACATAACT
Source organism: Scutellaria galericulata (assembly GCA_946896805.1). Classification (NCBI taxonomy): domain Eukaryota; kingdom Viridiplantae; phylum Streptophyta; class Magnoliopsida; order Lamiales; family Lamiaceae; genus Scutellaria; species Scutellaria galericulata. Next base: position 3,721,269 of record OX335787.1, on the reverse strand, counting down.
TTTAATTATGTTATTTATACTAAAAAAAATCTAAGTAATTTTACTTAAAGGTTATGATATCTATACATAAAGGTTATACTAATATAACATAAAAGTTAAATTATCATAGCATAAAGGTTTCAGCTATATTACATGAATTTTTATGCTGAAAAGTCTGAGTTATTCACTTAAAGGTTATTTTATCTTTGCATAAAGGTTATATTCGGTTAACATAAAGGTTACATAACTTTTATGTTATTTTTACTTAAACAAATCTAATTAATTTTACTTAAAGGTTATGATACATGTACATAAAGGTTATACTTATATAACATAAATGTTACATAACTTTTAATTATGTTATTTATACTAAAAAAAATCTAAGTAATTTTACTTAAAGGTTATGATATCTATACATAAAGGTTATACTAATATAACATAAAAGTTAAATTATCATAGCATAAAGGTTTCAGCTATATTACATGAATTTTTATGCTGAAAAGTCTGAGTTATTCACTTAAAGGTTATTTTATCTTTGCATAAAGGTTATATTCGGTTAACATAAAGGTTATGACATAAATTTAAAATAAAAATTGGGCGCGGATCCGGGTCGGACTCGACCCGACCCATGCGTTCCCGGTTGCATGGATCATGACCTATGCACATGGTGCACACAAACACTACTCTTCCAGAATTCATTAAATCAAACAATATAAGAGAATTATAATACTCAAGTAGCTCTCGTGTATATAAATGGTATCGTCACACTATATTTACAAATTTTGATACTTTCTTATAAACAACATTTCTGGTTTTACTACTTTATTTACCCTCCCTGTAACCAAACTTGAGTCCACGATTGGCGATTAACACTTGTTTTGTTGATGGTCATAGTGATGAGCACTTGTTATTAATACTTGTTTTGGCGATTAACTTAATTGTTCATAGTGATCAACACTTGTTTTTTTAAGCTATAGAACAACACGATTTAGAAATTGATGGTCCTAATTTGTTGATGGTTGCTTGAAATTGTCTTCTGTGAAATTTGAATGGAAATCTCGGGTTGGAAGGATATCGCCGACATCTTTCCAAACATGATCTTTTGTTTTAAAAACATGAACTCCAAGTTTCGTGATAGTATTCTTAATATCATTACATAAACCGAGTGCATGATTAATGTTTCTCAAACACATAAGAGGCCCAACCTTCAGCTTTTTATTACATATTGTAATTATGAGTTTATGTGAAGATTACATGAGTGACACTCTTGTGCACAAGGTACACAAATCCACATTTGTGCACAATAATATTGTTATATTATATGAAGTAATACTGTTATATTATATAAGTAATACTGTTAAAACTATAAATAATATAACAGTATCACTCATATAATATAACAGTATTACTTCATATAATATAATAGTATTGTTGTGCATAGATTTGGATCCGTGCACCTTGTGCACAAAAGTTTTTGCCAGATTACATATGTTTTGAGTTAACATATCGATACATATTACTTAATCATGTTATAATAAAATATAAATACAAGATTGGAGTTTGAATTTGAAATTACGTTATTCCATAGTCAAAAAATTTTAGGGTGGGGTACACATTTATTTTTTGAAAAATGAAAGATATAAATTAAAAGTGTATTTTTTCGAGTATGTTTAGTATATTTGGGGTTTGTATAGCCCCACTCTCCTTAAATATCGGTTGGTAGCAAAAAAAAAAAAAAAAGGTTAAATAAAGTTTTTTTAGTTTAATAAAAAGAATAAATTAATAGGTAACATTTTATTAAGTGCAAATGCGCATGTTTATTTTTATTATGGGAACGTGTTCTTGTGTGTGCATATTATCATCAATTATTAAATTAAATCTCATGATATAAAATTACATTTCATTTAGTTCAATAATCTATGCATTGTGGCATTAATATTATTATACTAATCTTCCACACACAAAACAAAACAAAAATTGCAATAAAATGTTCATACTATTTTTTAGTGTTTTTCCATTTTATATTGAATGGAAGGCAAAGTAATATAACTTTATTTATAATAATACTTGTAATTTTCAACTAATAAATATAAAAATAGGTTGTGAAAATAGAATTTTCAAAAATAGACAAACGATAAGTAGAAAATAAGTGCATTTTATAATTGTTAAACTTTGATTTTTATACATTTTGATGTGATTGAATGCATAGTTTTTGTATATATACGTGTTTTTTGTATCAAAATACTTCACATATTTTTTTCATAATTATTCAGGAATTTTAATTTAGAGTATTTTCGAGCAAAAAAACGTAATTGTAGACCTAAGATTGAAGCCGAAATTAGTTTGAGCCATTTTGTGACCAAAAGCCAAGCATATTGGGAAGCAAGTGTGGGCCAAACTATTAGTGTTGGGCCAACGAAAATTGAAGAAGGTTTTGGATCTAGAAAGAGAAAGAAATGATCATCTGGGCTTAGGATGAAAGAACTTGTGTGTGGAAATTAAAAGAAGAAAAAGCCCACTTCCGTTGAGGGCTTTACAAGGAGCGCACATCCTTGGAAAAAACTCACAATCACAATTACAACTCTTAGATATTTTTCCCAAAGAACACACCTAGAGAGAGATGGAAAGATTGGACAGCAAGAAACATCATTTAGAGTTTTTCTTATGAATTCTTCTACAATTATTGTTTCAATTTCAAGGATGCAAAATTAGACTCTATATTCCGATTAGAAGTGACGTTGAACTTGTGTATTTATTTATACTTTAATTAACTTTCTAATTTCATCTTTGATGTTTTGATTGGAAGTATTTTTGTTATCTGATTTACATGATTTCATTTATTATTGTTTGATTTGTATTGATCACCTATGTTAAGTTTTTGATAATTGATTGCTAGAATTTTAAATCCAATAATTCTAATTGTTGTGGTTTAATTTTCATAAGTAGTAAACTAGAAGTCGAACATTTCTAGGGTAGCATAAACCTAGATTTATTGAATCGAGTTTGTGTAGTCGGAGTCTAGTTCATCCAATCATCTTGGTAATTAATGTATTTAACGAATTAAATTTAGAGAGTTTGTTTTAGGTTATTCGATTAAATAAGATTAATTAGTGATCATATCCTAATTTAACTAATCGTTAGAGATGATTCAATTTGACAGAACTTGTTGTTAGATTAAGGGTGAATTCCAAGATAAACTAAAAGATGGATATTACATTAATTTGGGGTAATTGATATTGGAGAATAATTGAATACTTTAATTTATTGATTTCTGGATTTAACAGAACTAGTTGTTAGATTAAAAATTGTAATCCCCCTCTTGCTATTTTCTTATTTTTATTGAATTGAACATAGGAGATAATTTATTCATCTCTTCTTATGGAATTACATTACTTATCTTATCCTATCCGTTAGTTAGTAAGGTTGAGAAGAAATTACATTAATTTTTCGCAACATGACAGCACAGTCAACTAAGATTGATCATAACTTCGTTGATCGTCATTGAATCAATTATCACTTCTTTTTTTAACAACTTGGACAATTTTGGATTAGAAGTGTGCATAAGTTATTTTAGATATCTAAATCTTAAATAACTCTTACATGATTCACAAATCAATTCAAACTGTAATTTTATCATTAAGAATAATGTGATATTTTTTTAAATAGTTAAGGAGTTTAAATTCAAATTTACAGAACTTTTTAAATTACTTTATAGTCAATGTATTTAATCCTCTCTTTTTTTTTTTTTTTTGTACATGTTAAAGAATAAATATATTTTAATAAACTTTTATTAGCTATCCATTAAAATGTATTTAGGTGGGGAAAATTTATGTTACTGTTTTTGGATGACTTCAATATATATATATTCAATAGACAGATATTAACTACTTAAGCCATTTGGCTATTGCACCACCAACATCCAGTGAAGTTAATTGGAATAGTTCAGAATCTGAGAAGAGGCTTTTGGTCTAATTATGAGTTCATAATAAACATAAACTCTTGATGATTAAGCTTCTGGGTTTTTGATGTAAAATGTGAATCATATGACAATGTTAATCCATATATCCACAAGTACTAGTTGGAGGTGTGGTCTATATACATACAGATGTTTATAGAATTTCAAGGTAAATTCTCCATAAACCAACTCACAATTTAATTTTTAATCTTGTATTTTATTTTACCAGGAAACGGAATAGTTGGCACTAAAGAGTTCTAATAATACTTCACTAGGAATCCTGCTCTACAATGAAGAGCATTGCATTTATTCAAGGACACAGAAAAGATTAAACCACACGTTACAAGAAAATCGTCTATGCTCACCGATTATCGTACAAAGAAAGCATCCGAAAGCCACTTCAACGAAAACAATTCTCTCCTGGGGGCAAAAAGGTCCCATGAGAGAGAAGGAAATCAATCAAAAGAATGGAGATCCAACGAATTTATACACTTGTTAATAATAGATGCTCTTCATTACATCAACGGCTCTACTTCATTTCTTGCATGTCCTCTTCGGTTTTCCAGACCACGTCCTCAAGGCAAGTCGAAAGGTTTTTATAGAACTACATAAGAACATCAGGAGAAATAAAACGCATTGAGAATCTCTAATTCTTGGATTGGCGGATTTGAAATCAAAGTTGATTCAAAATCCGCTCATATTGCTAAAAAATTGAGTCAGAATGAAAGTGATGGATTTCAAATTCATATCAGTTCAAACATCAATGGATATACTACTATGAATTTTAAATCCCTCCATTCGATCACAAGCTTAGGTGTAATATGACAATGCAAATTTTGGCAGGATATTGTACCTTGTGGAACTCCAACGTATCTCCCTTTGCTTTCCTAACCTCGACCATGTGCAACGAAGGGGCAACTTGAAAAACCTGATTCAAGAACGTAATTCACCTTAGCTATCATAATTTATGAGAACATTTTATGTGAGCTTCAAGTATTAGATGCAACCCAAAAGAGAAAATAATCGAGCCGTATTATGGCCAACACACCTCAGTGGCAACATTAAGATGGCCTTTTCTTCCTGCTTTTGAGATTTCAAGCCTCATCTGGAAAAAATCAGGCAAAAATTACAATTTAAAAAAAAAAAAGCACTAAACATGGTTGTTGATCGAGTTACATTACAAAAAAACTAACTATTACCTTGTAATTTTTCTTGTGAACATCGAATCCAAGAGGCTTTGCAGCTTGTTCGATCTTTTGAACAATTTCATTGGCAGGGCATCTAGATGTGAATCTTGTTTCCTTCTTGTATCCCTGTCAACAATGAAAATTTTCACATCAATTAAAGAAAAACGAGCACATGGTTAATCCGAGGGAGAAGAAGAAACCGAATCCTTACTTGTTCTGCATCAAATAGATTCCCAAGATTGAGACCTTTCGACATGGAAATTAACTCAAATGCATTCATTGCAACAGGTTGCTGTTCCTTTTTCTCCGTCACATGATATTCCTATCATAAAGAGTTCAATGAGATGTTTTCAGCAACTAATAAAATTTGTCATATTTGAGATCGTAGTAGATAAGTATTTCCTGTTCTTGATAAAAACGCACCTCAGAATCCTTAAACACGGCTTCCACGTCATCCAAATTTGTATCTTCTTTCTCGTCAAATTTTGGTTGTTTGTAATCTTTCTTAAACCATTCATCCGCCAAAATCTCCGGGATCGTAATCCGCTGCACGAATGCAAAAACCATAAAGTTAAATTACATTCAGATGATATAGCTTATATAATCAGGACAACCACAAAACTAGCCAAACCATAACAAAACATTTTTATAACCAAATCGACATTTTTACCCTTAATGAAATGTTTTCAATACGTACACAACACGGGACCCCCATGCATTTTAGCAATGGTGTTTTTGTCAAATAACCACAATTTTCAACTTTTACGGCGCTCGAAAAACGTTGTTATGAATTGAGTTTTTTAGAATATTTTTTATCTTATAGGCTATTTTTAACCAATATTACTAAATAATCTTAGGTTTCTATTTTACTTCCTATCGTATGTAACGTGAAAAATAACATATTCCCTGTTTCTCTTTGAGATGCTAAGATTGCCTTTATAGGACTACAGAAACTGAGTAGCCAAAGTGCTCGTATATCACAAAAGTAGCATCAGCTATTAATTAGAAAGCTCGTTGACTATGACTTAAATATTCTTACTTTCAAGGGATTTGGATCAAGGATTCGAGTAATCAACTTCATGGCTCCAAACGAAAGCCACGGAGGGCATGTGAATTCAGCGGAAGATATCTGCACACATTACACAGAAAACAGTAAAACTACAGAAGAGATAAACGTCTATAATAATATGTGCAGTGGATTGTAAACAAGCTCACTTTTTTATATAGGTTCATAACATTAGAATCGTCAAAAGGCAAGTATCCTGCGAGCAATACAAAGAGTATGACTCCACTCGACCACAAGTCTGCAGCTGCTCCATCATAGCCTCGATCGTTGAGAACCTATGTAGAGACATTGCATAAAATCAACGAAACGAAAGAAGAAACAGCGGAGGTGCACAGGAACAGAAAAGACTGGCATGCGTGATAACATACCTCCGGAGCAACATAATTTGGAGTTCCACATGCGGTATGCAGCAAACCATCATCCTGCCAAATTAATTTCACAAGTGTTTATATTCCACTAAATAGGAAAAATGTAAAACGACAAATAGCTCATGAGCAAGGCCATAGTCAAATGAAGTAATTGAGCTATATAATCGCTTCGTCATTTTTCCTGATCAAAAGTTCAATAAAGTTCACCAACACAGAAGCCAAAAATATCTTCACGACAAATAAAAAGATATGGGGCTAAGAGGAACAAAGCATCATTGATCACACTATTTATTGTGTAGCCTCTATCAGCTGTTACTCTATCAAATAATACTACAGAAGAAAACAAAAAGGAAAAGCTTAATTTTTATTAAATAACATTTATGTTGTATTTAGATAGGTGGATAATGGATTTGAGAACGGATTTGAAATCCTTCATAGTAAAAGATATGGATTGGAAATCCATCACTTCTGTTTTTTCCTAATTTTTTAGAAATATGGATGAATTTTGAATCCATTCTGACTTCATTTCAAACCCCTCAATCCAAACACAACCTAATGAAACTTAAATTAACAGTAGCACAAGAAACCCCAGAATCTTGTTTCAGATGCATTTAACTAGATGTCGAATTCATTTTAAATTTTTTAACCAAACTCAACAAGCTCTAATGTGTTGACGTAAATGAACAAGTGAAGAAATACTTATTAGTAAAAATCGAACTCATAGTATAGATGTGAAATTTACCCTGACTTGCTGGGATAGAGCACTTAATCCAAAATCGGAAACTTTGAGATTACCAGCAGAATCGAGCAGTAAGTTCTCCGGCTGCATCAGTAAAAGCACAAAGTAGAGTTTAGTGAGAAATTCGGATATTGATTGCATATTATAAAGCCACTTCAATTACCTTCAAATCTCTGTGGAAAACTCCCCTGCTATGGCAATAATCAACGGCATTTATAAGTTGTTGAAAATATTTTCTCGCTTCATCTTCTCGCATCCTCCCGTGATTCACCTTCATAGTGAAACGGCTTCGTTTTAGACAGATATATGATTTTGCCTATAATCATGGCTAAAAACAGACTTCAAAAGAAAAAAGGGATGATGTAGATGGATAAAGTTCTCGTCTTACGATTTTGTCGAAGAGCTCTCCCCCAGTGATAAATTCCAAAACAATAAATATCTTGGTCTTGCTTGCCATCACCTATACATAGAGGCAAGCCCAGGAACAATCGAATAATAAGAATTTAATCAGTGGCACCTTGAATCATGCTAATGGAGTAATCGGAACATTGCTATTGGCTTAAAATTTTAACTATATAGTCACTCTCACACAAGGATAAAAATTTCGCTAAAATTTAGCTTTCGAAAACAAAATTTTCACCGAAATATCGAAATTTCACCGTAAAATCAATGTACCGAAATCGAAATTTTTTCATCCTTGCTCTCGCATGGGATTGCTTCGGCAAGAATGCTCAGTGACCAACAAACACACAAATGCATACACTAAGAGAGAGAGAGAGAGAGAGACCTCATATAGTTGAACGACATTGGGATGTTTGATCAATTTCATCGTTGCTATCTCCCGCCTAATCTGCATAATTCATAACCAGATGAGAAGTTTTTATGACAAAGCTACAAAAACAATGTGAAAAATGAAGCACAGATACTAAAGATGAGTTAGATAACTTTAACTAGAAAACATTAGATTTTATGAAGGTAAAAGCAAAGGGTTAACCTGTTCAGCCATTTTGTGCTTAAGAACCTTATCCTTGTCAAGAATCTTGAGAGCCACAGCCTCCCCCGTCTCCGAATTTCTAGCAAATTTCACTTTCGCAAAGGTTCCCTCCCCAATTGTCCTTCCAATCTCATACTTTCCGATTTTTCGCTTAATTTTCTGTTGACTCATTTGTGATTGTAAATTTGTCTTGCACTCAACACAAGCAATTCAATAGTAGTCTTCAATGAGAAATCTCTGCACAAGCAGTTTGCTATAATCAGGCCCTTTGAAATACTTCACTATTGCTAATACACATACCAAAACAGGTAGATTGCATCAATGAAGATCATATTCATGAATACAACCACACTTATAGACAAACATCCATCAATATTATAGACTGCAATGAGCAACCCCAAAAAATGAAATTAGATTCTGAGATCCAACAAGAAAAAGTGTATGTGTTCATGTGTGAGTCAAAGCAATGACAACAGCTAATTATAGTAAGAATATTTAAAAAATTAATTACAGCATACTTTAAAAATGGCTTTCTTTAAGCATATTCAATTCATGAATGAATAAAGAAAGATACCAAAGAATAAATAAATAAATAAATAAAACTGAACACAGACAATTTTGACCACAAATTAGCAGAGAGCTAAGATAGATCGACAAGTCACAACCTTTGCCAAAAATCTCAGAGAAATCTCTCAACTTTCCCAACAAAAAATCAAAGAAATCCCTAAAAATTTCCCAAATCCAAGAAATAGAACAAACCCACAAGGGAAAAAATATCTATCTTCTGTGAAGATGACTAAAAAGCACAAATCAGGACTAGTAAGCAAATCCCAGACAAACCCTCTTAAGTTTCCACATCACTTCAAGTGCAACATATATATACCTGAGCTTGTAATAATACAAGAAAATTGAATACTATTAGTGCAAGTGGAGGAGCATAAGAAATTGAGGGTGAGGACAGAGAGAGACAGGGGGGTGGATAAACTCAAAGATATTGAGATCAATCAGAAGCAGAACAGTGGCTCTTGGAGTCTTAATGAGTCAATATAGCTTCAAGATTGGGATGTGTGTGTGTGGGGGGAGGGGAGAGGGAGAGAGGGAGAGAGAGATAATGATGATGCCCAGAAAAAGAAAAAAATAGGGAGTAAAAGGAGCTATGAAAAAAAGGCATAAAAAGATCAAAAAACGTTTGTATAGTTTGTGGGTTATTACACGAAAACGACAATGGGAGAGCAGTGGTAGTCCAGGATATGATTCTTATGAAACTTCCAAGAAACTGCGGGTGATGAGCGACAGAAATGGTGATATAGAAGAGTGGGCTGACAGAGATGAGAAGAGATGCGCGTGGTGCACACGCGGGGAGGTGATTCCATGTTCCAATGTAATGCATGGCTGCTACTCATACGTAAGTGGTGACAGTAATTTGCTCTTATCTGATTTACCTTTAAGGCTTTGTTTGGTTGGTGAGCTCAATTTATTTGGGAATTTTATAAATTATGCTTAGAGCAATCCCGGTAGTCTCCACTACTTTAGTGCAAATTCTATAGAAATAATATTTTATCTCCTATAGTCTCATTAAATTTTACACTAAAAAATAAATATTTCATAATATTTATAATTATTAATTTATTAATCATATTTTTATAATTTTTTTTAATTGAACAGTCTTGTTACCCCACCACTGTAGGCACATTAATATGTGTCCACCGCTAACGTGTCGCAAATCTTGCATTCCTATTAATTTTACTTTCCATATAATCAGGGGATAAGATCATTACACGTCAGTGGTGGGCATGTTAAGAGTTGCCCACGATGGGCATTTTATCATTTTCCTATAATTGGATAACATATTTACCTACATACACATTATTTAATATAATTTTTACTCTTTATATTTTAAATTTAAAAAATAAAAAATCATATGATTAATTGTTTGAAACTTTCTGTAAAATGAAAAAAAAAAACCAATAATTTATTTTTATTGAAAGAGGAATAAATGTTACGTAGTGATAATTTCTAATATTTTGAATTAGAATACTCTTCCCAAAAATAATAAATTAATGCATTTTAAAGTGCAAAATGAGCATCTGAATCTTTAATTTGTCTAAATCGACCAAGAAAATCTTGAAAGCAAGTAGGTTTATTCTCATCAAATTTTATGTCCGAGAGTGACACTTCCAATTTTTATTCAATTGGAGCATTAAGATCTTGTCCATCCTCTATTATCATGTATGCATTATTATAATCATGCAGTTATAATATCTTGCAAATCACTTTTCAACCAAAATTGGATTCGCCACAATTGTAAATCTGTTTTGAAGAACTCCAAATGCATGTTTCACATCCTTTCTACATGCTTCTTGTTTTTTTAGCAAAATATTGTTTTTGGGACCACTTGATGAATAGATAGTTTGTACAAGAGTTGTACATTTGGGATAAATTTTATCAGCTAAATAATATCTCATATTGTATTTCTTTCCTTGAATGACATAATGTGCTGAAGGAGTAACACTTATAGCAAGGTTAGAGAAAAGATGAGATGTCTCCAACACATTAATATCATTGTTAGATCCTGACATCCCAAAATATGCATGTCATATCCACAGATCATAATTAGCTATAACTTCAAGAATAATTGTTGGAGATCCACTTCAGTCGGCATATTATCTTACCTAAGCTGTTGGACAATTTTTACACTTCCAGTGCATACAATTAAGACTACCTAACATTTCTGAAAAGCCACGTTGCTTACCAATATAAAGTAGTCTAGCAACGTCATTAGGAGTGGGTGATCTCATATGTTGCTCTTTATATATCACCACAATAGCACGACAGAACCTATTAACGCACTCAAGTATTGTAAACTCTCCAATTTTGATGTACTCATCTATTGCATCTGCAAGAACTACATATGCTAGTTGTCAAAATGCAGTTGTTACTTTTTGGAATGTAGACAAACCAAGTTTTCCAGCTGCATTCATTCGCTGCACAAAGTAATGATCGTGATTAGAAACATCACCAATAATACGAAGGAATAAATTTCTGGACACTCGAAATCGTTGATGAAATTTTTCTTCATTGAATGTTGGATATTCAGAGAAGTAGTCATTAAAGAGGTTTTGTGTTGCTCCTTTTAGATCACGATAAATTGTTCTACAATTTGGAATTGAGTCTACACTCGTAGAATTGATATTTTGAAGCCTAATAAATTCTTCCATCTTTTGATTGCTATTATATATTTTTTGGATGAGTACTTCTTACTCTATATCGTAATTAGTCATCCGTTGTTGAAACTCTTCATCGAATGAGTTTGAAGAATAAGATGTTGCAAAAGGACCGACCTGATTGAAATCCATTTTTCGATTGTGAGACTAGTATGATAGAAGAATAATGAATTAGAAAGGACATGGATAATCAATGAGAAAATGAGGTAGAAGACAATAAAGGAATCCATTCTAGCATATGTCATTATATAACCAACAATAATTGAATAAAGAAAGCATAATCCATGTGCTTTCAACTATAACAAAGATATCATAAGAAAGAACAATCCATGTATTGCTAAATTCTAGTCGTTGATAAACTACATTTTCTTTTAATCGCATCCATTAGATTCTTATGATATTTTATACCAAGATCTTCAATAAATAGTGAATATATACCACACATTCTAAAACACACCTCTCCCAAATCTCTTTACATTATATTCATCTTCTCTCTAAAATGTCAAAGCCACGCAGTACTAATTATACAAATGCTAAAGATCAACATCTTTGCGGTGTTTTTCTTAAAATTTCACAAGATCTAATTATTAGTATAAATCATTGCAAAGATCAATTTTGGAAACGTGTTACAAATAAGTTCGATTATGAAATTTCAAGCTCTAACATAAAAGAGTGTAACCAAATATCACTACAATGTCATATGCAAACAATTCTCAAAGATATTAGAAAGTTCAATGGTTGTTTGCGTCAGATTGAGTATATGAATCCAAGTGGTGCAAATGAGCTCAATATCATAAGTAATTATCAATATGTTTTACTATTTTATGTGTCATAAATATTTTTCTCAATAAATTTCAACATTCTTTGCAGATACGACAAGCAAACGAGTTGTTTGTGATGTTAAAAAGGTAATAAAGAAGAAAATTTCAAATTCGACCATGTGTGGTCTGTTTTGAAAGAATATGTGCAAGTTGAAAACATAAGCGCAGTCTGTTTTAGGTCTTATTATTTTTAGTGATTTTATGTTTTATTTTCATGTATTTTAATCAATATTCAGTAATTTTATATTTTCATTTTCATGTATTTTAATGTTTTTCTCAGTAATTGTATGTTTTATTTTCATGTATTTTAATATATTTTTAGTAATTTTATGTAATTGTTTCCCAATTCTCATATTTTTACTATTCATATTGAAAAATGACCCGTGTTAATTTTAAAATTTTAAATTATCATCAACGTCGTTTAAATTACCACCCTTGTTATCTTACATTTTTATATTATCATCCATGTTGGAAAATTAACACTTGTGTTACCTCAGTTGTTATAAAATTAACAAACATTTACAAAATATATAAATTAAAAAAAAACAAAAAAAAGGAAAAATAGTAGCGCTGGAATAGTGTGGCGTGAGACTTGGTGCCACATTATTGAAACCTTCACAATAGCGTCGAAGTTGGCGTGTTGCTGGGCAGATGAAAGTAGCGGTGAGCGCTAGTCCAGCGCCTTGCTGCGGCTGCTCTTAGTAATAGTACTTACTAGTATTAAAAGTAAGATTTTGAGAGAGCATACTCATTATATTCTTTTTCTTTTCTCCTCAAGGGGTAATGAAATAAAAATTTGGTTATCATAATATATATTTTAATCTTATTTAATAGTAAAGTGAAATAGAGCAAAACTAGTGTTAGTTTGGAAGGTATATGTAACATTTTTGAATGAATCAAAATCTTGTGGAGTATTCAATTGTCAAGGTGTCTTCGGAGAGTGATTTACAATTTTCTCAAAATTTGACTAATATAAGTAAAAAGAAGTATTGTTATATATTTTGGACTTTTAACACTTACCACTACATCAAAAGCAATTGCTAGAGAATAAGATGCTACTTTTATTTTTTATAGCGTTTCGAACTCAGCATGTCTTTTCAGCATATTGTCTATCATGACCTAAACATTTCAAGATGATGTGCATCGAGACCAACAAGTTAACCCACTTGTTTTAGGTGTTGAGATGTTGATTCACTAGTTTCAGGATGTTGAAACCAACATGCTGATCAGATCGCATGTTGACTCACGCTCAAACTTTCCCAGGATGCCAAGACCAACACACACACACACACACACATATATATATATATATATATATATATATATATATATATATATATATATCTACACGTAGCATTATATCGATAAAATAGTTTGACGTGTGAAAATATATATATATATATATATATATATATCTTAGTCAAGAAAAGTATAATATTTTTTATGGAAATTTTATACAATATAATATATATATATATATATATAACTATATTTTAATTTTCAGTATGTTTTTGAACCAATCGTCATAGTCTTTGTTAAGAAATTTTTGGAAATAAGTAATAATTGACATACTTGCATTGCATTTACATATGTTTTTATCTTAATTATGTCAGAATAATAAATATAAAAAAATTATTTTATATATAATATAATAATATTCAATTATCAAAGTAAACATTTATTCAACTATATGTGTCCACTATATGAATCATATACTCGTTGTTCTACGTCTAAGTGCATGTTCTTATTTATGTTAAAGTATCAGTTCGTTTTTTATAATATATTTCCAATTCTTTTAGATCTTCCCATTTTCCTTTTAATTTTAGTGTTCAAAATTATTTACATTTATATAACGAATAGAGTCATATAAAGGTTTTTTAAGTACATGTTCAATTATTTTAAACATGTTTTTCCTAATTTCCTCTTCTTTTGATATTACCCACCACACTTTTCTCTCTAATTGTGATACTCACCATCTTTAACATTCTCATTTCTATTGTTTTGATTTATTTAGTTTTTTCAAGTTCATATTTTTTTAACTCTATTCCATAAAGTAAAACATATTTTATGATTGCTATAAAAATTTCCTTTCAATTTTAAAGACATTTTACCCTCATAATGTATAGAATCCGCTACATTTTTCCACTTGTTTAATTCTACTTAAATATATAAGTAACTTCTCAAATAATCTTCACATTTTCTTTAGTCATAGATCATTAATATAAAATATATTTTTCCACTATAAAAATATCTAATTTATTATTACCAATTTTCACATTTATTTCACGGTTACTTCTATGATTACCAAAATAATGTTTCATATATTCAGGTTGGATTATTGAAAGAATTTTATTGTACTGGTTTTTTTTTTTTACTTCTATTTTGATATTTTTCATTTATCATTGTCAAATTAAAATCATAATATTTGCAAATATATAAAATATATTTTCGAATCATTTTCCTATTTGTAATCTAGTTAAGTATTAATATAAAAATGTTGTCATTTGGTTTCATGTCATAAAGGTATCCAATAAAAGATATGCATTTAATTATAAAGATCATTTGAGCACTTGATGAGAAAAAACTAGAATTATACATAGTATTTATTGTTCTTGAAAAATATATGATGGAGTTAATCGAGATATAATAAGGTGGGAATTAAAAAAAGTATGAAAGTAGCTTAAATAAAATAATAAGGTGAGAATTAAATGTGTTGTGTTATTTGGGCCCTATAGAAAAATAGGAATAATATTTAATGGAATGGAGTGGCTGAGAACCCGCTACCAATAAAAGTTTTGGACAGTTCCTTTTCCTTTCGTGAGGTTACGACACAATGGGTATTGTGTGTCCTCCCCATTATTAGATTAAATGCAATGTGGACGCCTCTTTATTTGAAAATGAAGAGTTGGTTGGTTGTGGAGCCATTTTAAGAGATGAATATGAAAGGTTTATTTCATGTTTTTTAAGAATTAGGAACAATGTCGTTGAAGTTAGATAAGGAGAAACTTTTGGTTGTCTAGAGACTCTTTCTTCGATCCATCGTCTGGCTTGGAAGAGAGTGTTGATTGAGACAGCTTGTAAAGAGGCAGCAGATGCGGTTAATTGTCAAATCAAATTTGTTTCAAGATTAGCAAATGAGGTTGTCAATACCTTATATAAAAAAATAGATGAAACAAACGAAATTATTCCTACCTTATAATAGTAATAAATATTGTATTTCACATGAAGCTAAAAAAATTAGACTCAACAATTTATAGTTAATTTTTTCTTTGTTGTTGATTTATTTTTTAAGTTGGGGATATTAGGATTTAGGTTATTTTCCTTTGGCCATTATTGAATTTTTACAAGAAAAAGGAAAAGTTGAATCTTGTTGTGTATATTATTAGATATAGATGTCCATTGAAAGGTCATTCATGAACCTTGTCAAATGACCTTTACACTTCCATATTCTTATTCATGAATGTAATTAGTTATAAGGCTTTTCAAGTACTTTCATGTACCTATATATATGGTACAATGTGATGTTGTATGGGGATATAAGAAAGAAATAAATCTTCATGTTCTCCATCTCTTTCATACTATTCTCTCTACTTGAGAAATATTACTCTTCATTATAATCTATTATATAACAAATCTTGAATGTTTAAAGGTTAGTATGTGAATTTTAAATGGTGTTTTGTTTATCGGTAACACCCCTATTTTTACTTAATCTCTAACATCAAGTTATAGACTATAATTTTAGTTGTAATGATTTTATTTATAATGTGTTATAGTGAAATTATTTATGTGGTGATTCAAATACTATATTTTATATGATTAGGACTATAATTAATTAATAGATTAATGTATCATATTAGATTAAATAAAGGATTCTAAAATTTCAATTTATCAGTTAGTGAGATAAAGAAAATAATATATGTGGTTGAGAAATATAAGGAGTCTATCTCCTACGTAGAGGGGAGTTCAAAACCGTACCTATAAATTAGGTAGTTATCTCAATTGGTGATTGAATACGCTAATAGTCGAAAAAAAGAACAAGAAGAAAAAAATAATAAATATATATATATATATATATATATATATATATCAACCGCAACGTAAAGTCTCGAAGAACCACATGTAAATGTTTACGACCTCTTCTTCCATAATTTGCTTTTGTTAATAATTAATAAATCTAATTAATCAATATACAATTGAAAAATATGTGCCTATTTCCAGTTTACATAATTTGACTTTTGTATGGAATATTGGATCAAAAAGAGAAATTAGTGTGTAGAATTGTAGATCTTCTATGTAGGTATTCTGTTTCATAAATTCTTTTAGAAAGAAAAATTAATCAGGTGCGTTGATAACTATTATAATAAGATCAAATTATTTAGTTTAAAATTTATTTCTTTAATTCTTTTTCTATGATGTATTTAATTTAGGGATATTGATGTTACTAGAGGATAGATATTTAATTAAATAAAACATATATAAGAACAACATCAAATAATGAAATGAATATTACAAACATAATTTCATTTTATTCCGATTTATACTTTCGGTTATCAAAATAAAGCTACGTAAGAGAGTTTCATATCCTTACAATATTATAGGAAAATGAGATAAGCTACCGGTACAGTTTGTAAAGAAGTTTGGGATTTAAATTATTATGTTAATTAAATGGTTCAGTTATATATATATATATATATATATATATATATATATATATATATTTGTGTTGAGTATATTAAATAATGAATCAAATTGGTCCTTAGTTATATCAATTGCTTAATTGAAGAATTTAAATAGTTAATTGTGATGGTAGAGAGTATCCTGTTAAACAACGTTTGTAAACTAAACATGTTAACATGTTTAGTTTACAAATTTTCTTTATTTTATGTTGTAAAATTAGAGGTTAATTAGATTGTATAATCCGAATAAATATAATTAATCTTTTGAGTTGCAGTTAATGAAATTAATTAATTAGTTCACTGTTGCTTAAGATCATTTTTACACCTTTATGTAACTGTTATAAAAAAATTTAAATTATTACATCTAATGGGTTAGTATCTCATTAGTCCAATCTAAACCATTAGTGGTGCATTTGCATTCAAGTTTCCATAGTTTTCAGATTTAAGGATATATAATAAAGTTTGAATTACTGAAGATCAATATGTAGGTGTCAAAATTTTGTAGTTAATTAAGGAATTTTATGGTCAGTCATATTAGTTGTCAGTTGTCAGAGTAACACTTATGTGCACCAGTTGCACAGTGCAATCCATACCTTTATATTATAAATGTAATACCAAGCATGTTCATTTTAAAAGGTACAGATATTTGTACATAAAGGTACTATATTTATAACATAAAAGTATGGATTGCACAGAATTTCACTTATGTGCAACTGGTGTACAAAAGTTTTTGTGTAGTTCTCATATTCTGTAAGTTTTAGATTTATTAATTTATTTGAAGTTTGAAGTACTACAATAGCAAGTTAATGGCACCTTAATCACTATTATAATATATGAAACATTGTTAGTCAAATAACCATAACTAGTTCACTATTATATAGTTGATTGTTTTGCAACCTGATTTTGAATGTCTGGTATGGTATTAATCAAGTAAAATAGTTTTAAAAATTATTCAGTGCAACAAAAGCGGATGTCTATAGTAGAGGTGCATTGTAATTTGTATGATTAATTAAACCTTGAGACATTAATCTAGCAATGTAATATTATTGATAAAGTTTACCAAAATTCTATATTAAGTGGAATGATCTTTAATTATGTTGTTAAATGGTTGTTTAGGAATGCCATGTTATAGTTACAAAGAGTTATAGGACTATAAATTTAGTATGTTTTAAGTTAATAAATTATGATATTAAGTTATCAATTAATTGTGTTTTAAATTTGGTTGAGAAAGCTTAGAAAGCGTATGAGAGTCTTGAGATATTATAAGCTCTGGAAACTCCATGTAAGTATATCTCTCACCTGCAGTATAAGTAGTTTTATTTTCATTTGTTTAATATTGATGCAAAATTTACGTGAATGCTTATTTATGTTTAAGTGAATATTATTTTAATGATTTGCTAAGTTAAGTGCTTTGTGAGTTTTATTTAGGCTATTCTATGAATGTGAAGAAATTATTTGCTAAGTGGTTTTTTTTATGTATTTTATATCAAGTACAAGATGCTAATAAATCTTGTTTTATGAAAAGTGAAAAAAATATTTTGAGATAGTATTTATGAATATAAAGTTTTATTTTATATGTTTTTAAGAGACTGGTACCGGGCTCCTAAATCGCCCACAAGAAGAAGTTAAGGGCTCTTAGACTGCTCTCTTAATTATTTCTATAAGTATTTTCGCTTATAGTATTTGTCTCATATTGCAGATAAAGACAAAGGTAATGTGTCATGCATGAAGGTAGCAGCGCTGAAGCGCGATTGAAGGTGACGGCGGAACCTCGGAATTGGTTTTAAAATTTTCTCTAAGTTTTCATGCAAAGAAAACTTTAGTTTTTGAGTTCTTTGATATAAAATTTTTCTTAACGAATTTTTTTTCTCCTTTTTGGGATGCTTTACACCGCTTTAAAACTCTAACATGTTTCTTACAAAAATTATTTCCGTTGTTTAAAAAAAAAAAGTCTGATAAATCTGTACAAAAAGTTTCATTAATTAGAAATATGTGCTTATTTTAGTAGAAGGTAATAACCCTACTAGAATGGAGTGTTGCATTCTCTCATATTTCCATATTTTATTTTGGTTAGGTTTTACTTCTAATCTTCTAATACCAACCATTTGAGTATTTACCAAACACTGCCTCTCTTTACCTGCTGTCTTTTTTGTCCGTACATGTCTCTTTCGAGTGGCGTACGCCTCTCTCTCTCTCTCTCTCTCTCTCTCTCATTTTTGTTCTTTCTAGAATCTCTCTCTCTCTCTCTAATTTAATTTTAAAATATAAGAATGTTATAAAAATTGGATCTGTTAATTTCATCGACTATATATTAATTTATTCATCAATTATGTATTTAGTGGGTCTTATGTGATACTAATTAATGGGTCTAAACATGAAAAGCTTCATAATTCATATATAAATTTGTGAAAATAAAGTTTATCTTGTAAATAATAAGAATCGTCTCTCATATAAATTTTTGTGTTAGGTCTTTTATTATTCATTTCATATGAATCAATAAAAACAGATTAACTTATTCAATAAAGTTAATATTAATTTCACATGAAATTATATGAAGTTTCATCTGATCAAGTAAGACCATCTCATATGAGACGATGTTATATAAGTTTTTGTATTCTTTAAATTGAAAGTAAAATGTTCTATAATGTATAATATCTATAGATATTAATTTATAATAGATATATATGGTATGAAATGGCTGCTGCTCTGTCGCATTAAACTAATCTTTTGCTTAAGTCATGATTATAATGTTCACCTACCGTAGTGTCGTGTGTGTTTGTCTTAAAAATTAATTATATTACTTTAGGGAAAAAAAACACAGAGAGGTGAAAAATCACAATCTGAAGCAAGCTATTTAGACCATATATGCCACTTTAAGTTATTTTGGTTCTTCAATACGATGCATTAATTTTAATTTTTTATAAATTAATATAGTCAAGATATTTTTACATTCAATGTGAGAAATATTTTGTATTAACTTATGTTTTATGTAGTTGAATACTACAGTATAATCGAATAATTTGTTTCTTAGATATTATTATCTTTCCTTAAATTTGTTTACGATCTTATGGATAGATAAGTTAAAAAAATAAACACCAAAACGTTTATGCATCTGAGACCATCTTCCACGCCTTCTCACGCACCCCATGCATTTAGGTGTCTACGCCCAACTCGTTTCTGTGTGTTATATCTTTTAGTTATGTTAGTGATACATTTTAATTATGATAGATGTACTTTTACATTATTTTAAACAGACATGTAATATTTATATATATATTTTTTAGTTATGTTAGTCATACATTTAGTTATGTTAATTAGTTATACGTACCTTTATATATTACACAAAAGTATAAATATGTTAATATAAATGTACAAGTAATATCACATAAATGTATGAGTAATATCACTTAAAGATATATATGTACAAATTGTGGTGAATTGTTTTTAAATTAAAATATTACATAAATGTTATGATATTTGTATATAAACGTTATACTAATATAACATAAATGTCATACTAACTATTAGTTATATTAGTTATACGTACCTTTATATATTACACAAAAGTATAAATATGTTAATATAAATGTACAAGTAATATCACATAAATGTATGAGTAATATCACTTAAAGATATATATATATATACAAATTGTGGTGAATTTTTTTAAAATTAAAATATTATATAAATGTTATGATATTTGTATATAAACATTATACTAATATAACATAAATGTCATACTAACTAAATATAACATAAAAGTTAGCTAATTAATCAAAATATAAATAAACAAACAAATATGAAGGTGTGGATCCAAGTCGAATCCAGATAGACCTAATTACATCGTACAACTGATGCACGAGAAATTTATTAAAAAAATAAACAAAAGAATCTCGTATACGTATGTCAAAAGCTAAATATAACATGTACATCTAAGTAGAGTACTCGACAAATCCTAAATCATTGATATATTTGTTGGCATATTTTAATATTCTTCTTCCCTTTTTCTTTTACCCATGAGTTTGGTCTAACCTATGAGACACGTTATGTGTTGAATGATATTAGAATCACATGTTATATATTAAATATTATATATCTATTATCATGTGTTGAAGTATCAATTTTGATACTCATTAAAGTATTTATTAGTTAGTTTTGTTCAAGAGTATCCACAATCATTAAGGTATATATATAATTTTATGTTGTTTGTAATGAATAATATTAGTATCAATATTTGTTATGTACAAAATTATCACATTATAGTTTTTATAGTCAGTACAAGAGAAGAATCTAGAAATAAAATATAGAAAATAAAAAGTCGAGTTGAGTTACTCTTTTCTTCTTAAGGTGAAACATGCCCACGTAGATCAACGAGTTGTCTCTCAAAGATGAAACGACTCTATCTCATATGTGGTAGCACCATGAACCTACAAGCTCCAATGAATTTATATGTGCTAGAAAACTGAACCACATGATGCAAATAAAAAATCGTTTAGAGAGATGAGAGTTTTCTGTACATAAATCATGTTCTTTTTTTTTTTTTTTTTATTCATCATGAGTTTTGCATATTTCATTTTAGGCCATGTAACTTTTAATTTTTTTTCCAATGTAAGTTTGATTTTGATTAGAATTTTGATTCTTGCTGATGTGATATGCCAATTTGCTTATGTGGCACAGTTTGATTTTGATTAGAATTTTGATTCTTGCTAATGTGATATGCCAATTTGCTGATGTGATATGCCAATTTGCTTATGTGGCACAGATTGATTTTGATTAGAATTTTGATTCTTGCTGACGTGATATGCCAATTTGCTTATGTGGCGCCTAAGTTAGAGATCCCAAAATTATTTATCGAGAAAAAATTTGTGACTTGTTTGTTTAATTGATTTGTCACGTAATAAAGTCATAGATTGTTAAATAATAGAGTCCATAATTTTAAAAGTTTTATAGTCCATACAATGACTACCGAATTAATAAACGACCGTGATTTAAAAATCTACATATTAACAACTAATAAATACATAATCACAAATGAATTAAAATACTTAATATTAAAAAAAATCATAATAATATAAGTTATTCAATTTTATGTTCGATTATTCAGTATTTTAAAAACCAAATCGAAATGTTTATTTCAGCTGTTTGATTCAGTGTTTCGGTTTTCACGGATTAATTATGATTAGCTATCATCACTCGTGAATGTGGTCACATATGTCACATCATTCTTCAATTTAAATATTCATTCTATACATTTACACACACATCCATTTTAATATTAATACTCATTAATTCTGGGATACATTATCAAGCCAACTCATATTTATTTATATTTTAAATCAATTAAATACATTTATTTTTTATTTACAATTTTAAAATTTTATTATTCAAATAAAATTATTAATATTGAGTATCATTAATTATTTTACTATATATTCATTTTTGATGAAACAAGATGTGAATAACTAAATACTAAACTGAATAACAAGATATGAAAATGCAACAAACTGAAAAATATTAAAACAAAATAAATGGAAAAAATACGAAAAGTGAGAGTTATTATTTGAATGGGTTTTGGGGGTGGCCTTTACACCTTTTTTTATTTGAATATTATTATGTTGCATTGTGCATGATCTAAGGAATCAATCATGTTTTATCACAAAATAAATGTATTTAATCATAATGCTGTCACGAGCCGATTGGTCAAATTAAGTACTTTTTGGAGGTTATGGGAATTTGATTGCTTTTACCCAATACCATTAATATATGTCCTAATATAATCTGAAAATTTTGAATAAATGCATACCAAAACATTTGTCTGTTTCTTCTATATTTCACACATTTAACTTTTTAGTAGACTTATAAGAATTTGATTCCATTCTATTATGTTATTAACATCACATCATTCACCTATAAAAAATAAAAAATAAAACCATCACATCATGATGAGCTATAATCATGTTCTTGGTAAAACCTAATATCTAGATTTAAAAAAAAAAAAGGTTTGCAAAGATTTCACGTATCACAAGTTGTTACGTATATTTAAATTATGCATTTAATTTATTTTGTTTTTATTTTCAATTCAAGATCTTTTAACTATTGAAAAGTAGGTTGGGGAGGATTTGAAGATTATCAAGGTTAGTTACTAACTCTTCTAATGTAAAAAAGAAATGCACTGATAAAACCCTAATTAGTCTAAGTTGCAATTAATTTTTTAAGAGATGATGAGTACAATACAATTTACTCTCATGATTACCACAAGTGTACTATTACAAATTAACCAAAGAATCTCATTAAACAATAAACACGCATACAATCATTTATTAATTATCACATTAGTTATTGGTTTAGACGAACGATTAACTTTTTATTATAATTTTTTAAACCATTGATTATCTATATATGGATTTGCAATATTCTACTACTGCCTACGGGTATACAAATTCTATTTACTTACTCTTTAGTTGGTTTTTGTTGTTATATACAGCACGCCACAGGCCCACAGCCAAGGACTAAAATATCGGTATCGATGGATATATTGGTACCTTGATTTTACGGATATATCGACGGATATATCGATATCGGTGGATATATCGGTTTTTACGCAAAAAAATTGAAAAAAATATCTAGTACTTTATATAATATTATAAGTAACATTAATACATATATTGAACTTAAATTTCAAATAAAAAAATATGTTTACAACAAATTTAGAGATAAACTAAATAAATAATCTAAAAAAAATTTAAAAAAATTAAATGAATTACTTTACAGAATTACTTTAAAAAAAAAATCTTCAAAAAAATTACAACAAGAACTAGTATTTAATTACTTTAAAAAAATTAAATGAATTCATCTTCAATTTTAAAGATATGGAAAAAAAATTATTTATCATAATAAATTATAAGAATAATTAATCAACTAAATAAAGAATAATGGTTTGGAACTTATAATATGGACCAAAAAATAAAGAATTGGCTATTAAAATTTTATCAAGACAACTAAAATGAAATGTAGGATAATAATGGTTTGGAACTTATAATATGGACCAAAAAATAAAGAATTGACTATTAAAATTTACCTAAAATGAAATGTAGGATAATAATGGTTTGGAACTTATAATATGGACCAAAAAATAAAGAATTGACTATTAAAATTTTATCAAGACAACTAAAATGAAATGTATGATAAAAATTAAATAAATGCAATGGTTGAGATTCGAACCCCAAATTCCCAAAACTTGAATTCCCAAGGAAACAAGCTACTATTTAAACATTTATACAACAACCAAATAATATGTAAAACATGTAAAATTTAAAAAAAAAAATACAGAAAATGAGAAACTGACTGATATATCGCCGATATCACAACCTTCCCGATATTCAAATATCGCCGATATTCCAACGAATTTTGATAACACTAAAATTTCGTATCGGTACCTTGATTTTTCCGATATATCGGCGATATTTTAGTCCTTGCCCACAGCTGGCCTCCAAATATATATATACAATACTTCAAAATTGAATTTTATATAGAGTTGATCTCCTGTGGAGTTGGTGTGCATAGTCCAATCAGGTCGATCCTGATTCGATCCTGATTCGCGCAATTTTTATTTATTTATTCATGTGTTATATTTATATTATATTAAGAGGAAAGTATCCATTATACCATGAAAAGTATAATGTTATACATGTTATACCATCAAATTTAGTTTTAGGACACTTTCTACCACAAAATATAATTTTGATGCACTTTCTACCACTTTTTTAGTCCAAGTCAATGGAGAATAGTTCTTAGATTTGACATTTTAATAGTATTTAATTAATTGGTTCCAAACAATGAATTGAGGGTGGCACGTGTATTATAAGGGTTGCAAGTATTAATTGAGTCATGCCACTATTACACCAAATTTTTTGTTTTTTTTGTTCTCATTATTTATTATTTTGTTCATTGCATTTGTCCATGCAGTGTATTAAGTTCATGGTGGGGACTATGAGTTACTATTACACAGTTATGTTTTTGTTTTTTTCTTCTCATTATTTACTGTGAATTCACATGTAATTTTCCTGTGAATTCCGTGTATATATAGGTTGATAATTCAGACAAAGATAAAACAAAATTTTCTCGAAAGATACACTTTAAAAAAATTTCGACATTTTGGCACTTGGAAGATTGGAACAATTATCGTTGAACTAAGAAAAGGTATGTTTCTAACCCATTTTTTTGAGTATTAGTTGAACAAACGGAGGGTTAATGTCATCGCACTCAATTCATTAAACTTAGATTATTACGGATTTGGGTTAATTTGTTTTAATATATGCTTGAATTCATGTTTGTCATGGTTAAACGTGTTTAATATTGCATTTGATAGGATTAATTTGTTTGAATATGTGTTTGAATTCATGTTTGAAATGGTGAAACGGGAATCATGGACATTTGACACTCTAAATTTCGAATTTTATAGGGTTAAACGTGAATTTTGTAAAAAAACAGAACACTATAAAATTCGAAATTTATAATGTTAAACGTGAATTTTCAAAATTTCACGTTTAACCCTATAAAAATCGAATTTTATAGCGTTAAACGTGAATTTTCTAAAATTGACGTTCGCGCGCCAACGACGGGTGACGGGTGCCCGGCGCGCGCACGCCCGATGGGTGACGGGTCCTCGCGCGCGCGTGCGCCCGACGGGTGATTTCGAAATTTCGAAATTTACAGTTTTAAACGTGATTTTTCTAGAAAAATCACGTTTAACACCCAAAAAATTTAAAAATTTAACTGTTAAACGTGAATTTTCTGGAAAAATCACGTTTAACGCCCAAATTTTCGAAATTGTACTATGGAACCAGATTTTTCCAAAAATCAAGTTTAGCAATGTCAAATTCGAAATTTACAGTCTTAAAAGGTCGATATGCCCGTTTAATCCTTCAAAACATTAATTCAAGCAAATATTCAATCAAATTAACCTTATTAAATGAAAAATTAAACCCCTAAAACCATTCAAAACATGAATTCTATTAAAACAAAGTAACCCTAATACTATGTGAATAATTTAGGGTTAAACGTGATTTCAAATCAACGTTTAACCCTCCATTTGTTCAACTAACACTGTACAAAATTGCACATTCAACAGTTGGCCAACAAATTCAACCAAATTGCAACATATTCTCAAGAAATTTCAAGAAATTCGAAGCTTAAATCAATAAATTTCTGAAAAATTAACCAAGTAAATCACTAACCTCTCCTTCTTGGTTCGACATCTTCGTGTTAAACGTGAATTTTCAGCAAAAAATAAAAAATTTAACCGTGGATTAAGAGGTGAATTTTCAATTTTTTACTTTGGGAAAATTGGGGAAAAAATCGGCGGACCATTCGAAGGGTAGGGTTTGGGTTTGGGTTTGGTTTTTCACATGGAGGAGAGAGAAAGTGTTTTTTGGAGAAAGATTCCCTTTGACCAAAAAGGTTATTATTGAGTAATAATTGTGGTCATCAAGTCAATGAAAAAATGTGGTATTTTTTGACTCAAATTTAAATTTGATGGTATAAACTATCTCACTTTTATTTTTTATGGTATAAAAATGTCTTCATTTATTTTTGGTGGTATTTTTTATCATACATTATATTTTTTGTGGTATATTGGGTTGGGGTCCCTTATATTAATGTAACATTTATGTTATATTAGTATAACTTTTTTGTACACATATCTTGATCTTTATATAATACGTTAACTTAAAAAAGAATTTCAGTACAGTTTATACATATATACCTTTATGTAATATTACTTGTACCTTTATTTGATATTACTTATATCTTTATATCAACATATTCACAGCTTTATGTAATATAGAAATGCACAACTAACATAACTAAAAAGTATGACTAGAGACAACTCAAATGTATAATTAACATAACTAAAAAGCGTAAAAGGTATTACATGTAAATATACTGAATTATATAAATGTTATGATATTTGTACATAAAAGTTATGATATTTGTACATAAAAGTTATGATATTTATACATAAAAGATCATACTACTATGACATAAATGCCACATTAATATAATATAAAGGTAACATAATTACATAATTGCTTGAAATTGGTTTTTTTTTTTTTTTGGAGTTACATAATTATACAAAGGTTATGATATTTGTACATAAATGTCATACTAATATAACATAAATGTTATATTAATATAATACAAAAGTTAATGCATAAAAAATAAATGTATGAATTCGGATCGGACCCAGATCGACTTAGTTGTATGGATTTAGATTCATACAACTGGTTTACATGAATTTTTGCCTTTTATTTATTATAAATATGTACTATATTTATAATGAGATATTGACTTAACCATAAAGAGTAAGTCGGTGTGCATCAGGTGCACATGCAATCCGGGTCGATCTGGGTTGAACTGGATCCATGTATTTTCAGATTTTTTTTTTTTTTTTTTTGTGATTCATGTGTTACTTTTATGTTATATTAATGTGATCTTTATGTACAAATATTCTTACCTTTATGTACTGTAACTTAGAAAAAAAGAAAGAATTTCAATACAATTTGTATATATATCTTTATGTGATATTTATGTCACTTTTATGTTATATTCATATTACCTTTATATATAAATATTCTTACCTTTATATAATATATAAATGTGCAACTAATATAATTAAAAGATATGAGAAATATCACATAAATGTAGATTAAAAAAAAAACGCTGAAATTCTTCTTTTTTTTCTAAGTTCCAGTACATAAAGATGATGATATTTGTATATAAATGTCATACTAATATAACATAAATATCATATAAATATAATATAAAGGTAATACAAAAAATAAAAATAAATAAAAAATCCAAAAAATACGGATTCGAATTAGATCAACCAGAATTACATGTATCTATGATTTATGTAACTGATTTATGGGAGTTTTTGCCAACCATAAAAAAATATCGAGACGCAGATCCCATATTAAAATCTCAATAGAAATGTGAGGATTTCGTCTAACCGACAAAGTGGGATACAATTAAAGGGATTGCAATTAGCCGAAACACGTACCTTTTCTATTATTTTATTTGCATTATACTTGATGGATGCTATAATATAGGAATTGTATCGAATCAATACAATATTTATGATCTTCATATACCAAACATAGTATATAAGTATATATATATATATATATATATATATATATATATATATATATATACTCTGTGTGTATACACAATTTATCAAAATAAATATTTCTAAGAAATTAATTAATATAATAAAGTAATACATTTTATTCAAGATTTTAAAATTCCTTGTTATGGGAGTTTGTAATATATATATATATATATATATATATACTTTAACTATATATTATATTAAAATTTAATTAAAATCGAAATATGTATAATAATAAGTCATAAAATACAATATTTTTAATGTTTTTATAAATCTATGTTACATAAATTAATATCTCAATTTTATTAGTAATAAAATAAGAAAATCATTTTTAAATCTTGATCTTCTTCATTCCTGTGAATGAATGTATGATTACTGAGTATTTTGATAGAGGTAAAAAAATGCACAAAAAAGAAGAAGAGGAAGATAAAAGAAAACAATCACATAAAAATGAACTAAGAGAATAAGACAAGTGAAAAAAAAAATTTGTGAAAAAGAAGAAGAAGAGGAAGAAAAGGAGCATGTCTGCATGAGAGAAGATAAAAGAAGAGGAGGGGAAGAAGAAGATGGGGCACTATACTAGAGAAAGAGAAAAAAAATATAAAAGAAGAAGATATTCATAAGGCGGGACGTTCTAATGAAGAGGTATGTGATATTGCTCCTATCCAACCTTCTTCTTCAACCAAAAACTCGAAATCTCGGATCCAAAAACCTGCAAAACAAACACCTGGAGGGGTTCCCGGCGATGGGACTCCGACGCTCAAGTCAGTAAAGTCGCTAAGCAATCTTTCAAGCAATGTGCGTGAATGTGTTTTTGATATAATTGTGTGTAAAAAATAAAAGAATGAATATAGCAAGTATATATACTCCCTGGAATACGTGTTAGTTAAAATTTGACCCAAAAAATATGGGATATGGGCTACTGGTTCCACAAAAATAGCGGTTAGTTGGATTCAAAACAGTTCGTCTTGCTTTATCACAAAGCAATTCGTCATCGTGTTCCATAACTAATTCAGTTCGTCATTTATCAGCTCAGTTCGGTTTTTGACTTCAGTGTGAAATTAAGGAAGAAAACTCGGTTAAGATAAGTTCGACCATATCAAGTACTCCCCCCTTCGAAGTGCGTGTTTTACACACACTGGTGCAGTTCGCTAAACACTTTTGTCGAACGCCCAATGCTCTTTTTCAAGGTGAACCATCTTCTCAACAGCCTCTGTCCCATGTAAGCGACACGTGGCAAAATGCGTTTCCCACTGTGCGTCTCTTCATCTCTCACCGTCTGACGGTTCTTAGTGAAATTTTGCTGTGTCTTTTTTGGAAAACACTACATATTCTCCTTATCTGTAACTATTCTTCTAGAATTTTGAATGTTATCAGAATCTTCAATCTGATAATTGTCACCAGTAATGCATAATCAATCCGTTCCTAACATAAAAGTTTGTACTCATAATCCAAGACTTAAAAGAAATGTAAGTTTACATTAATCAGGACACTCCGAGGGAGTGTTTACATTCCGAGGGAATGTTGCAGTTTGCTTAATCAAGACACTCCGAGGGAGTGTTTACATTCTGAGGGAATATTGCAGTTCGCTTAATCAGGACACTCCGAGGGAGTATATACATTCTGAGGGAATGTTGCAGTTCCCACAGACGGCGCCAATTGATATTCCCATGGTAAATTTTATTCTGATAAAGGTATCTCAACCCTAAGAGAACTTGATTGCCATAACTAGCGATGTCAAAATCAGTCGTGATTATGAGAGATCCAGAATCCAGGCTCTCAAGGAGAAGAAAAACATAGTCACCGACATAGTAAACCTCGAAGCACTTCACGAGATTTGGATGATCCAATTTCTTCAGAGTATCGATTTCGCGGCTAATTTCATCGCGTTCGGTGGAATCGTAGTGGCAATTGAATTCCTTCAAAGCGTAGGTTTTGGCAGTGATGCGATCGACGACTTTGTAGACCTTATCAGGGTTTTCATCTTTCTCGATTACCGACGCAATCGTCAAATCTGAGAAATTTACCGATGCTTCTCTGTACGACCCCATTTCCAAAATAGTTGTCTTTTTATTCGATTCAATTCTCAACGTCTTAAAAGCTCAGATGTTTCCCACAGACGGCGCCAATTGATATTGCTCCGATCCAACATTTTTCTTTTTCAACCAAAAATTCGAAATCTCGGATCCAAAAACCTGCAAAACAAACACCGGGAGGGGTTCCCGGCGATGGGACTCCTACGCTCAAGTCAGTAAAATCGCTAAGCAATCTTTCAGGCAATGTGCGTGAATGTGTTTTTGATATAATTGTGTGTAAAAAATAAAAGAATGAATATATCAAGTATATATACTCCCTGGAATACATGGTAGTTAAGATTTGACCCAAAAAATATGGGATATGGGCTACTGGTTCTGCAAAAATAGCGGTTAGTTGGATTCAAAATAGTTCGTCTTGCTTTATTGCAAATCAGTTCGTCATCATGTTCCATAACTAATTCAGTTCGTCATTTATCAGCTCAGTTCGGTTTCTGACTTCAGTATGAAATTAAGGAAGAAAACTCGGTTCACATAAGTTCGACCATATCAGTATGCATGAAAGACTGGTTCTTCTAAAATAAAATTTTATTTTGATAAACTCCTTCCAATTACATCATTTAAATTAACAATCGACAATTCTAACATTTTATAAGTGTTGTAGGTCCCAAATGGTGTCCGAGGTTCAGAGGGGGAGTGAATGAACCTAGGTCGATTTTCAAAAATATGTTTAAAACTTTACTGTTCTACAAGTTATTTGAACTTACAACACCAGTTAGTTATTGCTTTCAGCACTAGGATGCAGTGCTGCACGCTGTAACTTAGAGTTTTATACGCAACAAAAATACAGTTTTAAGACACAAGGCTGGTTTTCTCAAATATGATATTTTTCAAAACATTTTATACATATGACAGAGATAGATATAAAATATAAAGCGCAGATAAGAAAGCAATAAAACACTTATGGCTTATAGTGGTTCGAATGTGGTGTAACCCTTCTACGTCCACTCTACTGCTACCTCGAGCAGGAACTTTGTTAAGCAAGATTGATTTACAGGACACTCCTAACAATCTATCAACTTACAAAGTTAAACACCTACTAGAGTCCAGCGTCCATTGAGCAACTGCAAACTCTAAAGACAAACCCACACAGGGTTTCACACTCTCACATAGGGAAACTGCCTAAACTTAGACAACAATACAAACAGCAAGGATCTCTCCTATCAACTGTTTGACACCTAAAACAACCTACGCACACAGCAACAAGGTTAAAAAGAAAATAAATCTTCAACTGGTGAGAAGCAGTCTTGATCTCTGAAAGCTCCTTTTGTTGTTGTAGACTGCTTCTTGAAGGTTGAGTGGCTGAACATGTGAAAGCTTAAAAGCTTTGGATGATATGTGAGTTTCCTCTCAACTTTGTCCAACAATTTCTTCAATTAGCCACACCTTCTATTTATAGATCTTGAGAGTATATCCATTGGAGGAAAGTATCCATTGAAGGAAGACACTTCCCCATTTTGAATGTGAACTACGATCTCTCAAGATCTCATCTGTGTCTGCATTAAATGCTTCTTGACTTTTTCTCTCTGGAGCATTTAATGCGATGGTTGCGGCTTGCAGCTTTCTACGGCGCGTCAATCCACGTGGTGTCTTGGCATTGGCTCCGTGTCTGCAACTTTGATCTTCTCTGGAACAGCTCTATTTATCCTTGTTTGGATCTTCATTTCATCATACTGCATTTATCCTTCCTCGGATTGTAGGATACTCCTTCAGTTGACTATTTGTCGTTGGCGTTGTATCCTAGGTCTGCTTGCAGCTATTTGTTCTTTACAGCGCTGCTGTAATTTAGACCTTCTTGCAGTATCTTCGTACAGTACTGCTGTATCTTCTTTCTTGCAGTATGCTGTAACTTTTTCTTGCAGCGATGCTACATGCCGTTCTTTCTTACTTTGCTGCAGTGCTGTAACTGCTTTCTTGCAGCAGCTACTTGCCGCCCTTTCGGAGAAGTTCAGCATACGCAGCTTCCTCAGTAACCTCTGCTGTTGTAACCTGGATAGGTTCTTTTGAGCTTGCAGCAGCAGCAACATCAACCTTCTCATGAGGTGTCTCTAGCTGTACAGTGGTTATCTCGGTTTCTCCTCGAACATCCTCTAAGGGTATTGTCTCAACAGCCTTCCCTTCAGAGGTCTTCTCATCCTCAAAGAGTGTTGTCTGAACAACAGCCTCGCCTGAGGTCTTCAGCAAGGACCCCGTCTCCTTGGCCGGTCCTGTATCCTCAACAGTCTCTGCTGCAAGAATAGGTTCTTGCAGCTCCTGTTGGTTTTTTACAGTAGTTACTTACTTTCTGAGTTCTTCTTTCAGAACAGCTTTCTCATAACCTGCTGACTATTTTTCCAGTATCATATCTCCTTTTTACTAAGGATACTTCTTCTAGCTTGCTATTCCCTACAACATGCTGATTCTCAGAAGTGTTCTTACATCTTCTGAGATTAGTTTTCCTTATATCTTGGAAAACCATTACATGATCTTTCCTTCAGTATCGATAAGCTTGTGATCATGTAATGTGGAAACTAGATATCAATACCTTAAGCAAACTGTTCTTTTCTTATTGTGTTATTTGTGTTTTACCTTATCAAGATAACTAATGAAATATCCCAACAAGTGTCATTGTCATATTTTATCTAAACAGTTCAACAATTTATTTTTTTAAAATATGATCCAATCTAAAAATATCTTATACAATATAAGAGTTTATAACATCTTTAAAATAAATATAGCGAAATACCCTTTAAGTTGAGATGAGAAATATTTTGGAAATAAATGTTTTTTGGTTTTCTCTCCCGACTCTCAATACAAAACTAAAAAATTTGGAACATTCCAATTCAAAGCAATTTTAAGTGTAATTAATAGAAATCAAACCATTCAAACCATGAGTTCTATTATAATTACTAGTAATACACCCGGTTTATTATTTATTAATGTAAAATATATAATTTATAATAATATAATGAAATTGCATAAATTAAAAGGCTATTCATATCATCTTCTACTATTTCAAAATATGTACAATATATAGATGCATTTTTCCATGTATCTATTGTTTTTTAAAATTATCTTTTTATAAATAATTTTAGAA
Organism: Scutellaria galericulata; assembly: GCA_946896805.1. Lineage (NCBI taxonomy): Eukaryota > Viridiplantae > Streptophyta > Magnoliopsida > Lamiales > Lamiaceae > Scutellaria > Scutellaria galericulata. Next base: position 3,687,921 of record OX335787.1, on the reverse strand, counting down.
AATCATTGTATAAATTAGAGTTTTGACTGAAAATGATAGAGTTTTAATTGAATTAAATTTTATATTACTTTGGGTATGTAGTGTAGATGATGATGATAATAATAATAATAATAATAATTTATTTATTATTATTGTTATTACTTCATATACTTATATGACGTTACAAAATAAATTGTAAAAATGTACAATTTATAGTTTATTTAAATGCAATAGAATTAATTTTTAATCTATTAATTCATTGATATAATTAAATTATCACAAGATCATAATGTAATCGCCCAACAAAAGTTTATGTTGTAAGCTCAAGCATGTATTGATATATAAATAGGTCCAAATATAAATCCATTAGTTGTTGTAGCTCATTTATTTAGACAATAAAGAATCTCAAATAAATGTAACATGTATTAAGGGCTTATATATATTTAATTATAAATACAAATACATGTATAAATATAATTGATACATAAATAAAAAAAAAATGAACAATTAAATGAATAAAAACTTTCAAAAAATTTGGACCATAGTTTTTTTGTTTCATTATTTCCCAAAAAATTATCTTTTTGTAAATTTAACATTTGAAATATTATTTTGTTATTTATTCAAAACTTGAGAACATGAAAGTTAAAATTAAATTTTCGAGGCTGTCAAAAAATTTCGTAAAGTTTTTTTATACCATTTATACAAATAATTGAAAATTATTTGGTTATTCAAATTAATAAATTGACTATAAATTATATTTTATTATTTTCCAAAGAATGTATATATAATGAGGCATGGAATTGAAAAGACAATGAAAAATATTTTTGAAGGAAAAAATAGATCTTCTATTTAGTCAAAAAAATTATATATATATATATATAGGTATACTTAATATTATAAGATGTTATAAACTTATAATAAATATAATCATATTTTCTTGAAATATATTAGATTTACAAAAAAATGTTTAAAGTAAATCATTCAAAACACATTCTCAAAAAAATAAAAATGTTATTAACAAATCAAATTAAAAATCATTTAAAGATGATTAAATTGATGTATTATAATTTATATATTAAAAATTGATTTATAATAAATAGTTATGATAGCTCAAAACTTTTTGTAAAAAAAAAAAAAAAAAAAAATCACCACCCCCTTCCACTAATAGATATCCTTCCTTTTTCCACTCTTGCCTCCCCTTTGACCATTCATATTTTCTTGCTTTTTTTTTTCTATTTTCTTTTCCTTTTTTTTTTCTCTTAGTTTCTATTTTTAGAAAATAAAATGGATGAGAAAATTGGACCTGCTACCTTTAGCTATGATCTTCTTATTATATAGGGGTAATTCTACTATACACCGTTGTATTAATACACCGGTTTTTTTTACTGCGGTAACTTCTATGTAAGGTAACTTTTCTGAGTTGGGTTGGGCTGCAATGGTTTTGGACCTTCCAACACTCAGTTGACATCCTAAGTTGACATAGGCCCTATTTTGTTTGCATTTGATTTTGTTTGCATTTAATCATTGTAAATTAATCATGTATGTATGCATCAATCGAAATCAATGGAAATCAAATCGAAATCAATGTATGTAACATTAATATTTGTTAATCCTTGATTTTGCTTGCATTTAATCATTGTAAATTAATCATGTATGTATGTATCAATCGAAATCAATGGAAATCAAATCGAAATCAATGTATGTAACAATAATATTTGTTAATCCTTTATTTTGCTTGCATTTAATCATTGTAAATCAATCATGTATGTATGTATCAATCGAAATCAATGGAAATCAAATCGAAATCAATGTATGTAACAATAATATTTGTTAATCCTTGATTTTGCTTGCATTTAATCATTGTAAATCAATTGTGTATGTATGTATCAATGGAAATCAAATCGAAATCAATATATGTAACATTAATATTTGTTAATCCTTGATTTTGCTCGCATTTAATAATTGTAAATCAATCATGTATGTATCAATCGAAATCAATGGAAATCAAATCGAAATCAATGTATGTAACAATAATATTTGTTAATCCTTGATTTTGCTTGCATTTAATCATTATAAATCAATCATGTATGTATGTATCAATCGAAATCAATGGAAATCAAATCGAAATCAACGTATGTAACAATAATATTTGTTAATCCTTGATTTTGCTTGCATTTAATCATTGTAAATCAATCATGTATGTATGTATCAATCGAAATCAATGGAAATCAAATTGAAATCAACGTATATAACAATAATATTTGTTAATCCTTGATTTTACTTGTATTTAATCATTGTAAATCAATCATGTATGTATGTATCAATCGAAATCAATTGAAATCAAATCGAAATCAATGTATGTAATAATAATATTTGGTAATCCTTGATTTTGCTTGCATTTAACCATTGTAAATCAATCATTTATGTATGTATCAATCGAAATCAATGGAAATCAAATCGAAATCAATGGAAATCAAATCGAAATCAATGTATGTAACAATAATATTTGTTAATCCTTGATTTTGCTTGCATTTAATCATTGTAAATCAATCATGTATGTATGTATCAATCGAAATCAATGGAAATCAAATCGAAATCAATGTATGTAACAATAATATTTGTTAATCCTTGATTTTGCTTGCATTTAATCATTGTAAATCAATTGTGTATGTATGTATCAATGGAAATCAATGGAAATCAAATCGAAATCAATATATGTAACATTAATATTTGTTAATCCTTGATTTTGCTCGCATTTAATAATTGTAAATCAATCATGTATGTATCAATCGAAATCAATGGAAATCAAATCGAAATCAATGTATGTAACAATAATATTTGTTAATCCTTGATTTTGCTTGCATTTAATCATTGTAAATCGAAATCAATGGAAATCAAATCGAAATCAATGTATGTAACAATAATATTTGTTAATCCTTGATTTTGCTTACATTTAATCATTGTAAATCAATCATGTATGTATGTATCAATCGAAATCAATGGAAATCAAATCGACATCAATGTATGTAACAATAATATTTGTTAATCCTTGACTTTGCTTGCATTTAATCATTGTAAATCAATCATGTATGTATGTATGTATCAATCGAACTCAATGGAAATCAAATCGAAATCAATGTATGTAACAATAATATTTGTTAATCCTTGATTTTGCTTGCATTTAATCATTGTAAATCAATTGTGTATGTATGTATCAATGGAAATCAAATCGAAATCAATATATGTAACATTAATATTTGTTAATCCTTGATTTTGCTCGCATTTAATAATTGTAAATCAATCATGTATGTATCAATCGAAATCAATGGAAATCAAATCGAAATCAATGTATGTAACAATAATATTTGTTAATCCTTGATTTTGCTTGCATTTAATCATTGTAAATCGAAATCAATGGAAATCAAATCGAAATCAATGTATGTAACAATAATATTTGTTAATCCTTGATTTTGCTTACATTTAATCATTGTAAATCAATCATGTATGTATGTATCAATCGAAATCAATGGAAATCAAATCGACATCAATGTATGTAACAATAATATTTGTTAATCCTTGACTTTGCTTGCATTTAATCATTGTAAATCAATCATGTATGTATGTATGTATCAATCGAAATCAATGGAAATCAAATCGACATCAATGTATGTAACAATAATATTTGTTAATCCTTGACTTTGCTTGCATTTAATCATTGTAAATCAATCATGTATGTATGTATCAATCGAAATCAATGGAAATCAAATCGACATCAATGTATGTAACAATAATATTTGTTAATCCTTGATTTTGCTTGCATTTAATTATTGTAAATCAATCATGTATGTATGTATGTATCAATCGAACTCAATGGAAATCAAATCGAAATCAATGTATGTAACAATAATATTTGTTAATCCTTGATTTTGCTTGCATTTAATCATTGTAAATCAATCATGTATGTATGTATCAATCGAAATCAATGGAAATCAAATCGAAATCAATGTATGTAACAATAATATTTGTTAATGGTTGATGCAATGGTTGTCGAATGATTAGTACACAAAACAAACAATCAAATGGGTTGATTACTTTGTGGTAATTCAAATAATGATAGACAATAGAGATACAATCATGGTATGAAATGGATGCAATACAAAAGCAAGTTATGTGAAATTTTAATGATGAGATTCCATGACAAATATCCAAACATATTGAATATAGATCTCAAATGATTCGTAATAACGAGATGCATAATACAAAGATGTTCAATTGCGGTTTTATGGTTGCAGATTAATGCTATATACGATTAATGAAGAAGGTAGATTTAGACTACATTGTCCAATCTCTTTTGGTTGTTGGGGGGAATTCTTAGTTTTTACTGCAGTAACTTCTCAAGGCAGGTAAAAAAGGTAAAAAGTAAATGAAGGGTAAGGATGCAATCAATCAAGATCTAATGGGTGAAAATATCGGTAAATTAATACAACGGTGTACTATAGAAGGACCCATTATATAGATATATAGATTTTCATTATTAAAAATTATATTTAAAATATGTAGTTAGGTGCACATACACACTAAATTGTTTTTTTCTTTTATGTCAGTTATGCCTTTTCTTGTTATATTGAAGAAATCGATTTCAAGTAATTACCATTTATTTTTTAGGGAAAAACTCAATTAATTAATTAAGCTTCAAACACTGTAATAGAGTCATGAGTAAATTTAAGCATTTCAGATTTTACTTAAACAACAACAACACTAACTAACAACAATAACAACAATAACAACAACAACATAATAATAATAATAATAATAATAATAATAATAATAATAATAATAATAATAATAATAATAATAATAATAATAATATTTGTTTCGAATTATGGCGACAGAATATTAGGCCCCTCCTAAAAGGTATTGGGCTCATAATACTGGTTTAGCCCACTCTTAAGCCTGCTTGAGGGCCCATTTAAAAGCTGTCTCAAAAAGCTGAAATGTATTTCTGCAAGTCAGTTTATTGCCCCTCTCTCCCTCTCTCTACACGAAATCTTTGAGTTGAACTCAAAAGAACACGAATTCGCGATGGGTTCCGGTAATGTGCTCTGTCAAGATACCTTTTCTTCTATTGATCTTTTATTCGCTCAATGAAGCTTTGTTTGTTTTAATTTGTGTAATGTGTTTTACTGTAAAATGTGGCGCAGATGCTGATATGGAGGATTATGGGTTCGAGTACTCCGACGAGGAGCCGGAGGAGCAGGATGTTGATATTGAGAATCAGTATTACAACTCTAAAGGTTCGATTATTTTATCTTTGATTTCTGATGAGTTGTTCTCTAAAATTTTGAAGTTATTTGCTCTATATTCCCCAATTTGTACTGTTCTATATGTGTGATTGTGAGCGGACATGTGTATAAAGTTATACGTAAGAACTTTTAGTGAGAATTTTCTGTTGTTGTTGTTGGTGGTGTTGGGGCACTGAATTGCATCCGTGCACCCATATATTTCTTGGAGGGTTGAAATCTCGGGTAGGGGGGATTAAGGTTAAGGACTTACTTGTTGATGTTTCCTAATAGAATGTTTGAAATTTTGTAAGCCTGATGACATTTGAGGCTCTTATGCTGTATGTGCTTTTGCCGCTGAGATTAGTTTTTGTCTAAATCTTTGTATCTATGCTTGTTTCGTGTAGGCTTAGTTGAAACTGATCCTGAAGGGGCACTTGGAGGTTTTGCGGAAGTCGTGCATATGGAACCTGAAAAGGCTGAATGGTGATATTTGTTGTACTTTATAAGCTTTGGACTTGTTTTTTAATTTCGTTTTTGGCATTTTTGTGGATTGATTTAATTAGGAAAATCTAGAGATGGAAATGTTATCAGTCATTGCTGATATATCTTGCAAAACAGTGGCACATCGGGGTTTTCTCTTTTGTTATCGATGCTGTAAACTGATAGAGGTCGTAAAACATCAACTATGCTTGATTCATTAAATCACTGTGGTTGAATTTTGGATCTAACGATTACAATCTTTATTTGTAGATTTATTAATGATAAGTGAAATATTTTAATGTATCTGGAAATCTCTCATAATTTTCCTGTTTTCTTGATTGTGTTCTATTTGTATACTTTGTGTCTCTTTCATTATGAGTTTAAATGGCTATTTAGTCATCTAAAATATCTTGTAGTCAGCTCTATTTATGCGAAGCTCATTTTAGTATTTCCTAGGATAGGGGGGGGGGGTCCTCTGCACTTTTAGTCAATCTAAATAAATTCTTTTATGCTTTATCTAGTCTTACTAAAGGCACGCTGGAGGCACCAGACCTAGCATATTAGAGCCTCTTAGACTGCAGCACTTCACTGAGGCAGGACTTACCAATCCTCTTATATCTATATACAAAAACTGGTTTACCAAGAATATAATAGAAAAACACTTTTCCTTTTTTATTTTTATTTTTTATTAATCGTCAAAAGATAGTTTAGAATCAATTGTTCATTATCTAACGTATTTTTCCAATCTAATACCCTATCTGAGAGTAATCAGTTTCATCATCCTTGTTCCTATCTAATGGAACACTATTGGATCAAATGACAGACACATCATTAAGAAATGAAAATTGGATTCATGTAACAGAAGAAAGATTTCCATTCCTTAGCGGGAAAGATATTTGGCTTTGAAAGAGGGGTTCACTGAAACAGAATTGACTTGGTGATAGAGCGGTGGAAACACTTCTTTCTTCCATATATTGGACTTTAGCTCCATGGAACAATATGTTACTGCAACACTCAGTTGAATTCTTAAATCTAGACAATTAGTTATTCATAGGCTATTATGAGGTCAAGATGGGCTGCTATGGTGTAATTGGTAGACATGCAGCTCTTAGGAAGCAATGCTAGAACCTATCGGTTTCATAACCATAGAGCATGATTAGGTTCTATTTTTATGATATTTTCCAACCATAGAGCATGTATTAACTCATTTATTTTTGACCAGTTGAATTATAATTACAATCATTTGATAACCTTTTTAGTCAATGAAATTGCAAAAAACTATGACTCATCCAAAAAGGGCATAATGACTTTTTTCTGTATAACAGGATTATTAACTTCTCGTCTGATTTATTTGAGATATCTTCCACTTAGTGATTTATATGAATCATTAATCTTTCTTTCATGGAGGAGTTCCTTTTATTTATATAGTTCCATAGTTCCTAAAAATCAAAATCTTTAGAGTTCATGATGACACAAACATTGCTGGAAAGCAATTTTTATAACCGAATTTTCTTTCCACTTGGGTGGAGGTTGTGCTGTTTTGGCTTGATTTGAGTCAAGTTGAATTTTTTTATTGAATAGTTTTTGGTATTTAAAGCTTGCTACAAGTTCTGTTTCATATAATGATGTTAATTGGTATTTAAAGCTTGCTACAAGTTCTGTTTCATATAATGATGTTAATTATGTCAGATTTGTATGTGGGGCATGTTTAAAATCCCTGTTATGTTGATATATGTTGCCTTGTTTTTGTGGCATTGCATCTTGAAGGAATAACTGCCTTGACTGTATGTTAATGTTTTTATTCAGGGGCTTTAAAGCTTTGAAACAAACTGTTAAGCTGTACTATAAGCTTGGGAAGTACAAGGAAATGATGGATGCTTACAGAGACATGTTAACATACATTAAATCTGCAGTGACTCGAAATTACAGTGAGAAATGCATAAACAATATCATGGATTTTATTTCTGGATCTGCTAGTCAGAACTTTGGTCTGCTTCAAGAGTTTTATCAAACCACCCTGAAAGCCCTTGAAGAGGCAAAGAATGAGGTAAATAATCTATTTCATTTGAATTTATTGAGTCTCTCTGTCACTTGTAATATAGTTTTGACTGAATTGTTATTTTATTTTCAGAGGCTATGGTTCAAAACAAATCTAAAGTTGTGCAAAATATGGTTTGATATTGGTGAATATGGGCGGATGAATAAGGTATTTTAAGAATGGAGATTATTTTAGAATCCTTGACTTTCAGAGTTCTTGATGTAAAGTAATTCAGAATACTTCATCAGATTTTGAAGGAGCTTCACAAATCTTGTCAAAAAGAAGATGGTACTGATGATCAGAAGAAAGGCACACAATTGTTGGAAGTGTATGCAATTGAGATCCAAATGTACACCGAGACTAAAAACAACAAAAAACTGAAGGTACTTGCTAAGGACAACATTTCTCTTAAAAGTATAAACTCTGGTTTCTTGATCCTTCAATCTGGCCATCTATTGAGTTGCTCTGAATTGATTGCAGGAATTATATCAAAAAGCATTGTCTGTTAAGTCTGCAATTCCTCATCCAAGGATCATGGGTATAATTCGTGAATGTGGTGGGAAAATGCACATGGCAGAGCGGCAATGGCCAGATGCAGCAACTGATTTCTTTGAAGCTTTCAAGAACTATGATGAAGCTGGGAATCACAGACGCATCCAATGCCTAAAGTATGGCTTCAATTCATGACTTTATTCATATTTTATATTTTTATTTTTTGGGGATGGAAGGGGTGGCACTGACGGTATGTTTTTTCTCTTTATACATCTCTGCCTCTGAATTCTGATACACTTGCCTTCATGTGTGAATTGCTTAGTCTATATTGCGGGGTGATGCTCTGGAATAATTATATTACATGAGCATTTTAATCATCTACTAGTTGGTGCTCTGGGATAATTATATTACATGAGCATTTAAATCATCTATATATCAGTTGTGATGCATGTATTTTTATGTGAAATGAGAAAATGTTCTTTTTATGTTAACCAACTATTTTCATGTGAAATGAAAGTACTATGTGCTTTTATATGTTTAATCAAGAAAAGTTGTAGAACTTTCTGGAAGCAGCTTCCACCTAGAGTTATTATGAATGATAGTGACATATTACATTCTGATGGTGCTTGCTTCAGCAACCATTATCTATAGGAAATTACCAATTTAAATACAATATGCTGTGAGCTGATACTTTCTGCACTTATAGTTGCTCGTTGGATTGGAATTATGTTTACATACTAAAATTACTCTCTGGGTTATAGTTTTGTTAATAGGTTATTTATAGGAATAGTTGCACCCGAGTTAATTTTATAGAGATATGGAGTGGTACAGCTGATTCGATTCTAGTGAAATTGTTGCTCAAATATCCTCTGGACACACTAATGTAGTTTTATTTGAACTCAATTGTGTGGGTCGTACATGTCAGGTACTTGGTTCTAGCAAATATGCTGATGGAATCAGAGGTCAATCCTTTCGATGGTCAAGAGGCAAAGCCGTAAGTTGTTTAATGAATTCAGTGTTTCATTGCTGTCAGTTGTAGAATGTGAAACTCAGCCTCAGTTGCCTCATTTGCTTTGTAGATACAAAAATGATCCTGAGATTCTCGCAATGACAAACCTAATTGCAGCATATCAAAGGAATGAGATTTTGGAGTTCGAAAAAATTCTGAAGGTATTAATTCTATTGCCAAAACATTTGTTATTAGCCTTTTGGAAGACTCGTCTCTCCATCATAATTGTTGTTTTTCTGAAGTATGTTGTGGGAATGTTGCAGAGTAACAGAAGGACTATAATGGATGATCCATTTATTCGGAACTACATTGAAGATCTTCTGAAGAATGTGAGAACGCAAGTATTGCTTAAGCTGATTAAGCCGTACACAAGGATCCGAATCCCCTTTATATCAAAGGTGAAAACAATATTCATGTGCTTTTTTGTTTTGCTTCTTTTCATTCTTAACTAAAATATGTTTTACAATTTTCTTGAGATTGTTTTTCACCTAAAGTTAATTTTTATATACAACTAAATGATCATTGAAAAAGCTAATCTACTAGCCATCTTTTTAACTGTAGCAGAGCTGTTAGGACATGATGTGTCTAGTAACTGTATGTGTCATCAAACATCCATATTATTGTACTAATAACATTTCTTTTTCGCAGGAGCTTAATGTTCCAGAGAAGGACGTTGAGGAATTGTTAGTGTCCCTCATCCTAGACAATCGGATTCAGGGGCACATTGATCAAGTGAATCGGCTATTAGAGCGTGGTGACAGGTACACTTGTCGATTTCACCCTACTTTAATATTTTTACTTGTTTACTTCTTCCTATGTAAGCCAATCTACTATAATGGTTTTCTCTGGTGAGTTTATCTGAAATCGGGATTGTATTCACATAGGTCTAAGGGAATGAAGAAGTACACTGCGATAGACAAATGGAACACACAGCTTAAATCCCTCTACCAAACTGTTGGAAATCGAGTATGTTGAGGCTTCTATCCCGGAAAAAATATAGAATTTATGGTCGTTCATAGGAGATCGAGTATTTTAGTCTAAAAACTTATGCATATCTCAGCAGAGTACTATTGAACTTGTCTTTTTGACGTTTAAATATCTGATTTTGGATTAAAGATTCGTATCTGTTGGCAAATCGTGTGAATACTTTTATACTGTGATATCTTCTTCTACTCTTTGAAAATATTTTGGGTGCTGCGAATGCTGTGCTTGCCTGTTGATATGTGTGTGTGATTAGTTAAAATATGCATATAAAATTTGGATATACTTGGCTATATTTAGAAGAATAAAAAACTCATATGAGACCTTGCACATAAAATTTTGTGAGATGAAACTTTTATACTTACAAACTAAATATATTTTATGGATTGTAAGTTAATCTAGTCTCATGAAGTTTGTCTCATGAGGTTAGATTAGTGAAACAGTCTTAATAAGAGTCGTATTCTTAGGATAATGAATTAAGAAGATATGCTTTAGTTGGCTTCATTTTCAATCTTCATTTTTAGGGTTAAATGTAAAATTCAACATAAAATATGACCATTGATCAATTTGCATCTAGAAACAATCAAGGGAGTTTTCTTCTACTATAGAAAAAACTTTTCATGAGAAAACAAAAATATGTTTAATTATAGGGTGAGCATAACATAGTAGACTTTGGAATCTTCCCTTTTGTCATAAGCAAGATTGAAAATATCCAAAATATCACCGATATTTCCTTGATATTTTTCACGTGATCAAAGCAAGATTGAAAATATCTAAATATCACCGATATTTCCCTGATATTTTTATATTTTTCACGTGATCAATACAAAAACGGGCTGCAATGATATATTTTTGATATTTTCATTTTTTTACATAGCCTATATAGAAATGAGAAACTTATCAAAATATTGGTATAATTCGATAAATATCGGTATCGTGGTACAAATTGTAGGAAAATCGGTGAATTATCGGGGAAATACTATAAATATCGGTGAAATATTGATAAATATCAATATTGATTTTTATAAGAGTGGCTTCATAGTACAAGGAAAATTTGTGAAATATCGGAAAAATATCTCGGTAGAATATCAAGGAAATATCGGTAAATATATCGATATTTCCATAAAATTAAGATACCGATATTTCCATTAAAACCCAAAATTTTCATCTTTGGTCATAAGTAGGGGTGGAAATCGGACGGATCGAATCGGAAATAAGGTGTTTCGGAAAAATTCCAAAAAATTTCGGAAATGAAAAACCAATTCCAATTTCCATCCAAAAATTTTCGGAAATGTGAAATCCCATCCGATTTCGGAAATTTCGGAATTTTCGGAATTCCGAAATTTCGGAATTTTTCGGAAATTTTCGGAAATTTTTTCAGAAATTTCGGAAATTAAAAAATTCAGAAATTCAGAAATTCAGAAATTCAGAAATTTTCAGAATTAATTAGTTGGTCTTTTAGCTATATATAGCCTTTTCTAATATCCTAAGAAATAATACGACCTCGAATCTGATATTCCAAGCATTTAACATCAATATAATATCTACCAAAGACATGGGAGATTAATTATTCTGCTGATGTGCTATATAAATAGTTATAAAATAAAATTATAAAATAAATAGTTATAAAATAAAATTATAAATAGTATATAAATACTATATTAAATTTTTTTACTTTTTTCACTTTTAGTTTTTGAGTCATATTTTATATTTAATATATACTATAGTATATAGTATAAAATAAAACTATAAAATTTATATGAATAGTATATAGTATATAGTATAAAATAAAATTATAAAATTTATATGAATAGTATATAATATATAGTATAAAATAAAACTATAAAACTATATTATAAACTATTATCATTTTGTAAGTAATTATACTTATTAATTCATATTTATTAAGTTATTTTTCTTTTAGGAAGCTCAAATCAAATGAATATTTGAATCTATATTATGATTTATGATAATGCTTTGTTCGAAATCCTTCGATATTTAAAATACTTGTTTTATAATTTGTATAATTTTCTTTGTCATTATTCCTATTATATAAAATGTTATCATTTTTAATGAAATTTATGATATATTTACCTTTGAAATTAGATATTCACTTTATTTTATATAATATATAGTATATAGTGTTCTTATATAGCATATAATATATAGTATATAATATATAGTATATAGTATATAATATATGGTATATAGTATAAAGTATTCTTTTATAGCATATAGTATATAGTATGTAGTATATAGTATGCAGTATATAATATAGTATAATTCTAAAACTACAGTATAAACTACAGTATATAGTATAAAATAAAACTATAGTATAAAATGTACTATATACATATAGTATATAGTATATATAGCATAAAGTATATAATATATAGTATATAGTATTCTTCTATAGCATATAGTATATATTATGTAGTATATAATATAATATAATTAAAAAACTACAGTATAAACTATAATATATAGTATATATTATAAAATAATATTAAACAACTACAGATACTACAATATAAACTATAGTATATAGTATATATTATAAAATAATACTAAAAAACTACAATATAAACTATAGACTATAATATATAGTATAAAATAAAACTATAGTATAAACTATACTATATACATATAGTATATAATATATTTATATACTATCATATAGTATAAAGTATATAAAATATATTATATAGTATATAGTATTATAAAGTATATTATAATATGTATGTATATATTTACACACAGTATAAAGTATATAAAATATATTATATAGAATATAGTATTATAGTATTCGATTCTCAAATGCCTCTACTAACTCTACATTTTATCATTTTGTAAGTAATTATACTTATTAATTCATATTTATTAAGTTATTTTTCTTTTAGGAAGCTCAAAACAAATGAATATTTAAATCTATATTATTATTTATGATAATGCTTTGTTTGAAATCCTTCAATATTTAAAATACTTGTTTTATAATTTGTATAATTTTCTGTCATTATTCCAATTATATATAATGTTATCATTTTTAATGAAATTTATGATATATTTACCTTTAAAATTAGATATTCACTTTTTATTTTATATAATATATTGTATTCTTATATAGCATATAATATATAGTATATAGTATATAATATATGGTATATAGTATATAGTATTCTTCTATAGCATATAGTATAAAGTATATAGTATATAGTATGTAGTATATAGTATGTAGTATGTAGTATGTAGTATGTAGTATATATTATGCAGTATATAATATAGTATAATTAAAAAACTACAGTATAAACTATAGTATATAGTATAAAATAAAACTATAGTATAAACTGTACTATATACATATAGTATATAGTATATAGCATAAAGTATATAATATTATTCTATAGCATATAGTATATAGTATAATTAAAAAACTATACTATAAACTATAATATATAGTATATATTATAAAATAATACTAAAAACTACAGTATAAACTATAGTATATAGTATATATTATAAAATAATACTAAAAAATTACAGTATAAACTATAGTATATAGTATATATTATAAAATAATACAAAAAAAAACTACAATATAACTATAGTATATAGTATAAAATAAAACTATAGTATAAACTATACAATATACATATAGTATAAAGTATATAAACTATATTATATAGTATATAGTATTATAAAGTATACTATACTATGTATATTTATATTTACATATAGTAAATGTATATAAAATATATTATATAGTATATAGTATTATAAAGTATACTATAATATGTATATTAATATTTACATATAGTAAATGTATATAAAATATATTATATAGTATAAAATGTTTGAATTATTTACAACAATTACTATTGGTTTGATGGTAAGTTTCGTGCTTTGAGTGTGAGAGGTCTCGTGTTCGATTCTCAAATGTCTCTACTCACTCTACATTTTATAATTTCGGAAATCGGAATTTCGGATCGGAAATCGGAATTTCCGAAAATTGCATTTCGGATCGGAAATCGGAATTTCGGATCGGAAATCGGAATTTCCGAAAATTGCATTTCGGATCGGATTTCGGAATTTCCGAAACTTTTAAAACTATTTCCGATTTCCATCCGAAAATTTTCGGAAAAATCGGATGTCGGAATTTCGGATTTCGGATTAAAAAAATTCGTTCCAAAATCGGAAAATTTCGGATCGGATTCGGCGGATATCGGATATTCCGTTCCAATTTCCACCCCTAGTCATAAGGAATAGAAACAGAACAGATAAAATGCATGCACTCAAACTTTTAACCCATATTTTTAAATTCGAAGTCGAAACCTCAGATACACAATACACACGGCCTTTTCATATTATAAATCTAATTATCTATTTTTAACCTCTCATAACCTCGATGGCGAACATAATTAATCGAATGAAATGCAGAAGAATCCTAAAAGCCTAACTACTGGCAAATTTAAATTTATCTAATTCCTAAATAATGTAAAATCCAATCAAGAAGAACGCCCTTCAACATCAAAGTTTTCATTAAACATACAAGAAAACAGTCTTAACACCTCTTCTTTTCAAACAAGACTGTTGAGTTCCTTTCTTTCTAATTATAGTGCAACATTTCGCGGCTAATCAACTATAGCAAAAATAAATAAATAATCAAAAATAAATTCAAAAGTTTTGGAACATTGAATCTTAACATGAGCGCAAATCCACTAAAAAGAAGAGAAAAATAAACCAGTTGATAAACGCAATACAAGAAGATAAAGCATGGATCCAAAAACAAAATAATAAATAGAGTTAATTACTTAAATTGCCCAGTAAATTAGGTGGTCTGACAAATTTGGATTTTAATTTTTCGGGCTGACAATTTAGGATTTTATGTTTTCGGGCTTTGTGAATTTTGCCCAATTTGAGCACAAATTGCTCAATTTGGCTCAAATTGCACGTGAGGTCGCGAATTTGGGCTGTTCAAACCAATTTCGCTGATGTGATTGTTATTTTATACTTACGTGTCAGTTGCTTGTACACATAGACGTCCATTAAACATGAAATGGTTGATGTGGAATAAAAACATTAAAAGAAATATTAAAATAAAAAAATAAAACATTAAAATTAAAACAAAAAATTTAAAATAAAATCCCCAAAATGAAGGATTCCTGCTCTCTACTATTCTCTCTGGCTTTTATACTTGCCTACAAATGTTTTCTGTTTCCTTTATCCAAATGCTTAAAAAAGGATATTTTCAAGAGCACCACCATGTCTAATGTGCTCGCGATTTCCGTTGGCATCCCATAGCCGACGCCATTGCTCAAATATTGATTTCAGAGAACCTCAATTCTTGTGTGGGGGTTGGGGGAGGAACTTCAATTCCTCTACATTAACAGAGGGTGACAATCTAGGGTTTTGGAGGGTGTTTGTGTATGGATAAAAGAAGGTATAATTGGATTTAAAGGGATAATGCAACTTGATTATGTATCCAGCAGAGGTGGATTGAAGAAAATTGTGTAAGAATTGATGGAGATTGAAGAGGAAGAATCCAACACCAGCGAGAGAGGCTGCCATTTTCTTTTTCTTTTATTTTTAATTTTTACTTTTAATGTATTAATTTAATTTCTTTTTAATTTTTTTGTATTTCTTTAATGATATAAAAATGCCACGTCAGAAAATTAGCCCGAAAACCTAAAATTCACGACCTCACATGTGATTCATGTGCAATTTGAGTCCAATTAAACGATTTGGCTCAAATTGTGCGAAACCTGAAAATATAAAATCCTAAATTATCGGTCCGAAAAATTAAAATCCAAATTTACCAAACTACCTAATTTACTGGGCAATATAAGTAATCAACTCTTATAAATATTCTTCGTAGACAACTAAAAACAGGTTTGCATATGCGTACAGATGGCACCTGTGTGTGCATGAGAAAGACCTTTTTCTCTTCTCCAAAATGGATGAAAATTGTAGGCGGTCGGAGGTCGGTGATAGTAGGACGGCGAATTGGAGAGATGAATTAGGGCTTGGAATGGGGATCAAAGGGCCTAAGATTGAAAGTGACTACTTTATGTCTTTTTTTTTTAAATACTTTTCTTTTACAATTTAAATTAGTCTACAACAATACTTTTATAAGGCTACGACAACGTCCAGAAAGCAACTGTTTCTTAGGGCTCAATTTTATTTTAGGACAATGCCCTTACGATAACGACAATAACAACCTACGACAATAGTTCTTTTAAAACCTTTATCGTTGGACCGTTGTCGTTCTACAAATTTCTTGTAGTGACATTCAAATTAAATGTCACCTATAGAGTTTATGTACAATAAAGTTTAAAAATTTGAAAAAATTTATAGAGGTTCATTCACCGTTCCCTCTGACCTATTTGCCACTTAGGAACAACAAGTTGAATATGGATTAAAAAAATAATTGAGGTTGCAAAGTGAAAAAATTAAACCATGTGTTGGAAAAGTGATTTAGGTTGCATTTTGATAAATTCTAAAACTTCAAGATCGCAATTCAGTAAAATAAAAAAAGATTGCAAAGTGAAATAAGCCAATATTTATATTCTAGTAAAGAGCACGTGCGTTGCACGTGAATGACGAATTTTGTTGTTGTTGTTGTTGTCTATGAAAAAGAAATAGAATAAATTACATAATATGTTATAATCTTTTTTCTATGCAGACATTTAAAAAATGCAATAAAACATAGAATTATGATATTGATGCTGCAATTTTTAAAAAAGAAGTTTCATATTATATAAATTTGAAAAAAAAACTATTCTTAAAAAACAAAAAATTTGGAAATGAAAGATAAATAAAACATTAACTTGTAGTCATATCTTTTCTTTTTTGATCTTCTTTTGTGTCATACTCTTACTCTTCTTTTTTCGAGATTTGTCTAATAAAGCTTTAAGTGTATTATTCTCCTCCTCGTCGCTAGATATGTGAATGTATTCTTCGTTTTTCTTACTTTAAATCCTTCTTTTTTTCTTTGGTTGATCTTCAATTGTTGTAGTCTCTGTTAGTGTTGTTGTGATATTATTTATTTTCTCTTCTTTTATCTTCACGGGTTCTATGGCCTCAGCTATTGCATTCAGTCTTCCATCTTCTAGTTTTGTACTGTAGTTCAACGCAATTAGAAAACGGATCTCACTTGTTACTTGTAAGCTGAATGAACTAATGGGTTGACCCTGCATTTGTTTTTTTTGTTACATATTTTTTTTTAAAACCATTTGCAATAAAGAAATTTTGATACCCTCTCAATAGAGTTTATATAGTCTTCTACTGAACATCTGACATAAACCGACGTGGTGTCACCAAACATCGTTATTGTTGCTTCAAGATGTTCTTGTTTCACCCCTAGTTTAATTACATATCTGCAATCAATAAACTTATGTAAGTTTTGTTGCATGTAATTGATCATTTTTTGTGATTTATTATTTGGAAGTTTTACCTCGGCATTGTTTGCACCGGATCATCTTGACACTTTTTACATGCTGTATTTCTATCATGTTTAGGTGCTGATGCTGTTCATTTTTTGCACGCATTGTACCATATCTTTGTTTCGTTCTCCACCTTATCCACAATCCCAGTGAAATAATAGTATGCATCCTGCATTTGTAAGAGATATTGACGAAATTTATATTTTTCTATCATTTTTACTTAGTCTTATTTAATTATCAATTAATATGATGAGAATATATATGTTTCAAATTTAGCGTACCTTCGATAAAGTATTTTTTCTCTTGATGAGATCTTCAAGAGTTACTTCTCTTCCTACTCTTATTCTTTGTATCATTCTTTGTTTGCATATTTCCATTGGATCATGAATGGCATGTGACCTATGTAATTAAATATTTATTTTGTTATTGTTCGTTTATTAAGATTTTCTAGTTGAACTCATAAATTAATTTTTTTGTCATACCATTTATTGAGTTTTGCAAGTTCTTCGGACGTCGACCTCGGACTTATTCGTACAGTTGAAATTGATGTGGTTTGCAACTGGATCTCGCCTAAGCCAAATTTGTAATAATAAAATCAAAATTTATTTCAGAACACTATATATGTGAATTGCATGTATGTTCTTTTCAAACTTTATAGTTGTGTTTTTATTTTACCTTTGAATTCTTTTGTTGTGACCTTTGTGATGATAATCACTGGTTTTTTTTATCAACAATTTGCTGCAATTCTCTTCCTTCATTTAGTGCCATGTCTTCCCAAAGAGAAACTTCTATAGAATGGTGTCTGCAAATTAAAATATAAATCAGATAGTAGCAGCACTTTTGATTTTTTATATTTTTTCAACTTTTCAGGTAGTCTTTTCTTATAGTTTCCTTAGGATTAAATTTATATTTTTTTCATTGTATTTTATAGAACATAAATGACTTACTCTTCATTTGTGATTGTAATTTCCCTTACAGATTTTGATTCTCCTTTTGAATTGGTAACATTTATGCTTTCCTTGACCCTTATCAGTATTCCACATATATCTGCAAAATATAATTTCAATTTAATGGAATTTTTTCATAAATCATTGTACACAAATATCTGCAAAACCTTCCACGTCTAACTAAGTTACAGGATAAGAAATAAATTTTATGTACATAAACAGAATCTAATACTACCAGATATGTGTAAATGTCCGTATGTAATTCATATATTTAACAAATCAAAATTGGGCATAAAATTAGGGTAAAATTTAGAAAACTGACATTAATAAGCAAAAAATTGAAGAGAAGTTTCTAGAATACTTTTGGTGGTGTTGGGATCGACTGAAGGCAAGAACATTACTTATTCTACAATATTTCGAATTTATAACCTGACCAATCTTTTAGATCATAGATAGAGCTGCTGATGCTACACTGTATGATAGAATGCTTTTCTTACCGAATCTTAAGTCAATATATGGATATATTCATGTTGTACTTTTACATGGATACATGAAACACATTAATGTTTTTTATAATACATGTAGCAGTTAGTACATTTGTTTATGCTTAGAAGGTGGATATTGTCAATTTTATGCTATAAGTCCTGAAGATGTGTACATTAGCTACATGATCGTACTTATGCAGCCAAAGAAGCCACTTTAATCATATAGACGAATACTAATCATAGTGCACAAATAATAGTAATAATTGTACGTACCAAATGATTTGTGTTCATCATGTTTACTACGTAAGTCTTTGTAATCCACAGTCATTGATATTGTCATTATCGTCAATGGTGTTCACCGCTTCCTCTACATTGGTGAAATTTTTTAAGACCAATTCCTTTTCAAGATGTACGGATGCATAGTTTATATTGATGTTTTTGACCATTGCATTCTTTATCAAATAGGTCTTGTTTCTTGTGAACTTCTTTCCGATATTTTGGATGTCTTCGTTGAAAATGATCACTCCAATTTGAACCCCCTGCAAATAAATATCTCAACTTTAACTCATAATTTTTAAGATTAACTTCATTTTAAAAAAGACCTATCATATTATATTGTTAATTAACCAATTAACTCTAACTTCATCGAATTTCCGGCTAAACATGCTATGAAAAAAAAAAATATTTAAAAAAACCTATAATATATATATTCTCTTACCTCCTCATCCATCATTATCAATTTTTGAATCTTTACGCGGTTGTTTGTTCCACAATATATTTCATGTCCAACTCTTAAAACTTTTAATAATAAGGAATGTGCCTTCTGTCCAATCTGCAAAAGTCTTATGGGCGGCATAGATGCTTCCTTCGCCATCTCTATCTTTTATCTTGAGATAAGATGATTAAACAATACATGAAACTCATACTAACACAAGATATTATTGAAATTAATGGAATTTAGGTACAACACCAATGAAATAGATTTCGTTTTTTTAATATTGCCACATGACCAATAGATCACACTAAAAAAAATTGTATTTGAAAAATAAAATACATAAAATAATCTCAAAAAAAAAGAACCATTGCGTGTTGAATTAATTAATTCTTTTCTAAGAAGCACACAATCGAAATCTAGTAGTATGTGTTCACATCAATTAACCATTGAATATAACCATCATTAAACATTAAATAGGTAGTTTGGGGGCAATTTGAATAAAAAAGAAAAATTATATGAAGACAAACCAGTTTGCCGATGAGTAGAAGTTTGATGAGATAATCGTAATCTGCTTTTGTTCTTGCCGTGATACTTGTTATGTAGTTTTATAAATAACAGAAGTATGTCATATATATAATATGTTCATATTAATTAGAGTCCTAATAAACTTCTAATTAAATAAGATATAAAGAGTTTTCTCTGGTTAGGACTTTAAATTAGAGTCCTAATAATCTTCTAACTAAACTATATATAAAGTTTTTTTTAATTAGGACTTTAATTAACTAAACAATAATTAGGATTCTACCAATTTTGACTGATTTGGATGATAACATTGATTTGGACGGAATCTATGTTATTTTATTTTCATGTTTTAATTAAATTAACTTGAAATTAATAAAATAATTATTTCTTAATTAATATTGATGTACAATCCAATCAACCCGAACCCAATCTTGTACACCGCGATCCAGCTCACCATAAGGTGCACCCCCAGCGTCGCGAGTGATATCAAATTTTATAACTGGATGTGCAGATTGTTTTGGAAGAGGTAATATAATGCAACGTACATATATATATATATATATATATATATATCTTTGTTTTATATTCATAAATTAGACTAAAATTTGCAGGCATTATATATTTTTAGTCGACCGACTGATTTGTATTTTATTTTTAATGGGGACCGATTTTTATTTATTTATGTAGTTTATGAAATTTCATCTTTTTGGGTCATGTTAATTATTACTCGATCATGACCTTTGTAGATATACTTGTATAAATATTTCACAGCTGGCACTCCAGAACATATCTCAACATTGATATGACAATTATATCTACTTAAGAGGTATGGATTGTATGGTACTACCCATTGATTGTCGAGTTGTGCATTACATACATTAACACCAATGCCTATTTTTCTTCTTTTGTAAATGGGATATCCACCTTTGTCTTGAATGGTGAATTCACAATATGCTTGTGGGTAGTGATATTTACATTTTCCTTTGGACATACATGAATTTTTAGGGTTTTTATCACCACACGGCCCATGAATCATATGTCTTCTTACTAATTCATATAGTTCTGGAAAATTTACTTTATCTGTAGGAAGTTCGGTGCAGACAAATTTCTCATATTGCTCCAATGTATTGATTTTATAATCAGACTTCAAAATTATGAGCATGTGAGCATGTGGCAACCCTCTTTTCTGAAATTCTATGACATAAACATGTGCAGCTACATCTCCAAATATTTTCTTCTTAAATAATTGATCTTTCAAATCTTGAAGTTTTGCTCGAAATACTCTTGAGATCAAATTTGGTCGATCTTGAGGTGTTTGACCATTATACAAATTTTCTTTTATTTCCTTCCACTCTGGGTTGCAAGTCATTGTGATAAATAGATCTGGTTTTCCAAATCTATGTACCAATGTTAATGCATCAAGATATCTTCGTCGTATATCTCTTGGTCCACCAATAAATGTTGCTGGAAGTACAATTCTTTTTCCAATTTGACCACCTTTAATTTCTCCTTTGAAGACACTATCGACAATTCCTTGATATAACTCAGCTCGCATATTGCTCTGGTGCCGTCGAAAATAATCCAATCTTGTTGTCTCCAATTTTATATAACTGTCTACTACATATTGTTGTAACAGTCTTCCGACACGTAAAAGTGTTGATTGTTTTGAATTTCTAATTTGAAGTTTGTAGCAACAATATTCTCTACATGACACATTTTTTTCATTTTCTTTCTGAATAACTATCAAATTTACACAATATAATTAGTTCTTAAAATTATTAATAAAAATACTAAGACATAAAAAGTTAACATTTAAAATCATCTTTTACATTCAAATAGATTGTTATGAATTTTACCTTGTTTTTCTTGAGAAATGATGTCTTTTGCTGAAGAAAAACATGATATTGTTGAGGTATGGATGACATTTGAAATGTTCCCTGAAATAAAATATTTAATAACAACTTTAAAATTGAAACAATCTGTTACATGCATGAAAATAATATGTTAATTAATTCTACATAAATAATCAAGTTTAAAAAACTCGTAATATTAAAGACGGTGTACCTTGTTCTTGTTCAATGTTTTTCGTTGAACTACTGGATTTATGTGGTTTAATTTTTCTGATATTTTGATGCCAACCTGTTTCGCCCTTTGGAAATATAAGTGGATATTGTAATGGGTCATAACATCCGTAATAGTACATTATTCTATGTCTCTCACCAGAAAGAGTATGGACAATAATGTCTCGTTCGTAAGGTATGTTATTATTATTTCCTTCAACCCATATTGCTGCCACTTGATCTGCTGTTGGACAATTGTACACCCTTTGATCTAATTTAACATCTTTTGAAATATGAAGTTGTACATTGTCCATAGTGGGGTACTCCTTCAATCTACGGAAATTTTTTGCATATGGATTTCCTTCCAAAATGTGCAAAAGTTTCTGCACTATAACTTCAGACACAGTTGTTGTTACCGTATTCATTCTACTTTGAACTTTATTCTTAGTTTCAAAAAAATACAACTGGAAAGGTCCGGGACCATTCTCAGCAGAAGTCAAACTTGGGAGATCATGATACACCATTCCTTGTGCTCGAAAAGTGAAAATTCCATGTCTTGCTGAAACAAGTTCTTTATCCAGTTTTACACCAAAAGTAGTAAAAGAAAATATTTAATTATAGGAACGAATGTTTTTCCGAAATTCAATTGCATCTTCTGAGTCGGAAGTAAACATATCCCATAGTTCATTTGGAACTTCAGTAGTTGCAAGTTTAATTTTTCCATTATCACAGCAAAATATAGGTGGATCGTATTCAAATCTCAAAGCTCCACAATAAATGCAATCAGACACTTCTTTTAATTCGTGTATTTTAGAAACAGATTCCTGAATTGAAAAACCTAAAATAAGGAAAAATATTATAAAAATTAATGAAAAAAAATAAAATCAAGTCACCAATGTCCAACATAAAACAACACATATAGATTAATATAGACTTTACATTTTGACAATTTGTTCACCTAACTTTAGAACATAATTATTAGTAAACACACAAAAAGAGATCCTTTTATAAATAAATAAAAAACAAATTAAAATGCGAAAAATAATTGTTGGTTGAAAACTAAAAACAAAATGACCATGCAACATCACTAATTTGATGTTTTATTTTAGTGTATTTGTTTAGAAAATTGAACAAAAGTAGACTGCTCATGCAAGAATTCTAAGTTTTTTGGAGGCACATCCCACATATTTTGTCTCCTTAAATTGAAGTTAAAGTTTTCACTGTTTCACGTATGGCATATCCATATAAATTCTGAGTCATTTTCTTGTGTTTGGCCGCATTAAATAATTAAAATCAAACATATAAATTTATAACTCACTGATATTAAATAATAGAAATTAAACATGCAAAAACTCACCCTGACTTTGGGAGATTAGCTTGTTTTTCTTCTTTTTATCAATATATTCCTGTTTTTGAATAATATTCAAATTGGAATATTTTCTTTTCATTGCCGCATTTCTCCTTTGCCGATATACTTTTGACACAATAAACATATTTATAAATTTATAAATAAACTAATATAATTTGGTGAAGGTGGAAAGTAAAACAATCAAGTGTTTACGAATAAACTAATATAGTTTGGTGAAGGTAGAAAGTAATACAATCCGAGTATTTATAAACAAATTAATATAATTTGATTACGAATAGGAAATGAATTAATATTCTTTATCCTTTGAGGAATATTATACTTTTCCTTATCCTAATGAAGGTAGAAAGTAATACAATCCAAGTATTTATAAACAAATTAATATAATTTGATTACGGATAAATAATGAAGTAGGACTACTTAAATTATAAAAACAAAAAGGCAGATTACAAAAACTACAAATACCTTATATATAACACTTTTATATTAGAGTTCTAATTATAATAGAATTCTATAAGATTTTGAATTAGTTAGGATTTTAATATAATAATAATAATAATAATAATAATAATAATAATAATAATAATAATAATAATAATAATAATAATAATAATAATGGCCTGGAGTATATGGTTAATTAATCATGACACGGCAATGGAGTCCTTAATAGTAATTCTCAATGGTACGCCTTTTAATGTCTAAAGTAGATTAATTAAGACTAATTAATTAAACTTTCAAATGGATTATGATGGCACAACTCCATTACTTAGCGGGCTCCATCTTATCTTGTACCAAATTTGTCTTAAATTACTAATATAACCTTAAATAATAATTTTTAATAGGGATACTTTTGACAATCCATATTTTGTAAGAAACATCCACACTTTTATATAGGTAATAGATATATATATCTATATCTATCTATCTTTTTTTTTCCCTTTCTTTTCTTCCTGCGCTCTTCACCCCTCTTTTTTGTTTCTTTTTTCTTCCTTCATAGCTTCACTGTTGTTCCTTTTTTTTTTTTCCCTCTCTTCCTTCTCAATTTCTTCATACGATTGCTATAAATTTAGGGTTTTTATTTTTCTAATACTCCAATAAGTTATTTTCTTCCTAATTTGTATAAAAATCTAGGGTGTTTATTTTTCAATAACTTGCTCTGATTCATAGCAATATACTATATAATTGATGCAACAAAAACCATAGTGGGTTAATGATTGAGTAATATGAATTTACATAATTTTGGGGAAGAAGATAAAAATCTTGTATTGGAAAATTTGAGGTATTACAGATTAGTTCTGTAGGTATTACAAACATGAACTACATGTATTATATAATTATATGCTTGAATGATATGTAAGTTATGAAAACTAGTTTTGAGGTATTACATATTTGTTCTATTGGTATAACAAACATGAACTAGTGGTATTACATAATTACATGCTTGAATGATATGTAAGTTATGAAAAATAGTTTTGATGTATTATAGATTTGTTCTATAGGTATTACATACATGAACTACAGGTATTACATAATTACATGCTTGAATGTGTGATACTTGAACATAATACATTATGTGATACCTAAAGAGTATATATGTGATATTTGAAGAGCAAATATGTGATATCTAAACATAATACATTATATATAGGCTATGTGATACCTATAGAGTATATGTGTGATACTTGAAGAGTAAATGTGTGATACCTGAACATTATACATTATATATAGGCTATGTGATACCTGAAGAGTATATGTGTGATACCTGGTAGGTGAGCGCGCGACGTGGGCGCATGGGGGCGCGTGAAAGCGGCCCAAGTGCCGGGGTGGATTGGGGGCATATAAGTTTTAGTGTGTATATATATATATGTATATATATGAGTATATACATATATATATAATATTTATATATACATATAATATTATCTATATATTATATACATAACAATATATATTTACTATTCTAATGTACATAATAAAATGTATGTCAAAAGTTTTATATTTATAATATATGTGTATATATTATGTATCTATATATGTCAAATGATATATATATATATATATATACACTAGTAAAAAATTCGTGCGTTGCACATGGAGATACCAATTTTTTAGATTTTTTTTTGTTGATTACATAGTTGTTTTTTCCTTCATTTATTGATCTTTAATATTTTATTGAAGTGTATTTAAATTATTTAACATTTGATTATTTTAAGTTTTTTCTTATAAATTATTATAGGAATCTCAACACAATAATATATTAAGAAAAATATCAATAAATTATGAAAACTATAAATAGTTACGTATAAATGTAATACATTGTGAAATCCAAATATAACAAAAATATGGGTTTGTGAGTCGTTAAGAAAATGGAAAAATTATTATAGATGTACAAAAATTCTAGTTTCTCTAATCCTAAAAAATTTAAATCTAGAAGTAAAAAAAATCAAAATAATAATATGTATCGAAATTTTAAAACAAAAGATTATAATTTCTAATTGAGCTCATAACTATATCTTTCTTACTTGATCTCTCTGACTTAGTCTTCTTCTCTGTTTTAGTTTTCTATCTTCGTGGTTTGCATAATAATTCTTTGATTGTATTGTCCTCCTCATCGTTGGAGATGTGGATGTATTTCTTGTATTTTGTCTTTATAATTATTCTTTTTTTCTTTCGTTCATCATCTGGTGTGTTGGCCATTGTCATTGTTGTGGTTGTATCTGGTGTGTAATACCTCTTTCTATAGATATTGATATCTTTCATTACAATAAACTAGTACCTCCATGTGTTAACCCGTCATAAAAACAACTTTGCATTTTTAATAATCTAACTAATCTCCTCATCTTTTACTCTTTAACTATTATCATGTTTTTCAACTTTCTATTGCAATACATTTATAGTAAGCATATAATAGTTTATAACATAATCATTAATCTTTATGCCAACAAAATGCTTTAATGTCTTTCATTGTAATTATGTATATTTATATTTTTCACCAACTTTAATATAACACAGATACATACCTTAAAGGTAATGAAAGACACTTATGTAATACCTTAAACGTATTAGTCACCTTAAAGGTGCATATGTGATACCTTTTTCTGTATCACAAAAACTTGAGTGCAATCGTCGCACATGCGATGACCATACTTATAGCAGAAAAAGACATACTTATGACTATAAAAAACATACTTGAATAATTCATACTTTTACCGTAAAAAAATGTACTTAAAAACACATACTTATAGCTAAAAAACACATGCTTATACCTAAAAAACACATATTTGAATCTCGTTGCATGTGAAACGGTCTCACAAGAGACCAACTCTTTTAGTATGCATTAATAGTTTCATTGCAATCAACTAGTATCCCCACGTGTTAACCTATCACAAAAAACAACTTTACACATTTAATTATCTGGTTAATGTCCTCATGTTTTACTCTGACAATGTCATTATGTTTTTGAATTTCTCATATTAATACTTTTATAGTAAATATATAATATCTTATGACATTATCATCAATCTTTATTCCAAGAAAATACTATTAAATATATGTGCTACCATAAAGGTATATATGTAACACCTTAAAGTTATTAACTTAATACCTTAAAGGTGTTCACCTAATACCTCAAAAATTTATATATATAACATTTGTGTATATGTCTAATACCTTATATTATATTCATGCCCTATGTTTGAATCATGTACTACCTTCCAATATAAACCTGTATCAAAAACAAAATTGTTTTGTCTAATTATTTATTTACTTAATGTAATACTATTAAGAGATTGAATAGATATATATCTTTAATAGTTAAATCTAATACTTTTCATTACTGAATTAGTATCTGTAAAAGAAACAACTTTTGTCACACTCAGAATTCTAACATAGCTAAACTTGTAATAAATTTTCTTATTAAAAGACCTGTAGATGAGTGCGTGACTTACTTTTTTTTTTAATTTATAAAATCATAAATAACTTTTCTTGCACATGAACACCCGATAAGATTATAACACATTTCGTAGCGTGTACCATAAAGTCAAACCACACTCACTTATATATTTACATGTTTGTCCCAACAGAAAATGAAGATAAAACAGAAATTCATGTTCTTCATCAAAATATTATTTAAAGCAAAATAAACTCATAGCGTAGCCCAACAAGTCGTCATCCATGTATACCATCTCCGAACCCGTAGGAACTCAACAACACGGTCAGTAAGTCCATGAACTTATACATCAGCAGGTTCACCTACAATGCATAAATTATATGAGCTAAAAAACTCAGTAAGCAGAAATTATGCATAGAACATTAATAATACATAATGATGTCAATGATGTGTGCTAATGAATAAAAACATTTATATTTCAAATCATTTTCCTTCATTGGGCCCTTGACCACCATCTACTAGACACAAAATAGAGCTCGATATAACATCATTCATCATAGCTATATTCATGTCTCACATGCCACCGGCTGAACGAATCAAGCCATATCCATATCTCACATGCCATCGGCTAAGCATATAGTATTGGTAGCAATATCCATGTCTCATATGCCACCGGCTACCCATATAATATATCGTAAGCATGATTACATGCCTCGGTACACTAGTAGTGGTTAATAAAATACTTTTCATCTTGAAATCATATCTTGCATGTAGAATGCAATGACTTTCATCATTTACGTATGCACATGTTGATACTCGTGATTGATATTCGTAATGCATCACATATATTTCCCCATAGCATTATACAACCACGTCAATTCTCAAGGATACATGAAATCATGTAATATCACTTAAACAATATGTAACATGAAGTACTACGTTCATGCATTGTAGTTGCAAATAAATTTCTACTTACCTGAGTTCCAAAGTTTTTTGAGTGTATGTTCTAAATCGTCTGTGAAACCTTCTTGATAGTAATTATGATTACTCTCCCTTGATTAAGCACATGAGTTAAACATAAACATACCTACCATTATTTTCTCTTTTTTTTTTTCTTAATTACTCGAGCATATCACCTGAAAATGAGACGTTCTTCTCCATCCTTAGCAACAGAATGGAAATATATATGCAGATATGCACACTGCTTATAGCTTCTATAGTAAGCATCTCTTTTTATTTTTATTTTTATAAATTATTATCATTATTATATTATTATGCTAAAGCCGGCTTCTGGAAACTTATTTCCCATTGACATAAATATAAGAATATATTTAAATATATATACCATTAAAGGTTCTCGTCATATATATAAATACATACGCCACTTACATATATATATATATATATAATATTAAATAACCTTTTTGTTTATATATGCACATACGTGGCACATATATGGGTATATATATAAATATATTATATTATATACATGTGTGTTTATATGTATAACATATTTTAAATTTATTTTCTTTTCGTAATTTATTTTACCATTAATCAATTAATGTATATAGTACATTTAAATATCACTAGAGTCCTAACTAATTATAATAAGGCTTTCTCAACACCAATTATGAAAGAGCATATAAATAATTAAATATTTAAAAGTAAAATAAAATAACATAAGATCACAAGTAGCACGTCAATAATAAGATATGCATATGATGCATGAGGCGTATTGATCAATAAGTAGTGAAAAGCTTAGGTATCACAACTTTACATATCAACTAACTAATACATATAATAGTAAAAGATAACACTTTTAATAGTTCCAAAAATATATATTCAATCTATCAAATATTTACCACTAAGAGAAACATTGTTATCATCTCAAAATCGCCAAACATAGGAAACATAAAAATTGTTATCAACCTGAATTCCCAGAACATAGAAATTAAAAATATTGTTTCAACCCAAGTACACAAACATAGATAATTATAACATTGTTTACAACCAAATTCCATCACTTCCCCACTCTTTTCGTACATGGCTTATATGTCTTTTGAATCACCATTTTTTTTTCTTCAAACCCACATTCTTATCTGCTGCTTTCATTTTCTTTGCTTTGACTATCTTCAATTTCAACCCAAACTTGCTTTTATAAAATCTAAATACTTTTTCCAGCACATTATTCCTCCATTGATTCTTCTTTGATAAAACAATTGTTGCACAAATTTCAGTTTTCTGAACATCAATCAAACACAATGAACAAAAATGTTGAAATTTTCAAAAAATATACATGTGTTACCTTAAAGGTATTCAACTGATACCTTAAGTGTATATATGTGTCATCTTAAATGTATTTAATTGACACCTTAAGGGTATACATGTGATACCTTAAGGGTATATAACTGATACATGTTTAGTCAAAACAGACATCTTAAACAAATTTATCAATATTTCAATAGATTTGAAAAAATCTATCATCCCCATATTCATACTTTCTATTATCCAAATACTTGAACTTCTTATCAGCCACATTAAATATAATAACAACATAATGATTTTAAAAACAAATGGCATAAACATTTAAACATCAAAGCATATACCTAAACAACATAGAAAAGCATGGAACATTTAAGATATAAGAGTACAATCACATTAATAGAAACAACAACATTTTCATTTTGCATAAGAAAACATAGCAAATAACTTTTAAAACATATTACTAAAATCCTTATATAAATTCATGTGATTTATTGAAGGTAACACATATGATACCTTAAAGTAACACAAGTGACACCTTAAGTGTCTTTATCTAATACCTTAAACTCTTATACATATGCATCTGATATCTCTCACACAAACATATGACACCTTAAATGCATGCACATAATGCCTTAAACTACACAATATATTCACTGGGCAAACTTTTCAACAAATCAAATATCAAAAAATGTTATTCATGATTCTACAAAATTAATAATGGTTATAATGCCCAAACAGAGAAACATAAATTCAAAAATTAATTTGTTCACGAACTTCCAATTTGTTCAATGAAACTA
Source organism: Scutellaria galericulata (assembly GCA_946896805.1). Classification (NCBI taxonomy): domain Eukaryota; kingdom Viridiplantae; phylum Streptophyta; class Magnoliopsida; order Lamiales; family Lamiaceae; genus Scutellaria; species Scutellaria galericulata. The sequence continues at coordinate 3,657,175 of OX335787.1, read as the reverse complement.
CAAAATATAAAAACTAATCCAGTTTAATACACATAAACATATAAACTTCCAACTCTAAATACAACTACAAACACAAATTATATAATAAAATTCATTTTAATATAACTATCACCAAAAACCCAACATGAAAAACCCTAGAATTTGACAAAAATAAACTTGCAACTAACAAAAAACTCCATATACTCAGAAGAAACAAATAAATGAAAATGTTAGACAAACTCAAAAAACCCCTAAAAATTCGAATACTCACATACAACCACATAAAAATCAATAGACAAAGAACAAATAAAGATGAAAACAACAAGATTATAAGAACTGAAACAATATGTATGAAACAAAATACATTAGCCACTTACTACCAACAAATTGAAGTGAAAATCTCCAAATATCTTTCAAATATACCGATAATCTTCTACACAATAGCAAGGAATTCACAAAGCACAGAAGAAACGAACAAGAAATCGAGAAAAAATAGAAAATAAATTGAGCCAAAGAAAGGAGATATAGAAAAAGAAGAGAAAGAAGAACGGCAGGCGTGAAAACTAAAAAAAATATAGAAAAAATCAATTAAAAAATATATATAGTGACCCATTTCCTAATTGGATTGGGGTGGGGAGGGTTAGGGGCATGGATCTTAGATTCCGTGCCCCGGGGTATGCAAGTTTTTGTTTTTGTATATATATATATATATATATATATATATATATATGCATTAATTTGGAAATATGATAGAGTTGAGTGACATGTCACATCAAAATTAAATATGGGATGGTAATATGTAACGAGATATGAGTTTTAGGTATTAATGGGATATATGATATGTTCTAGATAGTTCTAATAGGGTAGGATTGTACCAAGATTCTATGATTCGGATTTAAATGACAAAATAAAATCATATTTTAGGACATTGAAATTAAAAATTCTGTCATGTGAATTCCATTCCGAACCTGTCTTCTCAATTTTGTTCAGATACATGTTAAGATATGAATTCTGTTATCCTTAGGTTCCAGTAAATTGGAGCTAAAAAAATATGAACGACAAAATCCCTAATAATCTATTTTTAATTTCAAACTCTAAATTGTTAACTTTACACAATAGCAACCACACTTTTGGCAACATGTTGGTAAATGACTATACCACTTAATCCACTATAAAATACTGAATTGTCTTTAAAAGGAAAGTTCAAAATACAAAAATTACCAAATATAAAAAGTTGATACACCAAAAATATTACAAGTATCATGAGTTTCTCAAATTTATGCATGTTGAACATTCAAATGAACACATTATTAAACGAGATAAAGAAAGAGCAAAACAAGTAAAGAAAAGTACAATCTTCATATATAAAATATTGTGAATGCTCAATATTCAAAGAAAATGAACACATCACCTGTGATTAACGGCTCCTCTTCGACTACTCCTGCAAGAAAGGCAGCAACTATTATATTTATATTATATATATTGTAAGTACATATGTATGCATATATGATTGCTCTAGCAATTAAATTGTAATACTGAATTACTAACCTTGTTACCCAAGTCGTCCCATGAAGAATTGATCAAAAAATGCATTGGAATATCATCCATTTCAATTAAACCCACTTGTACTTGCTTTACAGCCTCAGGATTGCAATCAAATATTTCAATATTTGTAACGGCTCTATTTCCACCTCTCAAATAGAACCATTTCATTTTGTAGCAATGTCTTATACTCAGCTTTGTAAGACATTTAAAGCTTTCATATCTCCCCTTCAATTCCTCTAGATCAATATCTTCAAGTAAGAGACTATGAAGCTTTGGAAATTCATCTTCTTGTATTTCCCATTTTGGGCCTTGAAAGGCATTACATCGTAATTTGAGCACTTGAAGATTTGGTAGTGAAGAAATCTTTGTCATTTCTCTCCAAGGATAGCCCAACCCATTCAAATACAACTTTTTCAAATTTAATGGGAGAATTGGAAGCGGAGCAAGTGGTGTAGCAACCTCAAACGTGCATATAGGATTTACGACGACACATTTAAGTGATTCCAGCTCACTAAGATTGGAAATATTATTAAAGTGACTGAAGGTCTCAATCACATTTGGCATCAATTGAATTCGAATTCCTAGCTTCTTTAGATTGGGGATCTTGTTAATAACACCTTCAGTGCAACTACTTAAGCTCACATCTAATAGTGTCAAAAGACTTCGAAAAAAGGTACTTTTACCAAGATGAGGTATATCCCTTCCCATGACATGAAGATGCTTTAATTTCTTCAAATTCCATATCCTCTTAGGCAAATATGATACAACTCCAAAGGATTTGATGCTAAAATGTTGATGGACAATCAAGAATCGAAGTCTTTCAAGTTTGGATATGGAAGAAGGAAGATTTGCGTTGCATGTGAGAGCAAGGTATGTCAACATAACAAGTTTCAGTACTTCCAAAGGAAACTCATAAAAACGGATTTGAAGAGCATCGAGTTTCGTGAGCAACTTTAAACTAAAGCATACTGGTACCTGATATTGATGATATGGACCTAAACATAGGAGAGTGTGGGCAGTAGATGCACAATTTTCCTCTATTGATTTACACACATCTTTGATGCCAAACAAAACGTTATTGTGGATGGTTAGCCTGCTCTGGTCTTTTATAACTTTTCTTGAAGCATCTCTATAACTATCTATGACATGAAAAAAATTTATCTCCTTGGATTCTTTATAGCAGAAGTGCCACCATGAAGCATGGAGGCCACACATTTTTACTCTGTCAGTCAGATTTAATAGGGTGCTTCTTTGGTGGACCATGATAAGACTATGCATAGCAAAATATTGCAAACATTCTACACCAGAAAGTTCTAGAGTTTTGAAAACAACTTTCTTAATGATTTTCTCAGCAATCCACAAATTAATGAGCTTGGATTTTGTTATCCGATAGTTTTGTGGGAAAACTCCAATATAGAGAAAACACAATTTTAAATCATCACTTAAAACCTCATAGCTTGGATATAGCACCTTGTATATTTGATCGTATGCATCAATGAAAAGTTGGTGTCTCTTTTGTGCTACTACCTCATTCCAAAATGATTCCGTCTTCTCAGCCTTTGATAGAAGGTGGGCAACTGTGATGATTGTAAGAGGAAGACCATCACATTTTTCAGCAATCATTTTTCCAACCTTTTCAAGTTGAGGAGGACATGTCTCTTCAACAAAGACCTTCTCAAGCAAAAGATTCCAACTTTCTTCTTTATTTAGCAAGCGCAAGTGATGATTAATTGCAAACGGGTAAACATTATAATATGCCTGATGTTGGATCCTAGTCGTAAGCAAGACTCGACGTCCATTTCCATTATCTGGAAATAAGAATTCCAAGTACTTTTTGGCCTGATTTATATCCCATACATCATCCAAGACAATAAGATATCTATTATCCTTCAAGCTTTCTTTTAAGTACTCGACCATTTCCTGAAATCCTCCTGTAGGCATTTGGGCATCAAGGTCAATTTGAGCAAGGATGGTTTGAATAATTTCTTCTGGTTGATATACTTTGCCTATTGTCACCCAAACACGAGAGTCGAACCATTCCAAGATGTCCAAATCTTGGAAAATTTCCTTAGCAAGAGCCGTCTTGCCAATGCCCGCCATCCCAACAACGGAGAAAAAGTGAAAGGGCACATCGTTGTACTTGTCATCTACAAGGTTTAGTTTGAGTTTGCTAAACTCATCGGATAATCCAACCATCTTCCGCCTTGATGAAATTGGCAAGGGGTGATCATTTTCATGCTTATCATCCACCATCTCCTTCAGTGCGTCGATGAAGAAATGAGTTCGTTCTTTGAGATCTGACAATTGATCGTTCCAGTCCCTTTCTACAAATAAATCTTGAAATTCTCTCATTAGCTCTGGGATTTGTTGAAGTGAAGCTTTCATTCTCATCCTGCTCCCCACATCCAATCTTTCTATTGATTCTTGTATGGAATTCAGCTCTTTGCATATCAATTCTAAGATTTCCAGATGAAGGTGAGAAATTGTCATACCATAATGTTTAATAGCAAGCCCAATCGTGCAATTAAAACATGCCACAGCAGCATAAGCCGCCATCTCCTGGATTTCAACTCTAAATTTATTTTTTGATCTCCCCAAAAATTTCACTACTGTTTGGTAAGGAAATTATCAAAGATTAGGTTTCAAAGAGATGCAATATTAGTTAATGTACAACACTGAAACTACAAACAATAAGACAAGACCCACCTGTCGCCAACTATGGAATATTAAACTAATCAACATTATTTAATTCTCGTGAGCATCTTCACCAGCCAAACACTACGATCCACCACTCTAGTGCATCGGTGTTGGCGATGTATAATATTATATGTTATAATGTTTTAATTGGAAGGGGTTAAATAAACACATTTTTAATAATTATTGTAGATTTTTTTTTTTAGAATTCCATTCAATACCTAAAAGATGGGCTAGTTCTTTATTAAAAATGGATTTGGATAACCAATAAAAGATAAAAATATATTTTTAATATTTTTTATAGCCTATCTTTATTAATATAATAATTAACAAATAACAAGGACTGGAATTTAAAATGTCTAAAAATTACTTTGGAATGTATTATGCATGTTGATGAATATAAGTAAAACTATCAATTAATTTTTTTAAAAAACAAATATCAATTAAAAAAAAAGTAAAAGTATCAAATTAAACCTGAAACTCTAATCTATTAAATACCTAAACTATAATGACATAAAAATATTGCGAAGGATGGTTATTTGACGACTCCATTTTTTAACCTTGTCCATATTATGTATAGCTATCAAATTTTTAAAAAGTATCTAAAAGTAAGACTATCAATTTTTGACCAAATTATTCTTTTATGTCATACATAAAAAGGTTTATAGTTTTAACCTAAAATTATCAATTTTTACTTAATAATTTTCAATATTTTTTAACCTATCAAATTAAGAAACAGCCTATCTTTTAGGTATTTAATGGAATTCTAAAAAAAAACTCTATTATAATTAAAAAAAATGTGTTTATTTAACCTCTTCCAATAATGACAGGCTCCGAATCGATATGCATGTTTGAATGGAATCGTATTTTTATGTCATGAGCTACACTTGTGTGCCCCTGTGCCCCCGACCCGCCCCGACCTGCCCAAACCCACACACATATATATATATATATATAAATTTTTTTTTTTCGCGCATATACTATTGAGGTATTACAAATTTGTTCTATAGGTATTATAAACATGAACTAAAAGTATTGATACCTGAAGAGTATATGTGTAATACCTTTAGACTTGTGGGCGCGCAGCGTGAGCACGCGGTGTGGGCGTTCAATATGGGCGTGCGCGGTTTTGAGGTATCACACATTCGTTTTATAGGTATTATACATATGTGATACCTGAAGAGTATATGTGTGATACTTTTAGACTTGTGAGGTGCACGCGGGGCGTGGGCGCGTGGTGTGGGCGCGCCACATGGGTGCGCGGTCTTGAGGTATTATACATTTGTTCTATAGGTATTACACATATGTGATACCTGAAAAGTATATGTGTGATACCTTTAGAACAAATGTGTGATACCAACAGGTACACACGCGTGGACACATAACAAGGGCGCGTGGGCGCGCGTGGGAGCGGCCTACGCGCCGGGTTGGGTTGGGGGTACGGATCTAAGACCCGTGCCCATGAGCATAGAATTTTTTGTGTTATGTCATTATATTAAAAATATATTGACACAAAAATATTGCAAACAATGGTTATTTAACAACTTCATTTTTTAACCTTGTCATTATTGTGTATAACTAGTTCTTTTTTTTATTGTTTTTCCATGTAAGTGAAGTTCTTAATCATATTTTAAGATTATCATTTAATTTTTTTTTAAATAGTTGTAAATTTCAAGGTGCCAAACCAAAACCTTAATTTTATATTTTATTTAATTGATAGTTTATCTTTTATATTAAGCATTAATAGTACTTTTTTTTTAATCTTTTAGGCATGAATATGTATATAATTATCTTTCAGGCCTTAAATTAATGAAAATCTTTTTCCTTATAATATTGATATTATTTATATATCTTACTGTTTTCTAAATATTCCAATGTTATTGTACTATTAAAAAAAACAAGAAAAAAAAAGATTGTGTAGCGCCCCGAACCAAAAATGAAGCATAAATGAATAAGTAAATATTAAACTCTTAAATTTAAATATTTTATGTGCGTTAATTTCTGATTGTTTAATTAATTATGTGCGTTTTGGATACGTGTTTAACGCCGGTTTTAGATGAGGATATTTTTCTAGACATGGAACCTAGAATATTATTTCACCATGAGATTCGTATCGGAAATACGAGAAAATAGAAATAAACTAGAGGTCAATTGGAGACTCGTAGCTCAATTGGCGAAGGAAAGGGTAAAATTTCGATGAACGGTAAAAATAAAAAGAATATTTTAATGGAAGACAAATTAAGATATTTTTGGTAAATAGTAATTTTCCAATGGTAAAAAGTAACTTTCCAAAATTTATAAATAGGGGCTCATTAAGTTCAAAATTCATAGTTTTTCCGAACGAAACGAAAGCGACGAAAACAAGTAAGTTTCTTTTTTTTTTCTTTCTTTAAAATTTTCCGGTGAACCGCCGCCGCCGCCGGACCGCCGGAAAATTTTAAGCGTATTAATGATCTAAGAAATATTGTAAAATTGTGTAGGCTATCCATTGGGTTGGTATCAGTTGGATTGGGAATCAAGATACCAAGTTTTTGATACTAGCGACTCATGTGGTAACCACCGAACAAGGTGGGGGTAACCTCTAAACTCTATTTGTTTAATGTTTTCCATATTTGATATATGAATTGTTGAACTCTACGTGCTGTGATTACTATGTACATGCATACATTATGAATATGATAAATGTGGACGGAAGTCCAAAATATGTTAAGAATGGACTGGTGGCCCATAAAAGTACCAATATGTTAAGAATGGACTAGTGGCCCATAAAAGCACCATACGTTAGGAATGGACTGGTGACCCGTAAAAAGCACCAACGGAATGGAGGTCTATGATCTCGTTCTGGATGGACTGGTGGCCCGTAAAAAGCACCAATGGACTGGTGACCCATAAAAGCACCATATGTTAGTTGATTACTCTTAGAGTTATGCGTCTGTATTTTATGTGCAATGCATTATACGTGCTGTGTCTAATTGTTGCATTCGTAAGTGTTAAAACGACATAATTGTTTAACAAACCTTAATATTTGAAATTTACCACGAGTGTATTCAACGCACTCACCCCCCACCTGTACTCACACTACAGGAGATGAAGAAAGTTGAGACGCGTAGAGAGGGCGGTGCCATATCAAGATTCTCTTGTTGTTTTCAAAGCCTCATGATGAAACGTTGTTTTATTAATTCACGTTTGCGAAAGATAAACTCCTTTCCTTTTATTTACGGATCCTGATGATGTTCCGCTGCTATGTATTAAATGAGGTTTTGCATGTATAAAAACGTATGTTGTCTTTTCCAAAGTTTCCTGTTTAATTTCATGCACGTCTTTTTCCCCTTTCTTTCTTCACGCCCACAAAGAAAACTCTGATAATTTTTATGAAGGAAAATGGGGCGTGACAGATTGAGATATAGATAAGAAAATAGATGCTAAAATGTCCATTGTTATTTGTTGAGAATTCTTAATATATCCATCGATGATGTGTAATGATTTCATTTTCTCAAATTATAGAATGTAAAACTAATATATATATATATATATATATATATATATATATTAGATAGGGTTAAATTCAATTTTAGTCCATTTAAAAAACTACTGTCCATTTTTCGTCTACTGTGGAAGTGTGTTTCAATTTTAGTCTAATTAAGCCAAAAATCATCACTATTTGGTCCATTTTTCGTCGGAATACCATTCTTGTCGGCGATTGTAATACAATCGCCCCCAATTTTAATTTTCGCCCCACTCACGCTTATGTGGCACATTTTAAATGGGGAAAAAATTCAATTTTAGTCTATTTAAAAAGCCACTATCCAATTTTCGTCCACCATGGAACTTATTTACAAAATCCAATAAATTAAATAAAAATAAAAATATTATTTAAAAATTAAAAAATGTTAAAATTAAAAAAAAATTATAAAAAGTATAAATAACATTAAGAAATATTTAAATCAATTTAAACATAAATAATAATTTAAATCATAGTAATATTCCGATTTTAATTAAATTTTATGTTTTTAAAATATTATTTGTATTTTTAAATAAATATCTATATATTATTCAAAAAAATCTTAACAATTATTTTAAAATATTAATAACATTAAGAAAAATTTAGATAAATATTAAATTATAAATTATAATTTTAATAAAAATAATATTCAGATTTTGAATTTAATTTTTGAGTTATAAATTATAATTTATATTTTAATATAAAAATCTAAATATTATTTAAAATTTTAAAATATTTAAGATGAAAAAATTGTATAAAAATTGTAATAAGAAATATTTAAATCAGTATTAAAATACTAATAATAAACTAAATATAAATTAAAATAAATAAAAAAAACTAAAATTGGGGGCGATTGTATTACAATCGCCTGCAAGAGTGGTATTCCGGCGAAAAATTGACAAAATAGTGACGATTTTTGGCTTAATTAGACTAAAATTGAAAAACGTTTCCATGATGGACGAAAAATGGACAATAGCTTTTTAAATGGACTAAAATTGAATTTAACCCATATTAGATATGTAATACATCAATAGCGAACACATATTAATGTGTCTATGGTTGGTAAGTTAATAAAACTACCGTGTCAGATATAATTGGAGATGGGAGGTAATATATATGAAATGAAAGTTATAAAATATACAATTTTGATCTCCTACCCACTGGTGTGCAAGTTTTAATGTGTCCACCACTTAGGGAAAATTGGTGAAAATACACCGTATGTTACTCAAATTATGATTTTACCCTTTAATTTTTTGAGTTTTTAAAAATACCTCATAGGTTAATGTTTGTTGTTGAAAATACCCACTTTCCGGTAAAAAAAAGGTAAATAACCGATTACAATCTGATATGACATAAAAATACACATGTGGAATTGACTTTTGATTTTATTTTTAATCCTATATCCATGTCATTTGAGAAATGGGTATTTTGGCAAAAACATACAATCATATGGGTATTCTCGGAAATATAATAAAAATAAGAATTTATTATTTAAAAAATCAGAATATTATTTAAAAATATCTTTAAAAAAAAATAAAAATGTGTACAACAAAAAAAAATAGAAATTCTGAAAAAATATATTTTAAATTTTAAAATATTATTTAAGTAAATATGAAAATATATTAAAATTAGAAATTTTATTTACAAAAAGCATAAATTATATTAAATATCTAAAAATCAACAAATAAAGACAAAAAAAATTAATTTTCTTATTATTTAAGATTAAAACTTCTAATTTTGTTTTATATGTATACAATTTTTTACTAATACTTCATTTTTCTTTTTAAGAATTTTAATGATTTTATTAATTATTTTTCTTTTCATCATTCAATTGATTTTATTTTTTTAGATATTTAGAGATATTTTTCCAACAAATATCTATCATGCTAAGTTTTTTTGTTGTTGGTTTATAAATATTTTAAAATACTATAAAGAAATTAATAACTATGATAAATAATTTCTTTGTTATTATGAAAGTTTATGTCATTAATTAATACTGTAAAAATAATTTCCTATTATTATTAGTATTATTATAATTATTATTAACCATAGGTTTTAGTAATTGAAAATAAGTTATGATTTTTGAAATAAATATTTCGAATTTATTATATTTACTTAATAAGTATTATAAATTTTATTTGTTAAATTTAAAATTTGAAAATCAATTTTCATAATTTAGTAATAAAATTATTGTTGCGTAATTTTAACATTTTTTCTAGATTTTTTATGTGTATTTAGATAATTTCAAATATTTTTCTAAATTTAGAATGAAATTTTCAGATTTTATATATTATATTAAATAATATTTTTTATTTTATTTTTTACTTTTAAATTTCCAAAAATAATTTTTATAATAATAATAATAATTATTATTATTATTATAATTACCAATTAATTATTTTTAGTGAAATTTGCTGATTTTTGACTTTATTTTCAAGTGACATGGATTTAGAAGGAAAAAATAATGAAAAAGTCAATTCCACATGTGTAATAACCTGTCATGTCAGCATGTCACCCCTTATAGACGGTAAATGGGTATTTTTTGCAACCAACAGTAACATACAGGGTATTCTTAAAAACTCAAAAAATTAAAGGATAAAGTTATAATTAGGGGTAATATACGGGGTATTTTTACCAATTTTCCCCCACCACTTATGTCGCATCTCACATCATTTGTGGGATCCATACTTTATTTTGTGTATATTACCCCATTGTTTTTATCCATTTATTTTCCACCCTTGTCAATTACAATAATTGTTCGTTTCATACCAAATCATAATATTAAAATATAAATATTACATATTACGTGAAACAAATAAGGGATGACAATTTTTTTACCATTACTTCAATTATATCAACATAACACACGTATCGAATATATAAATTTTGAATTCTAACAGATTTTTATGAACTAAAATAGAATTGAAACTCAAATAATATCTCTATCATCACTAATTAAGTAGTGATCGTAAATAGAAATTGAAACTCTGGGTCACTATTGGGTCACTATTGTTCATTCAATCTGTGATACATTAATTGAACTTTTTTATTCTTGATCGCCATATATACAATCGTTAGAAAATTCTAAATAATATGGTTGATTGACCGTGCTGTCACCGATACGATAAAATTAAATTTATTTCTCTACTCAAACCACTACAAAGACGTAGAAGTAAGCAAAGGTCAATGATGACACAAACATTGCTGGAAAGCAATTTTTATAACCGAATTTTCTTTCCACTTGGGTGGAGGTTGTGCTGTTTTGGCTTGATTTGAGTCAAGTTGAATTTTTTTATTGAATAGCTTTTGGTATTTAAAGCTTGCTACAAGTTCTGTTTCATATAATGATGATAATTGGTATTTAAAGCTTGCTACAAGTTCTGTTTCATATAATGATGTTAATTATGTCAGATATTGTATGTGGGGCATGTTTAAAATCCCTGTTATGTTGATATATGTTGCCATGTTTTTGTGGCATTGCATCTTGAAGGAATAACTGCCTTGACTGTATGTTAATGTTTTTATTCAGGGGCTTTAAAGCTTTGAAACAAACTGTTAAGCTGTACTATAAGCTTGGGAAGTACAAGGAAATGATGGATGCTTACAGAGACATGTTAACATACATTAAATCTGCAGTGACTCGAAATTACAGTGAGAAATGCATAAACAATATCATGGATTTTATTTCTGGATCTGCTAGCCAGAACTTTGGTCTGCTTCAAGAGTTTTATCAAACCACCCTGAAAGCCCTTGAAGAGGCAAAGAATGAGGTAAATAATCTATTTCATTTGAATTTATTGAGTCTCTCTGTCACTTGTAATATAGTTTTGACTGAATTGTTATTTTATTTTCAGAGGCTATGGTTCAAAACAAATCTAAAGTTGTGCAAAATATGGTTTGATATTGGTGAATATGGGCGGATGAATAAGGTATTTTAAGAATGGAGATTATTTTAGAATCCTTGACTTTCAGAGTTCTTGATGTAAAGTAATTCAGAATACTTCATCAGATTTTGAAGGAGCTTCACAAATCTTGTCAAAAAGAAGATGGTACTGATGATCAGAAGAAAGGCAAACAATTGTTGGAAGTGTATGCAATTGAGATCCAAATGTACACCGAGACTAAAAACAACAAAAAACTGAAGGTACTTGCTAAGGACAACATTTCTCTTAAAAGTATAAACTCTGGTTTCTTGATCCTTCAATCTGGCCATCTATTGAGTTGCTCTGAATTGATTGCAGGGATTATATCAAAAGGCATTGTCTGTGAAGTCTGCAATTCCTCATCCAAGGATCATGGGTATAATTCGTGAATGTGGTGGGAAAATGCACATGGCAGAGCGACAATGGCCAGATGCAGCAACTGATTTCTTTGAAGCTTTCAAGAACTATGATGAAGCTGGGAATCACAGACGCATCCAATGCCTAAAGTATGGCTTCAATTCATGACTTTATTCATATTTTATATTTTTATTTTTTGGGGATGGAAGGGGCGGCACCGACGGTATGTTTTTTCTATTTAAACTCCTCTGCCTCTGAATTCTGATACACTTGCCTTCATGTGTGAATTGCTTAGTCTATATTGCGGGGTGATGCTCTGGGGTGAAGACTAAGGAGCTCTCCAAGGATTCAGATCTGAAGCCAATAGGAGGAGTTGAGGGTTTGGTTGCCAAACACAAGTCTCAAAAGAAAACTCAAAACAAGAAGGGATCTAAACCTCAATCCAAGAAAGGTGCCACCCAAAGTCAGGAATCAAAGGATAATATTGAAGGCCAAAGGTGCTTCCATTGTCATAAACCTGGACATTTCAAGAAGGATTGTTTCAAGTATAAGAAGCTTCAATCTGACAATGCGAACAACAATGGAAAGCAGGCTAATCAGATTGGAGAGGCAACCACTTTGACTAATGGATATGACTCTGCTGAGGTACATGTAATTACTACTCAAGATATTACTAATAGTTGGATCCTAGACTCAGGTTGTTCGTTTCACATGAGCCCTATAAAGCATTGGTTCAACGACCTAAATTTAAGAGATGAAGGAGCTGTGATGTTGGGGAACAACAAAACCTGCGAGATCAAAGGAATTGGATCTATTCGTCTAAGGATGTTCGACGAAGTAGTGAGAGTTCTCACTAATGTTAGATTTGTACCAGAATTAAAGAGGAATCTTATATCCCCAGGTATGCTTGACTCTCAAGGTTATAGGTTGCAAGCACAAGGAGGATTGATGGAGGTTACGAAAGATTCTAAAGTTGTTCTTCGAGGTCACAAGAAAAACGAACTCTACTACCTAGAGGGATGTGTTGCTACTGGAGAAGTTCAATCTGTAAAGGAAATTGATAAAACTCTTTTATAGCATAGAAGACTCGGGCATATGAGCATTAAAGGACTCCAGGAACTCAGCAAGCAATCAGTGTTCGACAAAGACAAGATTACTACTTTAGATCTGTGTGAGCATTGTATCCTTGGAAAGGCGAACAGGATCAAGTTTAACACTGGAACTCATTCGACCAATGAACCTCTTGAGTATGTTCACTCAGACTTATGGGGACCTGCCAAGGTTCATACGAGGAGTGGAGGAAGATACTTTCTATCATTGATAGATGATTACTCAAGGAAAGTATGGATAGTCATTCTGAAGAGCAAGGATGAGACCTTCATCAGGTTCAAGGAGTGGTTGAATGAGGTGGAGAACTCTAGTGGGAAGAAACTCAAGTGTCTACAAACTGACAATGGTTTGGAATTTGTTTCTGAACAGATTAATTCTTTTTGCAGGGATAGGGGTATTACAAGGCACATATCGGTTTCGAACACACCTCAGCAAAACGGACTAGCTGAGTGGATGAACCGAACTATTCTTGACAAGGTCAGGTGTATGCTATCAAGTTCGGGCTTGCCGAAGAGCTTTTGGGGAGAAGCTGTTACCACATCAGTATTCCTAATTAACAGGAGTCCGTCATCAGCCATTAAGTTCAAAACACCTCAAGAGAGGTGGACTGGAAATGTTGCGGACTACACAGACTTAAAAGTGTTCGGTTGTCAGGCATATGCACGTATTAAACAAGACAAACTGGAGCCAATAGCTTTGAAGTGTGTTTTTCTCGGCTATCCAAAAGGAGTTAAAGGTTACCAGTTGTGGTGCTATGAAAAGGATCATCTCAAGTGTATAATCAGTAGAGATGTGGTGTTTGATGAGTTTAAAATGCCTTTAAATAAAATTGAATCTAACCTACAGTGTATTGATGAGAATGACCGGTTAGAGCTTGAGGTGGAGCGCTCAAATGTCAATAAGGATGCTTAGAATCACCAGGATGCTCAGATCGATCAAAACACTAAAGAGAAACAAGGAGATTCAAGCAAAGGAGTTTCTGATGAAGAACATGAATTGGTGAACTACCAATTAGTCAGAGATCGAACAAAAATGAATATCAAGCCACCTTCAAGGTTTAATGCTAATAATGTTTCTTTTGCTTTGATTGCAGCTCAGGAAGTAGAGTTTCACGAACCACTGAAGCCATGAACTGTAACCAAAAAGAAAAGTGGAAGATTGCAATTCAGGACGAACTGAATTCATTAAACAAGAATTCAACTTGGGAAATTGTTGATAAAACTACAAGTCAGAAACTTGTTGGTTGTAGGTGGATATTCAAGAAGAAAGTGGAAGCTTTCAAGGGTGATAGGATCAAATATAAAGCTAGGCTCGTAGCAAGAGGATTCACTTAAAAGGAGGGGATAAATTACACTGAAATATACTCTCCAGTTGTGAAACACTGTTCGATCAGAATGCTACTTGCAATGGTGGCTCAGTTTGACATAGAACTTCACCAATTAGATGTTACCACTGCATTCTTACATGGATAACTGAAAGAGAAGATATTCATGACTATTCCAGAAGGTTTGGATGTGGAGAACAAAGATCGGAAAGCTTGCTTATTGAAGAAATCCTTATATGGTCTCAAGCAAAGTCCCAGACAATGGTACCTCAGGTTTGATGATTATATGAAAAGGATTAATTTCATTAGAAGTAAATATGATCAATGTGTTTATTTTAAGTATGAAACTAACACCTCACACACCTACTTATTGTTATATGTTGATGATATGCTAATTGCTAGCACTTCTATTTCAAATTTGAATCATATCAAATGTTTGCTTAACTTTGAATTTGAGATGAAGGATTTAGGCGAAGCTAAAAGAATGTTAGGTATGAACATCAGGAGGAACAGAGATCATGGTGAAGTGTTTCTGGATCTTAGTACATATCTTAAGAAAGTTTTGATAAAATATCAGATGAATCAGTCGAAGAGAACTTCGATTCCAGTCGGACAACATGTTAGATTGTCCAAAGATCAGTGTCCCAAAGATCAAAAAGAAGCTGATCAAATGAAAAAGGTGCCCTACTCGAATGCAGTAGGGAGCATCATGTATGCCATGGTGTGTTGTAGGTCAGATTTAGCTCATTCGATGAGCTTAATCAGTAGATACATGACAGATCCAGGCATTGCTCACTGGGAGGCAACAAAAGGAGTAATGAAATACTTGAATGGAACTATGGAACATGGTTTGTTGTTTAAGAGATCAACTGGTACATTGAATCCTTTAGTTGGTTATGTGGATGCGGATTATACATCGAATGTGAACTCAAGGAAATCACTTACAGGATATGTGTTTACTCTGTTCGGCACAACGATCAGTTGGAAAGCTACACATCAGTCAGTAGTGGCTTTGTCAACTATGGAGTTGGAATTTATTGCTTTAACCGAAGCGATCAAAGAGACAATGTGGCTACAGGGAATACTAAAGGAGTTTGGTTTTGATCAACATAAGGTCACAGTGAACTGTGATAATTATAGTGCTATGCATTTGTCGAAACATCAGGGATATTATGAGAAGACGAAACACATAGATATCAGGCTATACTTCATCCGAGATATCATAGAAAAGGAAGAAATTGAAGTTCGGAAAATACCAACCGAAGAGAATCCAGCTGATGTGTTCACCAAGGCACTGCCAACTGCTAAATTCGAACTATGTTTGTCGCTTATTAGACTTAAAGGTAGATCGGCTACCAATATTACTTGAGAAGATAATGTGTTGAGGGGAGTTTGATCATGTTTAAGGTGGAGATTGATGATATGTAAGCATGGATCAAACAGAGCGAACAAGAGTGAACAGGAAAAGGAAAAAGGCGAATTGAATAAGTAGAGAACTATAAGTTGTAGTTCGTCTAAGTTCGTCAAGTTTCATAGAGTTCGCTGGAGTTCGGATTTAAAGGAAACGTGTTTTTTATTTGACGGTTTTCTTGTCTGTTTTTCTGTTATGATTTAGTTTTGCAGGAAACAGTTCGCTGAGCTCAGAGAAGCAAGACGGTTATGCAGGCGATCTGACGAACTTAGCTCACAACTAACTTTGAGCGAGATTTTTCAGACTTAGTCTTATATAAAGAGAGAGATCATCTCATTTCTCATAGGATTATCACAAAGTGTTAAGAGAGCAATCATTATAGAGAGAGAAATATCTGTGTTAAGAGTTTAGCTAGGTTTTGCTATTCATAGTTTCTTTCTCTAGTGTATTGTAAACAATTGATTCTTATTCAAGTGATTAGTGGGTGATTTCTCCGTGGATGTAGGCATAGTTAAGCCGAACCACGTAATTCTTGTGTTCTTTGTGTTTGTGTTTGGTTGCATTTCAGTTTCGGGTTTTTCTTCATTCTTGGTTCGAGGTGTTCAAACAGTTTCTGTGTTGAATTGCATTTTTGGTTGGTTTCTCAATTGTGAAATCAACAGGGATAATTATATTACACGAGCATTTAAATCATCTACTAGTTGGTGCTCTGGGATAATTATATTTACATGAGCATTTAAATCATCTATATATCAGTTGTCATGTATGTATTTTTATGTGAAATGTGAAAATGTTCATTTTATGTTAACCAACTATTTTCATGTGAAATGAAAGTACTATGTGCTTTTATATGTTTAATCAAGAAAAGTTGTAGAACTTTCTGGAAGCAGCTTCCACCTAGAGTTATTATGAATGATAGTGACATATTACATTCTGATGGTGCTTGCTTCAGCAACCATTATCTATAGGAAATTACCAATTTAAATACAATATGCTGTGAGCTGATACTTTCTGCACTTATAGTTGCTCGTTGGATTGGAATTATGTTTACATACTAAAATTACTCTCTGGGTTATAGTTTTGTTAATAGGTTATTTATAGGAATAGTTGCACCCGAGTTAATTTTATAGAGATATGGAGTGGTACAGCTGATTCTATTCTAGTGAAATTGTTGCTCAAATATCCTCTGGACACACTAATGTAGTTTTATTTGAACTCAATTGTGTGGGTCGTACATGTCAGGTACTTGGTTCTAGCAAATATGCTGATGGAATCAGAGGTCAATCCTTTCGATGGTCAAGAGGCAAAGCCGTAAGTTGTTTAATGAATTCAGCGTTTCATTGCTGTCAGTTGTAGAATGTGAAACTCAGCCTCAGTTGCCTCATTTGCTTTGTAGATACAAAAACGATCCTGAGATTCTCGCAATGACAAACCTAATTGCAGCATATCAAAGGAATGAGATTTTGGAGTTCGAAAAAATTCTGAAGGTATTATTCTATTGCCAAAACATTTGTTATTAGCCTTTTGGAAGACTCATCTCTCCATCATAATTGTTGTTTTTCTGAAGTATGTTGTGGGAATGTTGCAGAGTAACAGAAGGACTATAATGGATGATCCATTTATTCGGAACTACATTGAAGATCTTCTGAAGAATGTGAGAACGCAAGTGTTGCTTAAGCTGATTAAGCCGTACACAAGGATCCGAATCCCCTTTATATCAAAGGTGAAAACAATATTCATGTGCTTTTTTGTTTTGCTTCTTTTCATTCTTAACTAAAATATTTTTTACAATTTTCTTGAGATTGTTTTTCACCTAAAGTTAATTTTTATATACAACTAAATGATCATTGAAAAAGCTAATCTACTAGCCATCTTTTCAACTGTGGCAGAGCTGTTAGGACATGATGTGTCTAGTAACTGTATGTGTCATCAAGCATCCATATTATTGTACTAATAACATTTCTTTTTCGCAGGAGCTTAATGTTCCAGAGAAGGACGTTGAGGAATTGTTAGTGTCCCTCATCCTAGACAATCGGATTCAAGGGCACATTGATCAAGTGAATCGGCTATTAGAGCGTGGTGACAGGTACACTTGTCGATTTCACCCTACTTTAATATTTTTACTTGCTTACTTCTTCCTATGTAAGCCAATCTACTCTAATGGTTTTCTCTGGGGAGTTTATCTGAAATCGGGATTGTATTCACATAGGTCGAAGGGAATGAAGAAGTACACTGCGATAGACAAATGGAACACACAGCTTAAATCCCTCTACCAAACTGTTGGAAATCGAGTATGTTGAGGCTTCTATCCCGGAAAAAATATAGAATTTATGGTCGTTCATAGGAGATCGAGTATTTTAGTCTAAAAACTTATGCATATCTCAGCAGAGTACTATTGAACTTGTCTTTTTGACGTTTAAATATCTGATTTTGGATTAAAGATTCGTATCTGTTGGCAAATCGTGTGAATACTTTTATACTGTGATATCTTCTTCTACTCTTTGAAAATATTTTGGGTGCTGCGAATGCTGTGCTTGCCTGTTGATATGTGTGTGTGATTAGTTAAAATATGCATATAAAATTTGGATATACTTGGCTATATTTAGAAGAATAAAAAACTCATATGAGACCTTGCACATAAAATTTTGTGAGATGAAACTTTTATACTTACAAACTAAATATATTTTATGGATTGTAAGTTAATTTGTCTCGTGAGGTTAGATTAGTGAAACAGTCTTAATAAGAGTCGTATTCTTAGGAGAATGAATTAAGAAGATATGCTTTAGTTGGCTTCATTTTCAATCTTCATTTTTAGGGTTAAATGAAAAATTCAACCTAAAGTATGACCATTGATCAATTTGCAATATAAACATTTTTTTTTTCTCCGATTGCAACCTAAATCACTTGTCTCACCATTTTTCTGGACTTTGTAACCTAATTTTTTTTTTTTTTTTAATCCAAATTGCAACCTCAAGTTCTAAAATTTATCAAGATATATCCCAAGTCAGAGGTCATTTTCTTTTCTCTGAATGCAACTTAAATCACTTTTCTGACCATTTTTCCGAACTTGTAACCAAGTTTTTTTTCTTATCCAAATTGCAACCTAAAGTTTTGAAATTTATCAAAATATATTCTAAGTTAGAGGTTGCAATTGGATAAAAGAAACAAAGTTTAGGTTGAAAAGTGAAAAAACTAAATTATGTTTCGGATTTAGATTGCACTCGGATAAACTCTAGAACTCTAAGGTTACTATCGGATAAAAAAAGTTAGGTTGCAAAGTGAAAAAAGTCAATACTTTAGGTAGATCTTTACATTTAACCCCATTTTTATCTTATAAAGACAAATTTGTACTTATTTTTTATTTTAATATTTTTAGGATTAAAATAAAAAAATACAATTTTTTTCACACTTTGCGACCTGAGTTTTTTGTTTTTCTGATTATATCCGAAAGTCCATAAGTTTTTCTCTCTGCAATCGAAGATTATTTTTTGATCATTTTTCCGATTAATATCAATTTGATATCTCGATTTTTTTACCAAAACACATATATCCTACACCAAAGTACTCAAATTTCTAATTGAATGAATGCCCCCAAATCAAAATTTTTAATTTTCGTTCATTCAAGCTTACTTTTAGCGAAAATCGAATAGATTTTTTTAATTTGGTTGGAAAAGTGATCAAAAGACCAAAATATCTATGCAAATGACTCCAAAGATTTTTTTTTTTTTTTTACTAATGTCCAAATTTTAATTAAAGTATTAATTGTTTTTTGTTACAATGAATAATTAAAAGTAGGGTAAAAAACAAAAACCCATCCCAAGTATATCTCATTTCACATTTTACAATATCAATTATAAATGTTTGCAGTTTACTATATCATGTACACGGATTATGCAAAATACAATAAATCCGGCTGCCACGTCATCAAATCTCGCCGGAGATTGTTCAAGTGCATCTAAATTTTGCACTTTACTATATGAACTTTAAAATTTTTAATTTCACTATATAAAGTTCACAAATTTTGCAGGATACAATATTTTTAGCTACAACGTCATAAAATCTCATAAAACACCGCTCACTTAAATGATTTTTAGAGTAAATTTGTTTTGAAGATGTCATTTACAATATATTCATTACCTAATCTATTTATTATTATTATTCTTATTATTATATTAAATATTATTATTATTATTATTATTATTATTATTATTATTATTCAATTCTAACCCCTAATTTGAGAAAAAAGACAAAAATTATCCCTCTAAAAATTAAATCAATGCACATGAGTTGTTTTTTATAGTATTTTATGATGTGGTAGTTGGAAATATTGTAACCTGCAAAAACCTTGTACTTTATATAGTGAAATGAAAACTTTTAAAGATCATTTGGTCAATGGGTATTATTGGCAAGAATGCATAGTATACGGGGTAGTTTTAAAAACCAAAAAAATTAAAGGACAAGGTCATAATTAAGGGTAATATACGGGGTATTTTTGCCATTTTTCCTTATATTAGTATAACCTTTATGTACAAATATCATAACCTTTATGTACTTAAAGAATAACATAATGTTATATTATTATAACGAAAATGTTAAATTATTATGTATAAATGTTATATTATTATAACATAAAGGTTTTGAAAGATATTATAAGTCTGTCATACACTGCAAAATGTTATGCAAATATACCTAAAAGGTTAGGCTCGACAAGTTAAAATGTTAGACCAATATAACTGGAAAACTAGAGTTTGAGTGTATGAGACGTGTGTGGGACGCGTGAAATGCACCCTTGGATCGGATCGATCCGATTGTACGGATCTAGAATCCATGCACCTGGTGTACTAAAACATTTGTGATTTAATAAATGTTGCAAGCTAACTTTCCCCTTCACTGTTATAAAGTTAAATTATGTGTTATAATAAATGCGAAATTTGAACTTTTCAACCTTTTTCTTGATATATATATATATATATATATATATATATATATATATATATATATATAAAAGATCAAATAAGAAGAAAAAAAAAAAGGGAAAATTCAAAGTTTGTTTAATTATATTCGATAAATATCTTACTTGATGACTAAGGCCATTTCTTGATATTTCCTACTTGACATGCATCTTAGCTTGACATACACCCTTTCATTTAGTAAATAATAGAGATAAAGAGGAAAAAAAAAAACTCAAGTCATAACATCACTTGGAGTTGCAACGAAAGAGAAAAGGAATCTAAATACATCAAAGTTCGTCCCTTTCAACTTTGAAGGTATTATGCTAAAATCTTCTAAGTTCTTCTTCAATTTCTGATATTTCATGACTTGTAGCATAGGTTAGAAGGTCCAAAGATGTTCTTGGGCATTAGGTTGAGAATTTTATGTTTATTGTTGATACGAAAGAATCAACTTCCAAATAAACTTAATGGTTTGAGAGTAATTCAGTAATTATGTGTGGTTAATTATTTACACCGACCGATTAGCAATTGAAAATAGCGGATGAGTATTGAGGCTACTTGGTGACCGATTTTGCTGAGTATAAGAGAAGTAAAAAGAAGTTGTTTTATTGTTCGATGATCCCTTTCTTGGGTAGTAATTCCCTCTTTTATAGTGGAGTTTTTATCTAAAAATAGTAAAAACTATTATTATAGCTACTGTAATAGTTTGTACAAGTGTTGAATCTAGTTACAGATGTACTGCTGCATGAAGTAGTAGGTAACAACCATGTCAATGTATGTTTGATATCTGTCTTCATAGGTGTTATTTTTCAAGCTTTATCCATCTGATAATTATCCTTCAATTTATTGATCTGAAAACGTGTCTGACCGATCATGAGTGTTTAATGTCAGCAGCAAAGAAGGCCAAATCGGTGGCCAGTAGCCTTACCAGTAGCATATTTTAATCGGTGGTTAGTAGGCTAAATAACTTAATTTAATTTGATGGCCAGTAGCCTAAATGACTTAATTTAATTGATGACCAGTAGCCTTATCAGTAGTCTAAATGACTTAATTTAACTGATGATCAGTAGCCTTATTAGTAGTATAATTTAATCGGTGGCCAGTAGACTAAATAACATAATTTAATTTGATGGCCAGTAGCCTTATCAGTAGCCTAAATGACTTAATTGAACTGATGACCAGTAGCCTTATTAGTAGCCTAAATGACTTAATTTAACTGATGGCCAATAGCCTTATCAGTAGTATAATTTAATCGGTGGTCAGTAGCCTTATCAGTAGTATAATTTAATCGGTGGTCAGTAACCTTATCAGTAGTATAATTTAATCGGTGGCCAGTAACCTTATCAGTAGTTTAAATGACTTAATTTAACTGATGACCAGTAGCCTTATCAGTAGCCTAAGTGACTTAATTTAACTGATAACCAGTAGCCTTATCAGTAGGGATATACTGACCGAGTATAACATTTATAATGTTTACTTGAATGTTACTTCAATGCGATTTAAGTTCAATGTTCTGCATCATTGTTCTAGAATTTCTGTAAATTGGCAAAGATTGAATTTCTGTAGGATCTTAAGATTTCGTTTACAGTTATAGATACAATTTTAATTATTTGGTATGTGCTTAATAATTGGTATATTCAACATTTCTAGAGTTTTTATTAAATGCTCATGATTGGCATTGTATAATTTGATGTTATATGATTAACATTTATATTGATGTTATAAGATTAATGTTTTATGAGATGGAAATGAGTCAGACCAATGACATAAAAGGAAGGAAAGGTGAGGTAAGATGATTTGTAGATCTCTTGTTAGGGTATGTGTGACTCTCGTTGGGGTAAGATGATTTGTGAGCCTCATGTTGGTGTAAGATGGTCTTTAGATCCCATTGAGGTAAGATTGTCTTTGGATCTTCCATAGGGGTGAGATGGTCCTCAAATCTCCCATAGGGGTAAAATGGTCTTCAAATCCTCCACAAAAGAAGTTGGGTAAGATGGTTTTGGGATCTCTCAAATAAGAAAATAAAGTTATAATGTCTAGTAACCAATTAATTTAATTAGTTCACAGGAAAGTATGGTTATCCTCCTGGGATTCCTCTTTGGAGCATGACGTTATTTAAAATATTTTTCAGGTTACGATGATGTTAGATCCGATATACAGCCAACTGAGACAGACTTCCACTTCTTTTTGAAGACTATAATATGAATAACTGTAGTTATTAGGAATTGATTGTTTAGATTTTCATGAGAGAAAATAATTTTGTATAATGGACAAAACAAGATACCATACGACTACATGCAAGATTTTATAACAAGACTTCAACTCCTGCACGATCAAAGGATAAAGTAGAGACAAAGTGAATGTCAAACTAACTACTGAAGCTAAGGTTGCTACAATATCAAGTCTAAGTCTCATTGCATTGAAAATGTTACTAGTAGAAACAAACTGCAAAACTAGGACAAGAGCCAATCTAAATAAGACAACTGGATAAGCCCTACAGTCGTTGCAGGTTAAAGAAGCGGTCCCCACAACTAGAGTCCAAAACACATTAAATGGAGGTTGTACGAGAAAGGACTAAATATTAAATGTTGAGTTTTGTCTCTCTTCAACGGACAAAATTCTATCACTATAAATAGAAGAAGGGTGAAACTGGGACGACTATTGAAACTTACGATTCAAACTCAAGTAAGAAAAAGCTATCAAAGTTCAAGCACTTTCAAGTCAAAGTTTTAATCACTCAATCTTTGAAGTAAGTCAAGTATTCAAGTTCAGTTTTAGAGATCAAAAGACTTGTTCAACACAGTTGTAGACGTCTTATATACTTTAACCTCTTACTGTGCATTTATGTTGCTTTAGGAGTACTTAGTTGAAGGAACATGATTTTTTGCTAAGTGTTATTCACCTTTGGAAAGACGAAGACCCTATGTGGGTTTTGGTTGAAAGTAGCTTGAACAACTTGTGTGGAAGCTAGTTGTTGTTTGTTAGGTTTGAAAGTTTGTAATAGCTAGGTTGTGTAAACCAAACTAAAACTTAACAAAATTCATCCCGTGCGAATGAGTAGAGTGGATTAGAGAGATTACTTCACCATTGAACCACTATATATCTGTTGTTATTTGCTTAGTGTTTTCCTTATAGCATATGTCATACATCATACAATATACTTCATTAAATCATTTTTGAAACTCACAAAGTTTGCACAAGTCCTTCAAAAGAAATTCTTCATTCCGCTGCATAAAACTCTTTAGAAGTTTCTCTCTCATCATTCAACAACACTTTGTAGCGTTGTATTCATCTAGTCTACCTACAACGTTGTATGCTCTCAAGCCTACGACGAGCATCAAAGACTTTATATTCTAGGAGTAAAAAAAATTTTAAATTTTGAAGAGTTTTATTCACCCTCTCTAAACCTCTTGTCACTTGGGACCAATAATAGTACTAATGAACAATGTAGTAAAATAATTAATATGTTTATATGATAAGTAATAGTAGAATTTAGAATAATGCATTGTACATGTTTTTTAATAGTAACGAAAGTATACTTTGAGTAATTTTTTTCTACATGACCCTTTTATGCATTTAAATGTTTACTGTTAATACCTGAGTATGTTTTCGACTTGGATAGACATAAGTATGACTAGCTTTCGAGAAAACACACTAAAAAAAGCGCCGCGTGGTCTTGTTTAGTATTCCGCTGATTTACATAAAGGTTTTAAAGAAGGAATGCATGCTAGGGACGGCTCGACTCCGACCTAGTCGGACTGGGGTGCTACATAATGTCTGCCTCCTCTGTATTAGTTCCTAGGGTAAAACATTAGGTGATGGTTTTTTTTTTGTTGTTGTTTAGGAGGGTTTCAATTGCACTACTAATTCTTTTCATTAGTTGGATTTAACTTCATCTTATGATAAATTAGCTCTAAGTCAATTCAAAATTTAGTGTAAGATTTATATACACATTCTCCTCTGCTATTTTTGGGTTATAATTTAGCATACTTTTTTTGGAGATCAAAATTGTTTTAACGAATTTTCAAACAAAAGATTATTAGATATCAGAAACTTTTCATACGTTGGCATTACAAATGAGCAAATATAAAATGGGTAGCCAAACATTGGGCAAAGTGGAGCACAATCTAAATATCAAGGAACCTTCATTAAAGCTTAATCAGTTGAACAAAAGTACGTAAGAGTTCAACTGCTATATGGTTAAGAAAATGTCAGAAACTATTATTACTACAGATTCTTACTCTCTTTCCCCTATCATTATAAGTCGTGTCTATAAGATCGCTTTCATTCCAACCCTAAACAAAGTATATAGACAACAATGAGAAATTATAGAGAATTATAAATTATGAAATTTATGAAAGATTGGCTTTCAAGAGATGCATTAGTTATTAATGTACAAAGTACAATCTGCTTACTGAAATTATAAACCATAATATTATACATAAATGTTTATATCATTCATGTTGTTGTCTTCAATATAGTCGAATATGTATTAGTGCATGTGAATGCTCCTTTTCACTATTTTGTTATGGTAAACATGTTATATGGTTTCAGCTGTCCATAGGTGCCAAATAATCAGTGGCGGATGCAAAAAATTTCGAAAGGGATGACATAATTAAAAGAAATATACAAAAAATTAAATCTCCATACAAAAGGTAACTAAGAAGTGATTTCTAAGATTCAGTTTAGTCATTTCGTTTGAACCAAAAAAAGAAATGATAAGATCTCATTTATAATTGATGCAACTCGATGTGATGGAAAGAGTGAAAAAGAGTTGAAAATAGTTGATTTTGAAAATGAGAAAGAGTAGACACTTTGTATATAATTAATTTATTTTAAAACATATCAAGGATATTTTGGTAATTCATAGCAAAAATGGTGCCAATGAATTAGAGATAATTAAATGTAATCGACAAAATCAATAATAATCTGATATTACTAAGTTAAAACATGCACTGAATTGCCAGTAAGTTCAACTATTAGTAACTTTACACAAAATAACTAAACCACTCTTTTGCCAACAAATTTGTAAATGACAATACCACTATAAATAAATTATCTATAAAAGGAAAGTACAAAATATAGAATTACCAAATATAAAAAGTTGATACACTAACAATAAATATCACGATCAGTTTCTCAATATTATGGATGTTGAATATTCAAATAAACATATCATTAAAGGAAAAAAAAGAAAAAAACAAGTAAAGAAACATACGGTTTTCATAATATTTTGAATGCTCAGTATTGAAATGAGCACATCACCACATGATTATTAGCATCTCCTCTTCGGCTCCTTTCTGCAGAAAGGTAACAATCATTTTATGTATATATAGGTATGTAAGTATATATGTATGCATGTGTTTATTCAATAGCAATCAAATCGTAATACTGAATTACTAACCTTGTTATCCAAGTTGCCGCTCACAAGTACCATGAAGACTTGATCGAAAAACGTTGCGGAGGTGTGGGCCATTTATATAGAACCTCTTGTATTTGCTTTCCAACCAGAGGATTGCAGTCAACTATTTCAATATCTGAAACGGTTTCATCTCCACCTCTCAAATAGAACCGCTTCATTTTGTAGCAATGTTTTATGCTCAGTTTTTGAAGACATTTAAAGCTTTCATATGTCCCCTTCAATTCCTCTAGATCCATATCTTCAATTAGAAGACTATGAAGCTTTGGAAATTCATTTGCTTCTATTTCCCATTTTGGGCCTAGAAAGGCATTACATCGTAATTTGAGCACTTGAAGATTTGGTAGTGAAGAAATTTTTTTCATTTCTGTCCAAGGAAAGCCCAAGCCATTCAAATGCAACTTTTTCAAATTTAATGGGAAAACTGGAAGCGGAACAAGGGATGTAGTAACCAAAAGCTTGCGTACAGGATTTACAACAACACATTTAAGTGATTCCAGTTGACTAAGATTGGAAATATAATGAAAGAAACTCAAAGTCTCAATCACGTTAGGTGTTAATTGAATTCGAATTCCTAGCTTCTTTAGATTGGGGATCTTGTTAATAACATCTATAGTGCAACTGTTTAAGGTCACATCTAATAGTGTTAAGAGGTTTTGAAAAATAGTACTTTTACCAAGATAAGGTATATCCCTTCCCATGACATGAAGATGCTTCAATTTTTTCAAATTCCATATCCTCATAGGCAAATAAGATATAGCTCCAAAGGATTTGATGCTTAAATGTTGATGAACAATCAAGTATCGAAGTCTTCCAAGTTTGGATATGGAAGAAGGGAGATTTGCATTGCATGTGAGAGCAAGGTATATTAACTTAACCAGTTTCAGCACTTCGAAAGGGAACTCATAAAAACGAATGTTAAGAGCCTCGAGTTTCGTAAGCAACTTTAAACTAAAGCATATTGGTACCTGATATTGATGATATGGACCTAAACATAAGAGAGTGTGGGCAGTAGATGCACAATTTTCCTCCATTGATTTACACACATCTTTAATGCCAAACAAAACGTTATTATGGATGGTTAGCCTACTCTGGTGTTTTATAAATTTTCTTGAAGCGTCTCTATTACTATCTACGACATGAAAAAAGTTTATCTCCTTAGCTTCTTTATAGCAAAAGTACCACCAGGAAGCATGAAGACCACAAGTTTTTACCCTTTCGGTCGGATTGAATATGGTGCTTTTTTGGTAGACCATGATAAGACTACGCAAAGCAAGACACTGCAACCATTCTACACCGGAATTTTCTAAGGTTTTAAAAAAATCCTTCTTAATGATTTTCTCAGCAATCCACAAATTAATAAGTTTAGATTTTGGTATCCGAGAGTCTTGTGGGAAAACTCCAATATAGAGAAAGCACAATTTTAAATCATCACTTAAATCCTCATAGCTTGGATATAGTACCTTTGATATTTCGTCGTATGCATCAATGAAAAGTTGGTGTCTCTTCTGTACTACCACCTCATTCCAGAATGATTCTGTCTTCTTTGCCTTTGACAGAAGGTTGGCAACAGTGATGATTGTAAGAGGAAGACCATCACACTTCTCAGCAATCTTTTTTCCGACTTCTTCAAGTTCAGGAGGACATGTGTCTTCAACAAAGACTTTGTCACACAAAAGATGCCAACTTTCTTCTTTATTTAGCAAGCGCAAGTGATGATAACAAAATGGATCATCATTAGATTCATGTTTGATCCTAGTCGTAAGCAAGACTCGACTTCCACTTTCATATTTCGGAAAGAAGATTTTCAAGTAATGTTGGGCAAGATTTATATCCCATACATCATCTAATATAATGAGGTATCGTTTGCCCTTCAAGCTTGCTTTGAAGTACTCAACTATTTCTTGGAATCCTCCGGTAGGCATTTCATGAGAACCAATGTCCACTTGAGCTAGAATGGTTCGAAAAATCTCTTCTGGTTGATATATTTTACCCACTGTCACCCAAGCACGACAGTCAAACCATTCCATGATATCTAAATCTTGGAAAATTTCCTTAGCAAGAGTCGTCTTGCCTATGCCTGCCATCCCAACAAGGGAGAAAAAGTAAAATGGCAATTCGTTCAATTCATGTACAAGGTGTAGTTTGAGTTTACTGAACTCATCAGATAATCCAACCATCTTCAGCCTTGATGAAATTGGCAAGGGGTGATCATTTTGATACTCCTCATCATACACAATCTTCTTCAATCTCTCCATGTAGGAATGAGTAAGTTGTTTGAGATTCAATAATCCATTCGCATCCATCCTTTTTGCAAGATGGTCCGAATATACATCTTCAAATTCTGTCATGACCTCTTGGATTCGTTCAAGTGAAGCTTTCATCCTCATCCTGCTGCTCACATCCAATCTTTCTATCCACTCTTGTATGTAATTCAACTCTTTGTATACAAATTCTACGATTTCCATAAAGAGGGGAGAAAGTGCCATACAGCCAAAGACTTTCAGAGCTTCCATCTGAAGCTTAAAACCAGACACAGCAGCATAAGCCGCCATCGCATGGATCTGAATGAAAATACTCAACTGTTTGGTAACGGAATTATATCAAAGATTGGGTTTCAAGATATACATATTTGGTTGCTGTATAACACTGAAATTACAAACATTAAGAGGTAGCTGTGGCCAACTATGGAATATTAAACTGATCAAAATATTATTTTATTCCTCGTGAGCATCTTTACCACTTCAATCCACCATATTATTTGGTGGATTATGAAATTACAATACTGTACTATTGGGTAATGAAATTATGAAAGATTGACTTTCGAGAGATGCATTAGTTATTAATATACAATTTGCTTAATGTATAACACTGAAAATATTATAAACAGTATGAAGAGCTAGCTAGCTGTCGCCAACTACCGAATAATATTAAAACTAACCAATATTATTTTATTCCTCATGAGCATCTTCTTCACCCGCCTAACACTCTTCAATCCAACGCCATAATTATTGGTCTACCTTATCAAATGATAATTAATTACTTACTCTAGTACCGATGCATCGGCATATATAATATTAAGATAGTGTTTGTGTGAATCAGGTGCACGAATCCTAATATTTGCAACTGGGCATGCGTGGGTCGTGTCGGATCGGGTCCGGCCCGGATCTGAGCCCAGAAATTTTTTTTTTTATGTCATGACCTTTATGTTATAATAGTATAACTTTTATGTACATATTTCATAACTTTTAAGTAAAATTACTTAGACTTTTTTCAGTATAAATAACATAACTAAAAGTTATGTAACCTTTATGTTATACGAATATAACATTTATGTTATATTTGTATAACTTTTACGTACATATATCATAACCTTTAAGTGATATTACTTAAACTTTTTTTTTAGTATAAAAATTCATGTAGTATGGTTTAACCTTTATGTTTTAATAATTTAACTTTTATGTTATATTAATAGACTACAACATAAATTATGTAACACCTAAAAAATATTACCTAATTGTTAAAAAGTGTTACAATAGCCAATACGTAACACTTTTATGGATGTTACTGTTGTTGTCATTACATAAAGTTTTATGTAATACTTTTGATGAACTTTAGTAACACTTTTTATTACATTAGGATATCGATTGTAACACTTTAAAAATGTTACATATAAAATTTTATATAACACTTTATAGTAACACTTTAAAAATGTTACATATAAAGTTTTATGTAACACATTAAATGTGTTACACTTTTAATGTAACATTGTTTGTATATTTTAAAAAAGTGTTACTTTAGGACATGAAATGTAACACTGTATAGTAGTAACACTTTAAAAATGTTACGTATAAATATTTGTGTAACACTTTTTATTTTTGAAAAAAAAAAAATGAATAACAACTTTTTAGGTTTGAACGTTCATGTCACACTGTATAGTAGTAACACTTTAAAAATGTTACGTATAAATATTTGTGTAACATTTTTTATTTGTGAAAAAAAAATGAATAACAACTTTTTGGGTTTGAACACGTGACCTTGAAGCAAACAATCAAGAATTTTTATCAAATTTTCAATATTTAATTTTTTATTATTTAAATATTCTATTTTATCTTTAATTTTTTTTCTAAATAATTTTTTTATACAATGTGTATGTATGCATTTATATATGTTGAGAAATGATATATTTTGTAAGTATAAAATGAAAAATATGTATTTAAATAAATACCAAAATTATTTAAAATGAATTATAAATTTAGTTACACGAAGATGATATTTTAAGATATATATATATATATATATATATATATATATATATATATATAGCTAATGAAGTATTATATTTTCTATACATATATATTACATATTAAAAATATTTATAATATAATAAACTATTTTACATGATAAAATTTGATGGAAAGTTTTTAACTTTTTTTTTTCTATTTGATTCATATAATTGTTTTGTATAAAAACACACACACACATATATATATATACACACACACACACAAATATATAAATGACTTTCACTACTATAGAAAGAATATATATCCCACACACATATATATACATTGTTGCGTGTTCGCCGTTGTATCTTGGGAAACATACGTCCTTTGAGCACTTCGGAGTGGGACGAATCTGTTTTAAGGAAACTGTGGTTACACAGTC
Source organism: Scutellaria galericulata (assembly GCA_946896805.1). Taxonomy (NCBI): domain Eukaryota; kingdom Viridiplantae; phylum Streptophyta; class Magnoliopsida; order Lamiales; family Lamiaceae; genus Scutellaria; species Scutellaria galericulata. The sequence goes on along the minus strand of OX335787.1, from coordinate 3,626,291 downwards.
CTCGGTTTTTCCTCACCAAATTCAGTTTCCTTTCAGCTCTGTTTTCTCGCCATTTGTTTCAGTAAATTTGCAACAAAATATCTATTATTTAAATTGTTACATGTATGTGTTACATATTTAATAACGTGTTATGTACAAGTGGTTACATATTAATAAAGTGTTACATACAATTGTTACATATTAATAAAGTGTTACATGTATGTGTTATATATTAATAGAGTGTTACACACAAGTGTTACATATATATGTTACATATTAATAGAGTGTTACATACAAGTATTACATGTATGTGTTACATATTAATAGAGTGTTACAAAAAATGTTACAAATAATGTTTTAATTTAAAAATATTACAATAGTGTGTTACATAAACTAAAAATACTACAATACAATATTATATAAACTCATTTATGTTGTAATGTATAACATTTATGTACAAATATCATAACTTTTTTATACTTAAAGAATAACATAAATGTTATATTATTATAACGAAAATGTTAAACTATATATTATACTTAAAGGTTATATTATTACAATATAAAGGTTAAAAAGATATTATAGGTCTAAAATACATCTTAAAAGGTCAAACTAATAGAAATATAAAGGTTATGCGAACATAACATAAAAGTTATGCAAACATAATTAAAATGTTAGGTTCGACAAACTAAAAGGTTAGACGAATATAACAGCGAAACTAGAGTTTGGGTGCGGATTTAGGGTGCACGGGCGCGCATGTTGGCGCGTGAAGTACGCGTTTGGCATGTGAAATACACTCTCGGGTCGTGTCGACCCAGTTGAACGGATCTAGAATCCGTGCACTTGATTCACATAAATAATTGTGTGATATTAAATATTGAAAAAAGTTAAATACACCATTTTAATAATTTCTAGCAAATACATGTACGAGATTTGAGAGTAGTATATAATAACAAGACCACACTCAAAAATAACAATCAAGATTTTCCGGCCAAAATAAACTTTCATGTTGACTTTTCTGTTTTACATCTCATTAATCATTTGAAATTAATTACTTAACAAAATATGAGTGGATTTTAGTTGATTAACTATTAAACTATTTTAGCTTTTTAATTCCTAATATCAATTAATGAAAAAAGATTTAATTTCAAAATATTGATAAAATAACTTTTAAAGTCAATTTTAAAAGTCTAATTTAATGTTTATATATAATGATCTAAAAAGCCCAAAAATGTTAATAAAAAATCAATTTCTAATATAAGCATTAATTTATTGGGACTGGAAAAATAATTATTTTAGCCAGTTTTAGAAGTCAACATTCTAGAAAATATTCCATATTAAGAAAAAAAATCAAGAATTGAAAATTTGTTTAAAAAAAAATTCAACAAATTGAAAGTTTTTTACTTTCAAAAATCAAGTTTCAATTTAAATGTTGGGTGTTGCTATCCCCATTTTTTTATTAACCCCCTTTACTGCATACACTTATTTTAATAATTTTTAATCTCTTTACTTAATACACCCCTTTAGTTTTTATATCTAGAACAACTAATAGTATTTTAGTTTTTTAATTTTTGTATTTTTACATGCACTTGGGCACACATGGGTTGGGTCGGGTCCGGTCTGGCCCGGATCTGACCCAGGTTTTTTATTTTTTTGTAATTTATGTCATAATCTTTATGTTATTATAGTATAACCTTTATGTACAGATTTCATAACATTTAAGTAAAATTACTTAGATTTTTTTTCAGTATAAATAACATAAATAAGATTTATGTAACTTTTATGTTATACAAGTATAACCTTTAGTTTATATTAATATAACTTTACGTACATATATCATAACCTTTAAGTGATATTACTTAGACTTTTCTCATTATAAAAATTCATGTAGTATGGTTTAATCTCTATGTAAATTTGAAATATTATGCAAAGATGAAACAAAGTTTACAAAATTATAATTACTTACAAAAAATTAATTTAACAGTTTATTTAATTCCTCGATGAGCATCTTCACCACCCAAACACTCAACGCCATAATTAATTATATAGCTACTCTTGTACCAATGCGTTGACATAGTATATTAATATTAAATGTTATAATGTTTTGATGGGAAAAAAAGTTAAATAAACACATTTTTAATAGTTATTATGGAGTTTATTTTATATGTTTTTAAGATAAGGTTATAAAAATTATCGTCGTCATATGGAAGATGAAATTATCATAAAAAAATTCTAAAGTCATATTTGGCAACTCCATTTTATAACCTTGTCTTTATTATGTATAACTACTACTAAAAAAAAGCCGTTGAAAATATCACGGAAATGTCATTTTCGACCCAATTATCCTTTACTTTTTCACAATTATTTATATGCACCAGGTATCCGTGCAACTAGGTCGACTCGATTTGGGAATGTATTTCACGCGCATTTCATGCACCCACAAGTGCGCCCACCCGTCCTAATTAAATCCGTGCTCAAACCCTAGTTTCGCAACTATTTTCATCTAACCTTTTATTTTGGTAAACCTAACTTTTTAATTATATTCGCATAATATGTTATGTTTGCATAACCTTTTATATTTATGCTAGTTTGACCTTTTAAGGTGTATTTTAGACCTTTAATACCTTTTAAACTTTTATGTTGTAATAATATAACATTTATACATAATAATTTAACCTTTCTATAATAATAATATAACTTTTATGTTATTCTTTAAGTACATAAATGTTATGATATTTGTACATAAAAGTGATACTAATATAATATAAATGTTAAATTATTATAATATAAAGATTTCAGCTATATTACATGAATTTTTATACTGAAAAAAGTCTAAATTATTCATTTAAAGGTTATAATATCTGTATATAAAGGTTATACTAATATAACATAAATGTTATACTAATTATTCGGAACTGGAAAAAAAAATTGTCATTTTTCGTTAATATAACCACTATATTGTTTGGTAATGAAATTCGTTTATCTTTGTTTTGATTTTATTTCAATTATAAATCTGAAACTAGTTATAAGGTTGACAAGATAAAATTGAGTGTTCCATACGAGTGATTTGTTAATTTATGAATCATTAATCTCTATGGGATCGATCATTCTCACAATTACTGTAATTTACACCTATGAGTACATCTAAAAGAAATTAGTGTAAGGTTCATAATTAATTACATTTTCATATTCATTCATGACCTCTATGAATTATACAAGTGAGGAGTGAGATCTTTTATTACAATCCACGTTATATCTTCTAATTTTTTATGGAATTAATTGCTTCTTCTAATTTGTGATTATTTATAACTTGAAAATTTCCATAATGGATTATTAATAATTCAAAAAAAGTTACATCTCTATCATGTTGACATTAATTTATCAAATTCAACGCACAATTTGTTCAATTTTTTGGAATCACCACCCACTCTTTTTAATTTTTTATGATTAAATTAATTTGAGGGAATGAAATATACAATAATATATGTACTTGTTGACATCTAAGGAGATTGACTTTAAACTTGATTAATACTATAACCTTGTGTGTAGCGTGTTCTAAGGGTGAGACATGAAATGGATGTGATGCACCTCCTAATTTATTATGAAATAATGATTTTCTTACAATTTAAGCTCCATTCAAGTGATTTAAGGAAAATATAGAGAGAGATAAAAAAACTATGACCATGTGTGTGCAGTGATTTCAAATTGTGAATACAGAAAACATTGAAATTTGAGATATAAAATTTATATCAATTCATGGTAGATTCAGAATTTATGATAATAATAGAAGTCATGAGTTAGATATTGATGATATCTAGAATCTTGATCTTGTCCATCTCTTTCCCCATCATGAAATCTCTCTCTGTAAGCTTCAAACTTGGCAAAAAATGGCGCCTCTAAAGCTTATATGTGATGGGTGGAAAATGTGCATATTCTAGTTGCTAAACTTGAATTTGTATGCATTTGGATATGTTTGCATGCACTGTTTTATTACCAATACGTATTTTTGGTGTCAAAATACTTCATTTATTATTTTCACAATTATTTAGTAATTTTGGAGCATTTTGAACCGAAAGCTGAAGTGTTCACGGACCACGTGAGAGATGAAGCAGAAATGAATATGGGTGAGTTTGGGCCGAAAGGCCCAATACATCGGGAAGCCCAGTGTGGCCTAGTCTGCCAATACGAAACCCACCGCAGCTCAGTGAAATTCTGAGCAAGCTTTAGGTTGGGAAAATGAAGAAAGCACATCTCCTAAGGGTGTAAGACTGGGTAGAGCAAAGAACACAACTTTTGAGTGCTACCCAAGAAAGAAAACACGCTAGAGATAGATTGAAGACTTGGAAAGCACGAAACACCATTCTAGATTAGCTTTTTTCATGAATTCTTCTTAGATTTTCATTGTTTCAGTTTCAAGGATGCAAGGTTAAACATCTTATTTCGGTTACTAGGATGTTTGAACACACACACACACACACACATATATATATATATATATATTCTAATTAATTCTGTAATTCTTTTTTGATGTGTTGATTGGAATTGTTTATGCTACTGATTGACTTGATTTGAGTTATTATTGTTCTATTTGAATTGGCGGTTAAGTATTTTATAATTTGTTGTCAGAATTTTAAATCATGAATCCTTATTGTTGTGGTTTAATTTCGTAAGTGGTAAACTAGAAGTCGTGCATATCTAGGGTAGTATAAATCTAGATTTATAGAATCGAGTCTGTGAATTCGGAGTCTAGTTCACCTTATCATCTTGGTAATTGCTGAATTTAATGAATTAAATATAGAGAGCTTGTTCTAGGTTATTTGAATAAATAGAGTTGGTTAGAGATCTTATCATAATCTAACTAAATTTAAGAGACGATTCGGTTTAACAAAATTTGTTGTTAGACTAAGGATAATAATGCCATGAAAGAGGTGTATTACATTAATTAGGGGATAAGTGGTATTAGGGGATAGCTGAACTGATAATTGGAATACTTTCAATGATTTATTATTGATATTTATTTTGTTTTCTAGATTGCTTTGTTAATTTAGTAGTAATTTTTATTTGAAACTAAAATCCCCATTTTGCTATTCTATTTGATTGAATTGAACACAATTAGATGTATAATCTATATATAAGCGGAATAATCTGCTATAAATATCAATAATAAATTCTCCACCCATTTTAATTTTCTATTTTAAGAAATTCTATTTATTACTTTTTCTCATTGCATTTATTGTATAGAAACTACAAAAAAAAAATTGCATTTATTACTTTTCACATTGAATTTAAAGTATATTAATTTTTTTCACCAAATATTTAAAGTATAATAACTATTTCATTTCAAATCCATTTATAACATATAATATATCAAATTAATCCATTTTTAATGATTGATCTGTCCTTTGATATCCACATGCATAAAAAATATGAAATGTACAATTTGTTGATTTGAATGAATTTGTATGAATACATGACAAGTGATTTGAGGAACGTATTTCAAATTTATATTAAAATATAGAAATAAGAAAAACCACAAATGATTATGTATTTTAAAAAATTTAATTAAATAAATTAAATCAAATAATATTTAAAAAAGAGTCAGATATAAAATTATAATTTCAAATAAACAACTTCATTTGAAATTTGTTTTAATTCATATACATCATATTTATCATTCTTATTTGAAATTTTATTTGTTGTCTTTTATTTCGTATTTATAATTTGATGGATGTTGGTCCGTAAGGGGTGGGGGACTGGTATGTTTTTTTTAAATTATAATTTCAAAATAAATAGTTTCTAATAATATTTGTTCTTAATGCATGATAATCAAATTTATCAGTTGTATTTAATGTGACTCAATTAAAATATTATTCTTTACTTTGTTGGATTATTTGTCATATTGCGTACATAGATTTATTTACATATATTTTTACGTACGTAGATTTATTCAATACCTAAAATATTATTGAAGAATCACAATATTATTTGCATTTTTAATATATTTTAAAAGGTTAACAATATATATATATATATATATATATATAATTGGAAGATTAATGACTAATTAATATGTTTAGTAATGTTTAATCTAATTTCATTTAAAAACAATTATAAAATATACTAGTGCATATTTTTAATATATTTTATAAAAATACTATTTTATAAAATTATGAGTTTGTTCATATAAGATAATATTAATGCAAATAATATAAGATAACATCATAAAATAATTAAACTTTTCAAATTTAATTTAATTAAAAAATAATTAATATTATGAAAATGTGCACAATTAACACAACACATAAAAAAAGTGTTGCACAATGGGTTGTCTATTAGTGAAAAGGTACACTGAAAGACAACGCATAAAGAGCGTTGCATGAAAGAGTTGTCTTTTATAAAAAAATTCCGCTGAAAGACAACCCCTTGAAAAAAGCGCTGCAAAAAAGGGTTGTCTTTTTTAAAAAATATTTGCTGAAAGACAACGCATAAAAAGTATTGCATAAAAGGGTTGTCTTTTTAAAAAAAAAAAAATCCGTTGAAAGACAACCCTTTGAAAAAAGCGTTGCAAAAAAAGGTTGTCTTCTTTTAAAAAAATGCGCTGAAAGACAACCCTATGTAAAAAGCGTTGTCTTTCTCATTAAAAGCGTTGCCTTTCAGCGCATTTTTTGAAAAAAGACAACGCTTTTCAGAAAAAAAAAAAAGGGTTGTTAATTTCAAAAAGACAACACAAATTCATAAAAATGTTGTCTTTGGTGGGCTCCTTCAACCCTTACCAATCCCGTCCCAAGTGTGGGAAGATTTGAGCATGGATTTTATCTCCGGGTTACCTCGTTCGAAGAAATGGGATACGATCCTTGTGGTCGTTGATCGCCTCACCAAAGTCGTGCATTTCATAGGGCTCACACACCCTTTCATAGCAAGGGATGTTGCTAATGCCTTTGCTCGTAAGATTATTCATTTGCATGGCGTGTCTCGCTCCATCGTTATGGATCGAGACCCATTATTTCTGAGCTCATTTTGGACCGAACTGTTTGTTGCTTTGGGAACTAAATTACGCATGAGCTCGGCATACCACCCGGAGACGGATGGTCAAACCGAGGTAATGAACCGTTGCCTTGAAACCTATTTGAGGTGTTTTACGTCGGAGCATCCTCGCCAATGGGCTCGTTGGTTGGCATGGGCCAAATATTGTTTTAACACTAGCCATCACTCGGCGACGGGGTGTACTCCATTCGAGGCTATGTACGGGCGGTCTCCCCAGCCCTATCTCAGTTCTTGCCGGGAGAGATTCGCGTGAAGGCTGTTGCAACTGATCTTCTGGAACGTGACTCCATGTTTCGCCACTTAAAGTTTTAGTTAGCACGTACCCAAGAGAGGATGAGGACTCAAGCAAACAAGCATAAACGGGATGAGCAGTTTATTGTTGGCGATAGGGTTTTCCTAAAATGTCGCCCATATCGCCAAACTTCTTTGTTCCGTCGATTGAATGTCAAGTTGGCGCCGAGGTTCTTCGGGCCATTCGAGGTGATCGAGCGAATTGGGGTGGTGGCTTACAAGCTGCGATTACCAGAGGACACACGACTCCACCCCGTTTTCCATGTGTCGCTCCTTAAGCGTGTAATTGGTGATCATCAGGTGTCGCCGGGTCTTCCATCGGAGTTGCTCGAAGATGGTCCAGAGTTTGTTCCAAAAAAGGTGATGAGTGTGCGAGAAGTGTGGCGTGGAGACGATCGCATTCCTCAGATTTTAGTTGCATGAGGAGGCTACGTGGGTAGATCGGGCTGTTTTTCGGGCACAATTTCCTGATTTTCGCCTTGAGGACAAGGCTCTTTTTAAGAGGGAGGGAATTGATACGACTCAGGTGTATCGACGAAGACGAAGGGCGCGAGAGGAGCGGGACGATGTGAGGAAGGCTAGCGGTGACGTGGCAAATTAGTGGCGGGCAATCTTGGAATTATCTTGCAGATTGTAACTTTTGTTTCTTGGAATAGATTTTGTGTATCTTTTATTTATGGACGAGTAGGCATATCTTTTGGGATTCTTTTCCCTGAATATAATTGTAATAGTAATGAGGGATATGGGGAGGATATTGGAATTGGAATTGTGGAATTGAATTGGATTCATTGTCTGGTTCAATTATTGTTTTTTTTTATCGTCTCTCTGACTCTAACAATGAACTTGAGTCAAAGCTATCAATTGACTTGTTATAGTAGGCATTTGTGCAGATAAAGCTGAAATTGGGCTTTGATATGCAAACTCAACAAACTCTTGAGCGATCTCGTCTATCTTCTTCTAGATGGCCTTCAGATCTCCTTTGTTTGCCAAGTTGTTTCTGATTAAGTATTCTTCAATGCAGTAATGGGATTTCTAGTGGTGTAATGAGCCTTCTCAGTTGCCAAAGTGAAGAAATGTTGTTATCGTGTGGATGTTATAAAACAACCATAGCAAAATGTACATATACTGAGTTAGTGGAATACATGCCACACCAAGTGCATTCCACCACTCATTTTGCACATATCCATATGGATGTGTGTGCAAGTGTTTACATGTAAATGAGTTGTGAATATATTACGCTCCGTGGAATGCATTGGATAAGGACTACAAAGTCTAGTGATGTTTACTAATCATGTCTCATCATAACCAGCATATATAGTTGTTAGAGGAGACCTCAAGTGCAAACTTGTTTGTCTTTACAAGCTATAGGTGCGGCTCTTATACGAGAGATTTTTAAAAGTGCCTCACACTTTTAGCATTTTAATTAAGGAGTTCACACAATTTAAAAATCTTGTGTACAAGAGCCGCACCTATAGCTTGTAAAGACAAACAGGCTCACGCCTAAGGGTGCGCCTTTAACAACTATGCTGGTTATTATGAGACGTGATTAGTAAACATCACTAGACTTTGTAGTCCTTATCCTAGTGTGCTTCTGATTCAATGTAAGAATAGTCACTTTGGGATAGATCCTACACCCAATGCTTTCCATTCACAACTCATTTGCCTACAAACCCTTGCAAAGACATACATGTGGATATGTGCAAAATGAGTGGTTGAATGCGTTGGGTGTAGCATGTGCTTGTTTTATAACATCCACACGATAACTAGCATACATCCCATCACTGCATTGAAGAAGTACTTTATCGGAAATAAAGACAAATGAGTTGTTGCAATAAAGACTCCATCAGGTACTAAACAGTGGTGGACAGAGCATGGGGTACAACTGCATGTACCCCCAATTTCAAAAAATAATAATAATAATAATTATTATTATTATTATTATTATTATTATTATTATTATTATTATTATTATATATTTTAAATTTGTTTATGCCTAATAGCCTATATTCATAGACATTTAAATTGAATAATAAAAGAAAAATATTGTTTCTGGCAAGTCACAATCACATTTCACAATATATATCTTCGATTTTGGTGAGTGAATTTAAGTTAAAATTTCTTTTTTTTTTCCACACCTTGTTCATCAAAATTTTAATACTACTAATATTTATTGTTTTGTTTAGTTTATTAATAAAATATTTTGATGTTATTTGTTAATAAATTAGGTATTGTATTTTTTTTTCTCCGTTTGAGAAATTGGTTGATTCTTACATAGATTAATTATTTTTAAAGTTTTAGTGAGATATCATGTTTTTATATGATTGTATTCTTTTAGTTTACTAATAATTAGAAAATGTGGAATGAAATACTTAAATCAAAAAAATATATATATAGAGTAGTGCATGAGAAAGCAACCCGATATTCGGATAGTTATGTTTAAGAAAATGGATTTCAAGGAATTTATTAATTGAGGTTTGTAATATTTTATGTATTTGTGTATTTTGGTTATAAGTTTATGTGCGAATTTTTTTCTATTATTTATTACTTATTTGTTCGTACTCTCATTTTCAAAATTCTGGATCCGCCACTGATACTAAGCTTATTCACTGATACCCCCATAAAATTGGTAACAAGAATATCACTATCTGAGTCTCGCCCACGGACTTCTACTAAGAAGGTGTTTGAGTGAGCTTATAAGATTCTTAAAACATCTTTACGATGTTTAAGAGTTTCTAAATTCCTTAAAAGTGTTTGAAAAAGATTTTAAAATAAGGTCTTATTTCATCCTAAAACAAGATATTGAGAGCTTATACACTCTTTTTTGAAACATAAACATGAAGATGGAGGATACCAGGGTTTTCTTAGGAGGTGGGTGAGCAACAACATCATTAGATTGATGTTGTTCGATCTCAAACTTGAGAATAGCCTAATTTCATTCGTCTAAAACATCCCCCATTTCACCAGATGTTTGTTCCAGCATGGACAACCGACCATATTGTCCTTAAATGGGCAAATTACAATTTTGGTACCCCAAGTAAACCCCTTTTACACTTTGGGTACCCCAGTTTTTTCGCGTTGCAAAATTGGTCATCAATGTTTGAAAAAGTTGCAACGTTGGTACCTTCCGTCAGTGTTCCGTCAAACACTGACGGAACTTAACGAACCCTAAATGTTTTGGAGCCAAAATTTGCGATTTTTTCCCCAATTTCACTTCTCCCTCCATAGCTAACCCTAATTTGCAAAATCTCTCTTCAATCCACTGAAATCTCGCATCTAAGACTCTCGAAGCTAACAAACGAAGCTCTACAAGGTGGAAGGACGATGTCAAGAAGGGGAAATAACCTATTTGTTCCCCATTATGGTAATGTATTTCTTTAATTACTTTGGCTAGTTCTGTATAAAACATATTCATGCTTAGGTAATAATTTGAGGGAATGTGCTTACTCTGCAAATCCTGATACTGAATCTACTTTGTTTACTCTGAAAATCTTTCATGGTGGTGTAATGATGAATACAGTTATTAGGTCTTATCAAGGGGTAAAGTAGATTACTTCGACTATGTTGATGGAGAAACGTTTGGGCTATTAGAGTTACAAGAATTTGCAAACCAATTAGGATATGATGAAAAAAATGTTAGGTTTTGGCATCAATTTGGGCAAAGTTTAGAGAGGACTGGGAGGATTCTTGAAAATGATGTTGAAGTCTATGAAATTATCAGGTATATACCTAGGAATAGAGTGGTGATATTATATATAGAACATATTGAAAATTCTGTTGGTGGGGATAATGTTGGTGATGCCTCTTTGGATCCTACAATTCATATCTCTTTTTTAGATGATATACCTACACCCAATAGTGATGAGAGTGAAATCCCAGATGACTCAAATGATGAAAATGCATTAGTTGATAGTGATTATGATATGGAGGAGGATGGTAGATTTTATGAAAAATATGTCGATCATGATGTTGAGTTTTGTGGTCTTCCAGGTAGTGATAGTAAGATGAAAAACAAATATATGAGTGAGGAGATATATTCACAGATTGAAAAGAACAATATTAAAATTGATGAAAACAGTGATGAGCTTGAGAGTCTTCAAGGTTCTGATAAAAAGGATATGCCTAGATATCCTAAGTTTAACCCTAGGACAGAGGGTAGAAAACCAGACTTGAGGGTAGGCCTTGTTTTTAGAATAAAAAAAGAAGCTAAAGAAGCCATTGATACTTTTTGTGCTAAGAGAGGAGTGTGTCATAAGTTTAAACACAATGATAAAAGAAGGTTGAAAACAGTATGCAAGAATGATGGATGTGAGTGGTATATCCTTGTATAACTAATGCAAAATGATAGGTCTTGGCAGGTTAAGGTATTCAATTCTGACCATTCAAGCTGTTCATGGAATTATAACAATCCTAGCATTAAAGCTTCTTGGATAGGAAAACACTTCATGAAAAAATTCAAAGACAATCCAAAGTTAGGAACCAATGAGTTTAGGAATGAAGTTTGCACCAAGTTGAAAGCCAACATCTCTAAAATGAAGGCATTTAGAGGAAGAAAAAAAGCAATGGAATTGATAGAGGGAACTTTGAAAGAACAGTTTAATAGAATTAGAGATTATTGTGAAGAATTGCTTAGAACAAACCCTGGATCATCTGTTGTGCTGAAGTGTATTGATGTAGAAAAAGATCCTCAATTTCTGAGGCTTTATATCTGCTTGGAGGCATGTAAACAGGGGTTCAAACATTGCAGGAAGGTTATTGGAGTTGATGGTTGTTTTTTGAAGGGGCCACAAGGTGGTCAGTTGTTAACTGTTGTTGGGATTGATCCCAACAACAATATGTTTCCAATTGCTTATGCAGTGGTGGAGGGTGAAACTAAGGAGGCTTGGGAGTGGTTCTTGACTTTGTTGGATAATGACATTGGTTTTGAAAATCAGTTTGCTTGGACCTTTATGAGTGATAAACAGAAAGGGTTGATTCCAGCATTTGAAGGTTTATTCCCTGATGCAAAGAATAGGTTTTGTGTGCAACATTTGCATAGTAACATGAAGAAAGATGAGTTTACTGGGCTATCAATAAAGAAAGCACTTTGGGCAGCAACTAGAGTAAAAGAGTTCAAAATAAGAATGCAACAATTGAAAGAATTAGACAAGAAGACATATGAGTGGTTGGAGACAAAGCCTCCACATCAATGGACAAGGTCTCATTTCAGTCCATTCCCAAAATGTGATATTTTGACATACAATATGTGTGAGAGTTTTAACTCACTCATTTTTCCTGCAAGAGACAAACCAATCATTACCATGTTGGAGACAATTAGAAACTTACTCATGGCTCGGTTGCAAGTTAGCAGGGATCAAGCTAGGAAATGGGATAAAGGAATTTGTCCTAAAATCAGAAAGGTGTTGCAAACAAATATGAAGCAAGCAGCTGAATGCATCCCTATGAAATCAGATGATTGACATTTCCAGATCATATGAGCATTTAACTAGCACACAGTGGACTTGGAACAGATGATATGTAGTTGTAGAAGATGGGATTTAACTGGCATCCCTTGTAAACATAGTATTTCTGCAATTTGGTGTAGAAATGATGATCCAGAGTCCTATGTGCACCAACATTACAATGTTGACACCTACTTAAGAGCATATGCACACCCTATCATGGGCATCAATGGTCCTGAGTTATGGCCACAGAGTGAGTTGACACCACCTTTGCCTCTAAAATATGAGAAGAAGCCTGGTAGACCAAAGAAGCTGAGGAAAAGAGGACCTAATGAGCCACCTGCATCATCTAGTAATCCATGCAAACTAAAAAGGGTTCAAAGATCAGTGAATTGCAGAAAATGTGGAACTTCAGGCCACAATGCAAGGACTTGCACCAAAAAGACAAGTGGAGAAAATGAGAATGTAGAGGCTAATGAATTACCAATTGGAGAAAATGTGATGATGGAGGCTGATAAAGTAGTAGTTAGAGCATCTCAACCATTACCAGCTGAGTCACAAGGTAGCCAACCTCCACTGTAAGTGACTCCTTCAACAACCAGCTACTCTCCAATGCAAGCCAACCCTTCAACAACTAGCCAACCTCCACAAAAAAAGAAGAAAATTAACTGTAAGACCTGCTTATGTTATTTATAGTTAGTTAATTAACTTGATCACTAATATTTATCTTTTCTCATGTCAGGTTAAAAGGAGTGTCACAGGTATTGCAACATCAAAAGTGAATTCATTGGCCCAAACTGGTGCATTACCAATTGGATCTTCTCAACCAGTGAATTTAAGTGTGTCTAATACCTCACAAGATGGTCAACCTTCACCAAGCAGTTCCATAAAAACCAACCATATCAATGTATGTATTCTTTAATATGATCCCTTGCAAACATAATTTTAATACTTGAGTAAATCACAGTTTATTTCTACATGAATTCTTAGATGAAGAAGAAAACATTGTTGAACAAGAATCAAAAGAATGGCAGTCAAGTTCACATTAATGGCAGTGGCAATGTCAGTCTCTCTCTCTCTCTCTCTCTCTCTCTCCATGCATCTTAATGATTGATATGTCTCTTTTAGTACATATATCTCATATTAATTAGTGTATCTTTTTCCTTGAATAGATCTGCACTTCATCAGGGGTAAATAGTCTGGTCATTGTGAAATGAGGGGGTGAATTACATTACCATGTCCAATCTTAGTTCATATATGAGAAAGTCAAACAAAGAAGACTCATCAAAAGGGAAAACAAGTGCAAGCAGCAGTGGGAAAGATTCTGAGTTTGCCAAGAGTAAAAGCTAGTTGGATTGATGATTGAGAGATGAAAACTTATAATCTGTGTATTGCCAAACAACTTCTGTTGGTTATGTATGTTTGTTTATGTTTGGAAAACAAGAATTCAATATGATTGTGTTACTTTTGAGACATAATGCAATTGGTTTGGGTTGTGTTGCTTTCTTACACAGTATGTAGTTGATGTTTGGAGACAAAATACTAGTTGATTTGGTTTTGTTTGTGTTGATTTGGTTTAAACAATAATACTTGATTTGGTTTAAAACAATAATTTTGATGTTTAGACTAGAAATTATTATTTGTGTAATGATCATATTTATGTAATGACATTTTGATATGTAGTGGTACCAATATAAATAAAACATTAATAAGATTTTGATATGACAAGAAAATCAAATTGCATTATATAAAATAATTGGTTACAATATACTAAATCAATGACAAATACTCAAACTCATTGTTTTTTGTCTTCTTTCCCAAATTTACACATCAAAATTGCCACTGCACATAACATAAGAGCAGTAACAATTGAGAAACAAACTTGCAAAACATTAAACTTCTTCTTCAGTGCAATATACTCCAAACTTGCAAACTTTTCCTTGTTTTTCACTTTCCTCAACTCAGCTTCCAATTGCTTCTCTTTAATCTTGGATGCATCAATTTCATTTTCCAATCTATCAATTTTTTTGAGGAATCGAGGAATAAGTTCCTTGGACCTTTGATACATCTTAGGATCAGGCCACTTGAAGAATCCACAATAATTTTGTGTCTACATAAACATAAAACAATCCATGCAAACTAAAAATTATGAATCAAAATCGAGCTTTGATAAATCAGTTCGAAAACTTACCCCATAGTGTGGGCATGCCCGGTAGCGTCTTCCAGGGTTATCAGGCGTCCACGAGTTCTTCAATGGAAGTTCTATCCCATACCCACAATACATCAATCCAGTTTGAAGATTTGTGAAAACAGATTCATTAGACCTTGAAATATTATAGTAATTCCTTCTCATGGTTGTGGTATTGAAGAGGGCAATCGAAATTTGGAGTCTTAGATGCGAGATTTTAGTGGATTGAAGAGAGATTTTGCAAATTAGGGTTAGCTATGGAGGGAGAAGTGAAATTAGGGGAAAATCGTGAATTTTGGCTCCAAAACATTTAAGGTTCGTTAAGTTCCGTCAATGTTTGACGGAACACTGACGGAAGGTACCAACGTTGCAACTTTTTCAAACATTGATGACCAATTTTGCAACTCGAAAAAATTGGGGTACCCAAAGTGAAAAAGGGGTTAACTTGGGGTACCAAAATTGTAATTTGCCCGTCCTTGAATCGTTGATTCTCAACATCATCCAAATAAACAAAAAACGATGTGTTTTGATGATAGAAATTAGACCTATGATTTGCTCAGCCACAATGGAAACCACTGCATTGATCAGCCAATTTCTTGTGATTATTTATAACTTGAAAATTTCCTTATTGGATTGTTAATAATTCAAACAAAGTTATATCTCGATCATGTTGACATTAATTTATCAAATTCAACGCACAATTTATTCAATTTCCTTGCAGTGGAGGCAGATAACCGAAGGGTTCGGGAAGAACTGGAATAGGAGAGGAATTTGAAGGATCAGTTTGGAGAGGAGATGAAGGCAGAGGGCTTCCGAGTTGGGACTATTGAAGGCTTTCATCAGTTCGCTCGGAGCCCAGAGATGGAATTGATAATTGAAGAGTATCGAGATAGAGTTTTTCACCAACTCTGGAACTCTGTCCTCTTCCTCTCCAAAGCGGCTCCCATGGCCAAAGCCTACTTCCGAGAGGGAGTTTGGCTATGCCAGGAGGAAGTAACAGAAGCTTTTCCAGAGTCCTCCTTCTGGTTCCGCCTCTCTTCCCTAGGCAAGAAACTGGGTCAATCCTTCCTTACTCCCCCTGGTTGGCAAGGAGATCCGAACGAACCTGTTGATGCGAAATGGTGGACAAGATATTTGGAGCAAGCTATTGCATAAGTACTTCCCTCGCGCTCAAGTATCAGTCCGGTTCCTTTGCAGGTCGGGGAGGCCATGGATCTGTCCGAGGATATGTTCGATCCTCTTCTACCGACCACCTCTTCTGATCCTCCTTCTCTCCCAGCTCCTTTTGAAAAACCTTCTGATTGTACTTAGTTAGATTTTTGTATCTTTTTCTTAGAGATGCTTTGTATCTTTTGCGATCAATCTATCGAACTTCCTCATATTATGACTTGTTTCTAATCATATATCAGTCTTCAATCTGTTTGAGTGTAAGTACAAAGTATTCAAATCATCATAACTCTAACAACGAATTAATGAACTATAAGATATATAAGTATACTTATCAGTTCACCTAATCAGCACATTCCGAGGAAATGTTTGAGTTCGCTTAATCAGCTGATAGGTAGAAAATATGTGCATTTTATCGAGAGCATATTTGAGATTTTATGATCGATTAATTGATTGAATGCATGATTTTCCTACATATTTGTGTTTTGTGTCTCCAAATACTTTATATATTATTTTCTTAATTATTTTAGGAGAATTGGAGAATTTTTGAATCAAGAAAAATGAATGGAACGAGACGTGGAATTAATTGGGCTTTAATTGAAGAACAAATGAGAAGACTTGGGCCCCAAGTCATGTGTTTACGCAGAAGGGAAGATGGAAAAGAAGGAAAGAAAATATTTTCTTTCCTCAACTGATGAAAGGGGACGTGGGACACCAAGAGAGAAGGATTTTTGGGGATTATTTCTCCATATGCAAAAATCACTGTTCACGTAGCTTTTAGAGAGAGAGAGAGAGATTAGAGCTTTTAGACATTAGATTAGAGAGGGAAAGTTAGAGAGAGAAACAATTTATTTTCTAGGTTAATTTAGATGGATCTCAGAATTGCTTGGATGAAATCAATTAAAGGATGATCGGCTAATCTTTCAATTCTGGTTAGCAGGGATGTTTGAACCCATATTTCTTTTATGTTTTAATTAATCTCGTTTCTCCCTTCTCGATGTTTGATTGGAATTGATTATGCTATCTGTGAATATCGTTTTCAATTGTTGATGTTTAATTTGGATTGGCCACCTAGGTTAAGTAATTGATAATTGACTGCTAGAATTTTAGATCATGAATCCTAATTGTTGTGATTTAATTTTCATAAGTGGTAAACTAGAGGTCGTGCATCTCTAGGGTAGCATAATCCTAGATTATCGAATCGAGCTTGTGTATTTGGAGTCTAGTTCATCCTATCGTCTTGGTGATTAATGCATTTAATGAATTAAATCTAGAGAGCTTGTTCTAGGTTATTCAATTGAATAGGATTAATTAGAGATCTTATCCTAATTTAACTAATCTTAAGAGACGATTCGGTTTAATAGAGCTTGTTGTTAGACTATGGGTGATAATTCCATGATAATCTGAGAGAGGGGTGTTACATTGGTTAAAACATAATTGAGATTGGGGGATAACTGAACTGTTAACTGGAATATTTGCATCCATTGATCTCCTATTTAATTTTCTTTATAGGTTTGCTTTATTTAATTTAGTGATAGATAATTAATCTCAAAACCCCCCATAATCGGTTATTTATTTGAATTGAAATTAGGTGGCATAGTTAATCATCATTCTTCATGGGATCGACTCTTACTTGCCCTAGCTACTAGTTGGTTAGGATAGGGAATATATTAATTAATTTTACCGCGTTGCGACGCACGGTCATTAGCACATTCCGAGAGAATGTTTCAGTTCGCTTAATCAGCACATTCCGAGGGAATGTTTCGGTTCTCTTAATCAGTATATTCCGAAGGAATGTTTCGGTTCACTTAATCAGTACATTCCGAGGGAATGTTTCGGTTCGTTTAATCATTAAGTATAACAGCAATATAAAATAAAGTAGAAAAAGAGCGACACAGCGATATAACGTGGTTCGGTCGAATTGACCTACGTCCACGAAGAGTAAATGTTTCTCATTTTATTAAGTAACAGGAATTGAAAAAAGTAATAAGTAACATACAGAAGGATGGCACTTCAAGCATAAATTTTTTTCAAATGACTCATATGTCATGGTCTTGGCAACCTTTTCCTATCTTTATCTATCAGTTCGTAGGATCCTCTTGGAAGAATCTTTGAGACAACATACGGCCCTTCCCAAGTAGCATCCAACTTTCCAATGTTGACCAAGGCATCTGACTGTCTTAACACCATATCTCTTACTTGGAATTCCCTTTTCCGAACTTTTTTGTGGAATGCTGATTGAATGTGCCTTTTGTAAAGTTCATGACGAACTCGGGCTTCATCCCTTAGTTCGTCTACAAACATCAAATCAGTTCTGATTAACTCCTCATTTTCTTGTAGTTCAAAATTGGTGATCCGCAAAGCTTCTCCTTGGATTTCCGCTGGAACTACTGCTTCTATTCCGAACGCCAAACTGAAGGGACTCTCTCCTGTTGTCGACCTAGATGTTGTTCGGTAGGCCCACAATACTGATGGCAGTTCATCCACCCAGTTCGATTTTTCAGACTCAAGTCGTTTTTTAAGTCCATCCAATATGATTCGATTCACCACTTCGACTTGCCCATTCGCCTGTGGATGTGCAACTGCAGTAAATACTTGCAAAATTTTCATCTCTTCACACCATTCGGTGATTTTCTTTCCTCGGAACTAAGCTCCATTATCCGACACCAAGATTCTTGGCAAACCAAATCTGCAACAAATATTCTTCCAAATAAAATGGATCATGTCGGCCTCCATAATCTTGACTAAGGGTTCGGCTTCGACCCATTTAGTGAAGTAATCCACTGCTACCACCAAGAATTATTTACTTCCTCTAGTTTTAACAAACGGACCAACTATGTCGATTCCCCACTTGGCGAAAGGACAAGGCGAACAGACCGTTAGCATATCTGTGGCCGGTGTGTGAATTCTCCACCCATGCTTCTGGCAGGATTCACACTTTCTAACTAGCTCCTCCGCATCCTTCTTCATTGTGGGCCAATAAAAACCAGCTCGTACTACCTTTCGAGCTAAAGCTCTTGCTCCTGCATGTTCGGCACATCCTCCTTCATGAGCCTCTTTTATGACCTTAATCCCTTCTTCTTAAGACAAACATCTTGCATCCGTTGGCAGAAAAGTTTTTCTATATAACAATCCATCGATGACATAATAGAAGCGAACTTGCCTTTCTAACCTTTCCAATTCCTTCGTTGTCCCCTCATTTTTACCCTCCAGAAACTGCAAGAAAGGAGTTCTCCAATCGGACTCTGCCTCGTCAATACTCATAACTTCGTTTTCTCTCCCAACGCCCATCACAGTTATACTTCTTTGCGAACAGTCCCGTAACGAACTGCCTATTTTTGATAAAAAAAATCCACCTTCTGATTCTCACCTCTGGGAATTTGTTCGATCTGAAGCTTTTCAAACCTGTTCTCCATATCCTTGATTTTGTTCACATAGGAAATCATCCTGTCTTCTTTGACTTCACATTCAGTTCGGAGCTATTGTGTTACCAACTGTGAATCTGATTTCACTATTAAGTAGCGAGCTCCAGCATGTTCGGCTATCTTTAAGCCCTGCAAAAAAGCTTCATACTCTGCTTCATTGTTAGATGCTTTGAACAAGAATTTTATGGCAAACTGTAATTCATCTTTCTCTGGACTGATTAGCAATATTCCAGCTCCTTGACGAGATGAGGATCCATCTACGAAAATTCACATTCCTTCTTTTCTTGTGCTCTAGTTGTTTCTTGAATAAAGTCCGTCAAGGCCTGACCTTTAATAGCTGTTCGAGGTTCATACTTGATGTCAAATTGACCCAGTTCGACAGCCCATTTGACTAATCTTCCTGATGCCTCAGGCTTCCCCAGAACAACACTCAATGGATGATCAGTTCGCACTGTTATCGCATAACCCAAAAAATATGGCCGCAATCTCCTGGCCGTAATAACTAATGCATAGGCCACCTTTTCAATCTCAGTGTACCGCGCTTCGGCCCCTTGAAGAACTTTACTGACAAAGTAGACAGAGAACTAGTCCTTTCCTTCTTCTCGTACAAGAACTGAACTGACCGACTCTTCACCAACTGATAGGTATACTATCAGCGTACCTCCTTGCCTTGGTTGCTTCAACAATGGCAGCGAAAAAAGGAAAATCTTTAAATCTTCAAATGCTTTCTGACATTGTTCATTCCAGCCGTATTGGCCACTTTTTCTCAAAATCTTGAAGAAAGGCAACCCTCTATCCGCTAGCCTCGATATAAACCTGCTTAGAGCAACAATGCGGCCAGTTAGAACTTGTACCTCTTTTATAGTTCGTGGAGGGGACATCTCCTGTATAGCTCGAATCTTGGTAGGATTGACTTCTATTCCTCTTTCTGTCACCATATATCCCAAGAATTTTCCTGCCTTGACTCCGAACGAACACTTAGTCGGATTTAGCCGCATTCCATGCTTTCGAATTGCTGCAATGGTTTCCATCAAATCGGCTGCATGCTGGCTCGCTTGAACGCTTTTTACCAACATATCATCCACATAAGCCTTCATGTTCCGACCTAACTGGTCCTTGAACACATTGTCCACCATCCTCTAGTAGGTGGCTCCTGCATTTTTCAACCCAAATGGCATCACTGTATAACAATATGTTCCTGACGAAGTGATGAAAGTAACTTTGGGCTTGTCTTTCGGATGTAATAGAATCTGATGATATCCTTGTGCAACATCCATCATGCTGAGCAGTTCGCAACCAGCAGTTGAGTCTACCAACTTATCAATTCGGGGGAGTATGTAGTGATCATTTGGACAAGCTTTGTTTAGATATCGGAAATCGATACACATCCGCCACTTGTTTCCGGGTTTAGGCACTAACACCACGTTAGCCAACCATTAAGGGTATCGGATCTTCTCAATGTGCCCTATCTCCAGCAACTTCTGAACTTCCCTTTCTATTATCTCGTTTTGCTTATTTCCGAAGTGCCTCAATTTTTGTTTGACTGGCCGAGCTTCGGGCTTAATATTCAGCTGATGAACTGCTACATCTGGGTTTATACCCTTCATATCTTCCGGCTTCCATGCGAACAAATCCACATTCTCCTTCAACACTTATGCTATCTCACTTCGAGTCGGTTCGGCTAAATGACTGCCAATACGAACTACATGTCCAGGCTGCTCTGGAATTAATTCGATACTTATCAATTCCCCTTCTTCAAACTCTATTGTGTTCACCTCTCTTCCTTTCTTTCGGCTCTGATCCCTCTCTCTATCAATATCATCGCGTTGCTCGGTGTTACGCTTTCGGGACTCCGAATGGTGAACTGCAGCGACATAACAACGTCGAGCTGTCTGTTGGTCGTCATGAATCACTCTCACCCCCACTATACGACCTTCCTTATTTTCCACTAGAAACTTCATCATCAGATGTGCGGGTGAGATAATTGTTGCGTAAGTGCTTAAAGAGGGATGACCTAGTATCACATTATATTGTGAAGGTGCATCCACCAGCAGGAAAGTCATTGTTTTGTTCTGTCTCCACTCTCCTTCTCCTAAAACCATTGGCAATTGTACCTTGCCGAACACAGTCACTGCTTCCCCTGCAAAACCATAAAGGGAAGTTTCCACATGTTTCACTTCGACCAACGATCTCATCTTTCTGAAACAGTCCATGAACATAATGTCCACCGAATTACCCGTGTCTACAAACACCCGCTCAACATTAAAGCCTACTATCTCAGCCGTGATCACCATAGCATCGAACTGTGGACTTTGGATGACAACTCTATCTCGAGCTCCAAACTCCACTACTACTTCATCAAAGATCGTCTGGATTTCGCTTCCTTTCTGTCGAACTGAATTTAATCTTGCTTTGCGGGCTCTGTTCGAATCTCCATCTGTTGGCCCTCCTATGATCATATGAATGGTGGGTCTCTCTTCCCTCTTAGGCCTATTTCGTGGTGGGAGTGGTGGAGGTGGAGGTAATTCAGGTCGCTCCTGTCCCCTTTCCCTTCTTGGCTCATCTCGAACATTCCTATGTTCTCTGTAATCTTGTCGGCGTGGACGAACATACCGAGCAAGTCTATTCTCCCTAACTAATCTCTCCAGTTCGTCTCTCAGATGCAAGCATTCATCGGTATCATGTCCATATTCATTATGAAACCGATAAAGTTTATCATTCCCAAAGATAGACGGCTTCTTAGGAGTTGGGCTCCAGGTCGCTGGCCATTTCAATTGGGACAGATTCCAGATTTCCATCAACACTTGTTCGGGAGAAATAGTCAATGGTTTATATTGGCCATTCCTCCTACCAACCTTGTTATCTCACAACTGCGGGGGTGTGAACCTTGCTCGAGATTCCCCTATCTCCTTCTTCCTTGCGAACTCCTGCTCCTGTGATTTGTTCACTCTGCTAGAGCCCTCGTCGTTCTTGATCCGAACTGCCTCTTCCAGGTTAATATACTTGGTAGCTCTCTGCAATAAATCATCAAAATTTTTAGGCATCTTCTTAACCAGAGAGGTATGAAAGTCGCCCTCTTTTAAGCCTTGTATAAAGGTATTGACTATCAGATCGTCTGAAGCCTCAGGAGCTTCCAAGGTTGCAGCTGTAAACCTTTTAACGTACTCTCTCAACGTCTCATCCTCTTTTCGTTTTACTCCGAACAGAGTTTAGGTAGATCGCCGTTGTCTTCTGGCAATGGCGAACTGATGTAAGAAAAATTTGATAACTGTTCAAAGTCGTAAATAGTTTCATCATTCAATTGGCTGAACCAGGTCTGAACAGCCTTAGTGAGGGTAGTGGCGAACACCCTGCACTTGATGTCATCCGAATACCGGTGTAAGAGAGCGGTATTTTCAAATCGGCACAAATGATCCCATGGATCAGTAGTACTATCATAGTCAAAATTCACCGGCCGAAAAGAGGCCGGTAATTCGTCTTCCATCACTTTCTCTGAAAAGGGGTTTCCCCTTGAACTCCTCGGAACTCGTCGGATATTCCGCTGGACCTCCCGCAGTTCTCTCTTCAAATCATCAACCTTCTTTGAAAGTTCGTCATGCTCTCGCTTCTGACCCCGAGGGTGATCGAACTGGCTTTCCCTCTCATCTGTTTGTGACTTATCATCGTTTACTTCTTTTCCCTGATTGGTATCAACGTTATCTTGTTGTGACTCAACTCTTTATTTTCCCAAAGCTTTCTGAACAGCCGTCTCCATCAAATCTGAAAGCTCTTCCGGCGTTAAAGTGATGGTACGAGGGGGATCCACCGGGGTAGGACTCCGGTCACCTTCTCTATTTTCATGTCTTCTAGACGAATCACCAACTTTCATCATTCTCCTTGATCCTCTGGTATTCACCATCTTTACTATCTCAACGTCTTAAAAGCTCAAGAAGAATTTCCCACAAACGGCGCCAATTGATATTGCTCCAATCCAACAATTCTTCTTCTCCGACTGGAAACTTGATTTCTCTGATTAGATAACCTGCAAAACAAACACCGGGAGAGATTCCCAGCGATGGGACTCCGACGCTCAAGTCAGAAAAAAGAAGAGAATATCATCTTGTTTTAAGTGTAATTGTGCGTATATCCCCCAAAAAGAATGAACCTATTAAGTATTTATACTCCCTGTGAGATGTGGCAGTTGAGATTTCCCAAGAAACGTAGGATATGGGTTACTGGTTCCATGAAAATAGCGGACAGTTATCTTCAAACTAGTTCGCCAAGTTCGTCTTATCCTTATCGTTAGTTCGTTTGACGACATGCTCCGGAACTGGATTAATTCGTGCTATATCAGTTCGATTCGGTCTCCGATTTCAATTCGGATTTAAGCAAGAAAACCTGGTTCAAGTTAGTTCGACCATATCAGAACTAAACATATATTTCGTTTGCCCTACTACTGTGTGCGGGTTCCAATCAGGAACGGATTTAGGAAGGGCCCGGGCGGTCATCCCCTTAGATTTTTATAAAATTTCAATTTATATATAGACTTTGTTATTTAGATATTTAATTTTTAAGAGTTCACCCCCCTTGATTTCTAAAATTTCGCCCCTCTTAAGTTGTAATTAAAAATATGATTTAGCAGTGATAGTAAAATAAAACTGTGATAAAATTGGAGAAATTTGTGAATAACTAGTCCACAATTTGTTAAATCATATTTTATTTGATTGTAGTAAATTAATAAGTTAAATAGATTTACAACTTATGAGACACAATTTTAGCCCAAAGGCCCAAACTATAAGCTCAATTTATTTATAATACCTCATAAGTTATAATTTGAAACCCTTCTATTAAAAGGGGATAAAGGGAGAAAATAATAGATTAGGGCAACTTGTCAAATTCAAATTCTCTATCTCAATTCTCAATTCAATAAAGGTCCTTTCATATCGTTGTACCTGTGAATTGGCTGATGCCTGGTCGGGTCAGCCCCCTGCACACCGTCGGGTTGAGGCCACTTGCCATTCTGCTCTATTCGGCCCCTCGGCCGGGTCGGATATGTATGGGCCCAACAGGTTTTGATATGCAAACTCAACAAACTCCTTCAGCGATCTCGTCTATCTTCTTCTAGATGGCCTTCAGATCTCCTTTGTTAGCCAAGTTGTTTCCGATTAAGTATTCTTCAATCCAGTGATGGGATCTCTAGTGGTGTAATGAGCCTTTATCGTGTGGATGTTATAAAACAACCATAGCAAAATGTACATATACTGAGTTAGTGGAATACATGTTACACCAAGTGCATTCCACCACTCATTTTGCACATATCCATATGGATGTGTGTGCAAGTGTTTATATGTAAATGAGTTGTGAATATATTACACTCGGTGGAATGCATTGGAAGTAGGATCTATCCCAAAGTTCATGGTGCCTAGTGACTATTCTTACATTGAATCAGAAGCACACTAGGATAAGGACTACAAGCTATAGGTACGGCTCTTGTACACGAGATTTTTAAAAGTGATTCACACTGTTAGCATTTTAATTAAGGAGTTCACACAATTTAATGAAGGGGGAAATAACAAACACAATGTGAACTCCTTAATTAAATTAATGCTAAAAGTGTGAAGCACTTTTGAAAATCTCGTGTACAAGAGCCGCACGTATAGCTTGTAAAGACAAACAGTCTCACGCCTGAGGGTGCGTCTTTAACAACTATGCTGGTTATTATGAGACGTGATTAGTAAACATCACTAGACTTTGTAGTCCTTATCCTAGTGTGCTTCTAATTCAATGTAAGAATAGTCACTAGGCACCATAAACTTTGGAATAGATCCTACATCCAATGTTTTCCATCGGGCATAATATTCACAACTCATTTACCTACAAACACTTGCACATACATACATGTGGATATGTACAAAATGAGTGGTGGAATGCACTGGGTGTAGCATATGGTTGTTTTATAACATCCACACGATAACTAGCATTTCTTCACTTTGGAAGTGCCAGACATCCCATCACCGCATTGAAGAAGTACTTAATCGGAAACAACTTGGAAAACAAGGAAAATTGAAGGCCATTGAGAAGAAGATAGATGAGATCGTTGAAGATTTTGTTGAGTTTGCTGATCAAAGCCCAATTCCGACAATCTTGTGCTCCACGGATCTCGAGTCTTATTAGAGTCATCTGTCCAAATGTCATGTAGGACAAGAAGAAACTCTTTCCCTATAATGTAATATAGCAAATGAGAGTGAAAACATTGATAATTGAGAGTGGTTGCACAAATCACATCACACATGATGCTGCCATTTTCAAAGTGTTGGATAGATGTATTTGTGTATTTTGGTTGAGGTTTATTACTTGAGGTTTATAATATTTTATGTATTTGTGTATTTTGGTTGTATGTTTATGTGCGAATTTGTTTTCTATTATTTATTACTTATTTTTTCGTACTCCATTTTCAAAATTCTGGATCTGCCACTGATATTAAGCTTATTCACGGATACCCCCATAAAATTGGTAACAAGAATATCACTATCTGAGTCTTGACCATGGACTTCTACTAAGAAGGTGTTTGAGTGAGCTTATAAGATTCTTAAAACATCTTATAAGATGTTTAAGAGTTTCTAAATTCCTTAAAAGTGTTTGAAAAAGATTTTAAAATAAGGTCTTATTTCATCCTAAAACAAGATATTGAGAGCTTATACACTTTTTTTTGAAAAGTCGGGGATCCCAACTTATTTCTAAAATAAGATCTTATTTTTCATAAATATAAACTTTAAATTTAATCATTTAAATTACACAATTGTCATTATTAACATCTTATAAGATCCGCCATCTTATTTATCTAAACACTACAGCAACTTATTTTTAAACTAAATAAAACATCTTATAAGCTACGTACATCTTTTAAGATGCAAGTGTTTATAAGTTCTTTCAAATAAACTTAGCCAAAGTTAGTAAAGAAGTAGATGAATCTCGCCAAGATCTATGAGAAGTCGCAGCCATGGGCAGAAAGCTAACAAAATTATATATCGATCGTTCTCTTTCAAAATTTGGATCAAGTTTTGCCTTCACATTTAACATTTTCTTGGCGATATCATGACCAACACCAACTTTCTTGAAACATAAACATGAAGATGAAGGAGGATACCTGGTTTTTCTTAGGAGGTGGGAGAGCAACAACATCATCAGATAAATGTTGTTCCATTGCACCAGATGTCTGTTCCAGCATGGACAACCAGTAGTCGACCATATTGTCCTTCAATCGTCGATTCTCAACATCATCCAAATAAACAAACAACGATGTGATTTGATGATAGAAATTAGACCTATGATTTGCTCAGCCACAACGAAAACCACTGCATTGATCAGCCAATTTCTTGTGATTATTTATAACTTGAAAATTTCCTTATTGGATTGTTAATAATTCAAACAAAGTTATATCTCGATCATGTTGACATTAATTTATCAAATTCAACGCACAATTTGTTCAATTTTTTGGAATCCACCACCTATTCTTTTCAATTTTTTATGATTAAATTAATTTGAGGGAATGAAATATACGATAATATATGTACTTGTTGACATCTAAGGAGATTGACTTTAAACTTGATTAATACTATGACCTTGTGTGTAGCGTGTTCTAAGGGTGAGACATGAAATGGATGTGATGCACCTCCTAATTTATTATCAAATAATGATTTTCTTACAATTTAAGCTCCATTCAAGTGATTTAAGGAAAATATAGAGAGATATAAAACACTGTGACCATGTGTGTGCAGTGATTTCAATTTGTGAATACAGAAAACATTGAAATTTGAGATATAAAATTTATATCAGTTCATGGTAGATTCAGAATTTATGATAATAATAGAAAGTCATGAGTTAGATATTGATGATATCTAGAATATTGATCTTGTCTATAAGTTTAGGCAGAATTTGGTCCATCTCTTTCCCAATCATGAAATCTCTCTCTGTAAGCTTCAAACTTGGCAAAAAATGGCGCCTCTATAGCTTATATGTGATGGGTAGAAAATGTGCATATTCTAGTTGCTAAACTTGATTTTTTATGCATTTGGATATGTTTGCATATATGCACCGTTTTCTTACCTATACGTATTTTTGATGTCAAAATACTTTATTTATTATTTTCACAATTATTTCAGTAATTTTGGAATATTTTGGCCCAAAAATGTGATGTGTCCGTGGACCACGCAAGAGATGAAGTCAGAAAAGAATTAGAGTCAGTTTAAGCTCAAAAGGCCCCGTACATCGGGAAAGCCAGTGTTGCAGACTCACCGCGGCCCAGAAAAATTCTGAGCAAGTTTTGGGTTGGAAATTGAAGAAAGCACATCTCCTAAGGGCTCGTTTGGTTCGCGGTGTGGGATTGTTTAGGTGGGTTAAGAATTGTGGGCTCTTACTGTTCATAGAAGACAAAATAGTACTTTTTGAGTGTTTGGTATGTAGGTTTTGAGATAGGTTTGTGTTAAATTTTATGTTTGGTTTGAATGATTATAGATTTGTAAATGTGGGTTTAATTTAAATTTTGTGTTTGCTTTGTCAGTTAGGACTAATAAAAAACATGAAATGACAATTGTGCCCTTACTTTTAATAATTCAAAATCCATGAATTAAATTGATTATATATATATATATATATATATATATATATATTAAAAGATTAAAAAATAATTGAATATATATATAATTTAATGTCCCAAAATTTAATAATTTAAAAGATTAAAAAATAATTTAATATATATAGTTTAATATACCAAAATTTAATAATTTAATATATTAAAAGATTAAAAATAATTTAATATATATAAAATTTAATATCCCAAAATTTAAGGGTTAAATAATTTAAAAAATAATTTAATATCCCAAAATTTAATAATTTAATAATTTAAAAGATTAAAAAATAATTTAATATATATAATTTAATATCACAAAATTTAATAATTTAAAAGATTAAAAAATAATTTAATATATATAATTTAATATCCCAAAATTTAATAATTTAATATATTAAAAGATTAAAAAATAATTTAATATATATATATAATTTTAATAATTTAATTATTTTGTGGAAGTATATGAATATTTATGCAATTCTATCTTCAAATTTAAGGGCAAGATTGAAAATATACATATTAAGTACTGTAGATGGTGTGATGAGTTTATTTAACCCACCACTTTTGGTGGGTTTATTTAACCCTCAACAACACCCAATTTAACCTAATTTCTTACACGGGCCTAAATAAACTTGGGCCCTTAACACATAATCCAAACATTGGTTAAATCTGGTTAAGGGTGTTTAACCCATCCTAACCCTCAATCCAAACTAGCCCTAAGGTGATATTTGGATTGGTGTTATGTAGAATTTAGGAAATCCGATTTTGAAATCCTGAATTTTTGAAATAAAGGTGAATAGTTAAAATTTGTGTTTGTTTAGAGATTTTATAGGGTAAAATTAGCACTGTAGATGTCAAATCAATGCTGGAAAAAATGTTATTATGTAATATTATATTATGAGTTCATGTAATGGTAATGATTGGATGATTGTAATAGTAGAAATGTAGGTGTGTATTGAAATTTGTGTATTAATAGGTTATAGTATAGGGTTAATGATTGTGTTTTTATTTAAATAAAATAGGATTTTGGTAGATTATATAATTCTCTTCTAACATCAAAACAAACGGGGTTTTGAATGAATTCAAATCACAAATCCCGACTAGCAAACACTAATCCAAACATCACCTAAGGGTATGCTTGTTTAAGGATTATGTAGGATTGGGGAAATCCGATTTTGAAATCCTGGGATTTGGTAATAAAGGTAAATAGTTAAAATCTGTGTTTGTTATGAGATTTTATATGTAGGATTATTACTGTAGATGTCAAATTAATGCTGGAAAAAGTAGGGGTATGTAATATTATATTGTTAGCTGATGTAATGGTAATGATTAATTTGTATTGTTAAAATCAATTGAAAAATTTTATATTATATTTCTTACTTTGGTTTATTTTCCTAATATTTACAAACAAAAAAATTATTTATACATATAATAATAATATTATATATATATACATATATCATAGACTACTATTTAAAAAAAATCCATGTTTATCTATGAATATAATTTATATTATGTAAAAACATTTTAAAATTTTAATTAATACTATTTATTCTATGTAATTATATTCGTATATTATTATATTTAAAATAAAATGATTATATATAAACGTAATCATATATGTATAAGAGAATGGGGGAGAAGTTAGCAGGGGAAAAGGGGAAAGGACAATAAAGATGGTGGAAAAGTGAGAGAGAAGAGAAGGGGAGAGAAGCTTGCAGGGGAAAAGACGGGACATATGAGAGAGAAATAGGGTTGAGGTAGAGAGAGAAAGAGGGTTGGAAAGGGGAGAGAAAGAGGGTAGGTGGAAAAGATCTGTAGGGTCGGTTCACTTTGTACTCTTCTTTCATAGTTTGTTTATATATATATATATATATATATATATATATATATATAAAATAATGATAAATAATGAGTAATAATGTATTTATTATGTATTGGTATTTGTGTATTAATAGGTTACAGTATATGGTTAATTATAGTGTTTTTTTTAGATAGAATAGGTTTTTGATGGATTTGATAATTCTTGACAAAATCCTCTAAACAAACACGAATTTGGGATTTTAAAATTCCAAATCCGGTGGAGTGAATCCTTAAACAAACATACCCTAAAGGTTTAAGACACGCCTACACCCTGGGCAAAGCAAAAGAACACACCTTTTGAGTGCTACCTAAGAAAGAAAACACGCTAGAGATAGATAGAAGACTCTGAAAGTAGTTAACTAGAGGTTGTGCATCTTTAGGGTAGCATAAATCTAAAATTATCAAATCGAACTTGTGAATTTGGAGTCTAGTTCACCTTATCGTCTTCGTAATTAATGTATTTAACGAATTAAATGTAGAGAGTTTGTTCTAGGTTATTTGATTGAATATGGTTAGTTAGAGATTTTATCCTAATCTAACTAAATTTACGAGATGATTCGATTTAACTAAATTTGTTATTAAACTAAGAATAATAATTCCAAGACAAACTGAAAGAGGTGCATTACATTAATTAGGGGATAATTGGTATCCGGGATAATTGAAATGATAACTGAAATACCTTCGTCTGAACTGATAATTGAAATACCTTAATTTATATATTGATTTCTTGATATTTATTTTATTTTTTAGATTGCTTTTGTTAATTTAGTAGTAATTTTTATTTGGAACTGAAATCCCCTTTTGCTATTTTCTATTTGATTGAATTGAGCACAATTAGATGCATAATTAATTCATTAAATAGCAAAAGGAGAACATATATCTAAATTGAAAATGATGACGAGTAGATTTGTATAGTCAATGCAAATTATAGATTAAATGTTTAGTTTTTTTATATTAATTGTTTGTTATTGTTGTATATACGAGGTTATTTATTTATATTTATTTTGTTTCATAATTAAATAAAATAATATAAAAATAAAATGAAATTAAGTTAGATATCAACCATAAACTCTCTTTACTAATTTTCTAAATATTGAAATGTTAGGTTGAAATTACAATTTAAGAAATGATTTTATTGACAATTAACCGTATAAATAATAATGAGATAAATGTGAAATTCAATAATAAGGGAAAATTGGTGAAAATATCATATACATTACCCCTAATTATCACCTTACCCTTTAATTTTTTGCGTTTTTAATAATACCCCACATGTTATTGTTGGTTGCCGAAAATACCTATTTATTGTCTGTAGCAGGTGACAAGCTGACGTGTCAGGTTATAACACATGTGGAATTGATTTTTTTAATTATTTTTTTCTTCTAAATCCATATCACTCGAAAATAAGGACAAATATCAATAAATTTCACTAAAAATAATGAATTGCTAATAATAATAATAATAATAATGATAATAATAATAATATCATTATTATAATTATTATTATCAAAATTATGTTTGAAAATTTTAAAGTAACAAATTAAATAATAATATTATTTAATATAAAATATAAAATCTGAAAATTTTATTTACAAAATCATCAAAATATTTTTAAATTATATAAATACCCAAAAAATCTATAAAAATAAAATTTAAAATACGTATCAATAATAATAATTATTAAAATTAAAATTAAAATTAAAATTAAAATACGTAACTAAAATTTATAATACTTATTAAAATTCGAAATATTTATTTCAAAAATCATAACTTATTTTAAATTACTAAAAAACCTATGTTTAATAATAATAACAATAACAATAGGTAATTATGCTTACAATTTTAATTAATGACATAATTTTTTATAATAACAAAGAAAATATTTTAATTTCTTTACAGTATTTTAAAATATTTATAAACCAACAAAAAAAAAATAGGCAAATAGATTTTAAAATAGATTTTTGTTGGGAAACTATCTTTAAATATCTAAAAATATAAAAAAAATAAAATCGATTAAATGCTTAAAAGTAAAATAATTAATAAAATCAGTAAATTCTTAAAAACAAAAATAAAGTATTACTAAAAAAATTATATATATAATAAAATTAGAATTTTTAATTTTAAAAAAAGAGGAAAATAATTTTTTTCTGTCTTTATTTGTTGATTTTCAGATATTTAATCAAATTTATGTTTTTGTAAATAAAATTTCTAATTTTAACATATTTCCATATCTACTTAAATAATATTTTAAAATATTAAAAATTTATAATATATTTTTTTAGACCTATTATTATTATTATATAATCTTGTTTTACATTTTTCGTTTTTGTTTTTGGATATTTTGAAATAAATTTCTGATTTTAAAAATAATAAATTCTTATTTTTATTATATTTCCAAAAATACCCAGTATCTATGTTTTTGCCAAAAATACTCATTTCTCGAACGACATGGATATAGAATTAAAAATAAACTCGAAAAGCATTTCCACAGGTATTTATCTGTCACATGTCAAACTGTAACTAATCATTTACCTTTTACTATATGTAAATGGGTATTTTCAGCAAGAAATATTAACATATCGGTATGCTTAAAAACTCAAAAAATTAAATGGTAAAGTCATAATTAGGAGTAATATACGGGATATTTTCACCAATTTTTCCCAGTACTAAATGTATCTAAATTCTTAAATATTAATGAATTATAATTATAATTGAAGAAAACGTAGATAATATTCGACTATGATGATACTTATGCATAAAATAATGTATATATTACATATAAACATTTAAATTGTATAAAAAAAATTATAGAAACAAATTATATACTAAATCCGGACCTTTACTTTAGTTGCAAATAGTAAATACAAGTAATTTTTTGGAAATTAATAAAAAAAAACTTAGTCATAACCGCTTGATAGTTCCGCTGATAGTTTGTAACTAACCCCTTTACATATTTATATTTTCAACTAATTATTGATTGAATCTCAAAGAAAAATCCAAACCTTTGCAATATCTTTTTTTATATTTTAGCCCACTATTTTAAAATTATCAATTTTAGCCTATTTGTGATTTTAATCAAAAGAAAAAATATATATTATATGAACACCAATACATTTAAACGCACATTTGAATGTACACATAAAGCACATGCTCTTTCATTGATTTTCAAACTTTAGGTAACAAGCTAACAAGACATGAGAATGATTGGAAAATAGAAAATGAACTATCGGCGATTTACACACATGAGGAGAAAAAAAAAAAAAAATTAAACAAAAAATGATCCATCATCTATACAAAGACATGCTCTAAGGTATATGCATATTAATATATAGCTAAAAAAGAATGTGTGTAGCTACCTATCTATGCATTTTCCTTTGGTTGCTTAATTTAGTGTTTGTTTAAAGGGATCAACCCAACACTCATCCTCCTTCACCGCCTCGTTCCACCTATTCCTAAATATC
Source organism: Scutellaria galericulata (assembly GCA_946896805.1). Lineage (NCBI taxonomy): Eukaryota > Viridiplantae > Streptophyta > Magnoliopsida > Lamiales > Lamiaceae > Scutellaria > Scutellaria galericulata. The sequence continues at coordinate 3,592,827 of OX335787.1, read as the reverse complement.
CCCATTTCGGTATGGGATCGTTGTCGCACCTGCACACGAGCCCCACATAGTCTATAGTACGTCGAACAAAAGATTCTAGCTAGCAATTTATGTAACCTTTAACCTAATGGTGTTGAGAAAACTTACTGCAGATCTGTTGTCGTATCTGTACATGATACGTGCCTCAGCTATTCCAGTATCATTTGTCTGCATTTATGAAGAACCAAAACGAGCGATTAATCAATGCTGATCCACAACAATAGAAACTAACACCCATCTATAGCAGGAATTTTTTAGTAAGGTACAAGATTTGAGCCATTGGACAAAATATTTACTGTATAAAAAACCAACTCAAGTATGACATTTTTTTAATTTGTAACCTAAAGTTGGTTTTTTCAAATAGCGATCTAGAGCAAATTACCTATCATTTTTGCGGCCAAGATAATATTTTTAATTTCGATTCAATTCAAGCTCAATTTGAGGACAAATTAAATTACTACTACTACTACTATTATTATTATTATTATTTTTTTTTGGCTTGGTTAAAGGCATTAGGTGGCAATTTGAAAATTCATGAACTTTGGATTGCAACTGGAAAATATAAATTGTTTAGATTGCAAATTGAAAAAAGACAATATTTCAGGTTGATTTTTTATATTGGCCCAAATATTTAATATAATATAAATACATAACATCCATCCTTCCCACTCCTTCTGATCCTCTACATACCTAGAAATTCTACAATCTACTTTTCTTTTTTGGCAATAAAAGGAGTAGAAAACAGTTACCTTAATATTGTATGAAGAGCCACCAAGAGTAGGGAGGCCCAGATGGACGATATATTCCTCATCGACCACACCAACTTTAAGCATCCGATCACCCTGTTATTAAGACAACGGTTTTCATCATATGACAAAACATGACTGGGCAAATAGGATGTATGAATTCTAGTCGAGTACTCGCCTGTGCACAGTAACCAAGGTTCATATCGAGGCCCCAAGCGTGGATCAAGTCATTCTGTAGAGGACATCACCATTAGTTTCTAGAATGAGAACATATATATTTCTAAGATAATCAGTAATGTGATGTTATAAAATATTAGAACAAAATTCATTTTGCCCTCCTATTGAGTTGATTAATTAAGAGATGGTTGACAAATGAAGCACGAAAAAACTGAATACCTGTATTAAATACCAAGTACAACGCCAGGCAGCTTTCGAGAACACGGGAGCCATCATTTCCACCCAACTGCATCACATTTTAATCAACGTTATAAGCAAACGGTTCTTCTTATATTCAAGTAAAAAAGGCACAATATTCTTGTCACACGAAAGGAACAAATTTCGTTCTTGATTGGGTTTTGAAACCAAAAACTATTACATTGATAAGAGAATATGCTTACCCGACACAGGGGGGCGCTGTACTGTTTTCGTCACACCTTCTGGAACCTTTGAGCTTATAGTATCTCCTATTCGTCACATGGATACAAGAGTCGAAGAGTCAAATCAATTAGTCAAAGAGTCGTGGCGAAAACAAGTTTCTCATATATGAATATTTAAGGTCTCGTATGCATTAGGGGGTTCGTTCATCTAACCTGTGCAACCTTGATCTCTGCCTCCGTACAGTAATTGGATGATGCACCTCAGATTTATGAGGATCGAGAGCAGGCTGAGAAATTTCTAGACCTTCTTCCTTGACGATGGAAAGGTACCTGTAAAAGGTATAATAATATGATAAGGTTACAAATTGAAGGCAAACATGGCACAAACTTATATTTCTGAATCCAGTAAAACGATTGTACGAAGAGTGCGTAGATTGCAGAAAAATAAAAAAATTATTTCAACTGAGCACTTCAACAATCCAATAAAATCGAAAATGAATATCTAAACACACATGATTCATACCTTTGTGGATGGAAATTCTCAATCACCAAGTCTTCATCCCAGATAAATATATAGTCATAGTCGGCAATAATATCTGGATGTAGAAACCGTTTGGCAAACCACCTATTTCATAAAGCAAAGGCCCAAGCAAATGTAAGAGGTAACTTTATTTGTCGAGGAAAATAAGGTATAAGAAACGTACCATTTGGTTTGATTTGCAACAGAGACGTGAATAACTCGATTACTCCATTCAAAATCATGCCACTGATCCACAACCCCATCATAATGAAAAAGCATCACAACAAAATCATTTGAGAGAAACTGCAACAAATCAAAGCACACAGATAGTGAATATACGATGGAGTCGATAAGCATAAAATAAAACGAACTGCAAATACTACCTTCCCAACAATTTGGTTCACCAACCCTTTTTGATTTATCCCAACAGCAATGGCTAACAAACCTGTTGCATTATTTGACTTGTTCTGATTCAAATACACTGCATATAGTAAGTATAGATAAAAAAAAAATACAGATATTCGTAGAAGAATATCAACAAGGCTGAGATATTGCCTTTTTGTACTTCAATAAGTTGTTGTAAACTAAATAATTGTAAGGACGAATTTACGTACATCCTCTAAAACGGGCCCCCACAAAGAGTGCATCTCCAAGTTTGCAGTTGCAGAAATAATTCCTTTTGGCAAAGCTTCAGTACCAACAAACTTGCATCTTCCCTAGGAGGGAAAAAAATATACCTTTTGAGTTAGAAGCAACGGGTGTTCATTAAATTCAAAGGAGAAAATCTCGAAGAAAATAGTAGAAATGACAAACATTGCATTTTCTGATGTGTGTGGTCTCCTTTGTAGAATTTACATCTATGTCCAGTGTCGATTCCTTCAAAAGAAGATTTCAAAATGAATCATGCAGTATTAATTAATAAAAGTTACAAAACCATCTAATATGCATCTACTGTATTACTGCTATTTAATTAATCTACCACATATCCATGGTTTTTTCTCCATTTCGATTGAGCACAAACCCAGATATGATTGCTAATGCTAAGAATCGACACAAAACTAAAAACCCATCTAGTCTATTGCATCAGAACCAAAACCCAAGAAGCCATCCATCCACATGTCTGTATCAAACTCTTTGAATCAAGAAAATGTCTCCAAAATCGAATCGTTTACTTACATCTTGTCCTGTGAAATTTTTACACCCACTAGGCTTCTTTAAGTCTTGTTTCTAGGTCACATTATGTGTAGAACTTTATCATGAAGCAATATATTTTCTGTAAGAGACTAAATGCACATATTTTCCACCTCTTTGTATCATTTCATCAAAGGTTTTGTAGGCTTACACATTGCCAGGATAAATAAGCATATGTTTCGTAAATTTGCAGCTATCAGATGTCTAGATGCCACAAAAAATATGCAACAACTTAAAGATTTACCTCACATTTATGAAAGTTCGTACGTTGGTCTGGAGTCTTCAGTCCAAATCCAGGTGAAAACTGCGTTGATTATTCGCAGAATTATTAGCAGAAACCATTTCACGCAAGAAACACTCAAGTTGATGCCTTAGAAAACTTTACCCTCAAAAATCAATTTTGTATTCTCTCTTTCGGGAAAGAGAATATGATGCTTTGAATGTATTCATAGTAATATTCTCCAGTTTCTTGGTCCAATAAGATAATGATATTGAAGAAAAGCACAAAACACTCAACTATTAACAGGACCAACAATCAGACTAGGATATTCTTCAGCTGCGAGAAGGACAAAGAGTACTTGCTCTATCTATTTGCTAATCAATAACGTTAATGTATTTATAGGATTAAGGCATACCGTGAATTCTTTTCTCAGCCATGCACTGCCAATGAAGTAAACACCACAAATCAAAGACACACTTATGAGAAAGCTGCAGAGACATCTGCTTTTAGTATCTGATATGGGAAAACTCTGAAAAACGAGACACAATCTGAAGGTCAGATGTAGTGCATGCTATAAGACTAATAATATATAACTGAACATCGAACACGAAATAACAGTAAAATTGATATCTCCTGCACCGCAAATCAATTAATGCCATTCATACACCTAGAAATCCGATTGTTTATGTCACACCTCAAGTTGTAACATTAGGTAGACAGAGATCTTAATAATAATAATAATATTCCAAGAAATCAACCACTAAAGCCCCCAAAAAATACATAATTACTTTTATAAGAAATGAAAAGAAAAAAATTGTCCTCCCAAGTTGTCAATACTTAAAATTAGTAGCATACAAAGTCAGCATATTGTTAATTGAGATGAACTTTCACCTTCTTTCTCTTCTTGAATCAAAATAAGGATAATTATATCTCAAAGTTAATAAATAATATTTCCAACTTGCAAGATTTGATTTTTCTGCAGAAATTTGGGAAGGCAACTTGACCAATGTCATTTTGCTCTCTACCCACTTCCAAAATCCCCAATACCATCTCAACCCCTAAAAAACCCTCTCCTTATTCAATCTAGAATTACAATCGTACAAAAATCGAGCATATTTTGATTGGCATTGAGAAGTTTAGTGCACCTTATGTTACCTTCAAATTTCAAGATTTTCACATGGCTATAGATTAAAGCTTCTCAACCCACCTATGAATTTATCTTGAAACAACAAAGATTCAGAGAGATAACATCTCTTCACATCCATACAAGTTTATCAAGTCAAGCCCATTATTTCTAAAACCACTCTTAGCTTTATGAAGCTATAAAGCAAGTTAATTTCATCCTATTTTACCACAGAAATGGAAGTAACATAACACAGAAACTTTTCCTTAGAAAAAGAATCCAAACACAACCCCATTTGGGATGGTAACAAGATTCTCATCATGCATATGATCAACCACAATAAGTCAAAAAGCTACACAGGAAAGCATAAAACAAAATATACACACACTAACAGAGATGAAGATGGAGATAGTTACACAATTGTATGACTTCATGAGGTGGAGCAAAACTCAGAGAGAGAGGAGAGAGAGAGAGCCCTTTTCCACCCTTTCTCAGGACTTTTGAACTAAATCAGAAAAACGGCTGGCAAACAGTTCATCCCAAAAAGCAAGGAATAAAGAGAAGGCCAAAAGATAGAAGGCAAAAAAGGTATCTTTTATTGCTTCTTGCAACCAGAGATGAAACGGCGTCGCTTGGGCCTCCTGAAGTAATTTTAGAAACCCACCATTAATTCTTCTTCCCATTCACTTCACCTGACCAGTACGAAAGCATAATAAAGAGAGAAAAGGACGTGCATATATCTGTAGTTATGTTTCTGGACACATCACAATTCACACGTGTGTGTTTCTTTCTACTTTCTAGTGGGAATGCGCCACCGAGATACACGGGGGATTGTTGCCCACGTGCCAGGACGTGTGCCTATCCTCTCCACCCGACACGTGTCCCCTTCCATTTTTTTTATTTTTCTTTTTTCTTTTTTGATTCTCGCTTCTTTCCAACTGGTCACTCCAGTCTCCACTCAGACACGTTATCAATTTCCCACTCAAATTTCCAGATTTGAATTACATATCACATATTTCAACAACTAATTAATCATAAATGTTTTTTGGGTGGAGTTAGGCACATCAATTTAAAATTGATCAAAACTAAATATATGTTAAAAGATATAAATATTTTTATTATTTATTTAATTTTAATTATAAAATTAAAAGGGTGGAATGGTAATGTTGTGGGTACTATTTAAGAATTTGATTGTAATAAATCATTTTAAAATTTCTGTGTTTAGTAATTGGAACGTGTTTAGTAATAGGTGATGTGAATAGTCTTATCCATGTTTTTCTATAGAGAGAGTAGTGTTTTTGTGCACCAGTTACACCATGCAAATGGACGTGCACGGGTCGGATAGGGTCAGATCTGTCCCGGATCCACACTCAAATTAAATGTCTTTTTTTTAATTTATGCGTTAACATTTATGTTATATTAATATAACTTTTATATTATATTAATATAACTTTTATGTACAAATATCATATCCATTAAGTGATTGTATTTACACTTTTTTCAGTATAAAAATTCAAATAGTATAGATGTACCTTTATATTATAATAATTTAATATTTATATTATATTAGTATAATCTTTCTGTACAAATATAATAACATTTATATTTTAAAGTACTACATAAAGATTATATTATTATAAAATAAATGTTTAAAATGTATTATATGTCTGTAAAATAGTGTAAATGTTAAACTAGCATAACAGAAAGGTTAAACGCTCAGGATAAGAGTGTGGAAGCAAATATGGGGCACGTGGAAGCGTGTGGGCGCGTGAATGTGCGTTTGGAGCGTGAAAATCACCTTCCGATTCATATGACCCGGATTGCATGGATCATAACCCTCCATAGCTTTCCAAAATGACGATTCGAATCGTTTGAGCACTTTTAAGTATGATAGACTATTTGTTAAGAACTCTCGACCCATTAATTAATTAATGAAAAAAAAAGTGAAATTTAAAATATTTTAATGACAAAAATGTAGAATTAAAATGTGATTTCTCTTCTGCAATTACTACAAAACAGTAAAACTTTTCCTTTACAATTTCTTTTTATATAGAGATAGATTTCCAAACTTGATTTTCACCCCAATCAAAGAGCAATGTCTATGACAAGCATAAATACACCTATGAAACTGATGCATAAATCTTAAATCCATATAATTTGGGATAATTCGATCCAGAATTATTTTTTACATGTTTACACATGTTTCCAAGCGCTTTCACGTGCCTTGTCCAAATGTCCTCATGCACTCTCGCACGTTCATGTTCTAACAAATATGCAATATCATTTAATTATGTTAGTGATATCTTTTAGTTATGATATTAATACATTTATGTTATATTCGTTCTACCTTTACAATATTACACAAACGTTTAATATATTTTAGTAATGTTAATGATACATATGTTAGTGCTACCTTTATATTATACATTTGTGTTCTAACAAACATGTAATACTTTTAAGTAGATGTTTAAAACCTTTAAGTTGATCTATTAATACATTTATGTTATAACTTAATACATTTTTACCTGATGCAAGTAATACTCTTACATTATATTTCAAATAAAATGAGCTATTAAAATTTATGTATAACTATTGATACTTTTATATAATATTAGTGATATCTTTATGTAGCAAAGTTTCAGCGAAAAAAACTTATATAAATGTTGTATGGATTTGAGTTTCAATTAAAATGAGTTAATACTTTTATTTAAATCAAATAATACATTTATGTATAATTAGTGATACTTTTATATAATATTAGTGATACATTTATATAGCAAGTTTCAACAAAAAAAAATTAATGAATAAATTGGCGGATCCGCGTCGAGTACCAGTTGCATGGATCCTAGTCCATGCAATTGGTACATAGGAGAGTCACTCATATGTGATTAATAAAAAAATAAATTTATTAATTGTTTCATTTTATTTTTTCTTAAATGAGCTAGAGAGCTAGAGGGAGTGGAAGAAAGGGAATAAAGACTTGTTTTCGAACTTTGATCATCACAATCTGCACCTTAATAAAGGTAAGATCCCACTTGTAATTATATGATTGTAGTTAAATTGTTGGTCTTAGCTGATTTATTAACTAATTACTCCAAAGACAAAGTCTTGCGTAAGGCCGTCTCACGGATCCTATTTCCGTGAGACAGGTCGGGTCGGGTCAACCCTAATTAAAGTAAATGGTTCCAATAGCGTTCCTGCTTCTTTTATTGTTCTATTCTGTAACTGTGTTTGAGTGTATTTGATGTGACTATTGAGACAGATTGATATTTTTTTGGAGATTGGAGATGGATTAGGGTTTTCAGTCTCTGTTGAGTTGAGAGTGATTTGTGCACCTTAGATGAAACTACCCTTATTCTTGGTGTGTGGTTGTTGCCTGAGATTTACTTATCTCCTTATTTGGCTCGTTGTGAACATACAGTTTATCAGAATTTCATATAATGTTTCATTTCAAAGTATGTTGAGGAAGATTGAGGCCGTGAGGATTTGAATTATTCTACCATTAATTTTGAGTGAGGAAATTTTCTAAAAACTATATAACAAACCTATAAATGACATGCTGTTATTTTGGATTGGTTCTGCTAATTTAATTAAGATAACAGTTATGATCCTATGTCAGTGGTGGAATTTAAATAGAATCAATGAAATTTTGAAAAGGGAGGAACTGGAATCATAGTTATTCTAGCTAAATATACCATGTATTTTTATAGTCCCTTATGTTCAGTCTTGATTGCTGATTGCATGGGACCTTCTTATGTTGTAGTTTTAATTATTAGGCACTCTTGAAAGATTGAGTTGGCGTTGCTTCAGAAATTTGTACAACATAACCAATTTTATTTTTGAATGAACTTTGAGCTTTATCTGAAATTGGCATCACCAGTATAGTTGTAGTAGATACTGGCCGCATCATATAATTTCTTGAACATGTTGTTCCCTGTGCTTGGATCGTCTATTGTTTTACACATCTGCATTAGTACATATTTTACGACATATTGTAATAAATATGACATTGGAGAAAGATTTGTTGTCTCCTAAAATCTATAACTTAGGTATTACTCAAAGAGAATTTGTAATCTTGTGCGTTCTGGTCTCTCCCAGACCAGCTGTAACTAAATTAAAATTATCAGTTTGACAAGATAAGGGAGTAAGGGAAATTGGAGGGAGTTGGATAATTTGTCATTGCTGTCTAAGTATAAGATGTACCAAGCCAACCTTCAATACCCCCTCCACTTATGTAATTCCCTATATATAAATATATATATTTCAATTCTTGTATGTGAATATATAGTTCATGATTTACTTTGTAAACTTCTTCTATATGAGTTGGAACTAGGAACTTGTAGTATTTATGTTACCTTAAACAAATAATCTTGAAATCCAGAAGGTGTGCAGAATATTTAAATATAAATTTGACTTTACCATTGATTTGTGTCATGCTTAATTGATATCTTTTACTTGTTAGTCTTTCCCATTGTTTATGCATCTGCAATATTGTCTATTTACCAAGGTATTTATCATTTTCTTATCAAATATAAATTTGTAAACCTTGAATGTTCTTTCTCTTAATCTTGTGGAATTATTTTTTATTGTTTGATTAAGTTTGCTAAATGATTAGAAGGTGTTGAAGAAATATGAAAGAAGATTCCAAGAAAGCTGCATGAAGTCAATAAGAAGATGCATGAGAAGAAGGATGTAGTTCCTGAAGAAGAAAAAAAAAAGGGTGAGAAGAGGAGGTGAAGGAGTGATGACAATGAGAAGTTGAAAACTGAAAAGAAGAAAAAATGAAGGAATGAAGTAGAGAATCTGGAACCTAGAATTAAATTTACATTATGTTTATAAAAGTATTACATCAAATTCACGAGAGAAGGATTGCATTTTATTTAATAAAAGTATTACATTCTATTGATAAAAGTATCACATGATGTGAACAAAAGTATTACCTCATCTATGGCTATAGTAAAATTATACTTATAAGTTATAAAACTATTACATTTTATTAATAAAAGTATTACATGTTATGAACTAAAGTATTACCTCATTTGTAGTTATATGTAATATTGCATTAAATTTATAAAAGTATTTTGTTATATTTAAAAAAGTATTATATTATGTTTATAAAAGTATTACATTCTATTAATTAAAGTAGTACATGTTATGAACAAAAGTATTATCCTCATTTATGGCTATAATATTACATGCTATTAATAAAAGTATTACATGTTATGAACTAAAATAGTACATCCAATTCATAAGAGAAGAATTACATTTTATTTTATAAAACTAGTACATTTTGTTGATAAAAATATCACAAGCTATGAACAAAAGTATTACCTCATTTATAGCTATAGTAATACATTATATTTATAAAATTATTACATTCTATTAATAAAAGTAGTACATGTTATGAACAAAAGTATTACCTCATTTGTAGATATAATATTACTTTATATTAATAAAAGTATTACGTTCTATAAATAAATGTAGTACATATTACAAACAAAAGTATTACCTCATTTGTAGATATAGTATTACATTCTATTAATAAAAGTAGTACATTTTATGAACAAAAGTATCACATCCAATTCATGAGAGAAGCGCTACATTTTATTTGATAAAAGTAGTACATTCTATTAATAAAAGTATCGCATGTTGTGAACAAAAGTATTACCTCATTTATAATAGCTATAGTATTACATTCTATTAATAAAAATATTACATTTTATTAATAAAAGTTGTACATGTTATAAACAAAAGTATTACCACTAGATATAGTTTTACATTCTATTAATAAAAGTATTACGTTCTATTAATAAAAGTAGTACATTTTATGAACAAAAGTATCACATCCAATTCATAATCGTGCAAAAGTATCACCGAATACATTAAAAAGTAATACCTATTACATATAAAAGTACTACATAGTAAGAGTTGATATTTCTAATTAGTAATGCAAAAGTATCGCCCAATACCTTAAAAAGTATTACCTATTACATATAAAAGTACTACATATTAAGAGTTGATATTTTTTTCAAATTAATCATGCAAAAGTATCACCCCAAATATATTAAAAAGTATTACCTATTACATATAAAAGTACTACATAATATGAGTTGATATTTTTTCAAATTAATCGGCAAAAGTATCACCTAATATATTAAATAGTATTACCTATTAAATATAAAAGTACTACATATTAAGAGTTGATATTTTTTCAAATTAATCGTGCAAAAGTATCACCCAATACACTAAAAAGTATTACCTAACAACATTAAAAGTACTACATATTAAGAGTTGATTTTTTTTCAAATTAATTGTACAAAAATATCACCCAATATATTAAAAAGTATTACATATTATATATAAAAGTACTATTTATTTAAGAGTTGATATTTTTTCAAACTAATCATGCAAAAGTATCACCCAATACATTAAAAAGTATTACTTAACAACATTAAAAGTACTACATATTAAGAGTTGATATTTTTTCAAATTAATCTTGCAAAAGTATCACCCAATACCTTAAAAGTATTACCTAATAGAAATAAAAATACTACATACTAAGAGTTGATATTTTTCAAATTAATCGTGCAAAAGTACCACCCAATATATTTAAAAGTATTACCTAACAACAATAAAAGTACTACATACTAAGAGTTGATATTTTTTTCAACTTAATCTTGCAAAAGTATCACACAATACCTTAAAAGGTATTACCTAATAGAAATAAAAATACTACATACTAAGAGTTGATATTTTTCAAATTAATCATGCAAAAGTACCACCCAATATATTTAAAAGTATTACCTAACAACAATAAAAGTACTACATACTAAGAGTTGATATTTTTCAAATTAATCTTACGAAAGTATCACCCAATACATTAAAAAGTATTACCTAATAGAAATAAAAGTACTACATACTAAGAGTTGGTATTTTTCAAATTAATCGCGCAAAAGTATCACTCAATATATTTAAAAGTATTACCTAACAACAATAAAAGTATTACATACTAAGAGTTGATATTTTTCAAATTAATCATGCAAAAGTATCACCCAATACATTAAAAAGTATTACCTAATAGAAATAAAAGTACTGCATACAAAAATATTATCAAATTAATCATGCATTTGGAGTCTTGGAACCAAATTCGTTGACACATGTATTTTGTTTTATTTTCTTTTCAAAATGCCCTTTTTTCTCTTGCTCCTGCCCTTCGTAATACTACGAACTGGATCTGCAACAGTGTTGGATGAACAAAGTAAAGGTTGAGAAGGCTCAGTAGTCGAAACCAAGTGTTTTTCTTTCGAAACCAAGCGGAGAACCACTAAAATCCTCACAAATGTTATCCTCTGCATAAAACAAAATGTAATACATTAACATATAATATGTAATACTTTAGCACATAAACCTAAAAACACACACTAAGAAAAGAACAATAAATTAAGCAAATTAATTGTGTTATCACCCAATATATTTAAAAGTATTACCTAACGACAATAAAAGTACTACATATTAAGAGTTGATATTTTTTCAAATTAATCTTGCAAAAGTATCGCCCAATACATTAAAAAGTAGTACCTATAATGTATAAAAGTACTGCATAGTAAGAGTTGATATTTTTCAAATTAATCGTGCAAAAGTATCACCCAATATATTAAAAAGTATTACCTAACAGCATTAAAAGTACTACATATTAAGAATTGATATTTTTTTCAAATTAATCGTACAAAAGTATCACTCAATATATTAAAAAGTATTACCTAACAGTATTAAAAGTAATACATATTAAGAGTTGATATTTTTTCAAATTAATCTTGCAAAAGTATCATCAATATATTAAAAAGTATTACCTATTATATATAAAAGTACTACATACAAAGAATTGATATTTTTCAAAATAATCGTGCAAAAGTACCACCCAATACATTAAAAATGTATTACCTAACAACATAAAAAGTACTACATACTAAGAGTTGATATTTTTCAAATTAATCGTACAAAAATATCACCCAATACATTAAAAAGTATTACCTAACAACATTAAAAGTACTACATATTAAGAGTTGATATTTTTTCAAATTGATCTTGCAAAAGTATCACGCAATATATTAAAAAGTATTACCTATTATATATAAAAGTACTACATACTAAGAGTTGATATTTTTCAAATTAATCGTGCAAAAGTATCACCCAATACACTAAAAAGTATTACCTAACATCATTAAAAGTACTACATATTAAGAGTTGATATTTTTTTCAAATGAATCATGCAAAAGTATCACCCCCAATTAATTAAAAAGTATTACCTATTACATATAAAAGTACTACATAATAAGAGTTGATATTTTTTCAAATTAATCGGCAAAAGTATCACCTAATATATTAAATAGTATTACCTATTAAATATAAAAGTACTACATATTAAGAGTTGATATTTTTTCAAATTAATTGTGCAAAAGTATCACTCAATGCTTCAAAAAGTATTACCTAACAGCAATAAAAGTACTACATATTAATAGTTTGATGCCAACCATGCAGTGATTATCAATTAGCAAGATATACATGGCAGTAGAACTAGGAAATGCCTCATACAACCCAAACGTAAAACAAATTCCCCAGAGAAATGAAGAATGACATACTCTGTCTAGTTTAGTGGTGGAATATTGTGTCATATCAAAAATTAGCAAACCCACACCCACTTACACATTGATATGTAGTACTTTAACATACAATATGTAATACTTTATTTTAAGATGTAAATTGAGTTTTCTACCTTGTTCTTCTTGCATGTTATTTTCTTCTTCTTCTTCTTCTTCAGAAATAAGTACAATCTCTTCATTCTCCATTTTCAAAACTTTCTAATTTATAGATATTTGTAAGAATTGAAATTCAATTAGAAGACTGTGGCTATTTTTTTTTTCTTCAGAAAATCACCATTGTACGTGGAGAATTCTCCGATTTGTAGCCGATGAAAGAGAGAATGAAAAAGCTGTGGCTGTTTTTTTTTCTTCAGAAAATCACCATTTTAGAGCGAGAATTCTCTGATTTGTAGATGAAAGAGAGTGAATAAAAAAGCTTTAGTTGGAGTGATGGAGAAGATGAGAAAGAAACGCAGAAACACCAAGAAATTGAGAAACACGCTAAAATTGGGATCCATTTACTTTAATTAGGGTTGACCCGACCCGATCCGTCTCACGGAATGAGATCCGTGAGACGTTCTCACACAAGACCCACTCTACTCCAAATAACAATCAATTGACTTATTATTAAAAATACAATACTTGAATTATTAGTTCATCAATTAAAGCGACCCTTGTGTCACACCGTTGCACTCTGAGATGACGGATTGGGTCAGTCAATATATTATATGTAATATTTTTATGTATATTAAATGATACTTTTGAGTGAATCATAGACACATAATAATAATGTTGAAAAAGCTCGAAGATGAATCTTGAAGATGAAAGATTAACTTTGCATTCAAGTGAAGAAGAAGAAGATTACAACTTGATAAGTTTCAAGGATTTTAATTATAGATGCAATATGCTAAGTTATCTGGCTTTACTAACATAACGAACTATGGAAGATACTTTTCTAACTTAACTAAGAATATATGATTATATATCATTTGCTTCTTTGTTTATATCACTTCCTTATTTGTTTGTATCATTCGTTTTCTTCTTCAGATATAGTATTACTTGTCAAAATGATAATGTCTTCAAAGTACATATAAAATATCATGTGATACACACAAAAATAATACATAATATTATTTGTCAAAATTATAAAAGCATTACATGGTACAAACAAGAATATTATATAATTAGAATAAATGTATTACTTGTCAGATTATAATCCTCAAATTAATCATAAACGTATAAATTGCATTAGTTGATATGTATAAAAAAAAAATTACATGATGCACGTAATATTAACTCATATACATAAAAGTATTCTAAGATATAAGTTGATCCGTGCATTGATTTGACCCAACTATCGCACCATGCAACGGCCTTACCCAAGAATTCATCTTTCATTTATACTACAATCCGTGCATGAAATGCTAGTTTTAATTAATATAAAGAGGGTGTTTGGGTGAACTTATAAGCTCCTTAAAACATCATATAAGATGGTAAGAACTTATAAACTCCTAAAAAATGTTTGACAAAGATTTAAAAATAAGGTCTTATTTTATTCTAAAATAAGATGTTAGAAGCTTATAAACTCTTTTTTAAAAAGTTGGAGGATCTCAACTTATTTCCAATATAAGATCTTATTTGTCATAAACACCTTCAAATTTGATCATTTAAATTACACAATTATCATTACTAACATCTTATAAATTCCACCATCTTATTTATCCAAATAATTTAAAAATTTATTTTTAAACTTAAATAAAAACATCTTATAACACATAAAAATTTATAAACTCAAAAAATAAGTTAAGCAAAACAACCCCTAAATCTTATGGGCCTCTTCTTTTTAATTGTGGGCTTTATCCAAAGTTGTCTTGCAAAGCCCATGCCATATATGTAGACCCCACTTGTCCCATCCGCCAAGTTAATTATACAAAAAAATTAGGGCAAGAATTTTCCCCCAATCAAGGCAGTAATCGACCCAGCGAAGTGTGCGCAATCGAAGTTGAAGGTAAATCTTAGTGCTTTTGTCTATCTTTCTTCCCTCTGATTCTTGCTTTCTGTTTCCGACGCCGGAGCTTTATTTCCTGCTAATGCGCCGGAAAACCGAATGAGGAATCTGAATTCGGAATTCGAATCTCTTAAAGGGTTCATGTAAATTCTGACCTTGTTTGTTTCTAGATTTGATTTTCTATGTGTATGAACATGAACCTTGTTTTAGGTTATAAATTAACTAAATGAGCTGAACATGTACATGGAAATGTAATTTAGATTTATTCATAGCATTGATTGATATTCCAATGTTTCAAGATTTTTGTATATGCAGATAGATGTATGATGTAATTGGTATGATATTGTTTGGTTTGAAATGTTGGCAGTGAATATCTTGTCTGCTGGATGAAATTGTGCCTTTTTTTACACTACTTGATAAAATATTTGTTTCTTAGAGAAAAAGATATTGTGAGATTGAAATTTAATTATTATTAAATTCTGATTGTAGATATGAGTGGTAGTTTCTCTGTTTCATTTCAAATATGATATCTACTTAATTTATCAGTTATACAATTTAGTTAATCCATCCACTCTTGTAATCTATCAGACTGTGAGACCCAAGATTCCAGCAGCCTAGTATCAGGTAGCTAGCTTTCTATGAATGACATGTGTGCTCGAAAAGGTTTCTTAATCGAAGATGAAACTCAAAAGAATTGATTGACTAGTTGCAATTTATTAGTAAATGCTTCCATTATGCTTTTTATGTTACAGTTTGAAAACCGTATAAAGATTTCACTAGCTTAAGTTTAAGGATCTCCTTTTAACTGGAAGTGTGGAAAAATTGTCTCTAAATTGACTTCATGGATTCTCCCCCTTATTTGCACCGTTAAATTGTTCAACCTCAAGAAGTAGAAAGTTTTGTCATACATGTTTCATGTGTCATTCTACTTTTAAATGGAACATAAAAATATATGTAGTGTCTCTAGTGTCTACCTTTATAATTGTTCTATAACTCTATAACCTATTTCCTCCTACTTAAAATTGGGAACCGAAATTTAGAATTATTAGTTAAGAATTCTTTCAACATAGGTGCTTTGAGAATTGTATAACATTGCAATTGATTAAATACCTATTTTTCTTTCATACACATGATGCTATCGAGATTAAAAAAGGTAAAAAAAATCCCTTCCCCTTCTAAAAACATACATCATTTAATCATTACACTACTATTTTGAGCATATTCAATTATGATAGAATTTATGATTGTATCACCTTTTCCTTTTCTCTCATTTCTGGTATTGCTATCTTTCACCAAATTCTTTCATAGTTTGATAACATTTAAGTTGGGAGCCCTCTTAAACTATTGTGTTGATTATAGAATAAATGTACTGAGTCTGCAGCCACCATGCATTTATGAATGACCTGCAAATTGAAGTTGATATCTTATATGTTGACTGCTAAAATATTTATCTTCTCTAGGAGTGTAGAACAAGGCAAAGTAAGATGGTTAGGGCATATTCTCAAGAACACACGTTCAAGCACCCTTGGGAACGAGTGACTTCTGCATCTTGGCGCAAATTTGCTGATGCTGAAAACAAACGTACTCTGTCTCACATTCTTGAGGTCGACACTTTGAGCCACAAGCTTGAACCTAGTTCCGGGAAGCTGTACACAATTCGGGCTGTAACCATACATGCTCCAGGGCCCTGGTTTCTTCGTAAAATCATTGGCCAGGATGTCTGCAACTGTGTTGAGTCGACTCTTGTTGATGCGAAATCTCGGACCATGCTACTGGCAACCCGGAATATCAGTCTTCAGAAGTTCATTGAAGTGGAAGAGAAGATTAGGTACGATCCACACCCAGAGAATCCACATGAATGGACAATATGTCGACAGGAAACTAGCATCATGATAAAACCCTTGTCAGCACTGGCATCAATGGCTGAGAAGATAGAGCAGAGATGTGTCGATAAATTTCAAAAGAACAGTGTCAAAGGGAGAGAGGTTATGGAGAGGATCTGCAAGTATCTTGAAGCCGAGTCCAGGGGTGTTTCGGTCTGATTCTCATCCTTATTCAACTTAGCACCATTTCCAGTCTTTGCTACATCATGGGTTTTTCTAATTGAAAAACTCAAGAGAATAGAATCAAGAGAGGTTGTATACTGTATGTCTTTTTTACACTTAGTGGCATAACAAATAATATGACATTTCAGTATGCTTTGTGATGACAAGCATTCTTTTCAGCAATTGCAAAAGAGGTTTTTGATATCGAATAAACGGATTCAGAGTTTGTTGTCTATATACAGAGTCGATCCTGATATTTTGGGGCCTGGGAACGACGGGAGAAATGAGGTACCTAAAGAAAAAAATTAATTTTTATTCTTTGTATATATGATCTTGATTAAAAATACCTTGAATATAAATATATCAATAAAATAAAATAACAAAAGCTCCTAGAAAATATATATCAAATAATAGTTCTACGATTAAGTAACCAACCAAAATTATGTTCTATTATTAATGTGCTAAATATGTGAAAAGTAGCTTTCTCGTTAAATTTAAGTCATTATCTCCGATAAAATAAAGTAGAAGCCATATGATTAGGAGTGAGCATTATTTGGTTGAAATTGAAAAATCGAACCGAAAATGCATTTTGGTTCGGTTTCCAAAAACTTGGTTCATTTTGGTTATGAATTTATAATTTTTTTTGTTTTTTCTGTTCGTTTTGGTTTGAAGGGACAAAAAAGAAAAACCAAAATAACTAAACCGAATTTGGAGCCTTGGATTGGATTTCGGTTTTATACCTTTATACTAAAGTTTTGGGCTTAAAAAATAGGGTCCTTTTATAATACATTAGATCTTGAATGATTGCATCATAACCTTTTATTATATTTTAACTTTTTTACATGTCTTCAAAAATTATTACTGTAAAAACCAAAAATTCTCCTCAACAAGTCTAATAGTATGGACAATGTAGTTCATATCTACCTTTTTTGATCATAATATTTAACCGTCAGTTGCAACCATAAAATCGTAATCAAATCTACTGGTATTATACATCTTGTGAAGATGAATCATTTAAGACTCATATTCTATATGTTTGAATTATTTTTAAGATTTTAAAATCATTAATATCAAGATTTTTTTTTAAATACTTCAGATTTTTTGAAAACAAATTACAGATTTTTTTTATAAATAAAATTATGTATATCCTTCTATTTTCTTAAGATAATTTAAAAAAAAACAATTGTCCAATAATTTTGTTTCGAATTCATTTAAATATTATTATTAAATATGTTTTTATTTGTTGATTCTTTTTTCAAACTTAATATTACATATATAAATGTATAAATTAAATTTTAGATTTTATTTTGTATCTTACATTTTGAGATTTAATTAGAGACCGTATTATTATTATTATTATTATTATTATTATTATTATTATTATTATTCAGACATTAAATGTATTTTTTAGTTTTTAAAATAACCTTCTGACTTTTAAACATTTTTTCCTATTTCTAGACTATGTTTTTATATATGTAATTTTTAATATTAATTTCTGATTTAATATTATTTTCCAAATTTATCTTGTAGAATTTTACAATAATTTTCAAATCTATTAGTTCTTTATTTTCAAAATTTCAGACATTATTTTTAAAACTTAATGATTTCCAAATTTCGAGCATATCAATAAAGTATGTGGTTGCTATTTAATTCCCTCCAAAAATTATTTAATGTTTATTGCTAGGGGTGGAGAAAAGTAATGAATTACTGAAATATCGTACCAAAAAATATCAAAAATACCGAAATTTTGGTACGGTGTGATACCATACCAAAAATTTTGGTACGGTATCGGTATGATATTTTCAAAGTTTCGGTATTTCGGTATATACCGAAATACGGAAAATATTAATATTAATTAAAAATATATTAATTCCACATTAATAAATTATAAAATATAATATTTTTCATTTCGGTATACCAAAGTTTTGATATGTAATATTCATTTACATATAACGGTATTTTCGGTATACCGAAAATTCGGTATATATTTTTCATATTGGTGTAACGGTATTTTCAGTATACCGATAAATTTTGGTATACAATATGACTACTCTATATACCGAATTTAGGTATACCGAAATTTTCGATACGGTAAAAATATGAATTTTTACATACAAAAAATTTTCGATACAGTATAAGGTATGAAATTTTTGATACGGTATACCATACCGACCACCCCTAATTATTTCTATATATTACCTTTCCAAATATTATTTACATTTGAAATTTGAGCAGTGATTTCATAGAATATAATTTTATAAAATAGATACATTTGTTATTGGATATTCCACATTACTCATTAAGGCCCAACTAATAGGGCCATTTTTATTACTAAACCTAAAATTAAAATGCAAGGCTCAATTGTTTTGTTGATCAAATATTTAAATAAATTATATCCCAATTATATACTTTGTAAAACCTAGTTGAAAACTAAGCACCAGACAACCATAGTTAACCACACACCGCCAACAAGTCCTCCCTCATCAACGTCGCCAACCACTTCTCAATCTCCGTTTAACATCTCATTGATATGCATGCATCTAAAATCATTACAAAATACAACAATTTTTATGTATGCATGTACATCTAATCATAGTTAAAAAAATATCATTGATATGTTTACATCCAAAACTATTGCAACAAACAACAATGGTTTTGTATGTATGCATATCTAATCACTGTTAAAAAGATATCATTGATATGCATGCATCCAAAATCATTGTTGCAATGATTTTGGATGCATGCATATCTAATCACAGTTAAAAAGATATCATTGATATACTTCATCCAAAATCATTGCAACCAACAATGGTTTTGGATGCATGCATATCTAATCACAGTTAAAAATATAGAGAAA
The DNA here is from genome assembly GCA_946896805.1 of Scutellaria galericulata. Taxonomy (NCBI): domain Eukaryota; kingdom Viridiplantae; phylum Streptophyta; class Magnoliopsida; order Lamiales; family Lamiaceae; genus Scutellaria; species Scutellaria galericulata. Next base: position 3,572,864 of record OX335787.1, on the reverse strand, counting down.
TATTCATCCTGTAAGTTAGGCCTTATCCAATTTTGGTCCTTTAATTATCAATTCTTTCCAATTTTAGTTCGATTTTCATAGGTAAATTTTTTCGGGCTGATGTGACTACCGAAATGCTTATGTGGCACCCAAATTGAAAAACCCCAAAATATAATGGGAAAATTAAGCCACATGTCAAGAATTTTTGCCACCTAATTAAAAATTGTTAGGAGATTTATATTTAGATTTTGATGAAACAAAACAACAATGTAATAGGAATTTATAGTACCTAATTTTTCACACTTTTTAAGTGAAACATAGAATAGTTTTGAGTTTATAAGTCAAGTTGAAGAATAGAGGACTTTGGAATTCAGTGACCCTTTGCTTGCTTATTATTAGTAATTGAAAACCCCGAACTTATGTACTAAAGAATATATTAGGAATGAGAAATGAGGTGTCAATACTTTTTTATATTTAATCATGGTGGATTAGGAAAAATCAAATTAAGTAGGTGAAAGTGATATATCATGAATGCCCCACATAAGTTTTAATATATATATATATATATATATATATATATATATATATATATATATGTGTGTGTGTGTGTGTGTGTCACCCCCCGTTTTCATACTTAAAAATATCAGAGTTTTCTTTGTGGGTGTACAAGAAGAAAGGGAAAGAGATGTACATTTTAAAACAGAAACCTTAGAAACCGATAACATACGGTTTTATATACAATTCTCGGTATCTAGCCGAAACAAAACATTTAAACATAGTAGTGGAACATCATACAAGATCCATAATGAAAAGAACAATTTATCTTTTACAAACGTGATATATTAAAATATTGTTTCAACGTTAAGTTTTGAAAGAAAAAAGAGAAATCTTGATATGACATCACCCTCTCTATACATCTTGATTTTCTTCATCTCCTGTACTGTGAATACAGATAGGGGTGAGTGCATTGAATACACTCGTGAGAGTAATTTCCATATAATATAAGTTTATTAATTCGTTAACAGACAACTTAATCAATCATAAATTAGAACAACAGTTTAAACACGTCTCATATATAGCATGTTGCGTAAAAATACATAGCATATGATTACAATTAGGTGCGGGTATTTCCCGTCTTACCCTACACATAATTTTTATACCGTTTTGTGCTTTTTACGGACCATTAGTCCCTCCAAGGCATATAATACGATTTTTATACCGTTGGTGCTTTTTACGGACCACCAGTCCCTCCGAAGCATATAATACGGTTTTTATACCGTTGGTGCTTTTTTTACGGACCACCAGTCCCTTCGAGGCATGAATGTGGACCTTAGTCTTTTCACAGTATGATAGTATGAACACAGTATTCACAACATATAATCACAGTACATAAAGTTCAACAAAATATATATCAAATACGGAAAATAATAAACATATAGGGAATAGAAGTTACCCCCACCTTATTTGGTGGTAACCGCGTGTAAAAACAAAGTATCAAGTTTTTAGAGTGGTTGTTGTTCTGATTGAGAGCCTTTTCGGTTTTGACGAATTATTCCATTTACGATTCGATTTCTACGTATATATACAACATTTAATTTTTTCGTATTCTTCATGATTTGGTTCACGGGTCTCTGATTGACCCCATTTTCGTTTCTATCTTTTTGATTTTTCGATTATGAACCTCCGATAAAAATATAACCTATGCTTTTCGATTAAAATATACTTCGATAAATTAATCATACATTATTTTGTTTTTTCTGAAATGCATGTAATTAAATCAAACAATTAAAGGTTTAATTATTTAATTAGTCAATTATGCATTGTTTTGTCCTAGGTGCTACTGTGTGTATGTACTTATTTATATACTAAAAGGAAATATATATTGATGTTACATAAAAAAATAATTAATAATGTGATACAATTATGAGGTGATGACTAACATTAAGAGTAAAAAGAGGGAGGACATGATCATTTGTAAATGATGACTCATGTAATTTACATTCCTAATATTAATCGGAAAATTAAAAAAATAATAATAATAAATTTTAAAACTTACATTGTTCACATCGTCTCAATTTCATACGAATTAGATGAAACACATGTGACAACAAGGTCCACTTCTATAACAATGATACATGTCCGTTAAAAATATGCACACAACAATGGTTTTGTATGCAATGGTACATGATCACAATTAAAATCATTGTTGCATTGATTTTGCTTGTTTTGATGTTTTGTAGTTAATTTGATAATATATTATTAATTGATATATGCATTAAAAACCATTGTAGTATCGATTGCATCCTACTTTATTAGATGATTTAATAAGGGATAATTGCACGAAATTCTCTTGTGATTTGGAAAATTGACGTAAAACCCCTTGTGCTTTAAAAATTACGCGAAACTTCCTTGTGGTTTTCTAGATATAGCCCGAAATCCCTAATTCCGTTAATGTTAATAGAAGTGTCATGTATGCGCTCTTCATGCATTTTTTTGTGTGTTTTTTCACTTTTTTGCTAAAAAATAACATATTTACCTTTTTTTTACTATATTAAAAGACTAAATGTCACGCCCCGTTTTCGTACTTAAAAATATCAGAGTTTTCTTTATGGGCGTGTAAGAAGAAAGAGAAAGAGACATACATGATATAAAATAGAAACCTTTGAAAAACGATAACATATGATTTTACATATACAAATTCTCAGCGTATAGCCGAAATAAAACTTTTAAAACCTTGAGCAGCGGAAAATCTCGTACACGATCTCTCAAAAGAAAAACAGAAACATTACACACATGAAATATAATAATATTGTTTAAACGTTAAGTTTTAAAAGCAAAAAAAAGAAGTCTCGATATGACACCACCCTCTCTATGGTTTTCTTCTGAGTTTAACTAAGAGATAGGGCTATAAGTTTCATATTTTAAGTTTTTCCCAATTCAGCCTCTAAAGTTGCCAAAACATCCAACAAATTACGATAACTTGAGATATATCTAACTCACTAATTCTTTGTACCTTTTTGGGACAATCTTTGAGAATTCACTCCGATCAAATTGAAGAGCATATCACCACGAGCTCCCCCTCAAAATTTGAAGCAAAACGGTGAAAAAACGAACCCAAATTCACAAACCCTTATCTCTTATTTCTTTTCTTTCCCTTCTTCTTTTTCCTCTGCTCTTCTTTTCTTCTCTCTGTTATCCTCCCTTTCTTCCGCGCCTCTCTCTCTGCAAGTTTCTTTAGTATCTTTCTTTCCCTTTTTTTTTCTTTTATTCTTTCCTAAATGAATTGATATACCCTATATGTTTGTTCCACCGCTACTTTCCACCGCCACGTTAAATCTTTGTAAGACATATTATTATAATTATTATAATATTATTCTTAATGTTATGCATACTTCATTTATGCTTTACGTGTACATGTGCTATAATATATATAAGTATTATGGCATGATATTAGTTTCACGCTTTTACACGTATATATATATATATATTAATATAAAACTATATAATTAATTATTAATACTATTAGTTAAACAATTTATATTTTGGACTCGAACATTATTAGAGTCTCAGGAAATTATACTAAAGTTTTCTCAACACCAATTACATAAAAGCATATAAATAATACGTGTCGGGATTTCAGTGTTTAGATTTTGATGAGACAAACAAATAATGTAATAGGAAGTTTGGGTACCCCATTTTTCACAATATTTAAGTGAAAACATAGACTAGGATTGAGCCTAGTTATAGAAGCTGGAAGATGGAGGTACACATGCATACTATGCTGCATCGAATATTTCACAACGAAGCTGCTGCAAAAAAACAGATACAACAACACTACAAGAAGACATTTACATCATTGCAGCAAAGTAAGTAAGAACGGCATGCAGGATCGCTGCAAGAAAAAGTTACAGGAATACTGCAAGAAAAGATGCAGCAGTACTGTACGAAGATACTGCAAGAAGGTTTAAGTTACAACAGCACTGTAAAGGACAAACAGCTGCAAGCAGACCTAGGATACAGCGCGAAGTTTACTACTCAAACTGTCAACAGCGACAATGACAAACATAATAAGTATCCTGTAATCCGAGGAAGGGTAAATGCAGTCCGAGGAACGAAGATCCAAGCAAGAATAAATAGAGCCGTTCCAAAGAAGATCAAAGTTGCAGACACGGAGCCAATGCCAAGACGCCACGTGGTCTGACGCGCTGCAGAAAGCTGCGAGCCGCAACCACCGCATTAATTGCTCCAAAAAGAAAAGTCAAGATGCATTCAATGCAAGCCATGCCTTTGATCAAATACACTTAAATTCTAAATGGGAGATATCTCCTTCAACGGATATCTTCTCTACAAGTATAAATAGAGGATGAGTAACCCTAAGACTAACAACTGAAACATTTGCTAAAAAACTCTCAAGCATTCAAGCTACAATCTTTCGAATCTACTCTCAGTTTCAGTCACTCAACCTCTGTGAAGTGAAGCAAGTTCAAAGCTGAAAGATCCTTTAAAGGATTTAGAAGCTCACTTCACCACACCAGTTGAAGAACAAAACTATATACCTTTTTAACCTTGTTGCTGTGTGCTTAGGTTGTTTTAAGTGTCGAACAGTTGATAGAAGAGATCCTTGCTGTTTGTATAGTTGTCTAAGTTTTAGGCAGCTTCCCTGTGTGGGAGTTTGAAACCCTGTGTGGGTTTGCCTTTAGAGTTTGCAGTTGTTGTGTGTACGCTGGACTCTAGTAGGTGTTTAGCTTTGTAAGTTGATAAATTGTTAGGAGTGTCCTGTAAATCAATCTTGCTTAACAAAGTTCCTGCTCGAGGTAGCAGTAGAGTGGACGTAGAAGGGTTACACCACCTTCGAACCACTATAAGTCATAAGTGTTTTATTGTTTTCTTATCTGTGATTTATCTTCTATTTCTATCTCTGTCATAAGCATAAAAAGTTTTGATAAGGATCATATTTGAGAAAACCAGCCTTGTGTCTTAAAACCTTTTATTTTCCGCTGCGTATAAAACTCTAAGTTACAGCGTGAAGCACTGCATCCTAGTGCTGCAAGCAGTAACTGACTGGCGCTGCAAGTTCAAGTAACTTGCAGAACAATTTGTTTTAATCAGATTTTCAAAAATCGACCAAGGTTCATTCACCCCTCCTTCTGAACCTCAGACACCACTTGGGACCAACAATACGAAATGTATATGATGCATGAAATGAATGCCCAATGACGTGTATGTTTTTGGTCGAGGATGTTACAATTCTCCCCCTCTATAAGAATTTTGTCCTCAAAATTTGTTATTCCTCTATGCAATGTATCAATAAGAAGATCAGTTACCCGTGAATAAATGTGGATATAACTTTTTCATCTTTTCTTCTACCTAAAAGGTTGCTTTCTCTATACCATGGTTTCTCCAAATAACTTTAACCATTGGAATTTTTTTGTTCCGTAATTGTTTGATTTTGAAATCTGCTATCGAGACTGGTTCTTCTATATAGCTTAAGTTTTCAGCAATTTGTACCTCTGAATCCCGCAACACATGTGAAGGATCAGATCGATATTGTCGTAACATGCTAACATGAAAAACATTATGGATTTGAGCCAATTCTGGAGGTAATGCTAACTCATATGCCAATGTTCCAACTTTTCTAATGATATCGTATGACCCGATATATCGAGGGCTTAACTTTCCTTTATTACCGAATCTCATAACATCTTTCCATGAAGAAACTCGTAAAAATACTTTATCACCAACCTGGTATTCCATCTCTTTTCTATATTGATCAAATTAGCTCTTTTGTCGGTCTTGTGCAGCCTTCAATTTGCTTTTAATGACATCGACTTTGTCAATTGTGTTCTGAACAATTTCTGGCCCTTCTAAAATTTCTACTTCTTTATCCCAATATAATGGACTTCTGCACTTTCTTCCATATAACGCCTCATACGGTGCCATTCCAATGCTACTGTGAAATTGGTTATTATAAGCAAATTCTATTAATGGAATATATCTATCCCACAAACCTTGAAACTCAATAACGCAAGCCTGTAACATCTCTTCTAACGTTTGTATAGTCCTTTCTGATTGACCATCTGTTTGAGGGTGGAAAACTGTACTGAAGTGTAATTTGGTCCCCATAGCTGTTTGAAAACTCTCTAAAAATTGAGAAATAAATCTCGGATCTCTATCTGAAACAATGGACACTGGTATACCATGGAGTCGTACAATCTCTCTAATGTACTTATCTGCCAATTGATCTAATGAACAACCCCAACGTAAGGGTAAGAAATGTACTGATTTAGTCAATCTATCCACGATTACCCAAATAACATTATTCCATTGTTACGTTCTCGGTAATCCCAAAACAAAGTCCATCATAATCCGCTTCCATTTCCAAATCGGAATATATAGGGGTTTTAGCGTACCTGCGGGTGCTTGATGTTCTGCTTTAACTTGCTGATAAGTAAAACATCTGGAAATAAATTCAGCAACATCTTTCTTCATTTTTGGCCACCAGTAGTGCTGCCTCAATGTGTGATACATCTTTGTTGTGCCTGGATGCATGGCATATGGTGCATTGTGTGCCTCGTCTAAAATCTCATCGTAAATCATCAACGTCAGGTACACACAACCTGGTGCCAAACATTAATGTACCATCTTGTAACTTAAATGGTATGTCTTTGTCGTGTCGCACCTGCTCAATAACTTCTGTCAATTTTCATCTTTGTTTTGTGCATCTTGTATTCGCTGTCTCAATACCGGATGAATCTCCAAGGTAGCAATCAGTACTCCATTTGTATATAACTGTAGTCTCGTGTTCAAACTTCGTAGACCAATCAAATCTGAAAATGTAGTCATATGCATGTGTGCCACTGTATCATTGGACTTCCGACTTAACACATCAGCTACAACGTTAGATTTTCCGGGATGATACTCTATTGTGCAATCATAATCCTTCAATAGTTCCATCCAACGTCTCTGTCGCATGTTCAGTTCTCTCTGACTCATCAAGTACTTCAAGCTTTTATGATTGGTAAATATCTGGAATGTCTCCCCATATAGATAATGTCGCCAAACTTTTAAAGCAAATACCACTACCGCCAACTCTAAATCATGAACAGGATAGGAAACTTCATGTGGTCGTAATTGTTGTGACACATAAGCAATTACTTTCCCATTCTGCATTAGAACACAACCATGTCCTTGATGTGAAGCATCACTGTAAACGACAAATCCCCCGGTGCCTGTAGGAATTGTGAGTATCGGTGCTATAGTCAAATGATGCTTTAACTCATCAAAGCTCCGTTGGCATCTGTCATTCAAATGAAATGGAACATTCTTTCATAGCAGTTTTGTGAGCGGCGCTGCTATAATGGAGAATCCTTCGACAAACCGTCTGTAGTATCCAGCCATGCCAAGAAAGCTTCGAACCTATAAAACTGTCGTTGGCACCTCCCAGTTTACCACTGCCTCAATCTTTCTAGAATCAACCTCTATGCCTTGTCCAGATACTATGTGTCCCAAAAATACCACATGATCCATCCAAAACTCCATTTACTCAACTTTACATATAGTTGTTTTTCTCGCAAGATTTGTAACACTATCCGTAAATGATCTGCATGCTCCTCTGTACTCCGTGAATATACCAGTATATCATCAATGAAGACAATGATAAATCTATCAAGGAAAGGTTGGAACACTTTATTCATTAAAGCCATAAATGTTGCTGGTGCATTAGTCAAACCGAATGGCATCACAAAAAATTCATAATGCCCATATCGAGTTCTGAATGTTGTCTTTAGAATATCATCTTTGGCTATCTTTAACTAATGGTACCCAAATTGAAGATCTATCTTGTAAAATACTTGCGCACCTTATAGTTGATCAAACAAATCATCTATCCGTGGTAATGGGTATTTGTTCTTCACTATCACTTGATTCAATTTTCGGTAATCTATGCACAGTTGTAATGTACCATCTTTCTTTTTCACGAAAAGTACTGGTGCACACCAAGGTGATATACTTCCCGTATATACCCTTTGTCTAGCAATTCCTATAATTGTTTCTTTAATTCTTGTAACTCCAATAGGGCCATCCGATATGGAGAAATAGAGATTGGTGCGGTACTCGGTATCAATTCTATGGTGAACTCTGTCTCTCTATTTGGTGGTAGTCCTGGTAAATCCTTTGGGAAAACATTAGAAAAATCTTTAACAATTGAAATATCTCTGATCTCATCATATGTAGCTGTACGATCTATAACATGTGCCAGATATGTCTTACATCCGTCTCTAATCATACGGAAAGCTGTTGCTGTTGAAATCAAACATGTGGGTACAATCCGTCAATCACCATAAAAAACCACTTTAATTTGTCCAGGAGAATCTATCACTACTTCTTTAGTATAACAATCCACTTTATCACGATGTTTCAATAACCAGTCCATACCCAATATAACATCAAACTCACGCAGAAATAATAGGATCAAATCAGCTGGTAACTCTACTATATCAACCCGCATTATACAATTTCGATATACCGTATGCACCATTACAACATCACCCAATGGAGTATGTACTCCTAAGTTGTAATCTAGTGGTTCGGGTTCTTTATGCAAATGAGATGCTATGGTAGATGATATGAATGAATGAGTGGATCCTGGATCTATCAAGATATGTATTTCAAAATCATTCAAATAGAGTTTACCCGTAATGACCTCAGGTGCTGTAGCTGTCTCCCGCTGTGACATAGCAAAAACTCGTGCCTAACCTTGTGATCGTGTTCCCGGTGTCTCTGATCTTCCTCTACTAGCAGTAGAGCTTAAAGTATGTCCTCTACCACGACCTCTACCAACACTCGCCACTGGTACTGCTGGCCGAATATTTTGCACTGTCGATTCTGATGTCGTTCTGCTAGTGTTTGATCTATCAAGTCTAGCTGGACATTCCTTATAAAAATGTCCTTGTTGTCCACAGTAATAACAACCTCCAGTAAGAAATCGGCACTCTCCTGCATGATATCGACCACAGTGCTGACACATAGGTCGCGTCTGTATTGTCGAGCTAGGTCTTCGGTCACCTCCACGACCAAAATACTATACATGTCCACCTCTCTAACCGACTGGACCACCTCTGCTAAATATTTGTGCTGGAGAGGAAAAACTCTGACATTTAGTTAGCTTCTCACTTGACTCATCAATATGAGTCACTAATTCTCTCTTTGGCTTTTGAAAATATGTTTGTCATTCTTTTAACAAAGTCTCGGCTCTAACTGCTGCAGTACGCAAATTTGTGTAAGTACGGAGATCCCAAGGTGTTATCTTGCTTCGAATATTATATGAAAGTCCCTCCTCAAAACGTCTGCATCTATCTCGCTCCGTAACAACCATTGCAGCCGCATAAGGTGATAATTGAAAAAATTTAACTTCATACTCGGCAACTGACATATTCCCCTATTTAAGAGATAGAAATTCCCTTTATTTGTTATCCCGATATACCTCTGACATATATCTGTCTCTGAACACGGTGAGAAAATCATCCCAAGTAAGGATTGACGGCTGTACTATAGCATATGTAACTGTCTCCCACCAATCATATGCATCCCCTTATAAAAGTGACACTGCAAAGTCAAACCGTTCCTCTACAGTGCATCTCATCATGGCAAAAACTCTTTCTATTCTTTTGAGCCATGTCTCAGCTTCAACAGGATCAGTAGTCCCATAAAAGTCAACTGCTCCTAATTTACGGAGCTCCTTGAAATTTTTACTTCTGGAACCTATACCTGGCCCCTGTACCTCTCGTTCTGCCCGTCTAGGTGAATGTTGTGCAAGCTCATGTGATGCATGTAATGTATGAAATGCCTCTATCGATTGACGTGGTGCGGCTGAACCTTCTCTCCTCAATGATTCATGCTTATGAATGTCTATGTTCCTATTTATATAATTGCAATTTCAATGTCAATTACATATGATGTGTAATGCTTATGAATGCATAATGATCCTAAAGAATCATATCCCCGTTCTGATACCAAACTAAACTATAACACCCTATACCCCTATGACGTATATTTAACAATAAAATATTCATTTTGTAGGCAGGTCATACTGACGTTTCATTTATCCATATAAGTATAAAAATATTATTTAAGGACTAATATCGTATAAGATTAAAACACACAACCAATATCTCAGCATAAGTCATATTAAATATAAATTATGATACATGCTTTCCAAAATGCAAAACGAGAAGGAGGAGAAGGTTGCACGAGGCATCAGCCGGCCGACCTGTATAGCATGACGTCTATATATACAACCCACGTCAAAAAGAATTATTGAACCTAAATAAAAATAAATATGCGATTTTTATGAGTCGCAACTCAGTGAATATAGACCATTAACTTAATTAAATAATAAGCAGATAACAATCATTAACATTAATCAAAAGTATAATCAAACATATGCAAATGCCACTATGTCCAATTTATTATTCTGTGAACTGTTCAAGCTTGGATCTGTCCCGGGATTTCCAATATACCACTGTGTATATAGACCCGTAGGTCTCCAATATGATCATGACTTGAAGGTCTCCACTGTGTATATAGACCCGTAGGTCTCCAATATGAATTTGACCCGAAGGTCTCCACTTTGTATACAGATCCATAGCAAGACAGTCACAGACCTTTTTAATTTCGTGCAATTGTAATGTAACACAACAATCATCTGAACATATGATCATGTATACATTTACCAATATATCATTTGATCCAATGATAAATTCATATAAATACATATTTCTTATTTAACACATATAACAAGCGTTGCATATAAAGCACATCACATTGCGTATAAATCACATATATGGTTTATTCTCACCTGGCTAAGATAAGTAACCCGTTCATCGCTCTAGTTCCTCCTCCCGTTCTACAGCCCGTGCTCCTATATGATTCAATGAAATTTAGCCTAATTGTCCCCTTAATATATATATATTTCTATTACGCAATGAAATGCAATGCATGCATGCTTAATTTCATTTATTTCATATATAATACTAACTTCTAGCAATCTTTATTCTTTTGACATTATCTCACTCAATACTTAATCGAGACATCTACGGTTTTCTTCTAAGTTTAGCTAAGAGATAGGGCTATAAGTTTCATGTTTTAAGTTTTTCCCAATTCAGCCTCTAAAGTTGCCAAAACATCCAACAAATTACGATAACTTGAGATATATCTAACTCACTAATTCTTTGTACCTTTTTGGGACAATCTTTAAGAATTCACTCCGATCAAATTGAAGAGCATATCACCACGAGCTCCCCCTCAAAATCTTAAGCAAAACGGTGAAGAAAAGAATCCAAATTCACAAACCTCTTTCTTTACTTTCCCTTCTTCTTTTTCCTCTGCTCTTCTTTTCTTTTCTCTATGTTATCCTCCCTTTCTTCCGCCTCTCTCTCTCTCTGCAAGTTTCTTTAGTATCTTTCTTTCCTTTTTTTCTTTCTTTTATTCTTTCCTAAATGAATTGATATACCCTATATGTTTGTTCCACCGCTACTTTCCACCGCCACGTTAAATCTTTGTAAGACTTATATTATTATAATTATTATAATATTATTCTTAATGTTATGCATACTTCATTTATGCTTTACGTGTACATGTGCTATAATATATATAAGTATTATGGCATGATATTAGTTTCACGCTTTTACACGTATATATATATATATATATATATATAAAACTATATAATTAATTATTAATACTATTAGTTAAACAATTTATATTTTGGACTCGAACATTATTAGAGTCTCAAGCAATTATACTAAAGTTTTCTCAACACCAATTACATAAAAACATATAAATAATACGAAATGCATGTGATGCATGAAATGAATGCCCAATAACGTGTATATTTTTGGTCGAGGATGTTACATAAATATATAATTGAAACCATTCTATCATGTATAAAAACAAATTAATTAACAGTTATGACAATATCGCATAATTAATGTCAACCTATTACTATTATTGCATACTTCGGCTAGTGAAATTAGAATCGTTTGTTCGTAAATGACACATATTACTACTATTGCATACTTCACCTAGTGAAATTAGAATCGTTTGTTCTCATGTCATTTACGAATTAGGATTATGAACCAATAATTTTCTGATAATTTACTTATAATGATTTTAATTAACATCGTAAAATAATTAATTTTAATGATTAATTAAATGGCTAAACAATTACTGTGAATTAGACATATGGAATGCATGTAATGCTTGTAACAGCAATAATGAAATGAAATGAAATGCATGTAACAACATACAAAATCATTAAAAGGTTCACTTGTATTGCAACCCAAAATTAAATATAATATAAGGAGGCTCAGTGCATCCAACAACCCAAAACACAAAAGTTACATTTCAAAGGAGTTACCACAGTAAAAAAAACACCGGTGTATTAATACAATGGTGTATTGTAGAATTACCCTAAAAAATGAGACTTGATTTTAGTGTTGGTACACTAATTAGCTCAAAGAAAAAGGAAAAAAAAAAAAAAAACCACTCAACAATTCAACATTAATACACTATAATTTAGCTCATTTCTAAACTCTCTCATATGTAGTCTTGATTAATTTGAAAAGGGTAAGAAATTTTTCTTAAAGAAGGAAAGGGAGCACTATATTTTCTTTTATCTATTAAATTTTCACCAATATATAGTTTACTAGTTAATATGTTAGGGCATAATAGGGAGTTCACCATAAAAATTAATCACTATAAAAATTCAGGGATTTAGCGACAGAATTTTTTGTCGGCAACATCGAAATTCCATTAGTAACAACATTTTCAACGAAATTGCTTATGGAATTTTTTGTTAGTACTAAACTAATCGATAATTTTTTTTTTTCTTTTTCATCGCTAATTCCCAACGGCATATTCTATTATAAATATTTGTCTCCATGGAGTTCTTAAATAAGTGTGGAATTTTTTTCACAAAAATGTCGTTGAATTTTAAATTTACCGACAAGAATATCCGTCGCTATAAGAAAAAAATTAGATTAAAAAGCAAAAAAAAAAAAAGATTAATGAAAGAAATTTCTGTAGGTAACTAAAAATAAAAATAAAATTAAAAAAGCTTATCCACGATGGATATTTTAGTCGGTAATTTAAAAAAAGAAAAAGAAAAAGGGTAATGCTGACTGATATGATCCGTCGACAATTTATTCTCATCAAATTTGAATGGAAATTTGATGAAAAGTATCAAACTTGTTACAATTTCAAACATTAGGTGCCAATATTGGAAGTTGTTGAATGTGGGTATCACATCAGAAATAAGGATTTACATGAGGTATCAAAATTCACATAAACTCATTGAAAATTCTAATTGCAAAGCATTGAAAAAACTATCTTTTATTAGTCTAAATTAAACTGTTGTAATAAAAAAAATTAAATCTCACAAATAAAATTCTAACTTTTCAATTGCATGCAACTATTCACCTATCAGTTACATACAAAATATAAATGAGATAACAGACAAGTGAAAGATGATTCCATGATACTTAGAATTATTTAAATCAATGAATAAAATACAAATACAGATTTAATTTATCGGATATAATCAACTATATTTATCTTTAGTATTTATATATAGATATAATTAAAAAAAAATTAAAATGCATACATTAACAACCTATTTCATTAACCTAGCTGATCTACTACCCAAGTAATATAACCTCACTTGAGAATGGCAAATTATTGGGCCAAAATTTAAATTGAAGCAAATTTAAATTAGATGGAGATTAAAAATAATTTTAAAAATGCATATCTTCTGAAATTTTTACTGTATTTCTTTTGGGGTGAATTTTTCTCGCAATATTGCAATATAATCATTCCTTTATCCTTGTTAAGAAATAAATGATTTATTATTAATAGGAAAAAAAAAAGTTTTTTGGTCCGGGTCTGAGCTTGCCTCACTAGATGTTTCTTTCTTTATCATTCACCTTTGTTTTTGTAGTCTTCTACTTTTTTAAGAGATTCATTATTTGATAAACTTAATTACTTGCCAGTTGCTACAAGATGAAAATGTTTTTATTTTAATTTTTTTTCAATAAGTTGACCACTTCAAAGATCAATATTTAAACTTGTGACCTCCTTCAAACTTAAAATGCGATAATATAGTATGATATAGTATGATATTGATAAAAATAAGCGAGTTTGAATCAAATTACTCAGAGAAATCAATCTAACCTTTGGGTGAGTTTTAGAGTTTTCTTAATAGTTAAAAGGTTTAATTGTAATTTCACAAATATTAGAGACCATTTGGTGACTTGACCAGAAGGTGATATATGTAATTCATCCAAATATATATATATATATATATATATATATATATATATATATATATATGTTGTAGTAAGTTTGTATATATGTTTTAATATACAGGCTCAAAAGACAAATGGTAAAAGATAGACGATGAAATTAATGTCGGATGAGGCAAATTTAGAGGACAAAAACCTTTTTTGAAACGTGATAATTATCAACAACCATCCAAATCAACTTCAATATTAGTTGAGGTTTATTAATTTTTAAATTTATTATTATAATTTTTCCATTGGAATTTTGTAAACAGCAAATTGGTTCCAATAGAAGTACCGTTGGAATTTTAAATCTTTTGAATTTCTTTTGATAATTATATGAAAAGTCCTATCAAGATTAATCAAAATTGCACAACATGCAAACAAAAATTGCATATATATAATCAGTTTTATCGAATGTATAACGTTAAATTCATATACATATCTACTTGGTAAAGTCAAAACCTTGCCACTGTCTATGATAAATAATATAAAAAGAGTAAATTGCAATATAAGATCCGAACTATATCACTTTTGCACTTTTTGTGAAAAAAATTTATTGCAATTTGCTATTCGAACTTTACAACTCAAATTCATACATAGCTGTTGTTGGCACAAATTGTAAAATTTGGATGGTAGATTATAAAAATAAAGTTGGAAAAATTCACTTTTAGTTGATTTGGAGGCGTTGTCCAATAGTCCTATTATTTCAGATTATCAATTTTAGTCTTGTAATTAAAAAATTTATCTAATTTAAATTATTTTTTCACCGGAATCTCAATTTTCGATCAATTTTCGGCGAGTGAACCACACTCACCCCCAATTTCAACATTTCAGTGATCCTACGCTTATGTGGAAGATTTTTTTTAGACATGGAATTTATTTTTGAATTTATATATCATCTAAATTGCCAACTCATATGTCAAGTCATTTATTTAAAAAAAAAAATCAGAGGGATAAAATATCAATTGCCACATCATTTGAGTGCATAATTTTTTTGTATAAAATGCAAAATCAAAACACCAAAATCCCCCAAAACAAAATTTAAGAACTCTAATGTTCAAAATCCAAACCCAATTGAATCCAAACTCAATCGAATCCAAATCTTCCATGTTCTTTTTCTTGATTTTGGCGAGCTCCTCTTGGTTTAAAGAAGTAGAAATACTATGAAAAACAAATGAGTCAAATTGACACATTCTGATTTTGGTGCATTTTTTTCCTTCCAAATTGAATTTGTTAGTTAAGTTCGGTGTATTTGGATGGATTTTCAAAGGCAGAGACAATACTTGATGGCATTTGAATATGAATATTTAGAGGACGAATTACGATGTGGTACATTCGGGTACTAACTTTGAAATAAGGTATACTTTAAGAAAGAAATCTGATATTTTCCAAAAAATAAAAAAACTTAATAAACAAAAACAATAAAGATGATTACGAGATTCAAACTTCAAGTGATGACAAAATAAAAAATACAAAGAAAGAATTCCTGTGTCACATAAGAAGAATGATGTAAGGAAGGACTTGATATACACAAAAACGAACATTATAAAAATAAAACCGAGGACGTGATATATGCAAGACAATGAACAATATAAAGATAACACATGTGAACTTCACTAGTAGAAATAAAATGATGGAATTTATTAATCTAATATTTTAAAGACAATCTACGTCACATTTGAAATGAAATAGTCTTATTTAGAAAACTTTGTTAAACACTTCAAAAACCTTAATTATTATAAGTTATTAAATAAGTTATAGATATTATAAAAAACTTATGATTAGTCCAAATCAAACACCAAAAAATATGTATGAGAGAGAGAAGCGAAGAGATAAATTATTTATCGGTGAACAATTAAGAAAGATTAGGAAAATAAAAAGAAATCTAAAACATACATCACACTGAATGGCGGAACCTAAAACATAAATGAGAACAATTTATTTATTTATTTTTTTTATAAAACAAAATGGCAGAAATGGGCTGAGCCCCTCGTTATTAGACCATTAAAGTTATTTTCCCATACAAAACAAGCTAATAGATAAAGGAAAAAAAAAATCAAAAACGATGAATGTAATCGCTAGTCCATAGAAATAACATTGGATCATGATAAAAAGTCACAAAAGATACACAATTTTACAGAATTATAAGAATAGTCTGCTTCAGTCCAATTAAAAGAAGTCTCAATTTCCACACATTGAGACACATATATGTAGAGGGAATAGTCATCTCACCGTATGATTTGCAACTGATATTTCTTAAATGCTTGACTGTGTAAACCATAATCTAGCACTTGAACAACATCTTGAATCTTTGCTCATCGTTTTCTCATCCTGGCATAAACATGTTTCATTGTTATGATGGTAATAATCAATTAAGCTTATTTAAATGTCTTATAATCTCTTACATATTATTAGATGTTTTTAAAATTTATAAAATGTTATATCTTATTTTTAAAATAAATAAATGGAGATTTTATATAAATAAGATGATGGAGTTAATCAAAATATTATTAATTGCTATATTGTAATTTAAATGATGAATTTTGAAGAAATTTTGAAAGATAAGATATTATTTGAAATAAGATGGTTTCTCTTAACATTTTGTAAATAGTTTATAAGCTCCTATCATAATATTTTGAGCATAAGAAAATCTTATTTTTAAAATTACATTAAACACTTTAACGAGTTTAAAAGTTAAATCTTAAATAACTTATAAGTATTATTAAAAAAACTTATTTGTTTATTCAAACACAGTAATATATATATATATATATATATATATATATATATATATATATATATATATATATATATATGAGGTGAAGAATAAAAAAATTATTGTTCAACATAGTAAGTTGAATTACTAACCTTATGATCAAAGTTGTCTCTCAAGTGTTCCATGAAAATGAAAATTGCACGTAGGACCTTCTGAGTCCACTTGTCTTCATAACTCTCCTTTGTATATTCTTTTGAATCCGAGGATTACAGTCAACTACTTCCAAATTTGAAAGAAATTCATATTTCATTGTGAAACGGAGTTTTTTCAAATTGTAGCAGTGTTTTATGCTTAGTTTCTTAAGACATTTGAAGCAATCTTCCCCCTCCAATATCTCTAGATCAATGTCTTCCATTTGAAGAAAGTAAAGCTTTGGGAATTTATCATTTTGGACTTCCCAAAGTGGCCCTTGAAAGGCATTGTTTCGCAGCTTGAGGACTTCAAGATTTGGCAATGAAGAAATAGTGCTTATTTCTTTCCAAGGATAGCCCAACCCACTCAAAGTCAACTTTTTCAGACCAAATGGGAACATTGAGAGTTGAGAAAGTGGTGCAACAACCTCAAAATTGCATGTTGGATTTACAATGACACATTTAAGTGATTCTAGTTCACTTAGATGAGAAACATGATCAAAGCAACACAAAAGCTCTACTGCCGCAGGCATTCTATCAATTCGAATTCCTAGCTTTTTTATATTAGGGATCCTTCCTAAAACACCGGTAGTGCAACTATGAAAGCTCACATCTGATAGCTTTAAAAGATTTGGCAAAAAAGTGTCACTAACATCAGGTAGGTCGCAACCCGTTACATGAAGAAGTTTCAATCTTTTCATATCCCATATCTCTACTGGCAAATATGATGGAGCTCCAAATTTTATTATCAAATGTCGCCGGACAATCAAGTACTGTAGTTTCCAAAGTTTTGATATGGAAGGAGGGAGACTTGCATTGCATGTGAGAGCAAGGTATCTTAACTTAACTAATTCCAATACTTCCAAAGGGAACTCATAAAAACGGATTTCAAGAGCTTCAAGTTTTTTAAGCAACTTTAAACCGAAACATATGGGTACTGGATATTGATGATATGGACCTAGACATAGTAGAGAGTGGGTAATGGATGCACAATTTTCCTCCATTGATTCATACACACATTTAATACCAAACAAAATGTTGTTGTGAACGGACAACCTAGTCTGACGTTTTATAACTTCACTTGAAGCATCTGTATAACTATCCAAGATGTGAAAAAAGTTAATCTTCCTAGCTTCTTTGTAGCAGAAGTGCCACCAGGAAGAATGGAGGCCACATGTTTTTATTTTATCGAAAATATCATTGACTACGACACTGCTTCTTTGGTAGACCATAATAACATTATGCACTGCAAACTCCTGCAAGTATCCTTCACCAAAAATTTCTGAAGTTTGGAAAAAACTTTTCGGAATGATTTTCTCAACAATCCACATATTAATGATCTTGGATTTGGGAATCTTATAATTTGGTAGGAAGACTGCCATATAGAGAAAGCATAATTTCAAATCCTTATGTAAATTGTCATAGCTAGGATATAGTACCTTTGAAATTTCATCGTATGCATCGGTGAAGAGTGGATGCTTTCTTTGTGTTGCGACATCAACCCATTCTGATCTTGGTATCCTCGATAGGAGGTCGGCGATTGTAACGATTGTAAGAGGAAGACCATCACACTTCTCAGCAATCATCTTTCCAGCTCTCTCAAGTTCAACAGGGCAGGGGTTTTGAGCGAAAACCTTGTCACACAAAAGATTCCAACTTTCTTGTTTATTTAGCAAGCGCATATTTATGAGATGATAACCAAAAGAATACGGATGTTGAATCCTTGTTGTAACCAAAAATTGACTTCCACTGTCAAATGTGATTGGAGATGAGGTTTTCAAGCAATTTTGGACAAGCTCCATATCCCATACATCATCCAACACAATGAAACATCGGTTGTTTGTCAAATATTCATTCAAGTAACCTTCCGTGAGCATATCATGCTCATCAGCGCCCAATTGAGTTAGAATGTCTTGAACAATTTCTTCTAGTTGATATTCTCTTCCAACCGTCACCCATGCACAACAGTCGAACCATTCCAAGACATCGAAATCTTCAAAAAATTTATTAGCAAGAGTAGTCTTGCCAATTCCTGCCATCCCAACAAGTGAGTGAACGAATAGATTCATCCCGAAGCCACAGATAATCTCTTTTTTGAGTTTAGTATACTCATCAAACAATCCAACCATCTTTGACTTGGAATGAACATCTTCATCAACAGGTGAAAGTCTATCTTGTTTTGGATACTCCTGCTCCATCTTCTCAAGTGTGTCTATGAAGGAATGACCCACTTGTCTCAAATCCTCCTCATTTCTTTTGTATTCATCATACAGCTCATCATCTGACTCCTCATCCCCCAAGCTCTCTTGAAGTTCTAAAAGCCGCTTCCCTTTCTCCGCAAATGATTGAATTGCATCGTAAAAAAGAATCGCTGCCTCTTCGACTCGTTTAAACGAATCCTTCATCCTAATCCTGCTGCTCAAATCCAATCTTTCCATAAATACTTGAAAGGACTTCATCTTTTTGTTTGCAGTTTCATACATTTCGTGAAGGACTGGTACACTTTGAAACACCGCAGAATAGCCTAGAAAAGCCTGTATCTCGTAATCCAGAATAGCAAGAGCAGCATAAGCCGCCATCTGATCTCCCTAATTTCTCCCCAAACTCACATTACACCCTTTGGTAACTGAAATTAGTATGACAAACAATGGCATCCAACCGATGATGCAAAGTATTAATTAAGTCAACGTCCTTAAATTATTATTATTATTTTAATCTACTAATTGCTTCATCCATACTTTCATTAATGATTCAATGAATGATACATCAGAGTTACAGCTAGCTGTCCCCATCATGACAACTAATCAATATTCAATTTCTGACCTCTGATTCAATTTTGTTTATGAAAGTTGACTACTTGCAAGTTGTTTAATTTTTATGTTCAATTAAATCACTAGTTTCCATGTTAGTATTATTAAGAGTAATCTTCTGTAAAATGATATAGACAGACACATGTTGCATATGCATGTTGGTGTTCTGACAAACATGTAATTATTTTAATTCTTATTTTTTAATTATCATAGTGATATGTTTTTACATTATGTGAGTAATATCCTTACTTTATATTATATAAATCAAGATAATACATTTACGTAAATGAAGTAATACAACCAATATCTTTATTCGATACACTAACATATAAGTAAAATAACAAAATCATTTTTTGTTTAAAATAAGACGATACTTTTAAATAGATGTATTAATACAATTTTTTTTTTTTTTTTTGTGCTAGTGCGTGTTGGGTGCATGAGCTACCTGGAAATTGAATATTCTGCCAATTCCCTTCCCTAAAAACAATGGCTTCCAATCCATGATGCATAAGTAATTAAGTCAACCTTACAATATTATTGTTATTATTATTTTAATCTACTATTGCTTCATCCATACATTCATTAATCAATATTCAATCATATATCACTTCAATTATTTTACAATTAAAAAAAGTATGAATCCAACGAGAGCTACAGCTAGCTGTCCCCAACATGACTACTAATCAATATTTAATTTCTGACCTGTGCTTAACTAATTAAATTTCGTTTTTTTCCAGTTGACTATTTGCAAGTTGATTAATTCTTATGTACAATTAAATCATTAGTTTCCATGTTCGTATTATTAAGAGTAATCTTCAATAAAATGATATAGGCACATGTTGAAATGTAATATACTTTAATTACGTGGGACAAGCCTTCTTCTAGGCTTCAAAACTTTCTTCCAAAGAATTCAACTTTGCCACTTTAAAATTCAATTTCTCATTCACCCATACAAATCTTCTTCTAGGCTTCAAAAATTCCTTCCAAAGGATTCAACCTTGCCACTTTGAGATTCAATTTCTCATTCACCAATTAATCATTTTGGGCAAATAATATAAGGTCCCAAACCTCTCTTGGAAGAGAACACAATCCAGCTTTTTATTTCCACATTTGGAGACGAGACCCATAATTAATTTTGGCCCAAAGTGAGAAAAAATTTCCAACAAAAATGACTGGTTATGGAGGATTTTTCATACATATGATGAACTTTGCGTACATATGGAAGAATCTAAATCGAACAAACTAAACAAAGAAGAAGGAAAAAAAAAAAAGACCACTAAAATAAGAAAAAGAAGACGATGAAGGAAGATGAAAACCGTGCTTATGTGAGAGATCAAAAAAGAGAGGAAGAAGAGGTGGAGGAGGCAAAGACGCGCTGCAATGCGCACAAATAAATATGGAAACTATGAAACATAAAAAAAAATGAGCCACATAATCTTAAGAGCAAGAGTCGGAGCATTGTGTGTTATTGACATCTATTGTTGTGGGTCTCACATGTCACCTATTCAATTTAAAAATATCATATTTTTAAAAACACACACTCACATCAATTTAACATAAATACAACCATTACATGTTTATCTCATTATCCACTAATTCATTTTTCTATTATTTATATCAATTAAAAGTCAATTATTTTGTTTGAAATTTTTTTAATAGTGATTAATTGAAAATTGAATTTAGATTAATTAAAATAAATGTAATAAACAAACGTTATTTATTTATCGTGAGATGATTTTTATTAATTAAATTTTAATAAAGAATCAAGTTTATTTTATATGTGTTTTTATAAAAATAATATTATTTGTATTATATAATATGACAATAATATAATTTAAGTGATATATATATAATTAAACAAAACAAAAAATACATAAACACGAAAAATAGAATTCGCTTTGTTAAAATTGAAAATAAAATAACCAAATAAAGTTGAAAAATTCTATAGTATCGCATTTGAAATTGAAAAAAAGAATTTTGAAAATGCCAGAAAATTTAAAATACACAACAATTATTTCATAAAATACAAAGTAGAAGAAAATAATAAAAAAAATTAAATTAAATAGAAAAAATAAAAATAAAAAAACAAAAGAATTGAATGTGTTGTGGCATAGGTTGTTGGGGCCCACCACCCACTTCTTTATTGCTCAAAGTTGAAATGGTGGTGTTTTTGGGTGTTCTGGTAGGAAAACAAAATGTATTAACACCATAAAAACACTTTTAAAAAACACACCAAACATAATAAAAACTTTTGTGTTAATGTTATTAACATGTGATGAAACATCAGTGTGGGTGCTCTAATAGAGAAATGAGTATTTTATCGCAAATCTTGAAAGATAAGTTAACTATAATGTGGGATATGAAAAATAAATTTTATAAGTTTAAAAGATTGGAACTATCAAATTAAATTAAGATTTCAAAATAAAATGATTTTAATTTTTCTCTATTAGAACAACCCCAACAGTGCTCTACTTTAGAGTTGGTGTTTCTTTTCTCCTCCCAGCATGACACCTCACTCTGCGCTACTGTGAAAATTTGCACAGTACATTGCTACTTGTGAAGCCAAACTGTTTTAGTGCTATATATATCTCTTATTTTTCCCTTTCTTTATATAATTTTAATAGGCCAATGGCCCAATGCTCCCAAAGCCCATTAAATATGGTTGTTTTTGTTTCATTCCCAATTAAAACTTTCATTTTCATTTACAAAGGTTTAGCTTATGATATTAAAAGATAAAATATATGATGACAAGACCCATTAGATATGGCTGGTTTTGCTTCATTTCCAATTAAAACTTTCATTTTCATTTACAAAGGTTTAGCTTATGATATTAAAAAACAAAATATATGATGAAAATATTAGGCAATTCGAATTTATTTATAGGTTGGCAATAACTATTACATTGATTTTTATTTTTGTTTCACTTCTCTTGTTTATATTAATTTTCTTCACAGTACTAAAATTAGATACATAATTGTGATTTCTTAAATTGATATACAAAACCAACAATTAGTGATTTTATCAATGGTGAATGTACATATGAGTCTAAAATCTATTGTTTTCTTTAAAAAAATCATATAGAATTAAGACATCAACGATGAGATCTTAATGCTCCAATTAAAGAAATTTTGTATAATAAAAATAAGTTTTTTTTAAAAAAAAAATTTCATCACGATTCATTCAATTAGTCATATGAATTTCTTATTTATTAAATTTAAAATATAAAAAGTAAAAATATTATATTAAATAATATTTATATGTGTAAATATATTAATAAATTATAAAAAATATTTCTCAACATGGATAGTAAAAATATGAGAGATGAGAATAATTACATAAAATTACTGAAAATAAAACATAAATTAAAATACATGAAAATAAAACATAAAATTACTGAAAATAAATTAAAATACAAGAAAATAAAATATGAAATTATTGAAAAATAACAATACAACCTAATAATCCGAGAGACCAGCTCCAAACCCATACCCTCTAAGATCTGGAGATTAGCTAAACATATCAAACATATTAGTAGATTTTGGTACTTGAGATTGTCTTCTCTTCTGCATAATTATTTGGTGTTGTTCTTGAAAGTATTCACGTTGTACGAGATTAGCAATCCCAATCAAATTCATGAGTAGTATGTTATCTTATTATATCAAAATTTTCTTCGTTTGCTGTAATTTTTAGCTTTTGCACCTCAATATCGTGCTCTTTATTTACGACTGAAGTTGACAATGATTCTCGAAGTTTCGCATTCTCCTATTTCATAGTGTATAAAAAGGTAGACATATCTTCACTTTATTTCCTTTTAGATTTGGACTTTTTTACCCCATATGACCACTATGATGAAGAACCACCACTTATATTTTCATCACTTAAATCGATTGAAAATGAAGGTGCAGAAGGGTCAGGAGAAATAGGAGACTCATTAACAACTTGTGGAAATGATGTTGAGACTCCGCTTGTGTTTTCAGTCTGCACATATTCTTTTAAATCAGACCACACATGGTTGAATTTGAACCTGTCTTTATATCTTTTTTGTTGCATCAACAACTCGTTTGCTTGTCGTATTTGAAAAGAATGTTGAAATTTATGGAGAAAATTTTTATGACACATAAAATAGTAAGACATATAAATAATTACTTATGATATTGAGCTCATTTGCATCGCTTGGATTCATATACTCAATCTGACGCAAACACCCATTGAACTTTCTGGCATCTTTGAGAATTGTTTGTATGCGGCATTGTAGTGATCTTTGGTTACACTCCTTTATGTTAGAGCTTGGTATTTCAGAATTGAACTTTTATGTAACACGTTTCCAAAATTGATCTCTATATTGATTTATATCAACAATAGAATCTTGTTAAATCAAGAAAGACATTGGAAAGATGTTTATCTTCATCATTTGTATAATTTGTACTCTGTGACTTTGACATTTTAGAGAGAAGATTAATATAATGTAACTCTTGATAGAAAATCTTGATATAAAATATAATGACAATATAATGGATGAGATTAAAAGAAAATGTAGTTTATCAACGGCTAAAATTTAAGGAATATATGGATTGTGCTTTAAAGTTTTTGCTTTTTGGATCATTTTTTTGAAGGATTGAGTCAGCCACCCCTTCCCCATTTTTGCTCGTTTTATATCAAAACGTAGCTCTCGTCGAGCCCATCACGGATCCGGGCTCGGATCATCGAGCCGCCGCTGCCTCCGCCGGAAATCGGCCGGCAAAGGTGCGACCCTTTCTCTCTCCTCCCCCACTTTCTCTCTCTTCCTCCCCACCTCACCTCTTCTCCGTTTTGGATCGATTCATACATCAAGTTGAAGCTCTCGTCGAGCCTATCACAAATTTGGGCTTGGATTTTCGATCGACATTCTCCTCCTCCGGCAATTGCCGATCAAAGTGAAGCACCATTGGGTGCCTTTGTTCCACTTGACTAAGGCATCCGCCAAATTAGGATGCTCCATTGCATTGAAGGGCCTTGACAGTACGAGGCTCTGCTAATGGATTGAGTTGCCTATTGTAGCTGGAAGTTACTGGAGACCACAAAGTATCATTGGTTTGGTTTATACCAATTATTGGATTCTGAGAAAATTAACATAACATTCCATTAGGAGGATGTCCTCTTCACTTGAGAAAGAAGCACCACATTTAGATGAACTCATTTTATCAAGTGTGAGGAATTGTGTGTGTGGGATACAAAATTAAGTGAAGGTGGACACACATTATATAGAAAAATATGTTGGTTTTAATTATTAAAACAAGAAAAAATTCACACACCCGTGAACCCCAACATTGGTAGAAAGCATGATAAATTTAAAAGGATATGTTAGCTTTATCATTGTTGGGAAGTGAACTTTGCAGAGAGCATAGTAAAAAGGAAATGAATATGATTCCATTATTGAAGGTTGGAAAATGAACCCCAATATGGTTCCAAATAAAATAAATATGGGTTCAGAGGAATGTCGGCCACACACCTGTGAACTTTGCATAGAGCATAGTAAAAAAGAAATGAATATGATTCCATTATTGAAGGTTGGAAAATAAACACCAATATGGTTCCAAAATAAAATGAATATGGTTTCTGAGGAGTGTCGGTCACACATCCGTGATGAGTGTTAATTTGATTGTGACAATTCAATTCAGTTTTTTTATCACTAGGGATACGAATAAATTGATCAACGATCCATATTTAAAGTTTTGAATCTGATTGTGACAATTGAACTCAAATTTTTATCACTAGGGATACGAATCTGATTATGGCAATTCAATTTGGATTTTTATATGACATGTGTTTAGATTTGACAACATATAATAAAAGTGATATGGAAATAATTGTGGATGGACAACTTATTGTGTAATTTAAAGTTGAGATGTCTTTGTTCACTTGATCAACACATCCTCATAGAATAAATCAACTTCCCTCATATTTAATTTTCTTGACATATTTTCCATACCATCTCATCTAGTTAAGATGAATTTTCGTGAGGGAGGTCCTTCCAACAATTCTTTTTATTCATCATCATCATCATCATCTGAGGCTGAAAAAGAGTCATATGCTAAACTAAGAAATGAGCAAATGACCATTCACCAACAACAACAAATATGTAACCTCCAACACCAAACTAATGTTGTTGTTGTATATGAATGTTACCAACAATTTGATAATGCGTACCATCGCGGCTCAATTCCTGGTCATGTGGTAATCAATGGTGATTGAGTGACCGTCGATCAACGTTTATACAATGACTACTTTTCAAGTTCTCTAGTATATAATGAGTTAATGTTCAAACGACATTTTCACATGTCTCGTCGTCTGTTCTCTCGAATTTTGGAGGCTCTTCATCCTTGCTTTTAAGAACAAACACCCATAACTTTCTAGAGTAATCATCTATGATAGATAAGAAGTACCTTCCACCATTTTTAGTTGATGCTTGCGTTGGTCCCCATAAATCAGAATGAGTATACTCTAATATACCTTTGGTAGTGTATGAGCCTGTAGAGAATTTTGATCTTCTAGCCTTCCCTTGAACACAATGATCACGGAAGCTTAGTTCACTGATGTTGTCTCTTCCAAAAACCTGCTGCTTATGTAACTCTTAGAGCCCTTTCAAACCGATATGTGCTAATCTGTTGTACCAAACCTGAGTCTTATCCATTTCCTTTATTGAGTAGGATCCACCAAAATCAGTACTACCCTTTAGATAGTAAAGATCATGTTTCTTGAAACCTTCCATTACAACTCTTGAACCTTCATCACTTGCATTAATCCACCTTCAATTGAGAGCTTGAAGCCTTGTGAATCTAGCATTCCAAGTGATATAAGATTCCTTCTGAGCTCTGGTACAAACCTAATATTGGATAGGATCTTGATAGAGCTATCATTCATCTTCAATGGAATTGATCCTATTCCCTTTATCCTGCAGGTTTTATCATTCCCAAGCATCACTGCTCCATCTTCCTTTATGGTCAGTTCCTTAAACCAATCTTTGTGAGGACTCATATGGAAAGAACACCCTGAATCCAAGATCTAATCTGAACTGGTATCATTAGAAGTAATAGCCAGAACCTCTACAGATTCATAACCTGAGTTTGACTTAAAGCTTCTGTAGTCTGATTTGCTTGCTTTCTAGTTGGATTTGTCTTTCCTTTGTTGTTTCCTTTTAGCTTGAAGCAATCCTTTTTGTGGTGACCAGGTTTGTGACAATAAAAGCATCTATTTCCTTCAATGTCATCCTTGGATTCCTGATTTGGGGTTTTCTTGAATCCTTGCTTGAATGGTTTCTTCTTTCCTCCAAATTTCTTGGCCATCAGACTCTCTCCTCCACCTTGAGCCTTTGGATCAGATTCCCTTGATAATTTGTTGGTCTTCAAAGCAATTATAACCTCTTCCACTGTGATGGATTTTTCCATTCCATACAAGATGGAATCACAGAAGTTTTCAAACTTCTTTGGGAGTGAGCTGAGCAACATTAGAGCCTTATCTTCCTCTTCTAACTTGACATCAACATTCTCAAGATCATCTATGATCTTGTTGAACTCTTCTATTTGATTTAACAGTGGTTGATCTTCTAAGATCTTGAAGGCATACAGTTTCTTTTTTAAGAACAATCGATTGGTAAGAGATTTTACCATATACAAACCTTCAAGCTTCTCCCAAACACCTTGGGTTGTTTCAATCTTGGCAATTTCACGAAGAACCTTATTCCCTAGACTAAGAATGATCATGCTGTAAGCCTTCTCCATAAGTGTAGCCTTCTGATCGACTCTCATTGTCTCTGGAAAAGCTCCAATTCCTTGCAATGCAGCTGCAGCAATATGTTGAACCAACATTGCTTTCATCTTGATTCTCCATAAGCCAAAGTCACCCGAGCCATCAAACTTCTCCACATCGAACTTGATTGAACCCATTTCTTGATCAAATGATTTCCCACATATGGCGCCACTTGTTGGAATTCAGATCAAGAACAACAAACATGTAAGCAATAGCTCACATAAAATCATAAACAATCAAGAACTAGAGCTAGAGAAATTGATGAATTAAATGAAGAAGAAAGATCAACACACAATGTAAAGTGGTTCGGGTTAAAAATCCCTACATCCACTGAGAACGAAATCCACTAGATCAATCAACCAAGAATCAAGAATACAATGTATGTGAAAAAACTAAAACTGAAACCCTATATCACTATACAAGAATCACAAGTTTCTTTCTCTCTCTACACCGAACAAATGAAATCGTGCTCTTCATAAGACTTGTAGATCGCCTTTTATAGAACACTCAAGAAGAAACCGCTTCCAAATCGGTTGTAAATCCAGTGAGATATCATCCTCGCAATCAAGCCTGCCAAAACAAACCAAACAAACACTTAGCTGATGAGAAAGATGAGTAACCGTTTTTTACCTACCTGAAATTGCATTTGACAAATGCGTTTTTATTAGTGAAAGCGCGACTCTTTCTTTACTTAGTAAAACTTTGGCTGAGTCGTTTTTTTATTCCCTTTTTTTATTTATTTCCTTCTCTTCTTATATTATGATTGCAAGCTATATATATTACAACAGAGATAAACAAGCGTTCATAATCACTGCAGTTAAGCACAACACATAAACTCGTGACACGTGGCTATAGATAAGTGCGGGTTTCCTTGTCTTATCCTATAAACAGTTTTTATCCGTTAGTGTAGCTACAAGATCAAAATTCCCATTCAGTAGGTTGCGGCAGAGTTGCCATAGCAGTCGTCAGTCATTCATTGCATACACACACACACATATATATATATATATATCACATCACATCACATAAACACAACACACTTAGGGATATTAAACGTCACTTAACATTCAAGAAGAACATTTCATTGATCATAAGTTCACATAGCTTAGCAATTAAGAAACATTTCATTGATCACGAGTTCACGTGGCATTCATTCATTCAATCAATATTCATAGTATCTTTCATAGCTTAAACATTCATATAAAAACGAAAAGTAAAGAGTTTGATTTAGAAATTACCCCCACCTTATTCGGTGATGACCTATGTGAAGCTTGGTGCTCTAAAGTCTATGTTCGCTCGTTCGTCTCGAAGCCTACACATATAGAAGGAGGTTTAGATTTCTAATTATGCTATAAGGTTTAAGATTAACTTAGAAATCTTTTTCACGAGAAGAAACGATAGAGGGAATGGAGCGAAATGAGAGCTTTTGAAATCATAAAAAGTGTTGAAACAATCATGGATGCTTAAATCTTGATCATCGAGTTTAAAGGAATTGATTTGGGCTTAAACAGAGGTAAAACGAGCTTAAAACGAAGTTTTTAGAAGCATAAGGGTATTTTTGTAAATTCTAAAATGTTGACTTTGACCAAAGGGATCAATTTGTAAAATTAGAAAAAGTTTGAGGTCCTTTTGATATATTTAAAAACTTTTGGGGTCAAAACATAATTTTCAGAAGTTCTGGAGGTTAAAACATAAAGCTCAGAAAGTTTTGGGGTTAAAAAGAAATTTTCAAAAATTTTGAGGACTTAAAATAGATTTTAGAAAGTTCAGGGACTAAAACATAAATACACTAAAAATCTTGGGTTTGCACCCAAGCCCCTGATCTCTTTCAAATTTATGGAAGAGCCCTTCTCCCCCAAACCCTCCCCAACTGCCACCCCTGCCCCCTCCCGCCGCCGATCTACTACTGCTGGCGACAACACATCGCCGACAGCGCTACTCACGGCACCGCCCCCACACACACATGCACACCACCTCAAGCAAACACACAGACACACACGCACCAGTCGCCATCCGCGGACTACAGGTGCCGTCTCACCCGTAAGACAGCGGCAGAACCATGGCGAGAAAGAGAGAGAAGAACAGAGCCAAGAGGAGAAAGGAAAAGAAAGAGGAAGAAAGAGGAGGAGACCGCGCCTTTCACAGGCGATAATATATATAAGTATTATGGCATGATAAGTTAACTATCAATGTGGGATATGCTGATTTTAATTTTTCTCTATTAGAACAACCCCAACAGTGCTCTACTTTAGAGTTGGGCGTTTCTTTTCTCCTCCCAGCATGGCACCTCACTCTGCGCTACTGTGAAAATTTGCACAGTACAGTGCTACTTGTGATGCCAAACTGTTTTAGTGCTATATATATTTGTCTTATTTTTCCCTTTCTTTATATAATTTTAATAGGCCAATGGCCCAATGCTCCCAAAGCCCATCAGATATGGTTGTTTTTGTTTCTTTCCCAATTAAAACTTTCATTTTCATTTACAAAGGTTTAGCTTATGATATTAAAAGATAAAATATATGATGACAAGACCCATTAGATATGGCTGGTTTTGCTTCATTCCCAATTAAAACTTTCATTTTCATTTACAAAGGTTTAGCTTATGATATTAAAAAACAAAATATATGATGAGAATATTAGGCAATTCGAATTTATTTATAGGTTGGCAATAACTATTACATTGATTTTTCTTTTTGTTTCACTTCTCTTGTTTATATTAATTTTCTTCATAGTACTAAAATTAGATACATAATTGTGATTTCTTAAATTGATATACAAAACCAACAATTAGTGATTTTATCAATGGTGAATGTACATATGAGTCTAAAATCTATTGTTTTCTTTAAACAAATCATATAGAATTAAGACATCAACGATGAACGAGATCTTAATGCTCCAATTAAAGAAAATTTGTATAATAAAAATAAGTTTTTGTTTTTTTTACGTTCCGATTCATTCAATTAGTCATATGAATTTTTTATTTATTAAATTTAAAATATAAAAAGTAAAAATATTATATTAAATAATGTTTATATGTGTAAATATATTAATAAATTATAAAAAAAATGTTTCTCAACATGGATAGTAAAAATATGAGAGATGAGAACAATTACATAAAATTACTGAAAATAAAACATAAATTAAAATACATGAAAATAAAACATAAAATTATTGAAAATAAATTACAATACAAGAAAATAAAATATGAAATTACTGAAAAATAACAATACAACCTAATAATTCGAGAGACCAGCTCCAAACCCAGACCCTCTAAGATCTGGAGATTGGCTAAACATATCAAACATATTAGTAGATTTTGGTACTTGAGATTGTCTTCTCTTCTGCATAATTATTTGTTGTTGTTCTTGAAAGTATTCACGTTGTACGGGATTAGCAATCCCAATCAAATTCATGAGTAGTATGTTATCTTATTATATCAAAACTATCTTCGTTTGCTGTAATTTTTAGCTTTTGCACCTCAATATCATGCTCTTTATTTACGACTGAAGTTGACAATGATTCTCGAAGTTCATAGTGTATAAAAAGGCAGACATATCTTCACTTTATTTCCTTTTAGATTTGGACTTTTTTACCCCCTATGACCGCTATAATGAAGAACCACCACTTATGTTTTCATCACATAAATCGATTGAAAATGAAGGTGCAGAAGGGTCAGGAGAAATATGAGACTCATTAACAACTTCTTGTGGAAATGATTCATTAACAACTTCTTGTGGAAATGATGTTGAGACTCCGTTTGTGTTTTCAGTCTGCACATATTCTTTTAAATCAAACCACACATGGTTGAATTTGAACCGGTCTTTATATCTTTTTTGTTGCATCAACAACTCGTTTGCTTGTCGTATTTGCAAAGAATGTTGAAATTTATGGAGAAAATTTTTATGACACATAAAATAGTAAGACATATAAATAATTACTTATGATATTGAGCTCATTTGCATCGCTTGGATTCATATACTCAATTTGACGCAAACAACCATTGAACTTTCTGGCATCTTTGAGAATTGTTTGTATGCGGCATTGTAGTGATCTTTGGTTACACTCCTTTATGTTAGAGCTTGGTATTTCAGAATTGAACTTTTATGTAACACGTTTCCAAAATTGATCTCTATATTGATTTATATCAACAATAGGATCTTGTTAAATCAAGAGAGACATTGCAAAGATGTTTATCTTCATCATTTGTATAATTTGTACTCTGTGACTTTGACATTTTAGAGAAAAGATTAATATAATGTAACTCTTGATAGAAAATCTTGATATAAAATATAATGACAATATAATGGATGAGATTAAAAGAAAATGTAGTTTATCAACGGCAAAAATTTAAGGAATACATGGATTGTGCTTTAAAGTCTTTGCTTTTTGGATCATTTTTTTTGAAGGATTGAGATCTAAAGATTGAGTGAGTTATCAACAGTTATAATTGAAAGCACATGGATTATGCTTTAAAGTCTTTGCTTTTTTTTTTGATCTTTTTTTTTGAAGGGTTGAAATTTAAAGATTGAGTGAGTTACCAAGGGTTATAATTGAAAGCACATGGATTGTACTTTCTTTAATAAATTATTGTTGGTTATATAATGATCATATGTAGGAATCATTTCTTCATTGTCTTCTACCTAATTTGCTCATTGATTACCAATTTCTTTTCTAATCCATTATTTTTTTCTTCTATTGTGCTAGTCTCAAAATCGAAAATGGATTTCAATCACATTGGTCATTTTGCCACATCTTATTCTTCAAGCTCATCCGATGAAGAGTTCCAACAATGGATGGCTAGTTACGATGCGGAACAACAACTAATCATGTAACAAATATACACCGACAATCAAAAGATGGAAGAATTTATTAGGCTCCAAAATATCTATTCTACGAGTGGTGGCTCTGTTCCAGGTCATAGAACAATTTATTGTGATCGAGAAGGAGCAGTACAAAACCTCTTCAACTACTACTTCTCTTCTCTGAAAATCCGATATTCATTGAAGAATAATTTCATCAACGATTTCAAATATCCCGAATTTATTCCTTCGTATTGTTGGTGATGTTTCAAATCATGATCATTACTTTGTGCAATGAAGGAATGCAGGTGAAAAACTTGGTTTGTCTACACTCCAAAAAGTAACAGCTGAATTTCGACAACTAGCATATGCAGTTCCAGTAGATGCAACTGATGAGTACATCAAAATTTGGGAGTCTATAGCAGTTGAGTGCATTAAGAGATTATGTTATGCTATAATGGAGATATATAGAGAGCAATATTTGAAATCATCCACTCCTAACGACATTGCTAGACTACTTTATATTGGTAAGCAACGTGGTTTTTCAGGAATGTTAGGTAGTCTTGATTGTAATCTCACTGGAAGTGGAAAAATTGTCCAACAGCTTGGGCAGGACAATATGCCGGGTGAAGTGGATTTCCAACAATTATTCTTGAAGTTGTAGCTAATTACGATTTGTGGATATGGCATGCATGTTTTGGGATGCCAGGATCCAACAATGATATTAATGTGTTGGAGACATTTCATCTTTTCTTCGACCTTGCTATAGGCGTTGCTCCTCCAGCACATTATGTCATTCAAGGGAAGGAATACACTATGGGATATTTTTTAGTTGATAATATATATCCCAAATGGGCAACTTTTGTGCAAACAATCCATTCACCAAGTGGTTGCAAAAATAATATTTTGCAAAAAAAATAAAAAAGAAGCATGTAGAAAAGATGAGGAACGTGCATTTGGAGTTCTTCAAAGCAGATTTGCAATTGTGGTGAATCCAACACATTTTTGGTTGAAAAGTGATTTGCAATATATCATGACTACATGCATAATAATGCATAATATGATAATAGAGGATGAACGAGATCTTAATCCTCTAATTGAAAAAAAAAATTGGAAATGCCACCCCCAACATCGAAATTGCTAAGAATGAACCTACTCGCTTTCGGGATTTTCTTGGTCAATTTAGACAAATTAGAGATGCATATGCTTATTGTGCACTCCAAAATGCATTAATTGATCATTTGTGGGAAGAATATTCTAATTTAGAAAATTAAAAATTATCACTATGTAACATCTATTTCTCTTTCAATAAAAATAAGTTATTGTTTGTGTTTTCACTGTACATTAAGTTTCATTCAATTAATTATATGATTTTTTATTTATTAAATTTAAAATATAAGAGTAAAAATTATATTAAATAATGCTTATGTGTGTAAATATATTAATCAATTATAAAAAAATTAAATATATGATTAAATAAATTAATAACTAAAAATATTATGGAATATTCATTTTTAGTATAAAATTTAATGCAGACTGCTAGAGATGAAATACTATTTATGCACTACTTTAGTGATGCAATAAAGTAGTGCAGACTACTGGATGCTCTTAAGCATTATATCATTCTTTTCTCATAACTGGCGTGGCTACCAAATTAAGCATTACTCATTCTCTTCTCATAACTGACGTGACTACCAGATCACGCTGACGTGTTAATTGAAAAATTAAAATTAAAATTAGAGTGTAAAACTTTAAATTGTTCTTTTATTAGTTATGATATATTGTTCTTTAAACTGATCTCATTCCGTGAGATGGGTCAACCCAACCCGGTCAACAGTCAAAGTCAAAAAGTCAACGGTCGGTCAACGTCATTGACTCAAAAGTATTACATGATACACATAAAAGTATTACTTCATATACATGAAAGTATTACATGATATTTTTATATTTATTATGCAATAATTTCATAAAGTATTACATGGTGATACTTTCAAAAAGTATTACATGATATATACAAAAAGTATTACAATACTTTTATGTGTATTATATGATACTTTCAAAAAGTATTACATGATATGCATAAAAGTATTACATAGTGACATTTTCAAAAAATATTACTTGATATACATAAAAGTATTACATCATGTTTTATTCTCATAATGTAATACTTTTTTGTGTACCATGTAATACTTTCAAAAAGTATTACATGATATATACAAAAGTATTGCATGATACACATAAAAGTATTACATGATACTTGTATTATGTGATATTTTCAAAAAGTATTACATGATATACATAAAAGTACTACCTAATACATACAAAAGTATTACATATTATACAATTCACACGCGAGGAAGAACACATGGGGCGCCTAGGATCTGCACGTTTTTTGTTGAGACCCAACCCGACCCAATTCAAGTCATTATCCCATAATACAAAAGTATTACCTGATATATATAAAAGTATTACCTAATATACATAAAAGTATTACATATTTTTTTATAGTCTGACCAAATCCAAAATACATCATATAATACCAAAGTATCACCTAATATATAGAAAAATATTACATAACACACATAAAAGTATTACATAATTTTTATGTTCGACCCGACCCGACCCGTCTCATGGATTCCGTGAGACGTCTCACCCAATATTTTGTTAAAATATATATTTGAATACAAAATTTATTGTTTTTCTATATACTTTCAATATATACACCACTTTAATTAATATTAGATACATTTACGAATAGTAATCTAACACCAAATATTATGTGGACTATCAATATATTACTCTAGTAAAGATATCAATATTATCATGCATATATTTTCAATATATCTCATATACAATATCGATATTTTGCGATATTAACAAATATCTATATGATAATATTGATATACACTTTTTGCGATATTAATTTTTGTCCAATAATATATATCAATCAATATCGATATTTGACAATATTGTATTCAATATAATATCAATATTTTGCAATATTGATAATTGTCCAATAATATATATCAAACACATATCTACATGATAATATTGATATATTTACAAGTGTAATATATTGATAGTCCACATAATATTTCGTTTAATTTTCATTTTTCAATTGAAACATTAGCGAGATTTGATAGCCACGTCGGCTATGGGAAGAAATTGAGATAACGCCTCATAGAGAAAAGTTAACGTCGTTTCATTTTGGAATCTTAATTTGATAGTTTCAAATCTTTCAAACCTTCGAAGTTAATGTTGTTTCATTTTGAAATCTTAATTTGATAGTTTCAAATCTTTGAAGCCTTGATTGAAATCTTAATTTGATAGTTTCATATCTTTAATCCATCTTAATTTGATAGTTTCGAATCTTTCAAACAAATCTTTCAAGACTTGGATTGATGTGGGAAGAAAAAATGAAACTTATCATTTTGGAATCTTAATTTGATAGTTTCAAATCTTTCAAGTCTTCATTTGATAAGATTCTTTCAGCTAGGGGAAGAAAATGAGATAATGCCTAATAGAGAAAAGTTAATTTGATAGTTTCAAATCTTTCAAGCCTTCGATTGAATTTGATAGTTTCAAATCTTAATTCGCATTGATAGTTAATTAATCTTTTAAGACCTTTATCGATAAAATCCAAAAATTCAAAAATGCCAGAAATTTGTTGGGAAATTGAGATTTCGTCAAAAAAAAAAAACTTAAATTTGACAGATTTCTCAATTGCAGGACTAAAATTGATGATTGGAAATTAACATGACTAAATCGGACAACCTCTCTAGGGTAGGACCAAAAATGAATTTTTCCCGCCGAAAAATGTCGAACTTTTCCAGAATTCTACCAGACTTTGCAAAACGAATCAGATCTTATCATGACCCAAGACCATTTCCTCTTAAAATTTTTCCAGAAAAACAACCCTCTAAACCACCACAAAACATATATAACCAATGTGATGAATTAATGAGATGGATCATTCAGAAGATCAAGAGGCGTGCTTATCAGCAATGCAACTTGCAGTTGGTTCAGTATTTCCAATGGTTCTAAGATCAGCTATAGAGCTTGATCTCTTTGAACTCATTAAGAAGTCTGATCAGCCTAATGTTTCTGCTTCTGAACTTGCTGCTAAGATTTCAACAACCAACCCCGATGCACCTAATCTGATCGAAAGAATTCTCCGCCTCGTCGCCGTTCACTCAGTGCTAGCTTGCAGCGGCGGTGTTGGCGGTGAGTGGCCATACTCTCTGACGCCGATGGGGAAGTTTTTCACCAAGGATGAAGATGGTATATCTATTGGCCAATTTGCCCTCTTGCCACAAGATAAAGTGTTGATGGATAGCTGGTAAAAACACTCTACTGAAGCTCCCTTTTTTTTTTAATATATATATGTTTCTTCATTTGATTTTTATGAGCTAATTAACATAAAGTCATAAACCCTATAAGTTAATAACCACTTTCTGTATTAATATTTTCTTTAAGTTTGTTATGACTTTTATCCAGAAACTGTGTATCAAGACTTTTATATAACTGTGTCATTTATCTCTATTGAGTTTCTTTTCAACAAGTTAGTTTGTACCCTCTCTCTCCCTCTTTCAATATCTTTAAAAATGTCGTATCTTATTTATTTCAGCATGTCTCTTTCAATATCTTTAAAAATGTCGTATCTTATTTATTTCAGCATGTGAAAAATATTATTACAAGAAAAATGAGTATTGCGATAAGATTTTTTTGCCATAATAAAGCTGTTGCGAAAAGTCTATTTTTGCAACAACATATTATCTTAAAAATAAGTAGAAATTGGCAAGAAGTTGTCACAAAAAGTAACTAAAAAAATTTTATTTGGCACAACATGATGTTGTCGCGCAAAAAGACTTTGTGAGAAGACTTTTGCGACAAAATGTTGTCGTAAAATGTTTTCCCAACAATTATCAATGTTTATGCGACAACATTTTGTTGTCGCAAATACTCATTTTTCGTCGTGATTTGGCTAATTATATAAGTTAATTTCTAGCTATTTGTTTTAAGCTTAAATTCATTTTTAGTCATGCCTTAGAATAAGTGTTCGATATTAGGCCCCTTAATTTTTAAAAATCAATTTTAGTAAGAAAATTGTCTAATTTCAATCATTTTCACTGTAATTTTCTGAAGTCTGATAAATTTTCACCAGTGTGACTCGTGTGAAAAATCCATTGAATTTCGGAAATTTCCGATGGAAAAAATGACCAATATTGGATATTTATATATATATATATATATATATATATATATATATAAGACTAAAATTGATTTTCAAAATTAAAGGGACTAATTTCGAGCACTTATCCTAAAGCGGAATTAAAAGTGAATTTAACCCTTTGGTTTCTGAAGTCTGATAAATTTTCACCAGTGTGACTCGTGTGAAAAATCCATTGAATTTCGGAAATTTCCGATGGAAAAAATGACCAATATTGGATATTTTTTTAATATATATATATATATATAAAAGACTAAAATTGATTTTTCAAAATTAAAGGGACTAATTTCGAGCACTTAGGGCACTTACAATGGTTCACAAAAATTTCCAGTTATAGTTAACTCTCTCTCCTCCACCTACCTATCCACATCATCATTTCTTTAACTATAACTCACTTTTTATAACACCTCCAACCATATCATTGGTTAAACACTATTTGGATATCAACAATCAAATCACATTTTTTATCCAAATAAACTTATATTTAATGGTTGTAATTTTTATCTAAAATAATTTTTTATTTACGAAATTGTGAATAAAATAAATATCAATTTTTTAAAATTTATATTTTTTCATTAAATTGTTAATGAAATATTATTAACACTGTGTCACAAATTCAATTTCGTAGGTTTAATACATAATTTATACAATTTGATATGAATTATAGATAGTGAAATGAAAATTGAAACATAAAATGAAAATTACATTGAAACATAAAATGAAAATTACATTGAAAGATAAGATAAAAAACTAAAGAGAATATTTAGTGCTGCCACTTTGATTTAATCCTATCACACATTTGTTGATGCATAATCAATTGCTCAGGAGTCATAGAAGAGGTGTCCCTAGACATAATTTGAAACTCAATCAACTCGAGTTCACGTTCTTTGAGAATATTTTGTTCTTTTACTCGCATGTTTTGTTCTCTTATTGCATCAACCATATGTTGCTTGTGAACCGAATATTCCTTGAATTGCTCGATAACTTTATCAACACAGTCTGAGTCAACATTTTGGGCTGATGCTTTACCCTTGCCTTTAGCTTTTCTCTTAGCAACCTTCTGTCCGATTGGACGCGTTTCTTCAAAGTTTAGATCAAATTCTAAACATCTACCTCGTGGAGTTGACGTCTGTCCGATTGGACGCGTTTCTTCAAAGTTTAGATCAAATTCTAAACATCTACCTCGTGGAGTTGACGTGTTGCTCGTTTCTGAATCCGATGTCCTTGCCTTTTTCGAGGAATCTTGATGAACACCAAATTGTGGAGCACAAAGTGCTCGATCCTTTGTAATTCTCCATACGTGCTCAAAATTGAAAGCAACATTTTTGTTATCAGAACGATATTTGGCATAGACCATTCTCAGTAAATCTTCATCGCTATGTCCGCTTCTGTAAAGACTTGAAATACTGTTATAGCAAGCATTGAAAAGGTTTACCTTCTTCTGAATAGTGTTATACCAGTTTGATTTCATCGCATTACAAATTCTTTCTGACATACCAGCCTTGCCATTACCATTGTAGTATGCTGCAATTCTTCTCCAAAAGGCATCACCTTTTTTATCATTGTCGATGATAGGATCTTCACTTACCATGATGAATGAGTATGCTAGCAGCTCGTCTTCCTGAACGCTCCATTTGACCGGGCGTCTTCCTTCAGTGGCGACAACATCTTGTTCAGAACTATCCAAATAAATTGGAATTGAATATTGTGATGGTTGTGTTTCCGGCACAGAAGATGGTATTTCTGATTGTTGCCAATAATCGGGTAAATTTGAGTTTGGTGGATTTTGTGTAGGTGAAGAAAATTGCGAATAATCAAAGTTTTGTGGAAATGATGAATTTTGTCCATCAAAATTTTCGAAGAAATCTTGATTGTGTTTCAGCCATTTGGAGAAGTGGATTGAAAAAGATAAATAAAAATATGAAACCAACAAAAAACTTGGAAAATGATTTTATAGGTGGAATAAATGCCTCATGACTTGGTGTATTTAAAGAAAAAAAGAGAGCCGTTTATTAACAGCCATAAACGGCTCTATTTTAGCAACGGCCATAAACGGCTCTATTTTAATTTGATATACTTTTATATTTTTTCTCGAATTTAATTAAATATATATTTAAAATTGAACTAATATGAAAATTGAAAAAGAAATAAAATAATTTATCTTAAAAATTGGAAAAAAAAAAAGACGTTAAAAAAATTAAACAGAAAAACCAATACATGCAAATTCCATATTGGAAAAAAAAAACATTAATGAACAGCAATTGTGAACAGTAAAAGTGTCAGGTATGAACAGTAGCCGCCTTTTTCTCTCACACTCCTGTAATTCACGCGCCAATCACAAAGAGAGTTGCATGGACGCGCACAATTTTTTTTTTTTTAACCTGGTTCACACTTGTGAACCGAACAGTAACCAATTACTTAACTATAACTATTAAAAAATGCTCCAATGGGGATATAGTTATAGTTCACTAAGGCTGCGTTTACTTTGGCGGTAAGGGATTAAATTATATTGATAAATAGTAGGATAATTTTTGGGATAAGGATAAATTTGAAAAACCAATCCATCATTTACTTTGTATGATTAATTGTGGGATGTAATTTTTTTCTTTTATACTGCATTAATTTTAATAAGTGAAAAATAATGAAATTACCTAAACACCCATCATCTCTTCCCTCTCTTCTTTTCTTCCTCAAAATTCTCGTGTGCTCTGCAACTTACATTCTCCATCTCAATTGGAATGTTCAAACCATTAAAATGGGCATAAATTCTTGTTTATACTCATTAAATTAAAGCATTAATTTATAATTTATTGTAGTTAAGAAAAAAAAGAGCACAATAGCCCTAAATTTGCAGGATTTATTTTGGTGGCCCTTTCCGCAGGCATCTGCTCCTTCCGGCGAAAGTCACCGACCTCCGTCTATCTGACATCACACACCAGATCCACCTTTCATCTCTCTCGCCCCATCTCCTCCCATCTCGCCTCCATCAATACAACAACACCGACAAACCCCCTCACCCCAGCGAGAACCAAAAAGAACAGGAGCATAAGAGGAGAAGAAGATGAGAAGTATAAGAGACGGTTGTCGAGCTTTACATGGCGGTGGCCGACGACAGAAAGCCGACTAGCTGTGATGGGCGACCGTCGTGCGTTGATGAATGATGAACAACATGAGAAGTCACACATATACATGGCAAAGAAGATGAATCCCTGGGGTAAGAATGACAATTAAAAGCCTTTGACCAATGAATAAGTTTTATCACTGGGTAAGTGGTGGGATGAGTTATCAGCCAATTAATCCTGAAATTGAGTTTTATCCCGGGCCCATGAGATATCCGATTTTTATCATCATCCAAGGTAAACTTGGGATATAATAGTATAATCCCGCCTAATCCTGCTTTATCTGATGAAGTAAACGCAGCCTAACTATAACTCTTCTTTTTTGTGCATTGTAAGTGCTCTTATCCTAAAGCGGAATTAAAAGTGAATTTAACCCTTTGTTTTAGTGCAAATATCTTTTACTTAATCTACTGCGCTGATAACCAAAACGTCTTTTACTTTTTTTTGGTGTAAGTTATTGAACTCTTTTTTTGTATAGTTTAGAAGTTTAATAATGTGTTTTGGGACTTTTAGTGATAATATATATTGAAGTGTTATATTATGATTCAAATATAGTATAATTAAATTCTTTTATTATACATAAATAATTAATTAGTAATCCGCACTTGCATTATTGCCCCTCCGCCATACCTTTTATACTGAGTTATTAATTATTATATATATGGTAAATTAGTTTGAGATAAAACAATTTTAAATTAATATAGAATAAAATCATTAAATATTTAGTTATAGTTCGATTATCCTATCTACTGTGGACACATTAATATTAACATAAAATATTTTTTGCACATAATGCATGAATCTAGGATTTGTGCACTCGGGTCGATCCCACCCACCACGCGCAGCCACACCACTGCAGGTCACACACAGATTCACTCAAACATGCTCCCATGTGTCATACTTTTAAGTTATGTTAGTCACACTTTTTAGTAGTGTTAGTTATATCTTTTAGTTATGTTATTGTATTGGAGTTTTAATGCAGTGAAAATAAATTCTGACAGAGTTTCTTTGAAAATGTTTTCTCAAATATGCTTTTGCTAAACTTTTAAGGCAGAATGATAAGATATAGAATGCAACACAGAAATGTTAAGAACAAAAAATAAACACACAATGCTTATAATGGTTCGAAAGTGGTATAATCATTCTATGTCCACTCTACTCCTACTTCGAGGAGGAACTTTGTTAAGCAAGATTGAATTATAGGACTCGACCTGACAATCTATCAACCTAATAAGATTTTCACCTACAAGGATTCAACTTCCACACATGTTACTCGAATCGACAGGCTAACCCATAAAGGATCCTACTAACTCGCACAGAGTTATTGCCTTAACAACCAAAGACAAAAACAATCAGCAATAATCTAAATCATATCAACCGAGGATACCACTAAAACAACCTAAGCAC
The DNA here is from genome assembly GCA_946896805.1 of Scutellaria galericulata. NCBI lineage: Eukaryota > Viridiplantae > Streptophyta > Magnoliopsida > Lamiales > Lamiaceae > Scutellaria > Scutellaria galericulata. Next base: position 3,530,492 of record OX335787.1, on the reverse strand, counting down.
ACAATACAAAGGTTAAAAGTATATAAGTTTTTTTTCAACTGTGCTTGAAGCAGCCTTGATGACTCGAAGGCTTGACTACTTCACAGGAGGTTGAGTGACTGAAAACTTAGAGAGTAGAAAGCTTGAATACTTGTTCTTGCGAAAATGAATTTCGAATATCAGTTTTTCAGTAATTACTTTAGTTGACTCTTCCTCTATTTATAGAAGTATGAAATGTGCCCGTTGTGACTGTACTACGTTTTAGGGTTGTTGCAGTTTATCTGTCCACATGTCAGCGGGACATTGGTTCTTCATATAGTTCGATCACTTGTCTCTACTGACTATATTTAACAAGACATATTCTCGTATAGCAGTGATCTTCCTTGTACAATATTGTTGTGCGTGACTGTCTCTTCCTGCTTTAGGTCTTCTTTCAGTTCTGGAATGCAGTGCCAGTTTACTACAACTTGAAACTGCAGTGAGACTTTCTATTCGCCTTACTGTATTCTTGCTTGCTACTTGCTGTATTACATTCTGACTGTATGCAGTATCCGGTATGATTTTTTTACTATATTGACTGCTACCAAAGACCTTCTTCTTACTGATTTCCGAGTTCCTCCATTCTTTAGGTTCGAAAACTAATCTAAGTTTCCACTTAAACAGTATGAGAAAATGAGGTACTCTAATTTCCTATTACAATACTGTTTTGTCTCTTCAAAATCTAAACATAAATTTCCTAACAGTCCTCATTCGCACACTCTCGCACATTCATGTTCTAACAAATATGTAATATCATTTAATTATGTTAGTGATATCTTTTAGTTATGATATTGATACATTTATGTTATATTCGTTCTACCTTTACAATATTCACAAAAACTCATGTGAGACCGTCGCACATACGGCGGCCATACTTATAGTAGAAAAAGACATACTTATGTCTATAAAAGACATACTTGAATATTACTGTAAAAACATACTTAAAAAACACATACTTATAGCTGAAAAATACATACTTATATCTGAAAAACACATACTTGAATCTCATCGCATATGAGACTGTCTCATAACAGACCAACTCTACAATATTACAAAACATTTAATATCTTTTAGTTATGTTAGTGATACATTATAGTTATGTTAGTGCTACCTTTATATTATACATTTCTGTTCTGACAAACATGTAATACTATTAAGTAGATGTTTAAAACCTTTAAGTTGATCTATTAATACATTTACGTTATATTATTAATACATTTTTACTTGATGCAAGAAATACTCTTACATTATATTTCAATTAAAATGATCTATTAAATTTTTGTATAATTAGTGATACTTTTATATAATATTAGTGATATATTTATGTAGCGAAATTTCAACGAAAAAAACTTATATAAATGTTGTATGGATTCGAGTTTCAATTAAAATGAGTTAATACTTTTATGTAAATCAAATAATACATTTATGTATAATTAGTGACACATTTATATAGTAAGTTTCTACGAAAAAAATTAATAAATAAATTGACAGATCCACATTGAGTACCAGTTGCACGGATCCTAGATCGTGGAATTGGTACACATGATAGTCACCCCTATGTAATTAAAAAAAAAAAAGAAATCTATTAATTGTTTCTTTTTATTTTTTCTTAAATGAGTTAGAGAGCTAGAATGAGTGGAAGAAAGAGAATAAAGTTAAAAATTTGCATGATCCATTTTCAAACTTTGGTCATTACAATCTGTACCTTAAGGTAAGATACCACTTGACATTATATGATTGTAGTTAAACTGTTGGTCTTAGTTGATTTATTAATTAATTACTCCCAATAACAACTCAATTGTCTTAAGTATTAAAAATACAATAATTGAGTTATTTGTTCATCAATAAGAGCAACTCTTGTGTCACCTGTGGCACTGTGAGATGATGAGATGACAGATCGAGTCAGTCAACATGTATATGTAATATTTTATGTATATTAAATGATACATCTGTATGAATCATGTACACATATTAACAGTGTTGAAAAAGCTTGAAGATGAATCTTGAAGATGAAAGATTAACTTTGCATTCAAGGGAAGAAGAAGAAGATTACAACTTGATAAGTTTCAAGGCTTTTAATTATAGATGCAATATGCTAAGTTATCTGGCTTTACTAACTAACATAACTAACTATGGAAGATACTTTTCTAACTAGCTTAACTAAGAATATATGATTATATATCATTTGCTTCTTTGTTTGTATCATTCGTTTCTTCTTCAGATATAGTATTACTTGTCAAAATGATAATGTCTTCAAATTAGTATCTATAAAATATCATGTGATACATATAGAAATACTACAATTCATGCGTGCAATGCTAGTTTTAATTAATATTAAGAGGGTGTTTGGGTAAGCTTATAAACTCATTAAAACATTGTATAAAATGTTAAGAGCTTATAAACTCATCAAAAATGTTTGATAAAAATTTAAAAATAAAGTTTTATTTCATCCTAAAATAAGATGTTAGAAGCTTATAAATTATTTTTTGAAAAGTTGGAGGATCCCTACTTATTTCCAATATAACATCTTATTTTTCATAAACACCTTCAAATTTGATCATTTAAATTACATAATTATTATTACTAACATTTTATAAGTTCCACCATATTATTTATCCAAATAATTCAAAATTTTATTTTCAAACTTAAATTGTAATAAAGTCTAAAAACATCTTATAACATATAAAAATTTATAAGCTCTAAAAATAAGTTAAGTCAACCAATCTCTAAATCTTATGGGCCTCTTGTTTTTAATATTGGGCTTTATCCAAAGTAAGACGCAAAGCCCATGCTCATATATGTAAACCCCACTTGTCCCATCCACCAAGTTAATTATACAAAAAAATTAGGGCAAGAATTTTCCCCAAATTAAGGCAGTAATCGAAACCCAGCGAAGTGTGTGTCACGTATAGCATGTTCATTGGGTGTTTTGAATTTCCGTTTTGTTTGTTATATGGCGTATTAGAATAACAATCGTGCTTTCACTTGTAAAGGCGTGTTTTGTTTTAGCGTGTTGTGTATAAGTGCTTAGAACGACGTCGTTTTGGGTCATGTACTCTGCATGATCGAGTATATATGTACACGCATGCTTACATTTTCAGATATGGAAAACTAATTTCTTTGCAACTCTTTCTCGAATCTTCTTCTCTCTCACGTCACATACAATGCACTGTTGGTGTTCGTGACAATTGGTATCAGAGCCGAGCTGCGCACTCATCAAATTTCATCACGATGGTTGGTAAGAACCACGGTATGAGGATTGAAGCACTGGAGTCGCAAGTATCGGAATTGTTGGCTGGGCAATCGGCGGTGTTGCAAGCTCAATCTCAAATAGAAGCTCGGATCGAATCTAAGCTGGAAAGTTTGGGAGAATTGCTGAAAGCTCAGATCAGTAACGTGATGAAGGAGCACCAAACTTCCTCAGCTGGTAAAGGTAAAGAAGCTATTAACTCTTCTAATCCATCTATGGCATCTGGTAGCACCAATGATGATAGGAGAGGTACGGGGATACTATCTCCTTTACCTGTGAATAGAGTGGGGGTAAATCAAGGATTAGCTAGTGGCAAGCTTCCTAAACTTGAATTTCCTAAATTCAATGGAGATAATCCTAGAATGTGGTTGCGAAAATGCTATCGATATTTTTCCTATTATGATATGTCAGATTATGATAAGCTCAGTCTAGTTGCTATGAATTTGGAGGGGATAGCCGACCACTGGTTTGTGGATTATGTGGAGGAACGAGGTAATATCTCTTGGAATGAGTTCACTAAATTGGTGATGGGTAGATTTATGAATCCAACAGGAGGTAGCTTAGTGGCTCAATTCAATCGATTACGACATATAGGGAATGTGCAAACTTATATTCAGGAGTTTGAGGAAATGAGATCACTCTTAAAAGAGAATAATAGAGCTTTGTCCGATGAATATTTTATGGAAAGCTTCATTGGTGGACTGAAGGAAGAGGTTGGGAAGCTTGTAACATTACAGAAACCTGCTTCACTTCTGGCTGCAACTCAATTGGCATTGCAAAGTGAAGATCTAGTGCATCTTCTTACTAAGGGGCAGAGAATAATCACCAAACCACCTCCTCAAACTTCAGTGACTGAAATGTCAAGACTGAGAATGTATTTGCTAAGCAGAGGATTCCACCTATTAAGAGGTTGAGTCCGGATGAAATGAAAGCCAGAAGAGAGAAGAACTTATGTTTCAATTGTGATGAAATATTTCATATTGGGCATAAGTGTAAGAAATTATATATGATCTTAGTTGAAGGTGATGAGGAACAAACTGTGGATACATTGGAGTTGGAGGTGAAGGATGATGATTATAAGGAGCCTCAAGTCTCACTTAATGCAGTGGTTGGGCAAACACATGTAGACACTATCAAGCTATTGAGAAGGTCTGCCAATCAAGAGTTGATCATATTGCTTGATTCCGGGAGTACTCACAGTTTCTTAGATCCAATTGCGGCTGATAAGCTAGGGTGTATGATTGAATATACCAACCCCTGGATAGTCACAGTGGCAGATGGTAACAAGGTGGAATGTAATTCAAGGTGTCCACAATTTGAGTAGGAGATGGGGGATTGCAGATTTAGTACACCAGTGAGGTTGCTTAGACTTGGGGGATGTGACATGGTTATTGGAGTAGATCTACTGAGCCAATTTGGGCAAATTCTTTTGGATTTCAAGGAGCATACAGTGCAATTCACTATCAAGGGGAAAACGGTTAAATTGCAGGGAATCCAACCAAACCTTAAGCTCAATCTCATCACTGCTGATCAGTTGGGGAAAGAAGTCATGAGAGACAAGCAAGATTTCGAAGCTTACTTATGTCTGATTTCCACTCAAGATGAGGTTGATAGGAATTCTACTCATCACATGATTGATCCATTATTGAGTGAATATGCTCATGTTTTTGCTGTTCCAAATGAGTTACCACCAAAAAGGAGTATGGATCATCAAATTCCTATTAAGCCTGGGATAGATCCAATAAAACAACATGCCTATAGGTACTCTCTCCTTCAAAGGCAGGAGATAGAGAAGTTGGTGAAGGAGATGTTACAAACTGGAGTAATAAGGCCAAGTAACAGTCCCTATTCATCTCCTGTTTTGCTGGTTAAAAAGAAGGATGGTAGCTGGAGATTTTGTGTTGATTATAGAAAGCTAAATGCAGCTACTGTTAAGGATAGTTATCCAATTCCACTTATAGATGACTTATTGGATGAACTAAATGGAGCTCAAATCTTTTCCAAAATAGATTTGAGAGCTGGATATCATCAAATCCGAGTAGCTGAAACAGACATACACAATACTGCTTTTGTCACTGCTTCAGGCTTATATGAATTTGTTGTCATGCCTTTTGGCTTGACTAATGCTCCAGCAACCTTTCAAGCGGTTATGAATCAGGTTTTCAGTGAGTATTTGAGGGATTATGTCTTGGTTTTCTTTGACGATATTCTGATATATAGCAAGAGCATGGAAGATCACTTGCAGCATTTGAGATCTGTATTTGATGTACTCACCAAACACAGCTTATTTGCCAAGTTGTCCAAGTGTGTATTTGGGAGACAGGAGGTTGAATATCTTAGGCATATTATCAGTGGAGAGGGAGTAAAAGCAGATCCTGAAAAGGTTAAAGTCATGACCGTATGGCCTCAACCAACCTCAGTTAAAGCACTTAGAGGGTTTCTTGGACTCACTGGCTACTACAGAAAGTTTATTGAGGGATATGAAGTGATAGCTAAACCCTTAACTGATCTTACAAAGAAAGGAAAGTTTGAATGAGGGCCACTAGCTGAAGAAGCATTTTGTGCTCTTAAACAAGCTATGACTTCAACTCCAGTCCTCAAGCTACCTAATTTCAATAAACCATTTGTAGTGGAGACTGATGCATGTTATAATGGGTTGGGGGCTGTGTTAATGCAAGAGCATCATCCTTTGGCTTTTATTAGCAAAGCTCTTGGAGTTAAGAACATGGGGTTGTCTATCTATGAAAATGAATTATTGGCTATCATTATGGCAGTGGAGAAATGGAGAACATATCTTCTGCATGCTCCATTTATCATAAAAACTGATCAGAGAAGTCTCAAATACCTGTTGGAACAGAAGATCTCTACTCTCTTACAACACAAATACCTCACCAAACTATTAGGGTTTGATTACAGGATTGAATTTAAGAAAGGGGTTGATAATAAAGCTACAGATGCTTTATCCAGGATACATCCAGAGGGAGCTACATGCCATGCTATCACTATCCTTAAACCAGCATGGATGGAAGAACTTATGAAAAGCTACTTGAATGATTCTAAAGTTCAAGTTATCATTGCTGAGTGTATAGCCATGCCATTTAATGTCTCTTATTACAGCTATTCTGATGGTTTACTTAGATTTAAAGGGAAGTTAGTGGTTGGAAGTGATGGACCATTGAGGAATCAGATTGTTACTCATATGCATAATTCCAGTGTGGGAGGACATTCAGGCATTAATGCTACATTTCAGAGATTGACTACTATTTTTTGGTGGCCTGCGGTTCGGCATCAAGTTCAGCAACATGTCAATGAATGCCATATTTGCCAGATTAGTAAGCATGAAAATATTCATAACCCAGGGTTGCTTCAACCACTCCCTGTACCAACTCAAGCTTGGACCCAAATTTCCATGGATTTTATTGAGCAGCTGCCCCTATCTTCTAATAAAGATACTATATGGGTGATAGTAGATCGGTTGACAAAATATAGCCATTTCATTGCCTTGGCTCATCCCTTCACTGCTTCTACATTGGCTTCAATCTTCCTGGATACGATTTATAAGCTTCATGGATTGCCTCACAGTGTGGTCTCTGATAGAGATAGAATCTTCACCAGTCACTTTTGGCAACAGTTATTTCGTTTGATTGGGGTTGAGCAACATTTGAGTACAGCATATCATCCTCAAACGGATGCTCAAACTGAACGAGTTAACCAATGTTTAGAAACTTACCTCAAGTGTATGTGTAGTGCAAACCCTAAACATTAGTCTTCTTGGCTTCCTATGGCAGAACTATGGTACAACACCACCTATCATACTTCTCTGAATGTCAGTCCTTTTGAAACCCTCTATGGTTTCAAACCCATTCCTTTAATGGGGGGCCCTTATCTACACACTACTGTGGAAGGAGTTACAGAGATCCTGAGGGATAAACAGTTGGCTCAGCAGCACCTTAAAGAATCACTTCGCAAAGCTCAGGAGAGAATGAAGTTGTACGCTGATAAGAAAAGGTCTGGACGGGAATTTCAAGTAGGAGATTGGGTGTATCTTAAACTCAAACCATATAGGCAGAGGACTATGCATGGCAGTAAGGTGTGGAAGCTCAGTCCTAAGTTTGCTGGACCCTTCCAAGTGCAATCTAAAGTAGGGAATGCTGCCTACAAGCTTACTCTTCCTTCTTCGGCTAAGATTCATCCCGTGTTCCATGTGTCAGTTCTCAAGAAGCAGATTGGTCCTATCACTGCTGTCACTCATTCCTTACCTGAGTTTGATGTGGATGGTAAGGTTTTGCTCAAGCCAGTTAAAGTCTTAGCTCGTCGATTGGTGAAGCGGGGTAAGTTTCCAGCAGCCCAATGGTTGATTCGTTAGGCGCACCTTCCTGATGAAGAGGCTACCTGGGAATACTCTGATGATTTGCAGGCTAAGTTCCCAGACTTTTTGCCTTGAGGACAAGTCAGATCGCATGGGGGGAGTAATGTCACGTATATCATGTTCATTGGGTGTTTTGAATTTCCGTTTTGTTTGTTATATGGCGTATTAGAATAACAATCGTGCTTTCACTTGTAAAGGCGTGTTTTGTTTTAGCGTGTTGTGTATAAGTGCTTAGAACGGCGTCGTTTTGGGTCACGTACTCTGCATGATCGAGTATATATGTACACGCATGCTTACATTTTCAGATATGAAAAACTAATTTCTCTGCAACTCTTTCTCGAATCTTCTTCTCTCTCACGTCACATACAACGCACTGTTGGTGTTCGTGACAGTGTGCGCTATCGAAGTTGGAGGTAAATCTTAGTGTTTTTGTCTATCTTTCTTCCCTCTGATTCTTGCTTTCTGTTTCCGACATCGGAGCTTTATTTCCGGCTAATGCGCCGGAAAACCTAATGAGGATCTGAATTCGGAATTCGAATCTCTTAAAGGGTTCATGTAAATTCTGACCTTGTTTGTTTCTAGATTTGATTTTCTATGTGTATAAACATGAACCTTGTTTTAGGTTAAATTAACTAAATGAGCTGAACATGTACATGAAAATGTAATTTAGATTTATTCATCGCATTGATTGATATTCCAATGTTTCAAGATTTTTGTATATGCAGATAGATGTATGATGTAATTGATATGATATTGTTTGGTTTGAATGTTGACAGTGAATATCTTGTCTGCCGGATGAAATTGTGCATTTTGTTTCACTACTTGATAAAATATTTGTTTCTTAGGGTCTCTAACAAGATTTTACATTATAGAGTACTCTATCATACGTTAAAGAGTATAGAGTAAGGAGTACACTATATCATATATCTTTTCCAACAATAAAGACTCTATATTATTAAAATATCTATTTTTAATTTTTTTTGTGAAGTTAAAGAATTTAAATAATTAAAGTTTTATGTAATATATTATTAAATTATAAAATTAGTATACACAAATCAATTAATTAATACTGAGATATTTTTTTCAAAGTAATTTTATTTATTTGAAATTAAATTGGGAGTCATACAAAATATTTTAAGATACACATAAATAAATTAAAACGACCATAATAAATATTACAATTACAAAAAATCTAAAAAAATAATAACATAATGAATTAGGAAATCTAATACTCCAAGTTGGATAACTCTTCCCACAAATGGTTGATAAGAGCATCTCGAAGTGCATAGTGAACCGATTTATCTTTAATTTAACGGTGACGTGCAAGGAATTGTTGAAATCGAGTGTGCTCATCGTATGCAATTTCAACCTCTAGGGTGGGTACTTCGCGATAATCAGTAACAGGCGTCTCGACATCTCGTTCATCTTCAGTAATCATTTTGTGCATTATAATGCAAACTGTCATGATGTTATGCAACACTTTTTTGTCCCAAACTCGTGCTGGATCTTTGATTAATTGTAGTACACCAAATGCTCATTCTACATCTTTTCTACAACTTTCTTGTCGTGCTGCAAAATGTTGTTGCTTCGGACTTATGGGTTTGTGAATTGTCTGCACTAGAGTTGTCCACTTTGGATATATATCAACTAGATGGTAACTCATAGTGTATTATTTTCCCTGTATGACATAGTTAGCGGGTGGAGCTTCATCATTGGCCAAATTAGAAAGAAAATGAGATTTTGACAAGACATTAATATCATTGTTCGTTCCTGGCAAATCAAAAAATGCATGCCATATCCATAGTTTGTGATCAGCAACAACCTCTAGAATGATTGTTGGACTTCCACTACGACCAGCATATTGTCTTGTTCAAGTTGTTGGACAATTTTTCCATTTCCAATGCATACAATCAACTCTTCCCAGCATCCCTGGAAATCCTCATTTTTCTCCAATATGGAGAAGTCTTGCAATGTCTTCAGCGTTGGGAGACCAAAGATACCAGTCACCAAAAAGTTCCACCACAACGCTTCACAGCATCTTTGGAAATCCTTGTTTTTCTTCAATATGGAGAAGTCTTGCAATGTCTTCAGTGTTGGGAGACCGAAGATACCAGTCACTAAAAAGTTCCACCACAGCTTAGCAGAACCTCTTTATACTTTCAATAGAAGTGGACTCTCCGATCTTAATATACTCATCAGTTGCATCAACTGCTACACCATATGCTAGAATCTGCATCGCAGCAGTTATCTTCTGGTATGGGGATAACCCAACCTGGCTGGATGCATTAGGCTTTTGCACAAAGTAAGTGTCGTGTGCTTGAAAAAACTCCAAAATTCGAGAGAACAGACGAGACATACAAAAACGTCGTTTGAACATTGTCTCATTGTATACTGGAGAACTTGAAAAATAGTCATTGTATAAACGTTGATCGGTGGTCGCTCGATCATGATTGATTACCACATGACTAGGAATTGAGCTATGATGGTACGCATTGTCAAATTGCTGGTAACATTCAGATACAACAACATTAGTTTGGAGTTGGAGGATACACATTTGTTGTTGTTGGTGAATGACCATTTGCTCATTTCTTAGTTTAGCATATAACTATTCTTCAGCCTTAAATGATGATGATGAAGAATAAAAAGAATTGTTGGAAGAGCCTCCCTCACAAAAATTCATTTTAATTAGATGAGATGGTATAGAAACTATGTCAAGAAAACTAAATATAAGGGAAGTTGATTTTTTCTATAAGGATGTGTTGATCAAGTGAGTAAAGACATCTCATCTTTAAATTACATAATAAGTTGCCCATTCATAATTATTTCCATACAACTTTAATTATATATTGTCAAATTTGAACATATGCCGTATAAAATCCAAATTGAATTGTCAAAATCAAATTTAATTGTCACAATCAGATTCGTATCCCTAGTGATAAAAATTTGAGTTGAATTGTCACAATCAAATTTAAAACTTTAAATATGGATCGTTGATCAATTTATTCGTATCTCTAGTGATAAAAAAATTGAATTGAATTGTTACAATCAAATTAACACTCATCACGGGTGTGTGACCGACACTCCTCTGAAACCATATTCCTTTTATTTTGGAACTATATTGGGGTTCATTTCCCAACCTTCAATAATTGAATCATATTCATTTCCTTTTTACTATGCTCTCTGTAAAGTTCACGGGTGTGTGACCGACACTCTTTTGAAACCATATTCATTTTATTTTGGAACCATATTGGGGTTCATTTCCCAACCTTCAATAATGGAATCATATTCATTTTCTTTTTACTATGCTCAAAGTTCACTTCCCAACAATGATAAAGCTAACATATCCTTTTTAATTTATCATGCTTTCTACCAAAGTTGGGGTTCACGGGTGTGTGAATTTTCTCTAATTTTAATAATTAAAGCAAACATATTTTTCTATATAATGTATGTCCACCTTCACTTAATTTTGTATCTCACACACACAATTCCTCACACTTGGTAAAATGAGTTCATCCAAACGTGGTGCTTCCTTCTTAAGTGAGGAGGATATCCTCCTAGTGGAATGTTATGTTGAATTTTCTCAGAATCCTATAATTGGTATAAACCAAACTAATGATACTTTGTGGTCTCGAGTAACTTTCAGCTACAATAGACAACTCATTATATTAGCAGAGCCTCGTACTGTCAAGGCCCTTCAATGCCGATGGTACATCCTAAGAAAAGCTACCCAAAAATTTAGCGGATGCATTAATCAAGTTGAACAAAGGCACCTTAGTGGTGCTTCAGAGAAAGACATTGATGTAACACCCCGTTTTCAAAAAAACATGCATTGCATATTTTATAAGAATTCTTTTAGCATCCAATTAAAAGGGGAACAGAGTGTTACAGCGTGGTATCAGAGCCGGGGTTTAGGGATTACCGCCTCGGACTTTAGGTTTAATGTTTTCGGCTAAAGTTTTTTTTTATTTAATGGAGTCTAAATATGACTTTGAGTTATAAAAGTTAAAAGGTATGTTTATGATTATGAACTAAGTATGCTAAGTGAGGGAAAGTCGACAGCCAGCTACCGTTCGAATCGTCGCTGAGTAAGTATTTTAATTTATGTTTTCAAGATATTCGATAAAGTATGATATGTTTTATGAAAAGGTATTGGTTATGATGTTATGCATGTAAGAGATCGTTAGGAACATTTTAATGAGGATATGAAAAGTACTAATAAGCAGTATGTAGTGGTAAATATTACAATGATCTAAAGAAGAGATTCAGAATAAGTACCCCGAGCTGTTTTCATAGCCAACCCCAAATTTCGGGACAAAATTTTTAAAAAGGTGGGGGGAGTTGTAACACCCCGTTTTCAAGAAAACATGCATTGCATATTTTATAAGAATTCTTTTAGCATCCAATTAAAAGGGGAATGGGGCGTTTCATTGTAAGTAGTTTATTCATATACATTTTAATTCTCAGTTTTCATTTTCTAAATGTGACTCCTTATTTTACAGTTGGATGAAGCAAAACAATTATACAAGTTATCTGGGCCAGCTTAGAGGTTTGATCATGTCTGGTCAAATCTAAAAGACCTAGACAAGTTTAAGCCAACCAACGCCACCTTACTTGCTTTTGTGGCAAACAGTGGAAATGATGACTCATCACAGTCTGATTACTCATCTACTCAAAAATCTCCGACGCCAGATTCTCCAAGCTTGTCTGAATTTTCCCTAAACCTAGATGAAGATGGTTCATTTTTGGGAGGTTCTCAATGTCCAATGAGTATTAAAATGGCAAAACGCGAAATCAAAGCTAATGAAGAAAACTCAAAAGCTTTTTCCACCATGGAAAATTGCAGCGAGAGAATGATGAATATGATGCAGAATGCTGAGATCTCTCGATAGAAGTTCATTGATGTTGAGAAAGGAATTCCATAGTGGCTCGAAGAGAGGAAAATAAAGTACTGCGAATGAACCCTATGTTTTTTGACGAATCACTTCATCTATACTTGATTGAGGAGCAATGAAAGATTTTCCAAAAACGAGCAGCAAGAGATGAAGCTGATCGGAGTTCTGGTGCGTTTGGCCATTTCTTCAATGGAACTTCCCCATCTGACCCCGACTTTCCTCCATACTAGCATGTTTCAATGGTCAATTTATGTTTCTTATTTTACTTAATTTGAGTTCACTTGTTTTAATTGTAGGGGGTATGCTATTTATGTTTTCATCTATGTTCTAATGTGTTGGATGTTTGGTAATTGTTGTAATCTTTCATTTTCAAATTATGTAATATTTGTTTCGTGTGAGTCATTATCTCGTAATTTAAGGCCTAAATCCTAATTAAAAAAAGAAAAAAATAAATTAAAGCCAACATGAAAAAAAACGAATAAAATTAACTAATAAAATGAAATTATATTGTAACACCTAGGACAAAACAATGCATAATTGACTAATTAAATAATTTAACCCCTAATTGTGTGATTTAATTACGTATGTTTCAGATTAATCGAAGTAATGCATGATCTAATTAATTGAATGTATGATAAAATTATCGGAAGCATAATTGAATCGAAAATATAGAATATAGGTTATGAGAACGATTGCAATAAAAAAAATGAAGAAATAGAAACGAGAATCGGGCCAATCGGAGGCCTGAGGCCCATTTAGGGCCCTAGCCCAAGTCTCAAATGAAAGGACAAGCTAGATAAAAACCACACCAAATAAGTTCACATTTACCACATTTAATAAATTCTAACCAAGGTAAATGCACTCTCTTCTTCATCTTTCCCCCTCTCTGATCTTCCGGCGGTCGGAGTGTCGTCGTGTCGCAGTTGTGTCGGAGGTGGCGCCGCTGCTGGAGCCGGCCACCCCTTTCTCGTTTTTGCTCGTTTTATATCAAAGTGTAGCTCTCGTCGAGCCCATCACGGATTCGTGCTTGGATCATCGAGCCACCACCACCTCCACTGGAAATCGGCCGGCAAAGGGGTGACCCTTTCTCTCTCTTCCTCCCCACCTCACCTATTCTCCGTTTTGGGTCGATTCATACATCAAGTTGAAGCTTTTGTCGAGCCTGTCACGAATCCGGGCTCGGATTTCTGATCGGCATTCTCCTCCTCCGACAATTGCCGGTCAAAGTGAAGCACCATTGGGTGCCTTTATTCCACTTAATTAATGCATTCGCTAAATTTTTTGGCAGCATTGCTTAGGATGCTCCATTGGCATTGAAGGGTCTTGATAGTACGAGGCTCTACTAATGGATTGAGTTGCCTATTGTAGTTGGAAGTTACTCGAGACCACAAAATATCATTGGTTTGGTTTATACCAATTATAGGATTCTGAGAAAATTAACATAACATTCCACTAAGAGGATGTCCTCTTCACTTGAGAAAGAAGCATCACGTTTAGATGAACTCATTTTACCAAGTGTGAGGAATTGTGTGTGTGAGATACAAAATTAAATGAAGATGGACACACATTATATAGAAAAATATGTTGGTTTTAATTATTAAAATAAGAGAAAATTCACACACCCGTGAACCCCAATATTGGTAGAAAGCATGATAAATTAAAAAGGATATGTTAGCTTTATCATTGTTGGGAAGTGAACCTTGTAGAGAGCATAGTAAAAAGAAAATGAATATGATTCCATTATTGAAGGTTGGAAAATGAACCCCAATATGGTTCCAAAATAAAATGAATATGGGTTCAGAGGAGTGTCGGTCACACACCCGTGAACTTTGCAGAGAGCATAGTAAAAAGGAAATGAATATGATTCCATTATTGAAGGTTGGGAAATGAACACCAATATGGTTCCAAAATAAAATGAATATGGTTTCAGAGGAGTGCTGGTCACATATCTGTGATGAGTGTTAATTTGATTGTGACAATTCAATTCAGTTTTTTTTATCACTAGGGATATGAATAAATTGATCAACGATCCATATTTAAAGTTTTGAATCTGATTGTGACAATTCAACTCAAATTTTTATCACTAGGGATACGAATCTAATTGTGACAATTCAATTTGGATTTTTATATGGCATGTGTTTAGATTTGACAACATATAATAAAAGTTGTATGGAAATAATTGTGGATGGGTAACTTATTGTGTAACTTAAAGATGAGATGTCTTTGTTCACTTGATCAACACATCCTCATAGAATAAAACAACTTCCCTCATATTTAGTTTTCTTGACATATTTTCCATACCATCTCATCTAGTTAAGATGAATTTTCATTAGGGGGGTCCTTCCAACAATTCTTTTTATTCATCATCATCATCTGAGGCTGAAAAAGAGTCATATGCTAAACTAAGAAATAAGCAAATGGCCATTCACCAACAACAAATATGTAACCTCCAACACCAAACTAATATTGTTGTTGTATTTGAATGTTACCAACAATTTGACAATGCGTACCATCGCGACTTAATTCCTGGTCATATGGTAATCAATCGTGATCGAGCGTGTAGCACCCCGGACCAAAAACGAAGCATAATTGATTAATTAAATATTAAACCATAATTGAATAATTATGTGTGTTGATTTTTGACTGTTTAATTTAATTACGTGCGTTTCAAATATGTGTTTAATGCGTGATTTAGATGGATATTTTTTCTAGATATGGAACATAGAGTATTTTTATACCATTAGATGTGTATTGGAAAAATAAGAAGATAGAAATGAACTAGGGATCAATCGGAGACCCGTAGCTCAAATGGCGACGAAAAGGGCAAAACACGAAGTTTCGGAAAACCAAAAGATATTTTTGATGAATAGTAAACCCGAGATATTTCGATGAATAATAACGAGATTTTTACGTGAATAGTAACTTGGACTTTTGACCCCGTGAACAGTAACTTAGATTTTTCTCATGAATAGTGTTTTCGGGATTTCTATAAATAGGGGTGTTTTCGATTCGAAAATCACAATGTTTCCGAACGAGTCGAAAGCGACATAAACCCGTAAGTCTCTCTCTCATCTCTCTCTTTTTTCGGTTTTCTGCCTCCGGCGCGCCGCCGCCGCTAGTGGCTGGAAAATTCAACATTATCGGTTTCGATCGATTTTCGCACACGACGTAGGTCTCGACGAGACAAATCTAGGATAGGTCTCAGAATTCAATTCTAATTTCTCGTTCGCTGGAAAATGGTAAAAAACGATCTCCAAACCCTAAACCCTAGTTTTGTTCCACCATTTCTCTCTCTTCTGCTTTCTCTCTTTCTCCTCCTCTTCTCGCCGGAGGTCCTCCTAGTGGTGAGGGTAGGACGCTAGGGGGCGGCGGCGCCGGAGCCGGCCAAGGCTGTTTGTGTGTGTGTGTTCTTATGCGTGTGTGTTATATATGCGTATGTATATATATGTTGTGTGTGTGTGTTGGGATGGCTGGGGATGGTCGCCGGCGATGGGAGGTTGCTTGCCAGGGGTCTGGGAAGGGTCGCCGACGACTGGAAGTCACCGACCGGAGCTGGGAAGATTAGGGTTGGTTTTGCATACGTGTGTGACGAAGGGTTTTTGGGGCTGTTTTTCCGGCACTGTTCATGTCGGAATCCGGTGAGGGATGGCCGGAGGTGGTAACCGGCGGTGCAGGGTTGCCGGCAGACAAGGTGGCGGTCGTGCAGGGTGGCATCGCCACAGTTGGTGGTGCCGAGAAGAGTGGCAGTCGAGCAGGGCTAGCGCCGGGAGACCTGGACGCACTGGACGTCAAGCTACCGAGAAAACTCGGCAGCTCCCGAGGATGCCGGGTGCTACATGCGTGAAGCTGTCGAGCTACCGAGAAGTGCCGACCCAATGCCGAGAGCTGCCGAGATGCGAAGCCGATGCTGCCGAGAAAACTCGGCAGCTGCCGAGGAAGCACGCGCGCGCCCTGTCGGATGACGGGTGTGCACGCGACGTTGTGTTTTCGATCCGAATCCCATTTTTTCCATCGTACGTCATCATCGAGTCGTTGCTGATGAGATATCGTTGACCGGGGTTCATGGGCCCGGTCAAAGTCAACCATTTGACCAAAATTACCAAAATTCTCCTAATCTTAAAATGCTCCGTTCGAGCTCGTTTCAACTCTGATTGAGCTTATTCTTTTTCCTTTGCGACCCAAATCTTTCCCTCTTTCTTATCAGCCTGCTGAACTGATCTTTCCCTCTCATTTCTTCAACCTCAATCTTTAGATTTTCCGTTATGTCTCGTCCCTATCGATCGTATCTCCTCCGATATCATTTATATCTTTTAATTATACATAGTAAGGATCTAAGAAACACTGTAACTTATGTAGGCTACCTGTTGGATTGAGCTTTGAGATACTTGACCTTTGATAATCGCTACTCACATGGTAACCATCGAACAAGGTGGGGGTAACTTCTAATCCCTAATAATTATACACTTCGGTATTTCACATACTATAATGATAAATGAACGCATGCTTATGAACTTGATATTAAATGAATTGTTGAAACTGTATATGCTGTGATTATATGATGTGATTAATGTGTTCATGCATGGTTTATGATGATGTTGAGAAAGGACGAAAGTCCATATTTATATGAAGAGACAAAGGTCCACATTCATGTTGAATGGACAAAGGTCTGCTTTCATATTACAGGAGAACAATGATACTCGTATAATAAGTCGGGGAGTACCCGCACTTGGGGTCAACGAGGAGTACCCGCCCTCGCTGCAAATATGAGCTCTATAGGACTACATGTCCATCAAGGATCCGAATTAATAATAAGTCGGGGAGTACCCGCACTTGGGGTCAACGGGGAGTACCAACCCTCACTGCAGATGGATCCGAATTATGTGCTATGCATTCTATATGCTGTGTCTATTTGCCAAACTTGTATATGTTTGATTTGTTATACCTACCTAATAAACTGTTTAAAACATGGAAAATATCCTCACGAGTGTATTCAACGCACTCATCCCTATTCTGTACTCATACTACAGGAGACGACTCATGTTATAGGAGATGATGAGCATGTTGAGCTTTAGAGAGAGAGATGGTGCTCTATCTGGATATTTTTTTTATATTCTGTCTTTTGTCACATAACGATTATAAAATTCTCATTTTGGTAAGTATAACTTTGTTAATCCTATGAATGATGGATACTGATGTTTTTCCGCTGCTATGTTTTATTTCGGCTTGTGTCGAAGGATTTTTTATCATGTAAAGTTTATTTCCATTGCGTAAGGTTTTCAAACTCTTTTTATCGGTTGTATCCGATATTTCAAGCTTACCATTTCTTATCAGCCTCATAAAAATCGTATGTTTTCTATTTTCCAAAGGTTTCTGTTTTATATCATGCACATCTTTTCCCCTTATTTCTTCACGCCCAAAATGAAACTCTGATAAATTTTAAGAAAAGAAAACGGGGTGTGACAGAGCGACCGCCGATCAACGTTTATACAATGATTACTTTTCAAGTTTTCCAGTATACAATGAGTTAATGTTCAAATGACATTTTCACATGTCTCGTCGTCTGTTCTCTCGAATTTTGGAGGTTGTTCAAGCATACGATACTTACTTTGTGCAAAAGCCTAATGCATCTGGCCAGCTTGGGTTATCCCCACACTAGAAGATAATTGTTTCGATGCGGATTCTAGCATATGGTGTAGCGGCTGATGCGACTGATAAGTATATTAAGATCAGAGAGTCCACTTCTATTGAAAGTGTAAAGAGGTTCTGCCGAGTTGTGGTGGAACTTTTTGGTGACTGGTATCTTCGGTCTATGTTGGTCGTACTGGAAGTCCAACAATCATTCTGAGGTTGTTGCTGATCACGAACTATAGATATGACATGCATTTTTTGGTTTGCCAGGATCGCACAATGATATTAATGTCTTGTCAAAATCTCATCTTTTTTCTAATCTGGCCAATGATGAAGTTTCACCCGCTAACTATGTCATACAGGGAAAATAATATACTATGAGTTACTATCTAGATGGTGGTATATATACAAAGTGGGCAACTCTAGTGCAGACAATTCACAAACCCAAAAGTCCGAAACAACAACATTTTGCAGCACGACAAGAAAGTTGTAGAAATGATGTAGAACGAGCATTTGATGTACTACAATCAAAGTGGGACATAATCAAAGGTCCAACACGAGTTTGGGACAAAAAAGTGTTGCATGACAACTTGCATTATAATGCACAATATAATTATTGAATATGAGCGAGATGTCGAGGCGTCTGTTACTGATTATCGCGAAGTACCCACCTCAGAGGTTGAAATTGCATATGATGAGCAGACTCGATTTCAACAATTCCTTGCACGTCATCGTCAAATTAAAGAGAAGTCGGCTCACTATGCACTTCGAGAAGCTCTTATCGACCATTTGTGGGGAGAGTTATCCAACTTGGAGTATTAGATTTCCTAATTCATTATGTTATTGTTTTTTTAGATTTTTTGTAATTGTAATATTTATTATGGTCGTTCTAATTTATCCGTACGCGTATCTTAAAATATTTTGTATGACTCGCAATTTAATTTCAAATAAATAAAATTACTTTGAAAAAAATATCTCAGTATCAATTAATTGAATCGTGAATACTAGTTTTATAGTTTAATAATATATTACATAAATCTTTAATTATTTAAATTCTTTAATTTCACAAAAAAAAAAGATATTTTAATGATATAGAATATTTATTGTTGGAGAAGATTTATGATATAGAGTACTCCATACTATATAATGGAGAACCTTGTTGGAGATGCCCTTAGAGAAAAAGATATTGTGAGATTGAAATTTAACTATTATTAAATTCTGATTATAGATATGAGTGGTAGTTTCTCTGTTTCCTTTCAAATATGATATCTACTTAATTGATCAGTTATACAATTTAGTTAATTCATCCACTCTTGTAATCTATCAGACTGTGAGACCCAAGATTCCAGCAGCCTAGTATCAGGTAGCTAGCTTTCTATGAACAACATGTGTGCTCAAAAAGGTTTCTTAATCGAAGATGAAACTCAAAAGAATTGATTGACTAGTTGTAATTTATTAGTAAATGCTGAATGTATGATTCCATTATGCTTTTTATGTTACAGTTTGGAAACCATATAAAGATTTCACTAGCTTAAGTATAAGGATCTCCTTTTAACTATAAGTGTGAAAAAATTATCTCTAAATTGACTTCATGGATTCTCCCCCTTATTTGCACCATTAAATTGTTCAACCTCAAGAAGTAGAAAGTTTTGACATACATGTTTCATGTGTCATTCTACTTTTAGAAATAAAACACAAAAGTATGTAGTGTCTCTAGTGTCTACCTTGATAATTATAGCACCAAGGATGAAAAGATGCATAATCGACTAATTAAATAATTAAACTCTTAATTATGTGATTTTAATTACGTGTGTTTTAGAAAATCGAAATAATGCATAATTAATTTATCGGAAGTATAGTTTAATCGAAAGTCATAAGCTATAATTTATTTAAAAGTATCATAGTCGAAAAATCGAGAAAATAGAAATGAAAATAAGGCCAATCGGAGAACTATAGACGAATTTACGAAGAAAATGAAAAATCGAAAGTTATATAAATACGTTGAAAACGAGTCGTTAAAATCATTATTCGACCGAAAAAGTAAAAAGGTAGATATTTTCTCTCCTTCTCTCTCTTCTCTCTCCTCTGGTCTCTGGCCGGCGGCCGCCATACCACCGCCGCGCCACTGGCGGCACCACTGCCGTGCTGGAACTTTTTTCTCGGTTTTGGCCGATTTCTTTACAAGTTATAGTTTTCGACGAGCCTGTTCCATATCCGGGCTCGATTTTTCATCCCAACTTCTCCTTTACTGGAAAACGGCCGATAAAACCTCTGAAAACCCTAGTTTCTCTCTTCTCCCTCCCTCTTTCTTTCCCTATCTGCTCTCTCTCTCTTTCCCTCCCTCCCTCACCGGAATGGTGGCTGGACAGTCGCCTGGGTGTGTGTGTTTTGTTCGAGGGGTAGTGCTGCCATGAGCAACGGCGTCGGAGCTGTGCGTGTGTGTATGTGTGTGAACGTGCATGTGTGTGTGTTTGGCTGTGTTGTGGGTGGTGTTGTACAGCACCACCGTGCTTGCTGGTGGTCGGCGTGCGGTGTCACACCAGCGTGGTTGGGGTCGGGGTGTGGCCGGCGAAAGGTGGTCGCCAGCC
The DNA here is from genome assembly GCA_946896805.1 of Scutellaria galericulata. NCBI lineage: Eukaryota > Viridiplantae > Streptophyta > Magnoliopsida > Lamiales > Lamiaceae > Scutellaria > Scutellaria galericulata. The sequence continues at coordinate 3,509,747 of OX335787.1, read as the reverse complement.
ATGGCTATGCTGGTGGCTGTGTGTGTTAGTTTGTGTGTATGTGCTGTTGTGTATGTGGTGTGTGTGTGAGGAGGCGGCGCTACCAGCACCGTTGGTGGTGTCGGGCGGCGCTTGGTGCAGTGCCGCTGTGGTGCTGGTGTAAAGTCGCCGACGACAGATGGTCACCGGCTATGGCTGTGTTTTGTAGGTGTGTGTGGCTGCTGTTGTTTTTGGGTGGCAACGGGTGCCGCACGCGCGGGCGACGGGGTGTGTGCGGTACGTGTGTAGAGAGTAGTGTGTGGGCGCGCTGTGTGCGTGTCGGGTAATGCCGGGGTGCGCTGTGTGTGCGCCTGCGTGCGTGTGTTCATGTCTGTCTGTGTCGTGTGTGTGCATGGTGTCGTCGGCGACGTGAAGTCGTTAGCCAGGAGTCGGGGAGTTTCGGTCAAAGTTAACCCTTTTCTGATAATTATGAAAATGCCCCTACACCTTTAAACGCTCCGTTTGAGCTCATTTTTCCTCTATTTAAGCCCATTTTTCTTCCATTCAAACTCTAATCTTTCCCTTTTCACCTTATGATCACATGTTTAACCTCCCACACTTGTTTCTTCATCCTTGATTTCTAAAGCTTTCGTTTCGTCTCATTTTCCCTATCGTTTCTTCTTCGAGAGAGTTTATATAATTAATGTATATGTAATTAATGTAATATGGATTTAAGAAACCTCTTTACATGTGTAGGTTCTCAATCGGAACAAACGCCTTAAAACTTGATACTTTGACTTACACGAGGTTTACCATCGAACAAGGTGAGGGTAAACTCCATATTTTACGTTTATGTTAATTTTATGAGTAGAAATAATGATAAACGAATACTTGATTATAAGCCTTGGCATGATGAAGCGAACCATGTATGATATATTATACGAACGCATGATAATGATATGACCTTCAGATGTAATGTCTTGTGAATTATATGTTGTGTTTAATTGTCGTGATTATATGTACTTGTTGCATAATTCTGATATGTTAGGTCTGGACTGGGTCATCCATAAAGGCACCGCTGTTGTTTAAGGACTGGATTGTCCGTATAGGTACTGGTAGGAGAAAATCCCGTATTGAAGGGGTAAGACGGGCTGTTCTCCCACTTTTTGGACTGAGTCGTCCATTTATGCACCGATTTACGTGTTGTGTATTATATGTGTCGTGTTATAACTGTTGTTCTGTTTTATGATTGATTATTTTGTTTGTTAATGAATTTATGAACCTAAAATATACGGACTTATCCCCACGAGTGTATTCAACGCATTCACCCCTATCTGTATTCACACTACATGAGATGAAGAGAATCGAGATTTGTAGAGAGAAGGGTGCCGTATCAAGTTTCCTCTTTTTGCTTTTCTAAAACTTGATGTTGAAACGATATTTTATATATATCACGTTTGTAAAAGATTAACTGTTCTTCTTTTCATTATGGATCCTGTATGATGTTCCGCTGCAATGTTTAAATGTTTTGTTTCGACTAGATGCCGAGGATTGTATATAAAATATCGTATGTTTTTGGTTTCCAAGGTTTTTGTTTTTTCTTTTGATGGATCATGTATGAGTATATTTCCGCTGCTCAAGGTTTCAAACTCTTTGTTTCGGCTGTTGCCGATGTTTCGTATATGTAAATCTTTCTATCGTCTTCTATCTTCTTCTATTTTTAAAATGTATGTCTCTTTCCCCTTTATTCTTGCACATCCACAAGAAAACTCTGATATTTTAACTATGAAAACGGGACGTGACAATAATTGTTCTTTGGATTATTAGTTAAGAATTTATTCATTATAGGTTCTTTGAGAATTTTATATCATTTGCAATCAAATATCTATTTTTCTTTCATACACATGATTCTATCGAGATAAAAAAAAAGGAAAAAAAATCCCTTTACCTTCTAAACATAAATCATTTAATCATTATACAACTATTTTGAGCATATTCAATTAAGATATCATCTACCATCGTATCACCTTTTCCTTTTCTCTTATTTCTGTTATAACTTTTCTTCACTGAATACTTTCATAGATTGAGAACATTTAAGTTGGGAGCCCTCTTAAACTATTATGTTGATTATAGAATAATTGTACTGAGTCTGCAGCCACCATGCATTTTATGAATGCCTGCAAATTGAAGTTGATATCTTATATTTTGACTGCTAAAATATTTATTTTCTCTAGGAGTGTAGAACAAGGCAAAGTAAGATGGTTAGGGCATATTCTCAAGAACACACATTCAAGCACCCTTGGGAACGAGTGACTTCTGCATCTTGGCGCAAATTTGCTGATGCTGAAAACAAACGTACTCTGTCTCACATTCTTGAGGTCGACACTTTGAGCCACAAGCTTGAACCTAGTTCCGGGAAGCTGTACACAATTCGGGTATAACCATACATGCTCCAGGGCCCTGGTTACTTCGTAAAATCTTTGGCCAGGATGTCTGCAACTGTGTTGAATCGACTTGATGATGCGAAATCTCGGACCATGCAACTGGCGACCCGGAATATCAGTCTTCAGAAGTTCAATGAAGTGGAAGAGAAGATTAGGTACGATCCACACCCAGCGAATCGACATGAATGGACAATAAGTTGACAGGAAACTAGCATCATGATAAAACCCTTGTCAGCATGGTTCAAAATAACGGCGTTATAAAGGCCATAATGGCCTTAACGTAATGGTAACAACCGCCTCCGCATCACTGATTCGGTTAAAAACGTCCGGCTACATTGCTGGGTATGATATCGGCGTGATGACACCCGTAACGGCGTTACGCGGCGTTATAACGGATAGTAACAACGTTATAACGGATTTAATGGAGATTAACGGGTATAAAAGCGGATCTTTTGACAGTACATGATATCGAGAATTTGGATATTATCATCATATCAAGAATTACCGTCACAGACAAGTTCAACACGATATGTTGACCGAGATTTATCCAATGCATATCATGAGTATCCACGTGAACAACCTATGCCTCGTCTAACTCATTATGATTATGAACATTTTTTTATTCATCTTGAAAGAGAAGATAATGATGACTTTGAACTACCTCAACATTTCACGTGGTATTAATAATGTATGTAATTGTCTGTTTTATATGTTAATTCTAGCTGTAATATTGTTTTTTATGTTAATTTAGTAAAAACATATATATAAGTAATTTTCTTGAAATTTTAGGCTATTTTTGAGTTTTTTCGATAAATTGCAATGTAACCTTAATGATGGTCCACGCGACAATGACCGTGACCGTTATTTCGAACCATGATTTTCAGTCTTTGCTACATCAAATTGAAAAACTCAAGAGAATAGAATCAAGAGAGGTTGTATACTGTATGACTTTTTTATACTTAGTGGCATAACAAATAATATGACATCTCAGTATGCTTTGTGATGACAAGCATTATTTTCAGCAACTGCAAAAGAGGTTTTTGATATCAAATAAACGGATTCAGAGTTTGTTGTCTATATACAGAGCCGATCCTGATATTCACCATAAAAACTAACACTATAAAAATTCAGGGATTTAGCGACAGAATTTTCTGTTGGCAACATTGAAATTCCATCTGTAACAACGTTTTCGATGTAATTGCTGATGGAATTTTCTGTCGGTACTAAACTCATTGGTAAATTTTTTTTTCATCGCTAATTCCCAACGGCATATTCTATTGTTAATATTTGTCTTCATGGAGTTCTTAAATAAGTTTGTGGAATTTTTTTCACAAAAATGTTGTTGAATTTTAAATTTACCAACAAGAATATATGTCGCTAAATAAGAGAAAAATCAGATTAAAAAGTTTAAAAAAAAAAAGATTAATGAAAGAAATTTCTGTACGTAACTAAAAATAAAAAAAATTAAAAAAGCTTATCGATGATGGACATTTTAGTCGGTAATTTAAAAGAAAAAAGAAAATGGGTAATGCTGACTGATATGCTCCGTCGGCAATTTATTGTCATCAAATTTGAATGGAAATTTGAGGAAAAATATCAAACTTGTTACAATTTCAAACATTAGGTGCCAATATTGGAAGTTGTTGAATGTGGGGTATCACATTTGAAATAAGGATTTACATAAGGTATCAAAATTCACATAAACTCATTGAAAATTCTAATTACAAAACATTGAAAAAACTATCTTTTATTAGTCTAAATTAAAGTGTTGTAATAAAAAAAATTAAATCTCACAAATAAAATTCTAACTTTTCAATTGCATGCAACTATTCACCTATAAGTTACATACAAAATATAAATGAGATAACAGACAAGTGAAAGATGATTCCATGATACTTAGAATTATTTAAATCAATGAATAAAATACAAATACAGATTTAATTTATCGGATATAATCAACTAAATTTATCATTATTATTTATATATAGATATAATTAAAAAAAATTAAAATGCATTATGAAGATTATAACCTATTTCATTAACCTAGCTGATTTACTACCCAAGTAATATAACCTCACTTGAGAATGACAAATTATTGGGCCAAAATTTAAATTGAAGCAAATTTAAATTAGATGGAGATTAAAAATAATTTTAAAAATGCATATCTTCTGAAATTTTTACTGTATTTCTTTTGGGATGAATTTTTCTCGCAATATTGAAATATAATCATTTCTTTATCCTTATTAAGAAAATAAAATGATTTATTATTAATAGGAAAAAGAAAGTTTTTTGGTCCGGCTCTAAGTTTGCCTCACTAGATGTTTCTTTTTTTCATCTTTCACCTTTGTTTTTTTAGTCTTCTAATTTTTAAGAGATTCATTATTTGATAAACTTAATTACAGTGAAACCTCTATAAATGAATACCCTTGGGACTAGAAAAAATATTTGTTATTCGTTTATTGAACATTCATTTATCTCATTGGCCCAAGTCGGGACCAAAGAAAATTATTCATTTGTTGAGGTTATTCGTTTATCGAACATTCATTTATCGAGGTTTCACTGTACTTGCCAATTGCTACAAGAAGTAAATGTTTTTATTTTAATTATTTTACAACAAGTTGACCCCTTCAAAGATCGATATTTAAATGTATGACCTCCTTCAAACTTAAAGTGTGATAATATAGTATGATATCGATAAAAATAAGTGAGTTTGAATCAAATTATTCAGAGAAACCGGTCGAACCTTTGGGTGAGTTTTGGAGTTTTCTTAATAGTTAAAAGGTTTAATTGTAGTTTCACAAATATTAGGGACTATTTGGTGACTTGACTAGAAGGTGCTATATGTAATTCATTCAAAAATTAATAAATAAATAAATATAAATATATATAATAAATAAATAAATAAATATATATATATATATATATATATATATATATTTACATGAAGTAAGTAAGTGGAACAAAAAAATGTATATATGTTTCAACATAGAGAATCAAAAGACAAATGGTAGAAGATAGAAGATGAAATTAATATCGGATGAGGCAAATTTAGAGGAAAAAAACCTTTTTAAAACGTGATAATTATCAACAACCATCCAAATCAACTTCAACATTAGGTGAGGTTTATTAATTTTTAAATTTATATTATTATAATTTAGAAATAATTCTATGATTAATTTACATTACATAGATTCAAATACTTGTGTGGTAGATTCATAAAGATAACTTTTTTTTTTTTTACTTTTATTCTAGGAAAGAATTTATTATCTTTTTTATCCAGTAACTTATCGCGTCTGACAATTCCGACCAATAACTTTTCGGGCTGGCAGATTTATCCTTTAATTTTTTAAAGTTAAAAATTTAGGCAAATTTCAGCCCAAAAGGTTAAATTGGGCTTAAATCGCTAATTTTGGGCTATTCAACTCAATTTAATAATTTTTACTAAATAACATAAAAAGTTATCCAAGAGTATTAAAAAAAAGTAAATGAAAAATAAAAATGGATTAAAAGTTAAATGATAAAATTGTTAGCCTGAACTCATCAAATTGGGCTGAAGAGCCAGAAATTAGGGTTTGATTGCGCAATTTTGAGTCCAATTTGACTTTATAGGTTGAAATTGGCTTAAATTTTTGAATTTTCAAAATTAAAGAATCAAGTTGACAACCCGAAAAGTTAATGGTTGGAATTGTCAACCCTGATAAGTTATTGGGTTAAAAAAAATAATAAATTCTTCTAGGAAATGATATATACATTCTAGGAAAAATGATATATACAGACAATTAGATCTCAATATGATAAAAAAGAAGTATGCTAATTTGAGTAACTAGACATAAACAGTCAAATGCCAATGACACAAATTCTGTTGAAATTTTATCTCTCCAATTGAAAACATGCCGCTGGAAAAGTGGCCGTTGGAATTGCGAAATTCCAGTAAAAATTCCAACGACAATTCCAACAAACATTTACTGTTGGAATTTTCAACTATTGGAATATAATTTCAATGCCCATTCCAACAGAAATATTTCGTTGTAATTATTTTCCAACATATATATTATCGTTGAAACGATGGAAAATATTTCAATGCAATTTCTAACGCTAGTTCCAAAGGAATTTTTCCATTGGAATTTTGTAAACTGCAAATTGGTTCCAATGGAACTACCGTTGGAATTTTAAATTTTTTGAATTTCTTTTGATAATTATATGAAAAAGCCCTGTCAAGATTAATCAAAAGCACACATGCAAACAAAAATTGCATATATATAATCAGTTTTATCGAATGTATAACGTCAAATTCATATACATTTCTACTTGGTAAAGTCAAAACCTTGCCACTGTCTATGATAAATAATATAAAAAGAGTAAATTGCAATTTACGATCCGAACTATGACTTTTGCACTTTTTGTAAAAAAATTTATTGCAATTTACTATTCGAACTTTACAACTCAAATTCATAGCTGTTATTGGCATGATGTAACAAATTGTAAAATTCGGATGGTAGATTATTAAAAATAAAGTTGGGAAAAAATCATTTTTAGTTATTTTAGAGGCATTGTCCAATATTAGTTCTATTAATTTTCCATTATCAATTTTAATTTTGTAATTGAAAATTTTGTTTAATGTAAGTTATTTTTTCATTGGAATCTCAATTTTCGATCAATTTTCGGTAAGTAAGCCACACTCACCCCAAATTTCAACGTTTCAGTGATCTTACGCTTATGTGGAAGACTTTTTCACACATAGAATTTATTTTTGAATTTATATATCATCTAAATTGCCAAATCATATGTCAAGTCATTTATTTAAAAAAAAAAAAAATTAGAGGGATAAAATATCAATTGTCACATCATTATAGTGCAGAATTATTATTATTATTTTTTTTCATAAAACGCAAAATCGAAACACCAAATCCCCCAAAACAAAATCTAAGAACCCTAATCTTCAAAATCCAAACCCAATTGAATCCAAACTCAATTGAATCCAAATCTCCCATGTTCTTTTTCTTGATTTTGGCGAGCTCCTCTTGATTTAAGGGAAAAAAAATGCTATGAAAAACTAATGAGTCAAAATTGACACATTCTGATTTTAGCGCGTTTTTTTTCTTCCAAAAAAATGCTATTTGGATGGATTTTCAAAGGCAGAGACAATACTTGATGGCATTTGAATATGAATATTTAGAGGAGGAATGACGATGTATTACATTCGGGTACTAACTCTGAAATAAGGCATTTTTTAAGAAAGAAATTTGATATTTTCCAAAAACTAAAAAATAATTAATAAATAAAAACAACAAAGAGAGACAACAAAGATGATTACGAGATTCAAACTTCAAGCGATTATAAAAACAACAAAGAAAGAATTGTAGTGTCACATAAGAAGAATGATGTAAGGAAGGACTTGATATACACAAAACAACGAACATTATAAAAATAAAACCGAGGATGTGGTATATGCAAAACAATGAACAATATAAAAATAACACATGTGGACTTCACTAGTATAAATAAAATGATGGAGTTTATTAAAATATTATTAATTTCTACTGTGTAATTTAAATGATTAATTTGGAAGAAATTTATTAAGATATAATCTTATTCTGAAATAAGATGGAGTTTTCTAATTTTTTTAAGACAATCTACATCACATTTGAAATGAAATAAAGTCTTATTTAGAAAACTTTGTTAAACATTTCAAGTACCTTAATTATTATAAGTTATTAAATATGTTAGATGGACTTTAGTTGACTAAATAGTCAACATTTTATTATTGTCCAGAAACCAAATGTTGGTTAGAATGTTGCCCAACATCCGTGACAACATTCTTAACTGTTTTGTCCCTCTTCACAATTCACCACGTGTTTTGCATGTGTATTTTGTCTATACTATTTTTGCAGGTCAGAGTATAAGTGAACTAAGAGTGTGGACCAAGTCTAGAGCACTAGCAACAAAATAGCAACTAACTGGAGCTTAAAGCAATGAAGACTCTGCGTGGGAAGACTGAGTCAACAAGTCTTGAGCAAGCAATGAAGACTGGGTCAAATTAGCTTGAGCAATGAAGTAACAACGTGGAGAGAATTTCTCATGCACTTTAGGAGACCGTGCTGAGCAAGTACACATGATCACATGAGGCTACTTTTTAGGAGAGTAGTTATGTTGGTTAGCTTGGAAGAATGTCTATAAATAGGAGAGTTACTTTGTCTTGTAACTCATCCTTGGAGCTTAAACATTCTTGCATATTCAAGTATTCTTCCAAGAGTCTTTTAGTGTGAGCTGAGCGCTTTTTGTATACTCGGAGAGTTTTCTTTAGATCTTTTTCGATCTTTTGTGAATTCTAATTTTGTAGGTTTTTCCTATTTTTTGGAATTCACTTGTATTCACTTTTTCTTGTGAATAATATTTTGCCTAAGGCACCTCAAGATATATTTATATATATCTTGAAAAGTTATATCTCTGAGTATCTTTTATTTCCGCTGCAAACTTTTTTTAAAGTAAGTGTTGTATCAAGTGTTGTGGCAACATCTTGGGTATCATCTGCCACTGTTCACTTACTTTTATCTTAGACCAGATCCCACTTTCCAACAAGTGGTATCAGAGCCAACCCTCGATACACTGAGTGGTTGGGTCTGGTTAGCTTGGATATGGATCCTGCAAATCCCAATCTTGGGAGACTTCCCGTTCTTGATGGTCCAAATAATTATGCTTTTTGGAAAATTCGCTTGCGTGCACATATCAAATCAATTGATTATCGTGCATGGAAGACGGTAATTAATGGTTATACTGTTCCAAAAACTACTCGAGATGAGGATGGTGATGTCGCAGATAAACCGGAATCGGAGTGGACTCAAACTGAAATCAATGACGCCAGTAGCAATGAAAAAGCTCTCAACGCCATTTTTTCATGGGTTGACATGCATATGTTCAAACTAATTCAAAACTGTGCTACTTCTAAACAGGCTTGGGATATCTTGCAAAGGCATTGTGAGGGTGATGCAAGTGTCAAGGAGACAAGATTAAGGATACTTTCCAGTCAATTCGAAAGGCTCCGGATGGAAGACAATGAGGAAATCACGTCTTACTTTGAGAGGGTAATAGACATTGCCAATGAATGTCAAATGCTTGGTGAACCTATACAAAACAAGCATTTGGTGTACAAAGTCATTCGTACTTTACCCGAAAGGTATAATCTCAAAGTCTCTGCTATAGAAGAAGCTCATCATCTTGCTTCCATGGATCTCAATACTCTTATGAATATTTTAAAGAATTATGAGGTTAATATGTTGTCTCAAAAGGACAATTTTAAGGGCAAGGGTGTGGCTCTTCAAGCTCAATCCTCCGATGGTATTCCAGAGGAAGAGGATGAGAATTTGGAAGAGATAGGAGAAGGAGCTAGTGTAGCCTTAATTACTCGTAAGTACAATGCCATGGTAAGAAAAATTAATAAAGAAAAAAAAATTTTCAAGCCTAAAGAACAGTATACCAAAAATGTTTTCCAAAATCAGAAGAAAACTTTTCAATCTCAAAAGGAAGGTGTCACTAGAAGAAATTCTGATGTCTCAAAATTTGATCCCAAACATCTTGAAAAAATTCAATGTCGTGCATGTTCCGGTTGGGGTCATTATGCTAATGAATGTACAAATACTCTAAGGAAACATGGTAAGACTTTTTGGGTTTCTTTAAGTGATGATGAATCAGATGATGAAGAGGTTGAAAAGAGTTCGACAGCAATGATGGCCACTATACATGAGCAATCTTTATCAGACAGTGAAGATGTTGGCTGGGATGTTGGCACATTTTCTCCAACATCTGATACTGCCGAAACTGAAAGGTCTGTTTTCTTTGATTACTCAGATGTAAACTGTTTTCATGGGTCCGTTGTTGCTAATACAGGTGATCAAGACGTGGAAGACTTGGAGAATGATGATTTGATTGGAGAAATGCAAGAACTCTACACGGCCTTGCTGAAAGAATGGAAAAAGGAGAAGAAGAGTGTAGATAAATTATCCAAGGAGAACAATGATCTTAAGGACACTCTAACAAGACTTGAGGTAATGCTTACTAAAAAAGATATTGAAATTTCAAATCTCATGTCTAAGGTAGAGTCAGCCGAAGCCACCTTTTCTAAGTTAAACAAAGGAACAGCAAAATTGAATGAAGTTCTTAACTTGAATCAGACTGGTACTTTTGGTTTAGGTTACCAAAGCTTTGCAAGCAAATTTGTGCCAGCATGTGATAAACCTTTGAATTCTAACACTTCAAAAGAGATAGAATGTTCTGAAGAATCTTTAAAAGTAGAGTTTATCTGTGATTTCTGTTCTAAACCTGGTCACATTAAGCCTTACTGTTTTAAGTATAAAAGGAATCTGTTAAAACAAAAGATGTTGCCTAAAGTGTTGTCAAACACTTCAGATAACATCTCAGAACAGAAAAGATCTAAGGCTGTCTGCAAAAAGGCTTGGGTGCCTAAATCTGTTGAAACCTGTTTTGTAGTATATACTGCGTTAAAAACAAATGTTTCAGGTTCATGGTACTTTGATAGTGGATGTTCACGTCACATGACGGGAACAAAGAATTTCCTGAAAGATTATGTTTCTTTGAATGGTGGAATGGTTACTTATGGAGGTGGTTCTCAAGGAAAGATCATTGGAAAAGGAAGGCTTAACGTACCTGGATTTCCTTCCTTAAATAATGTGCTTCATGTGAATGGTCTTACGGCTAATCTGATCAGCATAAGCCAACTTTGTGATGATAACCTACAGGTAAAATTCAATAAGAATTCATGTGAAGTTTTTGCTAATGATGGTGCTTGTGTCATGACAGGAACTAGATCAAAAGACAATTGCTATTTAGTTGAAGAACAAATGACTTGTCTACATTCAAAATTGGATGGCACATCTTTGTGGCATAAGAAATTAGGCCATGTGAACTATCGGAATCTTGAAAGATTGATCAAGTTTGAAGCTGTTAGAGGTCTTCCCAAATTGAATAAGGCAGGTACAATTGTGTGTGAAGATTGTCTTAAAGGTAAACAAACTAGAGTTTCACACAATGCAACACATCCTGATGGTCAAAAATCAGGTACAACTCATTGCTTTCAATTGTTACACATGGATCTTATGGGTCCAATTGAGGTAGACAGCATGGGAGGTAAGAGATACTCTTTTGTTATTGTGGATGATTTTTCAAGGTATACTTGGATATATTTTTTGAAAGAAAAATCTGAAACTTTTGACATGTTCAAGGTGTTACATGCTAGGATTAGGAATTTGTTTTCCTCACCTATTTTCCGCATTAGATCCGATCATGGTAGAGAATTTGAGAATAATTCCTTCACTAACTTTTGTGAGAAGAAAGGAATTTTTCAAGAATTCTCAGCCCCCAAAACTCCACAACAAAATGGAGTAGCTGAACGGAAAAATAGAACCTTACAAGAAATGGCTAGAGTTATGCTTAGTTCAAAAAGTCTTTCTAAAAGATTTTGGGCAGAAGCTCTAAACACAGCATGTCACATCTCTAACAGAGTATATTTAAGGCCAGGTACCTCAATGACTCCATATGAAATCCTGAATGGGAAGAAGCCTAACTTAGCTTATTTTCACATATTTGGTTGCATTTGTTACATCTTAAATGACAGAGATCAATTGAGCAAATTTGACTCCAAAAGTGATAAGGGAGTGTTTCTTGGTTATTCACAAAACAGTCATGCTTATAGAGTCTATAATTTGAGATCAAAGACTGTCCAAGAAACGGTCAATGTTGTTTTTGATGATCTACTTGATATTACAGGAAAGGAAGATGATGGCAAAATACTGGACATAGTTGAGAAAACTGAAGATATAACAGTGACAGATGTTGTCCAAAATGTTGAGGAAACATCTGCTCCAACATCTGCCACTGGAAGATCAGAAGAGTCCAGTGATCAAGAAACTGAACAACAACAAACTGTGCTCGATCAAGTAAGAAGGGATCCTCCCTCAAGGATAAGGAATGTTCATCCAAGTTCACAAGTAATAGGACAAGTAAATGAAGGTATAAGAACTCGAGGTAAAAGGAGAAACTACCGAGAGATGGTGAGTCATGTATGTATGTCAACAATATTCTCTGAGGTGAAACAAAAGGATGATGGGATTTTCATAACCCAAAGCAAATATGCCAGAAATTTGATCAAGAAGTATGGACTGGAAAACTCTAAGCATATGAAGACCCCTATGGGTTCATCCCAAAAGATAAGCTCAGAAAGTATGGGAGAAGATGTTGATCCTACTCTATACAGGTCCATGATTGGTAGTTTGCTTTATCTATCTTCTAGTCGTCCTAACATTATGTTCAGTGTGTGTTTGTGTGCACGTTACCAAGCCAACCCCAAAGTAGCACACTTAAATGCGGTTAAACGAATAATCAAATATATAGCTGGTACACCCGATTTAGGTCTTTGGTACTCAAAGGATACTAACACCAACCTTGTTGGCTTTAGTGATTCTGACTGGGCAGGAGATCTTGATGATAGAAAAAGTACTAGCGGGGGGTGTTTTTTCTTGGGTAATAATCTGGTATCTTGGTATAGTCGCAAGCAAAATTGCGTGTCTCTCTCAACCGCCGAATCTGAATATGTAGCGGCTGGGAGTTGTTGTGCTCAACTTATTTGGTTAAAGCACATGCTTGATGACTATGGTCTGCACACTAGCACTTTGGTCATGTTTTGTGATAATTTGAGTGCCATTAATATTTCTAAGAATCCTGTTCAGCATTCTAGAACAAAACATATTGATATTAGACATCATTTTCTTAGGGATATGGTTGAACAAGATCTTATTCATTTAGAGTATGTGGAAACAAATAATCAGCTTGCTGACATCTTTACTAAAGCTCTAAACAATGAGAGATTTTTCAGTCTTAAAAAATCCCTTGGTTTGTGCATCATGTAAGAGTGTTTTTGAAGATGTTGCCACACATTCTGGGCAACATCTGCGTCTGCATCTTTTTTTTTTTTTTGCTTATGTTTTTTGTTGTCTTGGTAGTACACATGCTTTTGTGATGTTATCTTCTTCAGCCATATTATACTATAAGTTAATTTGACAGCTCTTAAATCCTTCGAAAGCCACTTTTGTTCCTCTTTTTATTTAAAGATGGGAAAGCTGAGGTGTACGGGGTTCGCTACCACGATACATTTAGTTGTGTCTGACTCGTCTATATTTGCTTAAGAGATAAGATGGGAAAGCTGGGGTACATGGGGTTCATCACCACATTGTACTCAGTTGTGACTGCACTCATCCTAAGATTTTTGGTTCATATTCTAAGATAGAGAAGCTGGGATACACAGGGCTCGCAACCATGATGTATTCAGGTGTGCTGTATCTATCTATGCTATCTAATTAAAGATGGGAAAGCTGGAACACACAGAGCTCGCTACTATGATGTGTTCAGTTGTGTCTGTACCTATCTCTAATAAGTTTTTGAGGAATTATTTGTGAGCTATGTCATAATATAAAAGAGCTTATAATTAATTAAGTGTATAAATTGGCTGAATATTATAGATTTCATCATAATAGTTATGTGTTTTTTTGTTGCTTTCTTTTCGTGGTTTGTTGCTTGTTTTTAGGGGGTTAGTTTTAGGGGGAGTCTGTGTTATCGTGTTGATAGCCTTTTCATCTTGATTTGATTTGGATTTGCGCATATTTTTTTTGATATGTTTTGAATCCATCATCAAATCTTTTCTTGGCTATATATTTGAGGGTTTGATATCGTGAGTTTGTGTGCTACACTGAGCCCTATTCCTTCCCTTCATTTACGTCTTCCTCCTCTCGTTTTCTATTCTACCAAAATCCCCAAATTCCAGCAAAACCCTAAAATTCCTTTTTCTCCTCTGAAACCATGGATTCGAAGTCAAAAGCCTTTACAAGTGTTCCCACATCTCCCGCAACATCTGATTCCAACCCATCTCATACACCACATCCTCTTTCTCTTTCTACTGAGGTGCAGCCAGAGCCACTTGAGGTTATGTACCCAGGCGAGGCGGAAAATCCCATAGAGCTCGATGATGAGGTTGACATTGCTTCCTTAGCCAAACGACAACAAACGACTTCTTCGCATCGTTCATCCACCCGATTTTATAGGAAGAAGGTTTTGTCTAAAAAATCTTGTTCCACTTCTACTGTTGTGGGTGGTATTGCCGAGGAGAAGTCTGATTTTGATGATTCAAGTGATGAGGATTTTAAGGCCACAGAAGATGTCGAAGCTACATCGGAAGACGCATCTCTTGAAATTGAATCACCCAGAAATTCAAAGGTACAAACTGATACTCCAAATTCTCCTAATTCTGATGATGTACCTTTGGCTAAGTTTATTGCTGAGAGGAGAGACACTATGAAACGAAAAAGAAAGGAAAAGGAGTCAATTGAGGCTGAGGTAACACTCAAACGAGCAAGACTTGAAAAGGAATCTGTTGTGGCTGAAGAAGAGGTTGGAGAGAGATCAGCTCCATGTGCTGATTCTACGGCTGAAATCGATCAGATGTTCGATGATTTGTACTCCGTTTTGGATCAGCAAATACATGCAGAGTTTAACCAAGAAGAATCTGCACCTATACCTCCTGAGGGTTCACCAATTCCTGAAGATACAGTACCTGAAAATGAGAATGTCCAAGTAGAGGAGGATGTTGGACCAGATGTTGAGGAGGATGATCATCTCTCAAAGGGTTCTGACTATGGGGTAAAACCTTTCTCCTCTAAATTCTTTACTAAGGATAACAAAACTATGTGGACACATGTTTTGCATAGGTACTGTAGGAATGAAAAAGGAATTGATGTGAATAATTTGAAAAACTTTGGTGTTTATCAGTTCTTGGAGGATAGGAATTTTCTAGGTTCTGTGATGTCTGTGAATTCTTTCTCTGCTGTTGTTGTGAAAGAGTTCTATGCCAATTTGTCTAAGAAGGTTTTTGATCCTATGTCTAAGAAATTTGGCAAAGTTTTTCTGAGGTCTAAGGTTTACAATTTTTGCCCTTCGGTTATTAACAATGTCTTGGGCATGCCTGATGAGATTGATGATGAATGTTGTGTGGATAAGCATGCTTTAGCCCGTTTCATTACTAAGGGGAAACTTGATGATTGGCCTGCTCATCCTCAGAAGCTAGTTGCATCTTCTCTGTCTTCTTTGTATGTTGTTTTGCATAAGTTGACCATACATAATTGGTTGCCCACTAGAAATGAAAATGTAGTAACATTAGATCAGGCTATGTTACTGTATAAGCTTGGCTCCAAGTACAAAATTAACTTTGGGCAGTTAGTTTTTGGTCAAACTGCAAAGGAGGCTGAGAGGAGTCACAAAGGATGTTTACCTTATCCTTCCCTGATTTATTTGGTTTTGAGATCTCAAGGTTTCACTCCTACTCGATCAGATCATATTAGTTATATTCCTGAGCTTTTTACAGTGAACAAGTATTTGCTTCAAGGAGACAGAGTGGTGGATTTGCCCTGGGGTTCCTCTGATCCAGTGCCAGATGTTGCCCATTCTGTTGGCAACATTTCGGGCAACACTTTGCAATCTGTTTTTACTCATTCCTTCTTGAAGGCACAGGTTCAGAAGCTCACTACTCAGATCAAGGAATTGACTGATCTCAGGGATGTATTTCAGCATCTTCTTTCTTCACAAAAAGGGGGAGAAGATGAGGATCAAGGGGGAGATGATCAAGGGGGAGATGAGGAGAATGATGAAAATGAAGATGATGAGGAGGCTGCTGCTGGTTTGGCAGAGTTGAGAAAGAGTGCTGCAAGCACATCTGGATCCAGGATGGATGGTGAAGATGACTGAGTTGTTGCTAAGCTGTTGCTGCTGATTATCTCTTGTTTTTGTTTTATTTCAAACACTAGAATTTTTGTATGTCAAATTTATTGGAGTTGAGCTCACTTTTGGTGTTGATCTCACTCTTTATTGGATATTTGTTTGACTTACTTTTCTGTTTGATAATATTCTGGTTGTTTTGATTTGCAGGAGAAGTTAGTTTTTTTTAACATCATAGTTCATCTTTACTCTTTTGTGACTAAGTATATTCTTGGATGTGCATATGCTGAAGTTCATTGGTTTTGTGAAGAAAGACAAAAAGGGGGAGATTGTTAGATGGACTTTAGTTGACTAAATAGTCAACATTTTATTATTGTCCAGAAACCAAATGTTGGTTAGAATGTTGCCCAACATCCGTGACAACATTCTTAACTGTTTTGTCCCTCTTCACAATTCACCACGTGTTTTGCATGTGTATTTTGTCTATACTATTTTTGCAGGTCAGAGTATAAGTGAACTAAGAGTGTGGACCAAGTCTAGAGCACTAGCAACAAAATAGCAACTAACTGGAGCTTAAAGCAATGAAGACTCTGCGTGGGAAGACTGAGTCAACAAGTCTTGAGCAAGCAATGAAGACTGGGTCAAATTAGCTTGAGCAATGAAGTAACAACGTGGAGAGAATTTCTCATGCACTTTAGGAGACCGTGCTGAGCAAGTACACATGATCACATGAGGCTACTTTTTAGGAGAGTAGTTATGTTGGTTAGCTTGGAAGAATGTCTATAAATAGGAGAGTTACTTTGTCTTGTAACTCATCCTTGGAGCTTAAACATTCTTGCATATTCAAGTATTCTTCCAAGAGTCTTTTAGTGTGAGCTGAGCGCTTTTTGTATACTCGGAGAGTTTTCTTTAGATCTTTTTCGATCTTTTGTGAATTCTAATTTTGTAGGTTTTTCCTATTTTTTGGAATTCACTTGTATTCACTTTTTCTTGTGAATAATATTTTGCCTAAGGCACCTCAAGATATATTTATATATATCTTGAAAAGTTATATCTCTGAGTATCTTTTATTTCCGCTGCAAACTTTTTTTAAAGTAAGTGTTGTATCAAGTGTTGTGGCAACATCTTGGGTATCATCTGCCACTGTTCACTTACTTTTATCTTAGACCAGATCCCACTTTCCAACAAAATAACTTATAGATATTATAAAAAAACTTATGATTAGTCCAAATCAAACTCCAAAATATATGTATGAGAGAGAAGCGGGGAGATAAATTATTTATTGGTGAACAATTAAGAAAGATTAAGAAAATAAAAAGAAATATAAAACATACATCACACTGAATGGCGGAACCAAAAAGATAAATGAGAACAATTTTTTTTTTTTTTCATAAAACAAAATGGCAGAAATGGGCTGAGCCCCTCGTTATTAGACCATTAAAGTTATTTTCCCATAAAAAACAAGCTAAAAGACAGTAAAAAGAATTCAAAAACGATGAATGTAATCGCTAGTCCACAAAAATAACATTGGATCATGATAAAAATTAAAAAGTCACAAAAGATACACAATTTTACATAATTTTAAGGATAGTCTGCTTCAATCCAATTAAAGGAACTCTCAATTTCCACAAATTGAGACACATAATTAAGGATAGTCACCTCAGGTCCTCACCGTATGATTTGCAAGTGATATTTCTTAAATGCTTGACTGTGTAAACCATAATCTAGCACTTGAACAACATCTTGAATCTTTACTCCTTGTTTTCTCATCCTGGAATAAAAATGTTTCATTATGATGGTATTAATCAATTAAACTTATTTTAAATGTCTTATAATCTCTTACATATTATTAGATGTTTTTAAAATTTATAAAATGTTTTATCTTATTTTAAAAATAAATAAATGAAACATTTATATAAATAAGATAGCGAAGTTTTTCATAATATTATTAAGGGTTAAAAATATTTTCCCATCTGAACTATACGTGATTTTACACTTTTTTGTATAAACTTTGAAATGCTGCATTTTACGGTATTGAATAAATCATAGACGTGCACGTGTCCTAAATCAACGACTAGGATTTTCACAAAATACCATAAAATGCATCAAATTTAAAATTCATATGGCAAAGTGCAACATTTCAAAATTTATACAAAAAAGTGTAGAATCATGTATTATTAATTGATATATTGTAATTTAAATTATGAATTTTGAAGATTTCTCTTAATAGTTTTTAAATAGTTTATAAGCTCCTGTCATAATATTTTGAACTGAAATAAAATCTTATTTTTAAAATCATTAAACACACTTTAATGAGTTTAAAAGCTAAATCTGAAATAACTTAAAAATATTATTAAAAATACTAACTTGTTTATTCAAACTCAGTAGTGTGTGTATATATATATATATATATATATATATATATATATATATATATATGAGATGAAAAAGAAAAAACTTATGGTTCACCAGTTAGATAGTAAGTTGAATTACTAACCTTATGATCGAAGTTGCCTCTCAAGTGTTCCATGAAAATGAAAACTTCACAAAGGACTTTCTGTTCCCACTTGTCGTTAGAACTCTCCTTAGTATATTCTTTTGAATTCGAGGATTACAGTCGACTACTTCAAAATTTGAAAGAAATTCATATCTCATTGTGAGATAGAGTTTTTTCAATTTGTAGCAGTGTTTTATGCTTAGTTTCTTAAGACACTTGAAGCTATCTTCCCCCTTCAATATCTCTAGATCAATGTCTTCCATTTGAAGAAAGTAAAGCTTTGGGAATTTATCTTTTTCGACTTCCCAGAGTGGCCCTTGAAAGGCGTTATTTCGTAGTTTGAGCACTTCAAGATTTGGCAATGAAGAAATCATACTCATTTCTTTCCAAGGATAGCCCAACCCACTCAAAGTCAACTTTTTCAGATTAAATGGGAACATTGAGAGTTGAACAAGTGGTGCAACAACCTCAAAATTGCATGTAGGATTTACAATGACATATTTAAGTGATTCTAGTTCACTTAGATGAGAAACATGATCAAAGCAACACAAAGGCTCTACTGCAGCAGGCATTACATCAATTCGAATTCCTAACTTCTTTATGTTAGAGATCCTTCCCACAACACCAGCAGTGCAACTGTTAAAGCTTACATCTGATAGTTTTAACAGATTTGGCAAATGAGTGTCACTCACATCGGGTAGGTCGCAACCCGTTACATGAAGAAGTTTCAATCTTTTCATATCCCATATCTCTACAGGCAAATATGATGGAGCTCCAAATTTCATAATCAAATGTCGACGGACAATCAAGTATTGAAGTCTCTGAAGTTTTGATATGGAAGGAGGGAGATTTGCGTTGCATGTGAGAGCAAGGTATCTTAACTTAACTAGTTCCAGTACTTCCAAAGGAAACTCATAAAAACGGATTTCAAGAGCTTCAAGTTTTTTAAGCAACTTTAAACCGAAACATATGGATACCGGATATAGATGATATGGACCTAGACATAGTAGAGAGTGGGTAATGGATGCACAATTTTCCTCCATTGATTCATACACACATTTAATACCAAACAAAATGTTGTTGTGGACGGACAACCTAGTCTGATGTTTTATAACTTCACTTGAAGCATCTGTAACACTATCCAGGATGTAAAAAAAGTTAGTCTTCCTAGCTTCTTTGTAGCAGAAGTGCCACCAGGAAGAATGCAGGCCACATGTTTTTATTTTATCAAAAATATCATTCACTACGACACTGCTTCTTTGGTAGACCATAATAACATTATGCACTGCAAACTCCTGCAAGTATCCTTCACCAAAAATTTCTGAAGTTTGGAGAAAACTTTTCGGAAAGATTTTCTCAATAATCCACATATTAATGATCTTGGATTTGGGAATCTTATAATTTGGTAGGAAGACTGCCATATAGAGTAAGCATAATCTCAAATCCTTATGTAAATTGTCATAGCTAGGATATAGTACCTTTGAAATTTCATCGTATGCATCGGTGAAGAGTGGATGCTTTCTTTGTGTTGCGACATCAACCCATTCTGATCTTGGTATCCTCGATAGGAGGTCGGCGATTGTGACGATCGTAAGAGGAAGACCATCACACTTCTCAGCAATCATTTTTCCAGCTTTCTCAAGTTCAACGGGGCAAGAGTTTTGAGCAAAAACCTTGTCACACAAAAGATTCCAACTTTCTTGTTTATTTAACAAACGCATATTTATGAGATGATAACCAAAAGAATATGGATGTTGAATCCTTGTTGTAACCAAGAATCTACTTCCACTATCAAATGTGATTGGAGATGTGGTTTTCATGCACTTTTGGACCAGCTCCATATCCCATACATCATCCAACACTATGAAACATCGCTTATTCGTCAAATATTCATTCAAGTAACCTTCCGTGAGCATATCATGCTCATCAACGCCCAATTGAGTTAGAATGTCTTGAACAATTTCTTCTAGTTGATATTCTCTTCCAACCGTCACCCATGCACAACGGTCGTCAAACCATTCCAAGACATCTAAATCTTTAAAAAGTTTATTAGCAAATGTAGTCTTGCCAATTCCTGCCATCCCAACAAGTGAGTGAACGCATACATTCTTCCAGATGCCAATTATAATATCTTTTTTGAGTTTAGTATACTCAGCAGTCAATCCAACCATCTTTGACTTGGAACATACAACTTCATCAATTGGTAAAGGACTATCTTGTTTTAGATACTCCTCCTCCATCGTCTTAAGTGTGTCTATGAAGGAATGACTCTCTTGTCTGAAATCCTCCTTAAATCTACAATAGTCATTCCAGCTCTCATCCTCTGAGATCTCATGAACAAGTTCTAAAAGCTTATTGAATTTTTCCTCCAATGATATAATTGCATCGCCAAAACATTCCGCTGCCTCTTTGACTCGTTGAAGCGAATCCTTCATCCTAATCCTGCTGCTCAAATCCAATGTTTTCTTCATAAATACTTCAAAGGACTTCATCTTTTTGTGTGCAGTTTCATAGATTTCTTTAAGGGATGGATCAATCAGTGGAGAATAGTCTAGAATGCCCTGTATCCCGAAATCCAGACGAGCTAGAGCAGCATAAGCCGCCATCTGATCTCTCTAATTTTTCCTCAAACTCACATTACACCCTTTGGTACTGAAATTATTATGGCAAACAATGGCATCCAATCGATGATGTATTAGTAATTTAAGTCAACGTTCTTACATTATTATTATTATTATTTTAATCTACCACTTGCTTCATCCATGCTTTCATTATTCAATGATATATCACTTATACAATTTAAAATGATGAACCCAACGACAGCTATAGCTAGCAGTCCCCAACATAACAACTACTCAATATTTAATTTCTGACCAGTGCTTAATTGATTAAATTTTGTTTATTACAGTTGAATACTTGCAAGTTGATTAATTTTTTCGTACAACTAAAGCACTAGTTTCCATGTTTATATTATTTTTTTCCAAAGGACCGCTGCAATGTGCACAAATGAAAGAATCTTTTATTTATATGCATGAGGTTCTCGGGATGAATTACTTGCACTGATTTAGTAACTGCGCAACGGCCGGTTCACAATAATGCAACTCTAATATATATATAGATGATAATTAATGTGCAACGAAATATCTATTACCTGTATAAAAGTGTGGATGTTTCTTACAAATGATTAATGGGTGAATGAGAAATTGAATCTCAAAGTAGCAAGGTTGAATCCTTTGGAAGGAATTTTTGAAGCCTAGAAGAAGACTTGTATGGGTGAATGCGAAATTGAATTTCAAAATGGCAAAGTTGAATTCTTTGGAAGAAATTTTTGAAGCCTAGAAGAAGGCTTGTCCCATGTCGGGAAAAACTAGCTTACTTCACTAGTTTATAATGGACTTCCCCTTAGTAGGTTATAACTAAAATGTATTATTGACGTAATTAAAGTATATTACATTTCAACATGTGGCTATATCATTTTATTGAAGATTACTCTTAATAATACGAACATGGAAACTAATGATTTAATTGTACATAAGAATTAATCAACTTGCAAATAGTCAACTGGAAAAAACGAAATTTAATTAGTTAAGCAGAGGTCAGAAATTAAATATTGATTAGTAGTCATGTTGGGGACAGCTAGCTGTAGCTCTCGTTGGATTCATACTTTTTTAATTGTAAAATAATTGAAGTGATATATGATTGAATATTGATTAATGAATGTATGGATGAAGCAATAGTAGATTAAAATAATAATAACAATAATATTGTAAGGTTGACTTAATTACTTATGCATCATGGATTGGAAGCCATTGTTTTTAGGGAAGGGAATTGGCAGAATATTCAATTTCCAGGTAGCTCATGCACCCAACACGCACTAGCACAAAAAAAAAAAAAAAATTGTATTAATACATCTATTTAAAAGTATTGTCTTATTTTAAACAAAAAATGATTTTGTTATTTTACTTATATGTTAGTGTATCGAATAAAGATATTGGTTGTATTACTTCATTTACGTAAATGTATTATCTTGATTTATATAATATAAAGTAAGGATATTACTCACATAATGTAAAAACATATCACTATGATAATTAAAAAATAAGAATTAAAATAATTACATGTTTGTCAGAACACCAACATGCATATGCAACATGTGTCTGTCTATATCATTTTACAGAAGATTACTCTTAATAATACAAACATGGAAACTAGTGATTTAATTGAACATAAAAATTAAACAACTTGCAAGTAGTCAACTTTCATAAACAAAATTGAATCAGAGGTCAGAAATTGAATATTGATTAGTTGTCATGATGGGGACAGCTAGCTGTAACTCTGATGTATCATTCATTGAATCATTAATGAAAGTATGGATGAAGCAATTAGTAGAATAAAATAATAATAATAATTTAAGGACGTTGACTTAATTAATACGTTGCATCATCGGTTGGATGCCATTGTTTGCCATACTAATTTCAGTTACCAAAGGGTGTTTGGGGAGAAATTAGGGAGATCAGATGGCGGCTTATGCTGCTCTTGCTGTTCTGGATTACGAGATACAGGCTTTTCTAGACTATTCTGCGGTGTTTCAGAATGTACCAGTTCTTCAAGAAATGTATGAAACTGCACACAAAAAGATGAAGTCCTTTGAAGTATTTATGGAAACATTGGATTTGATTATATAAAAGTGTGGATGTTTCTTACAAAATATGGATTGCCGAATATATCCTCATCAAAGATTATTATTTAAGGTCATAATAGTAATTTAAGTTTTCATATTTAAATAATTTTATATTAAAATCCTAACTAATTCAAAATCTTATAGAATTCTATTATAATTAGAACTCTAATATAAAAGTGTTATATATAAAGTAATTGTATTATTATTTTTTTCCTTAATTTGAATTGATCTACTATGTGATTTATAGTTACGAAACTATATTTTATTTTGTCATATAAAATTAACAAATAAATTTCAACTAATTTTAATAACTGTTTAATAATAATATTTTTGGTTTGAGGTCTAAATTATCGATTTAATGAAAAAAGAATCAATATATTTCAGCTTAACTGCGTAGAGCCGTTTTCGCATCACTAAAGCATAATATTATTCATAACAGTCATACCCTTTCTTTTCTTCAAATCCATATGCTTTTTTTTTTACTAAAATTTTGATGCTTCTTGCATTCACCAAAGTAATCAAAATCTAATACATATAATCTGATTATCTAATAAGTCATCACCAAACTAAAATTGTGATGTAATAAGTTAAGCTTATATTTAAGACGTTTTATTCTTGATTTTAATAAGTGTTCAATAATAGTATTTTTCAATTTTTGTGATGTCAATAAAATAGAAGCATATGATCATCATCAGTACTACAAGACTTTTATTGATTTTTTGTTAAATTTCTTTTACTACATTCTAATTAATGTTTTCGATTAACAATTTAGTTAAATTAAATCAACTTATAAACATAGGTATAGGAGTACGTGCGCACAACATTCCTCACAGGATAAGGAAAAGTATAATATTCCTCAAAGGATAAGGAATATTAATTCATTTCCTATCCATAATCAAATTATATTAATTTGTTTATGAGTAAGTGTTTGTGTGCACAAAGTGCATGGATCATGATCTATGCAACTGAGCACACGGGTCGAATCGGGTCGGGTCTGGCCCAGATCTGCGTCCAATTTTTTTTTTAATTTTTAAATTTATGACATAATATTTATGTTTACCGAATATAACCTTTATGTTTAGCGAGTATAACCTTTATGTACAAATATCATAACTTTTAAGTAAAATTACTTAAACTTTTTTCAGTATAAAAAACATAACTAAAAGTTATGTAACATTTATGTTAACCGAGTATAACATTTATGTAATATTAGTATAACCTTTACATACATATATCATAACCATTAAGTAATATTACTTAAACTTTTTTTCACTATAAAAATTCATATAGTATGGTTTAACCTTTATGTTATAATAATTTAACATTTATGTTATATGAGTATAACTTTTATGTACAAATATCATAGTCTTTATGTACTTAAAGAATAACATACGGTTATATTATTATAACAAAAAAGTTAAATTATTATGCATAAATGTTATATATTATTACAACATAAAGGTTTTGAAAGGTTTTGAAAGATATTATAAGTCTTTCGTACAGTGCAAAATATTATGTGAATATAACTAAAAGGTTAGGTTCGGCAAACTAAAATGTTAGACCAAATAACTACGAAACTAGGGTTTGAGCTAGCAGGTTTTAAAAACAGGTATTAAATTTATTCAAATAAATACATGCATTATGAATTATTTAAAATAACTTTTTTTTTTGGTTTTAGGACAACAAAATGAGACAACCAGTTAGAATACCGAAGAAAATTGATGGGAAGATGGAATAGATGTAATTGAATCATGAAAGTTTTTTCTAGATAATCAAAAAAGGTTTAGATTATCATAATGTTCTGCCAAGTTTCAGACTTTGAGAGACATATTTTACCAATTTTCTTTGTAACAATTTTTGTAGTACTTTCTCCTATCTTGTATAATAATAGGAATGGAGGATAACAATTTTTTTTCCCATCAGGTTCAATTTTTGACTTTGCTATTTCTACATTTTTCAATTTATTTTTGTTTTTCTCGACATTTACTTTTATCTGACAATTAATATTTAGTTATCAAGTGAAATTCAAATCATCAAAATTATGTGGATGTATAATGACAGAAGTATATTAACAGCTCTAAGAAATATTTCATTGAACAGCTGATGACCCATTTCATTAGAAACATCTAATATCATATAATTAGTAATAATATGATCAGTTTAATTCGTAACATGATCATTAGCTTTTGAAAGGCCGAAGAACCAATAAAGAAAAAGAAATTCACGGGATATAAATAAAATTATGGGGACGTATAATCACAGAAGTTTATTAAAAACTCTAAGAAGCATTTAATCAAACAACTGGTGACCTATTTCGTTAGAAGCATGAAATACCATTTAATTCTTTGTAACGTTATCTGTTTAATTTATAATAACATGACCATTAGCTTCTCAAATGCCCAGCAACCAATAAAAAAAAAAAGGATGGATAATTGATAATTATCCAAATTAAACCATTGAGAGTTGGTCTCTTGTGAGACTGTCTCACATGCGATATGATTCAAGTATGTGTTTTAATTCAACACGTAATGGTTCTTTATTTATTTTTATTTTTTTTTTAGATTTTATTTTATGTATTTTATTTTTCAAATACAATTTTTTTTTAGTGTGATCTATTGGTCATGTGGCAATATTAAAAAAATGAAATCTATTTCATTGGTGTTGTACCTAAATTCCATTAATTTCAATAATATCTTGTGTTAGTATGAGTTTCATGTATTGTTTAATCATCTTATCACAAGATAAAAGATAGAGTTGGCAAATGAAGCATTTATGCCCATAAGAGTTTTGCAGATTGGACAAAAGGCACATTCCTTGTTATTAAAAGTTTTAAGAGTTGGACATGAAATATGTTGTGGAACAAACAACCGCGTAAAGATCCAAAAATTGATAATGATGGATGAGGTAAGATAATATATATATATATATATATATATATATAACCTATAATTTTTTTTATTCATAACATGTTTAGCTTGAAACTTGATGGAATTAGAGTTAATTGGTTAATTAACAATATATGATAGGTCTTTTAAAATGAAGTTAATCTTTAAAATTATGAGTTAAAGTTGAGATATTTATTTGTAGGGGGTTCAAATTGAAGTAATCATCTTCAATGAAGACATCCAAAATATAGGAAATGAGTTCACAAGAAACAAGACCTATTTGATAAAGAATGCAATGGTAAAAAACATCAATACAAACTATGCATCCGCACATCCTGAAAAGAAATTGGTCTTAAAATATTTCACCAATGTGGAGGAAGTGGTGAACACCATTGACGATAACAACAATATCAATGCCTATGTGGATTACAAAGACTTGCGTAGTAAACATGAGGACCGCAAATCATTTGGTACGTACAATTATTATTATTATTTGTGCACTATAATTTATAAAAAAATTCCATTAATTTAAAATTATATTTTGCAGATATTTGGGTACAATGATTTATAAAAAAATTCCATTAAATTGAAATTATATTTTGCAGATATATGGCTCACATGCAAGCAATAGCTCACATAAAATCATAAACAATCAAGAACTAGAGCTAGAGAAATTGATGAATTAAACGTAGAAGAAAGATCAACACACAATGTAAAGTGGTTCGGATTAAAAATCCCTACATCCACTGAGAACGAAATCCACTAGATCAATCAACCAAGAATCAAGAATACAATGTATATGAAAAAACTAAAACTGAAACCCTATATCACTATACAAGAATCACAACTTTCTTTCTCTCTCTACACTGAACAAATGAAATCGCGCTCTTCATAAGACTTGTAGATTGCCTTTTATAGAACACTCAGGAAGAAACCGCTTCCAAATCGGTTGTAAATCCAGTGAGATATCATCCTCGCAATCAAGCCTGCCAAAACAAACCAAACAAACACTTAGCTGATGAGAAAGATGAGTAACCGTTTTTTACCTACCTGAAATCGCATTTGACAAATGCGTTTTTATTAGTGAAAGCATGACTCTTCCTTTACTTGGTAAAACTTTGGCTGAGTCGTTTTTTTCTTCCCTTTTTTATTTATTTCCTTCTTTTCCTTCTCTTCTTATATTATGATTGCATGCTATATATATTACAACAGAGATAAACAAGTGTTCATAATCACTGCAGTTAAGCACAACACATAAACTCGTGACACGTGGCTATAGATAGGTGTGGGTTTCCTCATCTTATCCTATAAACGGTTTTTATCCGTTAGTGTAGCTACAAGATCAAAATCCCCATTCAGTAGGTTGCGGCGGAGCTGCCATAGCAATCGTCAGTCATTCATTGCATACACACACACATATACATATATATATATATATATATATATATATATATATCACATCACATAAACACAACACACTTAGGGAAATTAAACGTAACTTAACATTCAAGAAGAACATTTCATTGATCATAAGTTCACATAGCTTAGCAATTAAGAAACATTTCATTTATCACGAGTTCATGTGGCATTCATTCGTTCAATCAATATTCATAGTATCTTTCATAGCTTAAGCATTCATATAAAAACGAAAAGTAAAGAGTTTGATTTAGAAATTACCCCCACCTTATTCGGTGATGACCTATGTGAAGCTTGGTGCTCTAAAGTCTATGTTCGCTCGTTCATCTCGAAGCCTACACATATAGAAGGAGGTTTAGATTTCTAATTATGCTATAAGGTTCAAGATTAACTTAGAAATCTCTTTCACGAGAAGAAACGATAGAGGGAATGAAGCGAAATGGGAGCTTTTGAAATCATAAAAAGTGTTGAAACGATCATGGATGCTTAAATCTTGATCATCGGGTTTAAAGGAATTGATTTGGGCTTAAACGGAGGTAAAACGAGCTTAAAATGAAGTTTTTAGAAGCACAAGGGTATTTTTGTAAATTCTGAAATATTGACTTTGACCAAAGGGATCAATTTGTAAAATTAGAAAAAGTTTGGGGTTCTTTTGATATATTTAAAAACTTTTGAGGTCAAAACATAATTTTCAGAAGTTTTGGAGGTTAAAACATAAAGCTCACAAAGTTTTGGGGTTAAAAAGAAATTTTCAGAAATTTTGAGGACTTAAAATAGATTTTAGAAAGTTCAGGGACTAAAACATAAATACACTAAAAATCTAGAGTTTGCACCCAAGCCCCTAATCTCTTTCAAATTTATGGAAGAGCCCTTCTCCTCCAAACCCTCCCCAACTGCCACCCCTGCCCCCTCCCGCGGCCGATCTACTACTGTTGGCGACAACTCATCGTCGGCGGCACTACTCACGGCACCGCCCACACACACACATGCACACCACCTCAAGCAAACACACAGACACACACGCACCAGTCGCCGCCCGCGGTGGTGTACTACAGGTGCCGTCTCACCTGGAAGACGACGCCAGAACCATGGCGAGAGAGAGAGAAGAACAGAACCAAGAGGAGAAAGGGAAAGAAGGAGGAAGAAAGAGGAGGAGACCGTGCCTTTCACAGGTGATTCGCGGTGGAAGCGGCGACGGACGGGTGGTTCAAGCCCGGATTTGGAATAGACTCGGTGAGGGCTTCGATTTGGTGTAAAACTCAATCGAAACGGAGAAAGTAAGGGCGGCGCCGACAGCGACACGATGACTGGCCGACCGGAGGGCTGAACAAGAGAGAGAGAGAGCTCACTTTCCAAAAGGTTACCAAAAAGCTTACACTAGTGTTTTCTAAATAAATACTTATGTGTTCTCCTTTTGGGCGACTCGAGATAGAGCTATCAATTTTAAGAAAACTTTGGGCTTTGACATATAATATTATTTATTTTTTTATAATCTAAGATTCGATTATAATTCACGCATTTATTTCGTTCTGAAACGCACATAATAAAACAAGCAATTAAGAATTAAATTATTTTATTAATTCAATTATGCATTGATTTTTTCTAGATGTTACATAAATAGTATCAATGATCAATTTTTTTTAGCACTACACATTAAATATTATATAGATTTTAAATCCATTTTCTGTATTGATAAATCCTAATAAGGAATAAGTCAAACAATCTTCAAGAATATTCTTGTAAATATTTTGTATGTATCTTTTGTAATCCTTAATTGATTTGTTTCCTTGTAAACTGTTGTAATCACAAGTATATATAGTGGAATTATTTCTTTCACCAATTCACGGTGAACCAAATCTACTTCTCATAAATCCAAATTTTTGTCAATCATATAATATGGATCAATTTATATCATCATATAAATATATGATGTTAGAGTTGTTTCCAAGTTTTTGAAAGTTTTTAATCTCAAGAAATGGGGCTTTGTTGATTCTAATAAATGACCTACAAAATTCAAGTTTTTTTGTCACATTAAATATACGATGCTTTACGAATTAGCTCTAGCCTTCAAAAAATAGATGACTAGGAGAACTCACGGGCTCCTCGAGGAATGAGTTCGTGCATGAGGATGAGGTCTAGAGGATAAGCCCAAACAGACACATTACTAGGCTCTACATCGGCCACACCATCCATGCCACCGACGATCTATGTGGGTGGTTTGACGTGAGTTCCCTCCACTTACGAGGACGGGGGACAAACGACGAGCACTCGAGTCCTGCATCAAACCCGTCCTCTTCACAAAACCCATCTCTTCTTGACGACTTGGATTACATGTTGATGGAATGTAAGTAATTATTTTATCTCTTTTATTTAATTTCTATTCAATATTTAATTATTGTATAATTTACATGAGTAAATAGCCAAATATAGCCCAAAACATATAACCAATTACCTTTTCTAACACTAAATATAAGGTATTGTCTCTTTTTACCCATTTTTTGAAAAGTCAAGCCGCCAACAGTAAAATGAACAGTGGACCGAAGAGACATTTCCATGACTTTTGCAGGGATGGTAATTTGCATGCATGCATGCAATGTTATTGACTTTTGCAGGGTATGGGAAATTTGCATGCATGCAATGTTCGTGTAAATTTATTGAAGTGGCCCGAAAATTTTGCTAAACTCATTTATTTTTCATTCAATTCTCTATATAAGCCTTCTAACTCGTCTCCCCTAAATCACACCCAAAAAGTTGTATAGATTAAAAAAAATTGTGGTCGATGTTGCGGCAAGAATTTTAACTTCTTCAAGGTATGTAATTATTTTATGAGTATTACACGATTTTATAAGGTTTTCTTCCACACATAAGAAGCTCAATACGAACATTAATAGATGTCCACGAGAATTAGGAGTATTTTTAATTGCTTTAAAATAAATTTTTGTTACACTTGTAGGAAAATAGAATGATGTACGAACATTATGTATTAGAGGTACACGAACATTATGTATTAGAGGTCCACGAACATTAGAATTAGTGCACGACGTTTTCACGAAATTATTTATTTGAATGCTTCACGAAGATATGCATAATTAACATCTTAGAAGAAATAAATCTAGTAATTGGAATTTTAGTATACTTTCATGAAAATATAGATTTTAACGCTCCACGAACATTTAAATTCAATGCTACACGAATTTTTAGACCAAGAGAAATTTTAGTGGAAATAAAGTTATTAATTCAATTTTTTTAAGGGTACACGAAAATTAAATATAAAGGCTACACGAAAATTAATTTTAAATGCTGCACGAAAATTAATTTTAAAGGTGCACGAAAATTAATTTTAAAGGCTGCACGAAAATTAATTTTAAAGGCTGCACGAAAATTAAATTTTAAGGCTGCACGAAAATTTAATTTTAAGGTTGCACGAAGTTTTCTATAATTACATTGCACAAGACAAATTTAATAATTGTATTCTGTAAATAACTTTATATTTAAAAAATAATTTTACTGTTAATACAAATATTATAAAATATTTGAAAATTCATTTTTTGTTTTTATATATGAAAACATTCTTTGTAACAAAATTATTTCTGTTATGTGACGTTTTTCACATTTATATGATTTTTATTTATATATGACGAAGGTATTATTTACTATTTTTTAATAATGTTGAATAATTATTTTACATTACTGAGGTGGTGAATATTTTTCATGTGTAATTGTTGTTATGTTTTAAATTATAAAATTATTAGGAATTAAAGTATATTTTACACTTAATTATTTAAAGGTAGTAATTATTTTGAATTTATTATCACTACGAATAGTTTAATCATTATTAATTAGGGAATGATTATGAATTATTAATAAATTGTATTACTTCTTTATATAATGATTAATAATTACCTTTTTAGTCCTGAATAATAAGATTTGTAAATTAACCATGCTGTTGTAGTTTTGATTGTTTCTCATTCCATAATATTATATCCAATATGAATTGATTTTTTGATATCCAAATATCTAATATTATAACTATTATGAAATAACTGACTTGCATATATATTGGTTTTTGTAATGTTTAGGAAACGATGGGATATTTGTCTGTAGTGATTTGGTTTGGAGGTAATTGGGCAGGCCTAGAGTATAAAAATGGTTCGAAAGAGGTGTTTCAGTTTCAACAAATCACATATCATGATTTGTTCGAGTCAATTCATGGATTATTGCATGCGGACTTGAATTTGTGGAGATATGTGATTTGTTCACTGGTGGAGTCCAACGGATTAGTGAAAAGAACAAAAATAAAGAATGATTCAGATTTGGCTCGAGTATTGTACACCATCGATGATGTCCTTGTTGTTTTTGTTTCGCTAAAAAGTGTGGATACTAGAGTGCTCGATACAGTGTTTCCATGCACGACTCAGAATAGGATAGCTGAAGGTTCGTCATCTGGAGTATTTAATGTTGGATCATCGCATCAAGATTTTTTTAACACGGGTATCGAGAATAGTGTACAGAATTTTGAGTTTTCCTCAGTTCCACTAGGACTTGCAGACGATCCTTCGTTTTATGCACGATGGGGTTTAGATAATGAGGTTCAGACGAGGCAAGTTGGGACATCTTCGAACCACGGATATGAGCGCTGGCCTTATCCATTCTTAGAGATGAACCCGCCATCAAGTTTGGGTATGGAGTGTATTGATTTGAATAATTCTCCAACTGCGTACGCGGACCCGACGTATACACAACCCCACATAATAAACGAAATAGCTGCACAAGAACCACAACCAGTACAACAAGAAAGACGATTAGATAGTGGATGTGAGAGTCGAAGTGGTAATTTTCTTTTTCAAATTATACATATTTTTTTGTGATTGATGAACGAAAAATTTGGTTTTTACATATTATATATGTTGAATATCTTACAGATAATGATGAAGATGACCTCGAGTTAGACCAAGAGGTTCAGGAAAATTTGAACGATGAGCAGCGAATGGCGTACGATGAATTTTTTAGCTACATTTTGCAACCCGAATGGTTTATCCCAAATACACCACCATTTGAGCAATCCAGTGTCTCCGAGTTGGCCCTAATTGATCCCCCCCATCTAATCTGCAAAAAGGAGCCACGTTTAGGAGTAAAACAGAATTGACGAACGCAGTGGGTTTTTACCATCTGGAAAAACAAGTGGAGTACCGTGTGGAGCGTTCAGACAAAACAAGGTGGTACGTGAAATGCAACAGGAATAATTGTCCGTTCATACTGAAAGCATCCGAGAAATTTGGCATATGGAAAATCTCGAAATATGTTATACCACATGAATGTACGGACGATCTGAATAATAGTGCTCGTCGTTGTTTGCCGAGTACTCTGATCGGTGAGTACTATGCCGAACACGTTCGTAAAGATAACTCATCGCTTGTCCCTAGCAGCATCATACAAGAAATGACCCAGCAACATGGTTTACATCTTAGTTACAAGGTTGCATTGCGGGCTAAACGTCATGCAATGAGGGTTGCATACGGAGATCCAAAAAAGTCATTCGCGATGCTTCCAATGTACTTGGACGTTCTGGAGAGTTCGAATCCAGGGACCTATACAGCCTTGGACACGCACGAAGATGGAAAATTCAAATATGCCTTATTTGCTCTGGGCGCATCTATCCGTGGATTTCAAAAATATTCCCGACTGGTTATTGTTGTCGATGGTTGTCACTTGAAGGGGCAATATAAAGGTATCGGCTTTGTGGCTGTCACAAAAGATGGCAACAATCAGATTTTTCCACTTGCAACGGGGATAGGTAGTGTGGAAAATAATGACTCTTGGACGTGGTTTTTGAAACATGTCCGTAAAGCAGTCGGATGCCCTGAACAGCTACTGATAGTGTCTGATCAACACGTAAGTATCAGTAATGCAGTCGAGGAAGTCTACCCAGAAGCCTCCCATGGTCTATGTTGTTATCATTTGCAACAGAATCTTGCGAAATACGGATCACATTTAGTGGGGCTATTCCAGAAAGCAGCAAACTGTTATGAAGACTCTGAATTCGACAGGTATTTGTAAGTCCAATAAAAATCAACATGTAATTTATTATTTTTACGAAGAGTGAAATGTTAACCATTGCACATTTTTTTTTACATTTCATAGGTATATAATAAGTCTGGAAGCAACAAAAATACATGGTGCCATTGAGACATTATGCAGGGCAGAACTGAGTAGGTGGAGTCGTGTTAGATGCCCTGTTCGACGGTATAGCTTTATGACATCAAATGCGGCTGAAAGTTGGAATGCTCGGCTTCTTTGGGCAAGAAAGCTACCGGTAAGCTCCTTCTTGGAGTGTGCTCGTCGAATAATAGAAAAATGGTTTGTCGAGAGGAGAGAAGCAGCGAATGTCAGAGAGAACACCCTAACAAGGTCAGTACATGATAGGTTACTTGATGCCGTAAAGCTTGCTAGACGAATGCATGTCAGTAAACTCGGATGAGGCAAGTACAAAGTGACAAATGAAAGTAAGATTTATATAGTCGAACTCTCCCGGAGTTCGTGTACATGTAGGGTTTTCAATTGGACGGGATTCCGTGTTCACACGCATGTGCCGCAATCAGGTAGCACTTTCGATTTGAAATATTTTATTCTAACAAACTTGTTGACGAGTATGTAACTATTTTCATGGTTTTTGAACAGTTTTGCGAAGGAATCGGTTACTTCATATGTGCTCCCATATTACACGACAGAGTCGTTGAGGGGTATGTGGGCAGAAGAGGTTCTCCCAGTGCCCGACCCACAAGAATGGAAATACTCTGACAACATGCAAATACAAATCTGTCGAGCTCCTGATAAGCCAAAGCAAGCTGGTAGGCCGAAAGGGAAACGAATACCATCGTCTGGTCTAGAATCGGGAAGTGCACGCAAGGTCGGGTCATGCAGTCGGTGTGGGCAAACTGGCCACAATATCACAAGATGTACCGAGCAGTTACCATTGAATGTGCATTATGGTAATTTCGAGGAAGCTAATAATGAAACAGCGCCGAAGACTAGGAGAAAGAAAAAATGCTCAGTTTGTGGCTCGGACGAGCATACACGTCGTAAATGTGAGGTCTATCTGAGACAACAGAGACATGATTAGCTTATCTTGACATCCAGCTTGTATTTCGTATTAATATTGTAATGCATGTTATGTTGTTATCGTCTTTAGTGAAACACCTATCTCGTTTAAGTCGTAAATTAAAAATTTCACAACAAGTTGATAATTAAATAAACCACGAATACCATATTAAATATATAATAACCAAACTCCAATAAAGCTCCACAAAATGATCAAGTCAATGTATCTCACAAATCAGAAGGCAAAATGGTAGATGCATCCGATGAGAATCTAAAAATAGTCAACCCGACCTCACGTCTAACAGCATCCAGTGGCTCTACCATGCCTGGTCTCGGCCAGATGCCACTCAAACAACTCTCAATCGCCTTTATCGCATATATACCACATGATGTGCTATCCTGTTGTTTGTAACAAACTTTCGGGTTGGCTCTAGTGATCTGCACCTCCTCAGCTATCCAAACATCACCACCACGCCTTGTTTTGTAGTCCAAATACTCCAGCAAGGCAGGAACCACACGTCGGACTGGGAGCGTTTGTTTGTTCCTTAAACCTTTAATGAACCGGCCCCAAGTGTGACGCTTCGAATCGTAAAGCACTAACTTCATTGCAATAAGATCGATACAGCCCGCCACCCAGTGGCCATTCAGATTCATAACCAGGTACAACTGCAGAGATAAACAAGGTAAATGAAGAAAACTGTTTGTCGTTTAAAAAAATATTGATGTGAGATGATCTTTTACTTACATCATTGATGTCCCTCCACCACGGCTTCGCCTGTCCCCATTTGGGGCGAGAACCTTCGACATACTCAACCAGACGATCTAAGTCCTCGCTTGGGAATGTCTCTCGCGTAGGATAGACATATTTCGTGTCTACAGGGTCATGTCTGTGCTTCTTCAACCATATCTCTTTGCAGGTCTCCTATATGATTAATTCTCACTATTACGAACTGAGAAAATATATGAACAAAAAACAACATTCTTGACATCACTATCAGCAAGAAAACTCACGAAAAAATGGCAGTCCAACATAAGATAGTGCCCCTGCAGATGTGGCCTGACTTGAACCCCAGCAAGCGTGGGCATAATCTGAAGAATCCTCAAGTACGCGTCAATGGCCTAATAAAATTTAAAACATATTCATAGTGATTTTCCGGTCTCGGCATATAATTTGATAGATTCAATATAGATTAGCAACTGAAATTATCAAAATACGGTTCAAACCTCGTAATGAGTATCCTCTGACGAATCCAGTAGTACTCTGAAAAAGTTGGGTCCAACTGGGAAACCAACACCGACATTACGCCTGCAAGAATGTAATTGAATTCATTATTTCAAAAAACAACAAATTAAGAAATACATTTTAGAAATGAGAATTGTATCAAACATACCATTCAGACTCGTCACCACAGTTATTAATCCATGAAACAAACTCATCCATAGTCAATATACCCCTCCTAGCACCGGGCTGCCTGTACGGACTCCAAACAAGGCGAGACGGAGCTCTCTCTCTCTCACTACACGGAGGCCGACGCTCGTATCGTGGATGTCATGTGCCCCTCCAACCGACAACGCTGTGTCCCGCCTTCCTGAATCGGCGTTTAAGTCTAAAGGACCATCAGAACAGCCGGCGCCAGGTGCTGACGGCTGCGGTGGAACAGGTGTGGCAAAACATTCATTGCCATACCGGGTCTGATCCCAACTAGTCCACTGATCGTCATTTGAGTAGGGATGATAATAATCATGGAATGACTGTCTCTCACCGAAGAAATGAGTAAGCTCATCTCTGATCATCGAGGGGATCTACAACTCCAGCCGTTGGGTCTCCTCATACACTGCGTCGTGCACTAATCCGGGGATCTGATGCTCCATATGTCGAAACCTCTCTCCCACAAAATCCTGCACCTCCCTGTGACGAGTGTCAATCAGACGGCTCAACCGAGCATACAGGCCCTCATCTGGCTCATCATGTGGCCCTTCGTCCGTTGGTGACACCTGTTGATAGTGTGCTCAGCTGGTCCGCCTACCCCGAA
The DNA here is from genome assembly GCA_946896805.1 of Scutellaria galericulata. Classification (NCBI taxonomy): domain Eukaryota; kingdom Viridiplantae; phylum Streptophyta; class Magnoliopsida; order Lamiales; family Lamiaceae; genus Scutellaria; species Scutellaria galericulata. Next base: position 3,472,962 of record OX335787.1, on the reverse strand, counting down.
TAGGGACCTCCTCATCCTGTGCTAAGCTGGGCTCCGGTACACTATAATGATATGCCCTCTCCGGGTAGCTCTGCAAGTCCCGATCTGCATCTTCCGTTTCGGTTGTCTGGTAAGCAGTACGGCTTGAACCAGTGCTCCGTGCTGTCCGACCAAGACGTGAAGTCCCCTCTCCTGATGCCGCAACAGGTGCAACTGGCTTCCTACCACGACGCTGCAGGACGGGCTGTACTCCTACGTGAAGCTCATCATCAATACTCTGCCAGTACGGCTGTAGTGTCTCCTCAGGACTAGGCTCAAGAATCTGGGAACATGGCCCCACCTATGTTCATTCCATCAAATAACTTCAATCAAACATCAAAATTGTAAATGTAGATGGATCAAGAACTGCCATTTAAAAAGTACGTGATACCTCATCCGAAAGTTTATGTATGACATCATCTTCGCTTATCTTAGTGGACCACTTCAAACACCGAGGCATGTAATAATCACCCTGTACTCGGTAGCATGCAAAAGTACGTGTCACAGGAATCGCCTCAAAACTCCACATCTAAAATATTTTTTCAAACGTTAGCATCCAAATATCAAGTAGAAAATAAAACAAGTAAAGACTATGGAAAATAAAAACAACTAACCAGTAAGGCAATCGAGAACCCGTAGAAGTGGTATCTGAATACCCTGGGTGGGATTTCTGTCGGTAGCTTCTCCATGTATCGGAGTAGAGTCATGTAAGATATCTTTCCCCACGGAAAGCTCTCCCAAAGAGCCTCCTGCTCGACTAGATCCCAAACCCATAAATCAACTATCGATTTCCCAATATCGACTCCGAAGATAATACAGTGGAGAATGAGGATCTTCGCAATCTTCAAAGAATCATCCCTCCTTGCACGAAACTCGCCAGCGATAAATCGATCCCGAAGATTAGCGACAGTCACACGATCCCAGCCGGCGTGAACTCTGTAATATACTCCATTTGCAGGTGGAACATGCCTCTCAGATGGATCAAAGTCGGAATCACCAAATCGCAACCCATTGATCAAGGCAAACTCTCTCCTCGTGAATCGACAAAGATGGAGGTCTCTACCAATAAGAAACCATCGCTCATCTGCAGGGGTATCCGCCCTACGTATCTCACGTGACATCAACACGTGCAGAAAGGACTTACAACTTTCTAGCTGAGTCTGCCACCTCAGAAAATGGCCGAAACACGACCTCAGAAGGTCCAGCAGGCAATCCCTCCCAATTTCCAACAACTCCTCCTTAATTTCATCTAATATGCTCAAACGAGTATACCCATTGATATATGCCAACGTACCCTGGCAACCCTCACGGACCCAATAGTACTAAAATAATAAAAATTATCTAATTAATTAATTATCAAGCAATATCAACGATGTAATTGCATATACAACAAACTATTATATTCACAATACAATAATTATTTGAATGAAGCCAATTAAATAGATGGTTAATTATTAATTTATTATGACCATGAAGTATAAAATGTTTACAAGTTGTGGAAAAATACAACTTTTTATTCATATATTACGTCATTGTTTGAAGACATTTTTCAAAGAGGGTCAAATGCACAAACAAATAGCACCCCACATTATTTCATGATTTATTATTTTGCAAGGAGAAAAGCAAATACAGTGCACCAAATATCTATAAATGACATTTGATTGATAATTATTTAAAAAAATTTATTATTTCAATTATTATAAGTTATGACATGAGATATATTGTTAAGAGTCAAATGATTTATTGTTAATTATTTCTGACTAAATGACATGATTTATTATTTCATTTTTTCTTCATAATTATAAGATTTTTATTCAAAATTTATTCAAAATTCTCGGCATAATAATCTATATTTTATTCAAAGGATAAAGCTACCAAGTTTATTCTATATGATTGTATATGATTGTAAATGGTTTCTTATTTCAAACAATCCATTATAATAGTTACGTAATATATTTCACATATATTACATATTTATGTTCGCTTAATGTTGTAAATTATTTTGTATTATTAAATTTTTTGAGATTTTCATGTAATCATATGATTCTTAAGTAAATAATTAATTTTGTCGCCATTTAAGTCTTTAATGTTGGTTTAATAATGGCCAAATTTTTTTTAATGTTGTTGGAATCTTTAAATATAATTTTCGTGTAAAAAAAATTTTTTTTTATGTTGTCGGAATCTTTAAATTTAATTGTCGTGTAAAATTTTATTTTTTTAAGAAATAATCTTGTAAAATTAATCTTTTTTAAGAATTGTTCGTGTAAAATTTAATTTTTTTAAAATGATCTCATTAAAAATTAATTTTTTTAAGAAATGTTCTAAGTGAAATTTAATTTTTTTAAACAATGTTCGTGCAAGGTTTAATTTTTAAATTAGGTATTCGTGCAACATTCAATTAATGTTCGTGCAAGGTTATGATTTTTTTGGAAATGTTCGGTTAAAATTTTATTTTATTTTTTTTAAAATGTTCGTGCAAGGTTATGATTTTTTTGGAAATGTTCGGGTAAAATTTATTTTTTTTAAGAATTGTTCGTGTAAAATTTAATTTTTTTAAGAATTGTTCGTGTAAATTATTTTTTCTTTTAACAAATGTTCGTTTAAAATTTAATTTTTTTAGGACATGATCTCATTAAAAATTAATCTTTTTAAGAAATGTTCTCAGTGAAATTTAATTTTTTTAAGAGCTGTTCGCGTTTTTTTAATTTTTTTAAGAATTGTTCGTGTAAAATTTAATTTTTTTAAGAAATGTTCGCAGTGAAAATTAATTTTTTTTAAGAATTGTTCGTGTAAAATTTAATTTTTTAAGAAATTGTCGGGTAAAATTTTATTTTTTTAAACAATGTTCGTGCAAGGTTTAATTTTTAAATTAGGTATTCGTGCAACATGCAATTCATGTTCGTGCAAGGTTATGATTTTTTTGGAAATGTTCGGTTAAAATTTTATTTTATTTTTTTTAAAAATGTTCGTGCAAGGTTTAATTTTTAAAGAATTGTTCGTGCAACATGTAACTAATGTTCGTGCAACGTTATGATTTTTTTGGAAATGTTCGTACAAGCCTAATTTTCCAGAATCTCTGCAAAATCTTCGAGTAAGGCTAATTATGCAGAAAAAAAAAATCAACGGCTATCGAGCAATCTAACAAACCAACAAATCAACATCTAAACTTATTCGGCCATTACCCCAACAACCAAATATACGTAAATAGACAAATTTCGAATAACAAATTCAAACTACAAACAAGTAATCGAGCATAAATCAGAGCAATCCAAATGTAAAAAAATCAAACCCACAGAAAACTTTAATTAAGTGAAAGGGAAGACTAACATTGTTCGACGCCATAATCTTCGTGTAAGAATTCCTTCTCCAAAAAAAATGGCGCCTTCTCAAAGGGATGAAATCGAAGAGGAAGAAGAGGCTTGGTAGTTTTTGGGGAGGAGGAGGCCGTGAATTTGCTCATTCCAAATTAGGGCTGCACGAAATTTTATTAAAATAATTTTATCTTCATGTGATGGGGCCCATGGGTTGTTGGGCCCATTAATACTTGCTAAGAGAAATTCTTTATAATCTTCGTTCACCCCTTGATTAATTTTTGCGTAGCTATACCTATAATGTTCGTGTAAGGTTACATTTTCATTTCTCATTTAATGTTCAATTTTTAATGTTCTTGCAATTTCAATTTTTTTTTATCTTCGGGTAAGGTTAAGAAAATAAATTAATTTTCGTGTAAATTTATCTTAATTGTTCGTGTAAGGTTTCATTTTCATTTCTCATTTAATGTTCAATTTTTTATGTTCGTGAAATTTCAAAATTTTTTTAGGTTAATTTAAGGTTAATTCTGTAATCTTCGTGTAAATTTATTTTTCTTCTACAGTTACTTTTTTAATGTTCGTTGACAATTTTTTTTTCCTTTAATGTTGATTTTCTAATTCCTCGTTTAATTTTCATTTAAATGCTCGTGTAACTTTATGTTAATTTTCGTGCAAGGTTAAATTTTCAATTCCAGTTTAACCAATTTACATTTCAATTAATGTTCGTGTAATACTAAACTTAATGTTCGTGAAACAATAAACTAAATGTTCGTGAAACATTAAACTAAATGTTCGATTTAATTTCTTTTTTTCCCATGCATGTTCATTTTATTATTTTCGTTCAACGTTTAACTTTTATTCTCGTATAGGGTTTACTCTTTTTTAATGTTCGTGAAATGTTTGCACTTCAAATAATTTCGTTCAACCCTACTTTTATATTAATGGATGCCAATGATGTGAAAACCTAGTTACGAAAATTAATCACGGGCAAACAGGTTGGCAGATTTTTGGGTATTTTGGGATCAACTCTTATATTTTGGGGTACTATTGACACTATTTTATCATTAGGGGTATTAAAGGATTTTCTTATAAAAAACGGGTAGTTTTGGCTGGGAACCCTAATTTACATTCAATTGTGCAGTATTGTTCCATTGTATAGGTGCTCGTTTCTATTGATAGATATTTTTTAGAGTTACCGCGATCCACAAGACTACAGCTGAAAGCTGGTCACACCCGAGACAAAATAGGTGTATCAAGAGGAGTTCGAGGTAACAAGATATAGACCCTCTGTGGGGTCAAGGGGGACATTGGGTCCCCTGATATTTTGCCAAAAAAATAGGAGTAATACGGTAATCTTATTATTTTAATTAATTTTTTTTTTTAAATAGTAGTATCAACTAAAGTAGTGTCTTAACACGTGAGTCAGCGTCATCTCTTGTTCTCAATCAGAAATTTTACCCTTTTTTCTTTGACTCTAACACAAACCTTAATTTCTTCCTCTCAATTGTTTCTCCATCTAATTTCAAGTAAAATGTTATTTTTATATCATTTTCTATATTTTTTTCTTCTTCATTGTTGTTGATAAATTGTGCCTTGAATCATATATGTAATATTATACTATAATACTGCCTCTTTTTCAAAATAAATGTTGTTCTGGAGTCCAAATATTGTGTTAAATTAAGAGTCGTTTTAGACTTTTATGTAGTTTATTTGTAAATTATCCTTATTAATTTTTCTTAGCTAAAATTTAGGGATTTAATATGATACTTTTTATGGAATTAATTTGATTCTCTTTTGAATTTTTAAATTCTAAATTCCTTGATTAGTAAAGCAAATACTTGTTCAATTTTTATGTTTCTTTATTTATGACAAAAACTCTAAAATGACATTTATTTTGAAATAGAAGAAGTATAATTTTATATATTATTTTATTGAAATCGTGATAAATTTATTCTCTAAGTTAAGAATTATTGTATTTATTTTTATTAGTTGACTTGCAATATGAGGATCGAGAAGTGGCATTATTGAAAGTTCAATGGAGTCACCATGGTAAGGAAGAAGCGACATGGGAACAAGAGTATAAAATCTTAGCGAAGTATCTAGAGTTACCATATATAGGTATGTATCTAAATTTCGAGGATGATATTTGATTTTTAGGGAGAAAGAATGTAACACCTAGATTTTTGCATAATTTAATTAATTAATCTTGCTCTAATTGCTTGTTTAATTACATGTTTTAACAAAACGAAACAATTATGTGAAAATCTAATTGAGCACCTATGTGTTATCATTTAAGGAATAATCTTCAGCTAAGACCCTTTTTGTTAATAGGAATTAGAGAAAACAAGCCCAAAGTCCCATAGCTTGATGTATATATAGAGAAAAGTGTATCATCTAGTTTGAAATTGGAACACTTTGGAGAGGTGGATCTCTTTGGGGAAAAGAGGGCCCCTTACGAAATTTGACAAAAACAGGGGCCTCCTTGCAAACCCTAACTTTTTAGATACTTAAGTTTAAACCCTCAACCTTTTGGAAAATTATGTTTTAGTCCTTAAAGTTTCTGGAATTTATGTTTTAACCCCTAAGAACTTTTGGAATTTATGTTTTGGCCCCAAAATTTTTTAAAATATCAAAAAGGACCCCAATGTTTCTTTGATTTTACAAATTGGTCCCTAGGGTTTCCAAAGTTTTTGAAAATTACAATTTGACCCATTTGTTCAAAGTCAACCTTTCCAAATTTTGCATATTAGTCCATATGCTCTTAAAATCCTATTTTAAGCCCAAATCGTATCTTTTCAAACCTAAATGATCCCTTTAAGCCCTATAATCGAGATTTAAACTCCCAAGACCGTTTCAATGTTTTAAATCAATTTTAAAGGCTCTCATTTTTCTTCCCTTCTCTCAAATCATCATTTCAAAGCAACGATTTCTAATCTCATAAAACGTTTTAAAGACGTTTCACACTGCGAACCATCATATCGATCGTTTCCCTTCTTCATCATTTCAATTCATCAAGAGAGAGTTCTAAGTTTATCTTAATTCCTATAGCTTAATTAGACTCTAAGACACGTTTATATGGTGTGTAGGCAAGTAAAACGTTCAAACATAGAACGCTAGAGCTCAAAGTTTCACGTAGGGTACCACCGAACAAGGTGGGGTAACTTCTGAACTTGTCTCCTTAATTTCCGTTCCCATGTGAATTTTAAACCTACGTGAAATGTTATGACTTGTTGTTTGATGATTGAATTCCACTGATCCTATGGCTTATGATATACTTTGCTAATGATATAAAGTGCCCATTTTTCTATGTGGTGATGTGATTACGTGATGTGATCTTTGTATGTGTGCTTGAACTAAAGTCTATGCTATGACGGTTAAGAACCGCAATCTATGCCACCGGGGACCAAGGGTCCGAAACTATGCTAATGGAATCATGAACCGTACCCTAGGGTAAGATGGGGAAAAACCCTGCACCACGTGTCTACGAGTTATGTGTTGTGTTTACTCTCTTGTTTGAGTTTGTTATTTCTGCTGTTTTACTTTTGTGTGTGAAAATTATCCCCACGAGTATATTCCAAACATTCACTCCATGTGTATTCATATTACAAATGAACACGACGCCGGGGAGGTGTTACTAGAGGGATGCCATATCACTTAGGATTTTTCAAAACAAGTCTTTATTTCGTTATCGCCTTCCGTATTGTCTCGAATTTCTGTTTGTAAAGCTTAAGCCCGAGTGGTGAAAACATGTTTAAGTCTTCCAGTGATGTTTTATGTTAACTCTATTAAGCAAGTACGTTTAAATGTTGTAAGGGATTTCCATTTTGGATTTTTTTATCAAACTCTGTAATTTATCTTTTCGCTAAATTTATGCTTATTCCCTATGGTTGTTGGACCCCTCTTTTAAGGATAATCTTTTGTTTACATTTTCAAATTGTGGCGTGACACATAAAGGAAGGTCTAGATCTATACCTCAGCTCCGCCTCCTGAGTCTGAGTGTAAGTATTTTCCTTCAAATTCTGATTTACTTATTAGTTAAATTTATGTGTTCATTTATTAATATTTAATTGTTTCAATTTTTTTCGTTGTTCCAAAAAAAAGGGTGCTCCTGCAATCCATTTAGACATCTTCTTCCGACTCCACCTATCTGAAGATTGGACATTCACCAGCAGCAAGTCCAAGAAAATTGTCCTAAGTATTATTTTTAACTAATTTTTAGACTAGCTTTACATTGAGACTGCTGGTGTGCAGAAGGACGGGTGTTTGGGTTGGAGTTGATCGACAAGAGAAGGTTGATAACGAGCTGCGACTCCATGACTGTCACCGATGAGATGAGGACTTTTGTCGGGCGAGAACAAGAGAGGGCAGCTACTGCTGAGGCGATTCGCCTCAAGATGCAGTACTCGAAGTTGCAGGCGAGAATATGACCGTTAACAATAGGGAACTGAGGGAGGAGTAGCTTCAACAAATTCTTGCCAGTTCGGAGGTGGCGCCTCAATGAGATCTCCCGACCACAGGAATCAGCAGCTCCGATTGATCCCCAAGCCCAGGATGACAAGGTGGAGATGGGAGCGTCGATGAGGATATTAATTTTGAATGTTTTTTATATAATCGATTGGCAATATTAAGAACTTTATTTTGGAGATTTTCTACATTCGAATTTATTTTATTCAGAAAATATATTACCAAATGGAATGTTTTTTCTGTCAACAAAATTTTACAAACGAGAGACTCAATCAACGACAAAATTTTCCGTCGATGATCAGCGTAATTTTTGTAATGTATGGTTCAAGGCAAGCACCACGAGCCTGGTTCAGATGCATTGAATCCTATTTCTTGGACAAAGGATTTCAAAAAAACCCAAATGAGAAAACTTTGTTCGCCAAAAGAAGCAAATAAGGTAATATATTAATTGTTAGCATTTATGTTGATGATTTACTTTATACCACGATGACAGGGTATGATGTTGGAGTTAAAAAATCCATGATACAAGCCTTTGACATGACCGAGTTGGGGAAGATGAGATTTTTTCTTGACATTGAAGTATTGCAAAAACCAGAAGGAATTTTCATATGTCAAATGGAAATATGCAGCTGATATATATTTTGAAGAAGTTTGCAATGTCTGAGCAAGCATATTAGAGTGCGTTTTCATTTTCTAAGAGATCTCACAAAGGATGTAGAAGTCGAGTTGGTGCATTGAGGAACTCAAGAGCAGGTTGCAGATTTAATGACTAAGGCTTTAAAGCTTGAAGCCTTTAAGATGCTCAAAATGAAGTTGGATGATTTTATTTTAATAAAGTTCTAGTATCTAAGAATCTGTTGCTTTCACTTTTTTTTCTTTTGAAAAAAAGGAGGATTAACAGATTTCACGTCTACTCTCCGCAGTGACTCGAACCTAAGACCTATGTCTAGGTAGCAGACGTCTTTTACCACTAGACTATCAATGCTTCGTCAGAATCTATTGCTTTGACTTATTCAGCCATGTAGTCATATGTGTGCTATTTTCTTACTTTTCTGTTATTTGTAAAGACTATCTAATAGTCTTCTTTATTTCAATAGAGATATGGTTTTAGTTTGTAGAATTCTTTGTTGCTATAGACTTTCATTTTCAACAAGCTATGGAGGGTTTTCGATGAAATGGGTGATGGTGAAGGCTGATTTTTTCATTGTTTGAGGTGATTTTTGGTCGGTTTTCTTGATGGAAGACGGTGTGGGGTGATTGTTTTTCCATAAATTTGGTGTTTGAAATTAAGATGAGCAATTTGATGATTTTCAGCGATAGTGAAATGGTGGCCGGAAGTGGCGCCGGCAGCCTGAGGAGGAGGAAAGAAATGAGCAGAAAATGCAGAAAAATAAATTACATAATTTTTTTTGAATAAAATCGAAAAATACCTTAAAATTATGGATAAAATGAATTTTTACGCATTTTTTGGTATATATATTTTTTAATACATGGATTTAAAATGACAAATGTCATCTGCATGCTGAATTATATTAACACATATAGCATTATATCTGGACGAAACAAATCTGTATTCGATTTTTATATTTTATGTTTGAAAAAATATGAATAGAAATTTTTTATGCATATTACAAATATTTTGAAGGTAATTTAAGACTTACCTTTTTAAAATTCAAAAATTTCGCCTGATTTCAATCAGAATCATTCGATTGGCCGAAATCTCACATGAACCCTTGATTTCAGGTTTTTTGGCTCAATTTCATCTTTGTATAATATAATTATGCAAGTGGCATCTCAGTTGGCATTAAAATTTACATCATCGTGTCATGTACAATTAAATTATTAGGAAGGAATACACTTCATTTTTCAAAAAAGAAAAAAGAAAAAAAGAACAATAATACATAATTAAAATAGAAAATTAAATAAATAATTAAACAAGCAAATATTTACACTCAACAAAATCTTCAATTCAAGAAACAGAGGCTATCGTTAAAGTCCCAGCCGCGAGAACCGAGCTTTGCAAGCAGTGACGGACGAACATGGGAGCCAGGGATATTATAGTAATTTCATATTTGATTTAAGAAATAAAAATAGTATAGATTCAGCATTTTCATCCCCTTGATTGCTATTTCTTCTGCACTTTTCATCTGTAGCTGCCACGCTAGTTATTTTCTTGCACAATCTCCAAACTAACTTGAGCACACATTTTGTTTTAATATTTTTTTAATTTGACTAAATTTTGCTTTGCTTTTGTTGTTAGATTTTCTACATCTATTTATTTTACGTATTTGTTGCCAATAATATGCTATTGAGTATGGAGGTTTTCGTTTATACACTCCTAATGGTCCTTTAGCCCCCATCTCTTTTAGTAATCTTTTTAAAACCTTCTAAACATGCAAAATTCAAGTCAAAGTGGTAAAACACATATACATTACCTCCAAGATAAGCAATTGAATCTCCTAAATGAAACTTTCTCCCAACATACAAGTGCAATGTAATTTCCCTTTTGTTTGGATCTGTAAAAAGATATTTAAAGAAATAGAAGTAAAAAAATAATCACAAAGCCACAATTTTAATTACCAGACCAAAAATCCTAAAAATAATAGAACTCTGACAAAAACCGCTAAAAGTAATTGAACCCCGACAAAAAGACTCCAAAAAAATTATACAAGGAATCTTGACCAAAATCGTAGATTATCAACACAGTTACTTTATACACTAAAATATAATAATTAAATAACCAAAGTCGACCCTACATGATAGAAATAATTGAGGCAAACAGTACGAAATATTACTGTAGGTTGGGGGAGGTAAATGCCCTTGATCTTTATCTCAAAGTTTCATCTTCTCTCTTGATTTTGATCGACTGATTCGATATTGCACATATATAGTGGAAAATTTCAATCGTAGATTTTCTCCAAGTCGAATGATATTTGGGAAGAGATATAATGACCTTTCAAATTTTAATTCATCTCCTCTCTGTTTTGCAATTAATTTTTGCTTGTTTTTTTCTTTTTAATTTTCCTATTTTAGGTTTTAAGAATTAACAATTTTGATTATTTGAATGAGAAATCTGTTTGTTTAATTTTTTATTTTTGGATTTTTTTAATTTTGAATTTTTTTATTAAGTATTTACTTATATGGCACAAATAATTGACAAGTATGATTATTTTTCCCTCCATAATTTGGGGATTTCACAATTTAGGTACCACATAAGCATTTCGGCAGCCACATCAGTCCGGAAAAAATTTTCAACAAAAATTGGACTACGCCTAACTTACAGGACTAAAAATGATATTTTCCCTTATACATTTGGTCATCTTCTCATCTTTATTACTTTAGGTCTACCTTCGGTCATATGGGCCATGTAATCTCTAGTATATATGCTTGTGTTCTAAGGTTGGCCTTTCTGTCTTTGGTTGGTCGAACACCGATTCGACCCTTGGAATTTCACCTCAGCCGAGCTAAGTCGGGTCAGTACCTAGCTCGGCTCACTCAGGTGATTGGCCGAGCCGAGCACGGATCGGGAGGGCCTAACAATGGTAACATTGGTTGGGTCAAATATTTGTTTTTAACTGCTCAAACTCATTCAGATTACCATAAGTTCTCTTCCATTTACGGCGAAGCTGCAAAGAAATTCCGGTGAGTTGCATACAATAACAATATTTTTTTTCGAGAAATTCTGGTGAGTTGCATACAATAACAGTATTTGTTTTCGATAATGTAGGATGTGTTTAACTCATGCGGCGTTTCTTTTTTGAATTTGGAATTTATTTTAAATAGTCGATGAATTAAAAAAATTCAACCTACACGACTGTGTCACATCATGAATGATCGTTTGAAACTACTCAAATTGGATGTCATGTGCATTTTTCAATAGAATTTGGAATTGCCAGTAAAAATTAGACCAAAATCGAACAATTATTTAAGTTGGGGAACGATATAAAAAAAGTGAATAGTTGGGGGATTAGTGTAGCGCCTAGGACAAAAACGACGCATAATTGATTAATTAAATAATTAAACTCATAATTGTTTGATTTAATTATGTGTGTTTCAGAAAAAACGATAAAATACATGTTTAATTAATTGGTGGTATAATTTAATCGAACAACATAGATTATAATTTTATCATAAGGTTCGTAATCGAAAAACGAAAAGATAGAAATGAATTTGAGGTCAATCGGAGATCCGTAACTCAAATCACGAAGAATACGACGAATCGGAAACGAAATATTTTAGATGAATAGTAAAAGTAAGATATTTTTATGAATAGTAAGATATTTTCATGAATAGTAAAAGTAAAATATTCTCGATGAATAGTATGATTTTTCGAAAAAGGGTATAAATAATACGAAACGAATCGTAAAAGGAATTATTCGAATGAGAAATCGAAAAAGTAAGAATTTTCTCTCCTTTCTCTCTCTTCTCCTTCCTCTGTTTTCCGGCAGCCGCCGCCACCAAAGCCGTCGCAGGTGCCAGAAACTTTTTCTCGGTATCGGTCGGTTTTCGCACAGCTTGTAGGTCTTACCGAGACGATTCTAGAACAGGTCTCGGATTTTCATTCCGACATCTCCTTCGCCGAAAAACGGCCAATCAATCGTTGGAAAACCCTAACTTTTCCTTCTCCTCTCTTCCTTTCTCTCTCCTCTGTTCTCTCTCTCTCCCTCACCGAAAACCTGGCCGGAACTGTCCCTTGGGTGTGTGTGAGTAGTGTGGTAGGGGTGCTACGGCGGCACCGGAGTTGTGCAGGTGTGTGTGTTGGTCGTGCATGGTGTGTGTATATATGCTTGTGTGTGTGTGTTGGCTGCTATTGGTGGCAGCGCTGTGCAGCGCCGCCATGGTGGTGGTGGAGGTGGAGACCGGTGCTGGAATGCCGGCGAGTCGAGAGGAGGCGGCGCTGGGCGGAGCCGCCGCTGCTGCTGTGTTTCTGGATGCTAGCGTGCGCTGGTGCGCGCGACGGGAGACGCTGGGCGTGCGGTACGCGCGTCGAGACAGGTGTTGTGCGCGCGACGGGAGAAGACTCGCGTACTGTGCTCGCGCCAGAAACGAGTGCGCACGCGCGGGGTTGAGCGCCAGAAGCGAGTGCGCGCGCGCGGGGTTGAGCGCCGGGAGCGGGTGCGCGCTCGCGGTGCCGGGTCTGTTGTGCATGTCGTGTGTGTGTGTGTGTGCAAGTTGTGTCGCCGGCAACGTGATGTCGTCGGCCGGGAGTTGGGGGTCCCGGTCAAAGTCAACTCTTTTCTGAAAATTACGAAAACACCCATATACCTTAAAACGCTCCGTTTGAGCTTGTTTTAACTTCGATTAATTTTGTTCTTCTTCTGTTCGAACCCTAATCTTTCCCTCTTCATCTTAAGATCACATGTTTAACCTTCCACACTCGTTTCTTCATCCTTGATCTTTAGATCTGTCGTTCCGTCTCATTTTTCCAATCACTTATTCTTCGAGGGATTTTTATAATTTATATATACGTAATTAATGTAATATGGATCTAAAAAACCCTCGTTCACATGTGCAGACTTACAATCGGATCAATACTCTTAAAATTTGATACTTTGATAACTCACGCGGTTACCACCGAACAAGGTGGAGGTAATTTCTAAATATCTATGTGTTTATTGTTTTCCCTATTAATATATGAATTGTTGAATCTTATATACCGTGATTATGTGCTGTGAATTATGTGTCATATTTATACTGTGAAAGGACTAAAGTCCATATTCACCCTTGGAGGGACTACTTGTCCGTAAAAATCACCATCTTCTATATTCACCATCGGAGGGACTAGTTGTCCGTAAAAATCACCATCTTCTATATTCACCCTCGCAGGGACTGGTTGTCCGTAAAAATCACCATCTTCTACCATCTTCGAAATATTATATATATATATATGATCTGTTTAATTGTTTAATAACTGTTAATATATGGATTTATCCCCACAAGTGTATTTAACGCACTCACCCCCATGTGTATTCACAATACAGGAGATGACGAGAATCGAGAAGCTTAGAGAGGGTGGTGCCATATCAAGTTTTCTCTTTTTGTTTTCAAAACTTAACATTAAAACAATATTTTAATATTACACGTTTGTAAAAGATAAACGGTACTTCTTTCTTTCTTAATGGATACTGATGTTTTTTCGCTGTATATTTTTAATGTTTTGTTTCGGCAAGACACCGAGTTTTGTATATATAAAATCATATGTTATCATTTTTCAAGATTTCTGTTTAAAAATGTACGTTTCTTTCTCTTTCTTCTTACACGCCCGTAAAGAAAACTCTGATATTTGAAGTACGAAAATGGGGCATGACAGTATGGTATCAGAGCAAAGTTCTACCATTTATAGGGCTCTGCTCAAGCTCGTTTTTCTTTTCAAACGTGATTTAACGAGAAAATCTTTTGATAATGACGGATAAACAACACTCTCTATACGCTTCTCTCTCTAGTCAAAGAATTTAATAAAATGGATGATGATCTTAAAACCTCTTGATGTCATTACAATCGACACACTGCTTTTGGCCGCCGCCATAGGGCCGCTGACTACAACAGTGTGAGCTCATGTGCGTAAATGGTCGTTTGCAAGAGTAGATGTTGTGTGACAGAGAGTTGAGACTAGCATGGGCCCTTCTTTACAATAGGGTGAGCTAATGGGTGTGTTTTCCCAGTTCATGTATGTGATACGTAATGTTGCAACTAATGCTTGAGGTCTATAGGGACCATGTGTGAATACTGGTGATATGTTTCATGATGTTTTGCTTATAATGTACTTTTATGATTAGTATATGCAAGTTGGATATACATTATTCTACATGATAATATTATGTTATGATGATAAACAAATGACAGAGAAATCGATTGAAGTTATTAATTGATGCATGGAATAATGTTTATCGGTACCATGTTACCTGTTGTTTGTTTATCTGTTGTTATATATATTGTTGAGTTATGTGGGGTAGATGATAAGGGTTAGTTTTTGTATGTTGCCCTAAGAATGACATGACACGAAATCGATCGCGTAGAGACCAACCGTCAATGGAGAATCCACCTGAACATGATCTGGATGCCATGATGGGAGACTTGGTGTCTGTGTTGGGGGGTCTTGCCAAACATTTCGGGACTGCACAAAGCTATGTCACCACCACTGTCGAGGAGCGATACGATATCCCTACTCTCGTTTTATTAGATTAGAGGCAACCCATTATTTTGTCTCTGTCGAGCTATGTGACCAGTTAAGCATGAGAACGGTAGGTTAGTCGCTGAAAACCTACAAATTAGTATCCCATTGGGAAGAACGGTACGAACGAAACACTTTTGTCGAGGTCTAAGAATCACGTTTAGAAATAGAATCATTTTAGCTGATCTTCACACGTTGGAGATGAAGGATTTCGATGTGATCCTAGGGATGGATTGGCTTGAGCTAAATCACGCGGTGATCGAATGCCATGTAAGAAAGATCATTTTTTAAAAACCTAGAGAGCCGGAGTTCACCTTTCATGGGACATGGAGTGGAGTTAACCTAAGGATTGTATCGATGATAAAAGCAACCAAGATGCTTAGTAAAGGAAATTATGAAGCTTGGTTGGTCAACATGGTGAATCTCGAACAAGGAACAAATTCCATCAACAATGTGCTGGTGATAAAGGAATACATGGATGTCTTTCCAGAAGATTTACTCGACCTTCTGCCAGATCGACAGATTACTTTCGAAAATCGATCTTGTACCAAGATCAACACCGGTGTCGAAAGCTCCGTATCGAATGGCACTGAATGAGCTATAAGTGTGTCACCTTGGAGAGCCCCAGTGCTCTTTGTGAAGAAGAAGGATCAAAACTTTCGGATGTACTTTGACTATCAAAAGCTGAATAAGCGGACCATTAAGAACAAGTATCCACTGCCTCGAATTGAAGATCTTTTTGATCAGTTGAGAGATGTCAGTGTGTTCTCAAAGATTGACTTAAGGTCTGGATACCATCAGATGAAAGTCAAAGATACTGATATATCTAAGACAACATTCAGGACGAGGTATGGCCACTACAAGTTTATAGTGATGCCATTTGAACTCAACAATGCACCAGTTGTTTTTATGGATCTGATGAATCGCATCTTCCATCCATATCTCGATTTTTTCATCATTGTGTATATCGATGACATTCTGGTCTACTCATGTGATAAAACACGCCACGAACAACATTTCAGGAGCGCGTTGGAGATTTTACGAAAAGAGTAACACATGCAGTTGATTCTTCCTGTTTGATGTGACACCCTTTTTTCCCATCTCTTCAACTCTCTCTCTCTCTCTTATTTGTCCTTGTCGAAAACGTACTTATTTCTTTGACTGAGAAATACGACTCTCCAGCGCCAACTATTTTTCACTCTACTCCGTAAGTAAAATGATGAAAACGAGAAGTAATGAGACAATTATTACAACAATCAGTACTCTGAGTTAAAGAGGAAAAAGAATGAAGAAAGAAAGCTCTGAACATCGAGCTTAGCCAAATAATCGAGGCCTGCAAGTTCTATAGTGAGAAATGGAAAGGTTGAAGGTTTCACTTTGACAACTGAATGAGCTCTTATCTTCAGAGAAAGCTTGTGCGTGCCAAATGATGAGGAATTGAAGGAAGGAATTATGGAAGAAGCTCATTGTGCGCCTTTGTCAACACACCCTGGAGGTACGAAGATGTACCGAGATTTGAAAGAAAGCTTTTGGTGGAGAAATATGAAGGGAAGCATCGGACTTTTCGTTAAGAAATGTCTAGTGTGCCAACAAGTGAAAGTTGAACATCAACGACCATCTGGAATGCTTACTCCATTAGAGGTAACTGAATGGAAATTGGAGCACATTGTCATGGATTTTGTTGTTGGTTTGCCTAGAACCAAATGAGAAAATCACGTTGTATGGGTGATTGTAGATAGATTGACCAAGTTTACACATATCTTACCTATCAAGATGACTTTTGGATTGGATAGGTTGGCTCGAATCTATCTCGAAGAGATCGTCAGATTGCATGGAATATCGGTTTCTATCGTGTCAGATAGAGATCCCTGTTACACTTCCAGATTCTGGTAAAGCTTACAAAAAGAGCTAGGTACCAAGCTAGCTTTCAGCACCGTTTTCTATCCTCAAACTGATGGACAATCAAAAAGATATATACAGATCTTACAAGATATGTTAAGAGCTTGTGTTATGGATCTTCACGGAAGCTAGGAAGATCACTTGTGCCTAGTAGAGTTTGCTTATAACAATAGCTATCAATCAATAATTAGAATGGCACCGTACGAAGCTCTCTATGGAAGGAAGTGTTGCTCTCCTAACTGTTGGGACAAGGTAGGAGAAAAGAAAGTTTTGGGACCCGATTTAGTGGATCAAACGGTGGAAGTAATAAAGAGGATTCGGGAAAGGATTAAAGTAGCTCAGGACCGATAAAAATCTTACACTGATAAAAGACGCAGAGAGCTAAAGTTCAAAGTGGGAGATAAGATTTTCCTAAAGGTGTCGTCTTCTAAAGGAATTTGTCGTTTCAGAAAAAGGGGAAAGTTGAGACCAAGATATGTAGGACCTTTCAAAATCTTAGAACGGATTAGAGAAGTCGCTTATCGACTAGCCTTGCCGCCAGACTTCGTCGGCGTACACAACGTCTTCCACGTGTCCATGTTGTGGAAATATGTTTTCGATCTAAGTCACGTGATCAACCAAGAAATCATAGAGATTGAAAATGATCTGACTTATGAAGAAAATCCAATGGCCATCTTAAACTGAAAGACTCGTAGATTAAGGAATCGAGATATGACTTTAGTGAAAGTCCAATGGGGTCGACATGGAAAGGAAGAAGCAACATGGGAACAAGAGGACGAGCTTTTAGCAAAGTATCCCGACTTGCCATTTCTAGGTACACATCTAAATTTCGAGGATGAAATTTCTTTTAAGGGGGAAGGGATGTAGCATCTAGGACAAAAACGACGCATAATTGATTAATTAAATAATTAAACTCATAATTGTTTGATTTAATTATGTGCGTTTTAGAAAAAATGATAAAATGCATGTTTAATTAATCGGTGGTATAATTTAATCGAACAACATATATTATAATTTTATCATAATGTTTGTAATCGAAAAACAAGAAGATAGAAACGAATTTGAGGTCAATCGGAAATCTGTAGCTCAAATCACGAAGAATACGACGAATACAAAGAATCAGAAACGAGATATTTTCTATGAATAGTAAAAGCAAGATATTTTCATGAATAGTAAGATATTTTCATGAATAGTAAAAGTAAGATATTCTCGATGAATAGTATAATTTTTCGAAAAATGGTATAAATAATACGAAACGAATCGTAAAAGTAATTATTCGAACGAGAAATCGAAAAAGTAAGAATTTTCTCTCTCCTTTCTCTCTCTTCTCCTTCCTCTATTTTCCTGCAGCCGTTGCTGCCGATGCCGGAAACTTTTTCTCGATTTTAACCGATTTTTGCATAGCTTGTAGGTCTCACCGAGACAATTCTAGAACAGGTCTCGGATTTTCAATCCGACATCTCCTTCACCGGAAAACTGCCAATCAATCGTTGGAAAACCCTAACTTTTCCTTATCCTCTCTTCATTTCTCTCTCCTCTATTCTCTCTCGTCGGAAACCTGGCCGGAACTGTCCTCTAGGTGTGTGTGCGTCATGTGGTAGGGGTGGCACCGCCGTGGGCGGCGGCGCCGGAGCTGTGCAGGTGTTTGTGTTGGTCGTGCATGGTGTGTGTGTATATGCTTGTGTGTCTGTTGGTGGCGACGTTGTGCAGCCCCGCCGTAGTGGTGGTGGAGGTGGAGGTTGGCGCTGGTGGTGCCGGTGAGTCGAGAGGAGCCGTCGCTGGGCGGAGTCGCCGCTGCTGTTGTGTTTCTAGGCGTTGGCGTGTGCTGGTACGCACGACGGGAGATGATGAGCGCGTTGTACATGCACCGTGAGCGAGTGCGCGCGCGCGGGCGAGCGCCAGGTGACGGGAGCTAGCGCGCGCGAGTGCAAGGAGCGAGTGCGCGCGCGGTACTGGGACTGTTGTGCACATCGTGTGTGTGTGCGCGTTGTGTCGCCTGCGACGTAATGTCGTTGGCCGGGAGTTGGGGGTCCCGGTCAAAGTCAACTATTTTCTGAAAATTACGAAAACACCCATATACCTTAAAACGCTCCGTTTGAGCTCGTTTTAACTCCGATTAATCTCGTTCTTCTATTCGAACCCTAATCTTTCCCTCTTCATCTTGAGATCACATGTTTAACCTTCCATACTCGTTTCTTCATCCTTGATCTTTAGATCTGTCGTTCCGTCTTGTTTTTCCTATCGCTTCTTCTTCGAGGGATTTTTATAATTTATATATACGTAATTAACGTAATATGGATCTAAGAAACCCTCGTTTACATGTGTAGACTTACAATCGGATCAATACTCTTAAAATTTGATACTTTGACAACTCACACAGTTACCACCGAAATTTATATATTCCTACTGAAATTTTATATGTTGTTGTACATTTTTCTTATGGTAAATTTTATATGATATTTAAGCAAGGCCGGTTCTGAGTTAGGGCGAGAAGGTCAACGGTCTAGGGTTCCATATTTTAAGGAGCCCCAAATTTTCATCCAATATATATACATTATTAAACATTTATTGTATTTGGCCCAATATAATATATAATTGATAAAATTGATATAATCTTATTTGCGCTCAACTATGACTCGAAAGATTAAATGGATTAACAATTTTATCCATAGAAAATGAGTTGGAAAAACTTGATCTTGAAAACTTTATTGATGATGTTGCTTCTAAAAATGCTAGAAGATCTAGATAGTTTCTATGATAAATTGAAATTAATTTTTGATTTTATGTTTGTAGGTGTTTATATTTTTCCAACATTTTAGATGTACAAAGAAGCATATTAAAACTTGATCTATGTGCACAACTTTTTGAATGAAAAAAATGTCTTATTTTTAAATTTTTAAGTTATATTTATTTTTTTAATAAAAATGTTAATTTTTCTCATAGGCCCATTTTTTCTACTTGACCATGGGCCTCCAAAATGTAGGACCGGCCTTGTATTTAGGGAAAGTTGAAGCCGATTATGATTTTATTCCTACAGGAATTCTATATGTTGTTGTACATTTTTCTTATAGTGATTTTTATATGATACTACATCCGTCCCGCTCAAATTTGCACACTTTTCGTTTTCGTCCGTCCCAATCAGATTTGCACACTCAAAAAATGGCAAATAAAATCTACTAAAATTGTCATTTACTATTCAAAAAAGTATTTTTTACACTACAAAAACAGTTTTTTCATAATCTCCGTGTCCGTTCCTACGTGCAAATTTGAGCGGGACGGAGGGAGTATTTAGGAAAAAATTAAAATTAAAATTTGTTATTTGATATCGTTTTGGAGAATTGTATAGTATTAAAGTTCAAATTATTCCATCATACAAATAACTGATCACGGTAAATTTTGGTATTCTCAAAATATAATAGAACAAAATAGTAATTTCACCAAACATTTCAAACAAAATTATATCACTATCCCTGGTATATAATATTCAACTCCATATATATTCTAGCTATACTAACTATATATAACTCATAATTATATATGTTTCTGCATTTACAATATTGTCAATGATGGTATATCATCTCTTGGTCAGGCCTATAATATAATGAAGTATGTAAGAAATCAAAGAAAGAGAGACCCACACAAACAAACAAAAAAGAAAAAGAAAAAAGAAAAAGGTGATTATAATAGTAGGTATAACAGAATATTGAAGTGGGGAAAAATAGAGAGTGAATCAATGCCAGAAACTGGAATGTTCTTGCATATTGGGATGATCATCAACCAAGTCCATGGTAAAAAGGGAGTTATGGTGATGAGATTGAGAAGGAGAGGCATTCTCCGGTGAATTCGTGATCGATGATGACGACGAGAATTGACGCATTCGCATGTGCACCACTTCGGCCTGTGCTACGGCCAGCTGAGTCTGCAGGGCATCGATCTGTTGTTGTAATGACGATATTGCCCCCACACATCCGTACACCGGATCCCTTACCCTTGCATTTGCTTCGTACACCATCGAACTCACTGCATCTCCTCTTTGATGCTCTGGCAGTTCCTGAAATGGACAATCACAAAAGTAGCCTAATAAGATACGGAAAATTTTTAAATAGTCAAAAATTTGACAAAACATTCAATATAACCAAAATTGACATTTTGAATTCGAGGGGAAAGAGAATGAGGGGTATTTTTGTCCAAAACACTTCTTTTTTTTTTTTTTGCTAATAAAACACGTTTTTTTATGGATTTGGAGTGATTTGAAAATTTCGGATTGCAAATGAATGAATTTCAAATACACTCAAGTTAGAGTGAATTTGAAATTCACCCATATTACTAAAAAATAAGTTGAAAATGAAAGTTATAGATTTCAAATTCATATATATCCAAAATAAAGGGTATTCATCTATATTACAACCACGAAATTCAAATCCCTAAATCCAAACACAACTAAAGGGTATGTGTGAAGTAGCCTTCATTAATGCTAATTTAAAACTTCGAAATCCGAGTTTGTTTTGAAATTTAAATTTTTACTGCAACCAAAAATTTACACCTTAAAACATGCTAAACTAATCATTATATATCAACAACACATTTTTACAATAAAATGCCTACACCAATTATTACCAAACACCTTTTCTTGTTACCTAAAAGCTATATAACATGTTAGTTATGTGCCAACCTAATGAAATTGGAGGAATGATATTGTTCTTTTAGAAAACGTATCAGCTGGTCTAAAGAAGGCTTTACTTTCTTTTGGAATGGTCACTGTTCTTACTCTTTACTCCTCCACTATTTATTAAATGTGGGTTAATACAATTATTTTACATACATAAATATAACTATCAATTATTTTTAATCTGTATCAAACAATTTTAAACCATAATTTAGATAAAGTGATTCTTCTTCATTAAAAGATGAAACAAAGTCAAATTAACTCTAAAATAGATATTATTTTCTAATTAGATGAAGTATGAGATATTAAAGATATGGACTAGTACAATCTTAAATAGATAAATAAAAGAATGAGTATATTTTAAAATGACTATTATTTTATAACAAGATTTAACTTCTAAAAATAAATTGATTTTGAATGGTAAGTATTGTAGAAGATGATACCAATCTTGTCAAGGATGATATATTTTACATATATTTCCTTGAGGGCGACATGAAGTGACATATATTTGGCGAATACAATCTTTAGAACACAAAATCAATAAAGATGGCATGATTCTTTGTGACAAAGACATCGTATTTTGACAAGAAAACATGGAAAGATTTGCTACCTAAAGTCGGTTTCGATTAATTAATTTTGAGGCTAATTGTAATTAATTAGCAGCCATTAATGGAAATTAAATGCGCCACTATACCTTTTCTCCTCTCTATCCACAACACACAAGTAATAAAGTAAAAGGTACCACTTAGTCTTACCACCATCAAATCTAAAAGAAACAAACAAGAAAATCAGGTTTCCCACTTATATCTTTTAATAATCTCTTCTTTTATTGCATGTTCAAATTTTAATTCCACTAACCCATTTCTATTCACAACTTTAGGATGAGAGAGGATCTAAATATAAGGACAATATCATAATTAAATTGTGTTTGAAAGAGAATTGGTGATTTAATGTTGTCTCTGTCACTTTTAATTTTGTTTTAGTATATCATTATATTGTATTTGTGACATATGGTAGATTTAAAAAAATTAAATTCTGACAATTATTTATTTTCATATTTTTACTTTTTACAAATTGTCGTCATATGTCACACATCAAGTTATTTTCCGACATAACTGGAGAAGATATCATAGAATTTCATTGACATAAAAGATCTATTTTATGACAATTAGTAAAATATGGACCATGACGATATCAAGTGCTATGAGGTAAATTTGAACATCACTTATTAGAAGTTTATGAAATGTACTAGAAATTTGTGAGCTTTCATATGACGTCATTTTCCTTCAAAACAAGAATATAACAAATTACTAACAAATCGCTTTATATCAATTGGTATTGTGAAGGGTGCACTACAAATAATCATCATGTGGTTCATGAAAAATTACACTAATAAACTCAGTTTAACCCAATCAAAATTTTGACATGTATGTCGAAATACATAATTTAAACTAACACCATCAAATTACCAAATAAACCTTAATGTTTACCAAAAATTATAATTAGACTATTTAACTATAATAAACTTAAAAACCTCATGCAGGCAACATTTTTAAACTCTCGGTTTTCAATCAATACCATACTATATTATCAAATCGTTGGCTGCGTCAGACTTAATAGATGTATATAATTAAATAGTTGTTAAATAAATAAACATAAATATAAAAACACACATTATATATATTATATATATAGTGGACTTATAGTATGAGAGAGAGAGAGAGAGAGAGAGAGAGACCTGGAGCAACTTGTTGACATTGCTAGCACCAAAGACCTTATGCACACTGGCGAACTTGTGAGGCTCATCAGCTGGAAAATATGGTGCAAATACACAATCTTGAGCACATCTTCGCCGTAGAAGCTTGCACGCCGCGCACGGGGACGCTGCGCCTTGTTTTCGACTACTATCCTTCATCTCTCTCTCTCTCTCTCTCTCTCTCTCTCTCTCTATGTATATGTATCTCTATATATATTCTATCACTATACCTAGTACCTACTTTCCTTGTATATACTCATACTCAACCCTACCTTAACTACTGCTATGTATACTTTAGGTCCCTTTCCAACCTTAATATGTCATATATATTCGTTGAAGAAAACAGGGAGTGTGAAAAAGATAAGGGAAGAAGGGAATTTAATTGGTAGACATATTGGAGGAAGTTGGGAGGATTAATATTTATAGAAGAAGAAGTTGTACTACTAAAATCTTTTCTTGGTCCTACCATGGAACAAACTTTGGATTTTGATGGCAAAAGTGTTCATTGCCCCCAATAAATTTGTAGATACAAATAATGGCCCATGGTTAAATGTTAAGCCACATAAATTAATTTTTTAAGATGTATTAATGATAATATTTATGTTTTGCAAATTCAAGGATTTTCATGTACTTAAGAAAGATGAAAAATATATATATGGTGTTAATTGTCTAGTGATAGTAGTGGAATTATTTAATGACGTAATGACAGGTTGACAACTTGTAAATTTAATGACATAATGACAGGTTGACAACTACATATACAAGGTCATGTTAATTTTGCAAACAATAAAAAGTTTGGTTAAAATGAAAATTTGACTAAAATTTGTGAGTTTTATGTAATTTCAATCAACCAAGTGTAGAATAATCATTTCACAATATATAAAGTGGTATAATGTCTAAATACTGCAAAAATCGCACATGAGGCACGTGCAATTCACTTTCATGGTGTTTAACGATTTAGGAAATAAATGTTTAGAGTTTTTAAACATTTACATGACGTCATTCGTTTAGTAGAGGATAGAAGGTTGCCATATTTTGTAAACTCGAGGAGTTTCATGCACTCTACCCTTTATATAAGACTAAAATACGATTTAGAAAGGTACCTATAATATTGTAAGGAGATAAATTACAATATATACATTTTAGAGGGATATATTTATATGTATAAATACACCAACTATTCAAAATGGTTCTATAGTTAACCTTTAAAATATGATCATAAGAATTCTTCTCGATAGGTGCATATATATTAACTAAAAGAAGATTTAGAAATGTAATTATAATACTTGCATTGTAAAAATTTAAAGGGTGATATTAATATAAATAAGTAACCAATTATTCAAATGATATTTCCCAACATCAAAATGAATTTATAGTAACCAAATGTCATCATGAAATTCTTCTCTATCTGCTAAAAGAAAGAAGAAGAAAAAAAACACACACAAAAACTAATAAAAAACACCAAGAAAGAAGAGAGAGAAAGAAATTCCTTTA
Organism: Scutellaria galericulata; assembly: GCA_946896805.1. Classification (NCBI taxonomy): domain Eukaryota; kingdom Viridiplantae; phylum Streptophyta; class Magnoliopsida; order Lamiales; family Lamiaceae; genus Scutellaria; species Scutellaria galericulata. The sequence goes on along the minus strand of OX335787.1, from coordinate 3,448,183 downwards.
AATGTGTGTGTGGGATGAGTGGGAATCTTTTTAAACAATCCTCTGCAAATCTACATTAGTTACACTATATTTTAATATTTTAGTATGTACTTGCAATCTCATGTACAAGTTTTCTTGTAAGATCTTGACGCAAGAATTTTCCACAGCAGGAGACAAGATTCAAAATCTAGGCATCTCTAGTCTCTGCCTAAAATGTTGGATTTGATTGCTCCATGAGTATGTTGTGATTTCAGAGTACGAGCGGTAGTTCTGTTTTTATAATTGTCTATCTATATTTTGTGAAAAAAATTTAACAATAGAATTTATTGTGAAAGAAATCTTCTAATTAGAAGGATTTCTAATTAAGCTTGGATAGTTAAAATTACATAAATTCTACTGAATAGAATTCAAATTCGATCTGTACAATTTGATCTGATAAGTTTTCACGCACAATCACGCGTCCTTATACCCTTGCCCACAACCTCCCTCTTTTGTCTTAGTTCTTTGTGAAATATTTAATACATTTTAGTTATATAGTGTAGGTTTCGGAAAAGCCTAAAGGAAGACTAGAGGGGTGAAAGACTTCCTACGTTTTCCAAAAAAAACCATTTTCAAATAATAAAACAGTTTTTAGCAATACTTATAAGACACACGATAGCAGAGATTAACTCGACAGGTAAATAGCAGATAACAGTCTTAGCAGAAAATAGATAGATATAATTCTAAGGTTGATAGTAGATCAACAACTCACAATTTGACTTGTTAAGTTGTTGACAAAATATCAATCTAAGCACATGCGGAAGATGGGGTTTGACTTTTTTCAAGAATAAAACAGAAAACAACTTATCACATTTAAAGGATATTGTTGAATAGATTATAAGATAGTGTCCTTATGTAGTCGACTAGCAGAGAGTAAGTATATGATAACAAATAGCTGACTTAGAAGCAAGTAGAGATGAGAGAGCAGACAAGTAAGTAAAGAACGCAACAGACTTATAAAGGTTTGAAGGTGGTGTAATCCTTCTTCATCATCTCTTTACAAACACTTGGGAAATCCACTAAACATAGTGTATCACAACACTTTACAATGCCCCTGGATAGGGAAAATCCTCTCAATATTTGGGGAAACAACTTCGTCCCAAACTTATGGAAAAAACATAGCATATTCCAAACTTGGGGAATCACTCTTCCCAACAACCGAGGAACTACTCCTTATCATCAAGGAGGGTCAATCTTATTTTCTAAGGATTACAACACTCTTAAGAGCTCTCACTTAGTTCTTCAAGAGAACACAAGAATATACAAATATGATGCAGATTTTTCTCTTCTTACTAACACTCTTTAAGTGTCTAACAATCAAGATTTGACAAGAAAGAAGCCTAAGATGAAGTTCTTGATCTCGTTGTTCTAGTCTATCTCTTAGCTCAAGAAAATAAATGAGTCGACTCTTAGGATTTTAGAGCTTCTTGTTTTGATGAATGTTTTGTATGATAAGGTTTGATGATCAAATTCTATTCTTCAATTCGTAAGGCATCGGTGATCTTCAAAGTGAGAGATGTCTTCTATTTATAAGAGATAGAATCTTGATTTCAATCATTGGAAGGAGTTATATTTTTAAATTTGGCATGCTCCTTGATTTCAGGATTTTGGATGTCCTTTGTTGTCCACACTTGCAACAAGATCGGCTATTTTTCTAAAAATATGTCTACACATTAAGGTCAACTTGTACTTAATTGACAATTTGGGAGATTTGTGACTTAACTTTATTCTCTTGTGTCTAATGTAAACATTACTGACTCAACAACCTTAAACTTCAACTCTCCTAAGCTTTTGCAGATAAGACAAGTGCTGATCTTCAGTTTTAGCTCAACAAATTATATAGCAACTTATTTGTACCATGTTGGCTTTAACAGTTGTCTTTTCGGCTATTGTAGACTTCATCAATGTGTCTTGGATGATCGCATTAAACTCTTCATTTGTGAGGCTTCATTTATGAGATTTCAAAGTATTTATATCTCTAGGTCCTCGAAATTTAATTTCCTTCACTTTTGTCAGCAATTGGAGGTCCTCGACTTCTGAAGTTGGTTTTATGAGTTTGTCTTGTAAAGACTTAAGCATGAATTTCTTCCACAATTTTGGACTTGAATAGTTGTGGTTGCTTTCAACTCCATTATCATTTGATTTTGGTTTCCAATCATCTTCAATGCAGAGTTCTTAAACTTTAGATTGTTTATCAATTCTTCGATCTTCAAGTCTTCGACTTTTAGGGTCTTCACTCTTCGACTCTTTAGGTCTCGGCTCTTCGACTTTTCAGATCTTCAACTCATCAAGTCTTCACATCTTCAGTTCTTCGTCTCTTCAAGTCTTCAGCTTTTTGAGTTTTGATTCTTCAAGTCTTCAATTCTTCCACAGAGTTTCCCTAAATGGGTGCTTTCAGTATAGAACCTGATTTTCACTTTTCAAGCTTATTATAGTATACTTGAGACTCAACTATCCTAATACTCGGTAATCCTTATCAACACTATAAAATAAAGATTTGACTAACCTAAGTAGAGTGTTGCCATCATTAAAATTAAAATATATCTTAACATATAGGTAATATCTCTTAGGGCTAAATGCAAAAATCAACCTAAAGTATGATTGTTTATCAATTTGCAACCTAATTTGTTTATCCTATTGCAACTTAAAGTTCAAGTGTTTCTTAAAGTGCAACCTAACCTTTTTTTTCTGGCAACTTATCCATCGAAATGCACATCACATGACTTGCATGTGACTTTAAGAATGATAAAAACAACCTGAAATATGACCGTTTTTCAAATTTACAACCTGAAGTACAATTTTTTTCAATTTGAAACCTAAACTATTTTGAATGATAAATTTATTCTTATTAAAATCACGTGTTGTGCATTTTTCTGAAAAGTAGCCGAAAAAAGTTTAGGTTGCACTTTGAAAAACTTCTAAAATTTTAGGTTGCAATCAAATAAAAATAAAACTTTTAAGTTGAAAATTAAAAAACAGTCATACTTTAGATTGATTTTTCCATTTAACCATATCTTTTAGTTATGTTGGGTAACACATTTTTGTAATTATGCAAGTAACACCCCGAATACATTATATTCATTAAAGAAGGGAATGCATTTATGTGATGCAACTAATATCTCTATGTAACACACAACTAATATATTTCAGTAAAATAATAAAATCATTTTAAGTAAAAACGATAATACATTACTTAAATGAAGTAATACATTTATATTATATGGTTAATACATTTATGTGATCCAAGTAATACTCTCACGTAGTAAAATTTGGCAATACACTTATGCCAATGAAGTAATACCTATGTGAACAATTAATTCTTTTATGCAATACAACTAATACATTTATGTGATATAAAAATATATTTCAATAAAATAATAAAACCATTTTTGAGTAAAATAAGGTAGAACCTTTAAATAAATGTAGTAATACATTTACGTCATACATTTAATACATTTTTGTAACACAATTAATATCCCTGAGTTATATTTCATTAAAATGAGGTAATACGTTTATGAAAAAGAAGTAATACATTTATGTTATACAATTAATATCCTTATGCAATATAAATATATAACTAATATTTTTATGCATGTAATGCTACATACAACTAACATATTTCAATAATATAATAAAACCATTTTGTATCCATATTTTTTCTGCATCTGATAATCTCATTCGTTATTATAGAGAAGTGATTATGGTTATGAGAAGAATAATAGTTATAGAAAATGAATATACATTGCATGAACTGTGATACAAAGAAGAAGAAGAAGATGAAGAAGATGAGCTGTTCTATCTATCGTTGGATCTGAAAAAAGAGAAAAATAATCATAATTATATATATGGCGGGTCGCTAGTTGAATTGGGTTGAGTTGTATTCATCCAAATGTATTGAAGTACAACTCTAGTATGTATTGGCCTCAATTAATATCTAATAAATTGTAAAAATTTGGGATATGATAATATATTTGTAGGGTTTATAATATTTTGGGTACAAAATTATATTTTGTGGTAGAAGGAGAAATTTTAATATCAATTTAAGGTTTGATTAGGGTGGCCATATGGGAGAGGGAGAGGGAGAGGGAGAGAATTTCATAAAAGAACATTAATCAACCTAAGCCTACCCAAGAGATTCCACCCTACTCTTATGTCTTCATCCTTTGAATTGTTTATATTTTCTTTGAAGAATTGTTTATATTTTCTGTGATTTTCAAAGGTTATCACTCAGGTGATTCCCTTTTAGATTTTGTGTTCTTTCTGATTTGACAGCTTTTAATATTTTATGACATTAGGTGGAGGGTCTCCAACAGAAATTATCATGACATATCAGTCAGAGGCTAATTTTCCTTGGCTATTATGATATCCAACTATAATACTGTGCCAAATCATCCAATCTAATTTCTTTTACAAGATATTCCCAAATAATATAGTATCCTTAGTAATTTCACTATAAATGTGGTTTCACGTTTTTCCACATAAATTAACAAAAATGATAAAATATTTGATCTATCCCTATTTAAATATAATTCTTATGAGATAATTAGCTTTGTAGTGCAAGTAGTATCTCATCTTTATAAATATGGAGTTTGTGATGATGAGAATTCGATTACAGATCACGCAAATTTTCTAATATTAATTGTTCATCTCCCTTTCACTGCCCTAAACTCATTTAAAAAGTATAATTATTGTGACCGTCTTTTCTCTTAACAACTGTTTTTAAGATATTTGATTTGGGATTAAATGAGTGTATCTTATAATGACACTTATTTTCTGACTTTTTTTTTTTTTTTTACAAAAACGACATTCATTTTGGTACGAATGAAATTATTATTAGTATTATTTTTATTTTTATTATTATTATTATTAATATTATTATTATTATTAATTCCTACCAAAGATAAATAATAATTGAGAAATAGTGAGTGAAGAGTGACAAGTCAAATATATAAAATTTGTAGACAACATAATCATATCATCAAGACAATAAATACGTCAGTTGGAAATATTTTCCTTGTGTGAAAAAGTTGATTGAGTCATTTGTGATTGATTTTAAAATAAAAAGAAAAGATGTGGAAAAAGGGACTTGGCCCATCAATAATATCATTCATGCCTTTCTCTTGGTAGTTGTTACAGTTTAGAAATTGATTAGGTTTGACCAATTAATTCTATTGATAAAAAATATAAACATAAAATCATTAGGGCTGGTGGAGGCTTATTTAATTTGTCTATCACGCGGCTGTGGGTCTCCCACTCTACTATTATTACTATTTTTCTTTCTTTTATTTTATTATTTTGAGGACGCTTTGCTCATAATTAACGCTTATATTTATACCTACGAGATATATTATTATTTTGAACTAGTGCTTGACACAATTAATGTTATATTTTATTTCATTAGAATATCTTATACACGCATGCATTCTATGCATGATAATATGTATATACACACAAACATCACATCTTAAAAGAACAACTAAATTTTTCAAATGTAAAAAAATTGTTTGCCGGAAAATTTATGAAATTAAAATTTTCAGAATTCCAAATTGCTCTCAGAAAATAACAAAAAATGTAAGTTGAAGAAATTTAATTCATAATAAATTGTTGAAATTGGCTTTGAAATTTATAGTTAAAACCTATCAACCAAACAACAATTGAAAATATATAATAGATTTAACATGAAACTCAAAGTAATGGTCTTAATCTCTAGGGCATATTTGTTAAGTTTTAATTTTCTTTGTAAGTTTAGAAGATGCAATCAAATAACGAACTGATTCAAGCTATTGTGTTTATGATTTTCGTTCATACAAAGTTATATGAGATCATCTCACAAATATAATTTTGTGAGATGGATCTACCACCCACAATACAAATCAATTTCATGAATGAATCTCTATTTTATAGATTTAAAATTAATTCATGCATCTCATGAAATTAGATTTATGAGATAATCTCATAAAATGAAATACTTCAAATTAAAAATAGAACGATTTATGATATAATCTCATAAAATGAAATACCTCAAATTAAAAGTATTCTACTCATCATAGTTGATGCTCAATGCCTAAGTTAAAGGTCTTTCTTGCTTTTAATATATTGTTCCAAATCACCCTAAAAATGAAAAATCTATAGTGGCTTTGGTAATTTGTACCTTGTGAAGCTCCTTTTAACGACAATTTTTCAGGCCCACTAAATCACAAATGACTTGATTCCTAGTCCACAAATTTATAAAAGAAACAAAAGAAAAGCAAAAGATTATGGAGTCCATTTGCAACTGACAAGTAAAAATTAAATCGCTTCATTATTTTACAAGACAATTGGATAATAAAAAAGGTGTACACTCCACACTTTTCTAAACGCACACCTTTATTAAATACACTCCAATTAAATAAGTATACTTATAATAAAATATAAACACATCCTAATATATTCCAATTTTATTCTTTAAGAGAAAAAGATAAAAATATATATATATATATATAAAAAGGAAAAACAACTCCCAAACTCCCTCCCCTCTCTTGACCTGCTCATTCCCCCGCCCCTGCCCCCTGCAACTTTCTCTGTCTTTGTTTTGAGGATTTTTTTTTCTTTAATTCTTGAAGAAGAAAAACGAAAATCTGATAAAAAGAAATATTTGAAAGATGAAAATATCTTAGAGCACCGGTCGATCCTGCAGGTTGGTCGAACTTAGAGTAGTTAGTTCCACCATAGGACGCTGAACGTAAAGAGAAACGTTCGACTCGAATATGTTGAACAAACTAGGTTCAATCAATTTCGATCAAACGACACTGAAATGTTCGATTCGTATAGATCAAACAAAAGATATTATGTTGACCTATTCAGATCGAACACATCGTGCCATGTGGGTCAGATGACATGTTTTTTCAGCAATTATTATTTTTATTTAACACCTACTAAATATTTTACTCACTATATTAAAACATGAGAAATATTTTTTAGGGTGGGACTATCCACACCCCAAAGAATTTTAAGCACACCCGACAAATTTGAATTGCTTTGATTTTTCCAATTATACCCTTAGATCTAATTTTAAATCATTTTGGCTATTTCCAGAAACCCTTTTGCTAAATCCAATCTATATTCATTTACACATTTTTCCATTCCAAATATTGATCGGATCCGGATCTTTTGAAAAATTGATTTTCTCCCGGAATAAGTATATCGGCTGGAATACTTTCCTCGTGCCAATACTGCCTAAAAACAGTGGTCTGGAATGAGTAACAATGCCACGTACGAATTCCTTTGGAAAATTGATATAAAAATATTTTTGAAACTGATCGCCCGAAATGGTATCAAAGCCTAGGTTTATTATGAACTTAGATTTTATATTTATTATGTTTAAGTAATTAACAATTGGTGAGGAGAATTTCTCGAGAAAATATGGATCTGGACGAATGTCCAAGATGTTTACCATACAGGAGATATCGTCAAATTTTGACGATGTATAAACAAGAACACCTACACAAGATGACATATTGGGAAGACCAATATGTTGAACGAGAGAACGCAGGAGCCTGCAGGGAAGCCTTGAGGCAATGCAATGTACAAGCAGCATATCATTTGGATTATCTCCAGGTTAACCAAATGTTATATGCTAGACTGATGGAGTTACAAGAAGAAGCCCATCAGAATCATGGTTCCTAGAGGTGAACCAGAGTGGAACGAGATTCTTCCGGACACATCTAAGATTTCTACCGATCTTAGAGAAATCCAGAAGACGGTGCAAAGTTATGGCAACCGCCATAATCATCTACCAACACAAGTCCATCAGATCCAGAACCAGATGGAGACGATGATAAAATATCAGAAGGAGACTATAGAAATCCTTCATGATATTCAAAAAAGAGTAAAACCCCTAGAGGACAGACCAAGTCTTACCGGAGGAAGAAAACATATTGATTTCGGAATAGTACCCTATTTACACCAAAATGGGAAACCTACTGAAGTCATACGTCCAATGACCAGAGATGAAAAGCTCATCGCTATCATCAAAGGAAAATCCATCATAAATTAAAAAGTGATGGATATGGAAAAGATCAATCTTGAAGATCTACACGAACTTGCCGAGTCCTTCGCAGGATTGGGTATCGTGGATCTAAAGATGAACACAGGAGATGGTTCAGCCTTGGTTACACGTGACCAAAGACCACCTCCACCGGTAGATCCCAACGTTGCAGAAAGTACAGGTTCACATCATGTGGATGAGCCAATGCCGCACGCTGGAGATTTCACAACAAGAGGAGATCTTATTGTTTCAGGAACTCAACAATGTCCCAGAAGACCAAATATCATGAATACGTCTTATGGAAAGACACAGCTTGAACCTATACATCTGTATGGATTGATGCTAAATCTAGACATTCCAGATTTCAAGAATCGAGAAGTCCTAATCGATGAATGGACATCAGGAATGAGGGTTGCAGCAGGAACCCTTGACCTTACAAAAGAAGGATTCATCTTACTTCTTGAGATGAGTCTTGAAGGATCTGCAAAGATCGCGTGGGAAATGACGGCACCAGGAATGAGAAACGATGTTACGGCTGGTGAGTCATTAAAAGGGATTGTCGATAATATGGTAAAATTATTCAAAATCCATTTTATCGGCATAGGTTATTTCGAGAATAGAAGAAGAGAAAAGAAAAGGATATAAACAAGCCCTCTACTGCCTCGAGTTACGAGATATTTGTCATATTGACGAATACATCAAGTTATTCACCGAATACCGATGGAAGTCCAAGGTGGATGATGAAGAAGCTTCGCAACTGTTCTTTGTGAAGATACCAAGCCCCTGGAAAGAAATGCTCATCAGGGAATACAAGAGTGCAGACGATTTGGATACTGTGGCCAGAAGAATGTCTTTCTTAAAGGTCAAGTTAGCTGAATGGTGCCACCAGACAGCACTTTACAAGAACTACAAGAGACTCCGAAGAATCAATAAAATGGTTCCCCTGTGTTGCAAAGATAATGACATCCCAACAGTCGTGGGAGGTCAACCGCGGAGACATAAAGGGAAAACGCTGAGAAGCCATCCATACCGTCGTGGAGATGCAACCAAAGAGGAGGTCGTAGGTCTTCATGGAGACCTAGAAGAGTGTGGTCAAAACAAAAGGCCCGAAGTTATAAATCAGGGCAAAGACCAGCACCGAGCAGAAGTAGAACCTTTTCATCGGGTTCTAACCAAGGAAGTTCCAGCAGAAATCCAGGAAGGAGAACTTTTAGGCGAGCTCAAACGAGAGCTAATAAAAGTTTCAAAGACTGTAATTGCTGGACTTGCGGAGCAAGAGGGCATATCTCAACAGATTGCCCAGACAACCAGAAGAGAGGTATAAGACAGTTCGAATCAACACCAGAATTCGAAGAGGCTGTCTATTACCAAGATCTGATACAGGTGTATCAGTTTGAGGATCTACCCTCAGATGAAAGCATCTATGAAGAAGAGATCTATTCGGATGATGGAAGTGAATCCACATCAGAATCGGAGTGAAGAAGAAATTCTTCAAACAACCAGAGAGGATATGTCAGGTTTTCTCTGTCACACAACAGTCTCTCATAAAACTATAATGAGGATTATGAAAGAAGATCCAAAGCTTCGGATGTATGATGGTTTTACCATCGGAGTAATGGAGAAGACATTGGATAAGTTTGGGGTTCGTAACAGAAAACACCAAATTATCCATAGAGTTACTACTGGTGAATTTGCTATTCCAATGGAATTCACAAGTAACTTGATCGAGATGCAGTTGATCCCTTACAAAGAAATTCGGGATATCAAAAGCAAAGTTAAAAGGGAAGTTGCAAATACACTCTCATGGATTCATATCGGAGCCATAAGAGTAATTATTAAGGCAACATTCAAAGGAATAGATTCGCCACTCAATCTTGCGATTTTTGACAAACGAATCTTCAATCTCAAGGATTCATGCCTTGGAGCGATTACAGGAAACTTGTGTACAGGGAAACTGGCATTCAATGTCTATCCCAGAATTGCATACAATTTGGGAGATCGAGACTTCAACAGAGTCTTAACCCTTCATTAGGATTTCAAAAGAGATGACTTGATGAAAGAAGGAAACAGACCCTACTCGATCACATACAAGATTTCCTATACTCTTTCAAATACACATCATTCAGATGTATTCTTAAGAAAGGAATTCATCGAAGTCCCAAGAATATTTGAGGATTTCGCTTCGGTGGTTCTTCCAGATATGATCGAGACTCCAACTATAAAAGAGATCAATATGAAGATCCAAGATCAACCTGTCTTCAACAAAAGTCAAAGTTGCAGAATGGAGACCAGGAGGATTTCTTTCCAACAAGACAGACTGATGAGTAGCAGTCGTTGGGAAGAGAAAAGACCTAGTATAGTTCAGCGAATTCCAGGTGTATTCAAAACACAATGAGAGTTGAAATGTCCAGAAGGATGGAGAGAAGTTAAAGTAATATTCGACATCACTCAAAATGATAATATATTTCCTTGTGATGTTTTATATTATCTCCAACAACCGATAGTCGGAAGATTTCAAGGAAGCCTAAAGATGGGTGAAATTGAACTGATTATCACAGGTGTTGCAAGAAGAATCCCAGAACAATTAGTGTTGGGTATCGACTTTCTTGAGGATCATAAGCCTTGGGAAAGACTACAAGATGGAATGGAGTTCACAGTGGCTGATAAAAGATACAGAATCAGATGACCACTAGTCCATTCTCCATATACATTTCTATCGGAATGATATATGGTGAGTACAAGGCTGAGTATTTCGCAGCCTATGTTGACTCAGGAGCAGGGATTTGTACCGCAAAGCAAGGGGTCTTTCCTAAGGATTTTGGAGAAGATCTACCAGCCATTGCAGGAAGAGATTTCTCAAAAAGGATTCTTATCCTTAATAGAGGAATCAAACAAGCAGAAATCATGATCGGAGGCGCTGGCGGTACCCCATGGTACAAAGTAAAGACGCCACCAATCTATTTTCATGATACAGGAGCAGATGTTTTGCTAGGAAACAATTTCCTACAAACATTCAAGCGTTTTACACAGGAAAATGAGACAAGAAGACTTATTTTCACAACATTATGTGATCATAAGATTATTGTCCAAAGACTGCGAGAGGCATTCTACAGAAAAAAGCCTATAAATTTTTGCAGCAAGCGTGGTGATGAAGCTAAACTTCAATATCCAAAGATAGCGGATAAAAGAAGATTTGGCGATGCCTTATTATCCTTTCGACAATTTGGTTCGAAACAAAAAGATACCAAAAGATGGGATAATACTTTGTATTAATTCAGAATACAAGGAGAAGAACGAGTTCCACCAGAGGCTATTGCAGAATTGCAAAAAGCCATATTGGAGAATCCACTAAGTGAGGTTACCATTGAAGAACAAATATCACTTGAGGATTTCAAGAAAAAAATCCAAAGAAATTACAATGAAGATCCTTTGGCATGGTGGGATAGGAACGAGCTCAAAGCATCCTTAAAGGTTAAACCTGGAAAGGAACATGAGTTCGTGAGACTCAAACCAATCCTTATGAATCAGAATGATCGTGAGGATATGCAGAAGATACTTAAGGAACATCTGGACCTTAAGTTGATTTCACCAGGAGTTTCTCCATACAGCAGTCCGGGGTTCCTAGTCAGGAATCATGGAGAAATCAAAAGAGGTAAACCTAAACTTGTTATTAAATTACAAAGGGATTAATAACATTCTGGAGTTTGATGGATACTACATCCCGAGTAGAGAACACTTGGTTAACTGCATCAAAGGGTCCAAGATATTCTCAAAGTTCGATTGTAAATCTGGATTCTACCAGATTAGGATGGAGGAAGAAAGTAAAAAGTTCACAGCTTTCTCCACACCACAAGGACACTATGTCTGGAACGTAATGCCTATGGGATTGGCAAATGTACCCTAGATATATCAAAGAAAGATGGATAATCTATTCAAAGATTATTTCAACTTCATGTTCGTATACATCAATGATATTCTCATCGCATCAAAGAATATGAAGGAGCATCTCAAACATTTGGAAATATTTTCAGATGTTTGTCATAAAAAAAGGTTAGTGCTTTTGGAAAAGAAGTCGGTAATTGCTACGAGACAGATTGAATACCTCGGAATTGAAATCGACGAATCTGGGATCATCCTACAAAGCCACATCGTGGAAAAGATACAGGGATTTCCAGATGATCTCAAAGACAAGAAGCAACTTCAAAGTTTTCTTGGAGTTGTCAATTTTGCTGGAATGTTCATTAACAATCTGACACATCACAGGAAGGTGTTCAGCCCATTACTCAAGAAAGATGTTATATTCAAATGGGAAGACGAACATCGAGAAGGGATTAAGCGACTTAAGGAAGTCTGTAGCAAACTTCCAAAACTTGATATTCCTCAGGATGAGGATGAACTGGTTCTGTATACAGATGCCAATGATTTTTGGTAGGCAGCAGTTCTTATGAAAGCCGCACCAAACGGAGAAATGTCATGCAGATATTGTAGTGGTCTGTTTATAGATGCAGAAGCAATTCGATGGCATATCAACGAGAAGGAATTCTTCACAGTCAGAAAGGCTTTCAAAAAATGGTCTTTATTTCTTCTGGCTAAGAAGTTTATTCTGAAAATTGATAACTCGAGTGTCAAAGCCTTTCTAAAAAATAAAATAGAATCTAAACCAGAAAAGGCTAGAATACTTAGACGGCAAGCCGAATGCCAATATTATGATTATGATATTGTCATTGTGAAATCTCATGAGAATGTTCTTACAGATTTCCTAACACGAGATGGAATGACGCGTCGCTGACGAGGTCCTCAAACGAGTGAGACATATCCAGGAAAACCTGGAAAGTCTCGAACGAGCTTTTGGGATATTATGTCTTAATGCAGAAGTTGCTGGACGACTTCAACGAGTTGATCAGGAATCCGTTTCTGATCTAATACGAGCATGCTTCTATGCACAGGAACAATTGTTCTCTGTGTTGCATGGGCCTATCCTCCAGGCTGCATCTTCTACGGTGCAAAAGGGAGAACTTCGAGATCGGGACTCTAACCCGAAGGCTATGGATTCAAATACCATGCCTACGAGTGTTACGGGTGATGCATTCCTTGAGGATGTACCATCTGCAACGAATGTTGAAGCTCCGGTGTCACAACCCGAGCCTTCAAGTCAACCCAGTACCTCTGGGGTTAAAGAGGTCGAGTTGAACCTGAGGCCGCAGAGAGGCAAAGTGAAGGTTCAAGCTCACACTAACGAGATTTCTCCTATACAGGTATACCAAAGGCGATGGGAGAAATTGGCAACAAGACGAGGGATCAACCCGGAAAAATCATTCATTGATATAGTCGGGAAATACCTAAGAGTTTGGATGAAACCTGGAAGTCATCCAAACGAGGTTCAAGAATGGTATAACTTTGGAGCTTTAGCTTCGGTGTATACCATTTCACCTGGTTTCCCAGAAATCTCAAAGTTACCGAGATGGATTGGGGAAGCAGTTTACGAGACCTGGGCAAACAATCAACACTTGTCCAGATGAGACATCTTAGAGCTTTACTTTATTAGTGCCGCTCCAGAACCAGCTAAGAAAGGTTTTCATGAAGTCTTTCACTTTATCAAGCTTCGGAGACCGGACGGGAACGCCTTAAAATACATAAAGACGACCTCCTCGGAAGAAGTTCCGACACTGGTAGGAGCATTTACTGAAGACGACGCTTCTACACGACGAGCTTGGGGGCTTTGGACTTGTCTGACAGAAATGGACAAAGTCAAATACTCATTTAAAGTCTTCCAGAATTCAGCCAATGGATCATTCATGCTGAATACAATGACTGGATCGACAACAGGATTTGCAGAGGAGCTTTTTGAAACCAAAAGGAAGATCATCTGGGAAAACAAGATTCCGACAAGTAAAGAAACTTACCGGAAATTCTGTAATATGGCACATATCGGACGATGGATTGATCGGATCTGTCAAGCGTGCCCCGAACAGAAAGAACCCGAGTTTGGGAAAGGATTCCGACCCAAACCCGACTGACAGGTAGCTGGAGCCAATAAAAATAAGGGCCCGGCACAAAAGAAACGCTATCCCCGAGGACCACAACGACCAAATTATTAAAGCGTTCCCGACAAAGTTAAATGGGATAGACCACGAGAAAGTGACTCTCCAATCAATCTCACATGGTAGGCTGAGTCAAAAGCAAGAGATTCCCCGACAAACTTCACATGGTTGAGTCACGGGGCACAAAGAAGAAAGAGTACTGATTGGCTACAATTGAAAGCAACCAGCCAGCTCATTCAAGAGGATTTGAAATCCGAATTTCATGTCCGGATTTCTCTCTATAAATAGACAGAGCGAAGGAAGCTGAAGACATCGACTATTTCCCTCAGTTTTCTTCAAAACATCTATCCCTAGTTTTTGTAATAAACATCTTTGTATTCTTAGATAATTTTCAAGTTTATGTGTTTAGGTTTTCAAGCCTTCTCTATGAGAGGTTAAACAGGTTTTCTCCTCCCAAAAGGAGATTACTTATGTAATAAATATATTTCCAAGTTCTTAATAAAAAGAAGGCTTTTGCTTCAATGTGTTCTTAGTTGGATTGATTGATCCCCTGGAAGGAATACTTTGTACACTTGGTGTAGGAAACGAACCAAGGTTGTGCTGTACAATTGCTGAAGGAGCTGGATAACTTGCAGACCATCTTCCCTGAAGGTTAAAGTTGAACAGTGAGGAGCTGTTCGTCAAAAGGTCTGGGGGCAGTGATTTTCCAGCTGGTGGCTTTGCAAACCATCTCACCCGGTGCTGTTGCGGTCAAAGAAAGGTATGAATTTCAAGGGACTAATTTATTTTACGGAAGCATGTTGGGCCTGATATTGATCAGTTTTCATTGTAATCAAATATAATTACTATTTGGAGTGGAAGAATGAGTAAGAAAAGAAAAATTTAAAAGATCTTTGGATTTTGAGAAAAGGACAAAAATTAATGAGGAACGATTTGGAGTTATGTTTAGGGGTATTATTGGATTTTGGAAAATTATGGGGTGTGAAGAGAAATTGATGGGGTGTGGATAGTTCCACCCATTTTTTTATTTGTTCTAAGTATATTTTCATATATATCATTGTGATTTTTGTAAGATTAGATTTTAGGGAATATGAAGAAGCGATTTTTGAGGGCTAGGTTTCAAGAAGTATGAAGGAACAAGATCGTGCAAAGAAGGAAGAGAAATATATTTTTTTATTTAAATAAAAAGGTAGTCTTTTCAACTATAATTACTTTTTTAATTTATTTTAATTTGGGGGTGTGGATAGTGTAAGTTTATCACTTGGGTATATGATCAAACTTAACAAGCATGCAAGAATGATAAAGGTTGTAACTAAAACCCTAATCACAAACTTGAAAGAAAACAATGAAACAAACGATCAACACATCAAGATTTATGTGGTTCAGTCAAGAAAACATTGACCTACATCCTAAGGAGCAATAAGAACAATCACACTACTCAGAATTAAGAGTAGGATTTTTGTGAGACTGTCTCACGGATCCCTTCCGTGAGACGGATCTATTTGACCTATTATCTGACTCAAATCCAGCCCAGCAAACACCCCAACCCAGCCCACAACAAAAATAAGAAAAAAATGAAAAAAAACTTACTCGGGGCGCAACCCCACCAGATGTCGTGTGACCCGATCGGGTCGCGCGTTTGCCCTCCTACCAATAAAGTGAGCGCCACCTAGTTCGGGTCACACGGCGCCCGGACGGGTGGCGCGTCTTACCTTTTCTCGTGCACACCCGGGTCTCGTGGAGTCCGGCCGAGTGGCGCACTATGTCCCTTCCAATGAGATCGACCTGGTCCGGGTCACACGGCGCCCGGCTCGGCTCAAGTCGCGCCCCGGGTACGTTTTTTTCATTTTTTTTCTTATTTTTGTTGTGGGCTGGGGTGTTGTGGGTTGGGGTGGGTTTGGGTCAGATAGTGGTCAAATAGATCCATCTCACTGAAGGGGATCCGTGAGATGGTCTCACATGAGTTTTTGTGTAGAATCAATCAATGTAGATCCGATCTTGAATCTGCAGAATTAGGGTTTTATAGACTTTAGAACCCTAATCTCAAATATCCCTTAAATCTAATCTATAGTACAATGTGTATCTGGGCAAATTAGATGTGCCTCACACCCAGAAACAAAAGTCCTATGATCTATTTATATATTGAAAAAGATTCAAATCAATTTGATAGATTTATCTGTTGAACCCTAACAAATACAGTATCCGGCCCATGCATATATGTTTTAATGCAAAGCCCAGTTCAGTCTGATTTAAACCGGTTCTGATAAAATCAATTCGGGTTCTAAACAGTGCAGATCATTAAACCGGTTCTGATAAAACCAATTCGGATTCTGAACAGTGCAAATCATACTCCAACTCTCTCCAGCTTGCTTGAGTCACCAATTCACAGATAATCACACTATAATAAAATTACAATAAAATTACGAGTATCTATTCACGTGTTGGACCTCCACAACACTTCTAATTTCACCGGTTTCTTTTAATAATAATAATAAATAAATAAAAAGGTGATCGGTTTATGCACTGCACTGCAAAATCCAACCATCATATATATAATTTATTAGATGAGAACCGTATAATTAACACTCAGATTAATTATATTAGAACAATATAAAGTGAAATGTAAGGATCAATAGACCTATATAGGTGATTGTTCTATCTAAATGTATTCCGGCTAACTATAGGAGATTTAAGCTAATATGTATAATCAGTTGACTAATTGACAAACAGTCAGCTTATTAAATATATAGTTGATTATAAGTCAGTTGAGTCTATAGAAGAATATATACGTGGTCTGCTCAGCTGCTTCATGTTAAAAGGTTCCTAGAGCATATACATTGATGTTTTAAGTCATGTCATTAATATATTAAAATCATAAAAATTAATGTGAGAAAGTTTTACTGATAGTTATCGTGAGACGAAACTCCATTATTCCTAAACAACATGTAAATTGTGAGATTTAGGTTATGAATGATTGGATTGTAGGTTGACATGTTTCACGCAATACAATAAAATTCGTGAGCAGTTTGACAAGAAACTCATTCTATTAAAATAATGTAATAAAAAGATTAAAAAACGAAAGAAAAAAATGAAATAATAAATGTTGTTGTATTGGACCGCCACATCAATGTCTCCACTCATTCTCTTTCCTCATAAGACAATGAAAACACTACAATTCTACAATAATACAAATAAGAAAATTTATTAATAAAATATTAAGGTGTAAGCTAAAAACACTTTTAAAACAATTGATACACGAGTAGTGTTTGTGTGAACCAACTAGATGGATCATGATCCGTGCAATTGGGCGCGCGGGTCGGGTCCGATCCAGATCTGCGTCCAATTTTTTTTTTTTTTATGTCATAACATTTATATTGTAATAGTATAACATTTATGTTATATTACTTTAACATTTATGTACAGATATCATAACCTTTAAGTGAATAATTTAGATTTTTTTTAGTATAAAAATTCATGTAGTATAACCAATGTTCTAAAATTCGCTAGGCGCTGACTGGCGCCTAGGCCTAGGATGCCTAGGCGTCATATCTAAATTAAATATATTTTTTATTATTTTACCTATTTTTCTTAATTTTTTATCCTTACAAAATATTTTTGGAACTCTTATATTATATTGTTTTGGTTTTATGTAGGAGGACAAGTAAAAATATCATATCTCATTTATAAAATTATTTTTATTTGTATTTTTCAATTTGTGAAATTTTTGTCTATATCTAATTAATTAATTAATAATAATTTGATAGAAGAGTATAATACATTAATAATATCATCATTTTACTAAAAAGTGAAAAAAAAAAAAAAAAAGTAAAAATGTGAAGGAAAGAAATTAAAAAAAAAAAAGTATTTGGCGCCTAGGGCCGAATTGTTCCGCCTAGGACCGCCTAACACCTAAAGTGACCGAACAAGCAAAAATCAGTACGGCTATGAGCCGCCTAGCGCCTAAGCGCCACCTAGGCCGATTTTTAGAACAAAGAGTATAACTAAAAACCTTTATATATAATAATTTAACTTTTATGTTATATTAGTATAACCTGTATGTAGAAATATCATAACATTTTTGTATTTAAAGAATAACATAAATGTTATATTATTATAACGGAAATGTTAAATTATTATGAATAAAAGTTATATTATTACAACATAAAGGTTTAAAAGATATTATACATCTGAAATACACCTTAAAAGGTTAAACTAGCATAAACATAAAGGTTATGCAAACATAACTATAATGTTAGGTTCGTCAAACTAAAATGTTAGGCGAATATAACAGCGAAACTAGGGTTTGAGTGCGGATTTAGTGTGGGTTTGAGGCAATCTGATCACAATGAACAGTCATATACCAGTCAAGATACCTTGGCAACCAATCAAGATCTGCTACCTAGAAAAAAGTGGTTACTTTTGCATAAACAAAAGGATACCTTGTGTTAGAAAAGCACAATTCAACATTATAATTAGATTCAGGAAATCGTTGTCCATTACATCTTAGGAAGTCACTGTCCATTGGATCTTGGGTGAAATTCGAAACTAGCTAGATCACATCCAATATCTGAAATCTAGAGAGCTCTATGAAATCAATATTGTCTTTCAGAGAAGGTTAGAGATCAAGAATTAAGGATCAACATCTAGAAAGCCAAATCTTAATAGTTTCTACTAATTAGAAAGGATTATTATATCAGAAGGATTACTCCATCTTCCAACAACTATAAATTTTTGGCACGTCTTTATTGATCTTTTATATTATAATTAAAGTATAAATAGCGTTTTAAACTGTAAGTGAAATCATAAAACAAGTGAAATTTGAAGTGTTGAAAAGTTTAAAAACTTGAAGAAGTATATTCATCCTCCCCTAAACCTCGTTTATCACTTTGAGACAAAAATATACCAATGACCTTTTTAAGACTGGGTCTATATATCAATATGTTCCCAAACTTAGTTTCTAATAAATTGGTTCAACTTTTCTTGCATAGTTACTATTCAGTTTGAGTCTTTAAGTGTATCCTCGATATTTTTAATTCTAGTTTTAAATCTTCATAATAGTAACAATTAGTTAATTTGGAGGATGTTCCCTTAGGCAGAGTGTATTCGAGTTGGATTCCTCAACTTCAAATTTGGAAGGTCCTACTTGGGTTTGCTCAATTTTTATCTTTGTTGTTTTAGTAATGATGTGAAAAGTATTTCTAATATTATGTGGCAATGTAAATGAAACATTACAACATAATCAAACAATTCCCACGTCACTAAAATTTAGCTAGAATATTGACGGTGATTCAAAATAAAATTAAATTCATAGTTTATTTTACTAAATTTGATTTAAATTTATATTTTGATAAAACTTTGACGGAGGCATATATATATGTCCATTAACAAGGGTCTCCACCAAATCTAATAAAAAAAAATGAAATAATCAATGTCACACCCACTAAGCATGTGGGCTGTGATTGTAATATATGTGGAGTAAAATTTCAATTAAGTAGTCCTATATATATACACACACAAAACATGACTAGGGATGTTGAGAAGATTGAGGGACCTCCTTGTCCTATATAGCCCTGCATGTTTTTATCTATTTTGCATGTAAAGTACCAAACATTAGCAACAAAAGAATCCCATTTTATCCATTGGCATGCAAAAACTTGTTCATAGTTTCTTTACATGAATAAAGTGAAAAACCATAATGGGGTCGTTGCTTCCTATGGGAGATACCTCCAAGAAATTAAACAAATAAGGGAGATATTTGCAAGACATTCCCTAATCTAGATTTAGAATATATATATATATATATATATATATATATATATATAGTAACAGGATAATAGCCCAAAATGGATAAGTTGATTTCTTGTGCATTTATTTTTCAACTTTAGTTATTATTTAAATTCACTATTGAATATTCATTAATTTAACTTTAATATTGTTTATTGGATTTTAAATTAAAAATATAATAGTTATGAAAAACAATTTGGGAGGGGGAGCTGTGTAGGATTTTTTTTACCCTTTTGTTTCTAAATTCAACTATCATAATTTTAAATTAACTTCATTTAAAGTTTATTTTTAATACATGTATGATGTATCGAATTTATTATTACTATTTGTAATTTTATCTATAAGTTGGAGAGACTAAAATTCAGAACATAAAATATCGAATTTATCATTCTTATTTATACTTTTGTTTATTGTTAGTTTTGTTACATAATTTGTAAGAAGTTGCGGGTGATAACTTTTCTTGAACAAATCATAATTTGAAATTAATACTTATTCATTTAAAAAAAATATTCAATGCATGACATATGAAATTATGATTTTTAATTTGTTATTTTCATTGCATATAAAAAGTAAAATATCAAAACAAAAATATTTCTCATGATATATAAAATTTATCATTCTTATTTGTAATTTTGTTGATTGTTGGATTTATTTTGTATTTGCAATTTTTAAGGGGTTTAATTTATAAAAAAAATCATAATTTCAAATTAAATCATATCATTTAAAAAAATTCTTTCAATGCTTAACTTATCAAATTTATCATTTTTATGATTTTTAATTTTTTATTTACATTTCATATAGAAAAGCAAAATATCAAAATTAAAATATTCAAAATTTGGGCATTTGAATTTATTTTTTTTCCTGATTGATACGTAGTAATTTTGACGATGGTATTAAATTAAAATATTGGAGTTGAAAATATATGTTTACAAAGTAACAATTATATTTTAAGAATTTATAAATGCGAAATAAGACAACAATTATAAATAAAATCACAAATTAGAAAAATAATAAAGTAGTTCTTTTAAATATAAATTTTGAATTATTTGAGAAACTTATATATAAACAGATTTGTTATTATGATTAAAAATATAATTACAAATATGACAATTCATGCAACACACGATAGAAATAGTAATTGATCATGATAGTATGTTTTACATAAGCATAATATGATATGTGTTCACTAAAAGTGATTTCAAAATCATAATATATTATTGTTGGGAATTTTATATTTGGGTTATGCATATTTGTTTTGCAAATGATTCCTCTACTTTATTTATACTTTCTTTCTTTTCTTTTTTTTTTTCTTTTTTTTTTTTTTTGCATTAACATTTAGTTTCTATACTTCTATTTATACACAGACTGAGTATTTGTGTTTTCATGTGCATTAAGACTTGGTTTGGCATTTTTTTTTTTTTTTTTTTTTTGATGTAAACACCAGATTTTAAATAATAGTGATATCCAAATATCCATCCTTTTTTGTTTTCGTCGCATCATACTTATTTTACATAGTTGTTTTTTTTTTTTTTTTTCAGAAATATGTACTTCATTGTCAGAATAAATTTGAAGTGATCGAATTTGCTTTTGTCAATAGTTTTTTTTTATTATTATTATTATTATTATTATTATTATTATTGGTTAAAAAATGAGAAATTTATATAATATTTATGTATAACAAAAAAAAAAGATAATAATAATAAAACCAAATCAACTTATTGTAATTGTGACTTTAACTGCAGTTATACCTGTCAAGGAATTTAAAGGTGTTAAATTTTAATAAAGTTGAATAAATGGATCTTTCAGTTTGGATTAGGGGGTGTAAACGAGTCGAGTACTGCTGAGTACTAACACGTTTGAGTTCAAACTCGGTTTTAAAACTCAAAACTTGAGCTCGACTTGACAAATAACTCGATAAGCTCGAACTCGGCTTGATACTAGAAACATATTTAAAAAAAATTAAAGTCCTAAAATAAAATTACAAATGAAAATTTTAATGTTAATAAATAAACTATTAAGGGTAAAATAGTAAATTTAGCATATGTTCGATTATGCTCGAGTAGGTTCAATCAACTAGGAAAACCTCATACGACTACAAGAACTTATATATAAAAAATCGTCTCACGAATATATTTTCATGAGATGAGCTATATACAGTTTTAATCAATTTTTATAAATAAATCTTTATTTTATAAGTCAAGATTATATGTTAACTTATCTCAGAAATTATAGAAAAACTACTCCATGGGACCTGCAGGATGGAATGCATAACCCATAAAATGAAAGGCTGAACATTCCTTGAAACGATTCAACGTAGGACTCGCACGAATGAAAGCATTAAATAATATTATTTTTCATGTAAAGGCAAAGCAAACACTGAGAAAATCAAGGTAATGTATTAGTGAAGGAATTTGTTGGGCGGTGATAATTATGATTTGTTTAATGTGTGATGATATGTTAGATTTATGCATGCATCACTTCTCATTTTGTTTCTTGGTCTTAATATTTGTGCAACATTAAGGTCCACTTAAACTAATCTTGTCTTCCTTCTATAAAACAAATTATGGGTTGACATCACAAAGATCATCAAAAGATTTTGCTTCTCAACAAGGGATTTTAAAGTAAAATGAAAAGCTAGTGTCAATAATTCTTACACCAAGGCATCAACACCAAAACAACCTTTGATATATGTCAAGGCACACAAACGTGATACCCCGGTTACATGTGTAATCATACAATATATATTAATTTACAATAAATACCCAAATATCAATTGATTAAGATTTTAAAATTAAATAATCAAATTAATTCATACTTGAATTGTATTTCATTTACAATTCAGAAGCCATCAAGTTTTGATGTTTCAAATATTATCAAATTAAATGTAACTGATTAAGATTGTATTCGAGTGAGCTTATAAACTCCTAAAAAATGTTTGATAAGTATTTAAAAAAAAAAAAAAATTGGACTAAAAGTAAATTCTTTCTTTATCCTATGACCGTGCATTTGAAACAAAATCATATCTATCCCCATTCCCATTTACTTTTTTCCGTACAAAGTAGAGTGAACCATTCAAATCTCCCTTTTTTTTTTTTAGGGATTTAAAGTGATGAGAAAAGATGTAATCCAGATTCAACTCGATTTAAAATTGAGACAACATTTTATTACTGATATTTTTCCCCTCAAATTAATAGCCCTAATTTAATAAATATAAATAGTTATAGAAACAAGAAGGTTATTTTAGTGAGCAGTATTTTTAAACAGGACTACAGAAATACTTGGCTTTCTTAATCCACCAGCTTAAGCACAGATTCAACTTAATACCCTACTCTTAGTGTGTGTATATGTAAGGACATATTTATAATTTTCTCTCAAGGCACACATTTTTTTATATTATAATATAAAGTAGGGGAGCTAAATTTGACGAAGTAATTGGTAAACTTTCACGATGTAAAATGAGGGAACTCTTGTAAGTAAATGATATAAATAAAAATATAAGAAAAATTACATATAAAACATCATTTTTGAATGTCCGAAAGGGCCAACACTCCTCTAAATCCATCCCTCTATACACCATTTTGATGTCATAGCTGAGATCTTCTCCAATTCTCTACTGCTGTACTCAGTTGAATGAATAGAGAATCATTGTCTTTCATTTCAAATTAAGTGTTAAACAAGGATATAGTTGAGTTAAAAATCAATTGAAAATATACCTCAAGAATAAAATCGGATCAGCATTACATTTTTCTACTGAGAAATAATGAGCAGTGATGATAGCTGCAGAAAAAAAGGTCACATATGTAAGAATTATAACAATCCACTAGAATTTTACATGACAAAACTCTTAAGATCTAATTCATAATATATGAAAACTTAAGGTGGGTGTATTAATTGGTGTACAATCATCACATATTCACACTCATGGATGTGTGTAGAAAATGTCCATCCCATAATCTAGATTTAATACATACTATTGTAGTCTATCCCACAAAACAGACCATACCATATTGATTATGTATTTTTAAAATTTTTCATTTCTATACATGCCTCTAGTTAACATACCTAGGTAAAATAATCAATGACATACAAGAACATATACTTAAATTACACTAAAATTTTAACATTTTAACTATAGTAACTATTGTTAAGCATCAATCCTGCCACCTACCCACCGTGGGCACCCACCGCTGATGTGTCAAATATCTAGCGTACATATGAATTTCATTTTCCATATAGTGAGGAAATTAGATCATTACACGTCATCAGTGGACATATTAAGAGTTGCCCACGGTGGGCATTTTAGCATTTTTCTGTTTTGGATTGGGTTGCTTGTTTGATGAAAAAGATACAATGGCAAGATTACTGCACCCAATAATTCATGGATAAGTAATCATTGGAGATTTCCTGTTAAGACACGACCATTGCTTCTTTCCCACAAGTTTGCACGACATAAATAACCAAGAAAAACAAAAGGGACAAAAGATTGACATGATTCGGGACAGGGTCAATTAATGTGCCTCTGAATAATGTGAGAAATAGTAGGAGCCTAATCAGTAAAGCTGTTCCTATTTTCACCAGAGAATCTATTTCTTCTGGAAAGGAGATTGATGAGGGCAAGAAAATCAGACTACTTTACCACTAACAAACAATTGATAAGAACTTGAAAGTACTCCAGATTTATCTTCTGATGGGAAGTTTAAACTAACAAACACATTTGAATATAGGATAAGCAAATGCAGTAATTAGAGCAGGCAAAATCAATAATTGGGCTGAATTAGGATGCATTTTTACCAGGCCTAAACCGAAAGCGTGTTTATCTGATCCGTACCGATGGGCCATGACTGGCCCCACCAAAAAAAGTTATAGTGGGCCGGGTGGCCCAAATTGCCCTCTCTAGCAGTAATACTAATAAAAAGGAAATATATACGTACCTTAGTTCCAGCCACAATGGTGGCATTAAGAGGATGAGCCACACATGCAGTAACACATTCAGAGAGTGGTAAATATCTGTTTTGCTTGTGCTGTATGGTTGCTTTGTCACTGCTCTTCATATCCTCACTGCTACGAACAAATTTAAAATTTTAACTTGTTAAGAGAGTTAGTACTTAGCCTCCTCTATTAGACACATGGTCCTAGTTTGAATCCTTCTTCCACCCCTACTTATTTGTAAATAGTATTCACTTTAAAACCCAAAATAAAGTAATAAAATAAACAAAGAAACAAACAAGCAAAATGAAACCAATTTGTTTATCAACACTATTCACCATGCAAATCGAAAATGATGGAAAACTAGATCCTAACCTAAGCCTAT
Organism: Scutellaria galericulata; assembly: GCA_946896805.1. NCBI lineage: Eukaryota > Viridiplantae > Streptophyta > Magnoliopsida > Lamiales > Lamiaceae > Scutellaria > Scutellaria galericulata. The sequence continues at coordinate 3,423,003 of OX335787.1, read as the reverse complement.
GCTGTCTGACTTTTTACTTCTTAATTTCAGGGTACATGGATATAGCTATACAGAATCTAAAATTAGGATATGGGTATGTTATTTATGCACATACAATAAAATGCGATATATATCTATATATAACAATGTAAGTTAAATGTGAATTGAATTATAGCATTTAAATTGTTAAACAAAATAATAAATTTAGCAAAATCAATCAAACAAGAATTTTAAAAGTCCAAACAACTAACATAAACAACAAAATATCATTACATAACCTAAAAAGTTCAGCATAAACTATAGAAAAGTTATAAGGATTGCGTTCGTTTCTCTATAGAAGGATGAAGTATCCACTTTTACAGTGTAGTAGGATCCCCATATGGGACCATACCCAAAGGACTACATCACTTTTGAAGTGCCCTAGCATCAAATTAGCCATGCAAGATCAGAAAAAGTTTCACTGGTAGTTTGTTAAAATGATATTGATGAACAAAACAAAATCAGGATTTGGCTTCAAGACTCAATTTAGAAACAGAAAAAAAGTCAGCAGCATTTAACAGATGAAGATGGCATCATTAACAGACTAAAATATGAAGGAGTTACAAACATCTTACTTGTAATCCACATGACAAGGGGAGGTAGAGTCTGGATAGAAATCCAAAAGATAAAGGCCATTATTGGATGACGATCCAACAACATAAATCTGCAAATGACTAAAACAAGTTAATATAGTAAAATCTAGAATTGAACTTGAAAAGAAATGATCTTCAAACCCAACTAGATCAAACCAATAGCATGCTAATATAATAACTTCTTACATTATTATAATGAGAAAGGACAAGGTTACAATCAATACAAAAATAAAAGATCTGCCTGCTATACAAGAAAAATATCAATCAACCTATAGAAGGAATATACAGTAATCTCAACAAAGCTAATATGGCTGCGTAAAGAGGTACTGCTGATTGGAAGTCAAATAAATTGAATATACAGGTTTTATGACTTACTGAGTTGATTGGAAGCCAACATGGCTTTCTCAAGTACGAAAGGCTGACCAAATCATTGGGCTTGTCCCTAATCCCTCAAAAGTAAAGTGCATAATACATCAACAACAGTGAGAAAGTTTACTGATCCTTTTCTAAACAAAGCCAAATTCAGGGATGTTTGATATACTTACAACCATGGGGGTGGAGGGCAATGAATGTGTGTCACTTGAAAGTTGTTGGTGTTTAGAACACCAGACCTGGAAAAAAAAAGGCAATGACCGTATATCAGAAAGCAGTAATATGAGATGGATGAAAGATCCCATAACAAATGTAATTTTCAAATAGAAAAAGACTTAGGAATTTTTAAAAAATTAAAAGAAACTTCATAAATAAATAAAAATTCAAAAGAAAGACAGGAAACTTGAAATTGCAAATGTCCGTTTTGTTTCTAAAGTTTGATATGCTGCTCTGGATGTTTTACCCATGCAAAACCGCAAAACTATAATAGGGAATTTTATAAAGAAACGTCTTACCATCCATCATCAAGATGAAATGCTAGTTGGTAAGGGCAAGATGGATCAATGTCAATTGAGTGGATTTCCTTTGGAAAAATATTGGATTGAGACTGCAGTCAAATGAAGGCATAAAATCAAATGCAATAAATAATGTTTAGGAGAAGCAATAACTTTGAAGAAGACTAAACCTTGAGCAAATTTCAAAAAAATCAAAAAAGACCAGTATTTAAGCATCTTTTTAGAGTAGCGTGATTATTTGAAATGAGAAAACAAAAAAAAGGTTGTAACATAGTAAGGGTTATAACCAGAAATACCAGATTATCATTAACGCATGCAAGGACAGTCTATTGGAACTACACAAAATAGGTAACCTAACATCTCAAACTACTCATTTTACAAGCAAAATTAGCAATGAATAACTGCACTGGGTTCTGATATAAAACCTTTATATCAAAATTTACACAAAAAATAATGTCATTAATCATGTTTATTATACTCTTGTTCATATATCAAGGTCTTCAAAAAAATGTCAAAATTCACCCGCTCAAATATAAATAATCAGACCTTATGGTTTATCCATTAGACAAATTCATATAAATTTTGAAATAAATAAATAAATATATATATATATATATATATATATATTATATGTATGTATATATAATGTTGTAACATGCTAGGGATTTTTCTAATATAAATCCACATGTCAGACCAACCATGTGCTTAGACTGTCTATTAAAACAACCAAACATATGTTATCTAATCTCCGATCTATTTATTTCTTAAGAAGAAGTGAGAATAGTTGCCCTAGGTACTAAAGTGTTGCTTCCAATGAGATAGATATGCATTTGAAAATGTACAAAAATTGCATTGTTTGCACTTTTATATGTCATTAATCAATCTTATTCTTTTTTTTATTTTGAGGAAACCACACTTAATAGAAAATTAGGTAATTAGGATAGTGGGAAAGGCGCTCTAAAATAGCATGCACTTGAGCAAATTTACTTTGTAGCATAGTATAAGAAAAGAACTGGTAAACTCTCACATCTTATGTATCAAATGAACATTATTCCCATTATCATTAACCACCAAGATTGCACCAAAAGAGGAACCAAATATGTAGCTTGCATGCAAAAAGAAGAACTTCTGGATATTAATTTTTGTTATGTTTGCATAGTCTCCTGATATAGGAAAGGGATTTAGTAATGTAATTAAATACTCAAATGAATTGAGAATTAGAAAAGCTACAAACTTCGCACGCACAAACTTGGTCTGGATATAGTGAATTAACATACATAAATTTGCATACCTTTAAAGAAGATATTTTCTCCAACTCATGTGCCAACTTCACCGTTATCAAAGGATAATAATACTCCTGAAAAAGTAAATTCACGTCTTAGCAAAGGCTTAGTGTGCAATAGATTGCTTAGTAGAAGAAGATTGTACTCCCTTCATCAAGCAAACGATTTATTTATTTTCTCTGTTAAATTTGCATTCCTGTTTGCAACTATCTGGATATAGTTTATCATATTAACAACTAGGCACCTCTTTTAAAACAAATTTTCTTTAGGTATGTCCAGTTGTGATCTAATTTCTACAATTAAGTACTCTACATTCACTTAGGTTGTCATTGGATTGAAATATTTGAAATGAATGGACTTCATCCATTCAAATTATTCAAGAACTAGTTTAAAATGACAGTGGTGGATTTAAATTCATATCAATCCAAACAATCATTAATGAACGTGTTCTATGGATTTCAAATCCATCCTCACTTTCTACAATCCGAACACAACCTTAAAGTTATTCACCTGTTATACAATTTACAAATATTAGCAACGGAAAGGCTTTTCACTGTAATCAACTTTAGAAATTATGTTAAATTTGATACGGAAGAATTTTATATAGACTTCCTAATTTTAGAGAAATCAATCAGGACACCATTTGTTGGATGGGACCATGTAATTCATCAAGTACAGTTAATATATGGCTCTCAATTAAAAGATAATGTGAGGCAGACTTTACCTATTACCAAGTAAAATTAGACTCCTATCATCCTATGAACCAAATCATTGAGAATTGCAGTACCTCTTTATGATTTACAAAGGCACTAGATTGCCTTCCTCCACGCATATCCCAGACATATATAGTTCCCTGCTTGCTAGCTCCATAAATAATCTACTGATCCAATATAAAAATGAAAGATCAAAGTCCATCATTGTTGTCTTGATTGACGAGAAATATTTGCTATTTTTGTATTAAGAAACAAAATCTGAAGAGAAACTGACCTCATTATCCCCACTTAATTTGATGGTATTAAGTGAGCCAGTAGAATTTGTACTAAGTTCCAAAAATGGAAGATCGCTAATTCTTCTATCCCATACATTAATTACACCATTAGTATCAGAAGCAAGCAACCTGTCAAGGAAGATTATGGAGGAAATAAACAATAGATGATGAGAAACCCTTCAATGTTCGGAAGACAATACAGAAACAAATATCAAATCTGTAGAAGCTTCAACTTTTGACCATTCTTTAACGCTCAAAAAGGTTTTGTTCCATCACCTATCTAGAATCTGGATGTTGGCATTCCAATCTTATACTAATTAGTCTAGAGTTCTCTATACTCAAGAATAGAATTTTGTCACAATTTTTTATTGTTTCTTCCACTTCTCCTTTTTAAAACCTCTAAACATTATCTGTAATATTGAGATTTTAATGCCCACTGCAATAAATTCTAGGTCCTAATGTATGCCAAAGACTCAAGAGCTTCAAACAAAATCGACTCTTTAATAGACCTGGAACTGTCAGTAGAAGAAAAGGCAATGTCAGAAAAGCCTTTATGAACATTAAACCCATGGACAGTGATGTTGGCTCTCTTTCTCAGAACCTGCACAAAGAATTACAAGCAAAAGGCAGCCACATGAAGAGTATAGTCAACTTACAATCAAATAATCAAACAATATAAAAGAGAATGAATGATTTCCAATCTGTAAATATAACTTAGTGATAATAGGCGCTACGTATCAGGTTTCTCAGCTATATGAGTGCTATATATCTATCTTGAAAAACTGATCTAAATTTCTTCTGTATATCTCCATGGCAACTAATATGTATGGTAAATATAAGAGAAGTGGTCAAATAAGTGTTAATATGGCCTCATGCAGCCAATATATTCTTAGTAGAAGGTTATCTAAAGCGTATCAGGACAGAGAGGGAAAATAATAATAATAGAATGCCCTTGTTCAGACCACATAGCACAAATTTGTTGAGTTTTACCAAAACCATAATGAAATAGACAATTGGGATTAATTTTATTTGTTAGAGTTTCTTTTCATTGTTGAAATGACTGAGCAAAGAAGTAAAAAACCAAAATTAGGGTTCATTCATAACTTTACTATCCATCTAATATTTAGAAGATTAAATCATTTTTGTCTACCTAGGAGTTTCTCAAAATTTAATTTTAATTGGATAATTTATTCTTCGTTAATTTACTGCTTTATTTATCTTGATAGAGAGCCCATAGAAATAATGGTCAATTTGAGTAGAATTCATTTGACTGATTAATTGACATTTTCCTGAGTTTCAATTACATTACTTTGTAGTTTAAGCACTTCATGCCAGGCTCTTTCTCGCCTTCTGAGGAGAAAATCCAATGGTCGATCTTCAGTTAAAGATGACATTACATAGAAAATTACAGAAGAAAGCTGGAAAAGAACTCACTTCAATCGGTTCAGATGAGATATACCCAATGTCGTAAATATGAATTTCACTGCTTTGCATTGATGTACAGGCAATCTGATATGACAAAAATAAAAAATGTCAGAGGGTGAGCAACAAGGGACAAACATGGGGAGAGCAAAAAATTTATTTTGTATGATATGAGAACTTGGACTTGCTTTTGCTTTCTTCAAAACAGTAAACAACGAAATTCATGATTGTGAATAAATTGACTGTCAGCTGTACCAGCGAAAAGCTTTTATAGGCTGAGATATAAAGAATTAAAAAACATAATGCCTGCTTGAGAAAGATAGTTACAAAAATAAGTAATAAATAAAATAGAAGACCAGGAAAAAAAATGGCCATCAGGCTTTAAATTCTTTGGGTCATCTGAAAACTGAAAATAGTTAACTGAACATGTATTAAAAAGAAAGATATAATAGCAATACAGACAAAATGAAATACAAAAACAAGAAACTGGAGTTTTTATAATAAAATTTCACAAGACAATTGAGTGGAGTGTTGAACCACTGCAAACTATACTAACAATTTCAATGAATCTAAGGAAGATCTCATCTCTTCTTACAGTAGGATAGCAAAAAATTACGGGCCATGTGATTGATTCTGTAATTTATCACCAGAAAGACCTAATATAACCCATGGTAACCTTTTTTCCTAAACTAAGTCAACGTTTTTCCACCACAGACATGGCACTACAAACAACTAACTTTTCATGTTCTTGCCAAAATCAACCATTGACTGAAATACTTCCATTTCTTCTCTTTGGGATCACAATGACCACAAAACTGAGAAGTTAAAGGATTCCTTTCATATATCAGGAGCCATAATAGACTCAGATTGCAGGCATTGTTAGGAATTATTTTTTATAGATTTTGAAGATGACATAAATTGTTGCATAGGAATTAGATCCCCCAATCTTTTTATTTTGGGCAGGATTTATGTGCAGGCTTAACTCACTGAAGTCAGAAGAGTTCAAACTGCCAAGTTCTATCTGGAAGGAGAAACTAAAAGACAAAAGTTCAATGATGACTTGAGGTCGGAGAAATCAGCTCAAAAGAGTTGCAAGTTGATAGAAAAAGGAAATGTTGTAGAAGGTGTAGATGAGTAAATCGAACTTTTTTGACAGTTGGAGAACATAGCCTGAGTCAGCAGCCAAATTTAAAGTTTCAGTAAACTAAGCTGACAGGCTAATAGGAGTTAAGATGACAGAGAACATCTGACTAGTTTAAAAGTTTATAGCAGAAACTGTTTTAGTTAGTCAACAAAAGGAATTTCAGTTAGTTGACAGATAGGATATTCAGTTTGCCAGCAATCAGATGTTCATTTTTTTGAGGAAGAACTTTACCTAACAAAGACATCAAAGATGTCACAGACAAAAGGCAAGGACTGTACAGAAGAAATTCAAATTCAGGTAATCAGAAGTAGTCAAAACTATATACTGAAAAGAGACTCGGTATTTGTCAAAAAGGCATACTGGTAGGTGAGAGAAAGACAAACAACAAGAGCAATTATTTTGTATCATCTATCTCTTCAGCGGACAAATTCAAATATCTGAGTATAGAAGAGACTGATTCATGCTCCGAGGAAAAGTTCTTAAGATGTTTTTCTAAAGAAAAGCAAGCAATTTAGGTATATTCTTTAAACATCTTTAGAGAAAATCTTTTAAGCAAGCAAATTCCAAATGGCCAATGCATTGAAACTCTAACTTTTGAAAGCTTTGAACTTCAGAATCAAATGTTTCATCTTGAGCTGAAGAGAAAATTCATCTAAGGAACCACAGGTAGCCAGATCAATTTAAAGTGACTCATTAGCATCTAAGGATGGAGCCTTCATGTGCCTTATGCAATGTATGATAACTGAGAATCAATACGTTAAATAAGTGTGCATTATTGAAGGAGAATTCCTAATTTCTCCAAGTTCAATGATAGAGTAAACTAACTAAAAGAAAAGGAAGCAAAATTCAACATTAAACAAAAGGAAATAAAAAACTGAAACTAATAAAGGTTTGACTTAGATTATTTGCATTTCTAATATGCATGTGATCCAATTGAAACATAGGATAGACTTTATTTTGCTTCCAATTTCGGATATGATGAAGTTCATGTCAAAGCAAACATGCATCATTCGTTGCAAACAATGGCTGTCACTAACTATACAGTTTTATTGGGATATCAAGTAGACTATACAACTTTAAATCTGATGGTAGTTGTTCAACCCAAATCAACTCAAAAATTCCTTGGGCACCATGTATTCCACTTCTACACTACTTCTAGCAACAATAGTTTTCTCCTTACGAACAAATTCACATTTGGGACTGATCAAAAAAAATTCTAAGAAGATCAAGCAATTTGAGCACGCTACTTGCTGAACTTCTTAGTACAAATCACTCGAGCAAACAAAGTCCCGTCCATTGGAACCCTAATTTGAAAGATTTGAGGTTCAAGACCTGAGAAGAAACCCAACATCTGAAATGGGTGTCTGATTAGGTTAACACCGAAATGCAAATTATATTACAAAAGATGAAAACACAGATTACAATTCGCAACTTGCCCAAGCTTTAAGTTGTTCCCTCAAAATAACTCACAGACTATGCATCATAATCTGCCCGAGTAGAAGCCATCCTAATCACAATACTCAACAATAATCCCCTTCAAATATGAATAGGTTACTTAAATACCAATGCTAAATATTAACCCTAACCAAAAGCCCATAGACCAAAGACTCCTACTAACCTGAAAGACTCAAATGGATAAAATCAAATAACATAACAGGAATGGAAAAGCACAAATATCTAAAACACGATGCTTATCAACTTCTCCCTCCTTCGAAACAGCCTTGTCCTCAAGGCAGGTACAACTCAGGCTCAGCCTCCAGACTATTTAAGGAGAGGGTCGGTCAGTGATTCGCACATTTCTATTATGTAGTGTGTTCTGCCTTTTAGTTTCTGATCAGTTTCTGTTATTTTTGTTATTTGAATTTATCCATTTGAGTCTTTCAAGTTATTAAGAGTCTATGGCCTATGGGCTTTTGATTAGGGTTAATATTTAGTATTTAAGTACCCTAATCATTTTTAGGGGATTGTCATTGAGTATTGTATTAGAATCGGCGTATACTTGGGCAGATTGCTTATTGCAATTCTGTGGCCAGATTATGTAGTAATACGTTGGCTAGGAGCGGCTTATAGCTTGAGCAGGTTGCAAATTGTAATTTGTGGTTTCTTCTTTCGTAATAAAAGTTCCATATTTTTCGGTGTTAATCTATTTACTCTATCAATTTGGTGCAACATGTCGCACTCGCTCTCACGATGACAACCCGATTAGCATTTGGATTCGAAGGAGAAGGAATTGGAGGAGAGGACCACCGGAAGGAACAAAAAGATCACTTTGCACGCCTTGACAATAGTTTTTAGAGGCGCAGAGGTGCAAAGGCTGAGGCACGAGCCTCTTGAACAGAGGCGCAAAAATACTCAAAATCTGTAAAAGTTCGATTTTTTTACATCCCTAGCGGCGGGATGGCATGACGGTCGCACCTACGATAACAGTTGTTCCATTAGGTGTTCCAGATACTCTAATTAAGCTGTCTGCTCCTTGCGGAGCTCCTCCAATCCCTTCTCCACCGTATTCAAACACTTGGATTGAGAACGAGTCATCATCTCAAGTTCAAGCACGGCATGTCAGATCAAATTGATGCAGAAAAGAGATTATCACCGAAATTATGCAAATTATATTATGAAAGATGAAAACACAGATTACAATTCGTAACCTGCCCAAGCTATAAGTTGTTCCCTCAAAATAACTTAGATTATAATATGTAATCTGCCAAAGCCGAAGCCATTCTAATCACAATACTCAATAATAATCCCCTACAAATACGAATAGGTTATTAATACTAAATACTAAATACTAACCCTAACCGAAAGCCCATGGACAAAAGACTCCTACTAATCTAAAAGACTCAAACAGATAAAATCAAATAACAGAAATAATAGAAACAGAAAAGCAGAAATATCCAAAACACGATGCATATCAGATTAAAGCTACAAAAGTAGTTGTGCTAGTGATTGATTTAATTGTATCCAATTCAATAGTGGATTCCTCAGCACGTAGAAAAATAACCCACCATCAAAACTCTATAAAAAATTTGTCCATTAATCTTGAATTTTCTGCTAGTTACATTCAGTTTCATACATAGACACACCATGTGCACTTTTCAATATTGGACCTTGCATTGTTGAGTTGTGTTTTGTACTATTGGTTGTGTTAGGTTTGGGCTGCCTGAGAAATCCCCTGCCGCCCTCCAAACTTTCTACCACTATGTTTATTCAATCACATAACACATTCCTACAAGGAAGAAAGTCCTAATGTTCAAACCATGATTGGTGCCACTGTATCACTTTCTCGCATTCTGTGGCTAGGAAAATCTTTATTAATGGCCATTAAGTTGGCCCAGAACCAGAACATACATTGTTCTGAGTTCTTACAAAACAAGCATGAGCAACAGGGAGTAATGAGAGCTTCCAGCAAAGGTTCACATGATATGGAAAATAATCAAACAAAAAAGGTTGCAGCTTTTGGACAATTTAGTGAAAGATGACTAAATTTGTGCAAGGTTATCCTTCACATGCAGAATGAAGAAAATTTCAAACCTCATCTTGGTTTGCAGGGTTCCACCGAACGACATCAAGTTGCTGACATGTAGATACATGCAGCAACTGCTTTGCTTCATCTTCTTTCAAATCTAGACAACATTATAAGCCATCAAAAGAATTAGCATACAAAGGATATATGTAGTCACTTTGGTACCATAAAGGTACATAACAATATCAGGATAAGAGAACTTATAAGAAGAAAATATAAAATGAAATTTAGTATTCAATAAAATCGCCCAGATTCTTCTAATACGCATGTACACCATGCTGCTAGTTGTTTATGATAGCAACTTACAACAAACATATCTTGAATGGTGAAGGCTTTTAGTTCATGGAGAGTTTGATCCTTAGTATTATATTATATTTGAACAGAAAATGTAATCAGGTCTAGACATTGAAACAAACAAGATTGAGCACATAGATTAAATTTCCAATTCTGAACAAGATATTTTGAAATTCGGAATTGCAAGTCCAATTCAGGGTCCAACCACAGAAGTCATTTAGTATTTGATACTATCAACATCACCTTTTTCAAGTTATGTGCTATGATTAGTTGTAATTTCTGTATGCAGATATCTCAATTCATCAAATTCCAAACTTTGACCAAATTTTAATGCATAATTGTTTATAATTATACCTTGAAGATGTTTATCAGTCCAAGTTACATTTACTAGATCATGATGGTATCCTAATATAAAAGTCATACCACTTGGTACCAAATTATCAACGAAAAGCATAACATAAATCCTATTGGCATGGCTCATTACCTGGGTTTCGAATATTATCAAAGTCATGCACAGTTAAGCAACCTGATTTTGTAACTGATGCCAAGTAAACACCCTATCAAAACAAAGCAACAATTCATAACCCAGTGATTTGTCTAATAATGCTAAATAAAGCGAGAAACTTTTGCATCTATGATCAAATAGAAATATTATACAATCTATGAACCTATATTCTTCCACTGCAGCATATATTTACCTGTTATTGGTTGGAAGTATAGTATCTGCCACTTGGAGACAATGTTTACCTCTTTAGTCCCATTAATATGTCAAACTATTAATAAAAACCTAATCCTCATAGAAACAACTAATTATGAGCTACATAATAGAAAATGAGACAGCATATGCTCAAGATAAGTGGCACATTCAACAAATAATCAAACATAAGGCAGTATATGAGAAATGAGTTAATCATACTCAATGTCTTACTTTATTTTCTCCACTAAGTTTGTTTAGGTCACTACTTAAAAGGTTTCTTTCGTATAGATTGATATGGTTAGCTTTTGTGGTCAATAGCAAGTTTTACTGTCATCAAGTATAACATTGTCCCTTTTTCCAGTCTCTAGCATGCATCCTAAAAAGTTAAATAGCTACGAGATATTGATTTATAATGTTCTTCATAAAGCTTAACAAAGATTGCCATGTAGCATGCTTAATAAGAAAATATGCAGGTTCATAATTCGATCAATTACTACTCAACAAATAAGCAATCACTCAGCAGCACCTTGGAGTCAAATTCAAGTGATGAGACCCCTTGCCTGAAAAAAGATGATGTAGAATAAATAAAATATATTTGCAAACACTTAAGAAAATGAAATGTTTATTTTTATACAGATTAACAACTTCAAACACAAAGTAAAAAATATACACAAATAAACAAAAATCAAACCTTCTAACTGCACTAGGGTAATTATTCAATCCAGCGTTGATGAACCAATCACGCTGTGGGAAACGCCACAAAACAAAATTGAGGTCAGGTTGATTCTTGATAGTTATTCTATCAATTCAATTAAAAGATCAAAAAAAAAAAAACCTCAAAATAGGTATAAAGAAGTTCATACATGGGTCTGGCATGGTTCTCCATTGACATGATACTTATGAGGAAATGTTCCCGTCTGTTTGAAAAGGGAGCGAAGCAGGTCTAGTTACATCAAATTCCAGAGAGAGAGAGAGAGAGAGAGAGCACAGACCTCAGAATATGATTGAATTATAAGACTGGAAAGATAGTGGCGATAATTAGGCTCGAATTTTCCGTTGATTTCGACGAGACTCCTCTTCCATGGACGCCTAAATCTCATGGATTCTTAAATTAAAAATCCATAAAAGAAGTAAAAGCGAATTTTGGTTTCAGAGTTTGGTTGATGAAGATTACCTTTTGAAGGACTTAGGGTTCTCCGACGACGAATTTGAAGGTGCTAAATATTTTTCCATAAATTGAAGCAGAGAGTGGAATGATTAGAAGGCTTTCAAGTCAAGTATAGATTATCAATCTCCCGCCAGTTTTGAGTCTCTCTCTTTCTCTCTCTCTCTCTGCTTTGCGACCTGGGTTTTATCATCACTACCTTCGTTGACTAAGGTTTGTTTTTTCTTTTGTGGTGAAGAAATTTTATTATGATATTATGTTATCTCACACACGTGAATATTTTTTTTTTCTCATGTTTTTTTTTTTTTTGGTGAATGGTATACATATATTATATTTGGCAAACACTTTTGTGCACAAGGTGCACAGATCCAAATTTATGCACAACAATACTGTTATATTATATGAAATAATACTGTTATATTATATGAGTGATACTGTTTTATATGAAGTGATACTGTTATATTATATGAGTGATACTGTTATATTATATGAAGTAATATTGTTATATTATATGAATGATACTGTTATATTAATATAACAGTATCACTCATATAATATAACAGTATCGTTGCACCTTGTGCACAGGAGTGTCACTCATTATATTTTTGGCATTTGCTCTCAAAAATCACATTTTATGTAATTTGTATTTGAAATAACTCTTTTTATTTTAAATATAATTTACGACAAATAGATTTTATTCATAGTGAGAACTATTTTTATATTTTAATGTTATTCTTTCCTAAGTATATAAAATGTATTTATAATAATCTAATTTAAAATTTATTTGAGTTCAAATTGGTGCTTGTGGAACTAGATCGAGAATCAAATTGCCATTGTCATCGCTGAAGTGGTGGTCTGATTGGTTAAAAAGAAATTTAACAAAACTTTATTTGAAATGTTGTCATATTATGTAATTTTCTATAAATTTGTGCATCATCATCATATCAATAATAATAACAAATTCAAGATATTTTTTAATAATAATGATGATAATAATAAGATAAATCCAATTTTTTTGTAAATAATGTCTAGAATATTGTTTAAAATAGAACATAACATATAAAATTACACACTATGTATATATATAGAGAGAGAATAAGATATCAGAATTATAACTTCTCAAATTAAAAAAAAAAAAAAAAAGTAAAACAACTCATTAAGTCTAATAATATATATGGATATGGATTCATCCTTATAAAAATATGAATGTACCATTAATTTCATATAATATATTCACAACATTATTTTAGAAGTTGTCCCATAATCAAAAAATTGGGGATTTTTGCAGTTGTGTTTGGTGGACCCAACAGAAACCTTTAATTAACCTTTTTTTTTTCTTCAACAACATTTAATCTGTGAAATTTAGGATGAAAACAATTTAGATGGCATATGAGGATTAACACAATGTTACAAATGAAGCTTGGAATGTCTTGACAGTGCCCAATTGACATTATTTGAATAGAGCTACCCAATAATTTGTTGGGTTGGGTTTCCAACACGTGGAGAAGCCCAATAGCCAACATACTTGTGGAAGTCCAAGTAGGCTCAATACTTGGTGTTTATCTTACTCTAGAAGAAAGAGAGAAGAAAGAAGCAAGAGCTGTAAGTAAGCAAAAAGAGCTGCAAGTAAGAGTGAGAGAGTAGTGAGTCAAACTACTATTCACATTTTGAGAGAATCCCAAGAGCCAGAAACTTGCAGAAGCAATATATTGAGCTTCAACCGTTGGATCGAGCTGAAATTTGAACAGCACGTTCAGGACTCGTCGAGGTATATTCTGAACGGTGGAGATCGTATTTGGAGCTCTGTATTGTCGGGAATAGCCAAAATAGAGGGGTCTATTTTCTGGGCGATTCACTTCTGCGCAGCTGAGTTTAAGAGGTCGTTTCTCACAAACCAACCCTTGGATCGAGCTGTATTTTGGACAGCACGTTTAGAAGACATTTTAGTTCATTCTGGACGGTGGAGATCGGGTTCTGAGCTTTTTAGCATTGGGAACAGTAGACGGACAGTTTGGTGTTGTTGGTGAGATCTTTCTTAACTCATTGTAATTATCAAGTATTGTGTGTCTTGATAAGCTTGTGGTTGTATATCTGTTGTCACGGATTGTAGTACTTGGATTCTTGTCATAGTGAAGTTTTTGGGTGGACTACTGTCCCGTGCTTTTTACTCCTTACATTGAGGAGGTTTTCCACGTAAAAATCATTTGTATTCTTGTTGTGATGATTGTCTTTTATTGTGCATTGTTATTTAGTATTGTTTCCTGCTAGATTCATACAAGAGAGGGATAATTGATCATTCTGCTGCGTAGATGAATTATATTTGTGCTATCATTTGTGTGTTTATCCCATCAAAGTGGTATCAAAGCAGAGTTTCTGCTCTGTGCCTTGTGGTGAATATGGAAACTAATACTAATAGGATGGTGAATCTCAATGGTTCAAATTATCATGTGTGGAAAGGAAAGATGGAGGATCTTCTGTATGTGAAAGATTTCTATCTACCAGTATTTGAGACCAACAAGCCTGATGGTAAAACTGATGCTGAGTGGAATATATTGCATCAACAAGTGTGTGGTTACATTAGGCAGTGGGTGGATGATAATGTGTTAAACCATGTTAGTGGAGAAACTAATGCACGAGTATTATGGGAAAAGTTGGAGCAGTTGTATGCTAGGAAAAATGGGAACAATAAGTTGTTCTTAATCAAGCAGTTGATGAATTTGAAGTTCAAAGATGGCACTCCTATGACTGATCACTTGAATTCATTTCAGGGCATCATTAACTAGTTGGCATGAATGAATATTAAGTTTGAAGATGAAGTACAAGGTTTATGGCTCTTTGGTACGTTGTCGGATTCATGGGAAACTTTTAGGACATCCTTATCCAATTTAGCCCCTGATGGTACCATTACCATGGATCTAGTTAAGGGCAGCGTTTTGAATGAAGAAATGAGAAGAAAATCGCAAGACTCTTTTCAACAGTCAAAGATTTTGGCCACAGAGAATAGGGGAAGAAGTAAAAGTAGGGGTCCAAAAGGCAAACAGAAAGGCAGAAGCAAATCCAACAGATATAGCAAAGTTGAGTGTTGGAATTGTGGCACTCTAGGACACATAAAGAAGCACTGTAGAAGGCCCAAGCAAGATGACAAGAAAGATAAAGGAAAAGAAAAGAAGAATGAAGAAACAAAAGATGATGACCGGGTGTCCGCTGTAACAGGTGACTTTCTTATCCTTCATGATTATGAAGTTGTCAATCTTGCACAGCGTGAGAGTAGTTGGGTGGTTGATAGTGGTGCATCCATACATGCTACATCTCGAAGAGATATGCTCACATCCTACACGTCAGATGACTTTGGAAACATTAGGATGGGTGATGATGGCTTGGCTAAGGTCATTGGTGTTGGAGATGTATGGTTGCAAACTAGTAATGGTGCTACGCTAGTCTTGGAAAATGTCAAGCATGTACCTGATCTTCATTTGAACTTGATATCCGTTGGAAAACTTGATGATGAAGGTTTTTGCAGTTTGTTCTTTGATGGTCAGTGGAAACTCACGAGAGGTTCATTGGTGGTTGCCAGAGGCCAAAAGTACTCCTCATTGTACTTAATGCAAGCAAAACTACTTGATCGCTCCATAAATGTTGTTGAGAATGAAGGAAAGATTGAGTTGTGGCATAGCAGACTCAGCCACATTAGTGAGAAGGGATTGAAGATACTGGAGAAGAAAAACCGCATTCCAGATATGAAGAATGCATCCCTGAAGAAGTGTGCTCACTGTTTGGCAGGAAAGCAAACTAGAGTTGCTTTCAAGACGCCAACTCCCTCCAGAAAGTTAGGTATACTTGATTTAATATATTCTGATGTTTGTGGTCCTATGAAAACTAGAACTCTTGGTTGTGCTTTATATTTTGTGACATTTATAGATGATCACTCAATAAAGACGTGGATCTGCACATTGAAGACGAAGGACCAAGTTCTCGATGTGTTCAAGCAGTTTCATGTCTTAGTTGAGAGGCAAACAAGGAAGAAGTTGAAGTGCATCAGGACAGATAATGGAGGTGAATACATTGGTCCTTTTGATGAGTATTGCAAGCAGCAAGGCATCCGACATCAAAAGACTCCTCCAAAGACTCCACAGTTGAATGGGCTTGCTGAAAGAATGAACAGAACATTGGTCGAAAGAGTAAGATGTTTGCTTTCAGAAGCAGGTTTGTCTACATCATTTTGGGGTGAGGCCTTGAGTACGGTTGTACATGTCTTAAATCGTACACCATGTGTTCCTCTAGACTTTGATGTTCCAGATAGAGTTTGGTCGGGAAAAGATGTTTCCTATGATCATTTGCGTGTCTTTGGATGTAAGACATTTGTGCACATTCCTAAAGATGAAAGGTCTAAGTTAGACATGAAGACTCGACAGTGTGTGTTTCTTGGTTATGGTCAAGATGAGTTTGGATACAGATTCTATGACCCAGTGGAAAATAAACTTGTCAGAAGTCGAGATGTTGTGTTTGTTGAGGATCAAACCATAAAAGATATTGAGAAGATGGATAGATCAGTTCCTACTCCAAGTGGCGACTTGATTGACTTGGATATAGTTCCCTATGATCAAGGTCCAGTTGAAGATGGAGAGAAGAATCATAAGCAACCTGATCTTGGTAATGATGATGTCCCTTTACAAGAGGGAGATGACGTCGATCAGCAGTTACAGTCACCAGAAGCTCAAGAACCGCTTAGAAGAACAAGCAGACCTCATATACCTTCTAAGACATATCCTCCTGTTCAGTATGTACTTCTGACCGATGGAGGAGAGCCTGAATGCTATGAAGAAGCAATTCAAAGTGCACACAAAAGTGAGTGGCTGGAAGCAATGAAAGACGAGATGAAGTCTCTGCATGACAATGACACATTTGATTTGGTGAAACTACCAAAGGGCAAAAATGTTTTGAAGAACAAGTGGGTGTATCTGATAAAACAAGATGAGCATACCTCAAAATCACGATTCAAAGCTAGATTGGTTGTCAAAGATTTCAGTCAGAAACCGGGGATTGATTTTGATGAAATATTCTCTCTGGTTGTTAAGATGTCTTCCATCCGTTTTGTGCTTGGTTTAGCAGCTAGCCATGACTTGGAGGTTGAGCAGATGGATGTTAAAACTGTTTTTCTTCATGGTGAACTAGATAAAGAAATGTACATAGTGCAACCTGAAGGTTTCATGGTGAAAGGGAAAGAAGACTATGTGTGCAAACTGAAGAAAAGTCTTTACAGTTTGAAATAAGCGCCTAGATTGTGGTATGAGAAGTTTGAGTCAGCTATGGGGGAGCAAGGCTATCAAAAGACCATCTCTGACCATTGTGTGTTTGTGCAGAGATTCTTGGATGATGATTTTATCATATTATTGCTTTATGTTGATGATATTTTGATTGTTGGCAAAAATGTTTCAAGAATTGACAGGTTGAAGAAGCAATTGAGCAAATCCTTTGCCATGAAGGATTTGGGACCAACAAAGAAAATCCTTGGCATCAACATTTCTCGAGATAGAGCAAACAAGAAGCTGCACTTATCACAAGAACAATACATTGAGAAAGTGCTTGAGAGATTCAACATGAGCAAAGCCAAAGTGGTTAGTTCTCCTCTCGCTACTCACTTTAAGCTTGGTGCTCATCATAGTCCTTCAACCGATGAAGAGAAGGAAGAAATGAGGAGAGTTCCATATGCTTTAGCTGTGGGAAGCTTGATGTATGCAATGGTGTGTACGAGGCCAGACATAGCTCATGCAGTTGGTGTTGTTAGCCGTTATTTGTTTAATCCGGGAAAGGAGCATTGGAATGTTGTGAAGTGGATAATGAGATATCTGCGAGGTACATCTAATTTGAAACTCACATTTGGAGGTGGGGAGCCCGAGTTAGTTGGCTATACCGATTCAGATATGGCATCAGATGTGGATACCAGAAAATCGATTTCAGCTTACCTGATAACATTCTCAGGTGGCGCTGTGTCATGACAATCAAGATTACAAAAATGTGTTGCACTCTCCACAACAGAGGCCGAGTATATTGCTGCAACGGAAGCATGTAAAGAGATGCTTTGGTTCAAAAGGTTTATGGAGGATATTGGTCTGAAGTAAGAAAGGTACGTAGTATTTTGTGATAATCAAAGTGCTATCCATCTTAGTAAGAATGCCGCTTTCCATTCAAGATCAAAGCATATTCATGTGAGATATCATTGGATGAGAGATGCTATCAATGATAAATTGCTTGAACTTGAAAAGATTCACACGAATGATAATGGTGCTGACATGATGACGAAAGCATTGTCTAGAGAGAAGCTCGAGATTTGTTGTGTGATAGCCGGAATGGCTAATCTCTCCACATAGTCGGAAAGAGGGAGATTTGTTGGGTTGGGTTTCCAACATGTGGAAAAGCCCAATAGCCAACATACTTGTGGAAGCCCAAGTAGGCCCAATACTTGGTGCTTATCTTACTCTAGAAGAAAGAGAGAAGAAAGAAGCAAGAGCTGTAAGTAAGCAAAAAGAGCTGCAAGTAAGAGTGAGAGAGTAGTGAGTCAAACTACTATTCACATTTTGAGAGAATCCCAAGAGCCAGAAACTTGCAGAAGCAATATATTGAGCTTCAACCGTTGGATCGAGCTGAAATTTGAACAGCACGTTCAGGACTCGTCGAGGTATATTCTGAACGGTGGAGATCGTATTTGGAGCTCTGTATTGTCGGGAATAGCCAAAATAGAGGGGTCTATTTTCTGGGCGATTCACTTCTGCGCAGCTGAGTTTAAGAGGTCGTTTCTCACAAACCAATCATTGGATCGAGCTGTATTTTGGACAGCACATTCAGAAGACATTTTAGTTCATTCTGGACGGTGGAGATCGGGTCCTGAGCTTTTTAGCATTGGGAACAATAGACGGACAGTTTGGTGTTGTTGGTGAGATCTTTCTTAACTCATTGTAATTATCAAGTATTGTGTATCTTGATAAGCTTGTGGTTGTATATCTGTTGTCACAGATTGTAATACTTGGATTCTTGTCATAGTGAAGTTTTTGGGTGGACTACTGTCCCGTGGTTTTTACTCCTTACATTGAGGAGGTTTTCCACGAAAAAATCGTTTGTGTTCTTGTAGTGATGATTGTTTTTTATTGTGCATTGCTATTTAGTATTGTTTCATGTTAGATTCACACAAGAGAGGGATAATTGATCATTCCGCTGCGTAGACAAATTATATTTGTGCTATCATTTGTGTGTTTATCCCATCATAATTATCGTAAGATGAGAGCCTAAAATACATTTTGGTTAGCTTGAAATATCCATTCCAAAGGACTGGTGTCGTCAAAAGGTCGACGATGTAGATTTGGTGGTTTGATGTTGGACAAAGGGTTTGATATGTTGGAGGTGGGTTGCGGACATTTGAGGAGGACCTAATGTGGTAAGAGTGATGGGTTTGTGGTCTGTTGATGTTTTATAGTTTTTCTTGAAATTATGGCAATTTAACGTTTGCATCATTTCAATCAAAGTGATGTCTGGCTCCTCAACTACCAATTTGGAGGCATTGGCTTTGGATGACACCAATGTTAGGAATAGCAAAAATAAATTATTGTTCCATTTGAGACGAAACAAGGCTCCTAAATGTTATGGGAAGAGAATGATTATTTTTTACCAATCAAAATTGTCTGTTTCATTAATAAATTCTAATATATATAGAATTCCACAGCAACTAATCACTGAAAACTAGAATTCAACATAACCACTAAGAAGATAGTGGGTAATTTAAAGTTCTTTGGCTCCACAAAATAGCAAAACTAATTCGACGTACCAATATTTTGGTTTGAGTCGAATTTCAAAATAGGCTCTAATATCAATTGTACAAAGTCAATGTAAACTATAAAATTTTGAAATATTTATAAAATTCAAGATATTAATATTGTCGTAACTAAAAAAAATAGCAATTAAGTTTAAAATAACTACTTCAATTCAATTTAACTTTAAACTAATTTCTCTATCCTTTGATTTTGTTTTTCTTTTCTAATATCCGGACTCATACTTGAGAGACATTATATAAGAATACTAGAAATATAAATTTAACTAAATTAGAAAGTTAATTAACAAACCATGAATTATTTTACCACAAAAAATTTAAACTAGAAACATGCATAGATGGTCTCCCATACGAGAGCATTCCCAATTACTGGGGAGATGTTTAGGTGGCAAATATTGCTATCCAAATTTTTGGGTAAAAAATTGTCAGAGGGAGGATGGATAGAAGTAGGAGGTAGAAAACCCTCTATCAAGGGAGAAGAAAAAAAGGAGAGGGCGAGGGGAAGGGTGTTGTCCACTCACAGAAAAAGATAGAGAAATCTGGCGCGTGACCTCCATGTGCGCGTAGGCATGGGGTCCGCGTCTTTTTTTATTTAAATTAATTATTTATTTATGATTTGTTGCACTCTTATTGTCCATTTTCTGCTTGTTTTATAGTTGTTTTAAACAGTTATTTTTCCAACTACCAAATTTTATATTTTATATTTTCAAAATTGAGAATTTTTCTACTATAAATACATGATCTGATTCAACAATTTTCTATCACTTCTTATAAATTTCAAATATCAATTTCTACATAATCTTACACATCTCATTCATAGAATGGAGCTTTCAATGTCCTCAAGATCCAAAGAAAAAGAAATTCAAGGAAATGTAGGGGACTGCTAGAAAGGATGTCGAACGGGCCTTGGGAGTGTTTCAAGCTCGCAGGACAATGATTGAAGGTCCAAGTCGTTTTTTTGTACAAGAATAACTTGAAGGATATCATGTACGCTTGCATTATTTTACACAACATGATAATCGAGAATGAAGGAGATACAACATCCGATTGGTCCGACAAACTTACCAACTCCGATAGTGCTCCACAAGTAATTCAAGGATCCGTTAGAGCATTCAATGACTACCTCATGAGGAATTCTCAACTACGTGATAGAGAGAAACACCGTCAACTTTGAGCCAACTTGATTCAGTATGTATGAGTACGATTGGACAATAATTAGCTAAATATTAATTTATCTTCCTATGAATATTTCGTTATTTTGTAATTTTTATAAATGTATTGCCTTTTTTTTATTGTATTATTCCATTTATGTGTTTCCAATAAATGTACTAATATATTGTCCAATTTTATTTTTATATTTTACTAAATTAAATAAATATTTAAAATTTAAAAATTAATTATATCAATTGAAATATTATAAATTTGTATTTATTATAAAATAAAATAATAAATATATTTGGTAAATTAATAATGATTTACAAGATATATATGAGTGATTTGATAGTTGAACCATAAATAGTTACTTTTTGGGTAGAATGGTTGATGATGTATTTGTTTAAAGGTATAAGTTTTTTTACTTTTAAGGTGACAATAATGTGGCACAAAAAATTCTGAAACTTAGGTAGAGTCATTGGAGATACTCCGATGTAAAGAGGTCTACTTCATCTAGCTAAATACAATAATTAAATAATATTTACCACAAATATATATATATATATATGTATATATATACACACACATGTAGGGATATATAAAATATTATCAAAACCCCTAAAAATCTTCTTTTTTTTTTTGGACTTGAGTTGATCGACTCATCAACTGACCTACACGAAAGACTTGGCGGAGTTGATTGATTATGGGCCGTAATATTGTCACCGATCTAAGTCCAAAGATTTGCAAAACTAACTCTAAAATCCAATAAGGTGGGTCCAAATAAGATGAAGGAGAGACACGTCAAAACAACGGTGTATTTTTTACTACTCCTTCCGTCCCGTTCAAATTTGCACGTAGGGACGGACACGGAGATTAAGAAAAAACTGTTTTTGTAGTATAAAAAACACTTTTTTGAATAGTAAATGATAATTTTAGTAGATTTTATCTGCCATTTTTTTAGTGTGCAAATCTGATTGGGACGGACGAAAACGGAAAGTGTGCAAATATAAGCGGGACGGAGGTAGTAGTATTTATCCCAATACATGAAGACGTTAATACATTGTTGATACTCTTTTTACATTGGGCTTTGAAGTTTAAAAAGAATTGAAGTTATGATCTGCAAAACGAATTGACATAATGGGCCTGGTAATGTCCTAAGCAGAATTGGGAGAGGATAAAAAGTTTCAAGTTGTCATTCACAAAATTGTTTCTCCATTCAAATTGAGTGATGGAGATTGAGGCTTTAGATTTACATCTTATGTCAATTTTAGATGTATTTTTTAGACTCGTTAACTACAAGACACGTTGTACTTTAACAATTCTTAGGGGTAATTTGTAGAAACGTTAATTTAATACCCTGTCATGTGTAAAATTATTTAAAATGTGTAAAATAATATTTTAAATATCAATTTATATTTATTTTTGAGATTAATTAAATATGATTCTTGAATTATATAATTAAATCAATTGATATTTTAAATATATTGCAGAAATATATTTTAAATATATAATTATATGTTTATAACATATAAGAATTTGATGTTTGTACTTGATGCTCGAGTAAAGTACTCGCCCCTTCTCTTCTCTCTCCACCCTCTCAATTACCCTTGTAAACCCCTTTGTGTTTAATAAATCTTGTATTTCTTGGTGTTCTTCAATATTTGTAAGTATTTAAATTTCTGCAATTTTTTATTTATTTTTATGATATATAAAAGCCTACCAATGGTGGGCTAGATCTATATGTGTTAGATCATAGCTACTGGTTCTTATTAAACATGACTGTTTAAAATGTAAAATGGAAACATGAATATTAATGAAAGGTTAAGACACTCAGGGTTGAAGCTTAAGTCTAAGATGTTTATAAAAATCCTAATGTTCACCCTTTTGCCGTTTTAGCCAGGAAGGCGTTTAGGCGTTCATGGGTTGAAGGGGAAGTTATAAACATCAAATTCTTAAATGCTCAGTAAGTCCTAGAGTTTAAATGTCTGGTAAAATTATCCTTTGGTCTTTAATATTCATGCATCCTGGGTAGGAAATGGTATCAGAGCCATGTTTAAAAAAGAATAGTAGTAATGATCTAACACATCTTCATAAAATTATGAATTTGAATCCTTTTAAGGGAAAAAATACTGTTAAAAACAGTATAACAGAGGAATATGATATTCCACAAAATTTAGAATTATTAAATAATTGGACTATTCCTAAGGTTAAACCAAACAAAATATACCAAATAGGTACTTTTGAGATGATGGGATTAAAACAATTGGTTAAAACTACGGAATCATCTATTCCACTTGATAATCAAGAGATAATATTAAATTTACTTGATAAAAAGGATATTTTACCTTTTATAAAAACACATAATTATATACATATAGGTTTAGTGCAAATTGCATTCAGGCCTTTAACATTAAAAGGATTACCAGAAAGTTTTATAGCAGCTTTAAGAGATGGTAGAAACAAAGCATGGAATAAATCTTTAATGGGAATAATACAATCAAGTCTGGCACATGGACCAGTTTATTTTGATGTTTATCCCGACATATGCTTATCTCTTACTGATAGTAACATATTAAGTGCTTTAACATTAAATGTTAAAACTCATGGTTATGATTATATTTCAGAATCTGAAATAATTTGTATATGTTATAGAATATACTATAAACCTTTATATACTATGAATCCTAGATGTAAAATAATGGATAAAGATATAAATGAAACAATTCTTATTGAAACAAATTTCAATAAATCTAATATCACTACTAGAAGAGCTATTAAATGGGAAGAAATAAACTTTCCAGAAAAATGGACTATAGAACAAGCTGTCTATAAAGAACCATTAATAAATAATGATTTGAAAAACAT
The DNA here is from genome assembly GCA_946896805.1 of Scutellaria galericulata. Classification (NCBI taxonomy): domain Eukaryota; kingdom Viridiplantae; phylum Streptophyta; class Magnoliopsida; order Lamiales; family Lamiaceae; genus Scutellaria; species Scutellaria galericulata. The sequence continues at coordinate 3,399,153 of OX335787.1, read as the reverse complement.
AATTCAAACAGAAGAAGGAACTGTTCAAATTCAATTTTCAAAAGAACAGAAAAAATTATTACCTTCATCTTCTATTTCTAGAAATAATTCTATGTTTAAAACTAGAACAACAGATTCTTATATTTCACCTTTAGATTATTGGGTAGATTTACCTCAAACATCTAGAGCTTCAACTTCTCAAATAAGAGAAGAAATAGAATCTGAAAGAAATAAAAGAAATCCTCATGAAGAAGTCTTCATTGATAGAAATAATATTGTCAGAGATTTTAATTATGGAAATATCCATAAAGAAAGTGACACTATGTCTGATGCTCCCTTTAGTCTTTAATGATTAATACAAAAATCGATTTTTCTAAAGGATCACCTGCTAGACAGGAGATAACTAAAGAATTTAAAAATTCTGAATGGATATTATTCAGAAAATGGTTTTTTGAAAACTTCTCTAAAAATTTGGAACAAATTAGAGATGAATTTTATAATTATTGTGAAGAAAAGAATACAATAATATTCTTTGTTCCTTGGTTTATAAAAACTTATATTATAAATCATATTTCTGTCCTTGAAAGAACATATAAATTAACTACAGGACAAGAGCAAAAATCTTTGTATCCTCCTAGTACTTCTTTCCAAATGGAAAAGAATAATAAAATAATGAATTTCACAGCTTTTTCAAAATTAGTTGAAAATGAAACTTTACAAGTTACCATAAGACACATAAATGTTTTAATGGAAAAACAAAATTATACCAATTTATATCTTAATATTATGGGAGAAGAATTAATTTCTTTACATAATAAGGTAGAAACAATAATTTCTGCTATTAAACAAATAAAACCAGATGTCCATATAGAAATTGAAAAAGAAACTGATATAGTTTCTATAGCATCTACTTCTATACAACCACCTCCAGAGATAAAAGATTTTAAATTAAAATCAACAAAAAATGATTTAGAAGATCTAATTACTGAATTATCTAATAAATTTAAAAATCATGATATTTCTAATTTAAATGAACCACAACCTACTATTAGGAAAGATATATCTCGTCAAGATGTTTTAAATAAAATTAAATGGGCTGATAGACCCACTCAACAAAAATTCTATTATGACAGACCAACTCCTATAGATGTTCTTCATGAAAAACAAGATTATTCTATTGAAAGAAGCTTTAATGGCAAAAGTATTTATGAATGGAGTGTTGATGGTAGTTCTGATAGGCGTATATATAATATGGCTCATCAGATGCTTATGTATAGTACTGTTTGTAGAACAGTGGGAAATACTGATAGCAATATTGCTAAAATGATAATATCAGGATTTACTGGCCAATTAAAAGGTTGGTGGGATAATTATTTAAAAGATTATACTAAAGAAATAATTTTAACCTCTGTTAAAATTGAAAATAATATTAGTACAGAAAATGTGGTCTATACTTTAATTATGACTATAATTGAGCATTTTACTGGAAAATTCACAGATAATAGTGAAAATATAAGAACTCTTCTTAGTAATACAGTTTGTAAAACTTTAACAAGTTTTCGTTGGTATAAGGATACTTTCCTTTCAAGAGTTTATGAACTTCATGACTGTAATAGTAGTCATTGGAAAGCCAAATTTATTGATGGTCTTCCCAGTCTTTTTGCTGAAAGAATTAAAAAAATCCTAAGAAAAGACAATTTATATATTGATTATGAAAATTATACTTATGGAAACTTAATTAGTTGTTGTGTTCAAGAAGGTATAGCCCTTTGTAATGAATACAAGCTTAATAAGCAAATTAAAAGACAAAGTCTTATGGAAAGAAAACAATTAGGACATTTCTGTGACCAATTTTGTATAGAAACATCTAAAGACAGAGATGAAAATTATAAAAAACATTCTAGACATTCTAGAAATAACAATGAAAAATATTATAAAAAAAGACGTCATTTCTCTGAAAAATTTAAAGAGAAAAAGAAAAGAAGAAAAGAAGAAAAGAAACCTTTAATAAAGACAAGTTTGATAAAAAACATATTGTTTGTCATAAATGTCATAAACCTGGTCATTATGCAAATGAATGCTGGACCAAAACAAAAATAAATGAATTAAAAATTGATGATAATATCAAACAAGCTTTACTTCATATTATGATAGAATCTGATTCAGAAAATTCTAATAATCAATCAGATGAAGAATCATCATATTTTTCTGAAAATTTAAAAGATATAGACAATGAATCTATATATTCTAGTGATGAAGAATGTGATAATTGCATACAAGGAAAACCTTGTATAAATCATATTTATAATAAAAATGAAAAAGAAGATGAATTTTATCAATTATTATCTCAATTTCAGGATTTAAATATTAATGTTATTGATAATAATTCCTTTATAAAATTACTTAAAAACATTAAAGATCCTGATTTAAGATAAAAAATTATTGATCAAATTGAAAATACACCTTCTACTAGTAATACTAGCATAAAAGAAGAAATTAATACTTCAAATCAAACATATTCCATGAAAGAAGTTAATAAACTTCTAACACATAAATATGGAAATAAAAGTCCTACAACTACTGAAGATTTATTAAAAGAGATTAATAATCTTAAAAATGAAATTAAAAATTTACATAAATTCGATTTTGATCTTCATAAAAGACTTTCCTTAATTGAAAATGAAAATTCTAAGGAAAAGAAAGAAGTCGAAGAAAAAGAACAAGGAAATTTCCTGTCTCTTATTGATAAAAATCAATCTTCAAAAGAAATTATTCAAATAATAAATATGTTTACCTCTCAAAAATGGTACACAAAAATAACACTTTTAATTGGTAATAATTACCAAAAAGAATTTTTTGCTATGATTGATAGTGGTGCTGACTTAAATGTTATACAAGAAGGATTAATTCCTTCAAGATTTTTTCATAAAACTACACATTCTCTTTCACATGCAGGAGGAGGTTCTCTGGATATTAGTTATAAACTACCAGAAACATTAATTTGTAAAAATGGAAGTTGTATTCCTACTTCATTTCTTCTTGCAAAAGATATTTCTAGCCAACTTATTCTTGGCTTACCTTTCATACATAGTATATATCCTTTAACTCGTGTTGATGAAAAGGGTATAATTGGTACTTATAAAAATAAACCAATTATTTTTCAATTTATAAATAAACCTATTCAAAAGGTTCTTAATGAAATAAAAGATCAAATGGATAGAAAAATATTTCATATTAATTCTTTAAAAGAAGAAATAAATTCTCTTATTATTGAGGAGAAATTAAAAAATCCAAAACTACAGGAGAAAATAAAATTTATTTATAACAAATTCTCTCTTGAAATTTGTGATGATCATTCTAATGCTTTTTGGGACAGAAAGAAACATGTTATTTCTCTTCCTTATGAGGAAGACTTTAATGAAAAAGATATTCCAACTAAATCTAGACCATGTCAGATAAATGCTGAATATTTAGAATTATGTAAAAAAGAGATAAAATCTCTTCTTGATAAAAGATTAATTACTCCTTCTAAATCTTCATGGTCTTGTACTGCCTTTTATGTTAATAAACATTCTGAACAAGAAAGAGGGGTACCTAGACTTGTCATTAATTATAAACCCCTTAATAAGGTTTTAAAATGGATTAGACATCCTATTCCTAATAAAAAAGATCTTATAGATAGGCTTTTTGGAGCCTTAATATTTTCAAAATTTGATTTAAAATCAGGATATTGGCAAATGCAAATTGAAGAAGCTGATAGATATAAAACAGCTTTTAATGTTCCAATAGGACACTATGAATGGACAGTTTTACCTTTTGGTTTAAAAAATGCTCCATCAGAATTTCAACAAATTATGAGTGATATTTTCATTCCTTACAGCAATTTTATAATTGTCTATATTGATGATATTCTTGTTTTCTCTAAAGACATTGAAACTCATTTCAAGCATTTAGAGATATTTAGAAAATTAATTATTCAAAATGGTCTTGTTATATCAAAACCTAAAATGAATTTATTTCAAACAGATGTTCGTTTTTTAGGACATAATATAAACAATGGAAAAATAATTCCTATACAAAGAAGTATGGAATTTGGAAATAAATTTCCAGATATCATTACTGATAAAACACAATTGCAAAGATTTTTAGGAAGTCTCAATTATGTCTCATCCTTTGTTGAAAATATTTCAAAAATTTTTGCTATCTTATATGATAGACTTAAAAAGAATCCTTCTCCTTGGACTGATGAACATACCAAGACGGTTAGGATTATAAAAGAAAAGGTTAAAAATATTCCTTGTCTCATGCTTGCAAATCCTCAATGGGAAAAAATGATTGAAACAGATGCTTCAGATATAGGATTTGGAGGTATTTTAAAACAAATAAATCCTAAAGATAAACAAGAAATACTTGTTAGATTTTATTCAGGAAAATGGAATCCTGCACAAAAAAATTATGCAACTGTAGCTAAAGAAATTCTTGCTATAGTAAAATGTGTTATAAAATTCCAAGATGATTTATATAATCAAAAATTTATTATAAAAACAGATTGCCAAGCAGCAGAAGGTTTATTTAAAAAAGGATTTTAAACATGATATTTCTAAACAAATGTTTGCTAGATGGCAGGCTTATTCAGCCCCTTTTGATTTTGAAATTGTTTATAAACAAGGAAAAGACAACAATTTGCCTGATTATTTAACAAGAGAATTTCTTTCATGACTACAGATATGAGTCAACAAGGAAGAGGATCCTATTTCCCTAATAGGGGAAGAGGAAGAGGAAGAACTCCTCATGTCATTGCCCAGCATGGCAAACAGAAATTGATTTCCCAAAATATTTCTGGATCAGGAAATATGCCTGACAAAAATCATCCATTATATGGAGATTTTCAAGAATTTCTTAAGACCAAAAATCAGGAATATAATCCTGAAAATAAGGAAGAATCTTCCTATGCAAGTATTGCTACTGAAGAAAAGAGTAATATACTCTTCAAAAGAACTGAGTTCAGAGATTTAATTCTTCTTATAGAAGATAAAGATGTTCAGTGGAAAGATAGTCCATGGACAATTATGAAAAGATATATTCCAAATGGAACTTTCACATGTGGCTCATACAAGCCAAGAGGATTTTATGAACAAATGCTGAAAGCATTAGAAAGTGTAGATATTGAACATTTTAATTCTGGAAATAACCAGCAAAATGAGTATGCTTACTCAAAATTTACCATCAAGAAGATTATATCTCTTGAAGAATGGGGAATATCCCCACTTATTGAAAAGGAAGCTATGCATCCTACTCAAAGACATATAAATTCAATTTTTGGGATTATGTCGAAGGTTTTTATAAAACCCTTTTCTTTGAAAATAAGAAAAGAAAACATACTTGGCTTATCAAGATATGTAGCAATTGCTCACACCATCCAGTTAATAACTGGTTTTATGATTGGTGGAAGATATTTGGTATTATGGTAGATATTCTACCAGAAACATATAAGAATTTAATGGAGGAATTGACATTAGTATCACCCTCTGTTGAAAACAATACCATAAGGGGTCAAACTCCTTGTAAGTTCTTTATGGAATCAGGCATTCCATGGATTTGGAAATGGTCACCAGAATTCGGTTATACCGAGAATGGTACTCCTTGTTTATGGAGAATTGGTTATACCAAGATGTGCGATAAGATGACAAGAATTGATCTCAATACAGGGGAATTATATTCCCAATCTACCATTGACAGTTTGAATGAAAGAATAGAGTTTTATAAACTCCAAAAAGAAAATAAAAAAGAGGAAGAAAAGGATTCTAATAGTCCTTTTAAAAGAATCTCTCAAAAATATTCTGGAACATTTTCCAAACAAAAGATGATTGAATTATATATTGAAGAGATGAAGAACGATCTTTTTCGTAATCTTCAAAATACAAGTTCAGGTTCAAAATCTGATACGTCCATGCTATCTGATTACAACAATAGGGAAGAAACAGAGAATATTTGTTCTGTTCAGGAAGGTCAAGACCAAGAGGAAGATAATCCAGATCTCAGTGTGTCATTTGACATACTCAAAGAATCTTTGATTGAAAAATTTAAAGATTAAAGAATGATTTTGTATTTTATTACAAGAAACTTTCCACACACTCTGTGGAATCCTTACTTTAATCCAGTTTTATACGAAGGTTATGGATCTATGAACAGGGCCTTCACCATCAAACACAAAATCAAAATCATCAAACAGATGATTAGAGAAACAAAGAGTCTTCTCATCGATGATCCCTATTTTCAGAATGAAGAAAATACAGCAAGATTAGTGGATCTTTTCAAACTAAGAGAATCGCTTAAAGCATTCAAAATGCAAAGCTCTATCCTGGCAGCATAAAGACAAAAGGAAATGGCCGACAAAGAGATAAGATTCTCTTCTCCACTTATCTCAGTGGACCCTTGTAATAGACTAGTGGATAATTTAAGTCCATATTATTGAGCATCTCTACTGTTTGCTTTTATAAAGCATCTTTGTAATAGTTAGTTTTCTCCTCTATTTATAGGCTTAGTCTTTCATTTATTTAGTTCATGCTCGAGTAAAGTACTTGCCCCTTCTCTTCTCTCTCCACCCTCTCAAATCACCCTTGTAAACCCCTTTGTGTTTAATAAAATCTTGTGTTTCTTAGTGTTCTTCTATATCTGTAAGTATTTAAATTTCTGCACTTTTTATTTATTTTTATGATATATAAAAGCCTACCAATGGTGGGCTAGATCTATATGTGTTAGATCATAGCTACTGGTTCTTATTAAACATGACTGTTTAAAATGTAAAATGGAAACATGAATATTAATGAAAGGTTAGGACACTCAGGGTTGAGGCTTAAGTCTAAGATGTTTATAAAAATCCTAATGTTCACCCTTTTGCCGTTTTAGCCAGGAAGGCGTTTAGGCGTTCATGGGTTGAAGGGGAAGTTATAAACATCAAATTCTTAAATGCTCAATAAGTCCTAGAGTTTAAATGTCTGGTAAAATTATCCTTTGGTCTTTAATATTTATGCATCCTGGGTAGGTAGCTACTGGTTCTTATTAAACATGACTGTTTAAAATGTAAAATGGAAACATGAATATTAATGAAAGGTTAAGACACTCAGGGTTGAGGCTTAAGTCTAAGATGTTTATAAAAATCCTAATGTTTACCCTTTTGCCGTTTTAGCCAGGAAGGCGTTTAGGCGTTCATGGGTTGAAGGGGAAGTTATAAACATCAAATTCTTAAATGCTCAGTAAGTCCTAGAGTTTAAATGTCTGGTAAAATTATCCTTTGGCCTTTAATATTCATGCATCCTGGGTTGAAAATATTTCATTAACCAATCGTAAGCAACCACATATCAAAATATATTATCAAATTAAATAAATCAAATTTGATGATTATCATCAAGAAGTATGACTAAATTGTGGGAAGACCAAATCAAATCATTACACTCCTACTTTATGTCTATTAGGACCATTCATCTACATTTATAAATAGGGGTCTCACATATTCATCATTTGACAACAACACAAAATGGAAAAATTCAAGAGTTAAGGCAAATTCTATCTAGCGTTCTCGATGACCTTCAAGTGTTCTTTGATAATCCGATCGACGTTTTCTAAGTTGAAGATCATCAAGTTTAAACGGTGTTCTTCGCGCATCAATGAACACATATATGCAAATTCTATCTTTTTACATTTGAAGTTAGTTATGGACAATTTCCTCAAGTTAGTTAGATCATTCAGGTTGAAATTGAACAAATTAAATTCTGAAATTTCAAAGTTATTGTCTTAAATTGCCAATACAAATAGTTACTGTTTGAACGGATAATAAATCATTAGATTATAATCTAAAGTGACAGATAATTTGCAACAAGATTTAATTTTAAGAACGATATTTTTTATAAATTGTGTGTGTGTGTACATATGTATGGCTACAAGAACGGAAGAAATAGTTAGAGCTGATCCTATAGAACCAGGTAAGGACAATTGTAATTTTTGTAAACCAATTAGTCAATTAGAAAATGCTTATTCTACAAAAAAAACAAAAAACAGAATTTTTTTTTCTCAACTCTTCTGAAACATATCCAATTAAATACATTTTCGTTTTTTAAATATATTAAATACTCCTACTAACTAGATTATATTTTTCCATTGTGTCACATGAAAAATTTATCCTCTCATATTCTCCTCAAAAACTCCCAAAACATTATCAAACCAACCAGAAGAAACGTCGCTCTCTTATAGAAGATTGAAATAAGCATAAGTTAGAATTACATATGCTCCTTGTAAAGGTTATCTCATCATGAACCCCAATAATGCCAAAACAAATAAAAAAATATATATATATTTTCCGTGATCTAATTGAATAAAAGATTCCTTGTACTATGTGGGTAGCAGGGTTTTGTGAACAATTATTAACTGGCAACATAATAAAGTAATTGGTTGCATAGCAAGCTAACCCTAGCTATCAGCCACCCTCAATTTACTTAATTTGTGTTCCCTAAACCCAACCACTACCAAACTAAACCAAGAAAAGGTAAAATGATAAATTATCCATGGTGGGCAATTTTGAATATGTTCACCGATAACGTATAATGATTTTATCTTCTTATTATATGGATAGTAAAATTAATAAATATATTAGTTTTTTTACACATTAACCATCAACAAATCTTAATGTGTCCACGGTGGATTGGATAATAAGGCTGAACATTATTATCAATTCTTTTCCAATTCATCTAAGTTATTATATATAAGTACTCATTAAAAAAAAAAAAACCAATATAGGGACTCATAAAAAAGCCTTGTAAAGCGGCTGTGATATAGTCAATATCATCTGAAAAGGCATAAAGGTGTCACAAAGTGGAATGTCAATAAAGTTTCTTCAAAAGGGTCCTTCTAATAAAGTAAAAAGATTAAACAGTTAGGTTTATGCATTTATTTTTTTCCTTTTGGTCCCCTAAAAGACGAGACAATATGTTTTCTGAAATGACAATTTCTTGGACCAGCCGGTCATATCGTGTGACACACACGGGTCGGATCAACACGGTTCAACTGATGGCCAAGTTATAATTGTATTCCTATTAGGTGAATGTTATGTAATAGTTATCTTTTTATAGTATAATGGATATTTTCCTCTTAGGTAATATTTTCTAAAATATAATTTGATAAATAATAATAATATAGAATATTTTTTGTATATGAAATAATGTTTTTGATTCATGATATAAATTCCATAATTAATTTGAGAAATTATAATTTGACAAATAATATTTTTATTCCCATCATATATATATATATATATATATATATATATAATACTTTTTTTTATATTATGTAATACTTTTATGAGTATAGGTAACACAAAAGTATTATCTGATACATATAAAAATATTACATTATATAAAAGTATTATATAATATGAATAAAAATATTATTTGATACAATTAGTTGATTGCATGATCTTCGTTAACCCATATTAACTCAACCCATCTATATATCTATATCTATATATTTGTATCTATACTATATATTAAAACAAGAAAATTGGTAAAAATTACAAGAACGTCATTTTCCCGCCCAAAAGTGTCATGTCAATAAAGATAAAAAAAAATAGTAAATCTTACATAATAAACTATTCTTTTTTATTAATAATAATAATAATAATAATAATAATAATAATAATAATATCTATCTTACTCTAGATATATAAAAGCAATATATGAAAATAAATATGTTTAAACTTTGGTGTATTTGACGAAATTCTCAAAATCCAATATTGTATTAAAAAAAACCCTTGTTATAGCTATTATTCAGATAAAAAAAAAAAAAAAAGGAAATCCCCCCTAGCTACGTGGATATGGTTTCTGAGGACTACATCTTTTGAGCTGTGAATTTATAATGAATTAAAGATCATTCTGATTCAGTCTCTCAATTGGGTTGAAGGTGGTGATTTACGGTCTTGCAGTGCCACAAGAAACACTTTCTCCGCGTAATTGTTGTATAGGGACGGAACTGTGTTGACAAGGGGGTGTATATATATATATATACTATATATATATTTGGTAATAAATTATTTATTTGATAAGAATGTGGCCTCCTCAAAAGCTTCCGAATGTTAAAATAAATTTTATTTCACAAAAACTCATGTGAAACGGTCTCACGAATAGTTAGTATAGTTAGTATGAGATGGAGTCCAATCACCTACAAATAACATGTGAATTGTAGGGTTTGAATTGTAGGTAATTTGGATTGTGGGTTGACCCGTCTCACATAATGCAATAAAAATTCGTGAAACAATCTCACAAGAAACTTAATCATTTAATTTTCCACCATCCTCAAATGAAAACCCAAATAAATTCACTTTTTCACCGTCCCCAAATGAAAACCCAGTTTCTTCTTTCTGTATCAGACTAAGACCGACCATCACAATACCACATCAGTCACCATGTAAGTTTCTTATTTCAATATATATATATATATATATATATATATATATATATATATATATATATATATAAAGTTTTATTTATTTATTTAGTGTGTTTTATTGGCATTCTGACTTATATATTAGGATGATTTTGACATTTATTTGTTTCTTGATTTGTTTATTAATACAATTTATGATCTAAAATTATTACAAACTTTAAATTGATTACTAATTTGATGATATTTTTATAAATTTCATTATGTAGTTTCAAAGAAAAAGTACATATTGTTTTGATTAATTATAAGTTGAGAATTGGATGGAGAGGCTTTAAATGCAATGAAGAAACATGAAAATTGTAGTTGACACTTGTTCATCATTTTGTAGATGAAGACACCAAAAATTGACTCAATCTTTAAAAGGAAAAATCCGAACGATGAAGCCTCTTAGTCGAATCCACATATTGATATTGATTTTTCGAACCCAGAAAGTCATTCAAAAAAATCCTTAAAAGCTACAATTGATGAGAATTTTGATATTCAATCATTGGTGTGTGATCCGGGATTACGATCACCGATATGGGAGTATCCCAATGAAAAACGTGATGAAGTGAGAAGAGCTTACATTAAAAGTGGTCCATATCAATGTCTACTTACAAAAATCCAAAATCTGTAGAAAAACATCCTCGGAGCTTTCAGGCTACATGGTTTAAGCTATTCCCGAGTTGGTTGGAATATTCTCCTAGCGTAAATGCTGCATTTTGCCTCCCATGTTTTTTATTTCATTCTCAATGCAGGCCTTCCTGATTAGATGCGTTTAGTACTATTATTGGATTTCGAACATGGAAGAAAGTAAGAGATGAGATAAATTGTTCATTTGCTGCTCATATTGGAAAATAATTTACTTCACCTCATAGAAATGCCGAGAAAACTTGTACAGATCTCATGAACCAACAATCACATATTGCTCAAAGAATTGAAAGGTTCACATCTCAAGAAGTTTTAGAATATAGACTTCGTTTGAGAACTTCAATTGAGATAACTAGGTGGATTGCATTTCAAGGATGTTCATTTAGAGGTAATGATGAGTCAACAACATCAACTAATCGTGGAAATTTTTTAAAATTGTTGAGTTTCATAGCCTCTTACAATGAGAAAGTATCAGAAGTCTTGGATAAAGCTCCACGAAATGCAACATATACATCCCCTAAAATGCAAAAACAAATCTTGCAAGTTATGGCAACTAGAGTCAAGAATGACATCTGAGAAGAAATTGATAGTGCGAAATTTTGTATCATTGTCGATGAAGCTCGAGATGAATCTAAAAAGGAGCAAATGTCAGTTGTTTTGAGATTTGTTGATAAAGATGGCTATGTACAAGAACATTTATTTGGATTTGTTCATGTTAAAAACATTGTTGCATCAACATTGAAAGAAGATATCTTTTCTATCATATCTCATCATACTCTTGATGTTATACTCTGTCAAGCTCTACAACTTCAGTCTCAAGATTTTTTGAATGCAATGCATCTTGTGTCATCTACTAAGTTGTTTATTCAAAAATTGAGAGATGACGGATGACATGAACTAGTTGCAAATGTGAAAGCTTTTTGTCAAGCAGTCAATATACCAATATTGGATTTTGATGATCAGTATATTGAAAGAAGAGGAAGAGCTCGTCATCAAGCGGATGATATCACAATTGGACATCATTACAAATTCGACATTTTTCATGAAGTGATCGACACTCAATTGCAAGAATTGAATAGCGATTTAATGATAGCACTGTGGAGTTAATTATTCTTACATCAACACTTAATCCAAGAGAGATGTACATATCATTTCGAATTGATGATATTTGCAAGTTGGTAGAAAAAAATTTCCCACGTGATTTTGAAGGACATGAGATACTACAGTTGAGAATGCAATTTGAGCATTTTGATCATGTGCAGCAACTTTCTGACTTTAGAACATTGACAACTATTTCTAGTTTATGTCAATGGATGATGAAAACTAGAAAATCAAAAGTTTACCTTCTTGTGTATAGAGTGGTAACTCTCAGCTTCACGCTTCCTGTTTCTACGGCTGCTACGGAGCGATCTTTTTCTGCTATGAACATAGTAAAGACTGCGCTTCGTAACAAGATGAAAGATGTTTTTCTCAGTGATTGTTTATTAGTGTATATTGAAAAAAAAAATTACAAAAAGTTTAGCATAGATTCACTTGTAGATGACTTTCGTGATATGCAAGAGCGACGTTCTAAATTTTAGAAATCTAGGGATGTAATTTATATTTTGGAATCCTTGATGATAAATATGTATATATCATTTTGTGTAAAAATTTTCTTATTATTGGCCCCCTCTAGTGTTGATCCGGTTCCATCCCTGGACTTGTATGTGACAACTATATAATATGTTAGCTTTGGACTTGGAATGGTTTGAGAGTTCTAATTTATAATTGAATTATAAATTAATTATTCATTCTTAAATTAATGAAGGAAATAAATAATTGAAGATGTTGATTATGAATAATAATATCTACCTTTAATTATAAATTGTCTATGTAGAATTAATATATATGTAATGATTATACAAATGACCGACTCAATTTCAAAGAGTACAATATTATATAATTGTAAAAGTGCAATCCATATTTTTAGTTGAGTAAAATATCAGAATTAATGTTGTCTAATAAATTAATAATTTTTTTAATTATTTATTCGATTTATCAAAGCTTATGATTATGGGTGTCCATGGTCCTTGCTTCGTCTTCCTAAGTATCCTAAGTATAACATGTTGAATATATAAAATTATAAGTTTTTAATAATGTGTGGAGAATAGTAAGATTTGGACAATTATATAAATATCATCAAATTACGGGAATATTTAATATTTGGGAAGCACCTATGTACCATTAGAATTCGTGCCCCCAACCCGACCCGTCTGACCTGAATCCATATATATATATATATATATATATGTGTGTGTATATTTGCCCTAATATTCTCCATCACGCCGCATTCTTTTTCTCTACTCTTTTTTATTTTTCTCCTTTTTCCATTCTTTGCTAATTTCTCTCTTCTTCTTCTCTTCTTTTCTTCTTTGCACGATTTGATTATCATCCTATTGTAGAGACGTTCAAATGGTTTCGAAAATCGAAATCGGGTCGGTTCGAACCGGCGGTCAACGGTTTGAGAAACTGTTGACTCGGTTTCGGTTCCAAATCGGAACCGGAAATCGCCGAGAACCGGTTCGGTATCGGTTCCGAATTTTTCAAACCGGCTAACCGGCGGTTCCAACCGCCGGTTTTCATATTTTTTTATTAAATTGAAGATGCCACGTGTACGGCTGTGTTTGAATCGAAGATAGCCGTTGGAAATGAACGACCACGATTAAATGGCCGTTGGAAACCAGCCAGACCGCAGCGGTTTAGAACCGCCGGTTCAAACCGGTGGTTTTATGCCATTTTTGATCCAACAACCGAGATCAAGTGGCCGTTGGAGATGGACGGCTGAGATGATCCGAACCGGCGACTCAACCGAACCGGAACCGGCGCGTGGGATTTTTTTTTTGAATTTTTGAGATCTATAAATAGGGGTTCAAATTATGTATTTGCTCACACCAATTCTCTTGCTCTCTCTCTCTCTCTCAATTCTTGTATTCTAGCTCACTTTAATATTTCAAGCTCAAACCTCTCAAATCCTTATTATATTTCAATTTCAAGTTCCTTATATCATATACTTCTAGTTCTACTTCTACTTACATTCTTTCTATTTTACATTCATCATGTCTAGAAGAGGTTCTTCTACTTCGTCCTCTCGTGGGAAGGGAAAGAGTCACATGCCACCTCCACAATCCTATGAAGATGATCTCATCGATCAATGGTGTGATGACCTTGATGAAAATGTCAATTTGGGGGAACAAATCGCTCAAGCCTTAGCCGAAGAAGATGAAGAAGAGGTGTCGCCGACACAAGAGAGTTTGAATGCCACTCAAACCACCTCAAATAGAGCACCTTCTTCACTTCAATTTCTCATGGTATGGTAATGGACTAATGGTATACTTCAAAATAAACATTAAAAATCATACAAAAACGAGAAAAGTGCAAGTTCCAAGTGCAATTGATGACCAATGAAGGAATCATAGAAAAACGAGGAAGAATAGAAGTTGAAATACGAGATCGGATGGAAGAATTGGTGGAGTACGGTCTGGTCGTGCCATACAGCACGACCGTGCGCCATTATATAGAGAGTCTTTGATGGTGGGGCACGACCGTGCTCGGGTGAACAGGAAACTGCCAGTTCAAACCGGCCGAACCGTCCGGTTTCGGTTGAACCGACGGTTTGGAACCAAAACCGGAACCGCCCATCACACGGTTCGGTTTCGATTCAACCAATCCGGAACCGCCGAACCGACGGTTCGAACCGAAACCAGAATCGTTTAACCTTTTGAACACCCTTATCCTATTGATGTTAAAGAGATGTTGAATTTTGTTGTTGAACAACTAAAATATGATTATTTTTATTTCACATGAAAATTGAGTTCTTTAAAAATGTGTTTGTATGTTGATTATATATGAAAATCCATTTGTTTTTATCTTGAAAACATGGTGAAGATTGAGTTCTATAAGATTATTTTCAAAATATTTGAAGATGATGATGATTTTTAAGATGTTAAACTTACACTCTACAGTACACTGATATCTACACTGATACCTTTTGAGTATATGAGTAATACTTTTAAGTTATATGAGTAATATCTTTTGAGTATATGAGTAATACCTATAAATTATATGAGTAATACCTTACCAATAACTCTTAAAAATAAATTTTAAGATTCTAAATTTACACCCAACAATACACTGATATTTTTTAGTATATGAATAATACATTTAATTATATAATTAAGACATTTATATGAAACAAGTAATACCTTAAGTAATATCTTTCACTAATAAAGTAACTAATACTTACGTATACTTTATGAGTATGCAACTAATATCTTATTAATAAACAAAGTAATAATTTTAGATATAAATAATACATTTAGACCTTTGTGATAAACAAATAATACATTTACATATAACAAGTAATACCTTTATATAAAATAAGTAATATTATTCACTAAAAACAAAGCAATACCATCAAATAAAACAAGCAATACATTTATATAAAACAAATAATACGTTATGAATATGCAACTAATACCTTATGAGTATATAATTAATACCTTGACTGAAAGAAATTATGTAGATTGGGTGGTGCATGGAGGTGCGTGGAGGCGGTCCACGTGCCGGATCGGATGGGGGCACAGATGCCCTTAGGTACATAAGTTTTTCGGTTAATATTTTTCAATGTTGACTGTATTAGACATTAAATAAATATGAGATAAATATTTATATTATTAATATATTTATCATTAACATTGATATTATAAGATATATATCAATCATAATTATATTAAGGTTAAGACCCTTAATTAATTGAAAAGATTTGGATATTTAAGGATTGTGGTCTCTGGAAAAATTTCAATGAGAGAGAGAGAGATTAGGGGAGGGGAAACCCGATCTAGAAAATAAAATGATCACAATTTACCAATAGATTTTCTCACAGAATGTTCTTGCAGTAATAAAAACACCAAAAATATAAAACCAGCCACTTATTCAAACACTACAAAGAAAACATTCAGATAAATGAAGAGAGAAGTTAAAGAAAGGAATTTAGGGTGTTAGGAACAAAGATCCAACGAAGAACTTCTGTTAATTGCAATTGGTAAAGTGTTGTGTTTCAAATATGAAATTTTTTTTATCCTAAAAAATGTTGTTCCAAATATTTCTCTTCCTTGTCAAGCTAGTCATCCAACTTGACATCTAAAGTGGTGGTTTTGATAGTTAAATCAACAAAAAAACCACGAGAAATTTTTAGACAAATCAAATTGCAATTTTTTAAAACTTCATATATTTAATCGTAAAAATTGAAAAGCTTAGATTAAATTACAAAGTTCTTTAACTTCTTGTGTCTGAAATATCAAAAATGGAAAAATCGAAATCAAGTTGTTTAGGAAAAAAAAAAAAAAAGATACATATCTTTCAAATTAACCATTATTAGAATTTGCACTATCAACACACACAAATATTATACTCCCATACTTGCTATTATTAGTAGTGATACAATCTTGTATATATACATATTATACTCATCAGTAGATCTTCCTTAAACCCTTTGTAGACATCTTCTAATGTAATACAATGTGATATTTATATCTTGATGAATAGATTGTTACAATACAAAATGCAAAACTTGATGAAAACCAAATTATCAAACAAGTACAAGAACATAAGGATAGTACTTGGGATTAAGCAAGTTCTCCCAATACCAAACATATATAGAAAGAAGAGTTTAAGGTAAATATGTTTCGTTAAAAGTTGTATGTGACATTTAAACTTTTAGCTCATGTATTTAATTGATCTCTTATTTATTTATTTTTAAAGAAATTGTGCAGATGGGACCCATCAATCCATGACGATATTATGAGCTTGTACTCGGAGAAGGCTAGCACACAATACAAGGATCTCATCAATTATTGGAAGAAGAAGTGAGACAATAAAGGATAAGCAACCCGAGTATGTGTCAGCTATTTGGAAGAATAGTCCGCAGGGTTTAGCTCGGTTGGTTCCGGAGGGGCAGATTTGCTTCAAGGTGCAAGGTTCAAACCCCACAGCCTGCAGTGTGGGAGCAACATTCTTGGGCTCAATGTGGGCTTTAAGGGTGGGCTCCTTGTAGGCTTGTGGGGAGCGCCTCCTCCTTAACGGGCCGCTGAGTACCTGATTTACAACCTCTCACAACTCCTGTCAGACCGGGATGTGGGGGGCCCTTGGGGTTGAAGATTCAACCTTTTGCTCCAACCTATTTGGAAGAATACATTTGCTATATTTAAATTTTAGTATTTAAATATATATATATATATATATATATATATATATATTGTATGACTATTTTGGAAAATTTGAGAGTTGAAAAAACAAAGCGTAGTGATGTATATAATTTAATAGGCTATATGTATCCAATATAAGTTTGAGTGATAAAGTACAAAACGTTTAAATTTTAAAATATTTTACCCATTCTAAATAAGCAAAGCTTGGCAAGGGGTAAACCACTTTTTTGCATGTGAAGGTTGACAAACTTTTGGTCGCTTTTTAAGGGGAGTGGTTAATTAAGAAATTTGATATTATTAAAAAAATATTGCTTTTGGTAAAAGATGAGTAGTAGTTGGGTTTCACAACCACACCTCCTGATTAGACTTAAACATTCTATAATCCTACCTGGAATTCCATACCACCTTTTTCAACCCATTAATTAATTAATAGATCCAACCAATTATATTACATTGCTTCATATCCATCAACATATTATTTTCCTATTTTGTCCCTCAATTCATTACACATATGTCTCCATCTCTCTCTTTTTGAGAAAAAAAAAAATACATTTCCTTCACATTTATTATTTACATTCTTTTCGGAATAAGTGTCCTTCTAAAGTTTTTATTATAGATTAAGAAATATAAAAAATGGATAAATATATCCTTAACTAATCAAAAAATTTATGATTTCAGATTGAAAAAAGAATCAAATTAATTCTATAAAAGGTATCATATTAAATCTCTAAATTTTAGCTAACGATATAAATAGAGATAATTTGAGAATAAAATTGTATAAAAATCTAGCGACATTTAATTTGAAATAAAATTTAGACTCCAGGACCACACTTATTGTATGCTATTATCTTTTTTTTTTTTTTTTTCCAAATTACAATATAAAATTTATTAAATTAAACCTTACCATCTAGAAGCCAAGAGTCTGTCTTGGAACACATGTGCATTTGAAATACAAGTCACTTTTGAGATACTTCGAGATAGTGAAATGTAATGAATTAGAATTGGTTTCTCTTAGACATGAAACTAGCTAATACTGAGTTTTATATAAAGTTGTGTAAATCCTGAAAATTTGTAAAATAATTATTGTGGATATAAAAAATGTAATATTGGAAACTTAGGATTGGATTCACACACAAAGCAATTTGGCATTAAAAAAAAATCCATGTTAAGAGGACAGTGAAGAAAAGGAAAGCACACAAAGAATAGGACTTTTCTGTCCCCCACACCTTTCCCCTCTTTCAGCCAACTCTTCAATGTAGACAGCTTCATAGCAATGGACGAAATTACCCTTATGCTCATGGAATGGACTCACCATTTCTAAATATTGAACATTTATCAAATAACATCACTAATTAATATATGACGTGTAATAAATGTTATGTAATATCAAATATAATAGAAGATCTATAATAAGAAGAAAAAAAAAGGGCCATATGCAGATAAAGGTGATTATGTAGGATTGAGGAAATCCGACTTTGAAATCCTGGAATTTGTAAATAAAGGTGAATAGTTAAAATCTGTATTTGTTATGAGACTTTCAACGTTGGAAAAGTTAGTAATTGAAATATTATATTATTAGTTTATGCAATAGTAATGATTGAATTATTGTAATAGTAGAAATTTAGGTGTGTATTGAAATTTGTGTATTAATATGTTAGAGTGTATGATTAATTATTATGTTTTCTTTAAATAAAGTAGCATTTGAGTGGATTTTATAATTCTAATTTAAATCTCCCAACAAACAAAGATTTGAGATTTTGAAATCTCAAATCTTGACTCATGAGTCTCCAAACAAACATACCCTTAAACATATCATTCACTTTCAAAATAAGACAAATTCTTGGGTGAGACCGTCTCACGGATCTCATTCCGTGAGACGGGTCGGGTCGGGTTGAACATAAGAATTATGTAATACTTTTATATATATGAGGTAATACTTTTATGTGTATCATGTAATACATTTTCAAAATTATCACCACGTAATATTTTTATGTGTATCATGTAATACTTTTTGAAAGTATCACATGATATAGATAAAAGTATTACATGGTACACTTAAAAGTATTACATTATGAAGTATCACATGATATACATAAAAGTATTACATAGTACATATAAAAGTATTACATTATGAAAATAAAACATGATGTGGTACTTTTATGTATATCATGTAATACTTTTTGAAAATATCACTATGTAATACTTTTATGTATATCATGTAATACTTTTGTATATATCATGTAATACTTTTTGAAAATATCACCATGGAATACTTTTATGTATATCATATAATACTTTTGTATATATCATGTAATATTTTTTGAAAATATCACCATGGAATACTTTTATGTATATCATATAATACTTTTTGAAAATATCACATAATAACTATAAAAATATCATGTAATACTTTCATTTAGGTAATACTTTTATGTGTATCATGTAATACTTTTAAGTCAACGGTGTTGATTGACATTGACTGTTGACTTTTTGACTTTGGCCGTTGATTTTTTAACTTTAATATTTGATCAGATCGGATTGACCCGTGTCACGAAATAGGATCCGTAAGACGGTCTCACACAAGACCTACTCCATTAATTAGTGCAAGGGAGATTATGGTCAATCAATTTATCTGATTCGAAACAACATAACCAAGTTTTTTTTTTCCCCTGCAACATTAAGTAAAATTATTCTTCAAAGTATCATTCAATTATCACTCTTTTATAAAGCAAAACAGACGGCTTCATTGTAAGTAAATTTATTGGAAGCCTAAGATATAACGTGTTAATTGCAGCACAAAATCATGAAGTTTTTAAAAATTGCAATTTTAATTAATCTTTTTTTTATTAGCAAATATAACATGATTTTCAATATCTCACTTTCTGAGCATCCTTAACCAACATGTAGATTTTGGATATTATTGTGTTGATGTGTCCGATCAAGTGTAGAGATGCAGTTTAGAGGATTAATATTGTGAATGAGTATAATATTCGAATAGCTAGTGACTGAAAATGTCAGCGCAACAATCTTTGAAATCTTATTGTTAGTTACAGATGCACGAGATACTAAAAGACATATTATATTTGCTAATTTCCAAAAGATTAATTAAAATTGTAATATTTAAAAGTTCGTGATTTTTTCAACCATTAATCCTTATAACACAAAAATTTAATCCTGATAACATAAAAAAGTTATCATTTTTACCTAGTGAAACCATATAAAATCAATTAATTTAGCATTGAAATTTAATGACAGCAGTACTTGCCTGTGTAGTTAAGAATGAATACGTACTTATATGAGTACTTATATATAGGATTGCAATACACAATAATGGGCTATGAATCGATAATAGAATTGATCAATAATAAAATCGATAGCACTTGCTAAATGATAATATGGTGGGTAATGTATGAATAGTTAATTAATAATCATTATCAAAAAGAAAAAAAGACGGTATATAATGTTACACGTGGAAACTAAGTTCTATTTGTCTTAAATAAAATTTAATCAATTTGAGATTTGTTCAAATTACCAAGCACACTTCAATATTTATTTAAACTACAATCAGACTTCTTTAACAATTTAATATTGAGCATAGGACCAAAAATAATAGGAACAAGATGACATCAAACAACAAATAAGTTAGTAGTTTGAACAAAATTATTCATAGAATTTGGTTAAAATATTATACCTGAATTTATCTTAAATGTTTTACAAACCTTAAAATATGTTCGATAATTTCACAAAACTTGGAGAATGTTTCTTGGAATTGACCCATAAAATATGTGAAGATTCAAAAAGAAAGACGAGGGCAATTAGGTAATTCGGCACTTTATCTTCACAAAAGTTCACATGCACTCATTCCATCATACATACTTTCATGGAGCACAAAGACAAAATCCTCATTTGGTCATGACTCATGAGAGATGCCTAAACCCCCATTCTCTCTCTCTCTCTCTCTCTAAATTTACTTGGCTCTACAGAATCGGTGGCTGGATATGATATGATCTAGATGTGTACTGTACAATCCAAATCCAACCGTCAGATGATTTCTAGGCTCCATCTCTCTTATTTGTCTTCTTCTCTGTCAATGGATACAAAACAACACAGCCATATAATGTAGTGACTCAACTCTGACTCGATTCAACTCAGCTCTTGATTAATGCAGTGTTTTCTGGGTAAAGTATATTCATTCATATCCATATGTATATGTATATTTAAGTGGATAAGCAGTGTGTAGATGGAGGATGTATACAAGGAAGAGAGAGAGACTGGGAAGAGCGAGAATGGGATTAGCAGAGACAACATCAAAGCCGCCATTGCTAAAGCTGTTGAGCTGAGGGCTCTCCACGCTGCTCTGATGCACCAGCAGCAGGGGAACAGCCCCTCAAACAACCTCAGATTCCCTTCCTCTGCTGCTTCCCCTCTTTCTCGCCATTTGTCCGCTCACGATTACCCTGTTTTCACCCCTGTAAGTCTTCTTCTCTCTATCAATTCCATTTTTAGCTAATTAATTGTAGATTTGGAGCTTCTTTCATGTAATAGGGTTTTGGTTTGGGGATTTTTGATTTTGGTTGAGAATCTGAAATTGTTACAGAGCTATGATGAGGAGCCGTTATCAGGATACCAACAGATTGTGATGGAGAATCGAAATTATGCAGAGAGTTGGGGTGAACACACCATTGATGGGGGAAATGTAGATGAAACTGTGTTATCGGATTACAGAACAGCTAATGAATCTTCTAGAAAGGGGTTGGCATCTGAGTTGATGAACTTTGAAGGCCACATATGTCCTGCAGATGATCAATTCTCAGCCGTCGGATCTTGTGCTAACAACACTAAAGCATCGCCAGAGCCTGATCGTTATCACCCCAAGTCTAGGAGAAACAGCATGGGGGATATGAAATCAGTTTCTTCTTGCAACAGATGCAGGCCTGCTATGATTAGTAGCGAGTCGGATGGGTTCATGAAAAACGGGAGGAAATCGAATATCATTGTTCCGTTGACGGATTCGCACTCGTCTCTCCATTCACAAACAAGAAGCAAGGGGCTGGGGTTCTCGTGGCTGTTTCCGAGGCTGAAGAAGAAGAACAAGAACGAGGGCTCGCAGAGTGAGGAAGTGTCCCAAATGCTCAAGGACTTGGGGATGGTGTCTGTTGAGACAATGAAGAAAGAAGTAATTGAAGCGAATGAGAGGAGAGACGAGGCGTTGAGTGAGGTTACGCAGATGAAGTCGTCTCTTGGAGAGCTTAATCATAAGCTGGAGTATTTGGAGAGTTACTGTGAAGAACTGAAGAAGGCATTGAAGCAAGCTGTACAAGTGAAGATCTCTCAGCCTTCTGAAAAGCTTACAAATCTGAACAATGGTGAAAACTCGATGCCTGTGAGTGAGGAAGTAATGGTTGAGGGGTTCTTGCAAGTGGTATCAGAGGCAAGGTTATCAGTGAAGCAATTCTGCAAGGTTTTAGTGGCTCAGATCGAAGAAACGGACCATACTCTAGTCGATAACTTGAACTTGCTGCTTCAGCCATACAAGCTATCACTCAATTCTAAGTACTCCAAAGCGGTTTTATACCATTTGGAGGCCATCATAAACCAATCACTCTACCAAGACTTTGAGAATTGCGTGTTCCATAAAAACGGAGCACCAAAGCACCTGGACCCTCAGCAAGATCGCCAAGCCCGGTTCCAATCATTCGTTTCTCTGAGGAATCTGAGCTGGAACGAGGTTCTGAGAAAAGGGACGAAGTATTACAGCGAAGAGTTTAGCAAGTTCTGTGATCAGAAAATGAGTGGCATTATAGCAACTCTAGGGTGCACTAGGCCATGGCCTGAGCATCTCCTTCAAGCATTCTTTGTGGCAGCCAAATGCATTTGGTTGCTACATTTGCTCGCCTTTTCATTTCATCAGCCTTTAGGTATTCTCAGAGTCGACGAAAACGCCCCGTTTGAGGCTCATTATATGGAGGATATTTTTGCTGACAGGCAAAGGGCACAGGGTCCTAGCAGAGTCAAGATCATGGTAATGCCTGGCTTCTATGTGCTTGGTAGAGTGCTTAGGTGCAAGGTCCTCTGCAGATACAAATCTCTATCTTAATTAGTTGTTTTCTTTCTTTTTTTCAAGTGCTTAAATGCTAAACCAATTTGTAATTTTAGTTTGTGTTCATCTTTTATTGCTTAATAAGCTTGTTGGGGTTGTGTGAAATTGGTTTCCAGTGTAGGGTGTCCCATTTGATGTGTTCAGATTTGATTGAGATTAGATATATTAAGATTAAATATATTAAGATTAAATATATTTGATTGAGATTTAGACTGATTGTATTGTTATTGATACTTTTATATTGATTTTATTTTTATCTTTTAGATTTCTAGTTATATCAGTATAAATATAAGCTGTGTATTATTCTAAATAGTTGGATGATTTATGAAATAAGAAAAAAAAGCGTTTTCCCCTAAATTGTTATTGTTTTCTGATATTTTTGGAATTAACGGATCGCAATTATTTTTTTAGAATGAACGGATTGTAATTATTTTTTATCTTCTGCTTGCATAAGATTTAAGGGCTCGTTTTGTAGAGGGATGGGTTTGTAGTACGATGGACAAAAATGTGGGATAGCACTGTTCATCGAAAACAAAATAACACTTTTTTTTGTGTTTGGTAGGTTGGTTATGTGTTGGGTTTGGGTCAAATTTTATGTTTGGTTTGAATGGTTAGATTGTATTAGCTTATAGTTGTATGTTTGGTTGGTAGGTTAGATAATATATAACATGTGAAATTTCCAAAATGCCCCTAATTAAAGTTCCTTTTTTTTCTCAATTCAAATTTAATATATATAATTAAATATAGAAAATTTAATTATATACATATTAAAAATATTAAAAAATAATTTAATTATATATATATATATATATAATTTAATATCCCAAAATTTAATTATATATATATATATATATATTAAAAGATTAAAAAATAATTTGGCTTATATATATATATATAATTTAATATCTGAAAATTAAATTATATATATTAAATGATTAAAAAATAATTTACTATATATATAATTTAATATCCAAAAATTAATTGTATATATATATATATATTAAAAGATTAAAAAATAAATTGGCTTATATGTACATAATTTAATATCTGAAAATTTAATTATATATATATATATATATATACATAACTTAATATCCCAAAATTTCATTATATATATATATATTAAAATATTAAAAAATAATTTAATATATATATAATTTAATTTCCAAAAATTTAATTATATATATTAAAAGATTAAAAAATAATTTAATATATATATATAATATCCGAAAATTTAAATATATATATATATTAAAAGATTAAAATAATTAAATTATATATATATATATAATTTAATATTCCATAATTAAATTATATATATATATTAAAAGATTAAAAAATAATTTGGTTATATATATATAATTTAATATCCGAAAATTTAATTATATATATTAAAAGATTAAAAAATAATTTAATTATATATATATATAATTAATATCCGAAAATTTAATTGTATATATATTAAAAGATTAAAAATAATTTAATTATATATCTATATATAATATCCATAAATTTAATTATATATATATATATATATTAAAACGTATATATATATATGTGCATTAAGGTTTGTAATTAGGATGGCAGATTTGTAATTAGGTTGAACAGTAAGGCCAAATGGGTAATTTACATGGAAAAAGTAAGGGCAAAATTGTCCATTTTGAAAAGTTACTATTGGGACAGATTAAACCCACCAAAATTGGAGGGTTTATTTAATCCTCCGTAATCCGGCATAATCCCGATTATAATACCGGGCCGAAATTATAATTCAATCGACAAACCCTCCTACAAAACGTGGGTTTAGGTTGGTTTGTAATTTTAAACCAACCTAAACCCGCCTACAAAACGAGCCCTAAGAATATTGTTAACACCTTAAACTTCACTAAGGCTCCTTTTACTTTGACAACCAAAGATAAGTTAATTATTTAGGCAAATGAGATAACTTTATAGAATAAGATATAAATTGTTATCCACTTGCAATGTTTTACTCTAATATATAATATCTGGATAAGGATATGAATTATCTTTATCCATTGTTTACCATGTAATATATGAAGATTAGGATAAGAGTGATATTATCTAAATGTCTTTTTTGTGTAAATGTAATGTTTACTAGGGATAAGATTAAGAAATTATATTTCTATTCCTAATGAAATTATCCAAGACATTATCCTGATTTTGGCAGTTTATTCCGGATCGAAAAGATAATCGACTTTTAATTTTCATCAAAATAAATACCAGAAAAAATTATATAAAATGTCACTATTTTAAGCTATCTCAGAGTAATCGGAACATAATAGTTGACAAAAATATGAAATAAGTGAGTTTTGGAATAAGGAATCTGTCTTTCTTGAAAGTGGTATCATGTTGCAGATTCTGTACCACTAGAGTCAGGGAAAACACCATGTGACATACAGAATATGCTACCTGATTTATGTGAGGATAAGGTCCCATAAATAAATGTAAATCAATTCATTTTGGTGAAATTGTGACGTCTTAGGCATCATGAAAAAAAAAAAAAAAAAAAAAAAAAAAAAAAAAAAAAAATATATATATATATATATATATATATATATATATATATATATATAAATGTAGCCAAAATCTGTGCATTAAAGTATAAAACACCACTATTAAAGAACTGTGAATCCAATCAAACCACTACTTTGAAGGTTGATGAGTGATTTGATATATATAGTTGGGGAGTTGGTTTTGTGTGCACTTGGTGTACATGTAATGCGGGTCGATCCAGTTTTTGACCCAGATCCGCGTGTTTTTAAATTTTATTTTTTTTTGCTTTGGGTTGTGACCTTTATGTTGTAAATATGTGACTTTTATGTTATAAATGTGTGACCTTTATGTACAACTATCATGACCTTTATGTATTGTAACTTATAAAAAAAAAATGAAGATTTTCAATATAATTTGAACTGTACACCTTTATGTGATATCAATGCGACATTTATGTTATATTATGTCACATTTATGTACAAATATTCTGACCTTTATATAATATATAAAGATGCATAAATGTCAGAATATTTGTATATAAAAGTGACATAATATAGCATAAAAATCACATTAATATCACATAAATGTACATAGTACAAATTGTGTTGAAAATTTTCATTTTTTTCCTAAATTACAGTGCATAAAGGTAGGGATAGTTGTACATAAAAGTCACACATTTATAACGTAAATGTTACACATTTATAATATAAATGTGAAGACAAAAATGTGGAAAATAAAAAAATAAAAAAATAAAAAACTCGCGGATCCAGGTCGGATCGACCCGGATTGCACGGATCTTAGATCCGTACACCTGGTGCACAGAAGTTTTTGTGATAGTTGGGATATGTATCAAATCTCCTAATCTCACTAGAATATGAAAAACACGGGACTCTTCAAATTTATTTTTTTTCTCTTGGTGATTTTTCTAGAGAATCATCATAAACTTCTAAGATAATGAGGTGTGTATATACATGTAAATAGTTCTAATAGTTATTCACAACTACCAAGAGATGGATTTGTGTTCGAGTTCGTAATGCGAGGAGACTTGCAGATCGAGTTTATTGGATCTTGCAGAATTGATTAATCTTCCGCTGTAATTCTATAAGTTGATTCGTTAAATTGTGTGCATATATACCTTAATTTCTAATGAATTGGAGATGACATGAGATTGAGAAATCATAACAATAATAATTTCATGTCCTTTATTTTTAGTAAGAGCATTATTAATCTTATCTCAATTTTTTTTAAAGACTACTTACATTAAACACGATTGATTATTTTCTTCATAGAAACGTCATGAAATCTAGACCTGATGAGGCGGTGAAAAATCTCAATCACAAATACCACTTAAATATGTTATGTGGAAGACCCGAAAAAAACTCAAAACAGTAAAATATTCATAAATAAAAAAGATAAATGTATAATACAAATAGTATTTGGAGATCAAGTACCACTTTTTTTTAGAGATGTTCAAGCAAAAAAGCATATTCATATAAAGTATTGTTCAACAGAAGAACAACTAGCATATATCTTCACTCAAACGCAACAAAGAGACATGTTTCAGTTTCTACATAAAATGCTTGGAGTTACCGATGAATGCATCAAGGAGGAGTATTGAAAGAATTATACATTTATCTAGAAGTTTCTAAGTAGTGTTGGAAAAGTTTGAGAAATCAACATTAGAGATATTATATGTAAAATCTAGAGAAGTCTTAAGCAATAATGTGTAGAGAATTCTAAATTCACGAGAGGATCTAGCTAGAGAGATCCTCCTATATTTATAAATATGGCTATTAGAAAGTTAGCTCAAAACACTTTGAGCTAATAATATAATATAAAGCTTTTGACATAAGTATTACACTCTAAAATTGCTATTTATATTCTAGACACACCACATACACATCTATAAATCATTAAATCATGCAATTATAATATCTCACGTGGATATACTACGTGTGTTATACTCACGTGAGATATTACAATTGCATGATTTATTATTAAGTTTATTATTAAGTATTTTTTAAGACATTAAAGTACTATTTTTTAAGATATGAAAATTGTGAATGTATTCATTAATTTATTATTAAGTTTATTATTAAGTATTTCTAAGACATTAAAGTACTATTTTTTAAGATATGAAAATTGTGAATGTATTCAAATGAATCCAACTAAGATTCAATTTTTAAATCATTTTTAATGCTTGAATTTATTAAAAGGAAAATCTAAAATTATCTTTATATCTTTTATTATTAATTTGGTGATTTCAAATGTTAATGATGATTTTTAGGACTTTAATTAAATTACATGAATACTAATTATATTAGATATAGAGAATTTTCTTTAATTACCACATACACAACATCTATAAATCACTTCTAATTTCTAAAAGAACCCAAAATTTAGAAGAAAAACAACTATCATATACATAATTTAATATATGTACATTTTCTTCCTCCTGCCCCATTTTTCTCTTTTTTCACTATTGTTAAACCTCAATATTCTCAATTAGTCTTTGTTGACGTCGATTTACGGCTGGTTCGTAATCTCAGTCAAACACTCGAATTAATCGTTCTTTAACCCAACCTAATTAGCCGAGTTAAAAGAGCTAGGTCAAATGAGAAAGGAAGTTCAAGAGAATGTAGAACACTTGTCTTTTTTTCCTTCAAAAAATCGACCCCTTTCCAAATGTTTGAAGGGTCTTATTTATAGACCCTTCACCTGGACAGCATTCCCCGAGTCAGGGGATCTTGTCCCTATAGGGCCAGGGCTAGATGCTCCCTGTCCCATACTATTACAAACCGAGCCGAGCTCTTTTTATATTCTAATTTTTAGATATATTCCTAGGTATGGAGATTCTATCAACCGCTGTCCGAGCTGAAAATCAGGTCGGTTAGGTCAGGTCGGCTTTGCCTCTGATGGGATGCGGAAGGTCGGTCGTTCTGGCCGAGCCGGTCAAAGAAGGTCGGCTTTTGCTCACGTCGGCGTTTAGGAAGACTTGATTCGAGCTCTCCCTCCATTTTGAGTTCTAGGAAGCTGGTTTCATTGAAGTATCAACAGGTCGGTTAAGGGGTTCCTGGACGGCCATTTTCTGCTCGGCTCGGCCATGTCATCCCTCTAATTCGTCCGAAACATAGGTCGGCGAAATAACCGAGCCGGGCTGGAAGACCGGTCACGGCTGCGGAACGGTCATATCAGTTCGAGCGGGGTTAGGCCGGGCCGAACAGGGTGACTGGACTGGGCTATCAGGTGATGGGGCCGGTCCTCCTCGGTGCATTGGGTCAGATGGTCTTTAGTTCGGGTTCGAACTCGATCCATGCGTGGGCGGCCTAATATTGAGGGCCCAACAGTCTTCAAACAATGGCTCATATACTTTTGAAGGATATTAAAGTACTCTCACACCTCAATCTCTATATACTAATAGCATATTAGCATATCAACTTCACATTGGAAAAGATCAAATAAAAACTCATCTATAATTCATTCAGATTTCAGTTTGTTCATTTCACTGCATTTTTTTTTTTAGATTTTTCTGCACTTATAATTTTTTTCCCTCTAACTCATAACTAAGTGGAGTGTTTCAAATTTGTTCTGCCACTTCAACAAAAACAAGGTATAATATCTTCACATGCCTATGGTAAAGAATGGTCAAATTGCTCTTCTTTGGTTTTTTTCCTCTAACTCATAACTAGGTGAAGTGTTTCGAATTTGTTCTGCCACCTGAAGAAAAAACAGGAGTATAATACGGACGACTTACGTATTACGTTAAGCTTAACGATCTTCACACGCTACCTATGGTACGATATGGTAAAGAATGACTAAATTGCTCTTGTCTGGAAAATATTAAAAATATTTCTTCTTCAATGTAAAGTAAATTAAAATAGAAAAATTAAAGTAAATAAAAATAAAAATATTATATTGAAAATCAACACCTTCCTGTTACAGCTCCCACTTTTTTAATATTTGACAAAAACATTTATGCACTTGGTGCATGGACCTTAAATCCGTACACTCGAGTTGACCCGGCTCACCATACGTCCGTACGCATCCGCACGCGCCACCAGGTTGCAGACAAAATTTATCCAAACATGCTCCCAGGTGCCACACATTTATGTTATCTTAACTATACATTTTAGTAGTGTTAGTTATACATTTTAGTTATGCTAGTCATATATTTTGTAAGATTAGTTGTACCTTAACATTTTTTTTAGACAAATATATTAATTTTTCATTCCTTTTAGTTATAGCAGTCATACATTTTAGTTATGTTAAATATACCTTTTAGTTATGTCAGTTGTACATTTATATATTAAAAAATATATGACTATGTTGATATAAAAATATAAGTAATATCACATAAAAGTAAACATGTACAAATTGTGGTGAATTAGAGATTTTTTAGAGTTAGAAGTATTAAATAAATGTATGATATTTTGATATAAAAGAATGATTAATATAATATAAATGTATGACTAATACTCCCTTCGTCCCACCTTATTTTGCCTACTTTCCACTTTTGCTTGTCCCAACTTATTTTGCCTACTTTCCTAATTAAAGTGAAAAAAACATAAACTTACACATCCAACCAACAGTCAACTGTATTTTCTTAGGATCCGTGCCGGTCAAAGTAGGCAAAATAAGTCGGGACGGAGGAAGTATAACATAAAGGTCAAAGCAAAATAATAATAATAATAATAATAAAAGTGCACGGATCCGGATAAACGTGCACCCAAACCTGACCTACGTGCATGTGTTCATCAGGTGCACAAGAGTGCTACTCTTAATATTTACTTATTTTTAACATAAAATCTTAAACAAAACCATACTAAATCGGTTTATATTGGAACCTCAGTTATATTAATAAAAGAGATGGTCTTATGTGCCCCGGATACCCCAGCCCCCCATCCCCCCCTTATTTTAAATTTTTTTCTCAAACCATTCTTCTTCTTCTCATCATTCTTCTTTAAAATGGTGGCCATCTTTTCTTTCTAATTTCTTCACCTCCTTCAGAGTTTTCTTATTTTCAGATCCAACAAGTTTTCCTTTCTTTCAAAAATCAGAATTATGTTTTAAGATTTATATTTCGAAATTTTCGTTTTGAGTTTTTCTTTAATGAGAAAGAAATGCACCAATCGACCCTTCACAGTTGTGAGTAAAAATCTGTGAAGAAAAATCAGAGTTTAGATTGGTGCTATAAAAATTCATTTTTGGTGAAGCATTTGTTTTGGAATTTGTCTTCATCATCAATCTATATCCTCTTTGTTTTGCCAAAACATATAGAAACTCTTTTTTTTTCCTTATCTTTTTCGATTTCGTTTTTTGGAAAGCAGAGCATGATGATGATAATTCTCAAAATTTGAATCCCCATGTTTAGTTTTTAGATTAAATTGTGTCCTTCAAAGTTCTCTGATTACTTTTGCACTTCTTTATTGTTATTTTTAAATCAAAAAATTTTAATACTTTAATATCAAAGTATACAATTAATACCTTAAAAGTATACAATTAATACTTTAATAGTATAGAAATAATACCTTAAGAGTATAAACTAATATATTTTACTGAATGAATAACTAATACCTTAAGAGTATAAAACTATTACATTTCACTGAATGAACAACTAATATTATAACTAATATCTTATGAGTATGCAACTGATAACTTAAGAATATAAAACCAATATTTTAAGAGTAACTGATATCTTAAACTATCAGCATTAATACTTAAATGAGATAAATATGTAATACCTTACACTATCAGTATTAATACATTAAAGGTAAATATATAATACCTTAAAGATGTATATGTAATATATTTTATTATAAACATTAGTATCTTAAAGGTAAATATGTAATATATTAAATGTGTACATATGTAATACCTTACAGTATAAATATTAATACCTTAAAGGTATGTATATAACACCTTAAAGGTATTTATGTGATACCGTATACGTAAAGGTGCATTCAATTAATATCTTCATGTATTACATATAACAAAAACACTTTTGCATATTTAATTATGTGGTTGATTATCTCAATTGTAATACATTTATAGTAAGCATATAATATCTTGTAGTATAATCATTAATACTTATGCCAACTAAATGTTATTAAAAATATGTGATGCATTAAAGGTAAATATGTAAATAAGAAGAATAAGAACAAGAAAATAGAGAAGAAGAAGAAGAATAATAATAATGTACAAAATAAATAAGAAGAATAAAAAATTGATAAGAAAAGAAATTAAGAAGAAGAAGGAGAGAGAAGAAGAAAAAAAAGGAGGAAAAAAAAGAAAACAACGTTGTTTCTGCATCAATACTTTAAGAATAAATGTGTGATACCTCAAGAGTAAATATGTGATACCTCAAAAGTATAAACCTAATACCTTTGAAGAATACAATAAGGTGCGCATGGCGCACACAAACTATGGTGTGGCCGTGCGTGGGAGCAGCCCACGCGTCGGGTCGGGCTGGGGCACGGATCTAAGATCCATACCCTGACGCACACACGTTTTTGCCTTAATAAAATAGACTAAGTTCTGAGTTTCAACTTTTTTTAACTTCTGCAACAAAGATTTATTTCAAATTTTTTACCAAATTGTAAAATATGGATAGAAATAAGAGGTTATAACACTCGTATATTTGGAGTAGGATTGAGACCAATCTCAGCCGTGTCCGCAGAGATTACCACTTAAATAAAATCCAATAAATTTTAGAACACTTGACTTATATATTAGTTTCAAGAGTGGGGCTGATGTACACCATTTGTACGGATCCTAAGATCTGTGCACCACTATCCGACCGGGCCCAATACAGTCATGACCCAGCCCAATACAGGCCTGACCCAATTTCTTCCCTCAGGTATTAACAATCCGGCCCAATTTCTTCCTTTTTCCCTCAGCTGTGCGATTTCTTCACTCAGGTTGCGTATTCCATCGAGTTTCTTCTATCAAATTTCTTCCCTCAGGTCGCAATTAACAATACTTCATATCAATCAATCAATCTTCATGGAAATTGCAGATGAAATCGCATCTGGTAAATTAGTAATTCATCTGCTAAATTTCAAACTTTTCAATTTGAAAACATTAATGAAACATGATGGTCATCTTATGAAAACGTAAAGGTATAGTTAACTATATGTGAAGGTCTCCGTATTTAAAGAAACTGAATGCCTTGTATGTATATAGTTGACTTATTTTAGTTCTGTTTATTCTGCTATGCTTAAGAATACATGATGGTCATCTTGTGAACACGTGAAGGTATACTTAACTAAACCTAAAGGTCTCCCTATTTTTTTCCAGATGACACCATTCAATTAAATTACAAAAGGTATGTCTAACATAAGTAAAAGGTATGTCTAAAACTACTAAAAGGTATGCTTAACATAACACTAAAGGTATGACTAACATAACTAAAAGGTATGTCTAACACAACTAAAAAGTATAGTTAACATAACATAAAAGGTATGTCTAACATAAGTAAAAGGTATGTCTAACACTACTAAAAGGTATGCTTAACATAACACTAAAGGTATGACTAACATAACTAAAAGGTATGTCTAACACAATTAAAAAGTATAGTTAACATAACATAAAAGGTATGTCTAACATAAGTAAAAGGTATGTCTAACACTACTAAAAGGTATGCTTAACATAACATAAATGTCAGACTCATATTTGGGCGGATTTCATCCGCGACCTAGAGGCGCGTGCAGGCGCGTGCGGGCGCGTCTGAGCGCGTGATGGGCCGGGTCAGAAGTGGTGCATGGACCCTAGATCCATGCAAATGGTATATATAAGTTTTTGTGTAGTTTCAATTCTAAATCCAAATTTTGGCATTTCTCATTAGAGTGACACTTGTGTGCTCCTGGGGCACGGATCCTAGGATTCGTGCCCCCGACCCGCTCTGACCCACACACACACATATATATATATATTTTTTTTATTTTTTTTTCACGCATATACTATTGAGGTATTACAGATTTGTTCTATAGGTTTTACAAACATGAACTAAAAGTATTTGATACCTGAAGAATATATGTGTAATACCTTTAAATTTGTGAGGTGTGCGCGCGGCGGGTGTGGGCAGTGTGGGTGCGCGGCGTGCGCGCGCGATTTTGAGGTATCACACATTTGTTCTATAGGTAGTATAAATATGAACTAAAAATATTTGATACTTGAAGAGTATATGTGTGATACCTTTAGAACAAATGTGTAATACCAACATGTGCGCGCGTGGACACACGGCAAGGGCGCGTGAACGCGTGTGGGAGCGGCCCATGCGCCGGGTCGGGTTGGGGGCATATGATTTTTTGTCTTCTCATTAAGGGATCAATTTCACATTTTTCTTTTTCAATTTAAGCCTTCAAATTAGATTTGAGCTCTCAATTCTAAACACAATTCCTTTTTCTTTTTCTTTTTTCTTTTTATTTATTTTTTATTTATATTTATATATATATTTTTTCAATATGTATTTATATTTTGGATAAATTAAGACAAGTTAGTGCACTTTTGGAATGATCTTCATCCAACATATCTTAATTTATATAAAAAAGAAGTAAAAATATAATTAATTCAATTCATAAAATATACTTTGTATTAAATTGATTTTTATTACAATCATCTATACTTTTATTCATAAATTTAAGTAAATAAATGAAGTATATTAAATTAATTTGTGTTACAATCGTCTATACTTTATTCATAAAATTAAGTAAATAAAGGAATTTTAATTTTATAAATTGAATTGATTCTATTTTTATTTCTTTTTTATATAAGTTAAAACAAATTGGATGAAGATTGTTCCAAAAGTGCACTAATTTATCTTAATTTATCCAAAACTATAAGTACAACTGCACGATGCACGAGTTATTATTTATTATGATAATCTACATATAATTTGTAATAATATAATAAAATTGCATAAATTAAAAGGTTGTTCATACTATCTGTTATTATTTCAAAACATGTACAAAATACAAATGAATTTTTCATATTTCTATTGCTTTTTAAATTTATCTTTTATAATTTCAAAAATTCGTTGTATAAATTAAAATTTGACTGAAAGAGTAGAGTTTTTATTGAATTAAGTTTTACATTACTTGTAAGTGTTGAATATGTGGTGTTTATAATAATAATTAGGGAAAATATCAATTTTAGTCTAATTTTGATTATCCAATTTTGGTGCACAATTTTATGTTTTCTAATTTTGATCATTTAATTGTTGATTTTTCCAATTTCAATCTGATTTTTATTGGAAAATTTTTTGAGCTGACGTGGCAACCGAAATGCTTATGTGGTGCCTTAAATGAAAAATCCCCAAAATAGAGAGAGAAAATTGAGCTGATATGGTAGTGCCACATTATAAAAAATTTAATAAAAAATAGAAAAGAAAATTCAAATAATAAACATTTAATATAATTCAATAAATAAAATGAATTATTTTAGCAAATTATTAAACTCAAAATTTAAAAAATCAAATCAAAACGAAAAGAAAAAAGGAAGAAAAAAAATGTGGTTGCTAGCCGCTGGGATCGTGCCAGTGACTTCAAGGTTGTGCGTGACGGGGTTCTCCGGCACCGGAGTGAAGTTTTCGGTGATCTGTAAAAGTGGATCGACGGTTAAACTGCTGTGGAGGCGCTGACGTGAAACCAAGGCAGTTTCCACCGTATCTAGCATTTTGACGGTGGCTTTGGAGGCTATGTTAAAAAATTGATCGATAAAAGTGGTGGGCGACACCACTTTAACCAATTGTTAAGTGACTAAAAGTTAATCATTTTAAGGATTGAATGCCAAAAAATTTATTTACGTTTGGAGTAAATAATCGAGACATGTTGCTCAAAACCAATTTTTGGTGAATGAGAAATTTAGCATCAAAGTTACCCAGGAATGAAAAAGTCTTGAGTGTGGAAGAAGTGCTTAACTATCTACATAGGAAAATAAACCTTGAAAATGCAAGTATAAGTTAAGCCATGAAAAAATGCTTAGTAATTAATATACTCTTGGAGTAGAATACTTGTGCAACACACATGCGCGGGCCTCGGCTTGGCTCGGCCTGGTCCCAACCTCGACTGTCTGCCTTGGTCCTTGGCAATTGAACTGTGGGCTGGACTTGGACAGAGAATGCAACAAGCTGCAAGTTACTTCAAGCAACCTAGAAGTTCCGGTAAACGTTTTTTTTGGCCGTTTCAATTTTTGAATGGGTTGTTTCTCTTTCATTTAAAGATCTGTTTATGGACAATAATTTGCATCAGTTTTAGTTGTAACCCCCATGTTGGAGACCTATAATAGGGTTATCATGCATCATTTTAGAAACACCCAAGTGAAAATTTACATAGCATTCTCATAAGTACATTAAGCTAAATTCTCAAGCACCGGAAGTTCGTCGGAGCTCTCGAGATTTGTGATACTACTACTTCAAAAGAAGAAGTCATTTTATCTTTCGAAGATGATACACACGATCCAATGAGCACTACCTTGACGATACTTCAAGAGGACTTTTCTCGACTCGACTTGCCCATGTCGTTGCTGTATCTTTGTAATTGACTAGGTTTCTGTTATAAGTCAGTATTTTTATTTCTTGTTTTCTCTTTTGTCTTTCAGGTCACTACCCATTGTTGAGTGTTTATTTTCCAACAGGCTATGTTGCCAACGCCGACGAGTGGTTTCCAGGGAGGGTGGGATTATTGAGTGTGAAAGATAGACTTTATTTTAGCTGTTTTAGTTTTGATCTTATTGAGATGAATTTTGAGGGGAAGGCAAGGTCAACAACAGAGACTGATGAAAATTGGGGTTTTGGCTGTGAATCCCTCACCCTGTGTGCAAAATCGAGGAGTGGAAGAGAGAGAGAAGTGATTTTTGGTGGTGGTGATGAAGGCCGCGACGGATTCGGCGGCGAGGAGAAGAAGAGGTCCTCTCTCTTTTTTTTTTTTAGTTTAAAATTTCTAGTTTTGAATTTAATATTATGTCAAGTAATTCATTTTCATTTTTTGAACTATATGTAAAGTTTTTTATGATTTGAGTTATTCTTTTCTATTTTTTTATTATGTTTTATGATGCGTCACTGCCACATTAGCTTAATTTTCTCTCTTTATTTTTGAGATTTTTTAATTTACGTGCCATATAGGCATTCCGGCAGCCACGTCAGCCCGGAAAATCATTCCAGCGAAAATTGGATTGAAATTGGAAAAAATCGACAGTTAAAGGACCAAAATTTGAAGAGGCAATTGTTGCACCATAATTGGACAGAGCCTAACTTAAAGGATTAAAATTGATATTTTCCCTAATAATTATTATTATTCTAAACAATTGAATGATTTATGAAATAAGAAAAAAAGGTTTTCTCTAAAATTATTATTGTTTTTCGATTTCTTAAAATCAACTGACGGTAACTATTTTTAACACGCTTCTACCTGCATCAAGATTTTTGCCTGATTTAGGAATAGTGTTAACACCTAAAATTCCACTAAAAAAAATGAAATAAATAAGTTACTGAATAAAAAATCTGTCTTTCTTGAAAGTGGTATCACGTTGCAGATTTAGAGAAAACACCATGTGGCATACATAATATGCTAAATGATATGTGAGGATAAAGTCCCATAAATAAATATAAATAAATTCATCTTGGTGAAAATGTGACGTTTTAGGCATCATGGGAAACAAAAAAAGTTAATAAAAAAATCTAGCTAACATTTTTGTTGTCATCTGTGCATAAAAGTATAAAACACCCCTATTAAAGAACTGTGAATCCAATCAAAACACTGCTTTGAAGGTTGGTCAGTGATTAATTCGTGTCAGCTTTCAATATGGTGTCAATCTTTATATTCAATTGGAGATTGACATGAGATTGAGAAATCATACCAATTAATAATTCCATGTCTTTTTTTTTTCTTTTTTTCTTTTTTAGTAAGAGCATTATTAATCTTATCTCAACTTCGTTTCGTCGTTTTTTTGAAGACTGCTTACATTAAACGAGATTGATTCTCTTCTTCGAAGAAACATAATGAAATCTAGACCCAAAGCTGATCGATAGAGAAGAATAAATTATTTTCTTTCTTCTGTGTTTAGCATTAGTTTGAAGCTCTAATTAGCACTATTTATCTGATGATTTAAACTTAAAACTTGTGAATAATATCTTGAGAAGTTATATTAATTAAAGGCGATTAAAATAGAAACTCAATGGTTTTAATATATTCTGCATGTTTCATCTATGTTATCTTTATATATATATATATATATATATATATATATATATATATATATATATATTATTTTTATTTTTCTATATGATTATAAAATCAAGAGTCATTTACAATCCACCTTAACAAAAAGTTTTCTTTAAGTAAAACTCTAATTTGATTTGATTTGATTTAATTATATAGGAGAGTTAAACTTGACATTATGAAAAATGGACGAAACATCCATATTTATATAATAGTAATATATATATATATATATATATATATATATATATATATGTGTGTGTGTGTGTGTGTGTATGAAAATGTTAAAATACCCACTATGGGCAAATTTTAATATGTCTATCGATGATGTGTAATAGTCTCATCCCCTAAAATTATAAAAAATGAAATTAATAAATATACTAGATATTAAACATATCAATAATTAATGTGTAGGGTGGGTAGGCTAACATGATTAGTTGATGCATGTATGTTGTGTCTTTTACCTGCATGATTCAGCTGATGATTCATATGCTTTTTTTATAAACTGGTTTGAAAGATTCGTTTGTTACAAGACTAGGGATTTTTACATCGCTGGAGAAAGCTACGCAGGTACAGTTAACCTAGCTATATATAACTACAAGTACACGAAAAAACTTTTATATATATGTATGGTCTCAATTAATTAGCTTTTCATAAATACATGTATGGTACTCAATTTGGTTTCTAAGTAATGTTACTTTCTTCTACAGTGCACTACATAGGGGTGAACATCAGTTGGTTCGGTGACCGAATTGAAATTCGTAAAATTTTGAAAACCAAAATCAAAACCGAAGTTCTTGAAAACTGAAAAAAACCGAACCAAAATAATAAATTCGATTTTGATTATAACTTTGGTTTTTACTGATATTATTAATAATATATATATATATATATATATATATATATATATATATATATATTAGTACCAAATTTTTAGATATTTTTTTGTCGATTACGTAGTTGTTTTTTCCTTCATTTATTGATCTTCAATATTTTATTGAAGTGTATTTAAATTATTTAATATTTGATTATTTTAAGTTTTAAAAAAAATTATTAGAGGAATCTTAATATAATAATATATTAAGAAAAATATCAATAAATTATGAAAACTATAATTAGTTAGGTATAAGTGTAATATATTGTGAAATCCAAATATAACAAAAATATGGGTTTGTGAGTCATTAAGAAAATGGAAAAAATATTATAGGTGTACAAAAATTCTAGTTCCTCTAATCCTAAAAAATTTAAATTTAGAAATAAAAAAATCAATATAATAATATGTATCGAAATTCTAAAACAAAAGATTATAATTTCTAATTGGGCTCATAACTATATCTTTTCTTGCTTGATCTTCTTCTCTGACTTAGTCTTCTTCTCTGTCTTAGTCTTCTATCTTTGTGGTTTGCTTAATAATTCTTTGATTGTATTGTCCTCCTCATCGCTGGAGATGTGGATGTATTTCATGTTTTTTTTTTCTTTGTAATTCTTCTTTTTTTCTTCGGTTCATCATCTGGTGTGTTGGCCATTGTTATTGTTGTAGTTGTATTGTTAATATATTTTCTCATCTCTTATCTCCATAGATTCCATCTTTTCTTTGGCTTCAGCTTCTACGCTCAATCTTCCACCTTCCACTCTCGTATTATAGTTTAGCGCGATTAGAAAATGGATCTCACTTGTTCTTTGTAAGATCAACCGTCTGTGGTATTCAAATGTGTTTTGGCCTTGCATATATTTTTTTGTTACATTTGTTGTTTTTTATTTTTGAAATCATTTTAAGTAAAGAATTTTTGATACCTTCTCAATAGACGTTAAGTAGTTTTCTATTGAGCATCCGACATATATTGATGTCGTGTCACCAAATATTGTTATTGTTGCTTGAAGATACCTTGTATCACTCTTACTTTAACTACGTATCTACAATAAATGAGTTTATATATGTTAAGTTGCATGTCATTGCTCGTTTTATTTTGTGATTTATTAATTTCTAAAGCTAATTCAAAATAATAAAAAAAGACAATCTTTGTGTGATTTAGGTAGTAGTAGTTCCACCATTTTAAAATAATTGACATTATAAAAATAGAATTTGTATCAATTTATTTGTTGTCTTTAAATTCCAAGAAATGTTATTTCATACACATAATTATACCTATTAAATATTTTATTAAGTTATGTGAAACAATCTTAAACCAATATTAATAATTAAGTCCAGATGGTAGCGTGTTATTGGTTGGTTGTTAACTTCCATCTACCGGATACTTTGATAATACTTAATCCTCATATTGTAATTAATCCATTCTTATACTGCAATAAATAAGAGTGTTGAATCTTACTGCTTCCTGCTCAGGTTGCAACAATCTCTTACTATTCTGCGCCAGCTTACTGATTCTGAATTATGCTTACTGATTCTGAATCCTGCTTTCTGAAATGAACTGCTTTCTGTTCTGATCCAGTAGAAAGCCTCCCAGTCCTTCTTACTGCTTCATGTATGCTGCTTAATGATTCTGCTTATTGAAAAACAGTATCCGATACACTCCCTTGCAGAATCCTACTGCGATCAGAAACCTCCATCTTCTTGTTCTTCTTACTCGAACAAAACATAAACTTAACCAAAAACTAAGTTTCCACATATACATTATGGAAAAATGGGGTATTCCAAATCCCTATACAAAACTACTTTGTCTCATTAAAACCTAACAGAAACATCCCAACAATTTCCCCTAAAGTAGCATATACAAATGTACATTGATACATACACTTTGTACAAATAAAATACAAGTGAACTATCATAAAAAAAACTACATAATTCACTAACACCAGAAAAATAACTTAAGAATGAAAGAATAAAGAATAAGTTACAGGAAGTGATTACTAATACATCTTTTGAGAAACTGCAGTAAGCCTTCATTTCCTCAGGATTCTGGTCTTGTAAAGAGCTTTCTCTTTACTGAGTCATCTCCAGGTGATTTTCCTTGCTCATACTTCGTTTCTTTAGACCAATTCAGGATTGACTCTTGATAGGTCTTATCCAGTTTCTTCTTGATATCAGGAATCTGAATCCAACGAAGCTAAAAATCTTCACAGAAAGGAATTCACTCTCTTTCCTTGACCTTATGTATCAAAATTTTCTAAATATCCAGCTCTGATTTCTTCTTTCCGATCACACCTAATCTTGATATCCAATCCTCCTTCTCTCTTCTCATTTCTTCTTTAGCTTCTTTCAGCTGCTTTCTTCTCTTCTCATCAGCCACTTTCAGCTGTCTCCATCTATCTTCACTCAGCCTTCTACCTGGTTCAACAACCATAAAAGGTTTAGCTTGCTTACCTGGTTGTTGTTGCTTCTGTTTGTCTTGTTGTTGTTACTACCTTGTACTCATTTGACGAGTTGGTGCAGCTACAATTAATGCTCCTTGCTGAGTTGTAGTGATGCTTACTGATTGGAGAACAGTAGCCCCAGCTGCTGCATCTCCTTCATCCTGATTGTCCTTCCTCTTCTTAGACAAAAGGACTTTGGCCATGTTCAGAAGTAGATCTTTTATGCTTTCTTGCCAAAGGTACATTATCCTCATCATTATCTTCTTCCATATCTTTCACAACTTCCTCCACTGCAGCATTCAGCTCCTCATCTGCTTTTTTCTGACTTTCCCCTGTTTTGGTATCATCAACAAGGGTAGTTCCAGGGGACGCTGATTCAGTGGGCACATGTTGAGAAAAGGCCCGATGTAGGATCATTCTCATCTCGTCAACAAACAGCTCAAGATTGGAAATCTTGTCATTGTGCTCTGAGCAGCACGAGCCTGTGTTGTGGCATTTTCTTGGAGAGAGTTGAGCACTACATTCTATATAGTAAGAGTGCTATTGATCTCATCAATTGACTTGTCTCTTGCTACACTGACAGCTTGCTATGCATGCTAAACTTTCTTTTGTTCACGATATTGAGCATTCCACTCATCATTCAGCCTGCTTTGAATGCGGGAAGAGAGTTCAGACAGCTCTCTTCACAGGTCCTCCATCGAGGATGAGTGTGTTTGATCACTTCTGTGAATACTACTTGCTATGTTTAGCTCATGCATTTACAATGCTCGGTTGAACCTATGAACAACATTCATAATCCCTTGGAGGGATTGATATTGAGAGTTAGTAAGAGTCATAACTCTACCTATATCTAGTTCTTTAGCCTCATGAGTGTAATGAACCAAAGCCTGACTTTGTTTATCATCTTGTTGATGTGTTGCGTCATCAGCATACTGCTGCATTCGCCTTCTCAAAACATCAGCGTCCAGAATCTTGAAAGGTGATCCAGGTGGACTATCTCCAGGACCTTCATCATTATCATCAGAGGAATCTCCTCCATCATCAGGA
Source organism: Scutellaria galericulata (assembly GCA_946896805.1). Classification (NCBI taxonomy): domain Eukaryota; kingdom Viridiplantae; phylum Streptophyta; class Magnoliopsida; order Lamiales; family Lamiaceae; genus Scutellaria; species Scutellaria galericulata. The sequence goes on along the minus strand of OX335787.1, from coordinate 3,356,626 downwards.
TCCTGTTCTGGAACAGCAACAAGAGCTTCTTTACCTCCCCGAGGCAATCGATCTTCCTTCAATTTTCCTTATTTATCCTCTACCACAATTGTCTCAGCAGTAATTGCGCCCGAGGTCTTCATCGGAGAAGCTGTCTCAACAGCTTTCTCAACATCATCAACTAACCATGCTTCAGCAGCTCTGGTGGCAACATTCAGGATCTCAAGGTTCTGAGCATCAAGATATGTTCGCTCAATCATATGCTGTAACTCCACCAGAAAGTAATCATCCTCTGCTCTTTCAAATTCATCAAATGCTAGCAGGATGATTTTTCAGCAAGTTCTGTAGAGATTGCAGTATCATCATCATCTGCATCCTGTTGATCATCAACATTCTGTTATACTATTGAAGCCAGTACAGAGAGTCCTTCCTCATCAACTTCCTCCATGGTTGCTTCATTGGCAAGTTCTTGATTCAAACTGTTTAGGACTCCTTGAATCTTTTCTGAAGCTTCCCCCTCAGATGCTATAACTTCGTACACTGGGGAATCTTCATAATCGACCAACTCCTACTCGTCGGTCTCCATCGCATCTAAGCTCACGATGGGGGATAGTGCTGCAATGTTTCTAAATGTAGGAGAATCATGACTTTCAGCAGCAACACTGGTTCATTCTCCTTCTTGCAACTTTCTTGGGGTTTGTCTGATAGATTCAGCTCTACTTGCTTCCAACCCCAATTGCAGCATCCATTGGTTAACTTTCTTAGCATCAAGGTGAGTTAACTGAGCTTCAACAAGCTCAAGTTCTGATGGAGTCCTAACAGTCTCAGCGATGGGGTTCATCAATGTGTTGTCCTCCCCAACTTTCATTGACGACTTACCCTGTGGATCCTCAAAGGTACTTTTACCTTTAGCAGCTTGGTGCTTCCTCAGAATTTCCTGTCTCTCAATGATTTGATCAATCATGGCATCCCAACAGGAATCGGCAAATTTTGGTTGGAGTAGGGGCAGTATACTTTCAGTATCAGTAAACTCAACTACCCATTAAAGGACTAAGTCCTCTACTTTTAGCCAGTCTTCTCACTTCAGCAAGTCTCTCGCACTTGTGAGTTGCATTAATCTCCAGAATTCATGCACTCTGAAGAATCATCCGCATATCAAATCAGTTATTTCTATAAAAAGATCTTGTGATGTGTCTGATTTGATATCATCGATAGACCGCTCAACATCAAGCAACGCTTGAATTTCATTGAGATACTCCTTAGGTTCAGCCTTGTCCATCGGTACTTTCTGAAGATTGTATCTTTAATTTTTCTTTTCTTTATTAAGCTGTGGAAAAAATGTAGAAGTTTAAAAAATCATTTTATTATTTTACATGAATATATTACATAATTTTATTACTAGAATTATATATAGGTATTACTAAAATTACGTAAATATATTATTTCATTTACATAAAGGTATTGACTCATTTTACTGAAATATGACGTAAATGAAATATTAATTGTATCACATAAAGATATTAGTTGTATTACACGAAGGTATTACCCGTATCACATAAAGATTTTACTTTATTTACATAAAGGTATTACCTCATTTTATTGAAATATGACGTAAGAGTATCACTTGTATTACATAAATGTATTATAATAATATAACGTTAAAGTATTAATACATCTATTTAAATGTATCGCCTTAATTTACTTACAAAAATGATTTATGTTATTTCATTAGAATATATTATAATATTTCATAAAAGTATTAGGTGTACCACATTAATGTATTAGTTATATTGTTTCATTTACGTAAATATATTACCTCATTTTATAATAAAATGTAAGAGAACTACTCACATAACATAAAGATAGCTAGCACTAGCATAACTAAAAGATATCACTAACATAAATAAAAAATATTACATATTTGTCAGAACACGAACATGTATATAATGTAAGGGTACTACTAACATAACATAAGTGTATCAGCAACATAACTAAAATGTATCATTAACATAACTAAAAAGTATTACATATTTGTCAAAACTTGAACACAAGGAAAAAAGTGTGGCTGCAGACAGCTGGCGCATGGGGCACGTAAAAATCCCCCTAGATTGAGTTGACCTGATTTTTCATAAGAAAAGAAAAGAAAAAATCCAAAGTCAAATTTGGAGTTTTAGGCGGCTATTCAGACAAAGAAAAAAAGTTATGATGGCTTGGTTAGTGTTATTATATAGATATAGATTAGTGTATAACAAAAGAAAAAACAAAAAGATTAGTGTATAAGAAAGATTTGGTTCACATGGGAAGTGATATTGCATTTATTTTGGATTTGGTAATGAAAATTAAATGCGTGGGAGCCTTATATTATACATATGTATGAAATGAAAAGAATGGGCATTATTCCATTTAGATAAAGGATTAAGTAGTAGAGAAAATGGAGAAGAAGCAAATGTTGTTGTTTGGGGTGATTGCCTGTGTAGTGTTGGTGTTATGTTCAAATGTATTAGTGGTTGATGGAGTTCCGATTCCAAAGATTTGTTTGGGGTTTTGCTCACCAACACGAATCACTAACTGCACCCAGGCATGCATTTCCCCATTGCCCGAGCAATACCCATGACTACTGATGAGTGCCAGTATTCAAAGCTCAATTCATAGACTCAGCACCTAAAGTGGTAGAAGAACCAATTTTAAAATATTTTATGATTTGAATTTTCTTTTTCTGTTTTTTTAATTAAGTTGTTTATGATGCCATAAGCTCCATTTTCCCTCCACAATTTGGGGATTTTTCAATTTGGATGTCATGTAAGCAATTCCAGCGGCCTAAAAATATTTCGATCAAAATCGAACTAGAATTGAAAAAAATCGACAATTAAAGGAACAAAATTGAAAACGACATAATTATTGTCTAAATTAAAATTGAACATGACCTAACTTACGGGACGAAAAATGATATTTTCCACGTATATATCATCATTCTGCACTTTTATGAGGATAATCGATGGGATGACTTCTTGGTGGACACATAAGGGGATGACAGTAGTACGTAGACTCGTGGTTGGATCACAGAAGAAGGAATCATACGGTGCAATCATGCTTATGATGTTATGTTGATTTTTTTTTTCTTGTGAGTAGTTAATGATTTTGATATAAATGTAATGATTTCTCGTTATGCAATCTTTTCACTGAACTTGTAAATATTTTGTATATGTTTATATCATTCATTTAACATGCACGATCTGTTTACAGAGCTTTAACTCACATAGTTCAGGTGAACCAAATAATGTACAGTACATGACTTGTTTTTTTGCGATAGTCACTATTTTTTTTCATCTTTGGAATTAATGTATTATATCTTTTGTGGGACCCCATTCTTAAACTATCTTTAGTTATAAACATTCTTTTTTTTGTAGAATCCCTTTTTGTTTTTTGACCCTACTGTATGTAAACTTATATATATATATATATGCTGATATTTTTTAATGCTTGTGTATATGTCATACAATCTTATGCATGCATGTTGGTAGGCACACTTTCTATGTGATGAGTTTTAGCTAATTTTCAGCAAAATAAAAAAATGGAAACAAAATCATGCACTTTTACATGTCTTTTATGTTAAATCTACAGGCTACAATGAGTACACCTATATATTTAAGCTTGGAAGTCTTTGCTTTCTTGCCCTATTTTTTGCAGTTTAAAGAACTTATATATTATCCATTTACCTTTCCTGTATCTATTAAATTGTCTATAAGTGTACCTATATATTGAATTCATTTGATTTCAACAAGCCATCATTAATTTTTCCAACTATACTACATCCTTTTATGATTTCACTAGGATAGCGCTATTGTAATACACAAGATTTTATAATAAAATAAATTAAATTTGGTAAAAATTGTTCTAAATATTATATATACATTAGAATTATATTTATGATTTGTGCAATAAGTATTGCCTAATTTAACATTAAATATAGCATAATATGGTAAATGATTATTTAATTGTCGAAATATAATTTGCAAGAGGATCATAAATAATTTTATATTTATTATTTGAAAAATATATATATTATTATGCCTATTTTATTTTTCAATTCACCCACAATTTTTTTTTTTTTAGTTTGCTTTTTAATTTTAATATCTATAAACAACCCTCAAATTTTACTCTTCAATTAAATGATAAAAGATGTAAGTCAAAATTTTACAAATAAATTTAATAGTTTATTTTAAAACACATATTCAAAAAAAAATTATTTAACTTTATTAGTTAATAATTTGATAAGTTTGAACAACCATTTTCAATCACCCCACCTTTATTTTAGTTTCTTTCTTTTTTATTTATTATATTTTTTCTCTACTTTTAAATTTAACAAATTTCAAATATGTAAATAATTAATATAATTGAAGTTTAGCATATATTACATAGATAAATTTAATTAACATTTCTATATTATTTTGTAATGTTTCTTAGTAACATAAAATCTGAAGTAGTTAATTAGACATATTTAATGTGAGAATATTGTATGCTTGTCATGTGTTCTTATGATCATTCTTTTATATATATATATATATATATATATATATATATATATATTAAAGAGCTTTTCAATGATATATTATAAGCATATATAAGAAAAATTATACTATAAATTTAATATCTTTATTAAAGTATGATATTATTAGAAATTATGTTCTTTTTTTTTCCCAAATCTTATTTGTTTCTTTTAATATAATGTAGTGAAACGAAAATAAAATAAAATAAAATTATAAAATCTATAAAATATTTTAAACATTAATTTACTAATGCAAAAATAGTTTAAAATGAAAAATTGTAATTATTATGGATTTTCAAACTAATTAACTGTAATGTTTATAGTTTCTTTCGAAACTTAAACATAAGTTACCAGCATGTTGTTTATATTAAAGATAAATTAAAACAATATTAACATGATCAAATGAAAATAAGAATAAATAATCATGGATATAGAATTAGGAAAAATCCAAAAAAATAAAAGTAAAACTAAAAAGGATAGTTTATAAAATGTTGTACATTCGTAGAATTGATGAAAATTTTAAACTATACAACTGTTGAGAATGAAATGAGAAAGGTAATAAATAAGACAACAACGTAATTTATAAACTTTATAAAATGTTTTAACAATAGGAAATGGTACAATGATATTTATAAAATAACAATGATAAAAAATAAAATAAAAGATTTAACACAAACTAAGTATATAATGAAAGTGCAAATGTCTTACTTATGTTGAAACAATAAAATATTTATACACTTATGGAAACAAATATTTTCAAAATCTTTTAAGAAATATCATATTCGATCCCCATAATACTATCCATTATATTTATGACATAGAAGAGGCATAGAAGTGCCTCGACAAAAATGATATTAAATGAATATGTAATCTACTTTATATTGATTATTAACAAGATTACTAAAATTTATATAAAAAAAATGTGTTGAGTATATGTAAAGCATTAAACTAATTAATGAGTTATACAATGATATGGTGAAAAAAAAATTTCCCAAAAGTTTAGATAAGTAACTGAATATATATGATGAACAATTTGGTTTCATGTCATGAATGTATCCAATGCTATACATTTAATAAAAAATATTGTATTTAGCATTTATTATTTTTGAAAAATATATAACGGAACAAATGGAGATATAATGAGGCGAGAATCGAAACATAATAAAAATAGCTAATATAAAAAATTTCAAAGAGATGTATAAAAATATGACATATATAAGGATACAGAACATATGTTATATAAAAAGTTGTACATTGGAGAAACATGATTTTTTTTGACGAAATGAGTATATATTTAAATTATTAATTATTCTCTACGATCTAAATTGATTATTTGTTGCAACATTTCTTTAGAATAAAGTGTGATGGTTGATTTGAAACACATATTGAAATCAAAATATTATTATAAGATTAAAAATTATATATATGGGATAATTAGAAATTTCCAGATGAAGTGATTATTTGGACTAAATAAAATTTTAATTAAATATATAAATGTAAATAATAAATCCAAATTTAAAAAATTGTAATATAAGTTTTTGTCTAGAAATTATATTTAAAAAATCTAAATTTATTTAATAAAATTTGATTATTTACAATTTTTTTTGTAATATAAATTATTTTAATCAATCTAAAGACTATGATTGAACTAAAAATAATTTATAAAACAATAATATTACTAAATCAAATCTTAATATATAAAAATTAAGATCTTAAAGTAATGCAAAAAAATCATTTTTGCATCAATCCGAAACTACAAAAAGGTTTTATGAGATTGAAAAGGTTCGTTGAGCGCCTCATGACATCCGAACACTTGCCCTGGATCGACTTCCAGATCATAATTACGCTAGTAAAGAACTAAAGAAAATAGATAAATGGGAGATAGAAAAATAGAAGAGAAACAAACGAATTATAGAAATATCTATCAAAGGTTTATATATATTAAAACCAATTATTACCTTTAAATATAAAATAATTTAAATGAATGACACACCACAATTAGCACAAGTGCATCCAATATACTATTGAAATAAAACAATAATCAAACCAAAACATTGAAAGTATGGTCCTATCTTTTTTCTAAATGATAAGGAAATACTGGAAACAGGGGATAAAACCAAATCTCCTCTTTATAGCTATTTCAATTGTAAAGTCAAATAAAAAAAGAAAAGGAAATTAATACCTGAAGCTCAGCACTACTCCCGGGTACTAATTAAGATGAAGTTGGAGGAGCTCATTTCCAAAGTCACGTTGTTCTTCTTCAATACTTTTTGCCGATTCCACAATTGATGACTCACAAATCCACAACTCAATCAGTTGCAGCGTTGGTATATCTCCAATACCACGCGGAATCTCTCTTAGCTTACTGCAAATTCGAAGTGTAAGGCTCTCAAGCCTGGGAAAATGACAACTCTCTGTTATCCAAACATTCGGATCTGTGTCCTCAATTACAAGTACTTTTAATTGACAGAACTGCCCTTCGACAGTTTCCCACACGAATCCACGACAAGCATGCCACTTTAATTTGAGCACTTGAAGATTTGGCAATGAACCAACAATTGACATCTCTTCCCATGGAATGCAAGTGCTACTCAATGTCAACTTCTTTAGTGTCACTGGGAATGCAAGCCTAAGAGATAAAACACTCTGGAAGAACTCTGTCAGATGTGTATGAATGTTCAAGTTTTCAAGCTTTTGCAGATGGACGAGATTGTTTAGGCTGTACTCTGACCATTTTGTTTTCTCCATTTTATGATAATAGATTCCCAACTTCTTTAGGTTTGGAATCAATTCTAGGATCCTTTTAGAGCATCTAAAACCATATATTCGTTTTAACGTGAGCAAGTTTTGCAGAGGTGAAATATGATCACAAGTTTCTGCTGAAGGATCAGGCAGTAAGCCACGAGAAACAATAATGTGCCTTAATTCTCTCATTCTCCAAATTCCCAACGGCAAATCTAACCTCCTTCGACACCAAGATTTGCCTATGATTAATGTTTGAAGATTCACAAGTTTGGAAAAGTATTCGGGAACTTTTGAAATACCTGAAGTGTCGTGAGTGTTAATTGTAAAGGCAAGGTACCTCAAATGATGTAGCTCACCTATTTTGTCATCCACCAATAATCTCAAATATCCATCCATAAAATCCACTACTCTAAGTAGTCTACAACGCTTCCAAGAGCCAAGTTCTCTATTATTGAAAGCAAAAATAGTATGTATTGGTGAATAATCCATGTTTAGGAAAGGATCCTTAACAGATGAAAAAATACTTATGCGGCGTGATTTCTCAATAGGCAAAAGGCTGCCCCAACATTTATGTACTACGCGCATAAACTTCTCATCATCAGCTTTTCTTAAACAAAGGTCTCTCAAGAGATCATGCATCTTTATGCTTTTGATCCTTCCATTATACCTCTTCTTAATTATCAAAACCAGATTTCTTTTTATCAAATCTTCCAAATAATCCTCCGCCACCTCTTCTAAATCTTTGGATCCATTTGATTTTAGAAAACCTTCTGCTACCCATATTCTGATAAGTTTTGACACATGTATCTCGTAATCTTCCGGAAAGCCTCCCATGTAAAGAAAACATGGTCTTAAATGATGAGGCAGCCATGTATAACTCAAAGATAATATCTCCGCGAAAGGCTCATTGCTTGTATTTACAGCTTCATTCACATTTATTGCAATCTTTTTCCAAGTTTCTCGCATCTGATCGACCTTGGAGAGGACTCCAGCAATCACGACAATTGCAAGGGGAAGTCCTCTGCATTTCTTAGCAATCTGCCTTCCGATTTCTTCGAGTTCAGGTGGGCATTGTTTTTCTTCAAACACTCTCTGCTTAAGTAGATTCCAACTCGAGTCTACTCCCATCAAATGCATCTCGTAAGGATGGATGGAAGAGTCGACATAAGAAGCCACATCAGCGTCCCTCGTGGTTATGATAATACGACTCCCATTGAAGTCATCTGGAAACACCCCCTTTACATCATCCCATGTTTTACCACTCCATATATCATCTACCACTATAAGAAACCTCCTCCCTTTTAAGTATTTATACACACGTTCTTGCAGCTGCAGTGAGTCATTCAGAAAATGTCCCAACTTGGTTGATGCATCAATTGAATTTAGAAGGCATAACAGAAGACTTGCTTTGTCATAATTTTGGGAAACAGTCACCAAACCACAAACATCAAAGTGATGAAGAGTTAAAGGGTGATGAAGAGCATACCTAGCAAGAGTCGTCTTTCCAATGCCTCCCATCCCAACGATAGGGATCACTTCAAGTTTATCAGACTCCCCATGGAGCCGTTGTTGTATTTCCAGCAAGTCTTTTTCAAATCCCACCACCGGGCCTTGTACATTCAGCGCAGGTGTTGATGAAGTAGAAATGATCTGGTTTTCACTTGTACACCTACTTTTCATCTTCATCGCTTCTTTCAAAATGGAATCGATTTCTTTTATGGCCAAGTACTCTTTATTTTTGTACTGTTTATATAACATTTTCAAGGAATTTAGGGGAGATGAAAGAGCTAGCAGAAATCTGATTGAAACATTAGATTGACGCTTTCCATATTTTGAACCAAGAATTTTACTCAAAATATGGAGCTCAAAGAAGTCTTCAACTTGATTTGCTGCAACTGTGATTCGTGCTTCTAATTTGGTAGCCTCTCTTGGAAAATCCTCAAGAAAAGTTGACAAGAAAACAATTTTCTCATGAAGAGATTGAATTTGTTGCCTTTGATGGTGATCAACAAAGGAATCATGACGAATGAGAACTTGATCCAGTGTTTGTGCAAGTGAAACAAGAGAAGCATAAGCCATTTGCACTATACAGAATCTAAGTTGGAAGAGATTGAATAAGGAAGAATGGAGAGAGAGAGAGAGAGAGAGAGAAGACTTTTCTCAGCAATATTTGCTGACACCAATTAGATTGAATCCTAGCCACTGAAGTAGATTGAATCTTAGCCACTTGTGGGTATGCATCTTCAAGTTTGGTACCATAAGTATATGATGTATATCCACTTTTTTCCCCCTTTTTTCTATTAAAGGTTATACACATTCCATAAACTACTAATACACGTTCTAATTTTTCAAAATCAAAGGTATAAAAATACATTTTTGCAAAATGTACGAAATATCCATATTTATCATAATTTATTCCTTTTTTTTTTTACATATTAAATTAGGAATTATGTTATTTTACAATTGTGAGTTGGATGGACTTTATTAAATTAAATAAGATTTTGAAAAAAAAAAACATAATTTTTAATAACAACATACTTTAATAAAAATGTTAAATTTTATAATATATTTTTTCTTATATATGCTTATAATATATCATTAAAAAACTCTTTAAATATATATTAATATAAGACTAATTTTAGTCTAAGATTCAAAATGTTATTATAAAAGCAAAATAATCAAAACATGTCTTTTATAATCAAATAAAAACTAAAATAAATATTGAATTATGTTACTATTCATGATAAAGAGATTACTTTAATTAGGACTCTAAATTAATTTGATTTGATTTGATTTAATTATGTAGGAGGGTTAAAATTAAAATTTTGAAAAAAAAAAAGTAAGAACATATTATCTAATAATAATTTTTTTTATATGTTTATAATATATCATTGAAAGGTTCTTTAAATATATATTAATAGAAGACTAATTTTAGTTTAAGATTCAAAATGTTCTAGATTATAAAAGAAAAATAATCAAAACATGTAATTTTTGCAAGAAGAGTTTGAAATGTAAAAGACTCTTGCGCGCCTTTTATAATAAAAAATAAATAAATAATAAATATTAAATTATGTTACTATCCTTAATAAAGAGTTTTCTTTAATTCGGATTCCAATTTAATTTGATTTGATTTAATTATGTAGGAGGGTTAAAATTGGCATTATGAAAAATGGACGAAACATCCATACTTGCCATAATTTATTCTCTTAATGTTCTAGAATATAAAAGCAAAATAATCAAAACACGTAATTTTTTCAAGAAGAGTTTGAATATGATTATAATATATTATTGAAAATCTCTTTAAATATATATTAATATAACACTAAGTTTAGTCTAATTATGTTATTTACAATTGTTATTTGGATGGACTCTATTAAATTAAAAATATTTTGAAAAAAAAAAAGCATAAGAACATAATTTCTTATAATAACATACTTTAATTAAAATATTAAATTTATAATTTATTTTTTTATATAGGCTTATAATATATCATTGAAAAGCTCTCTAAATATATATTAATATAAGACTAATTTTAGTCTAAGATTCAAAGTGTTTTAGATTATAAAACCAAAATAATCAAAACATGTAATTTTTTCAAGAAGAGTTTGAAATGTAAATGACTCTTGCCTTTTATAATCAAATAAAAAAATAAAATAAATATTGAATTACGTTACTATCCTTAATAAAGAGTTTTCTTTAATTAGTACTCTAATTTAATTTAATTATGTAGGAGGGTTAAAATTTGCATTATGAAAAATGAACGAAACATCCATACTTTTATATATATATATATATATATATATATATATATATATATATATATATATATATACACCAGTTCTTATATCCCCGACATATCATAATTAGAGGATGTGTTAGATATAGGAAAATCTCACTCCTACTGGTGACTTCTAGAACAAGGTATTCACCACTGCACAACAAACATGAGGATCATGTTAAATCTCCGCACATATATATGTGAGGAAATGAGCATTTCTAGCCAATAAGTATAACAAAAATTTAAACTAGCCAAGAGATAAGAAATTAATTAGATTTTTAGTCAAAAAATATTGAACATAATACCTCAAGCTTTTCTAATCATTTTCCACTCATTCCTAAAGATTCTAGCTATTGATGTGAAGATTTCACTTGTGGAGAAAGGTAATACATTTCTCAAGATTTCTTCCACTCATTCCTCAAGATCGATTTCTTCTAAAATTCCTTAAGAATCGTAAGTATGAATTTTAAAAAATGAATTTTTTGTGCGGCTGGCGTGTGCGAGTCGTGAAGCTTGTGTGCGAAGATTGTGCGGCTCGTGTATGCTGATCGTGCATATTCATCATCAAGCGTGCATACATTTGTTCCACTACAAGAAAACAGTCAAATTCCAACGGCACAAAATCCGTTGGAATTTCACATTTTTCCGTTGGAATTCATGATTCCAACGGTAATTCCAACGGAATTTGCGCCGTTGGAAAAGTGGGCGTTGGAATTTCAAAATTCCAGAGGAAATTCCAACGGTAAGAAAATTCCAACGGTAATTCCAACGGTAAAATACCGTTGGAATCCTTTGTTGTGGGAAAAAGTTCCAACGCCATTTCCAACGGTATTTCCAACGGTAAAATACCGTTGGAATTATTCCAACGGCGTCTCCAACGGTTTTTGGCGTTGGAATTGTTAGTTGAAATTTGAAATTCCAATGGCTTTTTAGTCCGTTGGAATTTATTTCCAACGGTGTTTCCAACGGAATATTTCCATCGGAATTTGTTTTCATTTTAAGAATTCCAACGGCACGTTTCCGTTGGAATTTTCCAACGGTAATTCCAACAGTAATTATATATTAGTAATTTCCGTTGGAATTTCCAATTTAAGAATTCCAACGGATAGTTTCCGTTGGAATATTCCAATTGCAATTCCAACACAGTTTTTAACATTGGAATTTTGTATAATTATTTTGTGTACCTATATAAAGAAATATTGTAATGGTAATAAAAATAATGTAAACATTCAATAAAATACAAGCTAAGTCTTAAACCTCATCAACATTAATAAGTCTCAAACATCATCAACATCTGATGTAACAACATAATAGAAGTCTCAAACATCATCAACATCAATACTCATCATCATTCACCATTTTCATCACCAACAAAAGGAAACAAGTTAACTTCATAACATAAATAATATGTTCTAAAGACCATCATCATCATCAATACCCATATCTCCACCCTCCTCATTTTCATTACCCACAACTTCATCAACATTAGCCACATTCTCACCTTCACAAGGAGGAGCCACGTCCATAGAAGAAGTACTAAGGGTGAGAGATCCATTGTTCAACTTCGCAAAAAGACTACGAAAGGATGCCAATTCACTCTCAACAGCACTCAAACGAGATTGTAACACTTGAACTTCAGCACTAGTAGGGTGAGTGGTCTTACTTCTTGCGTTGGATCTCGAATCCAAAGATGTATAGAAAGCTGCTTCCGATCCAAAGCCATAAGACCTGCCTCTCTTGTTCTTCCCTCCATTAGCCTCATAAAAGACAGTAGAATCATCGATGTCAGATTCATCTACACCTTCAGATAGTCTAGTAGCCTTCAACGTCTTGTACTTGTTCTGCATATAGTTTCAAATAGGTATGAAAATAATTTTTCTTAGGCCATCCGGGTTGACCCCCAAAGGCCCAACAACCAGACCTGGACTACGATATCATGTATAGTGATAAGCCAGACAAGATCAATTAACTATAGATACAATCATACATATATAAACAATTGATAATATTTACTGCTCTGATTTTAAAAATTTACCTCCATTCAACCATAAGTGATAAGCAGCATCTTGAGCAGCCTCAGTGAAATAGTAGTATAGACTTCTCGTAGTTGAATTTTAATTCGGGGTGTAATACTTTTACTTCTTCGATGTTTGTGCTCCGACTGGTGGGCCACCAACAGCAACAATAAAATTAGACCAGAGATCACCTTATTGTACGTATTCACCAATGTGTATTATGTTCATCTCTATTAAATAGATGCCATCCCCAACCTAAGTCTGACCCATAACTATACTTTCCTTTACTTCCTCAATTACCATGGTTTGTGATGGGATGTAATTAAACCGAATTGATCCGAACTATTGAGAGTATGATTGTAATTTGTTTATCATTAAATGATCTAGCTTATTTTATCGAATGTATTAATCATTATCATTATTTACAAAATATTATTTAACTAGCATGCATCAAACACTATTTTAAAAATACGGTTAGTTGCCGGACAAATTACAACATTTACTTAGATTGTCATTTTAATCAAACATTTCAGTTTTGGCCAAAATAACATAACCTTATATATGTGTAACATGTTTTTAATCTCGCTTAGTTTTGAATTTATTTTTTCTGACATGTCCATATACCCGGACACATCAATTGTCATACTAGAAATTATAATAAGGTGGCAAATGACAAGTATGGGCAGATGAACACTGTAGCACCCAGAAAAAAAAATTAATTATTATTTTCTTTAAAAAATATTATTATTAAGGGTATAATTAAATATCCTAGAAAAAGGTAGAATTATATTTAAATGATGGATCTAAGCTAGAATACATACCCAAACCTTATTAATTATCTCCCAATGTGAGCCCAAGAGCAAGTAGGCCCACTACATATTTAGGCTAGGTTTAAGAATAATTAATATCATTCTATAAATAGGAAAAAGAGATTACGCTAGGTTAGGATTTTCAACAGTGTCTTAGAAAGTACGCAGTTTCTTTTCTCTTTTTTCTCTTATAGTTATTCCTTGTGTCATTCCTAGATTAATCCATTTAATTTTGATATATCCAACAAAAAAATGAGAGAGTATAAAGCCGTGATACCTGACCACCACAGCACCAATGGACCAACCTTATCAACAACAAGGCTCTGATGCCACTGTTGGGCATCGGTCCACATAGATAAAGCTATTTGAACTATTACACTGAGTATAACTAAGATACATGTTTTCTAGAACAAATCTTGAAACAAATAAACAGAAAGAGATAAGAGCACTAGAAGATCCAACACATGAATCTGAAAGAGAGAGTTCAGATCAACTCTCGAGACCTCGGTTCAGTCCCATTTTCTTTTCTTCAGTCCACGACACACAAAACACCACAATCAGCGGTGGCTCCAAGGAGCCCAAGGAAAGCCCCAGATCTAAGCTCACTCTTCCCCCTTCTCGGCTCAAAAACCCTAACCCCCTCTCTCTCTCTCTAAACCGCGGTGCCTCCTCTCTCTCGTCCCTACCTGTACTGTGTTAGTACTCTATCCAGCCATGGCCGCGCACCACCTCCATCTCTGTCCTTGCACTTGTGCAGGCTGTCCTTCGCCGAGGTTTGTTCTTTATAAAAGAGTGTTTTACAGAGAGAGAGAGATAGAGGGAAAAAGAGTAAGGGGTTGTTGGCTTTTCTGAATGAGTGTATAGCCGTGTTTGTGAGATCCTTGAGCCTCTTCAAGTCAGTCTTTCATGTGTTGAAAACTGACTTGTTTCTTCTTGAGTTCTTGGTAGTGATCTGGGGTTTTGGTGAGCTTAGATCTGGGGCTTTCCTTGGGCTCCTTGGAGCCACCGCTGATTGTGGTGTTTTGTGTGTCGTGGACTGAAGAAAAGAAAAGGGGACTGAACCGAGGTCTCGAGAGTTGATCTGAACTCTCTCTCTCAGATTCATGTGTTGGATTTTCCGGAGCTCTCTTATCTCTTTTTGTTTATTTGTTTCAAGATTTGTTCTAGAAAACATGTATCTTAGCTATATTTAGTGTAATAGTTCGAATAGTTTTATCTATGTGGACCGATGCCCAACAGTGGCATCAAAGCCTTGTTGTTGATAAGGTCGGTCCACTAGTGTTGTGGGGTCAGATATCACGGCTTTATACTCTCTCCTTTTTTGTTGGATCCTGTGGATCTCTTATCTACTGCGTTTATTGTTCTTGTTGTCTCTTGGTGGTCTTGTTGCTGGTATTGAGTCTGTCTTTGTGCTCTCCTACTGTTGGTTATTTCTGCATCTCTGTGTTTTGTGTTTCTTGTTTTCTGGTTCCCCTGCTTACTTACCTTGTCCGGACCAATTAGTGTCCCTGGAATTTGGGCTGAGAGAGTTGAACCTAACTTTGTGTTTTTGCCTCTGGTTTTATCCTTTGTTCTCTTGCTCTTATATCTGTGTTGTTTGCCTACTGTTGAACCATGAACTCCTACCTAGTTGCCTCCTTTGATGGTAAGAGTGATTTTTCTATATGACAACAAAAGATGAAAGGTGTTCTTGTGCAACAAAAGTATTTTAGAGCCATAACTCTGAACTATGATGATAAAACTGGAGATAATGTTAAAAGTGAACTTGATGAACTTGTTTATTCCCTTATTATTTTGAACCTTTCTGACTCTGTGATTAGAAAGCTGGGTAAGCTTGATTCTGCAAAACTTTTATGGGATAAACTTGAGGAATTTTACACTGAAACCTTTCTGTCTTCTAAAATGTTTTTGCTTGAGAAATTCTTCAAATTTAAGCTGGATTTGCATAAAGATATTGATGAGAACTTGGATGTTTTTACTAAACTTGTGCAAGATATAAAGTTAACTGGAGATAAAAACATTGATGAGTATACCCCCATTGTTTTGTTAAATGTCATTCCTGATTCCTACAGTGATGTTAAATCTGCTATTAAGTATGGTAGAGATAAGGTGACCCTTGACACTGTAATTAATGGTTTAAAGAGTAAAGAACTTGATTTAAAAGCTAGTAAGAGGAATAGATCTTTTGGAGATGTTAATCATGTGAAAAACAAGCTTAAAAACAAGCCTCCTAATCATGCTTCCACTTCTGGTAATAATAATCAAAACCAACTTTCTCAAAAATCAGGAAAAAAAAGAGGCAAGTAAGCAGAGATTTAAAAACAGAAAGTGTTATAATTGTGGTTAACCTGGGCACTATGCTGATAAGTGTACTGAACCTAAAAAGGACAGACCTAATAACCAAACCAACCAAGCCAACAAAGTTTCTGATAATATGGGTGATGTGTACATGATTTCTGATACTGGTACTGATTCTGTGAACTCTGTGCTTGATTCTCTAAGTGATAAAATCTAGCTTTTAGATTCTGCATGTACCAATCATATGACACCTCACTTAAATGTGTTTTCTACCTATGTGGAATTGAAAAATGGATTTGTTTCCATGGTTGATAGTAGTCAAAGGCATGTACTAGGAATTAGGACTGTTAATCTGAAATTTGATGATGGTTATGTGTTATCCTTGAAAAATGAAAGACATGTTCCTAATTTTTGTAGTAATCTGATGTCTTGTGCTGCTTTGGAAGATTCTGGCTTTAAGGGTGAATGGGGGAATAGGAAAATGAACTTAATTAAGAATGGCTTTGTTGCTTTCAAAGCTGATAAAAATCAGAATATGTATATTTCTTATGCTGAACCTGTTTTACATGTGAACTCTGTCCAACATGATGTAACTGTTTTATGGCATAAAAGGCTTGGTCATATCAGTAGTAAAGGATTAGAGATTCTGCATAAAAACAATTACATGTGTGGTGATATTGTATCTGATATGCCTATGTGTGATTCATGCATTATGGGTAAGCAAACCAAAGTTAAGTTCCCTGTTTCCCCCTTCCCTAATTCAACTAAGTGTTCTGAGATTCTTGAGTATGTGCATTCTAATGTTTGGGGTCCTGCATCTGTCTCTACACCTAGTGGATATAGGTACTTCTTATCTGTTATTGATGATTTTTCAAAAAGGGTATTTGTCTTCTTGCTTAAACAAAAGTCTGATGTGATTGATAGATTCAAAACATGGAAAATACTAATTGAAAATCAAACAGGAAAGAAAATCAGAACTCCAAGGACAGATAATGGAATTGAATTTTGCAATCATGAATTTGATGCTCTATGTGCTGAATCTGGTATTAAAAGGCATAGAACTGTTGTGTATACTCCCCAACAGAATGGAACAACAGAAATAATGAATAGAACCCTTCTTGACAAAGTGAGATCTATGTTATGTGCATCTGGTTTGTCAAAGTTGTTTTGGGGTGAAGCTGTTCTAATTACTGCATATCTAATTAATAGATGTCCTTAAGTTCCTTTGAATGGTGATTTGCCTGAATCTGTGAAGTGTGGAAAACCTGTGGACCTATCTAATTTGAGAGTGTTTGGTTGTACTGCTTTTATGCATCATAAAACTGATAAATTAGAACATAGGTCTCTAAAAGGTGTTTTTTCTTGGATATCCTGATGGGGTTAAGGGCTATAGGTGTTGGCTAAAGGGTGAACCTGGTTTTAAAACTATCATAAGTAGAGATGTTGTGTTTAATGAGAATGAGTTTCCTTGTCTCCCTGTGCCTGTTTTTATTGTTCATGTTGCTGCTCCAAATAAGGTGGAGCATTCCCCTCTTGAATCTGATGAAACTGAAAATGAGCATGAACCTTCTGAAAATGTGTATGATCAAGATGCTGAGTCTTCTATACTTGTGTTGGATGATTTGAGTGATTATCAGCTTGCTAGGGATAGGCTTAGAAGAGATATTAGGAGACCTCACCACTTTGATGATTTTCAGCTTGCTTCATATATGTTTAATGCTTTTGAAAGCCTTGATGATAATGAACCTAAATCATATAAGCATGTCTTACAATCTATTGATTCTACTAAATGGATTAATGCTATGAAAGATGAAATGAAATCCTTGCATGTTAATGATACTTGGTCTCTTGTACCCAAACCTGCTAAGTGCTCACTTATTGACTACAAATGGTTATTCAAAATCAAGCATGAATCTGACTCTGTTAGATATAAGGCAAGATTAGTGGCTAAGGGTTTTACCCAAAAGGAAGAGATTGATTACAATGAAATATTTGCTCTTGTTGTGAAATTCACTACTGTTAGAATTATGCTTACTTTGACTGCTCATTTTAACTGGGAATTGAAGCAAATGGATGTTAAAATTGCCTTCTTGCATGATGAACTTGATAAGCAAATTTTCATGAAACAACCTGAGGGTTTTGTTGATAAAATGCATCCTGATTATGTTTGTCTCTTGAAAAAATCCTTATATGGTCTTAAGCAATCACCTAGATAGTGGAATAAGAAGTTTGATTCCTGCATGTTGTCTCTTAAATTCAAAAGAAGCTCTTATGATCCATGCTTGTACTTTAATGAAGATGTTCAAACTCTTGTTTTCCTGATGATCTATGTGGATGATATGTTGTTGGTCAGTCCCTGTGTGAATGCTATAAATCATGTCACTAAGTGTCTAAGTGATAATTTTGATATGAAATTACTTGGTGATGCAAAAAGGATTTTAGGGATGGACATTATCAGAAATAGAGATGCATGCTCCTTGTTTCTTAATCAATCTGTGTATGGGCAAAGGATTCTTGATAAGTTCTCTATGAATGAAGCTAAATCTGTGACTATTCCTCTTGCTGCTCACTTCTTGCTAAGTAAAGATCCGTCTCTAAAGACTGGCCTTGAAAGAACTGAAATGTCTTATGTGTCTTATGCTAGTGCTATTGGTTCTGTGATGTATCTCATGGTAAGTACTAGACCTGACATTGCTTATGATGTGAGTTGCTTGAGTAGATACATGTCTAATCCTGGTATGTCTCATTGGGAGGTTGTGAAATGGCTTCTGAGATATCTAAAAGGATCTTCAAAAACTAGAATTGAATTTGAAAAATCTGATAATGATATTAATCTCTATGGCTATGTGGATTCTAATTTTGCAAATGATAAAGATAACAGAAAATCAACAACCTCTTATGTGTTTACCTTATGTGGTGCTTGTATAAGTTGGAAATCTCAATTACAGAATATAGTTGCCCTATCCACTATTGAATCTGAATACATTGTTGCTACTGAAGCAATTAAAGAAGCCATTTGGCTTAAGGGTTTACTATCTGAAATTGGTTTTCTTAATGAAAAGGTGGTTGTGTTTTCTGACAGTCAATCTGGTATTCAACTCTGCAAAAATCCTGTCTTTCATGACAGAACTAAACATATTGATGTCAAGTATCATTTTATCAGAGATGTTGAAAAAGGTATTGTTAATCTTGAAAAAATCCATTCTGAATTCAATCCAACTGATATGGGAACAAAGTGCCTTCCTGTTGAAAAGTTTAGATCTTGTTTAAGGATCTTGAACTTATCCTCTGCTCCTTGATTTTGTGTTCTTGGTTTGTGCAATCTGTGTGATTGCTCTTTTGCTTTGTTTTGTGCTCTTTGTGTGCTATGTGCATCTCTACCTGCTCTAACTTGATGCTTCTGTGTTATCTGTGTTTGTAGGTGAGAAAATCGGTAATGATGACCTCTGTCCTTAAGGAAGAGACCACAAGATACCATGATCTGGCCCAAGGTGGAGAATGTAAGTATTTGGGCCATCTTTTAATTAAGAGTTTATCTGGGCCCTGGCTTGGATCCTTGGCAGCCCAAGTTGAAGCCCGAAGGAAGCCCAGGCCCAGCTCCCTCCCACTTAAGATGTCTCTTAATCTAAGCCATTCAATCCTGATCCTTGATCCTGATCGTTGACTGCCCCATATATATCTTACCCTTCCCCATTCTCGGCTCAGAAACCCTAACCCTCTCTCTCTCCCCCACCTGTACTGTGTTAGTACTATGTCCAGCCATGGCCGCGCATCACCTCCGTCTCTGTCCTTGCACCTGTGCAGGCTGTCATTCGCCAGGGTTTGTTCCTTTTAAAAGAGTGTTTTGCAGAGAGAGAGAGAGATAGAGGGAAAAAGAGTAAGGGGTTGCTGGCTTTTCTGAGTGAGTGAATAGCCGTGTTTGTGAGATCCTTGAGCCTCTTCAAAATAGTCTTTCATGTGTTAAAAACTGACCTGTTTCTTCTTGAGTTCTTGGTGGTGATCTGGGGTTTTGGTGAGATTAGATCTGGGGCTTTCCTTGGGCTCCTTGGAGCCACCGCTGATTGTGGTGTTTTGTGTGTCGTGGACTGAAGAAAAGAAAAGGGGACTGAACCGAGGTCTCGAGAGTTGATCTGAACTCTCTCTCTCAGATTCATGTGTTCGATATTCTAGTGCTCTCTTATCTCTTTCTGTTTATTTGTTTCAAGATTTATTCTAGAAAACATGTATCTTAGCTATACTCAGTGTAATAGTTCGAATAGTTTTATCCATGTGGACCGATGCCCAACAGATCTAGAGTTAGAGCCCAAATGAATTAGATTAGATCTTTAATAGGTGTTGAATAATCTAAGCAAATTAAATTCAAATTCTTCCAAATCATGAAAACCTTTGTAGTATAAATTTTGTGTTGTGATATGGAGAATAATAAATTAGTGAGAAAAAATAATTAAGTAAAGCAGAAATTAAGTAGACAAACAGTGAATGAATCGAGAGGAGGAAAGATAGAAGAGAGAGAAAAGAAGGGGACCCGAGAGAGAGAGAAAGAGTGGGACTAGAGAGAGAAGAGACATAAAGGAGATAGAGAGTTTTTTTTTTTTAGAAGGAAACAATACGTAAGTTGAGAGAAAATGAGGGGACTAAAGAGAGAGAAATAGTGGGGACCAGAGAGAGAAGATGCATGGTGGAGAGAGAGAAAGATGGTTTGTCTTTTCTCACAATTTTTCCTAATCTGTTGACTTTCAATGGGTGATTCAATCTTCTTAAATATTATTCAAGTCCTTTTAGAGCCTTAGATTAACTAAAAATAACTATTAGTCTTCTTTTTTTAGTTTATAGATTCGAGTTTAGTAATTTATTTCATTATGGATGACTAGGTGACGAAGAAGATGATTCTTGTTTATTTAATTGCTTTCACCGTTAATTGTTGCTTAGTTGCTTGATGGATTTCTAGGTTTAATTAGATAATTTACAACCACCATTTTTTATCTTGTTTAATTTCTTTTTGAATGGTTTATCTTGTTTATTAGCACCAGAGAATTTAATTAATTGTTTTGTTCCTCATGGGATTGACCCTTATTTGCGGCTTTTACAAGTTAATTGAATCTAAGAAGGTTGTATTAATTTGCGTGCCTCGACAACACGTATCATTTAAGTAACAATTTCGGAGAAGAAATTGATGGAGCTCATCGGAAATGAGTGCATGAGCCATAAAAAATCGATGGTTCCTCTATTATCTATCTCTTCGTTCAGAATTCCATGTCCAATCTGAAACATCAAACATAAGTACTTCAATGATATATATGTGCTTAATTAATAATTGATTCATGCATGTAAACCATTCAAATTTTATACTAAAATAATATAGTAATGAACAACCATTATCCCCTTGAGCGGAATCTTAAACTCCGATTTCAAATTTCTTTCCAATATGACATCCGCAAGCTCTGGGATGTAGTTAGGGGTGACTAGAAATTGGTAAAACCCGAAAAATCGAATCAAATCGAAATTAGTGTTTCGCTTCAGTTTTTGATAGTAAATTTCAGTTTCGATTTTGATTTTTGAAAATTTCGGCTTTTGGTTTTGGTTTTCATGTCGGAAAAACCGAAAACCAAACTAAAACTTTTCTTTTTATTTTTTTAATAAATAAATATATATATTATTTCATTTATGCAAATATACTAAATCAAAATATTTCATCTACCACTTCAGTAGTTCTTGTGTTTGTGTTTGATATGTAAATGAAAAGGAGTGGATATAATGAATTATATATAAATTGCTTGTGTACATTGTGTTTGATATTTGACCTCAATGAATTATATTATCGGCCTTAAAACATTCATCTTTCGTTCTCTTTTCATGAACTTTTGAATATGTAGGCAATTTTGAATCTTTGATATGCAGAATTGAGCATTTGATGTCTGCAAAATTGTTGATTAATTTGGTTTTTTTTTTCCATATATATATATATATATATTGTTATTAATGATATCAGTAAAAATCAAAGTTATAATCGAAATCGAATTTTTATTTCGGTTTGATTTTTTTTGTTTTTAAAAAAATTCAATTTCGATTTTGGTTTTCAAAATTTACAAATTTCGGTTTGGAACATTACATCAAACATTACTTATTTTGGACCATACATGTATTTATGAAAAGCTAATTAATTAAGACCATACATATATATAAAAGTTTTTGTGTGTACTTGTAGCTATATAAAGGTTCATTGTACCTGCCTAGCTTTCTCCAGCGATATAAAAGTCCCTAGTCTTGTAACAAACGAATCTTTCAAACCAGTTTATAAGAAAATCATATGAATCATCTGCTGAATCATGCAAGTAAAAGACACAACATACATGCATCAACTAATCTTATTAGCCTATCCACCTTGACACATTAATTGTTGACATATTTAATTTTTAGTATATTTATTAATTTCACTTTTCATAATTTTAGGGGATGAGATTATTACACATCATCAATAGATATATTAAGATTTGCCCACAATGGGTATTTTAACATTTTTACACACACGCGCGCGCGTAAACACACACACACATATATATAAGTATGAATGTTTCGTCCATTTTTTATAATATCAAGTTTAACCTTCTATATAACTAAATTAAATATCAAATCAAATTAGAGTCTTACTTAAAAGAAAACTCTTTGTTAAGGATAATCATGTAATTCAATGTATATTTTATTTTTCTATATGATTATAAAATCAATAGTCATTTACATTTCAAATTATTTTTGAAAAACTTACATGTTTTGATTATTTTTCTTTTGTAATCTTAAAATATTTTGAATCTTTGACAAAAATTAGTCATATATTAATATATATTTAAAGAGCTTTTCAATGATATATTATAAGCATATATAAGAAAAATTATACTATAAATTTAGTATCTTTATTAAAGTATGATATTATTAGAAATTATGTTTTTTTTTTCCAAATCTTATTTGTTTCTTTTCATATAATATAGTGAAAAATAAAATAAAATAAAATTATAAAATCTAAAAAATATTTTTAAACATTAATATTACTAATGCAAAAATAGTTTAAAACGAAAAATTGTAATTATTATGGATTTTCAAATTGTACTGTTTATAGTTTCTTTCGAAACTTAAACACAAAGTTAACAGCATGTTGTTTATATTAAAGATACATTACAACAATATTAACATGGTCAAATGAAAATAAGAATAAATAATCATGAATGTAGAATTAGGAGAAATCCAAGAAAAAAAAAGTAAAACTAAAAGGCATAATTTATAAAATGTTGTACATTCGTAGAATTGATGAAAATTTTAAAACTACACAACTGCTGAGAATCAAATGGGAAAGGGAATAAATAAGACAACAACATAATTTATAAACTTTATAAAATATTTAACATTAGGAATGGTACAATGATATTTATAAAAAACAACGATAAAAATAAAATAAGAGTTTTAATACAAACTAAGTATATAATAAAAGTGCAAATGTCTTACTTATGTTGAAACAATAAAATATTGATAAACTTATGGAAACAAATATTTTTAAAACTTTTTAAGAAATATCATATTTGATCCCCATAATACTATCCATTATATTTATGACATAGAAGTGCCTTGACAAAAATGATATTAAATGAATATGTAATCTACTTTATATTGATTATTAACAAGATTACTAAAATTTATATAAAAAAATGTGTTAAGTATATGTAAAACATTAAACTAAATAATGAGTTATACAATGATATGGTGAAAAAAAAAATCACAAAAGTTTAGATAAGTAACTAAATATATATGATGAACAATTTGGTTTCATGTCATGAATGTATACAATGAAAGCTGTACATTTAATAAAAAATATTGTATTTAGCATTTATTATTTTAGAAAAATATATAATGGAACAAATGGAGATATAATAAGGCGAGATCGAAACATAATAAAAATAGCTAAAATAAAAAATTTCAAAGAGATGTATAAAAATATGATATATATATATATATAAGGATACAGAGCATATGTAATATAAAAAGTTGTACATTGGAGAAACATGATTTTTTTTTACCAAATGAGTATATATTTAAATTATTAATTATTCTCTACGATCTAAATCGATTATTTGTTATCAACATTTCTTTAGAATAAAGTGTGATGGTTGATTTGAAACACATATTGGAAATCAAAATATTATTATAAGATTAAAATTTTTATATATGGGATAATTAGAAATTTCCAGATGAAGTGATTATTTGGACTAAATAAAATTTTAATTAAATATGTAAATGTAAATAATAAATCCAAATTTTAAAAAAGTTAGTCAAAATTTTTCAAGATTGTAATATAAGTGTTTGTCTAAAAATTATATTTAAAAAATCTAAATTTATTTAATAAAATTTGATTATTTACAAAATTTTTTTTGTAATATAAATTATTTTAATCAATCTAAAGACTTTGATTGAACTAAAAATAATTTATAAAACAATAATATTACTAAATCAAATCTTAATATATAAAAATTAAGATCTTAACGTAATACAAAAAAATCATTTTTGCATCAATCCGAAACTACAAAAAGGTTTTATGAGATTGAAAAGGTTCGTTGAGTGCCTCATGACTAAGTCATAATAGATCTAAACACTTGTCCTAAACCGACTTCCAGATTATAATTACACTAGTAAAGAATTAAAGAAAATAGATAAATGGGAGATAGAAAAATAGAAAAAAAAAACAAATAAATTATAGAAGATTTATTAATATATATATATATAGGTAAATTATATAATAGAAGCCAAACTATGATCACTTTTCCACTTTGTTACTTGAACTTTCAAAGTTCACTGTAAAACAACTCAACTTTGTGTTTTTACAAAACGGCCGCCAGAAGTCACTTCCGGTGGAATATTTCGGGAATATTCCTTCCCGAACTTTCAAAATTAACTGTAAAATAGCTCAACTTTGTGGATCTACCAAACGACTGCTAGAATTGAATTAAATTAAATAAAAAATGACTAAAAAAATACAAATCAAATTATATTACATAAAAAATACAAATTAAATTAAATAACTAAATTAAATAGGCCGATTTGGGGGTTTTAGTTATTTAATTTAATTTAATTTGATTTGTATTTTTAATTTAATTTAATTTGATTTGTATTTTTTATTTAATTTAATTTGATTTGTATTTTTTTAGTTATTTTTTATTTAATTTAATTCAATTCTAGCGGTCGTTTGGTAAATCCGCAAAGTTGAGCTGTTTTACAGTTAATTTTGAAAGTTCTGGATGGAATATTCCGGGAATATTCCACCGGCGGTGACTTCCGGCGACCGTTTAGTAAAAAAATAAAGTTGTATTGTTTTACAATGAATTTTAAAAGTTTTGGCAACAAAGTGGAAAAGTGAACATAATTTGATTTCTATTATGTAATTTACCATATATATATATATATATTAAAACCAATTATTACCTTTAAATATAAAATAATTAAAATGAATCACACACCACAGTTAGCACAAGTGCATCCAATATACCATTCAAATAAAACAATAATCAAACCAAAACATTGAAAGTATGGTCCTATCTTTTTTCTAAATGACAAGGAAATATTTGAAACAGGGGAGAAAACCAAATCTCCTCTTTATAGCTATTTCAATCGTAAAGTCAAAAAAAAAAAAAAAAAGGAAATTAATACCTGAAGCTCACCACCAGTCACGAGCCTACTTTAGATGAAGTTGGAGGAGGTCATTTCCAAAGTCACGTTCTTCTTCTTCAATACTTTTTGCCGATTCCACAATAGATGACTTACAATTCCACAACTCAATCAGTTGAAGCGTTGGTATATCTCCAATACCACGTGGAATCTCTCTTAGCTTATTGCAATCTCGAAGAATAAGGCGCTCAAGCCTAGGAAAATGACAACTCTCTGTTATCCAAGCAATGGGATCTGTGTTTTGAATTACAAGTATTTTTAATTGACAGAACTGCCCTTCGACAGTTTCCCACTCTAATCCATCAAAAGCATGGCACTTTAGTTTGAGCACTCGAAGATTCGGCAATGAACCAACAATTGACATCTCATTCCATGGAATGCGACTACCTTTCAATGTCAACTTCTTTAGTGTCACTGGGAATGCAAGCGTAAGAGATAAAGCACTCCGGTAGAAATCTGTCAGATGTATATGAATGTCCAAGTTTTCAAGCTATTGTAGATGGACGAGATTGTTTAGGCTGTACTCTGACCATTTTGTTTCCTGCATTATATAATAATAGATTCCCAACTTCTTAAGGTTTGGAATCAATTCTAGGATCCTCTCAGAATATCTAAAATTGTGTATTCGTTTTAGCGTGTGCAAGTTTTGCAGAGGTAGAATATGATCACAAGTTTCATAAACAATAACGTGCCTTAATTCTCTCATTCTCCAAATTCTCAACAGCAAACCCCACTCGTAATCATACGACTGACGGATTATTAATGTTTGAAGATTCACAAATTTGGAAAAGTAATCGGGAATGTTTGATGAAATACTTGAGCCGAGACCTGAAGTAGTAAATGCAAGGTATCTCAAATGAAGTAGCTCATCTGTTTTGTCATCAGACAATAACATATCTCCATCCGTTAAAGCCATTACTCTAAGTAATGTACAACGCTTCCATGGACCAATTATTCTACCATTGAAAGAAAGAATAGTATGTATTGGTGAACAATCCATGTTCAGGAAATGACCCTGAACAGATGGTAAAATACTTATGCGGCGTGATTTCTCAATAGGCAAAAGGCTGCTCCAACGTTTATGTACTACGTGCATAAACTTCTCATCATGAGCTTTTCTTAAACAAAGGTCTCTCAAGAGATCATGCATCTTTATGCTTTTGATCCTCCCATTATACCTCTTCTTAATTATCAAAACCAGACTTCTCTTTGCCAAATCTTCCAAATAATCCTCTGCCACCTCTTCTAAATCTTTGGATCCATTTGATTTTAGAAAACCTTCTGCCACCCACATTCTGATCAGTTTTGAGACATGTATCTCGTAATCTTCAGGAAAACCTCCCATGTAAAGAAAACATGGTCTTAAATGATGAGGCAACCATGTATAACTCAAAGATAATATCTCCGCGAAAGGCTCATTGCTTGTATTTACAGCTTCATTCACATTAATTGCGATCTTTTTCCAAGTTTCTGGCATCCAATCGACCTTGGAGAGGACTCCAGCAATCACAACAATTGCAAGGGGAAGTCCTCTGCATTTTTCAGCAATCTGCTTTCCAATTTCTTCGAGTTCAGGTGGGCAACGTTCTTCTTCAAACACTTTCTGTCTAAGTAGATTCCAACTCAAGTCTACACCCATCAAATGCATCTCGTAAGAATGGGTGGAAGAGTCGACATAAGAAGCCACATGAGCGTCCCTCGTGGTTATGATAATCCGACTCCCATTGAAGTCATCTGGAAACACCCTCCGAAAATCATCCAATGTTTTACGACTCCATATATCATCTACCACAATTAGAAACCTCCTCCCTTTTAAGTATTTATACACACGTTCTAGCAGCAATGACTCGTTCGGAGAATGTTCCAATTTGGATGATGCATCAATTGAATGTAGAAGGGATAACAGAATAGTTGCTTTGTCATAATTTTGGGAAACAGTGACCCAACCACAAACATCAAAGTGTTGAAGACTTAAAGGGTGATGAGAAGCATACCTAGCAAGAGTGGTCTTCCCGATGCCTCCCATCCCAACGATAGGGATCACTTCAAGTTTAGCAGACTCCCCATGGAGCCGATCTTGTATTTCCCTCAAGTCTTTTTCAAATCCCACCACTGCCCCTTTGATGTTAGGCGCAGGTGTTGATGAAAAAGAAGCAGAAGAATGAGTTGAAATCAATATCTGATTTTCACTTGTACACCTACTTTTGATCTCCATCACTTGTTCCATAACGGAATTGATTTCTGTTATGGGCTTCTGTAACTCTTTGTACAGCTTTGTAAAGTTAGGCCCAGCAAATTGAGAATCTTCGTACCCTTTATTTATGTACTGTTTATATAACATTTTCAAGGAATTTAGAGGAAAGCAGATAGAAACATTACTACGACGCTTTTCATCTTCTGAACCATTAATTTTATTCAAAATAAGAAGCTCAAAGAAGTCTTCAACTTGATTTGCTGCAACAGTGATTCGTGCTTCAAATTTGGTAGCCTCTTGGAAAATCCTCAAGAAAAGTTGACAAGAAAAAAAATTTCTCATGAAGAGATTGAATTTGTTGCTTTTGATGGTGATCAACATAGGAATCATGACGAATGAGTGTTTGTGCAAGTGAAAGAAGAGAAGCATAAGCCATTTGCACAATACAGAATCTAAGCTGGAAGAGACTGAATAAGGCAGAAATGGAGAGAGAGAGAGAGAGGACTTTTCTCAGCAATATTTGCCGACACCAATAGATTGAATCTTAGCTACTGAAGTAGATGGAATCATAGCCACTTGTGATATTTTTCTGACTGTATGTCTAATTATGTAAAATCACTTGACTCGTGATATGGATGGGGTAATGATACATTGTTACTGATATTTAATTTTGTCCTCATATAACAATATACTTCTTTTGAATATTTACAATAAAAGTTATTATATTTTAAAATAAATTTATTGAGCTATTTCCTATGATATATTTTATTTTATCACCATGTCTCATATGTATAGTAACAATATTATATTATATATAGTATATATAGCTCATAAAATAAATTGCATGATGAATTATAAACTGTAAATGAAGTAATACAAAGTTTGAGTTGTTAAAAAAAGTTTTAAATTTTGATTGATAACAAGATTTCATTTTAATTCATGAAGGGATCTTACATAAATTTCTATGATTATAAATTAATTGAGAATTACACAAATATAGTATATAGGTTATGTTGGAATTGAGAAAATTGATTCAGATTTACAATACATATAAGATTAATATTTTCTTTTTTCACAATATTTGTTATAAAAGCCATGGATATGGCATGTCTAGAGATCTATTGAGGGGACCAGGGGGTAGGGTCATAGAAGACTTAAAAAGTGGTCAGAATTATTAATATTCAACGTCAAAGTGTTTGACAGTTTTTGGCCATTACACTATTTTTATCAACAATCTAACACAACTCAATCTTTTAATACACAACTCAATCTTTTAATAAATTATTAATTTATATTTCATCCACATATACAATCTACAATACAACCCAACTTCAAATATTTTATACTTCATCAACAACTCAACCTTTTACAAAATTTTGTCTTTTAGTTACAACCCTCTACAACCTAAATGTAGAAGTTGATGAAGATGGTCTTATTGTTGGGCAGATTCATGTGTATCATTCAAGACTATTCTCAACAATATACAGGGCATCTGCATCAACTTGCTCTAATATATTGTACAAAAAAAATCAAGAATATATTATTTTATGAGTGAATTTTATATGACAAATCATCTTATACAGATTTTGGAAGATATGTTGAGAGATCTTCACGGAAGTTGGGAAGATCATTAATGTTTAGTGGAGTTTACTTATAACAATAGTTACCGGTCAACAATTGGAATGGCGTCGTACGAAGCTCTATGTGGAAGAAAGTGCCGCTCACCTTTGTGTTGGGATGAGGTGGGTGAGAAGAAAATTTTGAGACCCTAATTGGTTGGACAGATAGTTAAAGTGATAAAAAGAATTCGAAAAATAATTAGATAGTTAAAGTGATAAAAAGAATTCGAAAAATAATTAGAGTGGCTTAGGACAGACATAAGTCATATGCAGATAAGACACGTAGAGAGCTGAAGTTCGAAGTGGGAGACAAATTTTTTTTTAAAGGTGTTACCCACTAAAGGAGTTTATCGTTTTGGAAAAAGAGGAAAGTTGAGGCTAAGCTACGTGGGACCGTTTGAGATTTTGGATATAGTTGGAGATATTGCGTATGGTCTAGCCCTGCCGCTGGACTTCGCAGGCATACATAACGTCTTCCATGTATCCATGTTGCGAAAGTACATTTTCGATTAGAGCCACATGATCAACCAAGAAAGCATTGGGATCGAGAAGGATTTGACCTATTAAGAAGTTCCAGTGGCCATCTTGGACAAGAAGACTCACAAGTTAAGGAATCGAGAAATGACCTTAGTGAAGTTCAGTGAAGCGCCATGGAAAGGAAGAAGCAACATGGGAAAAAGAAGATGAGATCCTAGCAAAATATCCAGATTTACTAGTTTTAGGCAAGGATGAAAATGTCGCGAAATTTCGCTAAAATGGATGAACCGAAATAATAATAAGCAACAATTTTTTTTCGTCAAAATATCACGATATTTCGGTAAAGTATCGATCAAATGTCGATTTCGGTGAGTCCCTTCATAAAACCGTGGTATATCGTCAATATATCGGTCTTATGCATATGTCGCGATATTCTGTTTTGTTTTTGATTTTTTTCTTTTTTTAATTTTTTTTTTATGAATTTTTTTAGTTGAACTACTTTCCATATCATTTATTAAAATGGAGATGAGATTTCTTATCCAAAAATTAGTCATTTCATGGATTTTTCGTCTACCTTTTTTTGTCTGTAAAGAAACTATGATTGTTATCTTCGTTATTACGTTGAAAATTGATCTAATATCTTAAGTTGACATCAATATTGTTTGAATCAAGATGACATGTCATCTTATTCATTTCAACCTCATAAGAATTCAAACTATTACTAGTTCATTTATTAATTTTGTACAAAATTTGTCATGTTATCATAACAGACAACATTTATAGAATAGTTTATCTCTATATTTGTTGTAAACATATCATTTTATTTGGAATTTAAGTTCAATATATGTATTAATGTTAGTTATAATTTTATGTAAACTACTAGATATATTTTTCAATTTTTTTACAAAGTTTTCATTTTTTTTAAATGTCTGATATTTTCACCGAAATTGATATATCTGTCAACATTTTCATAAAATTAAGGTATCGATATTTTCATCCTTGGTTATAGGAACACATTTAAATTTTGAGGACGAAATTTTTCTAAAGGGAAATGGATGTAACGCCTAGGGTAAAATGATGCATAATTGGATTAATTAAATATTTTAACCCCTAATTGTTTGATTTTATTATGTGCGTTTCAAAAAAATGAAATAATGCATAATTTATTTATCGAGATATAATTTAATCGAACCATAGGTTATAATATAATTAAGGATATTGTAAGTTGAAGTTCATGGTTGACGTGTATATAGATAGCCCAATAGAGGGTCTGTGGCCCAAAATCGGAACGTATAAAAGTAAAATTTGGAACACAAAAGAGTAAAGTTGGATCATATTTAGACAAGTATACTCTCTCTCTCTCTCTCTCTCTCTCTCTCTCCTGTTTTTTCAGCCACCGGCCATCGCCGCACCACCTCCTCCTTCCGGCCCAAATCTTTCGTCTTTTCGAAGCTCTCGCCGAGCCAGTTCCAAATCCTGGCTCGGAATCGTGAGACGATGCCACTTCCATCGCGAGGAAGTAAGGTTTCATTGGTTTATACAGAAAGCCCTATATGGTTGGCTATAACTCACATGATATAGACCACGAAAAATATGAAGGTGAACCACAATGTTGAAGCGCACAATTGCGTTCACCCTGACATCTGTAGATGCCAACCGGTGTAGAATCAGATCTGAAGCTCTTTGGAATTGGAACAAGCGAGGAACGAGCGACTAAATAGCCTACCTTGTTGGCCTCCTTCTCCGCCAGTACTTTCCTTTCCGGGATGTCGAAACTTCTCCGGCATTGATTGAAGGTAAAGCCTTCACTTCAAGCTTATAATCGGGGACTGACAAACTGCCGAAAAGATCGAATGAGGGAAGAGTGGAATATTTGTATCAGCAACCTGATAGTATTGGTAATTGTTGTCCCCTATCTGTATCAAGCGGATGAAGTGATTGGAGGGGTTTGTCATACTCTATTCTCTTTCTTTCTACTCTCGAGTTACTCTTACCCTCCGATTAGAACTAGTGAATTAGATTACGTCACTAATAGTCTTTGAACCGTATACTACTGTTGCTGGAATGAATCGGCCAACGAAGTTTCGGAAACCTCTTTTCCTCTCTTCCTTCTCTTCTCTCTCTCCCTCTCTCTTTTTCCCATCGACTGTTTCTGTGAGACCCGAGCCCCTCGTAACGCATTAACTAACATAGTTCATGCATCCAAACATTTTGTGAATTGCGTGTTGTTTATTGTGTGATACTTGATTTTACAATGATATCTTGTTTTATTTATTTATTATCTAAACTTGTCATATCCTGGATTTGTTTGTAATTCGTAATTGAAAGTTCCAAATTATTTGCTAGAGAATACATTAGACGGAGATATTAAGTATACAATATTTTTATATGTATTATCTGTTGATTGGAAAGTAAAATTTTACATGTTAGAAATCTAAAAATTATATATAGATGTCCCTTATAAGCTTTAGTAATTTATATGCATGTATCACTGTGTTATTATATATGTGTACTTACTAACATGAAAATAAAATATAATATATATATATATATATATATATATTATAATATACAAAAAGAAAAAGAAAAAAAGGGGAATTATGATGAGTCACAAGAGATAGGAGAGAAAAGGGACGTGTGTCCACTTCCAAGGTTGAGTCACATGTAAAAACTCTAATATTAAGAGAATAATAAAATAAAATAAAAAACAAAGAAAGCAAAAACAAAACAAAAAAATGAAAGAGGAAGAAATATAGGACGAAAAGAAAACAGAGGTATGTATTTACAATTTTAAGTTTTGAATCCACATTTTACATTGTTTAATTTACTTCCAAACTTATTATACACCTGATAGTGATGAATTCTTGAACAGCATGCTTTGTTTAAGTGGAAGTTAATTATGTTGCCAAATGAATAAATAAATAAATAAATGTTTATGAACTGTTAACTTAATTTTGTGTAAGCTTTTATTTTGAGATTTAATTCTTTAAATTAATTTACAAAGTATGTATATATATTCAATTAGACTCATTTGTTGCTGTACCATACGATAAATGAATTATTTAAGAATTAATTAAGATTAATAATAATAATAATAATAATAATAATAATAATAATAATAATAATAATAATAATAATAATAATCATCATCATCATCATCTTATAAGTAATTTATTCTTTAATTGAATGTATATGAGTTTCTGTAATTCCTTTTAGCCTTATAATATAATTGTTTTTCTATAAAATCAGCCAAATGTGTTACTCAATTATGCAGGATGTAATTTTAATTTATAATTTATTAATTATAATCAATACTTTAAATTAAGTGGAAGACTTTGAAAATGAATTTATCTATAAACTAAATTGATTTAGAAAGCTTATTTTGAGTAAGTTTAATAGAAAATGTTGTAATCCTCTAGAATTGCTTCAATTGGTTTTAATATCCTAATAAAATATTTAACTTGTTATTTTAGATTAATCTTTATAACATAAGAGACAAGGAATTTCACATGGAAGTAAGGTAAGTAGAAATTTATTTGCAACTACAATGCATGAACGTAATAGTTCATGTTATATATTGTTTAAGTGATATTATATGATTTCACGTATCCTTGAGAATTGATGTGGTTGCATAATGCTATGGAAAAATATATGTGATGAATTACGAATATCATTTACGAGTATCAACACGTGCAGATATAAATGATGAAAGTTATTGCATTCTGCATGCAAGACATGATTTCAAGATGAAAAATATTTTATGGACCACTACTAGTGCACCGAGACATGTAATCATGCTTACAATATATTATATGGGTAGCCGGTGGTATGTGAGATTTGTTCAGTCAGTGGCATATGAGACATAGATATGACCAATGACTAAAATATCGGTATCCACGGATATATCGGTACTTTGATTTTACGGATATATCGACGGATATATCGATATCGGTGGATATATCGGTTTTTACGCAAAAAATTTAAAAAATTTGTAAAAAAAATTGAAAAATATATCTAGTACTTTAGGTAACATTAATACATATATTGAACTTAAAATTAAAAATAAAATGATAAATTTACAATAAATATAAAGATACACTAATATTATATACATCATAACCCATTTATTAAATAAAATCGGAGCCCAATTAATGCCCCAAATTAAATAATATCATAATACATTTTAATATAAAATTTAATTGTACAATATATTTAATTATTAATATCATAATACATTTTAATATAAAGTTTAATTATATCACTCAATCCTTCTCTCTTCATCTTCTCCGGCGGACGACCGGCCGGAGCGGCGCCGGATTTTCCACCAACCCAAAACATATCGTAACCTATGCCATTTCCAAGGCCTCGCCGAGCCCGTTCCGATTTCGGGCTCGGAACAGCCATCGGCCGCCGCATTCGCCGGTAATCGGCCGGAGAAGTTACGACATTTCTCTCTCTAAAACCCTCAACTTTCTCTCTCTTAAATTCTGGCCATCTGGCCACCGATCGGAGCAATTCTTGAGCCTAGGTTGAAGCCCTCGCCGAGCCCGTTCCGATTCCGGGCTCGGAACAGCCATCAGCAGCCGCATTCTCCGGAAATCGGCCGGAGAAGTTACGGCCTTTCTCTCTCTAAAACCCTCAACTTTTTCTCTCTTAAATTCCGGCCATCCGGCCACCAATCGGAGCGATTCTTGAGCCTAGGTTGAAGTTCTCGCTGAGCCCGTCACGTATCCGGGCTCGGATCGTCGATCGGATCATCCGATCTCCAGTAACGGCCGTTCAAAGTTTCTGAACTTCCTCTCTCTTTCTTCCCCTCTCTCTTCGAACTTCAGAACTCGCTCGATACACAAAAATCGGCGATTTATCGGCGATAAATCGCCGATACTAGAACGAAATTGTACATCAGTGGGTTTTCGTATCGGTTGGTTGAATTTTCCGATAAATCACCGATTTATCGACGATAAATCGCGATTTTTCAAACACTGGATATGACTACCAATACTATATGCTTAGTCGTTGGCATGTGAGACATAGATATGACTTGATTCGTTCAGCTAATATAGGTACCTAAAATATTTTCGGACCCTAAGGGGGTGTTTGGACTAGACTTAAAGTAGCTTTAGCAAATCTGGATTTAGGCTTGTGAAGAATTTTGTGAGTTTGAATTTTGAGTACAATTATAGTTAAAATGTTATTTTCACATAGGGAATTGTAGAAAAAGTAGATGTTTTTATTGAGAATTGTAAAAAGTAGATATTTTTATTGAAAATTGTAGAAAAAATAGGATTTTACAAATCCTTATCCAAATATGGACTGGATTGAGTTCATCCAAAATCCGAATGTATCAAGTCTAGTCAAACATTCCCTAAAAATTTATAATTTTCCCGGGCTTGAGTCGATCGACTCTTCGGCCTTTCTTAAGGTCCGGCCCTGGTTGCACGTGGGTCCCTTTTTAATTTTTTGTACATTTTTCTGTTGTTTTAGTTTATTTGTCTTCTTTTGGTTTTCTAAATTATTTTTGTGCTTCCTTTTAATACTGTTTGTGTCTTAGTTTCATACATTTATATATGTTTGCATAAAATAATTATATTTATACTCTAATAATGTGTAGTATAATGTAAAAACTGATATTGTATTTGCATTTGTTTAGTTTTTTATATATCAAGATAATAAAATTCAATGAATTGTTTTGCTAGAAATT
Source organism: Scutellaria galericulata (assembly GCA_946896805.1). Taxonomy (NCBI): domain Eukaryota; kingdom Viridiplantae; phylum Streptophyta; class Magnoliopsida; order Lamiales; family Lamiaceae; genus Scutellaria; species Scutellaria galericulata. Next base: position 3,320,760 of record OX335787.1, on the reverse strand, counting down.
GAATTTGTTTTCATAACCTAATATTTGAAAACTTAGTTAAATTTATCCACGTAATTTTGTTTTATCTAATTTTATATATTTTTTCTATTGCATATAAAATTGTCAATTGTCTTTGATCTCTAATTTTGAGGTTGTAGCAATTAATAATATATATTCTCTTCATGATACATTTTTTTTCATGTTTTTCATCGACTACTACAAAATTTAAACAATATAATTTGTTATTAAATTCTTAATAACCACTTCTTAAATGCAAATATATATATATATATATATATATATATATTTATTTATTTATATATAATGAGATGAAGAAAATATAATCTAATATAGAAATCATAACTTTCTCATTAAGATCATTATTAGGAGTTACATATAGATGAAGTATTGTCATTAGGTGTATTCTCTTTGATTATGAGAAAGCTTCCAAACAATCAACCAACCTTTCTAAATCAGGTGTTTTCTTTAGCCGTCATTGAGAGAAGGTTTTGCAAATTTTGGGGGTTAATCAAAAATTGGATACAAACATATATACAAATTGTTGTTTTTGGCTTTTTGGGATAGATTGTGGCTTAAAATTACATCATGGAGAGAGAAACGTACCTTTCTAAGGTTGGGAAGGAGATTCTTGTGAAATCAGTTGCACAAGTCGTTCCATTTTATTGTATGCAAGTTTTTTTACTACCAAAATCTTTAGTGGATGAAATGCAGTTAATGATTAATTCATTTTGGTGGGGGTTCTAAAACAGCTTAAACGAAATTAATTGACTCAATTGGAAGAAGTTAATTGGTGCTCACAAAGAGGAAGAGAGACTTGTTTTGAACCTCAAACGCTTGCAAACTAGGACAAAAGCAATTGCTTGTGGGAAAGGTGCTACTTTTATTCCATATAGCATAGTAGCCAGTGCCACGTTTCGACCATAGCAGGTCCGGTTTTAGCATGTTGTCTATCATGACCCACTTTTTCAGGATGTCGAGACCGGCATGTTGACCCTCTTGTTTTAGGTTGTAGGGTGCTAACCTACATGCTGACTAGGTTGGATGCTGGGATGTTGACTGGTGCTCAATCCAAGCACGGCCCGACGGATCAAAATCAAATAAATACATCAATTCATTTTTCCCTTTACTATGAACTAGTAAAGGGTGTCGAGGGGCATACTTTCATTCCCAAAGCAAAAAGGAGTCTTTATTTCTTTTTTTCTTTCCTATTTTTTACACAAATTTTTGGAATTTTTTCCTTAAAATTAATTTATGAAATTGGAGTGGACAAAACCAGACCCAAAACTGACTTATTGGCCCATAGTTGTAATACCGATTTTACCCACCAAAATCCCAAATGGACCTGGAATAAGTCCAGATTGATATACCAAATGGACCAGGAACAAACCCATATTGATTTTCAACAAAACTAAAAAATGTAAAACTACGAAATTAGAGTACAAAAAATAAACATTTTTTTATTCACTAATCAACACTCATTCTCTCTCTCTCTCTCTCTCTCTCTCTTCCCCCAATAAAATGCAAAATTTTCTTCTTCCTCTGTTTTTTGCGGTGCAAAATTATATTTGATAGTATTGGTAGTATTTGATTAGACATGTATATCATATTTATATATTGCTCGTCATTGCGAAATATATTCTTCTTATATAATATATACTTGATACTTATATCATATAGTATCATGTCCAATCACATATATTGCTGGCAATGATAGTATCATTTTATATCATATTTATTCTTTTATAATTGATAGTATATATTGCTATAGTTGAAAGGGTATTTTCTATAATGAATATTATAAAGAATCGTCTACGCAATCGGATGAGAGATCAATGGATGAACGATAGTTTGATTGTATATATTGAAAAAGAGATTTTTGATAGTGTTGATAATGAGTCAATAATGCAAATATTTCAGTTAATGAAAACTCGTAAGTTTCAATTGTACTAGACTTGGATTGTTATGTATTAAAAAATTTCTTCACGTATTTTATATTTTAGTTATTTTGTACCCCCGTCATTAAAAAAGTCTGGATCCATCCCTGGCTCAATCCCTATGTGTCGACACCAACAACTTGTCTATCAAGATTTCCATTTGTTTAATTTTGTGATGTTGGGGAAACAAGGTTGGAGACTTCTTACCAACCCTAATGTTGTTTTTTGGTCGGGTTTTCAAAGCTAAATATTTTTCTGAGGCATATTTTCTAAATGCTCAATTGTGGCATATATATCCCAAGTTATACTTGACGAAGCATTTGGGAGTTCCTAAGCATTGATTCAAAATGGGGTTAGGTGGAGGATTGAAAATGGGAGTAGTATCAATATTTGGGATGAGCCTTGGTTATGTGATGATTTTAATATAAGGCTAGCTAGAACCCCTATGGTCTTTCTTTTTTGATGGTGGTAGATCTTATGATCCCTAGAGATTGATTATGGAATGTAGCATTTCTTGAAGATCTATTTTGTGAAAGGTACATTAAAGCTATTTGTCGAATACCTCTATATCACTAGCTGTGGGAGAAGATCAAAGAATTTGACATTACAGTAAAACGGTCAATATATTGTAAAGTCAAAGCTATTTTGAGTTTTCTTTATCTAGAGAGCTGGGAGGGAATGTATTCCTTCACGACATGCACTTGTTAAAAGAGTGATATATGTGTCCACTTACTGTGTTATGTGCGAGAATGGTTATGAGAATTTGTGGCACATTTTTCTTGAGTGTTCTTTTGCTAAAAAGACGTGGAGTAAGACGAGTTTATCTTCTTAGTCAACTTATGGCAGATGAAGTTCGTGAATTTTCGGAGTGGTTGTCTAGGACACTATCATCATCATCATCTAGTTTCCTCTGCTATCATTTGGTTATAATTGTCTTAGATTAGTGTTTGTGTATACCAAGTGTATGGATCACTGGGTATGTTGATCGGATCGGGTCGGGTCTGGCCTAGATCCTCGCCCAAATTTTTTATTTCTGACATAACCTTTATGTTTACGGAATATAACATTTATATTTATCGAGTATAATTTTTATGTACAAATATCATAACCTTTAAGTAAAATTACTTAATTTTTTTAATATAAAAAACATAATTAAAAATTATGTAACATTTATGTTAACCAAGTATAACTTTTATGTTATATTAGTATAACCTTTACATACATATATCATAACCTTTAAATGATATTACTTAGACTTTTTTCAGTATAAAAATTCATATTATATGACTTAACCTTTATGTTATAATAATATTTTTAACATTTATTTTATATTAGTATAACTTTTATATACAAATATCATAACCTTTATGTACTTCAAAATAACATAAGGTTATATTATTATAATGAAAAAGTGAAATTATTATGCATAAATGTTATATTATTACAATGTAAAAGTTTTGAAAGATATTATAAGTCTGTCATATACTGCAAAAGGTTATGCGAACATATCTAAAAGGTTAGGTGTAACACCCAAGAAAAAAAAAATTAATTATGTTTTTTTAAAAATTATTATTATTAATGATATAATTAAATATCCTAGGAAAAGATGGAATTATATTTAAATATTGAACCTAAGCTAGAATAAAAACTAAAATCTTATTAATTATCTTTTAAAGTGAGCCCAATAGCAAATAGACACATTTCATATTTATGCTAGGTTTGACAATATTTAAAATCATCCTATAAATAGGAAATGAATGATACGCTAGGTTAGGAATTTCAACAGTCTCTTAGAAGGAATGCAGTTTCTTTTCTCCCTTTTCTCTTGTAGTTATTCTTTGTGTCATACCTAGGTTAATTCATTCAATTTTATTGATATATGGTTGGTTCGTATTAGATCTAGAGTTATAATCCAAATAAATAAGATTAGGTCTTTAATAGGTGTTGAATAATCAAAACAAATTAAACTCAGATCCATACAAATCATGAAAGCCTTTGTAGTATAATTTTTGTGTTGTAATATGGAGAAGTATTCAACCAAAAATGAATTAAGTGGAGAAATAGTGAAGGAAATCGGGGATGATATATAAAAGAGAAGAAAGATGAGACTAGAGAGAGAAGATACATATAGGAGAGAGAAAAAAGGGGTCCAGAGAAAGAGTGGGGACCAAAGAGAGAAAGAGAGATGAGAGATAGAGCTTTTCTTTAAGAATAAAATAATAATACATAAGTTAAGAGGAAAGGAGGAGATCATAGAGAGAAAAAGAGTGGGACCAGAGAGAGGAGATGAGGAGAAAAAAAATGTTTTATCTTCTGTTGATTTTCAGTGAGTGATCCAATTTTCTTAAATATTATTTAATCTCTTTTAGAGCCTTAGATTAATTAATATATATATATATATATATATATATATATATATTTATTTATTAGTCTTCTTCTTAGCTAATAGATTTGAGTTTAGTAAATTATTTCTTTATGGATTACTAGGTGACGAGGAAGGTGTGACTCGCGAGGTGTAGGCTTGCATTCACATTCTGTTCATTCAAGATTTTCAACTTTTAAGGTGGGGATTTCTAACTCGTGTTTGTCTTTATTAAATGCTTTATGTGAATGTGATTGATGAATTGATGCGATATGTTATGAGGAAAATGATTTTATGACGATGTGCTATGATTATGATCTATACATTAGACTAGCTAGGGACCATCAAAGGTCCATGGGTCTTAAATAGACTTTCGGGTTTGCCCGCCGTGCTTAGAACTAGCCAGAGACTATTAAAGGTCCATGGGTCATAAGTAGGCCTTCAGGTTTGCCCGTTGTGCTAATTGATTAGCCAATCCCAAGATAAGGAAAATGTTTTTATGCATGTTGTTGTTTGTCTTGCATTTACATGTTGTCTTAAATCTTGACAAGTATGTTCCCACACTGAGCTCATGTTTTGCTCACTCCATATATATAATCTAACCTTTTAGAATAAATGCATGGACGTGGAGTGGAGTGGATGCGCGGTGGCTAGTGTCAAAATTGTTGATTTCTTTAAATTATTCAGTTCTTAAAGATATTAAATGTTTCTCCCTTTCTTTTGCTTTATCATGACAAAATTTATTTATGTTATGTTTTCTGATGAAAGCGTTATTGAATTATTAGATTATTTCCTCTAAAATTCCCTCAAGATTTCCCTAAATTAAATTTGCCTAAACTTTTGATTAAAATTTGTATTATTTATTTCCGTTGCAAGTATATTAAAAAAAAGAATTTTCGTTAAAAATTTACTTATAAATAGTTTATCAACGGAAATGTTACCTACAAATTTAAAAAAGAATTGGGATGTTACATTAGGTTCAGCAAACTAAAGGTTAAGTTCGGCAAGCTAAAATGTTAGACCAATATAACTGGAAAACTAGTGTTTCAGCTAGGGTTTGGGCGCGTGAATGCTTGTGTGGGCACGTGAGGTGCGCATGGGACACATGAAATGTACCCCGGATCAGGTCGACCCGGTTGCACGGATCTGGGATCCATGCACTTGATGAAACAAAATTTGTGATTGTCTTAATTTGTGGCGGACCTAGGATTTCAACTTAGGGGGGCTCAAGTCAACTAATAAAAAAAAATTATACGAGATGGTCTTACAGATAGTTACAGTGAGACGAATTTCTATTACTTAAAAAAAAAACTCATTTTCATAAATATATATGTGAATTGTGAGGCGTGTAATACGTAATTAGATTTGTGAGATAGTTCTCACATAAGACCCAAGTTAAAAAAATATAATAATTCTAAATTAACAACATAAATTTGTCACAACTTCGATAAAAACAATATATTACAATATAAAGTAATAACATTCTAAACTAGTAACTTAATTATATCTCTATTTTACAACATCAATGTAAAAAAAAAAAAAAAAACTTAACACATGAATTACAACATTTGTTTTTTATTTTTTGTATTTTAAAATCGATGCATAATAATATCTTTATTGCTAACAATAAATCAAAAATAATAAAAAAAAATTAAGTAAAAAAATAATATAAACACAACATTTTACCTTAAATTTAGATGGAGAAGGAATTGAGAAAGACAAACAAAAAAAAAGAGAGGATTTTTATATGTTGACTTCAAAAAGAAAAAAATGAATAAATTTGCACATATAAAAGACACTCCGCTGGATTTGTGCCATACTTATAACAATTTTTTTATTTTTTAAATTAAAAATGCGAAATTACATAAATACCCTTAACATTTTTTCAAAAATTCAGGGGGGTCAGTGCCCCTTTGGCCCAAGCGTAGGTCCGCCCCTGTTAAATGTTCATAACGACAAAGCTAATTAATTGAGAATGGTTCTGGTGATGTTCATGTTTCTCCCATGGCAGAGTAGTTGAATCATTCATCAGGTTTCCTCAAATGTAAGGTTGAGGTTTTGGTTCTCTTTAAAGCTATCATGTATGATGTATCAATTAAGGTATGATTATGTCAGTCTTTGTTAGTTTCTTTTATATATAGACATATCAAAGAGATTGTTTATCGCTTAGCAAGAAGTTCTCGTTTTAATGCTATTTATATTGCCGATATCTTTAACTAATGAAGTTTCTTTAGAAAAAAACAAATGATTACAGAGTCAGATTAATTGAGAAGTAAGATGATGACTCAGTACGTCCATAAATTAAAAACCCTGATTTACATATATTCTTTATAATCAAAACAATTTACAAGGACCAAGAAATAGTCATGAGCCATTAAATAATAAATAAAAGGGGAAAACTGAAAGAGACCGGCATCACCTCTTTATTTTCAACGTATTGACTTAAGCGTAGACGAGAGAAAGAGAATGTGTTTTTGCATTGACGTATATAGATTTGAACATCATTAAGTGACTTGTATTTACAAATTACGTATATAGATTTGGTCATCATTAATTGACTTGTATTTACAAGTTCTTTTAAATCTTATTTATCTTTATCATTAATTGACTTGAATATACAAATTCTTTTAAATCTTTATCAATTTTTGACTTGTATATACAATTTCTTTTAAATCTTATCATCGTCGCCGGCGGTTTATTGCATGGAGAACCGGTGCATTCAACAAGTTATTTTAAACAAATATATTACTAATTAATTAATGTTTGATTTGGCTAAGATGCTGCTTTTAAGGATAGCATATGCCTATAATAGTGTCTGTTTATATGTTTTTTTTTTTTTACACAACGGCTTTTAGCGCAATGGTTACATGAAATTAATAGAGTACACAAATTTTGTTAATATTAATGAAATGTTCATTGTAACAGCCAAATACAAGTGTTCACACCTTCGATAATTCCGTTTATTTAACAGGAATATCCCTTTACAGATACTCGGGGATTTTAAGCAATATCTATCACCATATTAAAACAAATACAAAAATGTATAATTTCCTCTTTTTATTTATTTATTTTTTTCTTACAAAAATCCACCTGTCTTTCTTTCATAACGCGTTATCCCAACTGAGGGCGACTATGCTTATATTATGTTGTGTGCCTGTGGCCAGTGCCGTGTAATATTTATATTATTCATTTTATTATTTTAGTATATAGATAAATATAAGTATGCATCTGACAATATTTAAAATCAGGCACAAACTATAAGACAATCTCACTTACGTGAAATTTTATATAGTTTTATGTGAAATTGATATAGATTATATTGGATGAGTTGATCTACTTTTATTGATCCATAAAACCTCATTTATGCATAAGATCTTATATGAGACCATCTAATGTAAGACTTACCCTTAACAATTAATATTTTTGTATCATTTATATGCCGTGTCACGTCTTATATCATATTATTGATCCACAAAATCTCAAGTAAGACCATCGCATCTATGACGGCACCGAGCATGGTCGTGTCTCGAGACATGGTCTGTGTATAACAATAACATGCAAGTATGTATTTTTCAGTTATAAATATGTGTTTTAGAGTTACAAATGTACGATTTTATTGTCGTCGCGTACGATCGACTGTGACTCAAAATACAACTGTATACGATACCATCACACGTGAAACGGTCTCAACTCCACGTAAAACCTACTCTTATTTCTTATTGATCCTTATCATTCTTGTTACCAGTCATCCAATAAAAATTTCAATCACTTATTGATCCTTATAATTCTTGTTACTAGTTATCCTATAAAAATTTCAATTAAAAATTAATTTTGAATTTTAGAACATAACTATCTTTTCGAGGACAAGAAAAAATTTAGACACGTACCTTTTTATTTGACGGCCGGGAATAATTCCCCACCTCTTACGTTCGGCGACGCGAATTCAGTCTACACCTAAGAACTAATTGGGGTCAATTTAAGTGATTTATTTGAATCATTTGTTGTATTTTGATATTTTATTATCTTTAAATATTATAAATTTCATAATAATTAATTTTTTTTTTTTATGTATATAACATGTGATGATTATTTTAGAAAAACAGATACAATATATACTAAAATAGAGAATTTCGTTTGCAATTTCAATATTATCTTTAACTCCTAGAATAATAGTTCCAAGGCGGTTACATTTTATCAGTTCCAAAAATAGTATATATGAGTGAGGCATTGTCAAAGTGTTGAATGTCAATAATTGAATAAGAAACACAAAGAAAAGTATATATATTCTACACAGTTTCAAATACAAAGAATATGTCAAGGAAATAAACTGTTGATTATGTATGATGCCTATATAAACATGCTCAACCACTCTAAAAAGATCACTAAATCTCAACTCTTAATTTCTCAAATATTTCAATCACTTTTATAGCCATGATTTAAACATCATTTCCTCACTTCAATCTCCCTGCTGCAATCTAACAGTAAGCAAGTTCTAGCCTCCATCTTCTTTCAATTTCATTAATTCATACAAAGAACAATATTCTTTCATGCAAAATGTATTATATCATGTACATATAACAACATAATGTTCCCCTACCCATCATGGGCATGTCTTAAAATATCTATCGTTGATGTGTAAAGATCACATTCCTTCAAATATTGTGATGTAAAATTAATGATTGTGTTCGGTTTTTGACACATCAGCAGTGGACACATTAATATGTGCTCATAATTAAGTAGGATCGATGACAGACGTGTTCATATACATGTTTTTTTTTCTCTTCAATAAATGGTTAGTAAAATTTGAAAAATTACATACAGATCAAATATGGACGGTGTGTTTATCATCGATCAATTCTCGAAGTTGCATCCTCGTTTTCCTTCGAAAACGAGGATCGCAATCGTCGGAGGTGGACCCAGTGGGCTCTCAGCTGCTTATGCACTAAGCAAACTTGGTTACTCTGATGTGACCATACTTGAGAAAAATTCATCTCCAGGCGGTATGTGCGAGTCCGTTGAAATTGAAGGTAAGTGCCACGTACATTATATTAATGTATAGTCAACCAATATTTTATATGAATCCTAAATGCATAGATAAATAGCTACATGATTGTGTTTGAATAGAAGAATTTGAAATTAATTCACAGTAATAAATTTATTGGTGATATTTAAATTGATATAAATTCGAAATTCATTCTTTTCATTTTGAACTGATATTTTAGGAGTATGAGTGAACTTTTAAATTCACGTCAACTGAAATAGATATATATGAAATTCATTAATTTCAAATTCTATATTTAAAATCCACACGTTGAAATTGACCCAAAGAGTTTGTTGAAGACTTTGATACGTTTAAGAAGATAGGGATAATAAATTTCAAAAGCGTTCAATAATTCAATATATAATTATTTATTATTTACTTATAGGACAGGTATATATACCTTCAAATATCTATTTTATTTATAAATTGAACATGCATCTTCGTTGTGTTACAACGCTTGGTATACTTTTGAATTTTTAGTTCGCATATTAAATCTATTAGGGTATGTTTGAACTACACTTAAGGTGACTTTTGCAAATTTGGATTTTGGTTTGAAAATGATTTTGTGAGTTTGAATTTTAAGTAAAATTATAGTTAAAATGTCATTTTCACGTAGGGAATTGTAGAAAAAGTAGATGTTTTTTTTATTGGGAGTTGTAGAAAAAATAAATGTTTTTATTGAGAATTGTAAAAAAAATAGGAAAAGTAGGGTAGATAGTAGGATTTTGATAATCCTTGTTCAAACATGGACTGTATTGAATCCATCCAAAATTCGGATGGGCCAAGACCAATCCAAACATACCCTTACTGTGATTATTTTAGTTTTTTAGAAAAAAAGTTTTATTTTACATGTTTGCATGATGAAATTTTATTTTTTAATGAACAGTATCACTTTTTGATGAAAATATACTACTCAGTTTTCACATTTAATTTTTTTTGTTTGAGTAGTACTCGGATTATATGGATTTTTATGTAAAGGATCACATTGCATGCTAAGCAAATATATATAATTGAAGAGTAACACTTCTGTGCACCAGTTGCACCGTGCAATCCATACTTTTATGTTATAAATGTAGTACATTTATGTTATAAATGTAATACCTTTATGCATGTTCATTTTAAAGGTACATATATTTATATATAAAAGTATTACATTTATAACATAAAGATATGAATTGCATGAATTTTCACTTCTGTGCAACTGGTGCACAGAAGTTTTTGTGATAATTGAAAATGTAATACTTTGAACGCTGAATGGCGTATTACATTCGTTATGAACAAGTATTACTTTATACGTACACTATAAAATATTAGTACATTCGATTGGGAATATGGGCTGAGTCTAATTGCAGGGATCCAACTCCTAAGATATATCTTGATTAATTCTGTCACATGAACAATAAAAATTGTAAATAATTAATTTTTATTTTCTCTTATATAATGCTCAATTGATCTTTTATACTTAATATATTAGTCATTTATCTTACCATTTTTCCTACTACTCTTTTCTATAAGATCGGTGTATGACACATTGACTTTATTATCTTTCATTTTCTCTTTTTTTTTTTTTTTTTTGTTATTTTGTTATTTTGTATAGATCTCCTTACGCTCTTCTTTAAAATCAAATATTTTAGGAAATTTCAAAGTCATATGTCATTGCCTCACTTATTACTTTTTCCAATTCCTAGGCATTTTTATATCATTAAAGTTTTTACATCAATTTTCTAAGTATACCTAATTTTGTAACTTGTTCGTTCTAGTTTTATTTTTCTTTGATTTATTCCATCCACCATCAATTTTTTATTTATTTCATTGATTACCCTTCGACTCTTCTTATATTCTGTTAACAATCTTTTTTGGTAAAATATTTTCAACAAATAAATCACAAATTTATTAAAATATGAAATATATATATATATATATATATATATATATATATATATATATATATTCAGTGACACATGGTTCTTACTAGTTATTTGAAAGCATCTAAATGATTCAAATATTGATGTTGTGATTGTACACAAAAATTTTGTATGAAACTGTTTCATAAAAAAAATTTACATTAAATGAAGTCCCATTATCCACAATTCAAATCAATTTTCATAAATCAATTTTATTTTGTGCGCTATAGCCAGTTGACGTGTCTCAAGGATTAAATCTTATGTTAGACATTACAACGGAATATTCCCAACTTTGACCTATATGTTAGATATTATAAGCCATGTTAGTTTTACATATTTTCATTAATATCTATTCATTTTGTCTTGAAATAACTGTCTCTTTAGAAAATACAATTGATTTAGTTTATGTATCATTTTTTTAGTATCTAGAAGGCTTAATGGTTTCTTTTCCAACATTTCCTTATCTCGTTTTCCTTTTTTTTTTTTTACTAAACTTTTATTTAGTTTTACAGTATTAATTATGTCTATTAAATATTATATAATATAGCCATTTTATATATACACACACGATAACTATATCTATTAATTAATTTTTTAATATCTGCACAACAAACCTTAAACCATTATTTTCAAACAATCATTATATGTTATAAAGTGCATCCTGCCACTTTCAAGTTCAGACAATATAAACTATGTAATATAACATAATATAGTATAATAAGTTTCAAATGAATATATTCAATAAAAATAATACTCACCTGCCCACGGTTGAAATGTAAATATTTCTTCCTTTTAAAATATGAAATGCGAAATTGATAATTATGTTAGATTTTTAATAGATTAAAAATTGACATATATATTAACATGATGTGTCCACAATAGCTAAATTAGCGGCCGTATGCAATGATACCTACCATTATCAAATTCACAAAATATAAAAATATTATAATAAACTTCAAACAATTTTTCAATAAGACCCACCAATATCAAAACCATCTATTATAAAACTATATATAAGTTTCAAATGAAAAAATATATCATATCTAAACATAATATTCAAAGTGTAGGCTCTGTCTAAATTCATTTTTCACATAAAAACCAATATAATCTCATAAATAACAAAGAAAATATTGAAAACTGGAAATCGAAATTGAAATTAAAATCATATGTAAGGTTCTCATATGTCTTCTTACAGGAATGATGTATGATTTGGGAGGTCAAGTTCTTGCAGCAAACAGTGCTCCTTGTATCTTTCACTTAGCCAAAGAAGTTGGTGTTGAAACAGAAGACATGGACACCCATAAATTTGCACTAGTTAATAGTTCAACTGGAGCTCTCACAGAAATGAAGTTGGTAGAAGATTATGTGTCTATGATCTCTCTTACACTGAAACTCCAGGTCAGCAGTTAAATCTAATTTTCATTCGATCAATAACCACTACAAGAAAAGTGAGTCTTTGTGATGATATTTTTTACGACAAAAAAAAAATGCCGTGAATAGTCTATTTTTGGTGACAACATAAAAGTCACAGAAAGCACTTAAAAAAACTTATTTGTGACAACATGATATTGTCGCTAATACATTAGTTATAACAACATTGTCGCTAAAGGCCTATTTATGAGAAAAATTTTGTGATAATAACTTAGCTACAAAATATTGTTGTAGAAAGTTTTTTCGACAGTTATCAATGTTTTTGCTTTTTTGTTGTAGTGAACTTCTGATTCCGTGTCCCCTGTCTGCAGGATAAGGCCAAAGCATCTGGTCGGATCGGAGTAAACGCTGTGAGTGAACTCGCTCCGGATTTGGCCCCGGAATATCTCAAGAATCAAGGGTTTCATTCCATTCCAAAATCAGTCATATATGGATACACAGCATCTGGTTATGGGTTCGTACAAGACATGCCTTATGCTTACATACACGAGTTCACCAGAACATCAATGGCTGGTAAGATTCATCGCTTCAAAGGAGGTTACATGAGCCTCTGGAAGAAGCTAAGTGAAAGGCTTCATGTAGAAGTCTGTTGCAACACAGAAGTACTCTCAATCACTCGTGATTCGTCTGTTGTCAAAGTCGTGTTGCAGAGTGAGAATGGCGACGTGCAAGAGAGGGAGTTCGATAAAATTATTGTTTCCGGAGCTTTTCCATTTAGTAGTGGCAAGACTTATAGATCACCTTCATTGAATACACAAGGTATGTTACATTGTAGGGTTACAAAACATTTTTCCATCCAAACTATATAAAATGCATCAAATTTGAAGTTCATATACAAAAATGTGTCGAATCACGTACAGTTTAGATGGGAAAGTGTTTTGAACCTTATATTTTATTACATAGTTTGTGCATGTTTTCTCCAGATTATTGAATAGATTTGTTGGTGCAGATAATGTGAGCTACAGAATGGACATGAGTGAGCTGGAAAAGAAGCTGTTCAGTAAAGTTGAAACTATAGACTACTATACAACAGTCTTGAAAATAAAGGAATTTGATCACATTCCAAAGGGCTTTTATTACTTCGACGAGTTTATGGATGATCCTACATCTTTAGGAAATCCAGTTGCAATGCAGAGATTTTACGAGGATTCAAACATTTTTCTCTTCTGGTCTTATGGTAATTCTGCTGATATTCAGGGGACCAAAGTTGTTGAGCTTGCCATTGCTGCAGTTAAAAGAATGGGAGGTGAAATCGAAGAAATCATTTTACAACGAAGATTCGACTACTTTCCCCATGTCAGCAGTGAAGGTATGAATAATTACACATAATAAAAAAGTTCTAAGGCATGAATTCACATCATTGTTCTTAATGAGTTTTGGATAATAAACAGATATGAAGGATGGATTCTACGAGGAGCTGGAATTTGAACTCCAGGGTCAATCCAATACGTACTATATTGGTGGGCTAATGGCGTTTGAGCTAACAGAGAGGAACTCTAGTTATGCATTTGAGCTCGTCCGAAAGCATTTTTCGAATGATGATCCTGAACCAAGATATCCATATGTTAAGGTAATCAAATGAATATCAAAATATGGATAGTTTATACATTCATATACAACGTCATGTACAATTTACGAACTTCATTCGGTGCAATGTGTGTTTCTTCAGAGATTAAGAACATTGAAGCCAAGTTATGGAGGTTTAGCTCCAAGGCAACTGGAAGAATCACCAGGAGTTCAGTTTCCAGATCTTTTCTCACTTGATGCATACTTAAGACATTGGGGAACTCATAGTGTCACCAAAAGCAGGACTCTTTATACATGGATCAACGAGAAGGGACACGTTATAGCTCAGAGAACGTATAAAGAACTTCACTCAAATGCTTCCATAATTTCCGAAAAGTTGCTGACATGTCAAAATCCAACAATCAAAGCAGGTGACAGGGCTCTCTTGGTCTATGTTCCAGGGCTCGATTTCATTGATGCCTTCTTCGGGTGTTTGAGATCAGGTATTATCCCAGTGCCCGTTGTTCCTCCTGATCCATCTCAGAAAGGCGGACAAGCGTTGCTTCATGTTTCAAACATTGCCAAAGCATGCAATGCAGTTGCCATTCTCTCAACAGTGAGCTATCACATAACTGTCAAAGCAGTTGCTGCCAGAAACATGTTGTCAATTAAACAAAGCAACAGTTTCTCTGCTCGTTGGCCTGATTTGCCATGGCTGCACACGGATTCTTGGGTGAAGATATCAAGAATCTCCATCCCAAGAAACCATGCAGGCCAAGAAGAGTACGAGCCTTTAGCAAATGACTTATGCTTTCTCCAGTACACGTCAGGATCAACCGGTGAGCCCAAAGGAGTGATGATCACTCATGGTGGGCTTATTCACAACGTTAAAATGATGAGACGAAGATATAAGAGCACATCGAGTACAATACTAGTGAGTTGGCTACCACAGTACCACGACATGGGGCTTATTGGGGGGCTTTTTACTAGTTTGGTAAGTGGTGGATCTGCAGTTCTGTTTTCTCCATTGACATTTATTAGGCAACCTCTACTGTGGTTACAAACTATAACCACGTATCGAGCTACTCATAGTGCTGGCCCCAGTTTCGCGTTTGAGCTCCTCAATCGCAGGCTAGAGGCTAAAAAAGAAGAAAGCTTTGATTTGAGCTCCATGGTCTTTCTCATGGTTGCTGCTGAGCCAATCAGGGCACCAACCATGAGAAAGTTTCTCGAGTTGACTCAGCCTTTCGGACTCTCTGAAAAGGTTATGGCCCCTGGCTATGGATTAGCAGAGAACTGTGTTTATGTGTGCAGTGCATATGGAGATGACAAAGAAATCTTGATTGATTGGAAAGACAGGGTGTGTTGTGGCTACATTGATCGAGACAGTGATGCTGATGTCCATATAACGATCGTTGATCCAGAGACTTGCAACGAGCATAAAGAACCCGAAAAAGAAGGTGAGGTGTGGATCAGTAGTCAAAGTGCTGGTGTTGGGTATTGGGATATGGAGGAGTTGAGCCAAACAACGTTTAGAAACGAGCTACAAAACCATCCTGGTAGAAAATACGTACGAACAGGGGACTTGGGACGAGTTGTCGAGGGAAAGTTATTCATCACGGGCCGAATAAAAGATCTGATCATAGTTGCAGGGAAGAATGTATATTCCTCGGATGTTGAGAGAACAGTTGAGAAGGCATGCGAACTTATACGTCCTGGTTGTTGTGCTGCAGTTGGTGTACCGAAGGATATCCTTTTGTCGAAAAGGATACCCGTTTCTGAAATTTCCGATCAAGTTGGGTTGGTTATAATTGCAGAGGTTCGAGACGTTAAGTCTGTTCTCAAGGAAGAGGCTATTAGACAGATTGAGACATGTGTTGTGGAAGAACATGGTGTTATGGTCTCTTCCATTCTTCTCATTAAACCGAGGACGATTAGCAAGACAACCTCGGGGAAAATCAAGAGGTTTGAGTGTCTTAAAAGGTTTTCCGATGGGACTCTGGATATTATTCATCAGCAAGTAACAGGACAAAAATTGGAAAACGAAAGTGCATCAGAAGCCGAAGCAATAAACGTTAAACCTCCAATTCGTTCCAATATATCGAGGAAAGACATAGTAAACTTTTTATTGAATCTGCTCTTTGAAATGACTGGAGTTTCCATTGCCAAAATCTCCACAACCGAAAGTCTGGTATCTTATGGGGTCAACTCCATTGGCGTCGTTCGAGCAGCTCAAAAGCTTTCGGATTTTCTAGGGGTCCCTGTTGGTGCTATAGACATCTTCACAGCAACTTGCATTGATGACTTGGCAGATTTCTCAGATAATCTATTAAAGAAGTCTTGTCCTCAACCTAATTATACAAAGGGAGTGTCCAAACCAAAAGAAATTCCTCTTGAGGCTTCTTCGTCTCGTAAGCTAGTCGTATGGTCAATGCAGCTCGTAGCACTTGCTTACGTTTGCTTCTTGCTCGTGCTTCCTGCTTATCTCTCCGTTTCCACATTTGCGCATTGGATGTCTACTTTCAACATCTTGCAACGAAGTAGCTTCTTCGACTACTTGGTTACATTGGTTTGTGCCCCTCTTTCTTGGATGCTATGCATTTTCTCTACTTGCATTAGCATAGCCTTTTTGGGCACTCCATTTTTACAGCCAAACTATGCTCTCAATCCGAACGTGTCAATTTGGTCCGGTGATTTCGTGAAATGGTGGGCGCTTTACAAGGTTCAAGAAGTTTCGTCGAAAGTTTTGGCAGTTCATCTGAGAGGCACTGTGTTCATCAACTACTGGTTTAGGATGCTTGGAGCTAAGATTGCATCGTCTTCGTTGATCGATACCGTTGATATCACTGATCCATTTTTGGTTTCGATTGGCGAAGAAGCAGTGCTTGCAGAAGGAGCACTGCTTCAAAGCCATGAAGTGAAAAATGGGATGTTGAGTTTTTCTCCTATTGAAATTGGTTCGAGATCTTCAGTGGGACCATATGCTCTGATTCAACGAGGCATGGTGCTTGAAGATGGAGAAGAAGTGCTTCCACTAGCATGTGGCAAAGGAAGGACTCAAGCTACAACTCTTGATATGGATAATTTCCGAAAGGTTAGTCTCAATCATATTAGAATTCTAATTCAATTATATTTTTATTTTCTAATTTTATACAAAATTCTATCAAACTCATATGTAGAATCATAATCCTATATAGAATCTTATTCTAAAATATTGTTTAATTTCATCTGATCGGTCGAATCGGCGGTCAAACCGATTTGGTCACTAATGGGTTACGAAAAAACCGATTTGGTTACGAAAACATTGAACAAGACACTAAAGAAGATCAAGAAAGAAAATATATAATTAAGAGTCCACAAACAACATAATCAACTAAAAGTATCATCTTTCGTTTTAGAATTTCGAAAATTATTATTCTCTTGATTATTTCATTTTTTTCTAGATTTTGATTTATTAGGAATATAAGAATCCAGATTTTTTAATCTAATGAAAATATTTTTCTCATTTTTTAATGACTCTCAAACCTATATTCTTGGTTTATCTGTGTTTTACATTGCATTACACTTAGCTTTAATGCACTTAGACAAAAACTAAATACCTGAAGGAGAAATATCAAGACATCAAAGAATCAAATACAATAAAAGAAAAAAAATTACTAGTGCATGTTTTTCATGTTTTGTAATCTAACTTTTGTTCTCTTTAATGCAGGGTAAAATGGAAAAGCAAATCATGAGCAAACATAATTATACATCCATTATTCACTTACTTGGCATATATGGGATTGGATTTCTTGGAAGCTTATCAGCAGCTACATCTTATTTCATCTATCTCTGGATATTACAAAAGCCACCCACTATGCAACACTTTGCTTTGATCTGTGTATCTGGAGCCTTCCATTGGTTACCTCACACCATTGTTGCATACACTGTGATATCCAACACTATCCCTTCAAATCCCATCACTTTTGCCATCTACATAGCCATAGCCTACACCAGCTATGGCCTTATCCTCACTTGCTTCACTTCCTTTTTCAAATCCTTTATCACAAGAAAACAAAATGGCCCTTCAACACCTCTCGAAAAATGGCTTCTCCACAGGCTCGTGACTGCATGCCACGTACGATTCGCTAAGTTCCTTTCCGGAACAGAAGCTTTCTGTTGGTATTTACGATACATGGGAGCCAAAGTGGGACGACATTGTTCAATCAGAGCGATAAATCCTGTATCAGACCCGGAACTCGTTTCACTTGGCGATGGGGTCCATTTAGGTGATTTCAGTCGAATCATTTCAGGTTATTACACATCAAATGGCTACGTTTCGGGGAAAATTCAGATACAAGACAATGCAGTGGTGGGAAGTCAAGGCCTAGTCCTCCCTGGTTCTGTTCTTGAGAAAGATGTCATTCTTGGGGCTTTATCAGTTGCTCCTCGAGATAGAGTTCTTCATACAGGTGGCGTCTATGTTGGATCTCCGAATCCGATCATGGTCAAGAACACCTTTCACTCATTTGATCATAGGATTGAAGAGATGGATATGAAGTACAGAAAGGTACTTGGAAATCTTGCTGCCAACTTTGCAGGCTCAACACTTAAAGTGAAGTCGAGATATTTCCACCGTATTGGTGCTGCAGGAAAAGGATATCTAAGGCTTTATGATCAGCTACAAGGTATCCCAGATCACTCCATCTTCTCCCCCGGGAAAAGCTATCCGATTATCGTGCGCCATAGTAACTGTTTAAGCTCAGATGACGATGCACGTCTTGATCCACGTGGAGCAGCCATAAGAATCCTGACAAACATCAACAATGAGAAATCTCCACTGCTTGACTTAACCCTCAAGACTGGAAATGCTTTCCATGCACGAACCATAGGCGACTTCGCCTCATGGCTAGTGTGTGGAGCTGCTGCACGAGAAGAGCACGTGAAGCATGCTCCGCACATTAGGGATGCAATGTGGGGCTCATTAAGGAAAGCAGACTCGTATACAGAGCTTCATTATTACTCGAATATTTCCAGGCTGTTCAGATTCAAAGATGGTCAAGAAATGTATGTCAAGTTCAAGTTGAGGCCTTATGATAGCAAGTTTGGTGAGGATCATGGCAAGGTCGAGCCAAAGGGTGTACTTCCACCGGAGACAGGAGCCATCCCCAGAGACGAGGGGGACGAACGCCCTCTGCTTTTCCTTGCGGATGACTTCCAACGTCGAGTGAACTCTGTAGACAGAGTTAAGTACATCTTTCAGATGCAAACACGACCGGTCCCAGATGATGAAATGACACGTGACATTGCACTCGATTGTACAAAACCATGGGATGAAACTGAGTTTCCACACTTGGACATTGGAGAAGTCATAATTGATCAAGTACTCACCAAAGAAGAATCAGAACACTTGGAATTTAACCCTTTTCTTAGATGTCCAGAAGTTGATGTCATCAGGGCCTCATCATGCAACCAAAGTGCATCAATGGATCATGGTCGTTCAGTTGTATACGAAATATGTCAACACATACGAAACAACAAGCCACTTCCCGAGGCTTGGAGGACTTTCTTGAACCAGTCTGATGTCAAGATTGATCTTTCAGGCTGTCCTATGGCATTCACACAATCAAGAAATGTCACCAAAGAAGTTATAACACTTACAAGGCCTTGGTATGTGACCTTGTGGCTTATATCTGCTCAACCATTTCTGCAGATATTTCTGCCTTATTTTCTCATAGGATTGGTAATATTTGCTCCAATCAACCTCACCTTTTACATGAGCAAGACAAAGAGTACACAAATGGTTTACTTGCTGCCTTTCTTCTGGCTTTTCTCGGGCATCCTATCCGGGCTCGTTTGTGCTTTGTGTAAATGGGTTCTGGTCGGGAAGAAGAAAGAAGGTGAAATCGAGCCAATTTGGAGCATACGGATATTCATGGACACTACTTGGCAGGCTATAAAGACACTGATTGGAGAGTATTTCATGGAAATAACAGGCGGATCGTTTCTCTTTAGCATATGGATGAAGCTGATGGGATCACAAGTTGCATGGGATGGAGGGGTTTATGTAGACAGCATGGGTGCATTGTTGAATCCAGAACTGGTGCAAATAGAAGAGCATGGTTCTATTGGACGAGATGCGTTGCTCTTCGGGCACATATACGAGGGCGAATGTGGCAAAGTTAAGTATGGGAAGATTGTGATAAGAGAAGGGGGATTTGTGGGAAGCAGAGCAGTGGCCATGCCTGGAGTTACAGTTGGTTTTGAAGGTAGTCTTGGTGCTCTTTCTTTGGCAATGAAGGAAGAGTTTGTTAACTGACTTGTTTCTTTTGAGCCTCTTCAACTAGTGTTGGGAGTTGTACAAGTTACTTGTAACAATAAAATGTTCAATTATGGGTCTCTTTAGTAGATAATATTACATTACACTTGTGAAATATATAAGGTCCAGTATTTATTGCAATGTTGTAATTCTCTGTCAATTAACTTGAGGCTAATCTCACCTTTTACCATAAGCATAACTATAAACACAATATAAAATACAGTTTACATGGTAGCATATCTTGTGGGGGAATCATGTTGGACCATTAATCTAACTAGTGTAGCATCCTGCGATCATAGGCGGACCTACATGAGAACCAATGGGGGCACTGGCCCCCTTGAGATTTTTAAAAAATATTAATATTATTTTAGGTACTTTTATATTTTTATTCAAAAAATATGTATATTAATTAATTTTACTTGCATATTATCAAATTCTTATTAAAAATATCAATTTTAAAGATTTTTAAGGTAAATTCTTCATATATCTGAACTCATTATTTATTTTTCTTTATTAATTAATGATATTATTTTAATTTATTTGATTATCAATTGTTATAGAATATATAATATATTCATTATTTTGGCTTAATAAAGTATGAAGTGATTGTAAAGAATTTATTATCATTGATTATTATTTTATGAATTGTTAGCTTTGAGTTAGCATTGTTGATAAGTTAGATGTTGATTTATAATTTGCATAATAGTAATGTTAATTTAATGATATTTAATAATTCTAATTTTATCTTATCTTTCATAAATAATGAAAAAGTATTATAGAAAAATATCAGTAATAATATTAAAAAAATTTCAAAATGAACAACATTCAAAGTTCACTTTTGAATCCAATGAGCGATATACTATTGAATAATTATTCAATAATACATCAGAAAATGGTGTATTTGGAAATGTTAGCAACGAAGGTATCTTGCAATGATTTCAAAATAGGAAAAAATACAAAATAAATATTGTAATCTTTTTTTTTTATTTGTCATGTTGAAATGTTGTAAAGATATTGATTTTAGATGTTATTTTATAATGTGATACACTGACTTTATCGTAATTTTATGATTTTATTCTTAAAACTATTGTTATTCTTTTATTAGTTGGGCCCCTCGATAAAAATCCTGGGTCCGCCATTGCCCGCGATGTACATATTATAATAGGGTTAAATGTATGAAACCCCTCTGTGTTTGGGAAAGTCGGCGTCACTCCCCCCTTTGTTTTCAAAATAGCAAGGATTATACCTAGGTTAACAAAAAGCACAAAGCACACTATTCTCAACACATGTATAACTGACTCGGGAGCACAAAGCACACTATTCTCACACAACGAACTCCTTCTCAGAACACACTGAAACAGATGGGAAAACAGTAAGTATTGCCCTCTCTTAACCCTCTCTCACTCTCGGGTATATAAAGCACGCAGGCCGACAAAGAGAGCGACAAGGTACAAGCCGTGGCCAAGGGTGGCCAGAGAAACGGTAAGGACAGAGCCAGAAACATCGAGCGGTTATGGCAGGGAGGCGGGGTGTACGAAGAAAGGTACAAGAGAGAGAGATAAAGGAGAGGGAGGATCAAAACCGACGGACCAGATTGAGACCCTAGGACGGAGGGCTGAGATCAAAGGCCACTTAAGAGGAGGCGGGCCTGGGTTCACACTTGGGCAACCAAGAATGTAAGTCTGCGCCAATCAACATTTTATGGCCCAAAAAACTCACAAAAACTATTAATATAAGACACTGAAATATTAGATTTTCCAAACTTCAACAATAATGTACATCTCCTGCTTCTTGGGTATGCCTTGATTTAGTGAAGTAATATCCAAAACTCCAATGAACATATTCATACATAATAACTACAGTTCAGATTTCTACACATATGGATCAGCCAAAAGAAAAGGAAAGACAGAAATACGAAGGCATAAAAAAGAATCACAAGTTTGTAGGTCCAGTGAGCAGAAATCAGAAATAAGACACAAAATGAGTAACATATTATCCTTTATTGGTGCAAGAATTTCTTTAACAGTTTCATAAATCAGAGGTAAAATACCTGTATAAATAAAGCAAGTGAAATAGAACCAAATAAATGCTAACCTTTCTCGCTCATTCTTCTCTCCCTATCATATTCAAACTTATCACGCATTTGGTTAACCTTTTCCCAATTATCACTTCCCCTGTTCCTTCCCCCAGCTTCAGCCTACAGTCAGAAAGATTTTCAGTCATATTGACATGTCTTAAAACTAAAATCTTACAGAAGATCTTAGTATAGCATTTTAGAGTAAATGCATTTAGCTAAACTCAGCTATTCTATTTGCAAATTCTAATGTGTCAACTCACTTGATGGGTAACATGGATGCAGAAACATATGAACATGTTAATAGAAAATGATGAAGGATATGGAAATAATACGAGGCAAGGATATGTAAAAGTTACAACCAGTGCACAGCCTTTCAAAAAGTTTAAGTTTGATAACCAAATGACTTCAAGAATATGCGGATGAACTCTTCTACAGTGCATTCGACAAATAAAATTTTAAAAATGATGACAAATAGCATGTATGCAATTACCTTGATTTGCTCAGGTCGAGGTTGTCGGTTCCTGCAACAGAAGAGAAACAGTTTAAAGTGAACTCTTATTCATCCGATCTTTTCGTAACAAGAATTTAATGTGGGGAAAAAAACCCCAAATCGAATCCAAACCCCATAAAAACAAATTAAAAAGAAAAATCACATTTAAACCTAACCTAATTTTATTGATTTTTAAATTAGGGTTCCCAAAAATTAAAAAGAGGAAAAAATCCCAAATCGAATCCAAACCCCATAAAAAAGCAATAATTTTCAAAGCCTATAAAAACCCAGTAATTTTCAAACCTAACCTGACTTAAATAGATCGAACTTACCAGCAACGCGGCCTTCTTCAATATCACCTTCACGGAAAAGCAGCAATGCGGCCTCTTTGAATCCTAAATGCAGTGGGTATCATTCTCTCGGTATATACCTCGATTAAAATTGAAGAAACGGGAAGTATTTTTGGTGACTTTGGATGGAATGGGATGGGATTTGGAAACCCTAATTTTTCCTCTCTCTACGGTTTCAATTTACTTCTACTTGCGCTATGAAAAGTTTGGTTAATATTGGGGACATAATGGGAAGTTCACTCTAAAATTTAACACCGTTAATTGCGGTTCTAAAAAATAAAACGTGTGCTGACTTTTTATTAACCCAAGTGTAATCTTTCCATTTTGAAAACAGAAGGGGGAACGACGTCAACTTTTCCAAACACAGGGGGTTTCATGCATTTAACCCGATTATAATATATTGGAACTTGTGTTATATTAAAAATAACTATATATATAGTTCATTTTATATTTTATATTTTATATACTAGTATTTCTCACGTTTGCACGGATTATGTCTGATACATATAGTTAGAATTTAAAATTTATTATTAATAGATTAAAAGTTTCACATTTGAGAAATTAAAAAACAAAAAATCAACATAAATAATAATAATAGTATTATTATTTATAGAAAATTCCTCTCCAAAATAAGTTTTGTTGTATTTCATTTATTTATTTTTAGTTTATTATTTCATTGATTTATTATTCGTATTTCATTAACTTATATCCATAAATATAATAAATATTTTTGTTTATATTTTTCATTATTCATATAATAAAAAAAATTTAGAGGGTATTTGAGTAAATTTATAAATCTTTGAAGATGATGTTTTAAATCTTATAAACCTTTTTTTTTTTTTTTAAGATTTCTTAGGATAATAGTATAAGGCAAAATCATATAATATATTACAAATTGAGTTTTAATTTTTACACCTTTTCATATCAAAATGTTTTTATAGAATATAAGTAATACTAAAATAAATTTATTTAAAAATTGAAAAAAATAAAATAAAATGAAAAGTAAAATTTTCAAAATTTGAAAACATTATTTAATTTATGTATGTAATCTATGAAGTACAATTTTTTATAATATATTTATATTTGTATTTTTAAATTTCTATATTTTTTTATCTAACACAAATCGTTCAAAACGCTTCTCATATTTCGCACAAATGTTTATATAATTATATAGATTTTTTGATTGCATGTTAAATCTAGAAATTTTATTTTAGAGTAATATACAATAATATCAATATTTTAAGCTCATTATGAATCATTCATTAAACATATATTTGCACAAGTCTTTTCCAGGTCAATTGTGATAAAAAAAATATTAGTTAAATAGTCAAAGAACATATGATGAAAATAATAAATATTTAAAATTGATGAAGTATATGGGTAGTAGATTAAATTGAAATAACTTTGAAAAACTATATGATTTTTCATGATCATCGTTTTTATATCAAAAAATTACTAACACTTGAAATTTATTCACTATATCACAAAGATACCAAATGAGGTTGAAATATTATCAAGACTTGATTATAATACACAATAATATCACCATTTTATACTCATTATGAATAAGTTATTGAATATAAATCTGCATAAGTTTTTTTCAGGCTAATAGTGAGAAAAACAATTAGTAAAGTAGTCGGACAACGTATGATGAAATATAAACATATTTATATTCGTAAATTATATGGGTAGTAGATTAAATTGAAATAACTTTAAAGAACTATATACTATTTTTCATGAAAAACATTTTTATATCAAAAAATTACTAACACTTCAAATTTATTTGTCCATGCATCACACAAACACGGGTGTACCAAATGAGAATGAGAACTTAATTTTCTTTTTTGTAAATTAACATTTTCACATCAAACTCGAAATATTTAAATTTTATGATCGTGAGTCATAGATAATAAATCAGACCGAAATTCTCCCAAAAAAATTATTATTTTTCGTGTTCAATATTTTAATATCAAAATACATAAATAGTAAAATTTATATGTTCGTGCATCGCACAAGACTTATACTAGTTTAAGTAATATGATTAATATTTTTATATGTAACAAGTAATACCTTAAGTAATATCTTTCATTTAAATATATATTTCAGTTATATAAGTAAATATTTTATGAGTAAACAACTGATACCATATAAATGTACAACTAATATGTTTCACTAAAACATATATTTCAGTGATACAAGTAATACCTTAAGAGCAATTAAGTAATATCTTATGAATACACAACTAATATTGTTCACTAAAATATATATTTCAGTTATACAATACTTATGATTAAACAATTAATATCTTATGAATATACAACTAATATTTTATGAATATATAACTAATATATTTCAGTTATCTTATGAGTAAACATTAATTAATATCTTATGAATATACAACTAGTATCTTCCATTGAACAAATAAAATGTAAACATATATTTCAATTATACAAGTAATACTTTATGAGTATGCAACTAATACCTTATCAGTACACAACTATATCTTTAGGGGTACACCACTAATACCTTATAAGTAAGCAAGAGGTAATCTGGACACGTTTTCACTCAATTGAACTCAAATTGGAAAACATTATGGAATTTTGATTTATGAAAATTCTGTTACACGTAATGATAACTTGAATCTATTATCAATTGTTTTTTTATGTGAGGATATTTTGCAGATTGTTGTTTTCAGTAATAAAAAGTCTTTTTTTACGTTGCAGTTCTGTGTACGTTTCTTTTTTTTAATTGGAGTTTTTGAACTTTAAATCCCAAAAGTAGAATGTATATTTTCAGAGAAACTTGATTAAAGAAAATACTGAGTTTTAGTTTCTTAGGAGACGGATTTGGAGGTGAAATTACATACGAATTTTTTATGCTAATTATTCTTGAATTTCAAGAATAATTGAAAGAACTGGAGTTTTATCTTGGTGATTTCTGTTTTTATTTTGAGTAATGCAAATTAGTTTAAACTAAAATCTTGCCTTTTTATGTCTTATCAATTCTTTCACAACCTAATGGAGTAGAAATCCACGTGGGCCTCTTCTTTAAGCTCCATATCTTTAAAATCAGTTTTAAAGTGAAAGTTTCTGCTTTTTTGCTAGAACTCTTTCAGCAGCTAATGTTAGCAATACTCAATTTATCACCATTAAAGAAACATTTGAATTTTATAATCCTTACGCAACAGAGGTTGCAAAAGAAGCACACTGTTGAAAAACAGTAAAATGAAAAAGGATATAAGTAAAAGGAATCAGGAAATAGTTAAAAGCTCGCAAGTTAGCAATTGTTAAGAAAGAAATGAACTAATTGGATTGTGAATATATTTATTGAGAACCACAACAATAGAGTTGATCAAATCACAACCAATTATGTGTGAAGTGGTGGCGTCCCGTGTGAGAAGAAGGATTTTATATATCTCTATTTTATCATTTTTCTTATTTTCAATTTTTATTGAAAACTTAAATATAGAATACTGAAGAAGTGTGCATTCTCAAGATATGTGCCTAATCAAATCTGTATATGTGTATGTATATTGAAATCAATTATTACCTTTGAATATAAAATAATTAAAATGAATCACAACACTATTAGCACAGATGCATCCAATATATTATTCAAATAAAATATTAATCAAACCAAAATATGGAAAGTATGGTCCTCACAATTTACTTTATTACAATAAAAATGAGTAGCACCTCTAAATGACATGGAAATACTTGAAACAGGGAATACAACCATATTTCCTCTTAATAGCTATTTCATTTATAAAGTCAAAAAAAAAAAAATTGGAAATTAATACCTGAAGCTCACCACCAGTCACGAGCCTCCTTTAGATGAAGTTGGAGGAGGTCATTTCCAAAGTCACGTTCTTCTTCTAATATACTTTTTGCCGATTCCACAACAGATGACTCACAATTCCACAACTCAATCAGCTGCAGTGTTGGTATATCTCCAATACCACGTGGAATCTCTCTTAGCTTATTGCAATCTCGAAGAAT
Organism: Scutellaria galericulata; assembly: GCA_946896805.1. Classification (NCBI taxonomy): domain Eukaryota; kingdom Viridiplantae; phylum Streptophyta; class Magnoliopsida; order Lamiales; family Lamiaceae; genus Scutellaria; species Scutellaria galericulata. The sequence goes on along the minus strand of OX335787.1, from coordinate 3,293,369 downwards.
AAGGCGCTCAAGCCTAGGAAAATGACAACTCTCTGTTATCCAAACATTGGGATCTGAGTTTTGAATTACAAGTACTTTTAAATGACAGAACTGCCCTTCGACAGTTTCCCACTCTAATTCATCAAAAGCATGCCACTTTAGTTTGAGCACTTGAAGATTCGGCAATGAACCAACAATTGACATCTCTTTCCATGGAACTCTAATGCCCCTCAATGTCAACTTCTTTAGTGTCACTGGGAATGCAAGCCTATCAGATAAATCACCTTTGAAATCACACGGTGCTGCATAAATATTCAATTTTTCAAGCTTTTGCAGATGGACGAGATTATTTAGGCTATACTCTGACCATTTTGTTTCCGCGATCTCATGATGTGAATATAAGATTCCCAACTTTTTTAGGTTTGGAATATATTCTAGGATCCTTTCAGAGCATCTAAAAGCATGTATTCGTTTTAACGTGAGCAAGTTTTGCAGAGGTGAAATATGATCACAAGTTTCTGCTGAAAGATCAGGCAGTAAGCCATGAGAAACAATAACGTGCCTTAATTCTCTCATTCTCCAAATTCCCAACGGCAAATCTAACCTCCTTCGATACCAAGATCCACGAATATTTAATGTTTGAAGATTCACAAGTTTGGAAAAGTATTCGGGAACTTTTAAAATACCTGAAGTGTCGTGAGTGTTAATTGTAAAGGCAAGGTACCTCAAATGAAGTAGCTCACCTATTTTGTCATCCAACGAACTCAAATCTCCATCCATTAAATCCATTACTCTAAGTAATCTACAACACTTCCAAGAACCAAATTCTGTATTGGCGAAAGTAAGAATAGTATGTATTGGTGAATAATCCATGTTCAGGAAATGATCCTTAACTGATGATAAAATACTTATGCGGCGTGATTTCTCAATAGGCAAAAGGCTGCCACAACATTTATGTACTACGCGCATAAACTTCTCATCATGAGCTTTTCTTAAACAAAGGTCTCTCAAGAGATCATGCATCTTTATGCTTTTGATCCTCCCATTATACCTCTTCTTAATTATCAAAACCAAATTTCTCTTTGTCAAATCTTCCAAATAATCCTCTGCCACCTCTTCTAAACCTTTGGATCCATTTGATTTCAGAAAACCTTCTGCTACCCATATTCTGATCAATTCTGAGACATGTATCTCGTAATCTTCAGGAAAACCTCCCATGTAAAGAAAACATGGTCTTAAATGATGAGGCAAACACATATAGCTCAAAGATAATATCTCCATGAAAGGCTCATCACTTGTATTTACAGCTTCATTTACATTTATTGCGATCTTTTTCCAAGTTTCTTGCATCAGATCGACCATGGAGAGGACTCCAGCAATCACGACAATTGCTAGGGGAAGTCCTCTGCATTTTTCAGCAATCTGCCTTCCAATTTCTTCGAGTTCAGGTGGGCATTGTTTTTCTTCAAACACTCTCTGCTTAAGTAGATTCCAACTCGAGTCTACTCCCATCAAATGCATCTCGTAAGGATTGATGGAAGAGTCGACATAAGAAGCCACATCAGCGTCCCTCGTGGTTATGATAATACGACTTCCATTGAAGTCATCTGGAAACACCCCCTTTACATCATCCCATGTTTTACCACTCCATATATCATCTACCACAATTAGAAACCTCCTCCCTTTTAAGTATTTATACACACGTTCTTGCAGCAGCAGTGAGTCATTCATAAAATGTCCCAACTTGGTTGATTCATCAATTGAATTTAGAAGGCATAACAGAAGACTTGCTTTGTCATAATTTTGGGAAACAGTCACCAAACCACAAACATCAAAGTGATGAAGAGTTAAAGGGTGATGAAGAGCATACCTAGCAAGAGTCGTCTTTCCAATGCCTCCCATCCCAACGATAGGGATCACTTCAAGTTTAGCAGACTCCACATGGAGCAGTTCTTGTATTTCCAGCAAGTCTTTTTCAAATCCCACCACTGGGCCTTGTACGTTCAGCACAGGTGTTGATGAACTAGACATGATCTGGTTTTGAATTGTACACCTAATTTTCATCTCCATCGCTTCTTTCAAAATGGAATCGATTTCTTTTATGGCCTTCTCCAAGTACTCTTTATTTAAGTACTGTTTGTATAAGTTTTTCAAGGAATATAGGGGAGACGGAAGAGCTAGCGGAAAGCAGATTGAAACATTAGAACTACGCTTTCCATATTTTGAACCAAGGATTTTATTCAAAATATGGAGTTCAAAGATGTCTTCTACTTTATTTGCTACAACAGTGATTCTTGATTCTAATTTGGTAGCCTCTCTTGGAAATTCCTCAAGAAAAGTTGACAAGAAAACGATCTTCTCAAATAGAGATTGAATTTGTAGCTTTTCATTGTGAACAACAAATGAATAACGAATGAGAAGTTGATCAAGTGTTTGTGTAAGTGAAACAAGAGCAGCATAAGCCATTTGAACTATACAAAATCTAAGCAACTTTTAAGGTCGAGCAATTAATCTGGAAGGGACTGAATAAGGAAGAAATGGAGAGAGAGAGAGAGAGAGAGAGAGAGAGAGGAGAGGTAAGGGGAAGCAACAGATCTGAATAATCTGTAGCATAGAAAACTAATTTCCTCAGCAATATTAAACAACATACAAGAAGAGACAAAATATAAATAATATTTATATTTGCCGACACTAATTACATTGGGACAGCTGAAATCTACCAGCAAGGAAATTGAGATCGTTGAATCAAACAATTTAATAAGATGCAACTTGTGGGTATGTTAATTAAACAATTTAATATGATAATTAAGGGTTATTCTATAGTGTCCCTGAGGTATTGGTGAACCTATGGACTTTACCTGCTACTAATGGATATCTCCTTAATTTAACTTATCAAATATTGAAGGTATATGACAATTATATGATGTTCGTTATATTGATATAGAGATTTTCTAAACTAATTAGGATTAAAAAACACACACACACACACATATATATATATATATATATATATATATATTCTAGTAAAGAGCATGTGCATTGTACGTGAAGGACGAATTTTGTTGTTATTGTTTAAAAAAAGGAAAAAAAAATATTGTGATATAATATGGATATACCTTTTTTTTTTAAATAGTAATTGATATTATAATCATTTCTATGCAGACATAAAAAAATTATAATAAAACGTAGAAATATGTTGTTCATGCTACAATTTAAAAAAAAAAAAGTTTATTAATTATTATATAAATCTGAAAAAAAAAATAACAAATCTGAAAAAACAAAAAATTTCTCATTTCTTTCTTCGCTTCCAACATTTTCTTTAATTATACCATATGTAATCTTATTCACTTATACTACACATTGCAATACTCATGTATGGTCCCATGTCAAAACATTTTTTGAATATTGATTTGTCCAATAAGTTACACTTTGTTTTGTTGGTTGGGTAGATGCAATTGCAAGTTGATAACTGGTGAAGATATTTCATATTAATTGAATTAAAAAATTCTCCACATTGCTTCTTGAGTAGAGAGTTACCGAGCATTTTGGAATTATATTATTTCATTAATTGTATCTTTATTATGTTTTTGGGTCATGTTAATTGTCACTCAGTCATGATCTTTTGTAGGTATATATTTGCACAAATACTTCACAGCTGGCACTTTGGAACATATCTCAACATTGATATGAAAATTACATCTAGATAAAAGATATGAATTCCATGGTACTATTCATTGATTGTCGAGTTGTGCATTACGTACATTAACATCAATGCTTGTTTTTCTTCTTTTAAAAATGAGATATTCGTCTTTGTTGTGAATAGGTGATTTTACAATATGTTCGTGGGGAATGATAGTTACATTTTTCTTTGGACATGCATGAATTTTTAGGATTTTTATCACAACACAACCATGAATCATATCTTTTTACTAATTCATATAGTTTTAGAAAATTTTCTGTATCTGTAGGAAGTTTGGTGCAGACTAATTTCTCATATATCACAACAAAATATAAATGACTCGTATTCAAATCTCAAAGCACCACGATAAATGTAATCAGACACTTCTTTTAATTAGTGTATTTTAGAAATAGATTCATAATTGAAAATTTTAAGATAATGAAAAAAATATTATAAAAAATTAGTAAAGAATAGTACAATCAAGACATCAATGCTCAACATAGAGCAACACATATAGATCACCATAAACTTCACATTTTGAGAATTCATTCACCAAACTTTAGAACATTATTATCAACAAATATAGAAAAAGAGAAGTCTAATCCCTTTTATAAATAAAAGAGAAACCTAATTAACATGCAAAAAATTTGTTGAATGGAAAACTAAAAAATAAAATCTCCATGCCGTGTCACTTAATGAAGGTCTAATTGTGAATTTAAAAGCTAATTAAGACATGAAATGACATGCAAATCCATACAACTCACTGTTCCTTTTGGATGTTGGCTTGTTTTTCTTCTTTTTATCAATATATTTTTGTTTTTGAATAGTATTCAAATTTGAATATTTTCTTTTATGCCACATTTCTCCATTATCTTTATACTTCTAAGTCAATAAGCATAATTATGTGATTACTGAAAATATAAAAACTACACCAAAGAAGACCAATCATAAACTAATATAATTTAGTGAAGGTGGAAAGTAGAACAACCAAGTATTTATGAATAAACTAATATGATTTGGTGAAGTTGGAAAGTAGAAGAATCCAAGTATCTATAAACAAACTAATATAATTTGATGAAGGATAAAAAATGAATTAATATTCATTGTCCTTTGAGGAATGTTATTATAAGTATGTAAACATACGTTTATAAGCTCATTAAATTTATTAAAATTAGTTGGAACTTATTTTGATAAGTAGGGTTTTGTGTGTGTTTTACATGCGTTATGTGACTAATTTTGTACTCAATTATTCACTACTTTGTTGCATTTACCCGATATTTGTCATACTCATCTCGGTGGCTTTGATTTTGTATTTTCCATGAATTTCAAGTCATTTTGATATATTATATGACAATGGGAGAAACAAGCCAAGTGTTAGGATGTGAGAAGTGCAAGTCTGAAAGGCCGAAAGTGAAGAAGAAGCCCAACACTAAGGGGATCAGTGTTGGGAATGTGAATGCACTCACGTATTAGAAGCCCAGACTAGGCCCATTAGTTCCTTAATTACATCTTAGGGCTTAGTTATTTAAAGAGAGGCTGATCTTAAAGCCGTGGATAGAAACATCGAGAGAGAATTCTTTTGTGACTTTTATGATGTTCATAGCTATGTTTAGAGGCTAATTTATCTATTCTAGTCCAAGGAGACGTCGGAACCTTGAATGATTCGACTGTTAATTGAGTAGTAACGATTTCTTACTCTATCTCGATTTCCTTGTTATTTGGTTTATGCTATGCATGGGGTATTTATTAATTGTGTAATCTTGATCACCTTGCTTGATTGATTTATTATTCATAGCTAGATTGCACGTATAATCCGTAATTGTTATATTGTGTGATCATTGTAGCAATAGAGTTTGTAGCTCTTGGGATAACAAGGTATAGGTTGTATGATTCGGACGTTTCGTTTTCATGGTCTAGTTCGCCCTATTATTTTGGTTCGTTAATGCATTCTATGAATTGAATCTTGAATACATGTTTTGGGGTTATTCATAGGGTAGATTAATTAGGGGTCATACCTTCTAATTAATTAAACTTAAGAAATAATTCAAACTAGTTTGGTCGTACCACTGGTTTAGGGGCAAGATTCGAGATAGGACATAGTTAATCGGGGTTACTAATTAATCTGGAAGAATCATTCTAAGGGAGGCTATCCAAGGGCTAGATCGTTTACTACATTTCGTATTCATCTTATTGTGTTCTTATTACAATTTATTTGTTGCATGATTACTCAACAAACCAAACCAACCAACCTCCATATTTTACTGCTTTCATACATGAATTTATTTAATTAAATTACACCATTCCCTGTGGGTTCGACCCCTTACTTATCCTTCTACAGGTTAGTTAAGGTGAATATTTTATTTTTGGGTGCCGGCGACAGCACACCAAATTTTGGCGTCGTTGCCGGGGAGTAGTTGTTAATTTGGTTAAATTATTTCATGTTTTATTTTTCTGTAAAAAAAAAGAAAAAAATCGTCATTGTGTTCTGTTTTGCAAATTTATATTAACACTGACCTCCCCAGTGTCTGTTCAGTTCCTGTTTCAGTGAATGATCACAAGGTCAAATCACAGTGCACAACTCGAATTGAATCCAGAGATAGAGAGAACAACCCGACGACTTAGGAAAGAGACTCATGCACGTCGGCATATCAATTTTGTACCGACAAGAGAAACAAGTAGTGAAGAAAGGATTGATACTAGTGAAAAGTCAAACTCTGAACCAGAATCTGAAAATATGGAGAGAGAACATGGAATTGATGGAAATGCAGCTGGAGGAAATGAAGAGAGAACGATGCTTGAGTTGGCAAACCCAACCATAAACCACCAACCACTCTGCATTACTATCCCTACTCTTACTCCTAATGTCAATTTCGAGCTTAAATCAGGATTAATTCATTTATTACCATCTTTCCATGGTCTTACAGGAGAAAATCCACCTACTTTTCTGAAGGAATTCTATGTCGTATGCTCTAGCATTCAACCAACTGGGGTCTCAGAGGAACATGTGAAGTTAAATGCATTTCCATTTGCACTAAAGAACACTGCAAAAGATTGGTTGTATTTTCTGCCACCTAGGACTGTTAATATATGTAATGAGATGGAAAAGCTATTTCTCCAACACTATTTTCCAGCCACTTGAGTGGCAGTGTTGAGAAAGGAGATTTTAGGTGCTAAACAAGGTTCAGGAGAGACATTGTACGAGTATTTGGAGCGTTTCAAATGTTTTATAGCTTCATGTCCACAACATCAGATTAGTGATCAGTTGCTCATCCAATATTTTTACGAGGGGCTTACTCTCACGGATCGGAACATGATTGATGCAGCTAGCAGAGGAGCTTTGATGGGAAAAACACCAACAGCTGCACGAGAGCTGATTTCTAATATGGCAGCGAATACTCAACAGTTTGATGCACGTGATGCTATGGTTAGGCCCGTTGAGCAGTCGAAAAATGATGTCTTAGAAAAGATTGCAAGTATGATGGAGAAGATGATGAAAGACAAGACTCCAGAAGCCCACCCATGCCGACTTTGCAATACTACAGAGCATGTTACTGATGATTGTCGGATTTTGAATGATGAGATAGAGCAACATGCTAATGCAATTGGTTTTGGGAATTCTCAAGATCGAAAGTATGACCCATACTCTAGCACTTATAATCCGAGGTGGAGAGATCATCCTAATCTTCGATATGAGAACCAGCAGAACACTCAGTATGGAGAGAATTAAAGGCCTCAATTTCAAGATCGGAAGTTCCAGTTGTTTAGAGAGAATGATCGAAGTGCTGGAAACTCTAGATAAAACGGTGGTAAGAAGGAATCTGGACCGTCTTTAGAGGATATGGTGAAGACTTTGGCATCAAGTTCAATGAAGTTTCAACAATACACCCAAACTACAGTGCAAACATTACAAGCAGGGCAGAAGAGCTTGGAAACACAAATGAGCCAAATGGCTATTGCCTTAAGTCAATTACAAGCACGTGATAGTGGCAAGCTGTCTTCTCAAACTAAGGCCAATCCTAGAAATGTGAGTGTGGTTACCTTACGAAGTGGAAACCAATTGCAAGAGATTTCGCAACCCAAGAAGGATGCAGAGTAGATTGTGGTAACAAAAGATAGAAAATCTAAGGTACATGAAGGTCAGATGGAGGTTAAGAACGAGCAGGTTGAATTTGAGAAGAAAAATCCGAACGTTAAGGCAGACACTGGCCTCCTCGGTATCAGCATCCCAGAACAGAAAAATGAGGCAAAATCTCGTAACTCAATGCCTATTATTACTAATGCATTGCCCTTTCCTTCTAGGATGAAGAAAACTGAAAAAGGCATCAAGGATCAACAAACACTCGAGGTGTTTTGGAAGGTGGAGCTTAACATACCACTGATGGAGGCAATCAAGCAAATTCCGAGATATGCTAAATTTTTGAAGGAATTGTGTACTAACAAGCGTAAGTTGGCCGGTAATGAAAAAGTTTCATGGGAGACACTGTCTCGGCGGTTTTTCAGAAGAAATTACCTTTGAAAAGGAAGGACCCTGGCATGTTTGTAATTCCTTGCAAGATAGGGGATCACAAAGTCGAGCAAGCTATGCTAGACCTTGGGGCTTCTATTGATGTTATGTCGTGGTCCGTCTATAAGCAGCTTGTTATTGGGCCATTGCAGAAGACTGGAGTAATTATTCAGTTAGCTGACAGGAGCCACACATATCCAGCTGAAGTTGTTGAGGATGTCCTTGTACAGGTAAATCAATTAATTTTTCCAGCTGATTTTTATGTGTTAAATATGGAAGGGAATTCGGAAAATTCCACACCTATTTTGTTGGGAAGGTCATTCTTAAATACTTCCCAAACAAATATAGATGTACGTGAGTGAACCCTCACTATGGAATTTGATGGAGAAATTATTCAATTCAATATATTTGATGCTATGAAATTTCCCACTGAATCTGACTCTCTTTGTGCCTTGAGTGTTATTAAGCCAATTGTGTAGGAAATTTTTGAGCTTGATTGCAGGAATAAATTGGAGGAAAAATTCATGCAAAATTTGGACGGAGAGAATAAGGGCGCTAAGACTATTGGGATGGAAAATCGGTATAAGAGTTCAATCCCGGAATTAAAGATAAGAAGGGCATAGAGAACCTGGTGGCTGATCATCTGAGCAGATTAGAAAGGGCCAAAGAGGCAAAGCCACTGTTGGAAATTTGTGAGTTTGATTCCGGAATTAAAGATAAGAAGGGCATAGAGAACCTGGTGGCTGATCATCTGAGCAGATTAGAAAGGGCCAAAGAGGCAAAGCCACTGTTGGAAATTTGTGAGTTTGATTCCGGAATTAAAGATAAGAAGGGCAGCGAGAACTTGGTGGCTGACCATCTTAGTCACATGGAGAGGGCCAAAGAGGCAGAGCCTACTGGAAATTTTTTCAGACGTGCAGTTGCTCGTAATTTCGAAAAATTCCCAAAATTCACCAACACTGACACCCTCAGTGTCAGTGTCAGAGCATGTTGAATATCTGGATTTCGAGGATCCAACTCTTTGAAACAAGAATTCCTAAGTCGAGCCAATGACAATAAACAAAGACATTTGTTGGGAGGCAACCCAATATTTTGGACAACATAGAGGCAAACCAAGAAAGTCAAGGCACTCAACTTATGGAGATTTTACAGTTGTTGAAAGTGCATCACATCACTCCTTGATCGGGTAACCCCGCTCCACTTATTTTGTATTTCATTTGGGAACTTGAATCTTTTATATATATGTTGGATTATGTGCTAGGGACTAGCACTTGTTTAAGTGGGGGGTGTGATTTATGAGAATGCATTTTCGGTCTATTTTTGTGAAAGGGTGTTGTGAATACTTGTGGATGTTTGAGGCATGCGTAGTTGACGATTTTGAATATATTCTTCGTTGTTGGAGTTTTTGTTAAAATTGGCTGAATTTGTGAATTGTGAGTCCTGATTAGTGACCTGATTGATATTCATATGTTAATCCATGAGATTGAATTGATTCTTGGTTGCGAATGCTCTGAAACGATGTATTTGATTGCTTAATTATTGGTGAATTTATTTTGATTTTCTTGAGAAGGGAAAAATCTTATTTGGTGTCCTAAGTCGAAAAGAAAAATATCTTGAGGATTGGAGGAAAATCAAAAAGGAGTGAAGTTGAAGATAAATTGAAAAGAAAAAAATAACGAGGGGCCGATACAGCTGCCTGCTTTAGGGGGATAAGTCGAAAAAGCTAAAACTCGAAAAGTAGAGTGGAGTTGCGAGACCTCGTTTAAAAAAAAGCTGAAAAAAAAGAAAAAAAAATTTACAGCTTGAAAAAAAAAGATGATTGGAGAAAGACACCGATGAGATTTGAACTTTGAAGGAAGATTGAACTAAGTGATCCGAGGTTGAGTCTTTTAGGGGATGAGATGTTTGTGTGATTGATTGTGAGTTGAAAGTAGTGGTTATTGAGAGGGACAAGCAACTTATGAGTTCGGCTCAAAGATTCGACTTCAAGGAATATATAAGGGTATGTCAACTATTCATGTTTTGAACTCTCGAGTATGCGTATGAGCCTTGTGAAATCATGTGAGTCTTTTGTACGTTGAAGTGTTTTCTTTTATGATATGGTTTTTACTTGAGGACAAGCAAGAGTTCTAGTGTGGGGGGATTTGATAAGTCGGGTTTTGTGTGTGTTTTACATGCGTTATGTGACTAATTTTGTACTCAATTATTCACTACTTTGTTGCATTTACCCGATATTTGTCATACTCGTCTTGGTGGCTTTGATTTTGTATTTTCCATGAATTTCAGGTCATTTTGATATATTATGTGATAATGGGAGAAACAAGCCAAGTGTTAGGATGTGAGAAGTGCAAGTCTAAAAGGCCGAAAGTGAAGAAGAAGCCCAACACTAAGGGGATCAGTGTTGGGAATGTGAATGCACTCACGTATTAGAAGCCCAGACTAGGCCCATTAGTTCCTTAATTACATCTTAGGGCTTAGTTATTTAAAGAGAGGTTGATCTTAGAGCTGCAGATAGAAACATCGAGAGAGAATTCTTTTGTGACTTTTATGATGTTCATAGCTATGTTTAGAGGCTAATTTATCTATTTTAGTCCAAGGAGACGTCGGAACCTTGAATGATTCGATTGTTAATTGAGTAGTAACGATTTCTTACTCTATCTCGATTTCCTTGTTATTTGGTTTATGCTATGCATGGGATATTTATTAATTGTGTAAGCCTGATCACCTTGCTTGATTGATTTATTATTCATAGCTAGACTGCACGTATAATCCGTAATTGTTATATTGTGTGATCATTGTAGCAATAGAGTTTGTAGCTCTTGGGATAACAAGGTCTAGGTTGCATGATTCGGACGTTCCGTTGTCATGGTCTAGTTCGCCCTATTATTTTGGTTCGTTAATGAATTGAATCTTGAATACCTGTTTTGGGGTTATTCATAGGGTAGATTAATTAGGGGTCGTACCTTCTAATTAATTAAACTTAAGAAATAATTCGAATTTGTTTGGTCGTACCACTGGTTTAGGGGCAAGATTTGAGATAGGGCATAGTTAATCGGGGTTACTAATTAATTTGGAAGAATCATTCTAAGGGAGGCTATTCAAGGGCTAGATCGTTTTACTACATTGCTTATTCATCTTATTGTGTTCTTATTGCAATATATTTGTTGCATGATTACTCAACAAACCAAACCAACCAACCCCCCTATTTTACAGTTTTCATACATGAAATTATTTAATTAAATTACACTATTCCCTGTGGGTTCGACCTCTTACTTATCCTTCTAGGCTGCGTTTACTTTGGCGGTAAGGGATTAAATTATATTGATAAATAGTAGGATAATTTTTGGGATAAGGATAAATTTGAAAAACCAATCCATCATTTACTTTGTATGATTAATTGTGGGATGTAATTTTTTTCTTTTATACTGCATTAATTTTAATAAGTGAAAAATAATGAAATTACCTAAACACCCATCATCTCTTCCCTCTCTTCTTTTCTTCCTCAAAATTCTCGTGTGCTCTGCAACTTACATTCTCCATCTCAATTGGAATGTTCAAACCATTAAAATGGGCATAAATTCTTGTTTATATTCATTAAATTAAAGCATTAATTTATAATTTATTGTAGTTAAGAAAAAAAAGAGCACAATAACCCTAAATTTGCAGGATTTATTTTGGTGGCCCTTTCCGCAGGCATCTGCTCCTTCCGACGAAAGTCACCGACCTCCGTCTATCTGACATCACACACCAGATCCACCTTTCATCTCTCTCGCCCCATCTCCTCCCATCTCGCCTCTATCAATACAACAACACCGACAAACCCCCTCACCCCAGCGAGAACCAAAAAGAACAGGAGCATAAGAGGAGAAGAAGATGAGAAGTATAAGAGACGGTTGTCGAGCTTTACATGGCGGTGGCCGACGACAGAAAGCCGACTAGCTGTGATGGGCGACCGTCGTGCGTTGATGAATGATGAACAACATGAGAAGTCACACATATACATGGCAAAGAAGATGAATCCCTGGGGTAAGAATGACAATTAAAAGCCTTTGACCAATGGATAAGTTTTATCACTGGGTAAGTGGTGGGATGAGTTATCAGCCAATTAATCCTGAAATTGAGTTTTATCCCGGGCCCATGAGATATCCGATTTTTATCATCCTTCAAGGTAAACTTGGGATATAATAGTATAATCCCGCCTAATCCTGCTTTATCTGGTGAAGTAAACGCAGCCCTACAGGTTAGTTAAGGTGAATATTTTATTTTTGGGTGCCGGCGACAGCACACCATATTTACTAATTTTGTGATTTTTATGAAGGATAAGATACAAATTAATATGGTTCCTCGTACGTATATTTTATTTATTAAAATTAGTTGAAACTTATTTGATATTATATGAGTTTTTTATGAAGGATAAAAAAATGAATTAATATTGTTCCTCGTACATATGCATATGTTTTTATAAGATCATTCAATTTTTTAAAATTAGTTGAAACTTATTTGCTAATTTTATGTGATATAAAATCAGATAAAATATAAGAATTTTACGTGATATAATATGAAGAATAAAAAATGAATTAATATTTTTCCTCACACATACACATATGTTTATAAACTCATTTAATTTATTAAGATTAGTTGATATTTACTGTCTAATTTTATGTGATAAAAAATCAGATAAAACATAATTTTGTAAGTGATAAAATATAGTTTTATATGATATATATATATAAGAAATAAAATTAATATAAAATATTTATAAAATTAAATAGTATTAGATATACGAATTAATATTCCTTGTCCTTTGAGAAATAGTATTGTAAGTACGTACACATACATTTATAAGCTCACTTAATATAATATGCATAACAACGTATATTTTTTCAAAATAATAAGTAAACAATTATTTATGTTTCCTTACAAATGCAATATATATTTTAAGAATCAGAAAAATATATTAGTTCGATTATGTTATATTTAATACTAAATTAGGCAATACATATTCCATGATATCCCCAATATATATTTTTTCGTATATAAATATAATATTTAATTTTTATCAATTTTACAAATTTTTTTAATCTCATGTATTTGATGATCCTAAACTACTACATACTAATATATATAGTTGCATCTTTACGTCATAGATATGGATTTTCCTGTTTCGAATAATAATATGATTTGCTTTTCCGGATTAACAAACTTAAGTTTTGATTAATTAATCAACTAAAATGTTATTTTTAATTTGGATAATTTTTTATTTATTTTGAATTGATAATCTGCTAGTGCTTTTAACTTTTTTTATTCATTCATTAATAGAAATGTTAGCATCAATTTCAATTCAAACATAACAATATTTTCAAGGTCAAACTTTTTAATCAAATCGCAAATTGTGGAATGTAGAAAAGAAAGACCTCAAGTCAACTGCTAAGTTTTTCAATCCTCTTCACAATGCCAATTTATTTACCTAAACAGTTCTTCTAACTTCATGTCTGTGAATTAATTATGGTTTGCATGAGTTGATACTATAATTAATCTGCCACATGTTATTGTAGTAAAACCCAAAATTTCTCATTTCATTGAAGTGAATTTAAAATTTAATTATAGTTTCCTAAAAAAAATTATACATCAATTATTTTTTAACTTAATATAATTTAACATGTAATAGTTTTACTATAAAAGACACTAAATATGTATCCTATCCTTAAATAAATATAAAAATGACGTACTCCAAGCTTAAAAATATGAATAGCAACATAATATTTTTTTGGTAATCTAATTACCATCACTTCACAAAAAAAGTTATTATAGGACATTAATTAAAAATACACTTTATTATTAACTTATTCCATGCACACAACTTTAATAATAATGATGAATAAAATTCTTGTTAGTATTATTGGAAGAATCAATTGGGTTTTCAAATATCAATAATTAAGTTGATTGATTTGCTCCTAAATAGTTTCTGTTGATGAATTAATAGTCTTTGTGTGAAAGATTATTTGGTGTAGATGGATTTGGAAGTGTCCATACAATACATAAAAGTACTAAATGACAATTATTAAAATTATTAATTTCTAAATTACTATTATGACTTTAAATAATAATATTTAATAAGGATATATTAGGCAATTCAAAATTTATAAGAAACATTCAATTGTATAATATTTTAATTCATATTGCAGAATATATCATTTACCATATTGATTCAATTGTACAATATTTTAATTCATATTGCAGATTAGATCATTTACCATATTATCATGCTTTAATTTGTCATTTTCACATGTTTTTAATTAATGTATCAATATATTACTTACATATCAACAATTTTTAATGAGATTTAAATGTACATGTGAAAAATTGGAGGAAATTTAAAAAAATTAACTATATTAATTATTGCCTGCATTTCAAAATAACAACTTTAAAAAATAAAATTATATAAGTTTTCTATCAAGACAAATCACTCACCATATTGATCGTACTTTAAATTTTGATCTCCAAACATGTTTGTAATTAATAAGTGAAGATATTGTTTACGTCAACTAACTTTATTTAACTATAATGGTACACATATATGGAAAAATGGAATTACGTAGATCTGTATGAATAATAGTCTGTGTGCAATACTCTTAATTAGATTAGAATTATATGGTGTAGATGGATTTGGAAGAGTCCATACAATGCAAAAGTACTAAATTACAATTTATTAAAATTATTAATTACTAAATTACTATTATGACCTTAAATAATAATATTTAATAAGGATGTATTTGGCAATTCAAAATTTATAAGAAACATCCACACTTTTATATAGGTAATAAATATAAAAAGTACAACTAACATAACTTAAAAGTATGACTAAATAACTAAAATGTATGACTAACATAACTAAAATATACGACTAACATTACTAAAATGTATAACATAACTAAAAAGTATAACACATGAGACCGAGTTGGGCATGAAAACCAAGGCACGTGAGAGCACTTCAGAGTGCATTAACGTGCATTTCGGGTTGGGTGCCCGAGATCCATGCACAAGGTACACGAAAGTTTTGGTGATATATTATAACTAACTACTGAAAAAATTCAAAATCTTGGGGGAGGCAACAGAAAACCCCCCCCCCCTCCGCCTCTGCTTTTAGTTATAAAATTGATATATTTATGTTAAGTTAGTTTTACATTTACAATTATATTATATTACACAAACATGTAATATATTTTAGTTATGTTAATGTTATCTTTATGTTATACACACGTATATTTTGTTTTTGACAAACAAGCAATACATTTATGTAGATATACTAATACTTTTAAGTTGGTGTATTAATACTTTTATGTTATATTATTAAGGGTAAAAAGCACTTAACCATTCGAACTATAGCCCGTTTTGCAGTTTCTTGTAAAAACTTTTTTCCGTTGCACTGTCCCTATTAAACTTTGCGAGATTTGTACATTCCAGTAAAATGCCACTTTCCGGCTATTTTTTCCGGCGTACATGAAACGTTGTTGTAACGCCCCAAAATCTTTCGGTCAAAATATCAGAGTTTTTCGTTTTTGGGCGTTAAGAGAGAAGGGGAAAGAGATGTACATGATATAAAATAGAAAGAAACAGGAGAGGATAAGCGGTACACTTAAAACATCGGATACAACCAATAAAAGAATGTTTGAAACTATACGCAGCGGGAAAACATCAGGATCTTTTACAAAGATGGAGAAATACAGTTTTCTTTTACAAACGAGCAATAGCTTTTAAAGATAAAACCGGAAGATGAACACAACTGATAGGGCATCCCTCTCTCTATGCGTCCTGAGTCTCTTCTTTCCTATAGTGTGAGTACAGGTGGGGGGTGAGTGCGTTGAATACACTCGTGGTGAATACTTTTCAGTTTTAATATTGTTAATCCGATCCCGTATTAAACAGATATAATAACTCAGCAATTAAGCACAACACATAACATAGAGACACGCAACATAGAAATGGACCATAGTCCCTTCGTAGAACAATACGGACCATAGTCCCTTCATAGCATAGATATGGACCGTAGTCCCTTCGTAGAACAGATATGGACCGAAGTCCCTTCGTAGCATTACCATTGTAAAATAAACACAGTATATAAACACAACACGTAGAGTTCAACAATTCATATACACATAGGGAAAACAGTAAACACATAAAGTTTAGAAGTTACCCCCACCTTATTCGGTGGTTACCACGTGAGTCGCAAGTACCAAAGACTTGATATCTTGATTCTCAATCCAAAAGATAGCCTACATAATTTTACAATATTTCTTAGATCATAAATACGCTTAAAACTTATATTTAAATGTATAAAGACAGCCGCGGAGAAGAGTCGTTCGATAGAGACGAGACGGATCGATAAATTGAGAAGTTGAGGTTGAAGAAACAAGAGGGAAAGATCAGTTTATAAGGTTAATATTAAAGAGGGTGAGATTTGGGTTGCAACGGAAAAAGAATGAGCTCGATCGGAGTTGAAACGAGCTCAAACGGAGCGTTTTAAGGTTGAGGGGTATTTTGGTCAAAGGGTTGACTTTGACCGGGCCCACGACCCTCAGTCAACGACATCTCACCAAAAATGACTCGATGTACACAAAGACTCGGTTCGACGTGTGAATTACTTGACGGTGCGCGCTCGGCGTGCACGACGGCACCCAGCACGCGCACAGGATCCCCGTCGCCCGCGCGTGCGGCTCCCGTCGTCCGCGCCCAGCGCGCGCAGGATCCCCGGCGCCCGCGCCCGCGCGTGCGCTCGTCTCCCGTCGCTCGCCCGCACGCACGCCCGTCTCCCGTCGCTCGCCCGCACGCGCACCCGTCCCCGGCGTTAGCCCGCGCGCGCACCCATCGCTCGGCGTGCACTCAGCGCCCCCAGCGCGCACCCAGCCACCCAGCAGCAACCTGCTGGTGCGGCGACTCCGGCGGCGGTCCGGCGACGGCGGTGGCGCTCCGACGACTCCGGCGGTGGTCCGACGGCGGTTTCCGGCGACAGCAGCGGCACTCCGGTGACTTTTCCGGCGGTGGCGGCGCTCCAGCGGCGGCTCCGGCCGGCGAAAAAAACTTAAAAGAGAGAAAGGAGAGAGAAACTTACGTGTTTTCGTCGCTTTAGGCTCATTCGGAAAAACGTTAACTTTTGAAATGAATGAGCCCCTATTTATAGATTTTGGAAAGTTACTTTTTACTGTTGGAAAATTACTATTTACCAAAAATATCTTAGTTACCTTTTATTAAATTATTCTTTTTATTTTTACCGTTCATCAAAATTTTACCCTTTCCTCCGCCAATTGAGCTACGGGTCTCCGATTGACCTCTAGTTCGTTTCTATTTTCTCGTATTTCCGATACGAATCTCATGGTGAAATAACATTCTATGTTTCACGAATAAATTATTCTTCCATCTACAACATGTATTAAACATAGTTCTGAAACGCACGTAATTAACTAAACAAATCAAAAATTAACGCACATAAAACATTTCAATTAAGGGTTTAATATTTAATTATTCAATTATGCTTTATTTTTGGTCCGGGGTGCTACAGTTGTCGTTATAATTAAGGGCAAAACGGACTTTTACTGTTAAGTCACACGTGAGTGACACACATTTACTGGAATGTACGCCGGAAAAAATAGCCGGAAAGTGGCATTTTACTGGAATGTGCAGATCTTGCAGAGTTTAATAGGGACAGTGCAACAAAAAAAAGTTTTTACAAGAAATTGCAAAACAGACTATAGTTCGGATGGTTAAGTATTTTTTACCCTATTATTAATACAGTTACCTGATACAAGAAATACTCTTACGGTATATTTCAATTAAAATGAGCCAATAGATTATATAGATAAAATAATACTTTTATGTATAACTAGTGAGACCTACCTTTATGTAATATTAATAAGACATTTATGTAGCGAGGTTTCAGCAAAAAAAAAAAATTATAAGTTTCGCAGACCCAAGTTTTTCAATTAAAATGAGCTAATACCCTTATGTAAATGAATAATACATTTATGTATAACTAGTGAGAGTTTTATGTAATATTAGTGAGCCCTTTATGTAGCAAATTTCAACGAAAACAAAAACTTATATATTGATTAATAGATTCGGTCGGATATTAGTTAGATCCATGCAAACTGGTGCACGTAAGAGTCACTCGATCTTAAATATTGTTTAAATTTTTTTCTAAAATTTAATATTTTCGAAGGAGTGGGTAAGACCAATTCAAATATTTGGTGTTATAGTCCGCCATCATCATTGACCTTGTCTTAGAAAAAGACTAGGACAAGACTTCCTTAACCCACATTGTCTATTATTATATTTTTATCTTTCTTTGAAGAAGTCTATTATATTTCCTATTCACAGAAATAAAAAATCGGCTCTTACAACAACATTCTTGATTAGATCACTCCCAAAATGGCTTCTGCTGTTTCATTTAGATCACTATTATTTAACATCATCATCATGCTACCAATGTCAGGAACTGCTCAAACAAATCGCAACGTAACTCTTGGTTCATCCATAGTTGCAAACAATACAAATTCCACTTGGTTATCCCCTTCCAAAGAATATGCTTTTGGCTTCCAGCAGGTTTCGCCGGGAGGATACTTGCTCGCTATCTGGTTCGATAAAATACCCGAAAAAACCATAGTTTGGTCGGCCAACCGCAACAATCTAGCTGAAGAAGGATCAAGAATCCAACTCCATGCCAATGGGAGATCATTTGTGCTCAATAATCCCAGAGGTCAACAGATTTGGTCTGCTAATTTGGCTGCCTCTATTGTGGCCTATGCTGCCATGCTTGATAGTGGTGAATTCGTTCTTGCCAGCAATACTTCAGCCATCTTGTGGCGAAGCTTTGACGAGCCAAGCGACACTTTGTTACCAAGCCAGATACTCAATCAAGATGTTAGTTTGATTTCTAGCTTCTCTGGGACCAACTACTCAAGTGGAAGGTACAAGTTTATAATGCAAAATGATGGAAATCTTGTGCTTTACACCAGAAACTTTCCCATGGATGATATCATTAGAGCATATTGGTCAACTAACACTATGGGCTCTGGATTCCAATTGATCTTCAATCAATCTGGATACATTCATCTCATTGCGAAGAATGGAACTATACTTAGCTCTCTGTCTTCGAATGGAGCTTCAACAAGCCAAAATTACCAGAGATTGACTCTGGAATATGATGGAGTTCTGAGGCATTATGTGTATCCCAAGTTTCGTAATTCATCTAGTGGGAGAGCAAATGTATGGTCTGTTAATGAGTTATTGCCTTCAAATATATGTACAGCAATTTTGCAAGATACAGGGGGTGGAGCTTGTGGTTTTAATAGTCTTTGTTCTATGGGTACTGATCGGAGGCCAAGATGTAGCTGCCCTAACGGCTACTCTGAGATCGATCCCAAAGACAGGATGAGTGGATGCAAACAAGATTTCATACCACAGAGCTGTGATCCAGAATCAAAGGAAAGTGATCTTTTTGCCCTCACTGACATGCCTAACACAGACTGGCCTTCATCTGATCATGAAATTTTTAATCCAGTGAACGAGGATTGGTGTCGACAGTCTTGCCTTAATGATTGTTTTTGTGCTGTTGCGATTTATCAAAATAGTTATTGTTGGAAGAAGAAGACCCCATTTTCCAATGGGAGGATTGATAGCAGTGTAGGGGCAAAGGCTTTCGTAAAGATAAGGAAAGACAACACCACCATTGTCAACCCTTCTGGAAGTAATTCTTCAAGTAAGAGCAGTAGATCCACTTTGATCATCACTGGATCTGTTTTGTTGGGCAGTTCAGTGTTTTTCAACTTGCTTCTAGTTTCATCACTGTTGTTTGTTTTTCGTTTCAATGGAAGAAAGTCAAAGAAAATTCATGCAGTTAGAGCTCATCCAGGAGTGAACATAAGATGCTTCAGCTTTGATGAGCTACATTTAGCAACAAATGGATTCAAGGAAGAATTGGGCAGAGGTGCTTTCTCCACAGTGTACAAAGGGATTCTCAACGATGAAAACGGGAAAGTCGTAGCCGTGAAAAAGCTGCATAAGATAGCCAGTGAAGCAGATCAGGAATTCAAAGCTGAAGTGAGCTCAATCAGTAGAACCAACCACAAAAACCTTGTCCAATTGCTTGGTTATTGTGATGATGGCCAACACAGGCTTGTGGTGTATGAATTCATGAGCAATGGTTCTTTGGGAAACTTATTATTCGAAAGCTCATCAAAGCCCAACTGGTACAGAAGGATACATATTGCATTCTCAACTGCAAGAGGCCTTTGCTATTTACATGAAGAGTGTAGCAGCCAAATCATACACTGTGACATTAAGCCTCAAAACGTTCTTTTAGATGATTCTCATAACGCGAAAATATCTGATTTTGGGCTGGCAAAGCTTCTGAGGGCAGATCAGACGAGAACCACCACCGGAATAAGGGGAACGAGAGGGTATGTGGCTCCAGAATGGTTCAGAAGCATGCCTATAACAAGTAAGGTGGATGTTAACAGTTTCGGGGTCTTGTTTATCGAGCTACTATGCTGTAGAAAGAATTTCGACGCAGATGCTGAGGATGAGAGGGCACAGATTCTTGTTGATTGGGCTTATGATTGCTACAAAGATGGGAGGTTGGATTTGCTGGTGGCTGATGATGATGACGAGGCGAGAGATGACATAAACCGTTTCAAGAAATTCGTGAAGATAGCAATTTGGTGCACTCAGGAAGATCCAGCATTGAGGCCTCAGATGAAGAGAGTTGTTCATATGCTTGAAGGATCAGTGGAAGTCCCTGCTCCTCCAGATCCTGCATCATTTATTGTTTAATTAACTTTAAGTTTCATTTTTCATTCAAATGCTCAACTTTGTAATGCATGATTGTAGTCCTTATTCGGTGCATTTGATTCTGCTTTTTATTTTGCATCAAGTATTATTTATATTTATTTGAAATATAACACTCCTTTTAATTAGTTTGATTTGTTTACAAGCAACTCTCACTGATCTTAAAGTTCTTAATTGAGTGTGACACCCCAATCCAACTTATGATAATTGAGCCATCATCTTGATTTATTATGTTCAAATTATTCGTAAAAAGAAATAATAATAATTAAAAATGATTTTCGTAGAGAAATGTATTGGAATAATTCATTATAAAAACACGAGTAATTTTTTTCTTTAAATTTTAAGAGCTAACCATGCAAGTATCTAACTCGTTTCTTACCCACATTTACAAGTCAAAACCTTATCATATTTTAAAATACATTAAAATTTTACTTAAACGATTCAGAAGTTTTCAAAAAGGCATCAAACATTAACAATTTCATACATATTTATATATTTTATTACATATGTTTCTAGGGTGAAGTCCGTACAACCAGCTGCACATCTGTTTCATCATCTCTTGGACTTGAAAATGTTCAAATACAACATAAGATTTGAGAAATTTTAGTGGGCAATGTATAAACCGTTACACTAAAAAAATTAATCAATATGCTAAATACATCATCTCCCAGGTCCGAAGACCTGGCTCCAAGATCCATCGACCTGGTACTCCACCTGAAGGTGTGTCATATCATGTCATCATACTCAACAAACAAGTTATTCTAATCAATGTTAATGTAAATAAAATGTTACCCACTTTAGAGTTTGACGTATTTGTAGTTGGGATAGCTCTTGAAGTATCTGGTTGTCTCGTACTACACTCGGCATGTTCATTCATTTTTAGTCTTTAAGTCACATCTCAATTATATCATACACATACAAGTCACATCTCAATATCATACACATACACATATATTTTCATTTGTTAGTTAATTAATTCAGTGTTTATTGATACGTCTCAATTAAACATAATCTAATTAAATCATATCATAATTATCTAACCTTGCGTATTTATCATACATGTCACATATGTATATCATAAAGATATGAATAAATAAATGTATGAGATTTTAAAGCACTCCATAAGAACATGCATCAAGTATACTTTGAAGAAATATCGTATTTAAAACTCTTAAACTCATAAAACCAACATTATTAAAGATTGACTAGATTCTACAGTTCAATACAAATATACCTTTGTCAAAATTAATTTAATTAGTAATAATTAAACCACGTTTGATTGACACTCTAATTAACAAATTAATTGATATATAATTAGTAAATGGTCTGACAACATATCATGATGAAAATAAAAAATATCTAAAATTCGTAATTACATAGGTATTGGATTAATTAAATTAAATTAACTCTAAAGAACTTTATTGATTTTTCCTGGAAATTATTTTTATATCAAAATATTACAACACTTATGATTTATATCAAAAAATTACAACAATTATGATTGTCCATGCATCACACGGGTATCAAATAAATAACATATTATTAACAACTTGATTTTTTTTTGTAAATTACCATTATCACTTCAAATTAAAAATATTAAAATTTTATGACCGTGCATTACACAGATAACAAATTAGATTGAAATTACTGTAAAAATATTTATTATTTGTTGTGTTAAACATTTTTATATCAACATTAAAATAGTAAAATTTATATACCCATGCATCGCACGGGACCTATACTAGTAGTATAGTAAACAGTAAGTCATTAACAAATATGAAATTTCATTAACAAACAACAATCACAAAGTATAGGTAACTAACAAAATTAGAATTTACAAGAAAAAGTAAAAAAAACCTATAGTAGAATCAATAATAATTGCCTGAATTAATGGAAACTCAACTATGGTGAAATCTTATAAGCTTTTAAATAACAATCTTATGTTTCACCTAATCTGAACAGTTAAATTAGTAAAATCTTATTCAATGAAGGGTTAATTGCCAAGAATGAAAGCCATAATACTTACCATTAATCATCAACAAATAGCTTACCAAGAAAAGTGAAGAAATTAAATAAGAAGTTTTCTTTTGATTTTTTCAGTGAGAAGTTTTTACAGAGATAAAAGAGAGAGAGACTAAACTAGAAAAAAGGAAATTGTGGAGACTAGATAAGAAAACAAAAATCTGGTCTATTAAAGTGGTAGTGAGTCCCACTTATTTTAATACATGGTGTATAAGTGTATTGGTGTTTGCCGTGTTTCACTTCCACCACTTTCAATCCTTTTTATTTTTTAATTTACTTTTTCTTTATTTTGATGGTCACTAAACCTTTTTATTGTTTATAGTTCAAGTTGCATCTCACCTTTATAAGGTACAAATTGTGATGATTAGGATTTGAACTCAAATCATGCAAGTTTTTTAATTTTTATTGTGTCCTTCCCTTCCACTTTTTCTAGATCATTAAATAAATAATCTTTTTATTGCTTCTTAAAGATATGAATAAAGGAAAACTTATACGATTTTTAGAAGGGATGCTATATATATATATATATATATATATATATATATATATATATATATAACTACTAAAAAAATTCAAATCTTGAGGAGGCCACAACCCCCTCTGGCACCCTTCCATCCACCCCTACTTTTAGCTATGACATTGATATTTTTATTTTATGTTAGTTGTATATTTACATTCACATCATGAATAACATTTGTGTGCACCAATTGCATGGTGAAACTGGACGTGGGTTGGATCCTACCCGGATTTGTGCTCAAATTTTTTTTATTCATGCAATAACATTTAGATCATATTAGTATAACTTTTATGTTATGTTAGTATATTCTTTATGTACAAATATCATAACATTTAAGAGATATTACTTAGACTTTTCTTTCAAACATAAAAGTTCATGTACTATAACTATATCTTTATGTTATTTTAGTATAATTTTTATGTACAAATATCATAACTTTAATAAGTATATTACTTATACTTTTCTTTCAGTAAAAAAATTCATGTAGCTATAACATAATGTAATATTAGCATAACATTTACTTTATATTTGTATAATATTTATGTACAAACATCTTAACCTTTATGAAGTACTTTAACTTTAAGAAAAACATAAAGGTTAAATTATTATTACAATAATAATTTAAAATGTAATATAATGTAAATGTTAACATAACATAAAGGATACACAAACATAACATAAACGTTACACTAACATAAGGATAAGAGTGTGGGCGTGGATAGAACGCGAGAGCGCGTGGGAGGCGCATGAAATTCACACCTGAATCGGGTCGACCCAGGTGCACGATCCATGCAACTGGTGCACACAAGTTTTTGTCTTGCATATTATATTACACAAATATACAATATCTTTAGTTATGTTAATGTTGTCTTTATGTTATACACGCTCGCATATTTTTTGTGTTTTGACAAATATGTAATACCTTTAAGTAGATATATTAACACCATCAAGTTGATGTATTATACTTTTATGTTATATTATTAATAATTTTACCTGATACAAGTAATACTCTTACGTTGTATTTCAATTAAAACGAGCTAATAGTTTTATCTAGATTAGATAATACATTTATGTGTAACTAGTGAGACCTACCTTTATGTAATATTAGTGAGACCTTTATGTAGCAAGGTTTCAGCCAAAAAAAAATTCTATATATAAGTTTCGCGTGTAGACAGTTTTCTGATTAAAATGAGCTAATATCTTTATGTAAATGAAATAATACCATTATGTATAACTAGTGAGACCTTTATGTAATATTAGTGAGATTTTTATGTAGCACGTTTCATCAAAAACAAAAAAACAAAAAAACTTATATACTCCCTCCGTCCCGCTCTGATTTGCACGTAGGGACGGGCACAGATGTTAAGAAAAAACTGCTTTTGGGTACGGAGGTTAAAAAAAACTGTTTTTTTAGTGTTAATGTTGAATAGTAAATGCAATTTTGTACATTTTATTTACCATTTTTGGAGTGTGCAAATGTGAATGGGACGGATGAAAACGGAAAATGTGCAAATTTGAGCGGGACGGAGGTAGTATTAATTAGTGGATCCGGATTGGATATAAGTTAGTGCACAAAAGAATCACTCGATTTTAAATATTGTATAAAAATTCTTCTAAAATTTAATATCTTCGAAGGAGTAGGTAAGACCAATTCAAATGGTGTTTAACTTTTATAGACTTCCATTATCATTGACCTTGACTTGGAAAAAAAACTAGGACAAGTCTTCCTTCACATTGTTTGTTTACTAAATCTTTCTTTAAAGAAGTTTATTATCATTTCTTTCTCACAGAAGTAAGAAAAATCTGCTCTTACAACATTCTTGATTTGATCACTCCCAAAATGGCTTCTGCTGATTCATTAATTAGGTCACTATTATTTAACATCATCATCATCATGCTACCAATATTAGCAACTGCTCAAACATATGGCAATGTAACTCTTGGTTCATTCATAGTTGCAAACAACACAAACTCCTCTTGGTTATCTCCTTCAAAAGAATATGCTTTTGGCTTTCAGCAGGTTTCACCTGGAGGATACTTGCTCGCTATCTGGTTCGATAAAATACCCGAAAAAACCATAGTTTGGTCAGCCAACCGCGACAATCTAGCTGAAGAAGGATCAAGAATCCAACTCCATGCCAATGGGAGATCATTTGTGCTCAATAATCCCAGAGGTCAACAGATTTGGTCTGCTAATTTGGCTGCCTCTATTGTGGCCTATGCAGCCATGCTTGATAGTGGTGAATTCGTGCTTGCTAGCAATACTTCAGCCATCTTGTGGCGAAGCTTTGACGAGCCAAGCGACACTTTGTTACCAAGCCAGATACTAAATCAAGATGTTACTTTGATTTCCAGCTTCTCTGGGACCAACTACTCAAATGGAAGGTACAAGTTTATAATGCAAAATGATGGAAATCTTGTGCTTTACACCAGAAACTTTCCCATGGATGATATCATTAGAGCATATTGGTCAAGTAACACCATGGGCTCTGGATTCCAATTGATCTTCAATCAATCTGGATACATTCATCTCATCGCGAAGAATGGAACTATACTTAGCTCTCTGTCTTCAAATGGAGTTTCGACAAGCCAATATTACCAGAGATTGACTCTGGAATATGATGGAGTTCTGAGGCATTATGTGTATCCCAAGTTTCGTAATTCATCTAGTGGGAGAGAAAATGTATGGTCTGTTAATGAGTTTTTGCCTTCAAATATATGTACAACAATGAGGCAAGATATAGGGGGTGGAGCTTGTGGTTTTAATAGTCTTTGTTCTTTGGACACTGATCAGAGGCCTCGATGTAGCTGCCCAGACGGATACTCTTCGATCGATCCCCAAGACACGATGAGTGGATGCAAACCAGATTTCATTCCACATAGCTGTGATCAAGAATCGAAGGAAAGTGATCTTTTTGCCTTGAATGACATGCCTGACACAGACTGGCCTTTATCTGATTATGAACATTTTCAATCAGTGAATGAGGATTGGTGTCGACAGGCTTGCCTTGATGATTGTTTTTGTGCTGTTGCGATTTATAGAGATGGTAATTGTTGGAAGAAGAAGACTCCACTTTCCAATGGGATGATTGATAGTAGTGTAGGGGGAAAGGCTTTGATAAAGATAAGGAAAAACAACGAGACCATTGTCGACCCTTCTGGAAGTAATTTTTCAAGTAAGAGCAGCAGATCCACTCTGATCATCACTGGGTCAGTTTTGTTGGGCAGTTCAGTGTTTTTCAACTTGCTTCTACTTTCATCAGTGTTTGTTTCTCGTTTCAATGGAAGAAAATCAAAAATGATTCAAGCAGTTAGAGCTCATCCAGGAGTGACCATAAAATGTTTCAGCTTTGATGAGCTACATTTAGCAACAGATGGATTCAAGGAAGAATTGGGCAGTGGTGCTTTCTCCACAGTGTACAAAGGGGTTCTCAAGGATGATAACGGGAAAGTCGTAGCTGTGAAAAAGCTGCATAAGATAGCCAGTGAAGCAGATCAAGAATTCAAAGCTGAAGTGAGCTCAATCAGTAGAACCAACCACAAAAACCTTGTCCAGTTGCTTGGTTATTGTGATGATGGCCAACACAGGCTTGTGGTGTATGAATTCATGAGCAATGGTTCTTTGGCAAACTTATTATTTGAAAGCTCATCAAAGCCCAACTGGTACAGAAGAATACAGATTGCATTCTCAACTGCAAGAGGCCTTTGCTATTTGCATGAAGAGTGTAGCACCCAAATCATACACTGTGACATTAAGCCTCAAAACGTTCTTTTAGATGATTCTCATAACGCGAAAATATCTGATTTCGGGCTGGCAAAGCTTCTGAAGGCAGATCAGACGAGAACCACCACCGGAATAAGGGGAACGAGAGGGTATGTGGCTCCAGAATGGTTCAGAAGCATGCCTATAACAGCTAAGGTGGATGTTTACAGTTTTGGGGTATTGTTTATCGAGCTACTATGTTGTAGAAAGAATTTTGATTCAGATGCTGAGGACGAGAGGGCACAGGTTCTTGTTGACTGGGCTTATGATTGCTACAAAGAAGGGAGGTTGGATTTGCTGGTGCCTGATGATGATGACGAGGCAAGAGATGACATAAACCGTTTCAAGAAATTGGTGAAGATAGCAATTTGGTGCACTCAGGAAGATCCAGCATTGAGGCCTCAGATGAAAAGAGTTGTTCATATGCTTGAAGGATCAGTGGAAGTCCCTGCTCCTCCGGATCCTGCATCATTTATTGGTTAGCTTTATGTTTCCTTTTTTCATTCAAATGCTCAATTTTCTAATGCATAATTGTAGTCCTTGTTTGGTACATTTAGTCAGTATAATGTTGTTTCCTAAGGCTGATTCTGAATATTATTTTGTATCAAGTATTTAACTTATAGAATTATCTTTCAAATTCATGTTGTAAATTGGATTCATACTCACAGAAATATCCATAAAAGTAGATTTCTTGAAACAATAATCAAAGCAAAAAATATCATTGTCACCTCAAGATCATTACAAGTGTGATCCCACAGATCCAAAATAAAAAAATGAGTTCAAAAATAAAATGTGCCGAAATGATAAGCAACAAATGGTAACAGAAGAAGAAAAGATTTGATCATTTACTTCCAGAGGCTATATTCACCTTCTCTGATCAGTTGCACTCAACAACAGCCTCAGCAGCTCGATGAGGTTTGCTCTTTCGCCTGTTTCCATTTGGACGGTAACCATTTGATTTGATCGTCGTCTCCTCAGTGCTTGATCTGCTTGTGTTTCCATTTTCCTCTTTCACAGAGTCAACTTTCTCATTCGCTTGCCCATTCCTTTTTCGCTTTTTACCAGTCTCTGCACTCTTATTTTTCAGGTCTTTATTGGGTAGCCCCATAGTGTCCTCACTGTCTTCTTCTATCTTTTGAGATTCGTCCTCGTCTATGTCATCTTTAAGAGGCTTTTGTGGTCTTCCCCTTCTCTTCTGCATAGGAATTTTCTCTTCCTCTCCACTCCCGGGATCATCTTGGTTAGACCCATACAGCTTCTTTCCCTTTGCTCTTCCTCTCCCCATTATCTCAAACCAAGAGGTTTCACACTAGTTCTTGATATATCTGCCATAAAAAGTGACACAAACATTTGTTTGATTACATACATTATATAAACACCAACATATAATGTCTACATGAAAGGAAAAGATAAACATTAAATTTGTAAATGCAACCAAGAGAGATATGATGGAAACCACATTAGCCAGCTAGCATCAAAAAACTTAAAGTTGGAGATTCATAACACTCAATGGCAAGAGAAGTTACAGAATCCCATCTTAATGCAGCTCAGCTTTACCTATTGAAACTTGACCCAATTGGTGTGCAAAATACGGTACCAATACTTATCAATGCCTCATCAGAAAATAGTTGTACATAAGGAAACCATTAGATAGACCGTAAAGCTTAAAAATCGATTGCTTATCAATGCACAATTTTATCAATCAAAACTTCCATCAAGAAATACAAAAGCATCCAACATATCACCCCAATTGCAAAAAGATGGCCATTTTAACACAAATAATGGAATTGTTAATAAATATCTCGGTGTTCTTAACAAAGCATTCAGAAAAATTTCAAATCTTCAATTGTGGAGAGAATTCTCATTTTAAGAAATCACAGTAAAGAACCCCCAACGAAAGCTAACGCTGCAGAGGACTTTGAAATGTAAGAATTGAAAATCAGATTTAAAGTGAATTTCGAATCAACACAAATTTATCAAAAATTATTTCAAAACGAAAGTGTCAGATCAAACACAAATCTCCACCAAAAATCACCGATAAATCTACCATTATGGATTTCAAATATATTCTCAAATCATTCAATCCGAACACCACCTATGAGAAATCAAATTCAACCAGCATCTGAGCATAAGCACCATATTCACTGATGTTTCATCATAAACAGGCAAAGAAACTAGTCTATATTAAAATACTCTGGCAAAGTCTAATTACAACAGAATCAATTATTTTAGAGAAATAGATGCAGAGCAGAAAGAAGGATCTTTTCACTGTCGAACCAATCAAACGAATCAAAGACAGATCCAAAAAATTCAACAACTACATACAGCTACAGATTTGGGATTTTCATCTTCCATTTTAACTACATAATAGAGAAAAATCCCCAAAACCCTCGTTATAAGGGTTAAAAAGGGTACGACGAATGTGCGAACAAAACTCACCGTGAAACTCATCAGAACGACTCTGCTAAACCATGAATCCAGATTACTATTTAATTCAAGATTTGGATGTGAAACTGAGAATAGCTGAAGAAGTGTAGAACCAGATCAAGAGAGCTGGAAACTAGATTATACCAAAAGGAGAAATGTGAACAGAAAACACAAGGAGAGAGTTTAGCTGAGAAACGTGAAGAGATGGTTGTTGATTGGGTTTGTAGATTCTGTTGAAGTGTAGGGTATATAGTGCGTATGTTAGCCACTATTCGTGTGTGTGCGCGCGTGAGAGAGAAAGCCAGGGGTAAATTTGACCTAAGAAAAATAAATCATTAATGGTGGAATTAACTTCAAGTTGCCCTTTTTATGCACCACCACTGCAGCAGTTTAAATGCGCCAACGTATAATTAGAGCTGGCAATTCGGGCTGCTCAGCCTAGTCCAGCCCAACCAACCGGACGGGCCAATCAATAAAGTCTGGTCGGATCGGGTAGGTCCATCCTTTTGATCGGATCTATTAAATTGGAGCTCAGCCAAATCCTTAATTATGTTTTAAATTTTTAAAAAAATGTTAATTAAATAAAAGTGTAAACCAATTTCATGGAGAGAGAATTCCATATAAGATAATTTAACACATACAATTTAAACCATAGGTAAAACCAAATGTTTTTTTACTTTTGTCCACTATAATAAATTAATTGAACATTAAAGCTTTTTATATTAGAAGACGGTAACAAACACCAACTTTATAATAAAAAAAGGGTAAAGTTTAAATTATATATTTGTTATATATATTCTTTTTAGTATACTATATCTATAATATATCTATCATTTTTGGCCCGGTAGGAATCTTCTCTTCTCAATTGTGGCCCATTTTTCAGGCTTTTTTGGCCCAAACGATGAGTCCGTCTAATTTTTAACGGGGATACCACGTGCAGGGCACGTGGTCGTTAAGTGTCTTTTGTCATTCGCGCGTTCCAGAGAAGAAGTCACAACTAAACTCGAATTCTAACAAACCCTAAATTCCCAAATCACCAATTGTCAAACCTAAATCCTAAATCGATGATTCCCAACCAAAAATCTTAAAAATCTGTAAATCTTCCCTAATCCTTTACCCATTTTGCACAAGTTTTACAAGTTCACACTGATATAGAGCCATGGGTCGTCGCAAATCCAAGGTTCCGGCTAAGTGCAGTGTTGAAGGAGGTTAGTTTTCAACCTTTTTGTTTTGTTTTTTGTTGTTATTGGAGATGTTCTAGGGTTTGTTTATATGTTATCGAGGTTTCTACTTCTTCCTTTTTATGGTTTATCTGTTCTGCCATATTTAGGGTTTCGAAAACGATGGTTGTTTATTTGTTTTGTCTATTGTTAGAATGAATGTATAGGTTATGTGTGGAACCCCCCGTCATATCTGTAAAGCATATTTATATTTTTTGTTTATTCAGTGGAATGTGTATTGTTTAGTGTGGTCCACTGGTCCTGTGTTCTTTAATTCTTTATTGAGAAAACATGTGGGTTTGTCTTTGAATTAATATTACTATCACGTGGGTCATGCTCTTTATTTGTTTAATTGAATCCTTTTTTGTTTTTTTATTAAACTTGCAGAGGGTTCAAAAAAGGCTGGTAAGGATAGTTCTGTTTCTGATAAAAGAGGGGTTGGTAAGGATAGTTGTGGGGTTAGCACTGATAATAGGGGGGATGACACTGAACCTTCATTTGAGCATTATTGTGAATGGGGCTTAGATGGGGTTAATCCTGAAGAATATGGGGTGGATGAAGGAGATAATAATCTGACTAATGTGACTGATAACATAGACTTAGGATCAGATTCTAATGATGAATTGTTTGAACCTGAGAATGATGATTCTGACTTTGATGATGTATTATTTGAAGATAACATAGACAAGGAAGTAGAGTGGGAGGGCATAAGTAGAGAAGATGTTGAGTTGAATAGGGGGAATGATTCATCAGAGGTTGAAGACTCTGATGCTGAATTTGATAGTGAGTTAGGATCAGACATAGATAAGGTAGACTCTAACCCTGTATTCAAGTCTTTTGCAGCCTTTAATCCTTCATTTGTAATAGGCATGAAGTTCCCTGATAAAAAACTATTCAAAGAGGCTGTTGTCTCTCATGGAATTAAGTCAAGAAAAAATGTTAAAATTACAAAAAATGAGGCAAAAAGAATCTATGCTAGATGTGTGGGGGAGGGGTGTGAATGGCAGATCAATTGTCTTAAAGTGAATGGTGAAGAATCATGGCAGATAAGGACCTACAATTCTGATCACACATGTGGCAACTATTACAATTTGAAAAACTTAAATAGCACCTGGTTGGCTAAGTATTATCTTGAGAGTTGGAGGGAAGATCCTGGTAGGAGTTGTAAGGGTTTTAGGAGATCTGCAATGAAGGAGTTAAGTTGTAATATATCAAGACAAATGGCATATAGAGCAAAACAGAAAGCCTTAAGAAGAATTGAGGGTAGTAACACTGCACAATATGCCAAACTTTGGGATTATGCACAAGCACTTAGGCTTAGGAATCCTGGGTCAACTGTAATAATGGGAGTTGAGGGAACAGGCAACTCAAGTGAAAATGTGTTTAAAAGACTGTACATTTGTTTCAAGGCACTGAAACAGGGCTTCCTAGCTGGTTGTAGGCCTTTAGTAGGGGTAGATGGCTGTCATTTAAAGGGTCCACATGGGGGTGTGATGCTAACTGCAGTGGGGATGGATCCCAACAACCAAATATTTCCAATAGCATATGCAGTGGTTGGTAGTGAAACCAAGGATAATTGGGTGTGGTTTCTTGAGCTGTTGAGGGAAGATTTGCAGATTAGAAAAGAGAACTTGTTTACCTTTATGTCTGATAGGCAAATA
The DNA here is from genome assembly GCA_946896805.1 of Scutellaria galericulata. Taxonomy (NCBI): domain Eukaryota; kingdom Viridiplantae; phylum Streptophyta; class Magnoliopsida; order Lamiales; family Lamiaceae; genus Scutellaria; species Scutellaria galericulata. Next base: position 3,260,757 of record OX335787.1, on the reverse strand, counting down.
GGATTGATTCCTGCATTTGAGCAGGTTTTACCTGGGGTGGATAACAGGTTTTGTGTGAGGCATATGAATGGGAATATGCAGATGGCTGGTTGGAGAGGTGCTGCTTTCAAAAGCTTGCTGTGGAAAGCTGCTAGGGCTAGTACTGTGGGTGAGTTTGACTCAGCAATGAAGGAAGTTGCAGCCTTAGATCATCATTGTTTTGACTGGTTGCAGGAAAGACCACCATCACAGTGGACTAGGTCTCACTTCTCTCCTTATTCTAAGAGTGAAGCACTTACAAATAATATGTGTGAATCCTTCAATAGCACTATCTTAGAAGCTAGGGAGAAGCCTATTCTGACTATGCTGGAGTGGATTAGAGAGTATCTTATGACAAGAAATTCTGAGAATAGAGACAAGGCAGAAAGATGTTGGGAAGGTAGGAGAATATGCCCAAGGATCAGAAAGATTTTGCAGAAGAGAATGGAGAAGGTGACTGATTGCATTCCAATGAAGGCTGGTACTTATAATTTTGAGATTTCAGTTCATGATGGTGGCAGATTTCATGTTGATTTGAGGGAACAGTCATGCACATGTAGATGTTGGGAGTTAGAGGGTATTCCTTGCAAACATGCATTAAGTGCTATTCTTGCCCAATCCTTAGATCCAGAGCTTTTTGTTAGTGAGGTCTATTCAGTGGAAACATATAATAAGGTATATGAATCTGCTTTGGTTCCAATGGATGGTCCAGAACTATGGACTACAACAGGCTACATCCCTCCAATTCCTCCAAACTTTGGTAGGAAAAGAGGTAGACCAAAAACATCAAGAAGAAAGGGCAAAGAAGAGGAGAAAGGCAAAAAGAAGAAGGTGGAGAAAATGCCTAGACAAACACCTGTGGTCCATTGCAGCTTCTGCCAAGGTGAAGGACACAACAAATTGAAGTGCCCTTGGAAGCAATTTGCTGAAGAATTCCCCCATGATGATGAGGGAGTTTCTGTTGGTCCAGAAGATGAAGTGCAAAATCAAAATGTAAGCTTAAATTTCACTTACTATTCTATTCTGCAAGTTTGTGATACTAATTAAAATGACTTACTATTTTTGTGTTAATAAGGAAAATGAAGATGGAGATCCACCTATGCAAGCAGATCTGACCCAACAAAGTGGTTTCCCCAGCCCACCTCCACACATTCAAGAAGAGCTGCATCATCAGGAAGGTTTCCCCAGCCCACCTCCACACACTCATGAAGAGCTGACCCAGCAGGAAGGTTTCCCAAGCCCACCCCCACACACTCAAGAAGACCTAACACAAGATGAAGGTGTCCCCAGCCAACCCTCACACACTCAAGTAAGGTTACTAATATCTGACATTTTCAATTAATAACAAGAGTAGTATTCATATGTTTATTGTTTTGCAGGAAAGCACACTCTGCAAGTCAGTTAATGTTGAAGGAGGATCAACTCCCTTAAGTGCACCTGGATTTCTCTGCGTAAGTTTGATTTAACAAAACTTTTTGGTTAATCTAAATGTTTCTAAATAACTTCTTTTTTTAATGTCAGCTTCCTCCTATCCCTGGAAGAGTGAATATAAGAGGACCTCCTCCCAATTTCAAGCCTTCGGATTGGACAAAAAGTGTGGTAATATTACCTAGGCCTACAGCAAAAAAAGAAGGCATTCCTGTTATTGAGCAAGGTGGTAAGAAGTTCATAAGTCTATCAAATTTAGGTTTTATTTGCAAGGGTAAGGGAAAGGGTAAAGCTAAGGATAATTAGTGTATGAACTGAAATGTTGTTGTTTTATGTTTATGAACTGATATATACTGGGCTTATGATGTGGGTCATCTTGATTGATGTTTTGATTTTTGAATACATGTTGATTCGGGGCTTATGAGCTGTTATTTTGTAAAAATAACTAAATTATCTATGTTTTATGAAGTGGTGGCAGAATCCATGTCTTTTTGTGTATGAACTGATCTCAATTATTTATGTTGATTTTGGTTGCATTAAACTGATTTTGATTTGTGTATGAACTTATTTGTGTTGCATTTCATAAATGTATATTTGCTAGATAGATGAAAATCTGCTCATATAAAGCTTAAAGGGATATTTCACTGCTTACATAGGAAATTGCATAAAAAAGACATACACCTTCTAGACTACTACATATATGAATAACATAGGCTATTAATTAATTAGAAAGCATCCATTTATGCAAAATGGAGAAGCATGCTAGTATGACCAAGCACATAAACAAGTTTTTCTTCTTCTCCAAATTGCCAATTCTTTCCTCCATTCTTTTCAATGCATTGCACTTCATTTGCAGTTCGGCCTTCAGTTGCATTGTTTCACCTTTGAGCTGTGAAAACTCCCCTTTAAGTTCTGCAAACTTCAATTCTAGATTTGTAGCATTATTGTGTTTACTTGGCTCGTCAATCCATTCAAAGAAGTTGCATCTTTTTGTGGTCAACGAGTCTGGGCAGTTTTGGAATCGGCACCCTTCACTACCAGGTTGTCCAGAAACCCGGACCTTGGCAAACTTGCCACAGTCGCAACGCTTCGTCCCGGAGACGTAAGAATGGCTCGATGATGACATCTTCTCAACTTTGCCTAACTTCTTCAATTTGTGCTCTATATGTGTTGTATTGTGTTTTGGGATGTTTGCAGCTTGTTATATAGTGTGTACTAGGGTTTGGTAAGAAAAAAACCGGGAAAACTTGGATCAAAATATTTTTTCCCACCAACTTTTGAAAACTAACATTTTCTGTTAACTGACTAACGGAGAGGGCTGAAATTGAGAATTTTTGGGCCACTTTTGAATATAGGGGCCACAATTGAGAAGAGAAAATTCCTACAGGGCCAAAAATGAATTTTCCCCATAGGTAAAACCAAATGTTTTTTTACTTTTGTCCACTATAATAAATTAATTGAACATTAAAGCTTTTTATATTAGAAGACGGTAACAAACACCAACTTTATAATAAAAAAAGGGTAAAGTTTAAATTATATATTTGTTACATATATTCTTTTTAGTATACTATATCTATAATATATTCTAATAAAATTTAAAACACAATAGAATACATTCAATTATTCTTAATTTGAAATATGAATATAATTAAGTCGAGTCAAATCATTATACTGATAAATTTAAACTCAAACTCGATAAGCCTTAATTTTTGCCCTTAAAACTTAACTCAGTCAACATTATTTTAATTAAAAATTTCATAAAATAAAACACGACTATATTATATATATGATCAAATATATATTAAGAGAAAATAAGTAAAAATAAAAATTTCAAAAACAATATTCGATAAGGTTCATGAATTTAATTAACTTAAAATGGAGTTCAAAGATATTTTAAGTGAATTCACGTAGTTTACTTTACCAATAGATTCTAATTATTTACAACTCTAATTTAAATAAACAATGGTAAATAAATAAAAATATAAGAGAGAGAATTGAATCACAGGTAGAAATTGCAAGTTGAAAAAAAAAAAAAAGGTGGGTTATCGGGCCGGTCCAAGCCTGACTGGCCAAATCGGCCTTAGCCCATGACCTATCGGATCACTTGAGTCAGGCCAAAAATTTCAAATATTTTTTTGGCCACCATTTTTAGAGCCCAACCCAACCATATTTTTTTGGCCACCATTTTTAGAGCCCAACCCAACCATATATACAGATCGTTCAGGTTGGCCCATGGGGTTGGACTCAATTTGTCAACTCTACCTATAATTATCTAGATTAATTGTGTAAACATCACACAAATTGTGATTCTAATAAAATTTTTAAGGATAATTCTATTCGCAACCGCATTATTTCTCTCTACAGCCATTATACATGTGAATTTTCTATTTTAACCTTTTAATTTTTTTTTTGTCTTTTCACAGCCTCCGACCACCACTTTTATGTTTTCCTTGTATGTACGCATAAAGAGATTTTATGCACTTCAAATCTATTTTTTTTTATTATTCAAAATTATCTCATTGCTCATTTAATTTCTCAACAATTTTTTATATCTCCAAATATTTCATTAAAATAATTAACATTATAAGAAAATTGTGTTTGTGAGATAATAAATGTATCTCCTTGAAATAAATCAAAAAAATTGTTCCCACATTGAGAAATACAAGACAATGCAGAAAATTTTATGTATTTATACAGTATAAATTAATCAAAATATCAAATGTAGAAAAGGAGAGAGTCATGATTGTAGAGGGATATAAATTTTTTTGAAAAATTCTAAATCCAAAATAACTTCAAATAAAATGTATGGATACTAATAAAAAAAATTAATTATTCATTCCAATCTAAATATTGTGTGGAAAATCATTAAAATTCATAGTTTATGAAAGAATGAAGACTGAAATGAAAGAGAGGATTGACGGTTGAGATAATAAAGGTGGTGGAGATATGATGGTTGTGAAAAGAATAAAAAATATTAAGGATAAAATAGAGAAATTAAATGTATTGTGACTGTGGAGAGAATATTGGTGACTGTAAATAGAATTACCCAATTTTTAATTACTTGTAAAATAATATGACTTTATTTATAGTGTATTTGACCAACGTTAGTTAGTATTAAGTTAGTATTTGACTTTTTATTTGCTGACATGTTTGGTTGCGTGGACACGTTAGTTGCCAACATTGTTATTAAAAAATCACCATTTTTACTTAAATTGTAATTACAACCAAAATTTTGGATAATTAAAAAAATAATATATCCTTGGAACTTCAATCACCAACCAATATTTGAATTTTATCTTGCAGACATGTCTGGACAAGCTGCCAACATGGATATCAAAATCACTATCTTTACAATTGTTAGTGAAATTTTTTCATATCTACAAGTGTCGCAAAAAAATCCACACATTAATGAAACGATGTTGTTTCCGTACAATATGAAAGAAATGAGAGACAAAGAATAAGATGCAAATGATGTTTTTCATTAATGTGAATTTGTTTTTTTAAATATTCATGTTGGCAATTCGGGTAACAAAACACATTTGCAGGAAAAAAATTCAAACACTAATCGACTGCAATTATCCAAACATTTGGTAAAAAAATACAATTTAAGTAAATGTGGTGATTTTTACTCCAATTGTAAAGGTTGTGATTTTTTTTTTAGAATATCCATATTGACAACGGATGTGTCCATACAAACACTGATAGGTGGTTGAAATTCCACCTCTATGTATATAAGATAATGTTATTTTTGTAAATATTGATAAGTTTGGTTAAAATGATAACTTGACTGGAGTTTATGATTTTTGAGGCATTTAACTCTATAAAGTATGTCTCATTTGCACTAGTTGCACAATGCAATCTAATCGATTCTGGATCGATTCAAAGTGTATGGATCTATATAATCTATGCACCTGATGCATAGGTGAACTCCATGTATAAGAACAATTACCTCAAACTTTCAAATGGTGTTGTTAACAGAGCGGTGGAAATTGGTATTCTGGAAGCAGCAAAGATTGGTAAAGATAAGGTAATCATCTCTCGCCTACAGTATGGGGATGGCACCGTTTTTTTGAGCTCGGGGAATTTGGAGAATATTAAAGCCATGAAATACATTTTGAGGAATTTTGAACTTTTGTCGGGGTTGAAGGTCAATTTCAATAAATGTAGTATCATAGGGATAAATGTGTCTAGCGAGAGGGTGAATGAAATGACGGAGGAGTTGGGGTGCTCCGTTTCACAGCCACCTTTCTCATACGTTGGTCTGAAGGTGAGATTAAATCATAAGAAGCACTCTTCTTGGGAGAATCTGATACAAAAAATAAAACAAAGGCTTGCAAAGTGGAATAGTAAGCATATCTCGATGGGGGAAGAGTTACTCTTATTCAGTCTGTCCTTTCCGCGATGCCGATCTACTGTTTGTCCTATATTTTACCCAAAACCACTATCCATGATTTTGTTCGAATCCAAAGACAATTTTTGTGGGGAGGGAAAGAGGATAATAGTATAATTTCTTGGGTGAATTGGAAGGTGTATGCGGGAGGGGGGTTGGGGATTAGGGATTTGAGTATTTTGATCGAGCATTGGTACGGAAGTGGGTTTGGAGGTTTCTTAGTGAACCGGAGAGACTTTGGGTGAGGGTGCTTTGTTCGAAATATGGGATGTCGAAGGATAGTGGGGGCGATGAGAATGGAGGAGGGAGAAGAAGAGGAGGTTCGGGTTGGTGGAAGGATATTTGTGGAATTTATGAGGGAGTTGATGGTCGAGGGCTTTGTAACGAGTTTGTGAGGGTGGTGGGCAATGGTGAGAAAACTCATTTTTAGACGGATATTTGGGTTGGGGAAGAGACTCTAAAAATCAAATTTCCTAGACTATTTAACTTTAGTTTGCAAAAGGAAGCTTTGGTGAGTGATATGGGGCAATGGGTTGAGGGTATTTGGGTGTGGGAATGGAGATGGAGGAGGAGCCTTACACAAAGAGAAATTGATCTTTTTAATAATATTTTTCTTGTTGTTGAGCAGGTGCAAATTAACACAAGGAAGAGAGGACATTTGGAGATGGAAGTCCGCGGCAAATGATGTTTATTTCACAAAAATAGCGTATCAAAGGTCGGTGAGAGCAAATAACACGGTCGGAGTAAGGAGGCAAGCAGATAAGACTTACAAGAAATTGTGGGGGAACTATGCACCAAGAAGAGTTCCAACTATTATTTGGAAGGTTTTGAAACAAAGAGTGGCGACAAAAGATAACTTGAAAAAGAGGGGAGTTGCTCTTAGCGAGAAAGACTCAAAATGCATCATGTCTGGAGAGGAGAAAAATATTATTCATCTATTCTTTAAGTGTAAGTTTGCTAATAATTTGTGGAATGAATGTCATAGTTGGTTGAGAGTTTATGTGGTTTCGCATGTTGATCCCATTATACACTTTCTTCGACACTGTGATATTCTTGGAAGGGGGAAACAAGCAAGAATAGCAGCTGCAATTTGGATTGGGGTGGTTTGGTATATTTGGAAGATTAGAAATGAAATGATTTTTAAGGGATTGATGGTTGATTTCACCAAAGCGGTTGAGGAGAAAAATTAGGATATGGTTTTGGGTATCCTTAAAGGAAAAAATCTTAAGTGATGTACTTATTGCAAGTTGGCTTGTAAATCCTAAAGAATGTATTGAATGGTGAAATCCTTGTGAGTTCCGTATAATTTGTATGATGTAAGGGTTGGAGTACCCCTTGTACCTTATAGATTAATGAAACTTTTCTTTTTACTGATTGAAAAAAAAAAAAAAAAAACCGATGTGGGTATACTTAAACAAATAAAATAAAAGGGTAAGACTATCCAATTTGAAAATATTAAAAGCATCCCAAAATTTGATTTTTATCTCTTTGATTTTTTGAAATATTAGGACGTGTTTAATAGTTTACAGGGTGTATATAGCCTCACCAAAAAGAATAATCCTTGATCATATAAAGTCAAAAAGAAAAAAGGAAAAAAAAGAGTGGGTATACTTTTTTTACTTTTTCTGATTCGTTGCTTCCCATATATGTTCTCTCTTTCTCCTCTCTCTCTCTCTCTCTCTCTCTCTCTCTCTCCATTTCTTCCTTATTCAGTCTCTTCCAGCTTACATGTATAGTGCAAATGGCTTATGCTTCTCTTGTTTCACTTGCACAAACACTAGATCATCTTCTCATTCGTCATGATTCCTATGTTGATCACCATCAAAAGCAACAAATTCAATCTCTTCATGAGAAAATTGTTTTCTTGTCAACTTTTCTTGAGGATTTTCCAAGAGAGGCTACCAAATTTGAAGCACGAATCACTGTTGCAGCAAATCAAGTTGAAGACTTCTTTGAGCTCCTTATTTTGAATAAAATTAATGGTTCAGAAGATGAAAAGCGTCGTTGTAATGTTTCTATCTGCTTTCCTCTAAATTCCTTGAAAATGTTATATAAACAGTACATAAATAAAGGGTACGAAGAGTTACAGAAGCCCATAACAGAAATCAATTCCGTTATGGAACAAATGATGGAGATCAAAAGTAGGTGTACAAGTGAAAATCAGATATTGATTTCAACTCATTCTTCTGCTTCTTTTTCATCAACACCTGCGCCTAACATCAAAGGGGCAGTGGTGGAATTTGAAAAAAGAGACTTGCTGGAAATACAAGAACGGCTCCATGGGGAGTCTGATAAACTTGAAGTGATCCCAATCGTTGGGATGGGAGGCATCGGGAAGACCACTCTTGCTAGGTATGCTTTTCATCACCCTTTAAGTCTTCATCACTTTGATGTTTGTGGTTGGGTCACTGTTTCCCAAAATTATGACAAAGCAACTATTCTGTTATCCCTTCTACATTCAATTGATGCATCATCCAAATTGGAACATTCTCCGAACGAGTCATTGCTGCTAGAACGTGTGTATAAATACTTAAAAGGGAGGAGGTTTCTTATTGTGGTAGATGATATATGGAGTTGTAAAACATGGGATGATTTTCGGAGGGTGTTTCCAGATGACTTCAATGGGAGTCGGATTATCATAACCACGAGGGACGCTCATGTGGCTTCTTATGTCGACTCTTCCACCCATTCTTACGAGATGCATTTGATGGGTGTAGACTTGAGTTGGAATCTACTTAGACAGAAAGTGTTTGAAGAAGAACGTTGCCCACCTGAACTCGAAGAAATTGGAAAGCAGATTGCTGAAAAATGCAGAGGACTTCCCCTTGCAATTGTTGTGATTGCTGGAGTCCTCTCCAAGGTCGATCGGATGCCAGAAACTTGGAAAAAGATCGCAATAAATGTGAATGAAGCTGTAAATACAAGCAATGAGCCTTTTGCGGAGATATTATCTTTGAGTTATACATGGTTGCCTCATCATTTAAGACCATGTTTTCTTTACATGGGAGGTTTTCCTGAAGATTACGAGATACATGTCTCAAAACTGATCAGAATATGGGTAGCAGAAGATTTTCTGAAATCAAATGGATCCAAAGATTTAGAAGAGGTGGCAGAGGATTATTTGGAGGATTTAGCAAATAGAAGTTTGGTTTTGATAATTAAGAAGAAGTATAATGGGAGGATCAAAAGCATAAAGATGCATGATCTCTTGAGAGACCTTTGTTTAAGTAAAGCTCATGATGAGAACTTTCTCCATGTAATACATGAATGTCAGGGCAGCCTTTTGCCTATTGAGAAATCACGCCGCATAAGTATTTTACCATCTGTTGAGGATCATATCCTAAACATGGATTGTTCACCAATACATACTATTCTTTCTTTCGATGGTAGAATATTTGGTCCATGGAAGCGTTGTAGATTACTTAGAGTAATGGCTTTAATGGAGGGAGATTTGAGAGTGTCTGATGACAAAATAGATGAGCTACTTCATTTGAGATACCTTGCATTTATTACTTCAGATTTCGGCTTAAGTATTTCATCAAACATTCCCGAATACTTTTCCAAACTTGTGAATCTTCAAACATTATATATTTGTCCAACTTGGTGGCGATGGAGGTTAGATTTGCTGTTGGGAATTTGGAGAATGAGAGAATTAAGGCACGTTATTGTTTTGGATGGCGTACTGTCTGATCCTCCAGCTAAAAGTAATCGTGATCATATTCCACCTTTGCAAAACTTACACACGCTAAAATGCCTACATCATTTCAGATGCTCTGAGAGGATCGTGGAATTGATTCCAAACCTAAAGAAGTTGGGAATCTTTTATAGTGGCTTCGAGAATTCAAAATGGTCGGAGCACAGCCTAAACAATCTCGTCCATCTGCAAAAGCTTGAAAAGTTGAACATTTTTGCACTTTTCCAAGATATCTTCAGTGGTTCTTTATCGGATAGGCTTGCATTCCCAGTGACACTAAAGAAGTTGACATTGAGTGGCACTCGCATTCCATGGAAAGAGATGTCAATTGTTGGTTCATTGCCAAATCTTCAAGTGCTCAAACTAAAGTTTAATGCTTTTGATGGATTAGAGTGGGAAACAATCGAAGGGCAGTTCGGTCAATTAAAAGTACTTCAAATTCACTACACAGATCTCATAGTTTGGAACACAGAGAGTTGTCATTTTCCCAGGCTTGAGCGCCTTACTCTTATGAAATGCCTTTATTTAAGAGAGATTCCACGTGGTATTGGAGATATACCAACGCTTCAACTGATTGAGTTGTGGAGATGTGCGTCATCTATTGTGGAATCGGCAAAAAGTATATTAGAAGAACAACGTGACTTTGGAAATGACCTCCTCCAACTTCATAGTAGTGCTGAGCTTCAGGTATTAATTTCCTTTTTTTTTTTTGGCTTTATAAATGAAATAGCTGGAGATTTGGTTTTATTGTACTATCCAAACTTCTTAAACTCAACCCATTACAACCAACTTCTGTCACAAATCCATCACCATCCATCTTCACTGTCGAATATTTCTCTAATGGGTTGTATGTAATTTGAGAGATAAAGAAACAAAAGATAGGGAGAGAGTGAGGAACGAGATGAGCAGAGGAAATGGAGAAACGAAAGAAAGAAAAGAAGAGAGAGGGGAATGAAAGAGAGAACAACAATTTAATCCATAAATCTTTGATCTCAATTTCAAGTCTAATCTCTCTCATTTCCACCTTATCTCTTATTTTTTCAATCTCCTTTAATTTTAAGCATTAATTAAATATGTAATAAGTCACAAAATATTTTTATTTATAGGAAACAAAGATAATAAGGACGTGGAACTATAATTTGCGTCATTCACATTAAGCATTCAACTTTTAACTACGTTTTGAGGTGAAATATTTTTTACTTTGTTTGTGTTTATTAAACGCTTGCATTTGTGACATGATTGGGGCAACATATATGTTTAAATTGATTTTAAGTGGTTACTAGCATGAAAACGATTAATTGGCCGTTAAGTGGCTAATAACATATATACATATGATTTAATTAGTTGTGTTTACTTATGCTTGTTTTTAATTTTAACAAACAACAACCCCACTGAGCTAGTGTAGTTCACTCCATTTTATTGCATTCTTTTTCAGATGAGGAGCTCAGGTGCGATGGGTGTTAATGGAAATTGATTTTTAATAGCTAAGGACGTTTATTTTGGTTATGAACGAGTGGATTATTAATTTCTTTTTATTTTCTTTGGATCGTAAACCTTCTCTCTTTCATAATTAAGTTTGTGAATGAATATTTGAGACATTGTTACTTTTATTTGAAACTCTTTATTTAAATTTGCTTCAGCTAAGTGTTTTATTAAATGTTTCTGCTAAATGATTTCACAATTGTTGCGTTGATATTAAAAAAAAGAAAAGAAAGAAAAGGGTTTTGATTTACGAAATTGTTTACGAGTATTTATTTAGACTTTATGAACTTACATGTGTCCCTTACTCTATCAATCTTGCAGTAGTTTGTTCAACAGTGTTGTAAGTAAGGTATTCTTACTACATTCACTTACAGTCTGATTATACTCAACTTACTCCTTAACATCGAAAATCTTGACTCACACAAAGGTTTTGTAAAAATATCAGCTAATTGAAGGTCAGCGTGAATCTTCTCAAGAACTATATCCTTCTTCTCAAAGTGATATCTTACATCGATATGTTTTTGTTTTTGAGTAGAACACAAGATTGCGAGTGATTGCAATTGCGATATAGTGTTATGACAAATGATTGGAGGTTATTTTGCAGCACTTCAATAATCTCTCAATTGTTGTTGAAACTTTGTAGAGAGTTGAGAAATATTGACTTGACTATGTATGATTCATTCAACATGATTAAATAGAGTACAATAGTATCTTCTTTGGTAATTTGACCAATCTTCGATGAAGGTAGAGGTAATTCATCCGAAATTTTTTAATTAAAAATAATAATAATAAGCATTAAGCAGTTGAACATTCGGATTCATTATTTGGCTAATCCTAGCAGTTCAACTATTACCATCCTATTAAAGAATCAATAATCTCAGTGGACAGATATTTAAAATAAATCCCTATTATGTAGGAAGACTTGTTATTTGTTTTGACTCTTTCCAAGTTTAATTTTACCACGTCTCTATTAGTGTAAATCAAGGACTGTATTTTGCATTCTGTTTTCTTTGTAAGGCTATATATTAGCCAAGGTAGTTTATTCAATGTAGAAGTCATTCCCAGTTTATGTTCAAGCTCTTGAATTTCCAGAATTCTTATTCTTCACATTTCTGAGTTCCTAACATGGGCTTGAGTAGAAGATCATTTTGATACAAATTTCACATATTTTGGTTGAAAAATGAGAAAAATCGAATTTTGGAGCTTGGTGGACAACAATTGAGTTTTCCGGCAAGAGGTGGCGGTGGTGATGTTCATATTTGGTTATTTTCAACAATGTTTTTCTCAAAATTTGGAAAGGAAAATGGGTTATAGGTTGATTTGGATTCATTTTGTGATGTTTGACAAGAAAAAGAGAAATTTTGGTGTTTATCGCGATGCATGGTGGTCGTCCGGCAGCATGGTGGCTAAAGCTGAAGAAAGAAGATGAAGATGATGGAGTTAATAAGAAATTCAAATACATGTAAATTTATAATTTATAATTACCTGAAAATTAGAATAATACTTGAATTATCTAAAATTCATTTTATCAAATTTAAGTAGTTGCAAATTTATTAAAATTATTCTAATTTCATGAATATATAAATATATATATATCTAGTAAATTTTCTTATCTTATTTGTAAATTTATGGTTTTTTTTTTATTTGACAATTCCCACAAATGTTAAATATTTCGAAGATTTGATCAATATTTGATTTTTAATTTTTTAAATAATTTAAACCCTAATTTTTTATATTATTTTTTCAAAGATTTATTTTAGTAGTTTGAAAATTAATTACAAAATAGATTATATGTATATAAAGTTTTAAAGAAAAATTTAATCAAATGAAAAATATTTTGAGCATAAATATTTTTTACAAGTATTAAATAATAAAAGGTAGTGAAATAATAAAAATATTTTGAGCATAAATTTTACAACAACAATAAAAGGTAGTGAAATAATAAAAAAAATATTAAATAAAATTTTACAAGAAACCGTAGAATAAAATTCCAAAAATTGACAAAAAAAGAGAGAGAATAAATAAAAGAGTATTTAAATTACAAACTTTGTTGTGAAAAGGGAGTTGGTGCAATTTATAGAAAAAAAATTAAAGGTGCAATTTAACACTTAAAAAGTACCACGAGTTTTGTAACTCAATTGATATCCTATCTTTATAAAGGTGCAGATTGTGATAACCCTTTTTGCACTTCAGGCAGGTATAGTTACGCCGACTTTTCAAAACACGAGAGTTTTATGTATTGAACCCTATATATATTACATAAATTTCATCATATATGAATTTCCAAAGTTTCGACTTGTTCATTAATGTTTCTCAAATTAGTGTTCTTGAAAATCGTATTTTGTCTGAGAAATCATCTTCTTTAATAGAAAATTAGATTGAAAGAACATCAAATAGGATCTATGATTAACCCAAGCTAGTCTCTTGGTTCAAATATGACTGCATCTGCTAGACAATAGGCAAGAAGGAGGTCTTTTTTGTTTATCCCAATTTGTTCAACTCTAATCCCCTACCCAATTTAAAACCTTTTTGTTTATTTTTGTTAAGCAGGTCAGATTACTCATAATCTAGATTGGAGAACATACCAAGTGCATATGCACATTTTTGGCCTATTTTATGTGATTATTAATCGTTATCACTAAATTATTGTTTCACTTCCACAAACACTAGATCAAGTGTTGATTCGTCATTCATTTGTTGTTCATGATGAAAAGCAACAATTTCAATCTCTACATGAGAAAATTGTTTATAACTCTGGCTGTTTATAACTACACTGATCTCTTCTATTATGGAGCAAGTGTTGTCTTTACTAGGAAAGTAGTTTATGCAATTTACTTTGTTTTATTTTTTTCTCACATTTTGGTGATGTTTGGGATAATGAAATGCCTTCAACTCTGTTGTCTTGGCAAATTTATGACCTTAGCAAAATCACAATGCCATAAGTTGAGACCAAAGAAATAAAGTAGCAATGTGGATAAACACATTCAATCTACTTTAATGGCTATGATTACAGCTGTCCCAAACTAATTAATGTCGGCAAATATATATTGCTGAGAAGTCTTCTATGATACAATTCATTCTGATCCGTTGCTTACCCATACCTGTGATTCTCTCTCTCTCTCTCTGTTAAATATAACAATAATTAGATAATATTAAATTAAATAAGATTTTGAAAAAAAAAACATAAGAACATAATTTCTAATAATAACATAATTTAATAAAAATATAAAATTTATAATATAATTTTTTATATATATTTATAATATATTATTGAAAAATCTTTTAAATATATATTAATATAAGACCAATTTTAGTCTAAATATGTTATTTAAAATTGTGATTTGGATGGACTCTATTAAATTAAATAAGATTTTGAAAAAAAAAATTAAGAACATAATTTCTTATAATAACATACTTTAATAAAAATATTAAATTTATAAAATAATTTTTTTATATATACTTATAATATATCATTGAAAAGCTCTTTAAGCATATATAATATAAGACTACTTTTAGTTTAAGATTCAAAATGTTCTAAATTATAAAAGCAAACTAATCAAAACATGTAATTTTTTAAAGAAGAGTTTGAAATGTAAATGACTCTTTCACTTTATAATCAAATAAAATAAATATTAAATTACATTACTGTCCTTAATAAATAGTTTTCTTTAATTAGGACTCTAATTTAATTTGATTTGATTTAATTATATAGGAGGGTTGAAATTGGCATTATGAAAAATAGACGAAACATCCATACTTATATAGTGTAAAAATAATAGATAGTAGTAATATATATATATATATATATATATATATATATATATATATATGTGTGTGTGTGTGTGTGTGTGTGTGTAACCCCCCTCTAGTAGGGTTATTACTTCTACTAAATCATACTTAACTTTCCAACAAATGAAATGTCGTTACAATGCATATAGAATTTTTTTTATAAGGAACGGAAGCGACATAAATAACTTTTTCTTCAAAAAAAAAACATATAAGAAATTTTAACTAGCATCTATAGCATTGAAATAAACAACTTAGCATGTAAATAAACTTGGAAAATTCTAAAACCAATTCCGAGGTTCCGCCATCATCATCAATCACGCTTCAGTGCTGCTACCTTCATGCATCACACCTTACCAAATACTATAGGCGAAATGCTTAGCAAGTACATCATCTAATCTCACAAAACACTTTTATTTGAAACTTTGAAAACACAAGAAATCAGCTAATAAAACAATATATATACACACACACACATGTACTCTTATACTTGAAAATAATATTCTATGGGCCAAGACATGGTACCAATGCGCGCAACTCCGAAGAATCCGGGGTAGCTAGCCACCAAATCCAAACGGAGCAACTAATAACTAATAGGGCGGTCTAGGAGCCTTTAACTTCTTCTTGTGAGCGGTCTAGGAGTTCGGTACCAATCTCTAAAAAAGTATATAAAATAAAACTTTATAATCATAAATACAATCTAAAAATATTTTTCTCACTTTTCATAAAACAAAATTAACTTGCATCTTGTATTTGATATAAAATACATGAAAAAAAAACACATCACTTGGCAAATAATCTCTTCACATTCATAGAACAACATAAATAAAACTCACAAAGCAATTAACTTAGCAAATCATTAAAACAATATTCACTTAAACATAAATAAGCATTCATGTAAATTTTGCATTAATATTAAACAAATAAAACAAAACTACTCATACTGCTGGTGAGAGATTTACTTACCTAGAGTTTCCAGAACTTATAATATCTCAAAACTCTTAAACACGTTCGAAACTTTCACAAACATCTCTAATGCGTGAAACAATAGATAAACTACAATTAGTATCTAATCCTTCAATACGTAAACTATACTATTTCTGCACAGGTTTCTATTATGCAGAAACTTGTTCCTGTCCAGGTTTCTGTTTCTGCTGAAACCTGATACCGATCCTGCCGCCCGGTTCACCACTCTCTAGGTAGGTTCTTCCACCTCTGAAACCGGTTCTGGATTCCTTGCAACATTTCCTAGATGATAGTATCAATTCTCCACCTCAGCTATGAAATGATGGACTTCAGTTAGCCTGCAAAACATCATGTGTCTAAGTGTTGTCATCCTTCCACCCTGTCAAGCTCACTAGGTTTCTGCAATGACTGAACTTTGCTCCTGGTAACACCTTGGTAAGCATATCAGCAAGGTTGTCCTCAGTACCAACTTTGCTAGCCAACACCTCTCCCTTTTTCTATCATATCTCTTACAAAATGGAGTTTAATGTCAATGTGTTTGCACCTCTTATAGAATGTTTGATGCTTTGTTAAGTGCAAAGCACTTTGATTGTCACAGAAGATTGTGACTCTGCCTTGCTTAACTCCCAACTCTCTCAAAATTCCCTTAAGCCAAACTGATTCCTTCATTGCCTCAGTCATGACAATGAACTCAGCTTCAGTTGTTGATAGAGCTACCACAGACTATTGCATTGCTTTCCAACTGATAGCTATACCATAAAGTTTGAACACATAACCTGTTATTGACCTCCTTGAATCTACATTACCTGCAAAATCAGAGTCTACATAACCTTCAAGTGTGTTAGTATATTGATCATGCTTTTTAAACAATAATCCCAAGTGTGTTGTTCCACTTAGATAACTAAGCAACCACTTGGTTGCTTCCCAGTGTACTCTACCTGGATCAGCCATATACCTGCTTACCACACTCATTCCATAAGCTATATTTGGCCTACTGCATACCATAGCATACATCATGCTACCAACAACACTTGCATAAGGAACTCCTAGCATATCTTTCTTCTCTTCATATGTGTTAGGCTTCTGATTTGCTGTTAGTTTAAAGTGAGCTCCCGAAGGTGTAGATACTATCTTTGCAGTGTGCATGAAGAACCTTTTTAACACTATGGATGTAATCAGTTTGATAGAGGAGCAGCTTCTCTGTTTTTCTATCCCTTTTGATATCCATCCCCAAGATTCTTCTTGCTTCCCCCTAGATCCTTCATTTCAAATTGCAGCTTCAATTTCTCCTTTAGACTGTCAATTCTGAGCTTGCTTTTGCTTGCAATGAGCATATCATCCACATATCTATTACCTATATAAAAGTGTGGATGTTTCTTACAAATTTTGAATTGCCTAATATATCCTTATTAAATATTATTATTTAAGGTCATAATAGTAATTTAATAATTAATAATTTTAATAAATTTTAATTTAGTACTTTTGCATTGTATGGACTCTTCCAAATCCATCTGCACCATATAATCCTAATCTAATTAAGAGTCTTGCACACAAAAACTATTAATTCATACAGATCTACGTAATTCCATTTTTCCATATATGTGTACCATTATAGTTAATTAAAGATAGTTGACGTAAACAATATCTTCACTTATTAATTACAAACATGTTTGGAGATCAAAATTTAAAGTACGACCAATATGGTGAGTGATTTGTCTTGATAGAAAACTCATATAATTTTATTTTTTAAAGCTGTAGTTATTTTGAAATGAAGGCAATAATTAATATAGATAATTTTAAAAATTTCCTCCATTTTTTCATATGTACATTTAAATCTCATTAATTATTTTATCAAAATTATTGATATGTAAGTAGTATATTGATACATTAATTAAAGACATGTGAAAATGACAAATTAAAGCATGATAATATGGTACATGATATATTCTGCAATATGAATTAAAATATTGTACAATTGAATCAATATGGTAAATGATCTATTCTGCAATATGAATTAAAATACTGTACAATTGAATGTTTTTTATAAATTTTGAATTGCCTAATATATCCTTATTAAATATTATTATTTAGGGTCATAATAGTAATTTAGTAATTAATAATTTTAATAATTGTCATTTAATACTTTTGTATTGTATGGACTCTTCCAAATCCATCTACACCAAATAATCTTGCACAACAAAGACTATTAATTCATCAACAAAAACCATTTAGGAGCAAATCAATCAACTTAATTATTGATATTTGAAAACCCAATTGATTCTTCCAATAATACTAATAAGAATTATATTCATCATTATTATTAAAGTTGTGTGCATGTAATAGGTTAATAATAAAATGTATTTTTAATTAATGTCCTGTAATATTTTTTTTGTAAAGTGATGGTAATTAGATTACCAAAAACATATTATGCTGCTATTTCATATTTTGAAGCTTGAAGTACGTCGTTTTTATATTTATTTAAGGATATGTGTGAAAATGGGAAGCCAAAAAGTATGCTATTCTCATTGATTTGCTACTGTATAAAAAATACAAAAAGAATCCAAAGATACCATAATTACAAGAGTTCTAAAAATAAGAAGATATACACATCAAAATATATAAATCTCAATACACCCCCTCAAGTTGGAGAGTGTGGGTCTCGAACACCCAACTTGCGAAGAAGAAACTTGAATTGAGCTTTTCCCAAAGCTTTTGTAAAAAAATCTGCAAGTTGAATCGCTCGTGAAAAACTGGATAAATAAGATGGAGAAATAAGACCATTCGTAATGGCATTACGAATAAAGTGACAGTCAACTTCAATATGTTTTGTTCGCTCGTGAAAAACTGGATTTTGAGCGATGTGCAATGCCGATTGATTGTCACAATATAATCTCATTCCTTGAGTGTGTGGCACTCCTAAATCCTCAAGGAGAGCTTTCAACCACGTTAATTCACAAGTCGTTGCCGCCATGGACCCATACTCTGCTTCTGCTGAAGAACAAGTTACTGTATGTTGTTTCTTAGTTTTCCAAGAGATGGGAGAATGACCAAGCATGACAAACCACCCTGTTAATGAACGACGTGTAATAGGACAACTTGCCCAATCCGAATCACACCATCCTGATAGTGTCAACTCACTGTCTGAACGAAAAAAGATACCTTGTCCCGGGTTGCCTTTCAAGTATCGTACAACCCTCAATGCAGCTTCCCAATGTGCCTCCTTGGGTTGCTGCATAAATTGAGATAAGATGTGAACCGAATAAGCAAGATCTGGTCGAGTTGCACATAAATATATTAGCCGTCCAATAAGGCGCCGATATCTCTCCGGATTGTCCAAAAATGGAGCATCTACAATGGCAAGCTTGTGGTTTTGTTCTATGGGAAAATGGGCCGGCTTTGCTCCTAATAAACCTGCTTCCGATATAATATCAAGAGCATATTTTCGTTGACAAAGAAACATCCCTTCATGATTTCGGGCCACCTCCAATCCTAAGAAATATTTCAAAGCACCTAAGTCTTTCATATGAAAACAACGACTTAAGTAAGCTTTGAATGTAGACAAAGCTACAGTATTATTCCCCCCAATAATCAAATCATCAACATACACCAAAACATTAATTTGGATTTTTCCCTTCCGCAAAGTAAAAAGAGAATAATCAGAAGAGGATTGGATAAACCCATACTCTTCTAATGCATTTGCAAACTTCGCGAACCAACATCGAGATGCTTGTTTAAGCCCGTACAACGATTTGCGTAACCGACAAACCATATTCGATTGAGGAACAGAAAAACCCGGAGGTATCTTCATATATACCTCCTCATTTAGGTCCCCATGGAGAAACGCATTGTGAACATCCATCTGGTGCACTTCCCAATTCTTGATCGTTGCAATGGCGAGAAAAGTTCGAACCGTCACCATTTTTGCCACTGGTACAAAAGTTTCTGTATAATCTATACCCTCAACCTGATGGTGTCCAAAAACCACGAGTCGTGCCTTGAGTCTCTCAATACTGCCATCTGAGTTATATTTGATTTTGTACACCCATTTATTACCAAGTGCCTTTTTCCCGGAAGGAAGAGTATCCATCACCCAAGTTTTATTCTCTTGAAGTGCCTTAATCTCTTTAGACATAGCTTCTCGCCAACCAGGATCCTTCACCGCTTCTTTATAAGACCGAGGCTCACATGCTGCAGTAATAGCGGCGAGGAAATTTCTGTGTGGTACAGAAAAACGTTCACAATTAACATAATGTGTTATAGGATAGAATGTACCTGAGGATTGGTTTGGACCCAGAGGAGAACTTTGGGAAGGACTCATTTTCCGTATGGTGTTTGTCACAAAATCACGCAAGCGAACTGAAGGAATTTTAGACCTCATTCCTCTTCCTAACTCTTCTGCTTGAGAAACATTATCTTGCACAATAGGTTGTGATGTATCCAGATCTAGCTCAACATCTTGATCGTTTTGTGCATTTGTTTGATCTTCATAAATATCTATTAATTCATCATCACCAATTTTGGGGGCAATGTGGTCCTGTTGGGCATTATCTGTTTCTTTGTGTTGAAAAGGAAATTCATTCTCAAAAAATTTCACATCTCTAGACACAAAGAAATCACCAGTCTCCAAGTCATACAATTTCCATCCTTTCTTGCCAAATGGATACCCAACAAATACACATTTTCTGCTTCTAGGTGCAAATTTATCTTGTTTATGACTTTGATTATGTGCATAACAAAGGGAACCAAAGACACGCAATTGATCAAATGAAGGGGCTCTTCCGAAAAGCATTTCATAAGGTGTTTTATTGTCAAGTATACTCGAAGGAGGTCTGTTTATCAAATGACATGCAGCTAACACACATTCACCCCAAAAAGTAATTGGCAAGTGTCCTTGGAATCTAAGTGCCCGTGCAACATTCAAAATGTGACGATGTTTACGCTCAACCCTTCCATTTTGTTGAGGTGTACCAACACAAGAAGTTTCAAATATCATTCCTTTTTCAGCAAAATAATCAAGTAAGCACAAAAATTCAGTTCCATTATCACTACGCACCACTTTCACCTTTTTCTCAAATTGACGATCGACCATGGAGATAAAATTCATAAACATCTTTCTAACTTCCTTTTTATCATATAACAAATAAACCCAAGTTGCACGAGAAAAATCATCTACGATTGTCAAAAAATACGAGGCACCACAAAAGGAGGGCGTCTTATAAGGACCCCACAAATTACAATGTATCAAATCAAAAACCGCATCAGCTTTATGATCACTAATTGGAAATTTATCTCTAGTCTGTTTGGCACGATGACATACATCACATGCTTTATTCTTCTTTCTACTAAACTGACCAACATTAGGAATAAATCTCATTACTTTTTCTGAAGGATGTCCCAAGCGTCTGTGCCATAATTCCATCGAAGAATCCCCATCAATAGTCAAAGCTCGAACAAGAGGAACACCACGGAAAAAATAGAGTCCGTCCCGTCGTTCACCCGCTCCAATCACCATCCTCGTAATTCGGTCCTGTATAACACATAAGTTATCAGTGAATTGCACAACACATCGCAACTCATCAACCAATTGAGATACAGAGATTAAACTGCACTTTAAATTGGGCACAAAAAGAACATGTCTCAATTTTAATCCTCCATCCAAAATGACAGTGCCCTCCTTGGTTGCAACTATCTTTTTCCCATCCGGAAGCCCAACTGGGCATTCCATGATTGTGCGTACATCCACCATTTTGCTTAAGTCTGCTGTGACGTGATTTGAAGCACCTGTATCAACTATCCAAGAAGTCATATTATTCTTACCATTCAATCGATCCTCTAACTTCTTTGGAGCATTTAAGATTTCTAATAAATTCTGCCATTGTGTAGCACTCAACCCCGCAAGCCCTGAAGACTCATTGTTAGGCTGCTGAGCATGAGGTATATTCGTTTGTGGTGGAAGAATTGGAAGAATGCCACCTGATATGCTTGTGGTAGCATGTGCACGAATTTGTTGTGGCATAGCTCTGCCACGTCCAGTACCACGTCCCCTTCCACGACCAGTACTTCGTCCGGATCCACGTACCCCTCGAGGGCGATCTCCCCACCATTCTGGAAAACCATGGATCTGGAAGGAAGTAGCCTCATCATGATCGTCCCGATTATAATGATCACAAAACTTGTCTTGGTTATCAGGCTTATATTTTGCTTTAAGATCAGCCTGGACCTTGAAACTCATAACTTCATCAAGTTCATCTTTTGACTTTGAAGAACCCCCGCCTCGCAAACGCTCTTCTTGGACCACATTGTGGTAAGCTCGATTCAAAGATGGAAGAGGATCCATTGATAGTAAATTGGATCTCACTGCCCCGTATGCACTACCATCAAGACCCATGAGAAAACAATGTAGACGATCAACTTCCTGATTATTTGCAAATTTTGCACCAAGATCACAAGTGCACTTTCCACATTCACATCCAAGAATTGGCTGGTAATTTGCAAGTTCATCCCAAAATTGCTTTAGACGACCAAAATAGCTAACCACAGTTTCATTTTTCTTTTGTTTGCAATCTGCAAGAGACATTTTGAGTTGTTGAATCCTTGGTCCATTAACAATGCAAAATCTTTCTCGCAAGTCCCGCCATAATAAAGTAGCATCCTCATAGTACGATATGGTAGATCGGAGATTAGGATCAATGGTGTTCATAATCCAAGACACAAGCATCGAGTGAACCGTGTACCAATCGTCAAGTGTCTCAGTCTGAACTGGCTTGGTAATGGTCCCGTCAACAAATCCAAACTTTCGTCTTGCTCGTAAGGACAATCGTATAGATCTTGCCCACTCATCATAATTCTCCCCTCTCAACTGAATATGTGTAATAATATTACCTGGATTGTCTTGAGAACCAAGGTAATATGGAGAAGTTAGATCGAACCTTTTGATCTGTTTATCTCCTCCATCCGCCATGGATAAATCTCACACCTCACGACCTCTCGTAGGTTTTTCTTTTTTTTTTTTTTTTGTGTGTTTATGGCTCTGATACCATGTGAAAATGGGAAGCCAAAAAGTATGCTATTCTCATTGATTTGCTACTGTATAAATAATACAAAAAGAATCCAAAGATACCATAATTACAAGAGTTCTAAAAATAAGAAGATATACACATCAAAATATATATATCTCAATAATATGATACATATTTAATGTCTTTTGTAGTAAAACTATTACATATAAAATTATATTAAGTTAAAAAATAATCAATGTATCATATTTTTTTTAGGAAACTATAATTAAATTTTAAATTCACTTCAATGAAATGAGAAATTTTGGGTTTTACTACAATAACATGTGGCAGATTAATTATATTATCAACTCATGCAAAACATAATCAATTCACAAACATGAAGGTAGAAGAACTGTTTAGGTAAATAAATTGGCATTGTGAAGAGGATTGAAAGACTTAGTAGTTGATTTGAGGTCTTTCTTTTCTAAATTCCACAATTTGCGATTTGATTATAAAATTTGACTCTGAAAATATTGTTATGTTTGAATTGAAATCGATGCTAACATTTCTATCAATGAATAAATAAAAAAAAGTTAAAAGCACTAGCAGATTATCAATTCAAAATAAATAAAAAATTATCCAAATTAAAAATATCATTTTAGTTGATTAATTAATCAAATTAAACTTAAGTTTGGTAATCCGGAAAAGCTAATCATATCATTATTCAAAACAGAAAACCCATATCTATGACGTAAAGATGTGGCTATATATATTAGTATGTTGTAGTTTAGGACCATCTAATACATGAGATTAAAAAAATTAGTAAAATTGATAAAAATCAAATATTATATTTATATACAAAAAAATATATATTGGGGATATCATGGAATATGTATCGTCTAATTTAGTATTAAATATAACATAATCTGACTAATATATTTTTCTGATTGTTAAAATATATGTTGCATTTGTACGGAAACATAAAAAATTGTTTACTTATTATTTTGAAAAAAATATATGTTGTTATGCCTATTATATTAAGTGAGCTTATAAACTTATGTGTACGTACTTACAATACCATTTCTCAAAGGACAAGGAATATTAATTCGTATATCTAATACTATTTAATTTTATAAATACGTTAAATTAATTTTGTTTCTTATATATATATATCATGTAAAATTATATTTTATCACTTACAAATTATCTGATTTTATTATCACATAAAATTAGAAAATAAATTTCAACTAATCTTCATAAATTAAATGAGTTTATAAACAATGTGTATGCACGAGGAAAAATATTAATTCATTTTTTATCCTTCATATTTTATCACTTAAAATTCTTATATTTTATCTGATTTTATATCATATAAAATTAGCAAATAACTTTCAACTACTTTTAAAAAATTTAATGATCTTATAAAAACATATGCGTATGTACGAGGAAAAATATTAATTCATTTTTTATCCTTCATCAAAAACACATATAATATCAAATAAGTTTCAACTAATTTTAATAAACTAAATATACGTACGAGGAACAATATTAATGCATATCTTATCCTTCATAAAAAACACAAAATTAGTAAATAAGTTCCAACTAATTTTAATAAATTTAATGAGCTTATAAATGTATGTGTACGTACTTATAATAACATTCCTCAAATGACAATGAATATTAATTCGTTTCTTATCTTTCATCATATTATATTAGTTTGTTTATAAATACTTAGATTGTTCTACTTTCCAACTTCATCAAATTATATTTGTTTATTCATAAATACTTGATTGTTCTACTTTCCAACTTCATCAAATTATATTTGTTTATTCATAAATACTTGATTGTTCTACTTTCCACCATCACTAAATTATATTAGTTTCTTCATAAATTCTTGATTGGTCT
This sequence comes from Scutellaria galericulata, assembly GCA_946896805.1. Classification (NCBI taxonomy): domain Eukaryota; kingdom Viridiplantae; phylum Streptophyta; class Magnoliopsida; order Lamiales; family Lamiaceae; genus Scutellaria; species Scutellaria galericulata. The sequence continues at coordinate 3,236,090 of OX335787.1, read as the reverse complement.
ACTTTGGTGTAGTTTTTATATTTTTAGTAATCACATAATTATGCTTATTGAGTTAGAAGTATATAGATAAAGGAGAAATGTTGCATAAAAGAAAATATTCAAATTTGAATACTATTCAAAAACAAGAATATATTGATAAAAAGAAGAAAAACAAGTCAACATCCCAAAGGAACGGTGAGTTTTATGGATTTACATTTCATTTCATGTCTTAATTAGATTTTAAATTCACAATTAGGCCTTCATTAAGTGATACAACATGGAGATTTTGTTTTTTAGCTTACATTCAACAAATCTTGCATGTTAATTAGGTTTCTCTTTTGTTTATGAAAGGGATTAGGTTTCTCTTTTTATGTATTTGCTGATAATAATGATCTAAAGTTTGGTGAATGAATTCTCAAAATGTGAAGTTTATGTTGATCTATATGTGTTGCTTTATGTTAATCATTTATGTCTTGATTGTATTATTCTTTACTAATTTTTTATAATATTTTTTTCATTATCTCAAATTTTTCAGCTCATGAATTTATTTCAAAAATACACTAATTAAAAGAAGTGTCTAATTGCATTTATTGTGGTGCTTTGAGATTTGAATACGAGTCATTTATATTCTGTTGTGATATATGAGAAATTAGTCTGTACCAAACTTCCTACAGATATAGAAAATTTTCTAGAACTATATGAATTAGTAAAAAGACATGATGCATAGCTGTGTTGTGACAAAAATCCTAAAAATTCATGCATGTCCAAAGAAAAATGTAAATATCACTTCCACGAACATATTGTGAAATCACCCTTCACGACAAAGATGGATATCTCATTTACAAAAGACGAAAAACAGGTATTGATATTAATATACGTAATGCACAACTTGACAATCAATGAATAGTACCATGCAATTCATATCTTTTATCTAGATGTAATTGTCATATCAATGTCGAGATATGTTCCAAAGTGCCAGCTGTGAAGTGTTTATACAAATATATCTACAAAAGGTCATGACCGAGTGACGATTAACATGACCCAAAAAATAATAAAGATATAATTGATGAAATAAAACAATTCCAAAATGCTCGATGACTCTCTACTCAAGAAGCAATGTTGATAATTTTTTAATTCAATTTATATGAAATATCTTCACCAGTTATCAACTTGCAATTACATCTACCCAACCAACAAAGTGTAACTTATTGGACAAATCAATATTGAGAAAATATTTTGACATGGGACCATACCTAAGTATTGCAATGTTTAGTATAAGTGAATAAGATTACATATGGTATAAACAAAGAAAATGTTGGAAGCCAAGAAAGAAATAGATTTTTTTTTTGTTTTTTTAGATTAGTTTTTTTTTCACATTTATATAATATTAAACTTCGTTTTTAAAAATTGCAGCATGAACAACATTTTTCTATGTTTTATTAAAAAAATTTAATGTCTGCATAGAAATGATTATAATATCAATTACTATTTCTAAAAAAGGTATAACCATATTATATAACAATATATTTTTTTCTTTTTTTAAACAATAACAACAACAAAATTCATCCTTCATGTGCAACGCATGTGCTCTTTACTAGTAGTAGTAGATAAGTGTGAATGACATTACTTTCTTTTCCAAAATAGACACAACTATCATAATTGCATCTCATCATACCAATGCTGATCATATAGCTATCAAACATTGTATACCATTGCCTAGGTCTTTGTTTCAAATCATAAAGAGATCTCTTAAGTAAACAAACCTTCTCTTCATTTTCAGGTTGCACAAAGCCTTCAAGTTGCTGCATATAGAGTGTTTCATCAAGGTTTCAATGAAGGAATGTTGTCTTAACATCCAATTAATGTAATTCCATATCATCTTGAACTACTAAAGCAAGGAGAATCCTGATTGATACATGCTTAACCACTGGGGAGAAGATCTCATTATAATCAATGCCTTCCCTCTGTGTATAACCTTTTGCCACTAGTCTAGCCTTGAACCTCACTTGTTCTGTTCCAGCAACTTCAATCTTTCTTTTGAAGATCCATTTGCTCCCAATAATCTTCTGTTTTATTGGTTTCTCCACTAGTTCCTAGGTGTTATTCTTTTCAAGAGAGAGTAGTTCCCCATTCATTGCATGAATCCATTTCTCTCTATCTTTAGACTTCATAACAGCTTTGAAATTCTTAGGTTCTTCATATTCTAGATCCTGAGCAATAGTAAGAGCATAATGTACAATGTCAGCTTCTCCATACCTTGAAAGAGCTTTAATTGTCCTTTTTTGTCTGTCTCTTGCCAGGTTATAGTTTCTCAAATCTTGATTTATTTGCAAGTTTGTTTCACCATTCTGATCATCCTCAGTTGCATCTAGATTTACATGATCTTCTTTATCTGATTGTTCCCTAAGCTCCACCTGAGCTTCATCAGATTCTTGTGATTCATCTTCTTCCAAAGTATGATTAGAAGGAAGAGTGATCATATGTGGATTTTGGTGCTGTTTGTAGCCCATTACAGTTTCTTTGAAGATCACATCCCTACTTATGAAACATCTTTGAGATCCAGGTTCCAAACTCCACATTTTATAGCCTTTTACTCCATTTGGATAACCTATGAAAATGCACTTGATAGCCCTTGCACCCAGTTTATCCTGTCTTGTGTGTGCATATGCAAGACAGCCAAACACCTTTAGATAATCATAATTTGAGGGTTTTCCATACCATACCTCATTAGGTGTTTTGAACTCAATTGTTGATGATGGACTCCTGTTGATCAAAAAGGCTGAAGTTGCCACCGCTTCACCCCAAAAAGACTTGGGCAGCCCTACATCCAAGAGTAGACACCTCACTCTTTCAAGCAAGGTTTTATTCATCCTCTCTGCAATGCCATTTTGTTGGGGTATGGATACCACAGTTCTATGTCTTGATATCCCCTTCAACCTGCAATAATCTTGGAATTCCTCTGACAAGTACTCAAGACCATTATCAGTTCTTAGGTGTTTTAATTTCTTTCCAGTTTGATTTTCTTGAAGAGTTAGCCATTCCTTGAATTTTGCAAAAACTTCATTCTTATGTTTTAGAATATACACTCACACTTTCCTAGAGTAATCATCAATAAAGGTTATATAGTACTTACCTCCACCATGAGTTTCAGTTCTTGAAGGCCCCCCATATATCAGAATGAACATACTCTAGTGTTCCATTTGTAGTGTGTTTACCTGTTGGAAAGCTTGTCTTGGTGGCTTTGCCTTGTATGCATAGATCACACCTTTCCAGCTTTGCTACTTGGTCACCTCCAAGAAGGTTTTGCCTTGACAACACATTCAATCATTTCTCTCCAATATGGCCTAATCTCTTGTGCCAGAGATCAGTCTTTTCTTTGCTCATTATAGCAGATGAGTCTCCTGTGATGGTAGAGCCAATTAAGGTGTAGAGACCATTGGAACTCTTTCCTTTGAAGATTAGTTTATCCCCTTTGGTTACATAGATCTCCTCATTCTCAATTTTGAAGTCATAGCCTGCAGCATTCAACAAACCAAGTGAGATCAAATTTCTTTTAAGTTTGGGAATATACCTGACTTTGGTGAGTGTCTTGATCTGTCCATCATGCAGCTTCAGCTTTATGTTGCCTATGCCCATAACTCTGCATGAATGATCATCACCAAGGAGCACTAATCCACCTCTCTGAAACTCCAGCTCAGTGAACCATGATCTTACTGGACACATGTGAAAGGAACACCCTGAGTCTAATACCCACTCATCCTTGAACTGGCAGTTGCTTATGCAAAGCATATCAACATTGTCATACTGCTCTTGTGCTATGGAGGCTTGTTGTTTTGTTGTTGTCTTCTTCTTCTTTTCTGGGCAATTCTTCTTGAAGTGCCCCACCTTGTGACAAGAGAAACACTTCTTTCCATCAGCTGCATCTCTATTGGCTTTGTTTGCAGCAGTTTCTTGTTTCTGTGAGTTTGACTTGGATCCTTGATTCGATTTCTTGAAATTCTTGAACTTTATATTCAACCCTTCACCCAAATTTGGACTTTTGGATTCAGAGTTCCCTGAGATTGCTCTTGTCTTGATTGATGCAGGAACTTCCTCCAATGTTAGGGAGATTGGTCTTCCATACACTAGAGCATCCTTGAAAGACTGATAAGATTTGGGCAGTGCATTCAACAGTAGCAAAGCCTTGTCTTCATCTTACAATTCTTCATCAATGTTTTCCAGATCATCCACAATCTTGTAGAATTCATCTAACCTCTCTAACAGTTTCTTTTCATCAAGAATCTTGAAGGAGAAGAGTTTCTGTTTGAGATATAACATGTTGGCAAAGGACTTGGTCATGTAGAGTGTGTGTAGTTTCTTCCATATGTCCCTTGCAATTTCTTCCTTGCAGACTTCTCGTAAAGCCTTTCCACATAGACATAAGAGTATTGCACTCTTAGCCTTCTTCTCCATCACTTTCCTTTTCTCAACATTTCCCGATGTTGAAGCTTTACTTTCATCCATGAGAGCTTCCTCCACATCATGTTGTATCAAGAGTGATTCCATGTGTACTTTCCACAAGTTGAATTCCTCGACTCTTGTGAATTTCTGAACATCCAATATCATTCTACCCATCTTTTAGTTGATCTTGTTTCCCACAGATGGCGCCATTTGTTGTGATTCTCAGCAAGAAAACCAGAAAACAATCATCCAAATCGATAAATCCCAACTATGAATAGGAACGATCAAAGCACATAAAGAAAATGAAAAATAACACACAATAATTTAACGTGGTTTGATCACGCCAACTGTGATCTACATCCACGGGCCAAGCCGAAGCAATCAATCCACTAAAACGAGGAAGAAAATGAAGATTACAAAAAGTAGCGCAAATTTGGGTTTTGAGAGAACACCCTATCTTCTTCACGATATCTTACTAATCACTCTATTAGCTAAACTTAGACTAGGATATGCACCTATATATAGGGAGGAAAATCCCTGGAAACAGATCTTGAAAACCGTCACTAGATCCCCGTGATAATCCGTTAGAAAGTGAGATTATCCGTTGGAAGGTGAGCTGTACAGGTTTCTGGTATGCAGGTCAGGTTTCTGTTTTTGTGCAGGTTTCTGTTTCTGCACAGGTTTCTATTATGCAGAAACTTGTTCCTGTCCAGGTTTCTGTTTCTACTGAAACCTGATACTAATCCTGCCGCCCGGTTCACCACTCTCTAGGCAGGTTCTTCCACCTCTGAAATCGGTTCTGGATTCCTTGCAACATTTCCTAGATGACAGTATCAAAGAAAAAACCGTATCTTATTTTTGATAAAGGCAAAAACTTGTGTGCTCCTATTCGTGCCCCCAACCCGACCCAACGCGTGGGCTACTCCCACGCATCCCCACGTGTGCCCACACCATAGTTGGTATGCGCTGCGTGCGCACCTAATTGTATATATTATTCAAGCATGTAATTATGTAATACCTGTAGTTCATGTATGTAATACCTATAAAACAAATTTGTAATACCTCAAAACTATTTTCATAACTTACATATCATTCAAGCATGTAATTATGTAATACATGTAATTCATGTATGTAATACCTACAGAATAAATCTGTAATACCTCAAAACATTTTTCATAACTTACATATCATTCAAGCATGTTATTATGTAATATTTGTAATTCATGTATGTAATACCTATATAACAAATGTGTAATACCTCAAAACTATTTTTCATAACTTACATATCATTCAAGCATGTAATTATGTAATACTTGTAGTTCATATATGAATACCTACAGAACAAATCTGTAATACCTCAAATATTAAAATTTTCAAATACAAGATTTTTATCATCTTCTTCCCCAAAATTATGCAAATTCATATTACTCAATCAATAACCAACTATGGTGTTTGTTGCATCAATTATATAGTATATTGCTATGAATCGGAACAAGATATAAAAAATTGCAAGTTATTGAAAAATAAAAACCCTAGATTTTTATACAAATTAGGAAGAAAATAACTTGTTGGAGTATTAGAAAAATAAGAACCCTAAATTTGTAGCAATCATATGAAGAAATTGAGAAGGAAGAGAGGAAAAAAAAAAGGAGAAAGAACATTGCGCAGTGAAGCTGTGAAAGAAGAGAAAAAAAAAAGAGGGGGTGGGGGGGAAGGAAGCGCAGGAAAAAGGGATGGATATGTATACCCCAGGTGGGAGCACATGCCTCCACATTTTTTTGAAATTTTTTCACTTCTCTATATGTAAGTATGGATTTCATGTAATTACCTCAATTAGAATGAAAACAATAAGGTCATCCCACCATAATTAATAGAGAATGGCCAATACAATATATAAATATACAATTTATTATTAAACCAAATCACTTCCCAATATGAATGATAGTTTGATTGTATATATTGAAAAATAGGTTTTTGATAGTGTTGATAATGAGTCAATAATGCAAATATTTCAGTCAATGAAAACTCGTAGCTTTTATTATTCAAATAACATATTAATTTATGCATATTATGAAAAGGTACACAATTAACACAACACATAAAAAAAGCGTTGCACAATGGATTGTCTATTAGCGAAAAGGTACACTAAAAGACAACGCATAAAGAGTGTTGCATAAAAGGGTTGTCTTCTATTAAAAAAATCCACTGAAAGACAACCCCTTGAAAAAAGCGTTGCACAAAAGAGTTGTCTTTCACCAAAAAAATGCACTGAAAGACAACGCATAAAGAACGTTTCATAAAAGGGTTGTCTTTTATTAAAAAAAATCCGCTGAAAGATAACCCCTTGAAAAAAACATTGCACAAAAGGGTTGTCTTTCACCGAAAAAATGCGCTGAAAGACAACCCTATGTAAAAAGTGTTGTCTTTTAGCTCAACCCATTGTATAAAGACAACACTTTTCGAAAGAGGATTGTAAATTTTAGAAACACAACACAAATTTACAAAAAAAGGTTGTCTTTAATGGGTTGTCTTTCTGCATTTTTCTTGTAGTGTGTATATATATGGGGCTGGAGTGGGTTGGGGGCACGGATCTTGTAATGCCTCGTTCTTGTAAATTACTATAGAATATCAGAGTTTAATAAATTTTTCGTTTGGGCGACCAGATACTCGATAAAACATGTATTTTCAAGGTAATTTAAAACTTGCAAATAAAGATAAGTCAATTCGAACATCCCTATTTTTTTTCTTTATAATCATACGCAGTAAATCAAACACACACACAAAAACAGCCCGCACACACACCAAAACAGCAACATAAAGACAGCAAAACAGCAGCAACGTAGCAGCAGTAGCAACGCAGCATCGTAGCAGTAGCAGCAACGGCAGCAGAGATAGAGAAAATTTGAGGAGAGAGAGAAGTGTCGATCGAGAGAGAGAAAAACCGTGAGAGAAAGAGAATCGGGAGAGCGATGGGGAGATGCTGTATATGTTGCCCCCTTTTCTATTTCTTCCTTCCCTTTTATTTTCCTTCCAACTTAGTGTGAACAAGATTGGCATGTGGCGTGAAAGCTGTTAGCGACTAGCCTGATAGCTTACTCAATATATTAAATAATTTCTTAATGCTTAATTAATTAATTTCTTATACTTAATTAATTACTTAGGCTTTAATTAATTAATTCTTAGTTTAATTAAAATTATCACTTAGTTAAATCTTAACTTAATTAAGATTATCCCCTAATTAATCACTTTTTAGCTTAATTAAAATTATCACTTACTAAATTAATTCTTATACATAGTTAATTAATTAGTAATTATATATATATATACACATCATTATGCCTTAGTTAATTAATTTGGGGTGTTATATCTAAAATTTATATTACTTCACCACAAACATGTGTCTGCCATTTACACCACCATGCATGAATTTAATGGGCTCTTAATATATCTCAACCACCTTTTTTTATTTTATTTATATCTATTAAAATTAATAACATATTTTAAAAATAATAACTAAATGATAAAATTAAACTTCTAGAATTCTATATCTAATCTACCATGTTATATGAATTTATTATTCAATTAAAGTCCTATTTAGATGAAACGTAGCATTTGAAATACCATAAAAATAATTTAAATTCTAAAATCATATATCTAATCTAATGTGATTTACTAATCTACTAATTATTAAAGTCCTCGATATATAAAATGTAGCATCTCAAACACCCATAACTAATTTCACTATAACTTATTATAAATCATGATGACTAAATCTTTAGTCTATAATTTTTTAATAGAGATTTAAGTAAAAATCGGGTGTTACAATATATATCTTTTAATTGTAAATAATCACATATAGGAGTTTTATATACAATTATTTGCTACTATATTGTAAGTAAAATGGTTTTATCTAATGATTTATACAATGACCTGTCTAATTAGCTTAGTATCATTACCTATCTATAAAACTCATTTATTCATTTCATTGGTGAATGTTGCACATAATTTGCATAATCATGTAACTATTGAAATAATCAATATAGTTCAAAATAGTAATTAAGGATATCTAACAAAATTGAAGAAATTAAATGATGAAGTCAAATCTCTAATATCCCTTTATTCTTCTAACTAAGTGTGTGTATAATTCTTCTTAGCTTTTAAACCAGAGAAGAATTATCGAATTTGGACTTCTAGAGCTCAAGATATCAATTTTCTCCCAAAATTGCTCGTATTCGACCTCGTATCTCGACTTCAACTTGGCTTTTCATTCAATTTTCATTTTGCACTAAAATCTATCAAATTTCTTTCAAATCAAGTAAATACGTGAAATCTTAAAAAGATAATTACAAAATTTAAATAAAATCCCACAAATGCATGTTTTTTAACTTAAAATGATATGAAATTAAGCTCCAAAATGTATAAAATAACACAATCACCGATGGATTTAGCAAGTTCATCCGGAAAAAAAAACCCCGAAAATAAATTTTATTTGGACTCGAGATATTTATCGATGGAATATCCGGTAAAAAAATATGAGGTGGTTTACACCAATATATAAAGTTTCATAAAATAAGAGAATCGTGTCTGTATTCTACCACACCTGTAGTACAAATTACTTTGAATCCTATTCTCAATTTAGGGCATGTGAAATGTCTATTTCGCCTATGGGGAAATCAGATTTGAGGTCGTAAATATATTACCAAAGTGAATTTGCCACCAATTTAGATATGGAAAAGGGTGGACTAAAGGCACCCCATCATTTTCCAAGGGCACCCCATCTTTAATTTAAAAAATAATAATATTCCAATTTTACCCTTAGGGTTTGTCAACTAGTTCCGTTCGATCATTATGACCGAACGTGCATCACGGTGTTCGGTCAAGGTGACCGAACGTCCTTCTATGTGTTCGGTCAGGGTGACCGAACACTCTTCTATGTGTTCGGCCAACCGAGACCGAACGAAACTGCTCTGATTCAATCGTTTTTTTACGTTTTTTCCTACGATTTTCACACATTTAACAAATTTTTGGAATATTCATCATTATGTTGGCATTACATTCTTCAAAAAATTAAAAGATTTACATAAAAAAAACACAAAAAAATCGATCAAACCCGATCGCAAAAAATTATGTCGGTTTGATTGATTTTTTTGCGTTCTTTTTTTATGTTAAATATTTTAATTTTTTGAAGAATGTAATGCCAACATAATAACGAACATTCCACAAATTTTTTAAATGTGTGAAAATCGTAGGAAAAAACGTAAGAAAAACGATTGAACCGGAGCAATTTCATTCGGTCCCGATTGGCCGAACACATAAAAGAGTGTTCGGCCAAGGTAGAAGGATGTTCGGTCACCTTGACCGAACATCGTGAAGCACGTTCGGTTATAATGACCTAACGAAATTAGTTGACTAACCCTAAGGATAAAATAGGAATTTTTTTTTTAAAGTTTGGGGTGCCCTTGGAACTTTATGGAGCGCCTTTAGTCCTAACCTATGGAAAATTTAATGAATTGTTGGAGGGCTTGTTTGTAAATAGCAAAGATATCGTTCACTTTGAGACAAGTGGGACATGCTACACTGCTTTTTCAGAGGCACACTAAAGGGGCTCTTTCGTAAAATCAAAGAAGATTAAAAAATCCAATGGAAACGACACAGTAATGGACGAAAGAGAAGTAGAGAACTTGCTGAAAGCAAGAAATTCTAAATTCTAAACTCTAAATCAATCAAAAAAGGTGATGTGATGTGTCGTTAAATATGAGGTGTCAAAACTGATATGTGGGTATACTTAAACAAATAAAATAAAAGGGTAAGACTATCCAATCCGAAAATATTAAAAGCATCCCAAAATATGAACTTTTATCTCTTTGATTTTTTGAAAATTAGGATGTGTTTAATAGTTTACAGGGTGTATAAACCTTGATCATATAAAGTTAAAAGAGAAAAGGAAAAAAAGAGTGGGTATACTTTTTTTTACTTTTTCTGATTCGTTGCTTCCATACATGTGCTCTCTTTCTCCTCTATCTCTCTCTCTCTCTCTCCATTTCTTCCTTATTCAGTCTCTTCCAGCTTAGATTCTGTATAGTGCAAATGGCTTATGCTTCTCTTGTTTCACTTGCACAAACACTAGATCATCTTCTCATTCGTCATGATTCCTATGTTGATCACCATCAAAAGCAACAAATTCATTCTCTTCATGAGAAAATTGTTTTCTTGTCAACTTTTCTTGAGGATTTTCCAACAGAGGCTACCAAATTAGAAGCACCAATCACTGTTGCAGCAAATCAAGTTGAAGACATCTTTGAGCTCCATATTTCGAATCTAATCGATTCTCCACAAGATTTTTCATTTGATGACTTTACAAAATTATACGAAGAGTTACAGAAGCCCACAACAGAAATCAATTCCATTATGGAACAAGTGATGGAGATCAAAAGTAGCTGTACAAGTGAAAATCAGATAGTGATTTCAACTCATTCTTCTGCTTCTTTTTCATCAACACCTGCGCCTAACGTAAAAGGGGTCGTGGTGGGATTTGAAAAAGACTTGAGGGAAATACAAGATCAGCTCCATGGGGAGTCTGCTAAACTTGAAGTGATCCCAATCGTTGGGATGGGAGGCATCGGGAAGACCACTCTTGCCAGGTATGCTCTTCACGACCCTTTAAGTCTTGAGCACTTTGATGTTTCTGGTTGGGTCACTGTTTCCCAAAATTATGACAAAGCAACTATTCTGTTATCCCTTCTAAATTCAATTGATGCATCATCCAAACTGGAACATTCTCCGGACGAGTCATTGCTTCTAGAACTTGTGTATAAATACTTAAAAGGGAGGAGGTTTCTAATAGTAGTAGATGATATATGGAATTCTGAAACATGGGATGATTTACGGAGGGTGTTTCCAGATGACTTCAATGGGAGTCGGATTATCATAACCACGAGGGGCGCTGATGTAGCTTCTTATGTCAACTCTTCCATCCATCCTTACGAGATGCATTTGATGGGGGTAGACTCGAGTTGGAATCTACTTAGACAGAATGTGTTTGAAGATGAACAATGCCCGCCTGAACTCGAAGAAATTGGAAATCAGATTGCTGAAAAATGCAGAGGACTTCCCCTTGCAATTGTTGTGATTGCTGGAGTCCTCTCCAAGGTCGATCGGATGCAAGAAACTTGGAAAAAGATCGCAATAAATGTGAAAGAAGCTGTAAATACAAGCGATGAGCCTTTCGCGGAGATATTATCTTTGAGTTATACATGGTTGCCTCATCATTTAAGACCGTGTTTTCTTTACATGGGAGGTTTTCCAAAAGATTACGAGATACATGTCTCAAAACTGGTCAGAATGTGGGTGGCAGAAGGTTTTCTAAAATCAAATGGATCCAAAGGTTTAGAAGAGGTGGCAGAGGATTATTTGGAAGATTTGACAAAGAGAAATTTGGTTTTGATAATTAAGAAGAGGTATAATGGGAGGATCAAAAGCATAAAGATGCATGATCTGTTGAGAGACCTTTGCTTAAAAAAAGCTCATGATGAGAACTTTCTCCATCCACATGAATGTCAGGGCAGCCTTTTGCCTATTAGGAAATCACGCCGCATAAGTCTTTTATCAAATGTTAAGGATCTTTTCCTAAACATGGATTATTCACCAATACATACTATTCTTGTTTTCGATGATGATTCAAAACTTGGTTCTTGGAAGCATTGTAGACTACTTAGAGTTGTGGATTTTAATAATAGTGGATTATTGGTGGATGACAAAATAAGTGAGCTACTTCATTTGAGATACCTTGCAATTACTGCTTTCAACTTACATATTTCAAAAGTTCCCGAATACTTTTCCAAACTTGTGGATCTTCAAACATTAAATATTCGTGGATCTTGGTATCGAAGGAGGTTAGATTTGCCGTTGGGAATTTGGAGAATGAGAGAATTAAGGCACGTTATTGTTTCTGATGGCTTCTTGCCTGGTCCTTCAGCAGAAACTTGTGATCATGTTCTACCCCTGCAAAACTTGCACACACTAAAACGAATACTAGATTTTAGATGTTCTGAGAGGATCCTAGAATTGATTTCAAATCTAAAGAAGTTGGGAATCTTTTATGATTATGAAACAAAATGGTCAGAGTATAGCCTAAACAATCTCGTCCACCTACAAAAGCTTGAAAAGTTGAATATTTATGCACCACCGTGTCCTTTCAAATGTGATTTATCTGATAGGCTTGCATTCCCAGTGACACTAAAGAAGTTGACATTGTGTGGCATTCAAATTCCATGGGAAGATATGTCAATTGTTGGTTTATTGTCGAATCTTCAAGTGCTCAAACTAAAGTTGAATGCTTGTCGTGGCTTCATGTGGGAAACGGTCGAAGGGCAGTTTTGTCATTTAAAAGTACTTGTAATTCAAAACACAGATCCCAATGTTTGGATAACAGAGAGTTGTCATTTTCCTAGGCTTGAGCGCCTTATTCTTCGAGATTGCAATAAGCTAAGCGAGATTCCACGTGGTATTGGAGATATACCAACGCTGCAACTGATTGAATTGTGGATTTGTAAGTCATCTATTGTGAAATCGGCAAAAAGTATTGTAGAAGAACAACATGACTTTGGAAATGACCTCCTCCAACTTCATCTAAAGAAATCGGCAAAAAGTATATTAGTAAAACAACGCATCCAACTTCATCTAAAGGGAGCTCGTGACTGGTGGAAATTCAAATAGCTATAAAGAGAAGATTATTGTTTTATTTGAATAGTATATTGGATGCACTTGTGCTAATGGTGGTGTGTGATTCATTTGAATTATTTTATATTTGAAGGTAATAATTGGTTTTAATATATATATATATATATATTAAGCAAGTGTTCGGATCTATTATGACATAGTCATGAGGCGCTCAACGAACCTTTTCAATCTCATAAAACCTTTTTGTAGTTTCGGATTGATGCAAAAATGATTTTTTTGTATTACTTTAAGATCTTAATTTTTATATAAGATTTGATTTAGTAATATTATTGTTTTATAAATTATTTTTAGTTCAATCAGTCTTTAGATTGATTAAAATAATTTATATTACAAAAAAAATTGTAAATAATCAAATTATATTAAATAAATTTAGATTTTTTAAATATAATTTCTAGACAAAAACTTATATTACAATTTTGAAAAATTTTGACTAACTTTTTTTAAATTTGGATTTATTATTTACATTTATATATTTAATTAAAAATTTTATTTAGTCCAAATAATCACTTTCATCTGGAAATTTCTAATTATCTCATATATAATTTTTTATCTTATAATAATATTTTGATTTTCAATGTGTTTCAAATCAACCATCACACTTTATTCTAAGGAAATGTTGATAACAAATAATCAATTTAGATCGTAGAGAATAACTAATAATTTAAATATATACTCATTTGGTAAAAAACAAAATCATGTTTCTCCAATGTACAATTTTTTATATAACATATGTTCTATATCCCCATATATGTCATATTTTTGTACATCTCTTTGAAATTTTTTATATTAGCTATTTTTATTATGTTTCGATTCTCGCCCTCATTATATTTCCATTTGTTCCATTATATATTTTTCAAAAATAATAAATGCTAAATACAATATTTTTTATTAAATGTATAGCTTTCATTGGATGCATTCATGACATGAAACCAAATTGTTCATCTTATATATTTTGTTACTTATCTAAACTTTTGGGATTTTTTTTTCACCATATCATTGTATAACTCATTAATCAGTTTAATGTTTTACATATACTTAACACATTTTTTTATATAAATTTTAGTAATCTTGTTAATAATGAATAAAAAAGTAGATTACATATTCATTTAATATCATTTTTGTCAAGGCACTTCTATGTCATAAATATAATGGATAGTATTATGGGGATAGAATATGATATTTCTTAAAAGGTTTTAAAAATATTTGTTTATCAATATTTTATTGTTTCAACATAAGTAAGACATTTGCACTTTAATTATATACTTAGTTTGTGTTAAATCTCTTATTTTATTTTTATCGTTGTCATTTTATAAATATCATTGTACCATTTCCTAATGTTAAATATTTTATAAAGTTTATAAATTACGTCGTTGTCTTATTTATTACCTTTCTCATTTGATTCTCAACAGTTGTATAGTTTTAAAATTTTCTTCAATTCTACGAATGTACAACATTTTATAAATTATCCTTTTTAGTTTTACCTTTTTTTTTTTGGATTTTTCCTAATTCTACATCCATGATTATTTATTCTTATTTTCATTTGACCATGTTAATATTGTTGTAATGTATCTTTAATATAAACAACATGTTGTTAACTTTGTGTTTAAGTTTCGAAAGAAGCTATAAACATTACAGTAAATTAGTTTGAAAATCCATAAATTACAAATTTTCGTTTTAAACTATTTTTGCATTAGTAATATTAATGTTTAAAAATATTTTTTAGATTTTATAATTTTATTTTATTTTCTTTTCACTATATTATATTAAAAGAAACAAGTAAGATTTGAAAAAAAAAACATAATTTTTAATCATATCATACTTTAATAAAGATATTAAATTTATAGTATAATTTTTCTTATATATGCTTATAATATATCATTGAAAAGCTCTTTAAATATATATTAATATAAGATTAATTTTAGTCAAAGATTCAAAATGTTTTAAGATTATAAAAGAAAAATAATCAAAATATGTAAGTTTTTCAAGAAGAGTTTGGATTATAAATGTCTCTTGATTTTATAATCATATAAAAAAATAAAATATATATTGAATTACGTGATTACTCTTCACAAAGAGTTTTCTTTAAGTAAGACTCTAATTTGATTTGATTTAATTTAGTTATATAGGAGGGTTAAACTTGACATTATGAAAAATAGACGAAACATCCATACTTATATAATAGTAATATATATATATATATATAAACACACATATATATGTGTGTGTGTGTGCACTCGCGTGTGTATGAAAATGTTAAAATACCCATTGTGGGCAAATTTTAATTTGTCTATCGATGATGTGTAATAATTTCATCCTCTAAAATTATGAAAAGTGAAATTAATAGATATACTAGATATCAAACATATCAACAATTAATGTGTCACGGTGGGTAGGTGTTGGGATATTTCGGTAGTTATCTTGATGAGACAAGAATAGGTTCCATAATAAGAATGAAGTTTGCTGAAGTAAGGTTCCACGTATTACATGGTCATAAGCTTATCTTTCTATGGATAAGATCATATAATGGTTTTTCAAATCATAAGGAAAACCAACCTTAAAAAAAACAGGAAGTTATCTTCTAAGAGCAGAAAGCTGAAGGAATCAGCAAACAGGATTCTGGAACATAAAGTTGTTCAGAATTAGGAAGGAGAACAGGATTCTGGAACAGAAAGCTGTTCAGAATCAGGAAGGAGAATAGGATTCTGGAACAGGAAGCTGTTCAAAATCAGGAAGCAAAAACAGGATAGGACACGCAAGTCAGGAAGCTGACTGCAGGTTTCGAGAACAGGAAGCAGTTCCGAAACAGAATCTTGGTGTAGAACAGAAAGCAGCATGGAACCACATCCTGAGCAGTAAGCAAGAAAGAGCTACTGCTATTTATAGAGAAAGTAGGAAGTAGTCAACGGATCCTTTGAAGGATAAGTGCTACTCTCATCCATGCAGTACGAAGAAGACCAAGCAACTCAAAGAGGAGCAAAGCTATCTGGCAACTAGAGTAGCCACCCGTTGCATGAAAGTCAAATATAGTAGGCGCATTAAATGCACATGCCAGAAACATCTCAGAAGCATTTAATGCCAACACAAAGAAGATTTTGGAGATCAAAGCTTCAATTCAAAAAAGAGAAGTGTTCCCCTTCAACGGATACTTCCCCAACAGATATATTCTCAAGATCTATATATTGAAGGTGTGGCTGACTGAAGTAACTGCGGAACAGTGTCGTGGGGAAAATCAGATATACTCCAGAGCTTCTCAAGCTTACTCCTGTTCTAGTCACTCAACCTTCTAGAAGCAGTCTGCAATTGTGTTAGACCTTCAAAGATCAAGACTACTCCGCACCAGTTGAAGAACCTTTTATTTTCTTTTAACCATTTGTGTTGTGTGCGCTAGGTTGTGTTAGGTGTAACTTAGTTGATAGGATTTTATCCTTGCTAAGTTTAGTAGTCTTGTGTAGGTTATTTACCCTGTGTGGGATTAGTACCCTGTGTGGGTTGTGGCCTAGGAATCTGGGATTCTGTAGGTAAACTTGTGTTAGGAAGAGGTTTGTAAAACTAAGGCTTGTAATTCGAACTGCCTTAACAAAGTTCCTCCTTGGTGTAGGAGTAGAGTGGACGTAGAAGGATTACATCACTTTCGAACCACTATAAGCAAAATTGTGTTTATATGCTTTGATTGTATGCTGCACTTTAATTACTGCATATCTATATTGCTGCATACATCATAAGCATCCTGAGAAAAGACTTTGCTAAAACCATACTTTGAAAAGAAAATGTGTTTTCCAAAAGTACTCTATCAAGTTTATTCCGCTGCGCTACATACTGTGATTCCGAGACAGGAACCTGATCAGCATTGTGCTAGGTTTCTGAATCGAGTCATGTTACTGTTTCTCTTTAGAATCAGGAACCTGTTCACAAAAAGATTGAAAAAGTTTGTAAATCGATAGAGGTTCATTCACCCCCCTTTGAACCTCTGACCACTTGGGACCATCAGTAGGCTAACAGGATTAGTTGATGCATGTATGTTGTGTCTTTTACCTGCACGATTCAACAGATGATCCATATATTTTTCCTATAAACTGGTTTGAAAGATTCGTTTGTTACAAGACTAGGGATTTTATATCGATGGAGAAAGCTACGCAGGTACAATTAACCTAGCTATATATTAGCTACAAGTACACACAAAAACTTTTATACATGTTGACGTCAGATTTTATAGAGCACAAAATCTTAGTCAAACACCAAAAATATCGATCCGGCTCAAATAAATCGAACCGAAAAAAAAGTATGAAAAATCGAATAAAATAAGAAAAAGAATGCCCCGAAGCCTACTCAGGCAAATTTGATAGGCTTATTCTAGTCGGTCAATTTTGGCCGGACAGAACGTTTTTTATATCAGATTAAGAGTAAAAAGCTCTCTAATTACTTGAATACAATGATTTTCGGAACCCTGAATAATGAGGTTTAAAGTCCTATTTATAGGCTAAATCTAAGATATGAAACTTGGTGATTAAGACTCAAACCCCCCGATTTTACGGCCTAGATAAGGAAAAATTGGGTTAAAATCTATCTAAATCGGATATGATTCGATCTTGATTTGTTTCCTTCTTTGAAGACTCTTTCTTGAAATAAATTAACTTTTTTCCGCTCTCCTTATGAAGATTGGTTTCTGGTCTTCCATTTATATCTTTAGAAATATCTTGAGCAATGACACCTCTGGACCATATCGATTACAGTGCTCGAACTTAGATCAATCACAAGCCGAACCTAGCAATTAGATGGACATGACCATGGACCCGTCTGGTCGGGTAGGGACCCACCTGCTCGGAGCCTGGCCGGCTCGTTCTCTGGTCGGGTCGGCCCTTGGTCGGGCCCCTAGGCCAGGTTCTGGTTGGGTCGGTCCCTAGCCCAGACCGGCGGTCTGGTTGGCTTTGGTCTTCTGGCCGGTTCTGGTCTTCTGACGGACTTGGTCTCCAACCTAGCCAATTTTAGCCTTCTGGCCTTCTTACGAGCCGGTACTGGCCTTCTGACCGGTTCTAGTCTCCACTTGGGCTGGACTCTAGGTCGGGTCGGTTTGGTGGGGACCCAACATTGGCCCCTCAGGCCGTGGCCAGAAATCATTCTGGCCGAAGCCTAACTCAATCAGCCTCCTACAAGTCGACCTCAGCTCGAGTGATGATGTCATATTCTTATATTGGTTGGGTTGGATGACACGTGACACCATTTGGCCCATACGATGCACACGTGGTAAAGTCCTATCGGCTCAGCTTGGATCGATTCTCGGTTCGGCTCGGGTCGGACTGCGGTGGCTTGAGGTTTGGCTGGGTAGGTTCAGGCCAAGTCGGACCTTGGTGGCTCGGAACTTACCCGGAACGGTCCTGGCTGGGTCCCATTAGTTCGGGTCAGACCCCACCGATTTAGGTCTGGATGGGTCGGTCCCTAGTGGCTCGGGCCGGGTCGGTCCCTAGTGGCTCGGGCCGGGTCGGGTCCTATCGATTTGGGTTGGACCCTGACGACTTTTGTTTGTTTCCTATATAAACACGGTGTTGTAATACATTAGAATAATCAATTTTACACAATAAATTTATTCCCTCAATTTTCTCGATATGTGCTCTCTTTATTTCAACATGGTATCAGAGCTACCACTTTGGTAGCCTGTGCCACTGTCATCGTATCATCATCCTAAGGCTCCGAGCAGGTGGGTCCCGACCTGATCAGGCGGGTCCGTGGTCATGTCCATTTGACTGCTAGGTTCGGCTCGCAATTGATTTAAGTTTGAGTACTATAATCGATATGGTCCAGAGGTGTCATTGCTCAAGACATTTCTGGAGATATAAATGGAAGACCAGAAACCAATCTTCATAAGGAGAGCGGAAAAAAGTTAGTTTATTTCAAGAAAGAGTCTTCACAGAAGGAAACAAATCAAGATCAAATCATATCCGATTTAGATAGATTTTAACCCGATTTTTCCTCATCTAGACCCTAAAATCGGGGGATTTGAGTCTTAATCACCAAGTTTCATATCTTAGATTTAGCTTATAAATAGGGCTTTAAACCTCATTATTCAAGGTTCCGAAAATCATTGTATTCAAGTAATTAAAGAGCTTTTTACTCTCAATCTGATATAAAAACATTCTGTCCGCCCAAAACTGACTGACCAGAATAAGCCTAGCAAATTTGCCCGAGTAGGCACCGGGCCATTCTTTTTCTTATTTTATTCGATTCTTCATATTTGTTATTCGGTTCAATTTATTTGAGCCAGATAGATATTTTTGGTGTTTGACTAGGATTTTGTACTCTACAAAATCTGACGTCAACATTTTTGCGCTAGAAGGAGGGGGCCTAACAGAACATAGCTCGATGAATACCCACACAATGAATGATTGCGAAGACCAAGAAGTCCAACCTGGTTTCCAAGCCCAAGGCTCATTACCTGGCAGCTTTAGCCAGCTACAACAACACAACATTGCTGGGGTCGTGGTCAACACCCCGTAGGAAGAAATATCACCGGGCATCCCCATTCTGACAGAGCCTAGAGAGACTGTGATGATCTCGGACGAGATCAAGGCCTTCATGTTCCAGCCCAACAAGTGGCTGAAAGTGTCACGCCCCAGAATCTTTTCATAAAATATCAGATTTTTCCTTGTGGGCGTGAGGAAAGAAAGGGGAAAAAGACGTGCATGAAATAAAATAAAAAACCTTTGAAAAAGATAAAAGACGATTTTACAAATACAAATCCTCGGCGTATAGCCGAAACAAAATATTTAAAACATAGCAGCGGAAAATCATCAGGATCCATAAAGAAAAGGAGAAGAATTTATCTTTTACAAACGTGAAGTTTTGAAAAGCAAAAGGGGAAATCTGGATATAGCACCGCCCTCTCTACGCATCTCATCTTTTTTCATCTCCTGTAGTGTGAGTACAGGTGGGGGGTGAGTACGTTGAATACACTCGTGGAAACAGCACATAAGGTTTAACAATTATCCCCCACAGCACATAAGCACAAGTTCACATAACATGTAACAATCATACATGCATTTATTAATGGAAAACATAAGTGTTAGGGTTCAGAAGTTACCTCCACAGCACATAAGCACAAGTTCACATAACATGTAACAATCATACATGCATTTATTAATAAAAAACATAAGTGTTAGGGTTCAGAAGTTACCTCCACCTTGTTCGGTGGTTACCACGTGAGTCGCAAGTATCACAGACTTGATAACTTGATTTCCAATCTAACTGATATTAATCCAATGGATAGCCTACACAATTTTTATAATATTTCTTAGATGATTAATACGCTTAAAACTTATATTTAAAATGTATAAAGACAGTCACGGAGAAGAGTCATTCGATAGAGACGAGATAGATCGATATATAGAGAGATTGAGGTTGAGAAAACAAGAGGGAAAGATCAGTTCAGATGGCTGATAAGAAAGAGGGTGAGATTTGGGTCGCAACGGAAAAAAATGAGCTCGATCAGAGTTGAAACGAGCCCGAACGGAGCATTTTAAGGTTGAGGGGTATTTTGGTAATTTTGGTCAAGGGTTGACTTTGACCGGGACCCCCGACTCCCGACCGACGACATCCCGTCTCCAACAACACAACGCGCACACACGACTCGGACCGACTCATGGAAAAACTCGCCGACGCGCGCATCCAACTCGCACGCCGCGTGCTCCCCGCGCGCGTATCCTCGGTAGTTGCCGAGTTTTCTCGGCAGCCTCGACAGCATCGAGCGCGGCCCACGCGCCCGCCTGCACATCCACGCGCGGCGTCCTCGGCAAGGCCTGGCCAGGCTCGGCAGCTCGCGCCCCCCAGCACCTTCCAGCCACCACCTGGTGCGGCGGCGCCGCCCAGCTCCGGCGGCGGTCTGGCGGCGGATTCCGGTGGTGGCTCGCCGGAAAATAATTAAAAGAATGAGAAAAGAGAGAGAAACTTACTTATTTTCGTCGCTTTCGTTAATGTGTTTGGGAAAACGTTAAGTTTTGAATTGAATGAGCCCCTATTTATAAATTTTGAAAACTTATTTTTTACCGTTGGAAAATTACTATTTACCAAAAATATCTTAATTTACCTTCCATTAAAATATTCTTTTTATTTTTACCGTTCATCAAGATTTTACCCTTTTTCTTCGCCATTTGAGCTACGGGTCTCCGATTGACCCCTAGTTTGTTTCTATCTTTTCGTTTTTCCGTTACGCATCTCATGGTCTAAGAATATTCTATGTTCCACATCTAGAATTTTCATCGGTCTAAATCGTACCTTAGCGTATATCTGAAACGCACATAGACGATTAACACATAAAATATTTTAATTAAGGGTTTAATTATTTAATTCCCCAATTATACTTTGTTTTTAGTCCGAGGCACTACAGAAAGAAGCCGAGGCAAGGGAGAGAGGCCATAAGATCTACGAACTTGAGGACACCCAATCCTCGGATGAGCCCAGACCCAAGAAAAGAGACTTGGGAAATGACCCGATTGAAGAGTAGAGGGCAGAGAGGACCCCGTCACCCGAAAGAAGCCGACCAGAGGCCAAGTTCTGGTCGGCCCAAGTAGACTCGCCGACCAAGACCAGAAGTGTGTTCGACAAGAACGGTCCAGACGCAGCTTTGGAGGCTAGAAAATCACAGAAAAAGCTGGACTTCCAAAAGAAGCCCACCAACAAAGTGAGAGCAAACCAGAAAATAAGTCTTTCCAAAAAGAAGAGGAGGAATAACAAGACTTGAAAAGAAAGTTGGCAGAAATTCAGGTCAGGAAGCTGGGTTAGAAAAGAGAAAAAGATAGAGGAGAGCTTCACCCTTCACCGACCAGATCTCAAGCGGGATCACCCCCACAAAGTTCAAGGTGCCTCCAATTGGCCTCTACAATGGAGAGACTGACCCTAGATCACACCTGGACAAGTACACTTCATGGATGGAGTTGCAAAGAATAGGAGAAGAGCTCATGTGCAAAGTTTTCCCTTTTAACACTAGGAGACCAAGCCCAGAGATGGTTCAGATCCCTCCCAAATCTTTCCATAGGAGGATGGGATGAGCTAACGGAACAATTCTTCAAACAGTTCATGGGGTCGAAAATGAGGTTAACCCCAAAAAAAAGATTGGTGAATGTTAAGTAGGGGAAAAAAGAGTTACTCATGAGGTCCTACATGGACAAATTCAATAAGCTGGTCCTGGAGATGGAACATGTCTCCAACGTTGCTGTTCTCATGGCAATCATGGCCGGACTTCGGCCAAAAACAAGATTCTAGTGGTCAGTCCACGAAGCCGGGCCGAAAACCTACCACAAATTTTTGACCCGAGCAGAATGATACATCGGAGCTGAAAAGGCAATTTTGGAGGAAAAACCGATCCTAGACATAATGGATAGAAGCGAAGGAAGACGGAAGAACACACCACCTTTCGAACCTTCAGGAAATTTTAAGATCTACCAGAATGAAGAACTTGAGCAAATCAAGAATATCTTGATAGTTAGCCCGGCTCAGGTCCTCACCGAGTTAAATAACCAGAATTTATTACCTAAGCCAAAACCAATGAAGAATGATCCTGCTCGGGTCAACTAGAACAGATACTGCCGATACCACAAAGCCCCAAGACATGACACTGATAAATGCCCCTATTCATTGAGCTCAACAAGCTGGTCGAGTGGGGGCATCTTAAGGTTATATCAAGAACCCCGAGCAGAGGCCACCACAAAATCCTCATCCACCTCCTCACCCTGGAGCGATAAGAGAAAAACACACCCTCGTGAACAACAATTTTGAAACGTTGAGCACTGAAAAAATACTATCATTAGTGTGCTAGGAAGCTCCCTATAAATATCATTTATCTTTTTTAGATTATTTACTTTTCAGCCAATTTTCGATCAAATAAAATCATTACGATTCTGCTAATCTTGATGAGGATGCTGAAATCTAAACTAAGGCTCCGGCCCATCCCAGCTCATCTGAGCTCAGGATCTGACCAGGGGCTCCGGTCTCATCCTAGCTCATTTGAGCTCAGGGTTTGAACTTAGGGCTCCTGCTCATCTTAGCTCATCCGAGCTCAGGATCTGACCAGGGGCTCCGACCCCATCCTAGCTCATTTGAGCTCAAGATCTGAACTAAGGGCTTTGGCCCATCCCAGCTCATCTGAGCTTTGGATCTGACTAGGGGCTCCAGCCTCATCCTAGCTCATTTGAGCTCAGGATCTGAATTTAGGGCTCCGGCCCATCCTAGCTCATCCGAGCTCAGGATCTAACCAAGGGCTCCGACCTCATCCTAGCTCATTTGAGCTCAGGATCTGAACTAAGAGCTTCGGCCCATTCTAGCTCATCTGAGCTCAGGATCTGACCAGGGGCTCCGGCCTCATCCTAGCTCATTTGAGCTCAGGATCTGAACTAAGGGCTCCGGCCTCATCCTAGCTCATTTGAGATCAGGATCTGAACTTAGAGCTCCGACCCATCCCAACTCATTTGAGCTCGGGATCTAACCAGGGGCTCCTGCCCCACCTTAGCTCATTCAAGCTCTGAAATCTGAATTAAGGACCCGGTGAGGGTGCCGAGCAGAAACAAACCAAAATCGAGCCACCAAGGTCCGACTTGGCCTGGACCTACCCGGCCAGACCTTGAGCCACCGCGGTCCGACTCAAGCCGAACGGGAATCGACCGAAGCTAAGCCGACAGGACTTTGACATGTGTGCATCGTATGGGCTAGATGGTGCCACATGTCATCCAACTCAACCAATATAAGAATCTGACATCATCACTCGAGCTGAGGTCTGCTTGTAGGAAGCTGATTGAGTTAGGTTCCGACCAGAATGATTTCTGGCCATGATCTAAGAGGCCAATGTTGGGCCCCCACCAAACTGACCCGACCTAGGGTCCAGCCCAAGTGGAGATTAGAACCGGTCAGAAGGCCAGGGCCGGCTCGTAAGAAGGCCAGAATTGGCTAGGTTGGAGACCAAGTTCGTCGGAAGACCAGAATCGGCCAGGAGGCCAGAAGACCAAAGCCAACCAGACCGCCGGTTTGGGCCAGGGACCGACCCGACCAGAACCTGGCCCAGGGGCCCGACCAGGGGCCGACCTGACCAGGGAACGAGCCGGCCAGGCTCCGAGCAGGTGGGTCCCGACCCGACCAGGTGGGTCCGTGGTCATGTCCATCTGACTGCTAGGTTCGGCTCATGATTGATCTAAGTTCGAGTATCGTAATCGATAAGGTCCAGAGATGTCATTGCTCAAGACATTTCTGGAGATATAAATGAAAGACCAGAAACCAATCTTCATAAGGAGAGCAGAAAAAAGTTAGTTTATTTCAAGAAAGAGTCTTCAAAGAAGGAAACAAATCAAGATCGAATCATATCCGATTTAGATAGATTTTAACCTCATTTTTCCTTATCTAGACCCTAAAATCGAGGGGTTTGAGTCTTAATCACCAACTTTCGTATCTTAGATTTAGCCTATAAATAGGATTTTAAACCTCATTATTCAGGGTTCCGAAAATCATTGTATTCAAATAATTAGAGAGCTTTTTACTCTCAATTTGATATAAAAAACAATCTGATCGACCAGAATAAGACTAGCAAATTTGCCCGAGTAGGCACCGGACCATTCTTTTTCTTATTTTATTCAATTTTTCATACTTTTTATTCGGTTCGATTTATTTGAGCCGGATCGATATTTTTGGTGTTTGACTAGGATTTTGTGCTCTACAAAATCTGACGTCAACGATATATATGTATGGTCTCAATTAATTAACTTTTCATAAATACATGTATGGTCTCAATTTGGTTTCTAAATAATGTTACTTTCTTCTATAGTGCACTATATAGGGGTGAACATCGGTTGGTTCGGTGACCAAACCGAAATTCGTAAAATTTTGAAAATCAAAATCAAAACTGAAATTCTTGAAAACCGAAAAGAACCGAACCGAAATAAAAATTTAATTTCAATTATAACTTTGGTTTTTACTGATATTATTAATAACAATATATATATCTATTACCTATATAAAAGTGTGGATGTTTTTTACAAATTTTGAATTGCCTAATATATCCTTATTAAATATCATTATTTAAGGTCATAATAGTAATTTAGTAATTAATAATTTTAATAAATTGTATTTTGGTACTTTTGCATTGTATGGACTCTTCCAAATCCATCTACACCATATAATCCTAATCTAATTATGAGTCTTGCACACAAAGACTATTAATTCATAGAGATCTACATAATTCCATTTTTCCATATATGTGTACCATTATAGTTAAATAAAGATAGTTGACGTAAACAATATCTTCACTTATTAATTACAAACATGTTTGGAGATCAAAATTTAAAGTACGATTAATATGGTGAGTGATTTGTCTTGATAGAAAACTCATATAATTTTATTTTTTAAAACTGTAGTTATTTTGAAATGAAGGCAATAATTAATATAGTTAATTTTTAAAATTTCCTCCATTTTTTCATATGTACATTTAAATCTCATTAATTAATTTATCAAAATTGTTGATATGTAAGTAATATATTGATACATTGATTAAAGACATGTGAAATGACAAATTAAAGCATGATAATATGGTAAATGATCTATTTTGCAATATGAATTAAAATATTGTACAATTGAATCAATATGGTAAATGATTTATTCTGCAATATGAATTAAAATATTGTACAATTGAATGTTTCTTCTAAATTTTGAATTGCCTAATATATCCTTATTAAATATTATTATTTAAGGTCATAATAGTAATTTAGTAATTAATAATTTTAGTAATTGTCATTTAGTACTTTTGTATTGTATGAACTCTTCCAAATCCATCTACACCAAATAATCTTGCACAACAAAGACTATTAATTCATCAACAAAAACCATTTAGGAGCACATCAATCAACTTAATTATTGATATTTGAAAACCCAATTGATTCTTCCAATAATACTAATGAGAATTATATTCATCATTATTATTAAAGTTGTGTGCATGTAATAGGTTAATAATAAAGTGTATTTTTAATTAGTGTCCTATAATAACTTTTTTGTAAAGTGATGGTAATTAGATTACCAAAAAAATATTATGCTACTATTTCATATTTTTATGCTTGGAGTATGTCGTTTTTATATTTATTTAAGGATAGGATACATATTTAATGTTTTTTATAGTAAAATTATTACATATAAAATTATATTAAGCTAAAAAATAATCGATGTATCATTTTCTTTTTTGAGGAAACTATAATTAAATTTTAAATTCACTTCAATGAAATGAGAAATTTTGGGTTTTACTACAATAACATGTGACATATTAATTATAGTATCATTATTGACATGAAGCTAGAAGAATTGTTTAGGTAAATAAATTGGCATTGTGAAGAGGATTTACAGACTTAGCAATTGACTTGCGGTCTTTCTTTTCTACATTCCACAAATTGCGATTTGATTAAAAATTTTGACCTTTAAAATATTGTTATGTTTGAATTGAAATCGTTGCTAACATTTCTATTAATGAATAAATAAATAAAAAAGTTAAAAGCACTAGCAGATTGTCAATTCAAAATAAATAAAAAATTATCCAAATTAAAAATAGCATTTTAGTTGATTAATTAATCAAAACTTAAGTTTGGTAATCCGGAAAACCTAATCATATTATTATTCGAAACAGGAAAACCCATATCTATGACGTAAAGATGTGGCTATATATGTTAGTATGTAGTAGATTAAAAAAATTAGTAAAATAGATAAAAATCAAATATTAAATTTATATATGAAAAAATATATATTGGGGATATCATGGAATATGTATCGTCTGATTTAGTATTAAATATAGCATAATTTGACTAACATATTTTTCTGATTGTTAAAATATTGCATTTGTAAGGAAATATAAATAATTGTTTACTTATTATTTTGAAAAATATATATGTTGTTATGCCTATTATATTAAGTGAGCTTATAAACGTATGTGTACATACTTACAATACCATTTCTCAAAGGACAAGGAATATTAATTCGTATATCTATTACTATTTAATTTTATAAATACGTTAAATTAATTTTGTTTCTTATATATATATATATATCATATAAAACTATATTTTATCACTTACAAAATTATATTTTATCTGATTATTTATCACATAAAGTTAGAAAATAAATTT
Source organism: Scutellaria galericulata (assembly GCA_946896805.1). Classification (NCBI taxonomy): domain Eukaryota; kingdom Viridiplantae; phylum Streptophyta; class Magnoliopsida; order Lamiales; family Lamiaceae; genus Scutellaria; species Scutellaria galericulata. Next base: position 3,208,800 of record OX335787.1, on the reverse strand, counting down.
AAAATAATCTTAATAAATTAAATGAGTTAATAAACATATGTGTATGCATGAGGAAAAATATTAATTCATTTTTTATCCTTCATATTTTATCACTTAAAATTCTTATATTTTATCTGATTTTATATCACATAAAATTAGCAAATAAGTTTCAACTAATTTTAAAAAATTTAATGATCTTATAAAAATATATGCGTATGTACGAGGAACGATATTGATTAATTTTTTATCCTTCATAAAAAAACACATATAATATCAAATAAGTTTCAACTAATTTTAATAAATTAAAAATTCGTACAATGAACAATATTAATTCATATCTTATCCTTCATAAAATAAACTAATTAGTAAACAAGTTCCAACTAATTTTTATAAATTTAATGAGCTTATAAAATGTATGTGTACGTACTTATAATAACATTCCTCAAAGGACAATGAATATTAATTTGTTTCTTATCCTTCATCATATTATATTAGTTTGTTTATAGATACTAGGATTGTTCTACTTTCCAATTTCACCAATTTATATTAGTTTATTCATAAATACTTGATTGTTCTACTTTCCACCTTCACTAAATTATATTAGTTTATTCATAAATTATTGATCTGTCTTCTTTGGTGTAGTTTTTAATTTTTTAAAAATCACATAATTATGCTTATTGAGTCAGAAGTATATAGATAAAGGAGAAATGTTGCATAAAAGAAAATATTCCAATTTGAATACTATTCAAAAATAAGAATATATTGATAAAAAGAAGAAAAACAAGTCAACATCCCAAAGGAACGGTGAGTTTTATGGATTTACATGTCATTTTAGTCTTAATTAATTTTTAAATTCACAATTAGGCCTTCATTAAGTGATACCGCATGGAGATTTTGTTTTTTAGTTTTCCATTCAACAAATTTTGCATGTTAATTAGGTTTCTCTTTTATTTATGAAAGGGATTTATTAAGCTTCTCTTTTTGTGTATTTGTTTATAACAATGCTCTAAAGTTTGGTGAATGAATTTTCAAAATGTGAAATTTATGTTGATCTATATGTGTTGCTTTATGTTAAGCATTGATGTCTTGATTGTATTATTCTTTACTAATTTTTTATAATATTCTTTTCATTATCTTAAAATTTTCAATTGATGAATTTATTTCTAAAATACACTAATTAAAAGAAGTGTCTGGTTGCCTTTATCGTGGTGCTTTGAGATTTGAATATGAGTCATTTATATTTTGCTGTGATATATGAGAAATTAGTCTGCACCAAACTTCCTATAGATATAGAAAATTTTGTAGAACTATATGAATTAGTAAAAAGACATGATTCATGGTTGTGTTGTGATAAAAATCCTAAAAATTCATGCATGTCCAAAGAAAAATGTAAATATCACTTCCATGACATATTGTGAAATCACCCTTCACGACAAAGATGGATATCTCATTTACAAAAGAAGAAAAACAAGCATTGATATTAATGTACGTAATACACAACTCGACAATCAATGAATAGTACCATACAATTCATATCTTTTATCTAGATGTAATTGTCATATCAATGTCGAGATATGTTCCAAAGTGTCAGCTGTGAAGTGTTTATACAAATATATCTACGAAAGGTCATGACCGAGTGACAATTAACATGACCCAAAAACTAATAAAGATATAATTGATGAAATAAAACAATTCCAAAATGCTCGGTGACTCTCTACTCAAGAAGCAATGTTGATAATTTTTGGATTCAATTTATATGAAATATCTTCACCAGTTATCAACTTGCAATTACATCTACTCAACCAACAAAGTGTAACTTATTGGGCAAATCAATATTTAGAAAATATTTTAACATGGGACCATACTTGAGTATTGCAATGTGTAGTATAAGTGAATAAGATTACATATGGTATAAACGAAGAAAATATTGGAAGCCAAGAAAGAAATGAGAAATTTTTTGTTTTTTTAAATTAGTTTTTTCTTTCAGATTTATATAATATTAAACTTCTTTTTAAAAATTACAGCATGAACAACATATTTCTATGTTTTATTAAAATTTTTTAATGTCTGCATAGAAATGATTATAATATCAATTACTATTTCTAAAAGAGTTATAACCATATTATGTAACAATATTTTTTTCCTTTTTTTTAAACAATAACAACAACAAAATTCGTCATTCACGTGCAACGCACGTTCTCTTTACTAGTATATTATATATATATATATATGGCAAAAAACCAAATTAATCAACAATTTTGCAGACATAATGCTCAATTCTGCATATCAAAGATTCAAAATTGCCCACATATGATTCAAAAGTTCATTACTATCTTATTTTAGTATAAAATTTGAATGGTTTACATGCATGAATCAATTATTAATTAAGCACATATATATCATTGAAGTACTTATGTTTGATGTTTCAGATTGGACATGAAATTCTGAAAGAAGAGATAGATAATAGAGGAACCATCGATTTTTTATGGACTCATGCACTCATTTCGATGAGCTCCATCAATTTCTTCTCTGAAATTGTTACTTAAATGATACGTGTTATCGAGGCATGCAAATTAATACAACCTACTTAGATTCAATTAACTTGTAAAAGCCACAAATAAGGGTCGATCCCATGAGGAACAGAGTAATTAATTAAATTCTCTGGTGTTAATAAACAAGATAAACCATTCAAAAAGAAATTAAACAAGATAAAAAAGGGTGGTTGGAAATTATCTAATTAAACCTAGAAATCTATCAAGCAACTAATCAACAATTAACGGTGAAAGCAATTAAATAAACAAGAATCAATCAATAGACAACACTAGTCCTCAGTTCAGCATCCTCTTCTATTCTTAACTGTGTGGATTAATTAATAGCGTTTCTCTCAATCTATCTCTCGAACCATCGTCCCTAGATCAGCAACAAGTTCTGCTAACCCAAATCGTCCCTTAAGTTTAGTCTATTAAAACAAGCTCTTTAATAAACCTTGTTCAATCAGACAACCTGATAGGTACAACCTAACGAATTGAATTTTTTTGCTACTAAGGAATATAAATTTGTAACAATTACGGATTACGATTTATACTCTAGCAATAGATATCACAACAATTCAATCTAACCGTGCCCTGCTAAATCAAATCGTGCAATATCATAATCAATAAACCAAGCAACGCAAATCATTCAAGAGATAGAAAATAAGAAAACGTTACTAATCATCCATAGTAAATCAGGAGTATAGGTTCAACATCCCTTCGAACTAGCTTACGAAATTAGCCTTGCATCTTAGAAAAGAAAGAACAAATCCTAAACTACGACTCTCTCTCTCTCTTCCGCGGTGCCTTCAACAGCGCTCTCTCTCCACCTAGAATTCTTCTCTTGTCTGTCCACAGGATATTTTCGGGAAGTTGTTGCCATAACCAACCATGTAACTCGTGGCACGTGGGTTGTCTCCCAGGATGTAGTCCACCTAATGTTCCAAACATAAAGACATAGAGCATTCTTAACATCTTTAAACAGATCCCTAAAATAATGGAAAGAGTTGATGCGAGCACAAGTGGATTATTACCTGAGATTTGGCAAAGGAAAGAAGCTCAGCAGGGGAAACGTTGGCGTTGCCACACCTGGGAGATTTGCCAGCAGATGATAGGTAATCAGAGTAGACTGTAGCCAAGAATGAAGCACTGGTAACAAACTGCAAGTTGTTCCATCTTTGTCTGAAAATGAGTCCTCCTGGTGTTTTCTGAGCATTGCGAGAGCCCTTGCCAAGGCAAGAACACATGAAAAACTCTGCCTTTTCTTGGTACTTCTGCTTCAATTATGGACAAAGGGTTTCTTTCACAATTTGGGCTCTCGCTGGGCAAGGCAGTCTTTTGGGCTCTCACTAGGCCTTTACTTCACACACATTGGGTCATCCAATGTGGTAACAGTGAATCCAATATGCCCTTATTAACTTCAAGCTTTCACATAGAATTTGATCATTTCTTCGTTCCATAGTATTGCTATCGTTCATCTCAAAAATTGCTTCAAAATCGCTAGATACATCAAAAAAATAAACATTTGGATTTTTTTGACATAAAATCAAGATATATAGAAAAATATCAAGTAAAAACATATAAAATGCATTAGAACTACATTCTAAACTAATCAAAAGATGCACATCATTAAACTTCAATGATGATTTTGATGTTGGTAATCTCAACAGATACAATATTCACGCGCCATTGTGCGAGTCGAAGTCACCAATGGATCATGTGCAAAATGAATGGCTACTGTGGTATCATCCTTGTCAAGAAAACCAACCTCCTCTACCCATGGGAAGAATGTAGGTAAGTACAATACACACATAATTTTATAATTTATTTTAATGTTCATTACTGATTATCTAACTTCATGTTTCTTTAATTATTTTTGTCTTGGTTGAATTGATTAGTAGCTCAAAAATCGGTTCGCACTGGAACAATAGCTATAGCCCTTCTAACTATGTTTTCCGTATATTCATGGAGAATAATGGAGATTAGATATATTTGATGAAGATTTGAATAGATTTTATTGTTATTAATATCTTTTATGTATGATTTTATCTTTATGTTTTTATTGGTTTATATTAGTATAAATAAAAATTATTTTTATTATTCTAAACAGTTGAATGATTTATGAAATAAGTAAAAAGAGAATAGTTTCTGAAATTATTGTTACATTTGTGTCTTCTCAAAAATCTTCTTATAATTATCTTTACACCTTCCGCCTGCATCAGTTGATAATCAGAGACTAGTCATGATATTGATGAGAATGGTTTCCACAGTTCAATTTTTCACCACCTTCAATTCATATGGAGATGTTGAAGTAAATGGTGATTACAGAGGACTACCAATTTTTTATGAGGAGAGTGTTAATGGCTTTTCCTCGATTGATAATAGAGACTATGATAGTCCACCAATTTTCAATGAGAAAAGTAGTGATTTCTCGATCGATGAAGAGAGTGGTGATTTCTCAATCAACAAAAAGTGGTGATTTTTCGATCGACGAGGAGAGGTGATTTCTCAATTATTGATGGATTCATTTTTAGGAGTCATTTATGTTGTTACTAATGATCTTTTAATGGTCTACCAACAACATGTGAATGAATGGATGAGCAAACCGGATGAGATCGTACAATGGACATCAAATGAATGGATAGCAAGCAAGATCAGGTTATACAAGAATATTCAGAGGTTTACAAAAGTCGAGCACATTTTGTTTCTTTTTGTTTACTTAATATTGATGATGGTACTCAATTTATTTTCTTGTCTACTATACTCATGCCCCACTATGGAATATTCTGTCGGAAAACCTGTTGGAAAATTACTATTATCGAAAGAAAATTATCCATCAGGAAATAACTACGGTATTCTGTAGACAAACCGTCAGAAATTATTTACAAAAATTAGTGAGTTTACCGATATAAATCCAACGGCAATCATAGGTATATAATGACGTAATGTGTCCGTTGGTAATTTTCGTCGGCATATCGCTACATTTTTATATTGTTTCTTCTCCAACTCTTCTTCTTCCATTCCTCTTTTCCTCTTCTTGAACCTATGTGTTACCTCTTTTTTTCCTCTTCTTCAACGTAGGTGTGTTTATCGTTGTGGTGGGGTTGGACTTTTGATTTCTGAAGAATGTATCTTGAATTTTTCTTGGACTCGAGATATTTTTCGATGGAATATCCTGTAAAAAAATATGAGGCGGTTTACATCAATATATAAAGTTTCATAAAATAAGAGAATCGTGTCTGTATTCTACCACACCTGTAGTACAAATTATTTTGAATCCTATTCTCAATTTAGGGCATGTCAAATGTCTATTTCACCTATGGGGAAATCAGATTGAGGTCGTAAATATATTACCAAAGTGAATTTTCCACCAATTTAGATATGGAAAATTTAATGAATTGTTGGAGAGTTTGTTTGTAAATAGCAAATATATCGTTCACTTTGAGACAAGTGGGACATGCTACACTACTTTTTCAGAGGCGCACTATAGGGGCTTTTAGGTAAAATCAAAGAAGATTAAAAAATTCAATGGAAACGACACAGTAATGGACGAAAGAGTAGAGAGAACTTGGTGAAAGTAAGAAATTCTAAATTCTAAACTCTAAATCAACCAAAAAAGGTGATGTGATGTGTCGTTAAATATGAGGTGTCAAAACTGATATGTGGGTATACTTAAACAAATAAAATAAAAGGGTAAGACTATCCAATCCGAAAATATTAAAAGCATCCCAAAATATGAACTTTTATCTCTTTGATTTTTTGAAACATTAGGATGTGTTTAATAGTTTACGGGTGCATATAGCCTCACCAAAAAGAATACTTGATCATGTAAAGTTAAAAAGAAAAAAGTTAAAAAGAGAAGGAAAAAAAGAGTGGGTATACTTTTTTTTACCTTTTCTAATTCGTTGCTTCCATACATGTGCTCTCTTTCTCCTCTATCTCTCTCTCTCTCTCTCTCTCTCCATTTCTTCCTTATTCAGTCTCTTCCAGCTTAGATTCTGTATAGTGCAAATGGCTTATGCTTCTCTTGTTTCACTTGCACAAACACTAGATCATCTTCTCATTCGTCATGATTCCTATGTTGATCACCATCAAAAGCAACAAATTCAATCTCTTCATGAGAAAATTGTTTTCTTGTCAACTTTTCTTGAGGATTTTGCAAGAGAGGCTATCAAATTAGAAGCACGAATCACTGTTGCAGCAAATCAAGTTGAAGACATCTTTGAGCTCCATATTTTGAATCTAATTCATTCTCGGCAAGATTCCTTATTTTCTGGGCCTAACTTTACAAAGTTATACAAAGAGTTACTGAAGCCTATAACAGAAATCAATTCCATTCTGGAAGAAGTGATGGAGATCAAAAGTAGCTGTAGAAGTGAGAGTGAAAATGAGATGATGTCAACTCAATCTTCTTCTTCATTTTCATCAGCACCTGCGCCTAACGTAAAAGGGGTCGTGGTGGGATTTGAAAAAGACTTGAGGGAAATACAAGATCAGCTCCATGGGGAGTCTGCTAAACTTGAAGTGATCCCAATCGTTGGGATGGGAGGCATCGGGAAGACCACTCTTGCCAGGTATGCTCTTCACGACCCTTTAAGTCTTGAGCACTTTGATGTTTCTGGTTGGGTCACTGTTTCCCAAAATTATGACAAAGCAACTATTCTGTTATCCCTTCTAAATTCAATTGATGCATCATCCAAACTGGAACATTCTCCGGACGAGTCATTGCTTCTAGAACTTGTGTATAAATACTTAAAAGGGAGGAGGTTTCTAATAGTAGTAGATGATATATGGAATTCTGAAACATGGGATGATTTACGGAGGGTGTTTCCAGATGACTTCAATGGGAGTCGGATTATCATAACCACGAGGGGCGCTGATGTAGCTTCTTATGTCAACTCTTCCATCCATCCTTACGAGATGCATTTGATGGGGGTAGACTCGAGTTGGAATCTACTTAGACAGAATGTGTTTGAAGATGAACAATGCCCGCCTGAACTCGAAGAAATTGGAAATCAGATTGCTGAAAAATGCAGAGGACTTCCCCTTGCAATTGTTGTGATTGCTGGAGTCCTCTCCAAGGTCGATCGGATGCAAGAAACTTGGAAAAAGATCGCAATAAATGTGAAAGAAGCTGTAAATACAAGCGATGAGCCTTTCGCGGAGATATTATCTTTGAGTTATACGTGGCTGCCTCATCATTTAAGACCATGTTTTCTTTACATGGGAGGTTTTCCTGAAGATTACGAGATACATGTCTCAGAACTGATCAAAATATGGGTAGCAGAAGGTTTTCTGAAATCAAATGGATCCAAAGATTTAGAAGAGGTGGCAGAGGATTATTTGGAAGATTTGACAAAGAGAAATCTGGTTTTGATAATTAAGAAGAGGTATAATGGGAGGATCAAAAGCATAAAGATGCATGATCTCTTGAGAGACCTTTGTTTAAGAAAAGCTCATGATGAGAACTTTCTCCATGCATGCAGCCTTTTGCCTATTGAGAAATCACGCCACATAAGTAATTTATCATATCTTAAGTATCATTTTCTGAACATGGATTATTCACCAATACGTACTATTCTTGTTTTCGATAATAGACTATTTGATTCTTGGAAGCGTTGTAGACTACTTAGAGTAGTGGATTTTGCAGTTGGAGTTTGGATATCGCTCGATGACAAAATAGGTGAGCTACTTCATTTGAGGTACCTTGCATTTGATACTTTCGACTTCCGTATTTTAAAATTTCCTGAAAACTTTTCCAAACTTGTGAATCTTCAAACATTAATAATCCGTAAGTCGAATTCTTACGAGGTAGGTTTGCTGTTGGGAATTTGGAGAATGAGAGAATTAAGGCACGTTATTGTTTTTCATGGCTTACTGCCTGATCCTTCGGCAGAAACTTGTGATCATATTCTACCTCTGCAAAACTTGCACACACTAAAACGAATACAAGATTTTAGATGTTCTGAGAGGATCCTAGAATTGATTCCAAACCTAAAGAAGTTGGGAATCTATTATCATAAAATGGAGGAAACAAAATGGTCAGAGTACAGCCTAAACAATCTCGTCCATCTGCAAAAGCTTGAAAACTTGAACATTCATACACATCTGACAGAGTTCTCCCGGAGTGCTTTATCTGATAGGCTTGCATTCCCAGTGACACTAAAGAAGTTAACATTGAAAGGCACTCGCATTCCATGGAAAGATATGTCAATTGTTGGTTCATTGCCGAATCTTCAAGTGCTCAAACTAAAGTGGCTTGCTTGCCATGGATATGTGTGGAAAACAGTGGAAGAGCAGTTCTGTCAATTAAAAGTACTTGTAATTCACAGAACAGATCCCGAAAATTGGATAACAGAGAGTTGTCATTTTCCAAAACTTGAGCGTCTTAGTCTTAAAGAGTGCCATAGGCTAAGAGAGATTCCACGTGGTATTGGAGATATACCAACGCTTCAACTGATTGAGTTGAGGAATTGTAATTCATCTATTGTGGAATCGGCAAAAAGTATTGAAGAAGAACAACATGACTTTGGAAATGACCTCCTCCAACTTCATCTTAAGGGCTGGTCATGACTGGTGAGTTTCAAGTATTAATTTCCTTTTTTTTTTTCGGCTTTATAAATGAGAGTAGATTTTGTTTTAAGAGTAGATTTTATAGCTATTAAGAGTAGATTTTGTTTTAAGCATTAATTAAATATTTACTAAGTCACGAAATATTTTTATTTATGGAAAATGAAGATAACAAGGACGTGGAACCATAATTTACATCATTCGCATTAAGCATTCAACTTTTAACTACGTTTTGAGGTAAAATATTTTTTACTTTGTTTGTGTTTATTAAACGCTTGCATTTGTGACATGATTGGGGCAACATATATGTTTAAATTGATTTTAAGTGGTTAATAGCATGAAAAAGATTAGTTGGCCATTAAGTGGCTAATAACATATACACATATGATTTAATTAGTTGTTAAGTGGTTGATAACATAGATATGGTGGTGTTATTTTGTATTTACTTATGCTTGTTTTTAATTTTAACAAACAACAACCCCGCTGAGCTAGTGTAGTTCACTCCATTTTAGAGAAATAAATGCGAGCTCATTACTCATATATTGTTGTAGGATATATTGGTGTAGGGTGGTAACTCAGCTGTAGGTTGACCATTTTGTTGTAGTATAGACCTTCTTACAACATTTCCCCTTACTCTCGCAATCTTACAGTAGTTTGTTCAACAGTGTTGTAAGTAAGGTATTCTTACTACATTCACTTACAGTCTGATTATACTCAACTTACTCCTTAACATCGAAAATCTCGACTCACACAAAGGTTAATTTTGTAAAAATATCAGCTAATGAAGGTCAGTGTGAATCTTCTCAAGAACTATATCCTTCTTCTCAGAGTGATATCTTACGTCAATATGTTTTTGTTTTTTAGTAGAACACAAGATTGTGAGTGATTGCAATTGCGATATAGTGTTATGACAAATGATTGGAGGTTATTTTGTAGCACTTCAATAATCTCTCAATTGTTGTTGAAACATTGTAGAGAGTTGAGAAATATTGGCTTGACTACGTATGATTCATTCAACATGATTAAATAGAGTACAGTAGTATCTTCTTTTATTATTATCATCATTATCATCTTTACAATAGTATTGTTTTTTGTTTTTAGATATTTTAAAATAATTTTCTGATTTAAAAAATAATAAATTCTTATTTTTATTATATTTCTAAAAATAACCTATATGTTTGTACTTTTTTGCCAAAAGTACCAATTTCTCGAATGATGGGGATATATGATTATAAATAAACTCACAAATCAATTCCACATGTATATCTATTAGTCACGTCAGATTGTGACCATCTATTTACCTTTTACTACTGGTAAATTGATATTTTCGGCAACAATCATTAATAACATGGTATTTCTAAAAACTCAAAAAATTAAAGGTAAGGCCATAATTAGGGGTAGGGGTAATATACGGGGTATTTTCACTAATTTTTATGTCAGAAAAGTAGCAAATGTTTGAAAAAGAATTTGCTAATTTTGGCTTATAATTTCCGCTAATCTAGATACTGACAAAGATATTGCCTAAGAATTCAACTCTGAATTTTACTCGCTTACATCACATTCTTGTTTCTCTCTTGACCTTCAGACAACAGACCCTTAGGTTTTTTCTCTCACGAATTGTACATGTCTTTGGGAATTTCTCCTATAAATCTAACAGAATTATAATTGAACTTGATGCTTATTTATATGCGAAATAAGTTAATATTTCTTTTCTGTCCTGATAGTTGTGAATTTTGAGAATACAGATTTACTAGATACAATGTAATCAGAGGGGTATTATAAGAGGATTTTGATTGTAACATATTTGGTTGTTAGATGAATCAACATAGAACGAGTCAACATTGTGATTGACTATGATATGCCAATTAATTCTACGGACAATTATCTATGCAAAGTATACTCTTTGATTCTTTTCTTAACGATCAATTTTTGAGGTTGGAGATTTGGAATGATTAACCTGATTTTCACCCTATAATTTGCTCTTCAATTTTAGGTCAGGCAAAACTATTGAGGGTTTAGGGGTTGCCTTAATATTTTGTTTCTTTTGCTTCTAATTGAGATGTTCTTAATCAGGTTTGCCTCTATGATGCTAAATTGTCTTAACATTTTTTTTTTCTCATGGCACTTAATTAAAGGTGTGATGATAATGTTTTGCAAGTTCATGAGAGGTTTAAAGTTGATATTAAAGAGTTTCATGAGCAAATTGATATATCAACCTACACTAAGTTGGCCTTGGTTATTAGACCTGTACCAATTTGAATTTATTGACATTTTAGTGTTTTATAAGAAATGACAATGAATGTCTGTTTAGTTGTGCTTCTTAGTCATAGTAGATGCAGTCAATTTTAATTATTGAATTGTGTGCATGGTTTTGTGAGGCCATGGCTTAAGTTATTATTGTCCTATGTTTGGATTAAGAATGAAAGAATGTTTAATTGTTTCATCTTATCACATAGCAACTGTTTATCCATTTTCTTTTGTTTTTCTTACTTTTAGCTTTGAGATTCCTTGTTCATCCATTTATTCCTAAAGTACTAAGTTTGTTGCACTGTCTAAATGGATTGTTAGGTATTTGATTGCGCAGGTTTTAATTTTCTGATTCCTTCCTTATCTGCATTCTTGAAGTTTGTTTGATTGAATAAATTTTCTCCTCATTCAATTTTCATTAATTAATTTTTTGGTGATTGTTTGGAAAAGTCTGTGACATAGATGTTTATTTTTCTTATCTGCATTCTTAAGGTTTGTTTATATCTAATCCTTTATTATAATTTTTTGGGCTTTGATTTTCTTTATTATCATCTTTTTGTTTATGTGCTTCTATTAGTTCGAGATTTTGTTAATGTTGTTGCTTATTCTGTTATAGTAGCATGTGTTGTTGTGTTGCTAATTGAGATATTGGACTCTGGGTTTATGCAGAAAATGCAAGGTTCATAGGGAAGCTCTTCGTTGACACCTATAGTTATTGATCTTAATGAAGATTAGTCAAAATCAAACAAGATAGTTGCTGTAATTTGTTTGCTGATTGTCTCTTTTTCTTTATGTTAGCTTCATAAAAAGTTTGGATCTGTCTTTATATTCTTTATTTTGACAATCTTATAGAGTGAGAAAAAAAAAAGGGTTAATACTATTGAAGAAATAGATAAGAAAATATTTTGTGTATGGATCAATGAAGCAATGGTCCAAACAATAATGGATTGTTGCATTGACTTTAAGATTGCAGAGAAGAATTTAAGGAGGCTTTTAGGAACCGAAGCATAGTATACAGATCCATCTAATTCTATGTTTTTTGGATTTTCCTTAAATCTTTTTTAGATATATTATTACCAAATTTGAATTTCTAATAAATAATCTATAATCATATTGTTAAATAAAGTTAATGACTTTCATAAATAATATATTGTATGATTATAAAAGGGGGGGGGGGGGCATCAATAGAATGTTTCAAAGTAATATATATAATATCATTAATTTATTCAAAAATAGTAAAACCACATCATATTTAAACTAGAAAATTTTCAATATAGGAATATTTTCTTTGTAAATAATAATATATATCATTTATGAGCTACTAGTTGTACATAATTGAAAATTTTGATTTTGACAATAAACAAAGTAATCCCACAGTAAATGCAGTATATTAGTTAATAAATTTGTAAAATTATTTGTCACACATTATGTAAATTTTGAGTTTCAATTTTTTTATTTTACATCATAGTTACAAATATATTTTAGAAGAGTATATAAGTTCAAAATTGTTTTTCAAAATAATTTTCCTAAAAATATACGTTCTATAATAATATTAAAAGTATATCACTATTAATTGCAAATAAACGCATGGAAGAATTACTAATTATATTATCAAAATTTTATAATTATTAGATGTTATGGACAAACACTGCAATGTGCAGGAGTACAATAGAAACTCGATAAATCAATATTCGATTATTTAATAAATTCTCTAAGATAATATTTTTGGCCGGTCTCGACTCAGGGATAGGGTGCTAAATTAATAATTCGCTAAAATTATAAGATAATACATTTTTGATAATTTCTATAGACCCCATATAAAATATAAATTAATAATTTCTTATATACTACGTATTACATGAATGATTTATGAAGGTTTCTTGAAAAATAACTCAGTTGTCTTTTGTTTTTTGTTGAAATCAATTTTACCTTGACTCACCTGCAAACCATAGTTACTAAGAACCCATTCTTGCAATTGCTTTTGAGTGAGGCTTGGATTATCCTTGTTGTGCTTGCATAATGCTCTTCGAATCTTGTCGGTCATTGTTGTTTTTTTCACACCTTTAAGATGGGAAGCCATGTTGTGTGTATGATTTGTTTGTATTAGCATATTTTGATCTTGTATTTATATAGAAAATATTTTTGAATGTCCATAAAGTGATACATTAAACACAAGAAGCATAATAAGGTGGGAGATTGAAGGGTTCTTTCAAATTGGGCTCTTCATTTGATATAATGCATGTGCATTGTACAATAATTAAGTGGAAGTTTGAAAGGTGTTTGTAAATTGAGTATTTCATTATAAATTAATAAAATATTAATTAATATATAAATTATTAATTATTAATTTATATTTAAATTATTAATTATTAATTTATCGATTAATTAATAACTCTTTTAATTAATAAATTTTGGTGGTATAATTCTAATAAATACTTAAATGGGAGGAGGTTTCTAATAGTGGTAGATGATATATGGAATTCTAAAACATGGGATGATTTACGGAGGGTGTTTCCAGATGACTTCAATGGGAGTCGGATTATCATAACCACGAGGGGCGCTGATGTAGCTTCTTATGTCGACTCTTCCATCCATCCTTACGAGATGCATTTGATGGGGATAGACTCGAGTTGGAATCTACTTAGACAGAAAGTGTTTAAAGATGAACAATGCCCGCCTGAACTCGAAGAAATTGGAAATCAGATTGCTGAAAAATGCAGAGGACTTCCCCTTGCAATTGTTGTGATTGCTGGAGTCCTCTCCAAGGTCGATCGGATGCGAGAAACTTGGAAAAAGATCACAATAAATGTGAAAGAAGCTGTAAATACAAGCGATGAGCCTTTTGCGGAGATATTATCTTTGAGTTATACATGGTTGCCTCATCATTTAAGACCATGTTTTCTTTACATGGGAGGTTTTCCAGAAGATTACGAGATACATGTCTCAAAACTGATGAGAATGTGGGTAGCAGAAGGTTTTCTGAAATCAAATGGATCCAAAGATTTAGAAGAGGTGGCGGAGGATTATTTGGAAGATTTGGCAAAGAGAAGTCTGGTTTTGATAATTAAGAAGAAGTATAATGGGAGGATCAAAAGCATAAAGATGCATGATCTCTTGAGAGACCTTTGTTTAAGAAAAGCTCATGATGAGAAGTTTATGCACGTAGTACATAAACGTTGGTGCAGCCTTTTGCCTATTAGGAAATCACGCCGCATAAGTTTTTTTATCAAATGTTAAGAATCCTTTCCGAAACATGGATTATTCACCAATAAATACTATTCTTACTTTTGCCAATAGAGAACTTGGTTCTTGGAAGCGTTGTAGACTACTTAGAGTAGTGGATTTTATGGATGGAGATTCGAGATTATTGGTGGATGACAAAATAGGTGAGCTACTTCATTTTAGTTACCTTGTATTAGATATTTTCAACTGTTCAGGTTTTTCAGGATTTCGTGAATACTTTTCCAAACTTGTGAATCTTCAAACATTAATAATTCGCCAGTCTGAGTATTCTTACGAGATAGGTTTGTTGTTGGGAATTTGGAGAATGAGAGAATTAAGGCACGTTATTGTTTCTCGTAGATTACTGCCTGATCCTTCAGCAGAAACTTGTGATCATATTCTACCTCTGCAAAACTTGCACACACTAAAACGAATATGCAGTTTTAGATGCTCTAAGAGTATCCTAGAATTGATTCAAACCTAAAGAAGTTGGGAATCTATTATGATGATGAAAAGGAGGAAACAAAATGGTCAGAGTACAGCCTAAACAATCTCGTCCATCTACAAAAGCTTGAAAACTTGAACTTTTATACATATCCAAACTTCTTCCAGAGTGATTTATCTCATAGGCTTGCATTACCAGTGACACTAAAGAAGTTGACATTGAAAGGCACTCAAATTCCATGGAAAGATATGTCAATTGTTGGTTCATTGTCGAATCTTCAAATTCTCAAATTAAAGTGGTGTGCTTGCCATGGATTTGTGTGGAAAACAGTGGAAGGGCAATTCTGTCATTTAAAAATACTTGTAATTCAAAGCACAGATCCCAATGTTTGGATAACAAAAGCTGTCATTTTCCTTGAACACCTTATTATGAAACTATGCTATCATCTAAGAGAGATTCCACGTGGTATTGGAGATATACCAACGGTTCAACTGATTGAGTTGTGGAATTGTACGTCATATATTGTGGAATCGGCAAAAAGTATTGAAGAAGAACAACGTGACTTTGGAAATGACCTCCCCCAATTTCATATTAAGGACTGGTGACTGGTGGTGAGCTTCAGGTATTAATTTCCGTTTTTTTTTTTTTTGGCTTCATAAATGAAATAGCTATTAAGAGGAGATTTGGATTTATTAATATCCAAAATGAAATAATTAGTTATATTTCTTCAGATTATATGACCTTATCTTATTATAGAAACTGGAACAAAGAAAAATCACAAGTTAACAAGTTTGCCTAATATAATACTCTCTGCACTAATATTCCGAATAGAAAAAATCTTAAAACTCAAATTTTACAAGGACATATGAATTAATTTATTACTCTCAGGGCATGTTTGGTTTTAGGGTTGAGATTGTTTAGGTGGGTTAAAAATTGTGGGTTTTTACTGTTCATTGAAGATAAAATAGTACTTTTTGGGTGTTTGATATGTAAGTTTTGAGGTAGGTTTGAGTTAAATTTTATGTTTAGTTTGAATGATTAGGGGTTTGTAAATGTGGGTTTAATTTAAAATTTGTATTTGCTTTGTTGGTTAAGATTGATAAAAAACACAAAAAAAGATTATGGTACCCTTACTTAAAAAAATGAGAAAATAATGTAGGAATTAAAAGAGAAAATAGAAAAAGAAAAAAGAAATATCATATCAAAATTTCCTAATTCACATTGAGAATCAACAGTTTACTGCCTTTTTGCATTCCTTGATTTCGGAATCAATGGCTTAAAGAGGTTTTTGACTCCATTGGAAGAATAGTCCTTCACTTTGGGCTTCTTGAACACTGCCTTGGGAATCTCTGTCACCACCAGTTCATCCTCTCCTGCTCATCCAAAATCAACATTCAAAACCATCAAACAATTAATAATGAGAACAAAATTTCTTTTATCAATTTAATCAAACACCTTGTGCGCAATCTCCATCTGCGTCGAATTGTCGGCTGTATTCCTCTGATCATCAACATACTCGGTCCAATCATTCCTTTTCCTCTTCTTTTCATCTTTCGGAGAATCGAAGGCTTCGAGTTCCTCAGATAGTGACTGTTTCTGATTGGATAATTGGCGAGACATGTTGAAATTCTGGACTAATTTGCGCACATCCTTGACCATGAAAGCTTGGGCAAACACCTTGCACACAGATTGCTTCTGATTGCACACCACGCAGCTCCATTTGTTGCTGCTTCACCTGCATCCAAATTCTATTATTCATTATACAACTTTTACGCACACAATGAGAGAGAGAGTACTTGTAGCAAAAGGCGAAACCCTCGCCCCCGGGCCCCCACCCCCCGGCCCGACAGGGATTGGTGGAGGATGTAAATCATGGTGACTTAGCGGCCCATTAGGTGGGAGGACCAGTGCCTGGTGCCCACAAGGAGCTATCCCCCAAATTGAGGAATAAAACTCCCACACTGCGGCTGCCAGGACTCGATCCTGCGTCCTTGTAGCAATCTGCCACCCAGGAACCGACTAAGCTACGCCCATGCGGGCAAGAGAGAGAGAGTACTGCCTGCATAGTGGAGCACTGGAAACAAAAAAGTAAGGGCACCATGGTCATTTCACTACTTTTACTGTTGGGCCAGGTTTTAACCCACAAAAAATGGTAGGTTTAAAAACCCATGCTTTATCATGCATAAACCCATGTTTATGTTCGGGCCCAATCCAAATATATCCGGGCCCAAAAAAATTAACCGGGTCTCAAACCCATGGACCTAACATAAGTTTAGGTTGGTTTATAATCCCAAACCAAACTAAACCTATGAACCAAATGTGCCCTCAATATTCATATTAAATTAAAGGTGCAACAATAATGTCTAATGATTTCCTAATCCACATATTCCATTCATAAATTACTTTCCTTTTCTTTTATAGTAATTAACAATAAATTATTTGAACTAATTCCCACCTCATTAGATAATTATGGAAGCAAAGAAAATACAATAAATTTGAAGCCCTACCAATAGGCAGCGATGTTTCTTCTTGCTTTGACTACGTTTCCTCTTTTCTTTTCCCCTTTCTTATACGACTGTGTTTAAAAACCCTCATAGTGAAATTAAGAGAATTTATACCTAGGGTTTTGAATCATCCACTCCTTAATGGGCTCTTAATATATCTCAACCACCTCTTTTTATTTTATTTATATCTATTAAAATTAATAACATATTTTAAAAATAATAAATAAATGATAAAATTAAACTTCTAAAAATTCTATATCTAATCTACCATGTTATATGAATTTATTATTCAATTAAAGTCCTATTTAGATGAAATATAGCATTTGAAATACCATAAAAATAATTTAAATTCTAAAATCATATATCTAATCTAATGTGATTTACTAATCTACTAATTATTAAAGTCCTCGATATATAAAATGTAGTATCCCAAAAACACCCATAACTAATTTCACTATAACTTATTATAAAT
Organism: Scutellaria galericulata; assembly: GCA_946896805.1. NCBI lineage: Eukaryota > Viridiplantae > Streptophyta > Magnoliopsida > Lamiales > Lamiaceae > Scutellaria > Scutellaria galericulata. Next base: position 3,190,830 of record OX335787.1, on the reverse strand, counting down.
CATGATGACTAAATCTTTAGCCTATAATTTTTTAATAGAGATTTAAGTAAAAATTGGGGTGTTACAATATATATCTTTTAATGGTAAGTAATCGCATATAGGAGTTTTATATACAATTATTTGCTACTATATTGTAAGTAAAATGGTTTTATCTAATGATTTATACAATGACCTGTCTAATTAGCTTAGTATCATTACCTATCTATAAAACTCATTTATTCATTTCATTGGTGAATGTTGCACATAATTTGCATAATCATGTAACTATTGAAATAATCAATATAGTTCAAAATAGTAATTAAGGATATCTAACAAAATTGAAGAAATTAAATGATGAAGTCAAATCTCTAATATCCCTTCATTCTTCTAACTAAGTGTGTGTAATTCTCCTCAGCTTTTCAACCAAAGAAGAATTATCGAATTTGGACTTCTAGGGCTCGAGATATCAATTTTCTCCCAAAATTGCTCGTATTCGACCTCGTATCTCGACTTCAACTTGGTTTTTCATTCAATTTTCATTTTGCACTAAAATCTATTAATTTTTTTTCAAATGAAGCAAATACGTGAAATCTTAATAAGATAATTACAAAATCTAAATAAAATCCCACAAATGCATTTTTTTAACTTAAAATGATATGAAATTGAGCTCCAAAATGTATAAAATAACACAATCACCGACGGATTTAGCAAGTTCATTCGGGAAAAAATAAACCACCGAAAATGAGTTTTATTTGGACTCGAGATATTTATCAATGGAATATCCTGTAAAAAAATATGAGGTGGTTTACATCAATATATAAAGTTTCATAAAATAAGAGAATCGTGTCTGTATTCTACCACACCTGTAGTACAAATTACTTTGAATCCTAATCTCAATTTAGGGCATGTCAAATGTCTATTTCGCCTATGGGGTAATCATATTGAGGTCGTAAATATATTACCAAAGTGAATTTGCCACCAATTTAGATATGGAAAATTTAATGAATTGTTGGAGAGCTTGTTTGTAAATAGCAAATATATCGTTCACTTTGAGACAAGTGGGACATAGTACACTGCTTTTTCAGAGGCGCACTATAGGGGCTCTTTGGTAAAATCAAAGAAAATTCAAAAATTCAATGGAAACGACACAGTAATGGACGAAAGAGTAGCAGAGAACTTGCTGAAAGCAAGAAATTCTAAATTCTAAACTCTAAATCAACCAAAAAAGGTGATGTGATGTGTCGTTAAATATGAGGTGTCAAAACTGATATGAACTTTTATCTCTTTGATTTTTTGAAAAATTAGGATGTGTTTAATAGTTTAGAGGGTGTATATAGCCTCACCAAAAAGAATAATCCTTGATCATATAAAGTTAAATGAAAAAAGGAAAAAAAAAAAGAGTGGGTATACTTTTCTTACTTTTTCTGATTCGTTGCTTCCCATATATCATGTTCTCTCTTTCACCTGTATCTCTCTCTCCATTTCTTCTTTATTCAGTCTCTTCCAGCTTACTTGTATAGAGCAAATGGCTTATGCTGCTCTTGTTTCACTTGCACAAACACTACATCAAGTGTTGATTCGTCATTCATTTGTCGTTCATGATGAAAAGCAACAAATTCAATCTCTACATGAAAAAATTGTTTTCTTGTCTACTTTTCTTGAGGATTTTCCAAGAGAGGCTACCAAATTAGAAGCACGAATCACAGTTGCAGCAAATCAAGTTGAAGACATCTTTGAGCTCCATATTTTGAATCTAATTCATTCTCCGCAAGATTCCTTATTTTCTGGGCCTAACTTTACAAAGTTATACAAAGAGTTACTGAAGCCTATAACAGAAATCAATTCCATCCTGGAAGAAGTGATGGGGATCAAAAGTAGCTGTAGAAGTGAAAATGAAAATGAGATGATGTCAACTCAATCTTCTTCTTCATTTTCATCAGCACCTGCGCCTAACGTAAAAGGGGCAGTGGTGGGATTTGAAAAAGACTTGCTGGAAATACAAGAACGGCTCCATGGGGTGCCTGCTAAACTTGAAGTGATCCCTATCGTTGGGATGGGAGGCATCGGGAAGACCACTCTTGCCAGGTATGCTTTTCATCACCCTTTAAGTCTTCAACACTTTGTTGTTTGTGGTTGGGTGACTGTTTCCCAAAATTATGACAAAGCAACTATTCTGTTATCACTTCTAAATTCAATTGATGCATCACCCAAACTGGAACATTCTCCGGACAAGTCATTGCTGCTAGAACTTGTGTATAAATACTTAAAAGGGAGGAGGTTTCTAATAGTGGTAGATGATATATGGAATTCTGAAACATGGGATGATTTACGGAGGGTGTTTCCAGATGACTTCAATGGGAGTCGGATTATCATAACCACAAGGGATGCTCATGTAGCTTCTTATGTCGACTCTTCCACCCATCCTTACGAGATGCATTTGATGGGTGTAGACTCGAGTTGGAATCTACTTAGGCAAAAAGTGTTTGAAGATGAACAATGCCCACCTGAACTCGAAGAAATTGGAAGGCAGATTGCGGAAAAATGCAGAGGACTTCCCCTTGCAATTGTCGTGATTGCTGGAGTCCTCTCCAAGGTCGATCGGGTGCAAGAAACTTGGAAAAAGATCGCAATAAATGTGAATGAAGCTGTAAATACAAGCGATGAGCCTTTCGCGGAGATATTATCTTTGAGTTATACATGGCTACCTCATCATTTAAGACCATGTTTTCTTTACATGGGAGGCTTTCCGGAAGATTATGAGATACATGTCTCAAAACTAGTCAGAATGTGGGTGGCAGAAGGTTTTCTGAAATTAAATGGATCCAATGATTTGGAAGAGATGGGGGACGATTATTTGGAAGATTTGGCAAAGAGAAGTCTGGTTTTGATAATTAAGAAGAAGTATAATGGGAGGATCAAAAGCATAAAGATGCATGATCTCTTGAGAGACCTTTGTTTAAGAAAAGCTCATGATGAGAAGTTTCTCCACATAATACATAAATGTTGGGGCAGCCTTTTGCCTATTGAAAAATCACGCCGCATATGTATTTTATCATCTGTTAAGGATCATCTCCTGAACATGGATTTTTCACCAATACATACTATCCGTACTTTCGCCATTACAGAATTTGGTTCATGGAAGCGTTGTAGATTACTTAGAGTAATGGATTTAATGCATGGTTATTTTAGATTGCTGGATGACAAAATAAGTGAGCTACTTCATTTGAGATACCTTGCATTTAATACTTTTCACACTTCAGGTATTTCAAAAGTTCCCGAATACTTTTCCAAACTTGTGAATCTTCAAACATTAAATATTCATGGATCTTTGTATTCTTTCGAGTTAGGTTTGCCGTTGGAAATTTGGAGAATGAGAGAATTAAGGCACATTATTGTTTCTCATGGCTTAATACTGCTTGATCCTTCAGCTGAAACTTGTGATCATATTCTACCTCTGCAAAACTTGCACACGCTAAAACGAATAGACGATTTTAGATGTTCTGAGAGGATCCTAGAATTGATTCCAAACCTAAACAAGTTGGGAATCTATTATAGTGAAAGGAAGAAAACAAAATGGTCAGAGTACAGCTTAAACAATCTCGTCCATCTGCAAAAGCTTGAAAACTTGAACATTGATGTAGATCCGTATGATTACTTCTCGTGTGCTTTATCTCATGGCCTTGCATTCCCAGTGACACTAAAGAAGTTGACATTGTGTGGCACTCAAATTCCATGGAAAGATATGTCAATTGTGGGTTCATTGCCGAATCTTCAAGTGCTCAAACTAAAGTGGGATGCTTGTCATGGATCCGTGTGGGAAACTGTCGAAGGGCAGTTCTGTGAATTAAAAGTACTTCAAATTGTCTCGACAGATCCCAATGTTTGGATAACAGAGAGTTGTCATTTCCCTAGGCTTGAGAGCCTTATTCTTAAAGAGTGCCATAGGCTAAGAGAGATTCCACGTGGTATTGGAGACATACCAATGCTTCAACTGATTGAGTTGTCTTTGTACGTCATCTGTTGTGGAATCGGCAAAAAGTATATTAGAAGAACAACGTGACTTTGGAAATGACCTCCTCCAACTTCATCTTAAGGAGGACATGTTTGGTGAGCTCAAGGTATTAATTTCCTTTTTTTTGTTCGGCTTTATAAATGAAATAGCTATTAAGAGTATTTTGTTTTAAGCATTAATTAAATTAATTAAATATTTACTAAGTCACGAAATATTTTTATTTATGGAAAACGAGGACGTGGAACCATAATTTGCATCATTCGCATTAAGCATTCAACTTTTAACTACATTTTTAGGTGAAATATTCTTTACTCTGTTTGTGTTTATTAAACGATTGCATTTGTGACATGGTTGGGGCAACATTTATGTTTAAATCGATTTTTAAGTGGTTGGGGTAATAGGATGAAAGCGCTTAATTGGCCTTTAAGTGGCTAATAATATGTTTACATGTGATTTAATTAGTTGCTAAGTGGCTGAAGCATGGATACAGTGTTGTTATTTTGTGTTTGCTTATGCTTGTTTTTAATTTTGACAAACAGTAATCCCACTGAACTAGTGTAGTTCACTCCATATTTATTGCATTCTTTTTCAGATGAGGAGGCTTTTTAAAATTTCGAGCTTGGGTGAAGTGGTACGTGGGTTCTAGTGGGATTGATTTTTAATAATTAAGAATGTTTATTTTGTTGTAGTATAGACCTTCTTACAACATTTCCCTTTACCCCAGCAATCTTACAGTAGTTTGTTCAACAGTGTTGTAAGTAAGGTATTCTTACTACATTTCACTTACAGTCTGGTTATACTCAACTCACTCCTTAACATTGAAAATCTAGACTCACACAAAAGTTTTGTAAAAATATCAGTTAATTGAAGATCTATTGAATCTTCTCAAGAACTATATCCTTCTTCTCAAAGTGATATCTTACATCAATATGTTTTGTTATTGAGTAGATTACAAGATTGTGTGTGATTGCAATTGTGCTATAGTGTTAATGATAAAGCACAATAACTTCCGGCGGCTACATATTTAGTTTTAGCAGTTGAGGTGGCAATGGACTTGAATTGGAAGGATTGGAAATCTTCAGGTCCAAAATTCGGCCCAAATAAATCAAGGTGCGTGATATAATGCTAACTCTATTTTAAATTAATGATAAGTAATTAAATAATATGAATCAACTCTTTTAATTGATTGGAAATGCTTCCTTACTTCATTAGAGGAGAAATTCTAGTTCAGAGTGTCACATTTTGATTGGATTAATGATCAATATTTTACAACACAAAATGGGAATTATAACAAATTTGAAGCAAATTTAAAGCACGTGAATATACTCTACCAAAACTAAAATTTCCCTACTACAATTTGCTTGGTTAGCTAATGTTACACTTGCAGATGCTATTACAACTACACTTGCCTATATGCTTTTACATTTTGAAAAAATATAAAAATTAAAATTAACCTCACAAATACAACATATTGAAAGGACTTTATAGTCCAAAAAATAGAACATTCTCCAAAGGAGTCATTGCTGCTAGAACTTGTGTATAAATACTTAAAAGGGAGGAGGTTTCTAATTGTGGTAGATGATATATAGAATACTGAAACATGGGCGGAGATAGCTTTTCATTTTGAAATCTTAGTTTGATAGTTTCCAATCAGTTCTAAATTGATAAGATTTATTTTTCATACCCGCATCGATAATTAATTTATCTTTTAGGGCTGGATCGATAAAATTACTACACTAAAACTCAGCTGAGACAGTCTAACGGATAGTTACTGTGAGACGGAGCCCATCACCCACAAATAATATGTGAATTGTAGGGTTTGGATTGTGGGTTAACTCATCTCACGCAATGCAATAAATTATCCGTGAGACGGTCTCACAAGAGACACACCCAAATTACTATATTAAATTAGGGAAAATTGCAAATTTATGACACTTCGTTGGGCCCATCCACCAGCGAAGGATACTAACTTTTCAGGCCTCGATATTGGGACACTAACTTTCCATTTTGTACGAATTTAAAATAAAAAAACCCGAAATCACGAAATTTGGGTTAAGACCACAAAAGTCGGTTAAAGATGAGATGAACGAGGACGAGGCTCAATAGCCAGAAGAAGCAAGGATGAAAATTATACATGATAGTTTATAAAATAATATAACAAACAATAATACACATATTTAACTTAAAATTTCAAATAAAATTATATATTTACATTAAATATAGAGATAAACTGCTATATAAATTTTGTCAACTATGAAAACATGATAAATTTTGCAATTGATAATGTTTGAAGTCTTTGAAATGAATTATTTGAGGACAGTTATTTGAGTAGCGTAGTTTAACAATAATTTAAATTTTGATAATTTTTTTATCTAATACACGCAAGGAAGAAAAAATTATGATATTATGGCGATAATTTTGATCAAAATATTAGCAATTATTGATCATTATTTTGTTAAAATTATAATGTAAAAATTATAATATTATTTTGGTACAAAATACTCTCTTTTTTTTCCTTTCAAAATTGGTTTCATTCTTCAAAAAGAAATTAAAAAAAATCCAAAAAAAATTAAAAAAATTAAGAAATAAAAAAAAAATTGCGATATTTCCTCAAAATTCGAAACATGGCGATATATATCTGCTATATATTGGAGATATGTCATCGAAATGCCAGTAAAATCAGGAGAGATTCACTCAAAATCGATATATCAGTGATATTTACTAAAATATCGACGATATTTGACGAAAAATTTAAGCAGTGTATTTTTGTTTCGATTACTCGTTTTGAGCGATATTTCAGCGATTCACCATATTTTAATCATTGGAATCGATACGTTTAAAGTTGCCTGCCAGCAAAATCTCTGCTCAGATTCGAGGCGGTATCAAATTCTTGGGAGCGCGTTAAAGTGCATTTATAGAATCATCTGAAGTTTTCCAAGAATTCAACACAGATTCTGTTCTTGGTTAAAAACTAAATCGAATTCAAGAGGGCATTATACTATTCTTAGTCTGGCAGGTATTTCACACGGAGTCGGAGTCTATTCTTAAAGGGTGAGGCTATCCGCACCCCCACAGTTTACTAAACACACCCCAATTGTGTTGTTACTGTTTACATGTGATGTGAACAGTAACAACACAATTGAGGTGTATTTAGTATTTTTGGGGTGCGGATAGCCGCACCCATTCTTAAATTGAGTGCAGGTAGTTGTGACAAAATAATTTTATGTAAGACAAGGATGAAAATTTGGGTTTTGATTGATATATCAATATCTTGATTTTACGGAAATATCGATAAAATTTTAAAAAATGATGGAAACTTTGTAAAAAAAATTGAAAAATATACATGATAGTTTATAAAATATTATAACAATAATACACATATTTAACATAAAATTTCAAATAAAATAGATATAGAGATAAACTGCAATTGATAATGTTTGGAGTCTTCGAAATGAATTAGTTGAAACAGTTATTTGAGTAGCGCAGTTTAACAATAATTTAAATTTTGATAAATTTTTTATCTAATACATGCAAGGAAAAAAAATTGCCATATTACAGACGATAATTTTGATCCAAATATTGGTAATTATTGATCATTATTTCATTAAAATTATAATATTATTTGGGAACAAAAAACTCTCTTTTTTTCCTTTCCAAATTGGTTTCATTCTTAAAAAACAAATAAAAAAAATCCAAAAAAATAAATAAATATATATATCGCGATATTTATACAGAAAACGAAACATGGTGATTAGGGGTGGAAATCGGACAGATCGGATCGGAAATAGGGTGTTTCGGAAAAATTCCAAAAATTTTCGGAAATGAAAAACCAATTCCGATTTCTATCCGAAAATTTTCGAAATTGTAAAATCCAATCCGATTTCGGAAATTCGGAAATTTTCGGAATTTTCGAATTCCAAAATTTAAAAAAAAAATAAAAAATTTGATTTGTTGCACTATAAGTAAGGAAAATCTAATGAATGTAAAGCTCAAATTCATATTTATTAAGTTATTTTTCTTTTAGAAAGCTCAAATCAAATGAATATTTGAATCTATATTATGATTTATGATAATGCTTTGTTTGAAATCCTTCGATATTTAAAATACTTGTTTTATAATTTGTATAATTTTCTTTGTCATTATTCCTATTATATAAAATGTTATCATTTTTAATGAAATTTATGATATATTTACCTTTGAAATTAGATATTCACCTTTTATTTTATATAATATATAGTATATAGTATTCTTATATAGCATATAATATATAGTACATAGTATATAATATATGGTATATAGTATACAGTATTCTTCTATAGCATATAGTATAAAGTATATAGTATATAGTATAAAATAAAACTATAGTATAAACTATACTATATACATATAGTATATAATATATTTATATACTATAATATAGTATAAAGTATATAAAATATATTATATAGTATATAGTATTATAAAGTATACTATAATATGTATATTTATACTTACACATAGTATAAAGTATATAAAATATATTATATAGTATATAGTATTATAAAGTATACTATAATATGTATATTTATATTTACATATAGTAAATGTATATAAAATATATTATATAGTATTCTTCTATAGCAAATAGTATATAGTATAAAATGTTTGAATTATTTACAACAATTATTATTGGTTTGATGGTAAGTTTCATTCTTTGAGTGTGAGAGGTCTTGTGTTTGATTCTCAAATGTCTTACTCAATCTACATTTTATAATTTCGGATCGAAAATCGGAATTTCCGAAAATTGCATTTTGAAATTTCCGAAACTTTTAAAACTAATTCCGATTTCCATCCGAAAATTTTCGGAAAGATCGGAAATCGGAATTTCCAAAAATTGAATTTCCGAAAATTGCATTTCGGAATTTCCGAAACTTTTAAAACTAATTCCGATTTCCATCTGAAAATTTTCGGAAAGATCGGAAATCGGAATTTCCAAAAATTGAATTTCGTAATTTCCGAAACTTTTGAAACTAATTCCGATTTCCATCCGAAAATTTTCGGATTCGGATTAAAAATTCCGAAACTTTTAAAACTAAGAGCAAAAAAGGAATAGGCAAGCGAACGAGAAAGGAGAAAATAGAAACACAAGCAGATCAAGATCAAGCACTATGAAGATCACAGTTGTAATGATCTTGAGGTCACAATGATATTTTTTGCTTTGATTATTGTTTCAAGAAATCTGCTTTTATGGATCTTTCTGTGCATGAATCCAATTTACAACATGAATTAGAAAGATAATTCTATAAATTAAAAACTTGATACAAAATAACATGCAGAATCAGCCTTAAGAAATGTTACAGTTTGATTTGGTGCTTTCTGATTAGTATAGGGTTTAAAAAGTCTGTGGCAGATTCATCCTTATTTTTCAAGAAACAAGGGTCTGGTTTATTGCTTTTATTGGTTTATGTTGATGATATTCTTATTACAGGTAGTAGTACTACTGAGCTTAAGCATGTTATTACTCTTCTTTATAAGGAGTTTTCTCTTAAACATCTAGGGGAGTTTTCCAAAGCTTAAGTCAGAAGCTATGCTGTGATTTTCAGAGATCTTCAAACTGAGTTGGAGTTGAAATTAGCTATATTCTTGAAGCTACAAATCTCTTACAAAGACAATATGTTTTTCTTGAATAGGAGCATGTTACAGTTAATCAAACTGTAAGCTAGATTAGGTTAAGATAAGTGAGTGAGTTAGTTAAGCTAACTCACATGGCATCTCATCCATCCTTCTCTCTCCTTTCTCTATATATATCTTGTATACACTCTTGTAAACACAATGTTGAAAATATCAAATAGAGAGTTTATTTTGTATAACAGGAAACAACATTATACTGACTAAATGTACCAAATAAGGACTACAATTATGCATTAGAAAGTTGAGCATTTGAATGGAAAAGGAAAATTAAAGCTAAGCAATAAATGATGCAGGATCTGGAGGAGCAGGGACTTCCACTGAACCTTCAAGCATATGAACAACTCTCTTCATCTGAGGCCTCAATGCTGGATCTTCCTGAGTGCACCAAATTGCTATCTTCACGAATTTCTTGAAACGGTTTATGTCTTCTCTTGCCTCCTCCTCATCATCGGCCACCAGCAAATCCAACGTCCCTTCTTTGTAACAATCATAAGCCCAGTCAACAAGAACCTGTGTCCTCTCGTCCTCAGCATCTGCGTCGAAATTCTTTCTACAGCATAGTAGCTCGATAAACAAGACCCCGAAACTGTAAACATCCACCTTACTTGTTATAGGCATGCTTCTGAACCATTCTGGAGCCACATACCCTCTCGTTCCCCTTATTCCGGTGGTGGTTCTCGTCTGCTCTGGCCTCAGAAGCTTTGCCAGCCCGAAATCAGATATTTTTGCGTTATGAGAATCATCTAAAAGAACATTTTGAGGCTTAATGTCACAGTGTATGATTTGGGTGCTACACTCTTCATGCAAATAGCAAAGGCCTCTTGCAGTTGAGAATGCAATCTGTATCCTTCTGTACCAGTTGGGCTTTGATGAGCTTTCGAATAACAAGTTTGCCAAAGAACCATTGCTCATGAATTCATACACCACAAGCCTGTGTTGGCCATCATCACAATAACCAAGCAATTGGACAAGGTTTTTGTGGTTGGTTCTACTGATTGAGCTCACTTCGGCTTTGAATTCTTGATCTGCTTCACTGGCTATCTTATTTAGCTTTTTCACAGCTACGACTTTCCCGTTTTCATCCTTGAGAACCCCTTTGTACACTGTGGAGAAAGCACCACTGCCCAATTCTTCCTTGAATCCATTTGTTGCCAAATGTAGCTCATCAAAGCTGAAACATCTTATGTTCACTCCTGGATGAGCTCTAACTGCTTGAATCGTCTTTGATTTTTTTCCATTGAAACGAAAAACAAACAACAACAGTGATGAAAGTAGAAGCAAGTTGAAAAACACTGAACTGCCCAACAAAACTGACCCAGTGATGATCAGAGTGGATCTGCTGCTCTTACTTGAAAAATTACTTCCAGAAGGGTCGACAATGGTCTCGTTGTTTTTCCTTATCTTTATCAAAGCCTTCCCCCCTACACTACTATCAATCCTCCCATGGGAAAGAGGGATATTCTTCTTCCAACAATTACCATCTCTATAAATCGCAACAGCACAAAAACAATCATCAAGGCAAGCCTGTCGACACCAATTCTCGTTCACTGGCTTAAAAGTTCTGTAATCTGATAAAGGCCAGTCTGTGTCAAGCATGTCAGTGAGGGCAAAAAGATCACTTTCCTTTGATTCTGGATCACAGCTCTGTGGTATGAAATCTTGTTTGCATCCACTCATCATGTCTTTGGGATCGATCTGAGAGTAGCCATTTGGGCACCTACATTGAGGCCTCTGATCTATGCCCAAAGAACAAAGACTATTAAAACCACAAGCTCCACCCGCTACACATATATTTGAAGGCAAAAACTCATTAACAGACCATACATTTGCTCTCCCACCAGATGAATTACGAAATTTGGGATACACATAATGCCTCAGAACTCCATCATATTCCAGAGTCAATCTCTGGTAATATTGATTGAAGATCAATTGGAATCCAGAGCCCTTAGTGTCACTTGACCAATATGCTCGAATGTTATCATCCATGGGAAAGTTTCTGGTGTAAAGCACAAGATTTCCATCATTTTGCATTATAAACCTGTATCTTCCACTTGAGTAGTTGGTCCCAGAGAAGCTGGAAATCAAACTAACATCTGGATTGAGTGTCTGTCTTGGTAACAACGTGTCACTTGGCTTGTCAATGCTTCGCCATAAGATGGCTGAAGTATTGCTAGCAAGCACGAATTCACCGTTATCAAGCATGGCAGCATAGGCCACAGTAGAGGCAGCCAAATTAGCAGACCAAATCGGTTGACCTCTGGGATTATTGAGCACAAATGATCTCCCATCTGCAAGGAGTTGGATTCTTGATCCTTCTTCAGCCAGATTGTCGCGGTTGGCTGACCAAACTATGGTTTTTTCGGGTATTTTATCGAACCAGATAGCGAGCAAGTATCCTCCCGGTGAAACCTGCTGGAAGCCAAAAGCATATTCTTTGGAAGGAGATAACCAAGTGGAATTTTTATTGTTTGCAACTATGGATGAACCAAGAGTTATATTGCCGTATGTTTGAGCAGTTGCTGACATTGGTAGCATAATGATGATGCTAAACAATACCGATCTGAATGAAACAGCAGAAGCCATATTTGGGAGTGATCAAATCAAGAATGATTTGTAAGAGCAGATGTTTTACTTCTGTGGATAAGAAATGATAATAGACTTCTTCAAAGAAAGATATAGTAAACAGACAATTGTAGGTTTAGGAAGACTTGTCCTAGTTTTTTTCCAAGTCAAGGTCAATGATGAGGACTATGAAAGTATACACACGATTTTAATACAATATTTAATATCTTATTATAAATGAAAAGAGAGAAAAAAAGAAAAAGAAAAGGGTAGTACTATACACAACCCATTCATTTCTAAATACACCCCAATTTTCTTATATACCTTTTACGTAAAAAGTAAAAAATATCTTTCTCCCTTCTTCACTCTCTCATGCATTTCTGTCATTTCCTACCACATTTTTTTCTCCATAATTTTTTACGATTACTAAACTATGCGAAAAATTGGATAAAAAAAGATTGAAAATCGAACATACCGGGAGCTTCATTCGATCTTGGTTGATCAAACATAACTAGGAGTTCAACATACTATATTATGATCGACCAGGTCAAACACGTTTAAGTATGTTCAACCCCTAGTGGTCGAATGAAGTTTTATGAGTTTGATTCGTATAGGTCCAATCCGTGTTTTCAAAAAAAAATATGAACATTATTTTTTATGAAAAATCAAACATGTTGTTATGATTTTCTTTTTCTTTTTGCGTTCACAAAACAAGTTCAGAATAGGAGGATGTTCTGATGTTAAGCATTTAAGGAGATTGAGAGAAGAAGAAGAAGAAATATAAAGAAATAACAATTATATTTATTTAAATGAGGTATTTGAGCCACACTAAAAAAAGGGGGGAAAAATTTGTTGTGCGTGTAGCATGGTGCAACATAGTCATAAATTTATGTACAAAAATATTTTTATATACAAATATCATAAATCAATTTTGACTCAATTTATACATGTATACCTTTATGTGATATTATTCATACATTTATATGATATTACTTATACATTTATATCAACATAGTCATACATTTATATAATATATAAAGGTACAACTAACATAAATAAAAGATACGAAAGGTTAATATGTTTGTCTTAAAGAAAAGGTTAAGGAACATCTAACATTACTAAAAGTATGACTAAAATAACTATAAAATATGATTAACATAATATAAATGTGTGACACCTAAAACATATTTTGGAGAGTTTGTGCACGGATCTTACGACGTGTGGTGGCATGTGACGGTCGGATCGACCGAATACATGAATCTACGATCCATGCACCAAGTGCACAAGAGTTTTGGTCTCAAAAAAATATGGCAAAAAGCTGCCATTGAAACCTCTATTTTATAGGTTTCTTGTATATAATTCCAATAGTCTATAACTTTTTAGTTTAAATCAATTTATAGTACAAGACATATCAAATTAATTCTCATTTAATTAATTTTAATTTGACATTCATATTACATAATAAAAATAAATATCAAATTTTATGAATTTTTGGATAAGCTTTTTTTTTTTTGTTAATATTTTTGTTTAATTTGATTTATGAACTACTTTGAATAGTTTTAGGTTAAAATGTTGAAATATAATTTTTATTATAATTATTAAAAATAATGTATATGTTCCATCTCGTATAGTATTTTTAAAGGCATCATACATGTTTACTTTAGAAAATATATTATAAATGATGAATTAGACTATTAAAAACTCTGAAGATCACATTGCTATTCTAAAACCAAGTTTTCAACTGTTTTATAAAATTGAGCTTGAAACATGAGGCAACGTTGTATTCAAAATCATTAATATTTGAATTAAAGGAGTTTGGGGGAAAAAATACTTAATAATAAGATGGAGGTATTTTTAGTGTTTAAAAAATTGTTTATAAGCTCATAAAATCTTATAGGAAATGAGGAAATGGCCGACTTTACACTAAAGATATAAGTGTATCCCTTTCTACCACAAAAATGTTCAATGTCACATGCGAATAGTATGAATTTTTTACTCTTTTATTTATTGACAATTCATACATGAGCATAATGATGATGCTAAATAATAGTGATCTAAATGAAACAGCAGAAGCCATTTTGGGAGTGATCTAATCAAGAATGTTGTAGGAGCAGATTTTTTATTTCTGTGAATAAGATATAAAAATAGACAATGTGAGGTTTAGGAAGATTTGTCCTAGTTTTTTTCTAAGTCAAGGTCAATGATGATGCAGGACTATAAAAGTATATGCACTTAATATTTGAATTGGTCTTACATACTCCTTCGAAGATATTAAATTTTAGAAGAATTTTTATACAATATTTAAGATCGAGTGACTCTTCTATGCACCAATAAATATATAAGGTTTTTAATCGCTGAAACATGCTACATAAAAGTCTCAATAATATTATATAAAGGTCTCACTAGTTATATATAAATGTATTATTTCATCTATATAAAGGTATTAGTTCATTTTAATCGAAAAACTCGGGTCCATAAAATTTATGTATAAATTTTTTTCGCTGAAACCTTGCTACATAAAGGTCTCACTAATATTATATAAAGGTAGGTCTCGGTAGTCACCCCCTCATTTTAAATATAACTAAGCTTGTAATAAATTTTCATATTAAAAGACCTATAAGTGAGTGAGTGCATTTTTTTAAAAACATAATAACATAAATAACCTTCCTTAGACATGAAAACGATTCAAGATTATAGCATGTTTCGAAACATGTACGATGGTATTAAACCACACTCGATTTTATATTTACATATTTAAACATATCAGAGTACGAGAATAAAGAAGTCAAGATACATTATCAAAATATATTATTTAAAGCAAAATAAACTCATAGCATAGCCTAACAGGCCGTCATCCATGTATACCATCCCCAAACTCGTAGGAACTCAACAACACAGTTAGTAAGTCCATGAGTTTATACATTATCATCAGGTTCACCTAAAATGCATGAACTATATGAGCTAAAAAGTTCAATAAGCAAAAATTACGCACATAACATGAATACTACAAGACTATGTCAATGATGCATGCTAATGGTGAAAACATTTATGTCAAACCATTTTCCTTCATTGGCCTTGACCACTATCTACTAAGCACCGGATAGAGCTCAACATAACATCATTCATCATAGCCATATTCATGTCTCACATGCCACCGACTGAACGAATCAAGTCATATCCATGTCTCACATGCCACTGGCTAAACATATAATAATGATAGTCGTATACATGTCTCACATGCCACCGACCGAACAAATCAAGCCATATTCATATCACATGCCAGTGGCTACCCATATAATATATCATCAGCATGATTACATGCCTCGATGCACTAGTAGTGTCAATAAAAAACTTTTCATCTTGAAATCATGTCTTGCATGAGAATGCAATAACTTTCATCATTTACGTATGCACGTGTTGATGCTCGTGAATGATATTCTTAATACAACTCATATATTTTCACATAGCATTACTCAAACTTGTCAATTCTCAAAGAGATGTACAATGATATTGTTGGGATATTTCTATTGGTGTTTTGATGAGATAAAAATTGTTTGCTTAAGGTTATAATACCTATCTTCCATACTGATTATGTGATCTTTAGAGATCATATAATGGTTTCCAAGTTATAAGGAAAACCAACTAAGCAGCAAGAAGGAAGCAGCATGCTGAAGCAGCAAGCAAGAGGATGCTACAGCAGCCTGCAGAGATGTCAGGAAGTAGCCAACGGATGTTTTGCAGAAAGATAAGTGCTACCTTCATTCATGTAGTACGAGGAAGATCATACAGTTTAAGGAAGAGCAAAGCTAACTATCAACTAGATTAGTTACCCGTTGCATGAATCTCAACAATGGACCCATACAGTCGTGCCATGTCAGCAAGTGTGTCAGTAAAGTCCAGAAATCGATGTCAAGCACATTAAATGCTCATGAAGGGTTTACACGCCAACTCCTCAATTCGATGATGATGCATTTAATGCAGCCAAAGAAAAGATCTTTGAAGATCAAAGTTCAAATTCAAAATGTAGAAGTATCTCTCTTCAACAGATACTTTTCCTAACACTATAAATAGAAGGTGTGAGTGACCAAGGAAATCGATGAGCGAAGCCGAGTGGAAAATCAGATATATTCCAAAGCTTCTTAAGCTTACCTAAGCTCAGCCACTCAACCTTCAAGAAACAGTCAATCACAACATTAGAGCTTTTAAGTTCAAGGTTGTTTCGAGTTCGCACCAGTTGAAGAATATTGTATCTTTTAACCTTTGTGTTGTGTGTGCTAGGTTGTTTTAGTTAGGTGTATCTTAGCTAGTAGGATTAGATCCTCGCTAAGTGTTTAAGTATTGTGTAGGTTTTTTGCCCTGTCTGGGATTTGACATAGGAATCTTTGGTTCTAGTAGGTATAACTTGTTAGGAAGAAGTTTGTAAAGTGAGACTTGTAAATCTAACTGACTTAACGAAGTTTCTCCTTGAGAAGGAGTAGAGTGGACGTAGAAGGGTTACACCACCTTTGAACTACTATAAGTCATAAGTGTTTATTGTTTTTATCTACTTGTTGCATTACATTGATATATCCTGCTGCACACATCATCAACATACTGCATAAGGTTTTTGTTAAAAGCATACTTTGTAAAAGAAAAAGGTTTTCCAAAGGAAACTCTATCTATTGTTTATTCTGCTACATACTGTGATCACCGAAAAAGAAACCTGAATCAGCATACTGTCAGGTTTCTGATTGAGTCAGGTTACTGCTTCTCTATAGAATCAGGAACCTGTTTCACTAAAAGTTTTAATATCAAAAAATCGATAAAGGTTCATTCACCCCCCTTCTGAACCTCTGACCACTTGGGACCAACAAGTGGTATCAGAGCAAGTTGGGTTAACAACCAACTTTCTGGTAACCTACCCAGATCCACCCGTTTCTGCTGGATAAACCCTTTTTTTTTTCTAGACCAAAACTCATCTGTTTTAGCATAAGCATGGACATCTCTCATGTCTATGTTACCCATGTTTTCCCAAGATATATATATATATATATATATGTGTGTGTGCGCGCGCTTGAAGAGAATTACTGGAGAATGCTTTGAATCAGGAAGCTACGCAGATAAGAAAGATGAGGAAACAAAGAACAAGCTGCGACTACAACAGTAGCTGAAAAAACAAGCAGTAGAAGGACTGGATGTTGCACCAGCAAAGAACAACACTATACCCAGCTAGGCATCCAGAGCAATGAAGTAGCACCACTGTATTTCGCTTAAAATCTCAAACCACTGAGATATCTATTAGTGGAGAGGAACAGAAAAGCTACAGACATAAGAATCTATGTTACAGCTACAGTAAGCATCAGTAAGTTAAAGACCTGACAGGAAGAACTATTTGTGAAGGATGCTGAAAAAGAATATTGCACCACAATTGAAGAAAGTTCAAGACCTCCTTGAAAACAAACTATAGAGGAAATTACCCCAGAAAGAAACCTCAGACATCAGAAAGAATTTAACAGGAGAGATCAACGAGAGTATCAACCTGACGAGAAGAATGCATAAATTTAGGGGAAATACTGTCTCTCACAATAGTCGAGTTACTGCAGAAGTTCCTACTAATTTAGACAGAATACACACTCAGTATTCAAGCAGTCCAGAAACCTGAATACTTCGCACAAAGAGAAGCCCAAATATGGATAGAAACATCGAGTGTAATAACTGTCTATCTCAAGCAAAATTGCATCAACAAGTCATACCAACAAGTAGTATCAGGACTCCCTATGATGGCCGATGTAGCAGCACAGTTTGCCGAGCAAGAAGAGGCTCAGGTTACTGCTGAAGGAGTAGAAGAAATAGTAACAGATGATGATCTGCTCAACTTCCTTGCAGATCAAATTATGCAAGTAGCCACCAACAGGATTGCTAAAGTCACAGTTCACGCAGGAGAGAGAGGAGACATATTTGGATGGAGTTCTCAATTACTTTGGTGGATTCAATTTCAAGGATGCTCGACTAATTTCTCAATTTCGGTTAGCATGGATGTTTGAATCCATATTTCTTTTATGTTTTAATTAATCTCATTTCCCCTTCTCGATGTTTGAATGGAATTGATTACGCTATCTGTGAATATTGTTTTCAATTGTTGATGCTTAATTTGAATTGATCACCTAGGTATTTGATAATTGATTGCTAGAATCTTAAATCATGAATCTTAATTGTTGTGATTTAATTTTCATAAGTGGTAAACTAGAGGTCGTGCATCTTTAGGGTAGCATAATCCTAGATTATCGAATCGAGCTTGTGTATTCGGAGTCTAGTTCATCCTATTGTCTTGGTGATTAATGCATTTTGATGAATTAAATCTAGAGAGCTTGTTCTAGGTTATTCAATTGAATAAGGTTAATTAGTGATCTTATCCTAATTTAACTAATCTTAAGAGACGATTCGGTTTAATAGAGCTTGTTGTTAGACTAGGGGTGATAATTTCATGATAATCTAAGAGAGGGGTGTTACATTGATCAAGACATAATTGAAATTGGGGGATAACTGAACTGTTAACTGGAATATTTGCATACATTGAATCTTTGTTTAATTTTCTAGGTTTACTTTATTTAATTTAGTGATATGTAATCAATCTCAAAACCCCCTATAATCTGTTATTTGTTTGAATTGAACATAGGTGACATAGTTAATCATCACTCCTCGTGAGATCGACTCTTACTTGCCCTAGCTACTATTTGATTAGGATAGGGAAGATATTAATTAATTTTATCGCGTTACGTCGCGCGGTCAGTCATAGTAGATGTAGTCACTTTTAATTATTGAATTGTGTGCATGGTTTTGTGAGGCCATGGCTTAAGTTATTATTGTCCTATGTTTGGATTAAGAATGAGAGAATGTTTAATTGTTTCATCTTATCACATAGCAACTGTTTATCCATTAATTTTCTTTTGTTTTTCTTATTTTTAGCTTTGAGATTCCTTGTTCATCCATTTATTCCTGAAGTACTCAGTTTGTTGCACTATCTAAATGGATTGTTACGTATTTGATTGCGCAGGTTTTAATTTTCTGATTCCTTCCTTATCTGCATTCTTGAAGTTTGTTTGATTGAATAAATTTTCTCCTCATTCAATTTTCATTAATTAATTTTTTGGTGATTGTTTGGAAAAGTCTGTGACATAGATGTTTATTTTTCTTATCTGCATTCTTAAAGTTTGTTTATATCTAATCCTTTATTATAATTTTTTGGGCTTTGATTTTCTTTATTATTATCTTTTTGTTTATGTGCTTCTATTAGTTCGAGATTTTGTTAATGTTGTTGCTTATTCTGTTATAGTAGCATGTGTTGTTGTGTTGCTACTTGAGATGTTGGACTTTGGGTTTATGCAGAAAATGCAAGGTTCGTAGGGAAGCTCTTCGTTGACACCTATAGTTATTGATCTTAATGAAGATTAGTCAAAATCAAACAAGATAGTTGCTGTAATTTGTTTGCTGATTGTCTCTTTTTCTTTATGTTAGCTTCATAAAAAGTTTGGATCTGTCTTTATATTCTTTATTTTGACAATCTTATAGAGTGAGAAAAAAAAAAGGGTTAATACTATTGAAGAAATAGATAAGAAAATATTTTGTGTATGGATCAATGAAGCAATGGTCCAAACAATAATGGATTGTTGCATTGACTTTAAGATTGCAGAGAAGAATTTAAGGAGGCTTTTAGGAACCGAAGCATAGTATACAGATCCACCTAATTCTATGTTTTTTGGATTTTCCTTAAATCTTTTTTAGATATATTATTACCAAATTTGAATTTCTAATAAATAATCTATAATCATATTGTTAAATAAAGTTAATGACGTTCATAAATAATATATTGTATGATTATAAAGGGGGGGGGGGATCAATAGAATATTTCAAAGTAATATATATTATATCATTAATTTATTCAAAAATAGTAAAACCACATCATATGTAAACTAGAAAATTTTCAATATAGGAATATTTTCTTTGTAAATAATAATATATATCATTTATGAGCTACTAGTTGTTCATATTTGAAAATTTTGATTTTGACAATAAACAAAGTAACCCCACTGTAAATGCAGTATAGAGGAATGTATTTCAAAATTTGTTTTATTAGTTAAGGGTAGGACTAAAGGCACAACCCCAACTTTTAAGGGCACAACACTTAAAAAATATATATATATTCCGATTTTACCCTTAGGGTTGTGTTGAACTAGTTCCGTTCGGTCATTATGACTGAATGGGCTTCACGGTGTTCGATCATCTTGACCGAAATGGCTTCACGGTGTTCTGTCAAGATGACCGAATGTCCTTCTATGTGTTCAATCGTGGTGGCCGAACGAAACTGATCCGGTTCAATCGTTTTTTATATTTTTTGCTACGATTTTCACACATTTAACAAATTTGTGTAATATTCGTCATTATATGGACATTACATTTTTCAAAAAATTAAAAGATTTAACATAAAAAAAACGCAACCCGTCAACCATCGTGCGGACGTGCCCCCGTCCTCATTCAGCCACCACGACCGAACACATATAAGGACGTTCGGTCATCTTGACCGAACATTGTGAAGCCCGTTCGGTCATAATGACCGAACGGAACTAGTTCAACAACCCTAAGTGTAAAATCGGATTATTTTTTTATTTTTTATTTTCAAAAAGTGTTGTGCCCTTAGAAGTTGGGGTTGTGTCTTTAGTCCCACTCATTAGTTAATAAATTTGTAAAATTATTTGTCACACACTATGTAAATTTTGAGTTTCAATTTTTTTTTATTTTACATCATAGTTACAAATATATTTTAGAAGAGTATATAAGTTCAAAATTGTTTTTCATAAATAATTTATAATATACCCTAAAAATATACGTTCTATAATAATATTAAAAGTATATCATTATTAATTGCAAATAAGCGCATGGAAGAATTACTAATTATATTATATTATCAAAATGCGCAGGAGCACTACTAGTAAAGGTAATACCGAAATGGGTATTATAACAAATTTAGCACAAAGATTCAAATTTTTTATCCAGCCATTTCCGAAATAAAGACTTGAACATTCGGATTCATTATTTGGCTAATCCTAGCAGTTCAACTGTTACCATCTGTTGGAAATTGGAAGAGAAGGTTGGTTTTGACCAATTTTTAATGTTGATTCCATTTTAAATAAATGGAAATAAGTTGCTAAATCGGAATCTACGTTTCGTGCAGATGAATGTAGTATATTCAATTTCGAATTTCCAATTTCAGGTGAATGAGAAATTAATATACAAAGTTGGCAACTTGGATCCTTCTTGTAAAGGAAAATGGGAGAAAGAAGAATGTTGTCCCACATCGGAAAATTGGTGGAAAAAGGTTCACTTTATTAATAAGAGCATATGTATAAGAGATAATCATGTGTGCTCTCTTATGGTGGAACCTAGTGCCATTTTTTGGACCGAGGTGGCTAAGCACACACGCACCATCCGAACCGCACGTGGCACTATTGTACTCGGATTGGGTCCAGGCCGGGCCGGGCCGGGCTAGGTGTGAAGAGGTGTGACGTGGCACTATTGTACTCGGATTGGGTCCAGGCCGGGTCACAGGCCGGGCCGGGCCGGGCTAGGTGTGAAGAGGTGTGACCAAGTGGTGTGACCTTTGAGTATGAAGTGGTGTGACCCTTGAGTCCAAATGGTTTGACTCTTGTGAAGAGGTGTAAACACACCTCTTGGGTCCAAGGGTGATATCCCTTGAAGAAATGACACATCTTCTTATTCCTATAAATAGGAGGCCCCTCATTTCATTTCTTCATTCCGAATTTCATTTAGAATTCTTTCAATATAGAAATCATTAGCATTCTTTTCAATAGTCGTCATTAAGTAAGTCTCGAGTATCGAGTAAGTTCGCCGATAGCTTTTGGGTTGTTGTGCTGTAATCCTTAAGCTTGAAGTCGTTGTATCTTGAGGACGATTGCTGTTAACCGTGAGCACTTGGATACGGGGCAATATCGTCTTACGGAGAAAGAGTCTAGCTCTTGCCTCGACTTAAACCCGTAATTGTGCATCTTTCAATACACCTAAACATATATTTTCTAACAATTGTAAGACGATATTTAGTGTATTAAAGAGATGGCATCCACATCCTCTACACCAGTTTTCACTGAGAAACCGCCGAAATTTGATGGAAGTGAGTTCAAAAGGTGGCAGCAGAAAATGTTGTTCTACTTGATGACTCTCGGTCTTGCAAGGTTCATCCAAGAAGACCCGCCTACAGTGGCCGATGACGAAGCAGACCAACAAATGCGCACCGCACTAGATGCATGGAATCACGACGACTTCTTATGCAGGAACTATATTCTGAATGGGCTAGATGACTCCTTATATAACGTCTATGCGGTTACTAAGACCGCAAAAGAGTTATGGGAATCCTTGGAGAAGAAGTACAAGACGGAAAACGCCGGAATGAAAAAGTTCATTGTCGCCAAGTTCTTGGATTTCAAAATGGTCGATACAAAGACTATCTTGGACCAAGTTCGGGAGTTGCAACTGATTCTACATGACATACATGCTGAGGGTATGCAACTCAGTGAATCTTTTCAAGTAGCTGCTATTATTGAGAAGCTACCGCCTCTGTGGAAAGATTTCAAGAACTACCTCAAGCACAAGAGAAAGGAGATGGGGCTTGAGGACTTGTGAGACTAAGGATTGAGGAAGATAACCGAAAATTCGAAGTCAAAAGCAGCAGGGCATCAATAGAGGCAAAAGTGAACCTGGCCGAAACACGTCCTAGCAACAAGAGGAAGGGGTTGGGCAACTCACAATCTAAACAGGAATCTAAGAAGAAAGTCAAGGGAAACTGCTACAACTGTGGAAAGCCTGGACACTTTGCTAGAGATTGCCGATAATCCAAGAAGGGCAATCAAGGTCAAGCCAACCTTGCTGAAGATGATGTACCTGTAAACATGGTGGAGCTCGACCTATCAGCTGTCGTATTTGAAGCCAACTTGGTGGACAATCGGAGAGACTGGTGGGTGGATACTAGAGCTACGCGTCATATATGCTCCGACAGTGAGATGTTCTCAACCTACATGTCAATCACTGGTAGGAAGCTGTATATGGGAAATTCAGCAACCTCCAACGTGGCTGGATTGGGAAGAGTGGTACTCAAGATGACCTCAGGGAAGGAGCTAACGCTCGTGGATGTTCTGCATGTCCCAGACATTCGCAAGAATCTAGTTTCTGGCTCGTTGTTGAGCAAAACCGGATTTAGGTTAGTATTTGAGGCCTGGAAATTTGTACTGACCAAGGCTGGTCAATTTGTTGGAAAGGGCTACCTTGAGAAGGGGCTCTTAAAGTTGAATGTAATGACTGTACACCGCGATATTAAGCGGACCGATGATAATAAAATAATTAATTCCTCTTACTTGATTGAGAGTTCTAATCTATGGCATGATAAATTAGGACATGTAAATTTAAACAAATTACTAAAGCTCGTAAGTTTGAATTTATTGCCTGAAATGGAAATGGATTCACAAAATAAGTATGAAGTATGTGTTGAGGCAAAGATAGCCAAAACACATTTCCATTCAGTGGAACGAAGTACTGAACCTCTAGAGTTGATCCATACAGACATATGTGATCTGAAATTTGTGCAAACTAGAGGGGGCAAGAAGTACTTCATTACGTTCATAGACGACTGCACAAGGTACTCTTATGTGTATCTTTTAAAGGTAAAAGAGGAAGCTCTTGAGGCCTTTAAAAATTATAAGAGTGAGGTTGAGAATCAACTCAACAGAAGAATCAAAATGATTGGTAGTGACAGAGGTGGGGAGTATGTAGCTCCGTTTGAGGAGTTCTGTACAGAACATGAGATTATTCACCAAACTACGGCTTCATATTCACCTCAGTCAAATGGCGTTGCAGAATGCAAGAATAGATCTCTGAAGGAGATGATGAATGCAATGTTGCTTAGCTCTGGCCTACCCCAGAACATGTGGGGGGGAAGCCGTGCTTTCAGCAAATCATATTCTGAATAAATTGCCACACAAGAAAAGGGACAAGACTCCGTATGAGTCATGGAAAGGAAGGAAACCTTCTTATCATTACCTGGAAGTGTGGGGGTGCCATGCAAAGGTAGAAGTACCTAAACCTAAATAGGTGAAGATAGGACCCAAGACTGTTGATTGCATATTTATTGGATATGTTTATCACAGTAGTGCATATCGATTCTTGGTACACAAATCAGAAATTCCTGACATGACTAAAGGAATGACCATAGAGTCGAGAAATGCAGTGTTCTTTAAGAATGTCTTTCCGAATAAAGAAATGAAAGAGATTAGTTCTAACAAAAGAACTAATGAAGCTAGTCAAAGTCATTCTCAAGAGGAAGATGTACCGAGACGCAGCAAGAGACCAAGAGTGACAAAGTCATTCGGTCCGGATTTTTTAACTTACATGTTAGAAACTGAACCCGGGACAATTCAAGAAGCATTGTCCATCCCAGATGCTCCTCTCTGGAAGGAAGCTATCAATAGTGAAATTGAGTCCATCATGCAAAATCATACGTGGGAGTTAGTTGATCTTCCACCGGGGTGCAAACCTTTAGGATGCAAGTGGATCCTTAAAAGGAAATATAAGGCTGATGGATCAATCGACAAATACAAAGCTCGGTTGGTAGCAAAAGGGTTCAGATAAAAGGAAGGATATGATTTCTTTGACACTTACTCACCTGTCACAAAAACCACATCCATTCGAGTGCTCATAACTATTGCAGCTCTGCACAATCTTGAAATACATCAAATGGATGTAAAGACAGCTTTCCTAAATGGGAAACTGGACGAGGAGATTTATATAGAACAACCTGAGAGGTTTGTAGCATCCGGACAAGAGAATAAAGTATGCAAACTTGTCAAATCACTGTATGGGCTGAAACAGGTACCTAAGCAGTGGCATGAGAAATTTGACAAAACGATGATGTCAAATGGGTTCAAAATTAATGAGTGTGACAAATGTGTATACGTTAAAGGAACACCAATTGATTTTGTGATTGTCTGTCTTTATGTAGACGACATGTTAATCATGGGTAACAACCATGATGCAATCGTGAAAACTAAGAACATGTTAAAGAGTAACTTTGACATGAATGATATGGGTTTAGCGGATGTCATACTAGGAATAAAGATTTCTAGGACATCTAAAGGAATTGTCTTATCATAATCTCATTACGTCGAGAACGTGCTTAAGAAATTCGAGGCTTGGGACTTACCTCCGGCTAAAACTCCAGTTGATCTAAGTCTGCATTTAGCCAAAAATAAAGGTGACCCAATATCTCAACTGAAATATGTAAGAGTCATTGGTAGTTTGATGTATCTCACAAACTGTACACGCCCTGACATTGCATACTCAATTAGCAAACTTAGTAGATTCACGAGTAATCCAGGGTCGGACCACTGGATAGTTTTGACAAGGGTTCTAAGGTATCTAAAACATACCATGAACCATGTCATACTTTATACGAGATATCCTGATGTATTAGAGGGATACATCGATGTCAATTGGATATCAGATACGTCTGACTCCAAGTCCATAAGTGGATACGTATTCACTATAGGTGGAGGAGCAGTGTCCTGAAAATCTTCTAAGCAAACGTGCATAGCTCGATCCACGATGGAGTCTGAGTTTATAGCGCTGGATAAAGCCGGCGAAGAAGCCGAGTGGCTTAGGAATTTCTTAGAAGACATTCCGTGTTGGACGAAACCTGTGTTTCCAGTAATGATACATTGCGACAACATATCGGCAATTGGGAGGGCACAGAGTAGTATGTACAACGGTAAGTCTCGTCATATTCGTCGGAGACATAATACCGTGAGACAACTGATCTCTAGTGGTATAATTTCCATTGACTATGTGAAGTCTAAGGAAAATATTGTGGATCCGCTAACAAAAGGTATTAATAGAGATCAGATGTACAGTGTAGTGAAGGGAATGAGGTTGAAAAACCACACATTATAGACGTCATAGTGATAACTCAACCATGAAGCGTGGAGGATCCCACAAACTTGGTTCAATGAAACAACTAAGCTATGATCTAAGTCTAGATATGCACTTGGAATTTATCCAATGCTCCATTCTTGAGGCTGCCCCAAGTGCAGTGTGGTGAGGGTAAGCATTTGGAATGCTTTTAATGATTCCTATAGCCTTTAAAAGTGGGGTATGACATGATACTCTTTATGGGAGATCACCTATATGAGTGAGAAGTGTGGCCGCTTCAACTCCAAAAATGGAGAACACTCATGAATCCGAGATATGGTCCATGGTCGAAACGAACACAACGTGAGAATTGAAAGATATCAGAACTATTGTTGTGTGGGTATTATTATCTTGACATATACAAATGGCTGAGGGGTTCAAGGCATCGTGTCCACCAAATCGCCAGTATATCCGATAGTACTCCACTAGGGAAGATTCAAAACCGGAAGCTATCTATCCTGATGCAATAATGGTTCGTCGGGACTTTCTTAGGTGTCTGTATTTATGCATACATTAATTTCATCATTCATGCGGGGGATTGTTGGAAATTGGAAGAGAAGGTTGGTTTTGACCAATCTTTGACCAATTTTTAATGTTGATTCCATTTTAAATAAATGGAAATAAGTTGCTAAATCGGAATCTACATTTCGTGCAGATGAATGTAGTATATTCAATTTCGAATTTCCAATTTCGGGTGAATAAAGAATTAATACACAAAGTTGGCAATTTGGATCCTTCTTGTGAAGGAAAATGGGAGAAAGAAGAATGTTGTCCCACATCGGAAAATTGGTGAAAAAAGGTTACTTTATTAATAAGAGCACATGTATAAGAGATAATCATGTGTGCTCTCTTACGGTGAAACCTAGTGCCATTTTTTGGACCGAGGTGGCTAAGCACACACGCACCATCCGAACCGCACGTGGCACCATTGTACTCGGGTTGGGTCCGAGCCGGGTCAGGTCGCGGGTCGAACCGGGCCGGGTCACGAGTCGGGTCGGGCCGGACTAGGTGTGAAGGGGTATGACCAAGTGGTGTGACCCTTGAGTATGAAGTGGTGTGACCCTTGGGTCCAAATGGTTTGACTCTTGTGAAGAGGTGTGAACACACCTCTTGGGTCCAAGGGTGATATCCCTTGAACGAAATGACACATCTTCTTATTCCTATAAATAGGAGGCCCCTCATTTCATTTCTTCATTCCGAATTTCATTTAGAATTCTTTCAATATAGAAATCATTAGCATTCTTTTCAATAGTCGTCATTAAGTAAGTCTCGAGTATCGAGTAAGTTCGCCGATAGCTTTTGGGTTGTTGTGCTGTAATCCTTAAGCTTGAAGTCGTTGTATCTTGGGGACGATTGTCGTTAACCATGAGTACTTGGATACGGGACAATATCGTCTTACGGAGAAAGAGTCTAGCTCTTGCCTCGACTTAAACCCGTAATTGTGCATCTTTCAATACACCTAAACATATATTTTCTAACACCATCCTATTAAAGAATCAATAATCTCAGTGGACAGATATATCTGCAGACCTTGAGTTATAGTTTCATCAGCCACCATTGACAATATGTTGTTGGTTTTCAAGGAGAAAAATACTAAAAAGGTGACTTTCTTACTTCATTTGTTATTAATAGTAATTTACTTTATCTTATATTTCATTTTCCTGTTCTGGCTCGCAAAAATCCAACGTCCAAACATGTCATCAAATCCTTTTGTTCAAATGGGACTACCTGGCAATTTTATTTAGCAACTGCAAAATTCCCATTCTTCTTTTGACAAATCCAGGAACTCAGAAAAATAAAGAAAGGAAACTGAACAGGAAAGAGAGTGCTAGAGAACAATGATTCTAAATTATTACATCCATGAAAGTCTCATATGTTAGTTCATACAATAGGGGGTGATTAGCATGAGAAGGTGATCTATGCTTATCCACTGAAACGCCTGCTTGTTCCAAGCACATGATATAACTCTATGTTCACAGACGGTGATTATGACAAGTTTGAGACAAACTGAAAGAATTATGTATAATTCTAATAAATACTTAAATGGGAGGAGGTTTCTAATAGTGGTAGATATATATGGAATACTGAAACATGGGATGATTTACGGAGGGTGTTTCCAGATGACTTCAATGGGAGTCAGATTATCATAACCACAAGGGGCATTGATGTAGCTTCTTATGTCGACTCTTCCAGCCATCCTGAAGAACAATGCCCTCCTGAACTCGAAGAAATTGGTGTTGGAAATTGGAAGAGAAGGTTAGTTTTGATCAAACTTTGACCAATTTTTAATGTTGATTCCATTTTAAATCAATGGAAATAAGTTGCTAAATCGAAATCTATGTTCCGTGTAGATGAATGTAGTGTATTTACTTTCGAATTTCCAATTTCACGTGAATGAGAAATTAATACACAAAGTTGGCAATTTGGATCCTTCTTGTGAAGGAAAATGGGAAGAAGATTAACTTGTCCCACAGTGGAAAATTGGTGGAAAAATGTTCACTTTATTAATAGAAGTACATGTATAAGAGATAATCATGTGTGCTCCCTTATGGTGGAATCTAGTGCCATTTTTTGGATCAATTTGACTAAGCACCCACGCACCATCCGAACCGCACGAGGTACTGTTGCACTTAAGTTAGGTTCGAACCAATTTGGGTCAGGTCAGACCGGGTCGGGTCAGGCTAAGTGTGAAGGGGTGTGACCAAGTGGTGTGGCTCTTGGGTATGAAGTGGTGTGACCAAATGGTGTGACCTTGGGTCCAAATGGTTTGACCCTTGTGAAAATGTATGAACACACCTCTTGCATCCAAGGGGGGTGTCCATTGTGGAAGGGACACATCTCCTTACTCCTATAAATAGGAGACCCTTCATTTCATTTCTTTATTCCGAAATTTATTTAGAATTCATACAACGTAGAAATCATTAGCATTCTTTCCAATAGTCGTCATTAAGAAAGTCTTGAGTATCGAGTAAGTTCGCCGATAGCTTTTGGGTTGTTGTGTTGTAATCCTTAAGCTCTAAGTCATTGTATCTTGGGGACGTCATTAAGAAAGTCTTGAGTATCGAGTAAGTTCGCCGATAGCTTTTGGGTTGTTGTGTTGTAATCCTTAAGCTCTAAGTCATTGTATCTTGGGGACGATTGCCGTCAACCGTGAACACTTAGATACGGGGCAATATCGTCTTACGGAGAAAGAGTCTAGCTCTTGCCTCGACTTAACCCCATAATTGTGCATCTTTTCAATACATCTAACCATATATTTTCCAACAATTGGAAAGCAGATTGCTGAAAAATGCAGAGGACTTCCCCTTGCAATTGTTGTGATTGCTGGAGTCCTCTCCAAGGTCGATCGGATGCCAGAAACTTGGAAAAAGATCACAATAAATGTGAATGAAGCTGTAAATACAAGCAATGAGCCTTTCGCGGAGATATTATCTTTGAGTTATACATGGTTGCCTCATCATTTAAGATCATGTTTTCTTTACATGGGAGGTTTTCCAGAAGATTACGAGATAGCAAAAGGTTTTCTGAAATCAAATGGATCCAAAGATTTAGAAGAGGTGGCGGAGGATTATTTGGAAGATTTGGTAAAGAGAAGTCTGGTTTTGATAATTAAGAAGAGGTATAATGGGAGGATCAAAAGCATAAAGATGCATGATCTCTTGAGAGACTTTTGTTTAAGAAAAGCTCATGATGAGAAGTTTCTCAACGTAATACAAAAATGATGGGGAAGCCTTTTGCCTATTGAGAAATCATGCTGCATAAGTTTTTTATCAAATGCTAAGGATCATTTCCTAAACATGGATTATTCACCAATACATACTATTCTTGCTTTCGCCAATACAGAATTTGATTCTTGGAAGCATTGTAGACTACTTAGAGTAGTAGATTTAGCGGTTGTAGATTTGAGATTGCTGGATAGCAAAATAGGTGAGCTACTTTATTTGAGGTACTTTGCCAATGCATTTGAAGATTACGGAACTCCAAATACTTCTGACGTTCTCGAATACTTTTCCGAACTTGTAAATCTTCAAACATTAATCAGCGGTCGATCTTGGTATTCTTTCGAGTTAGGTTTGCCGTTGGGAATTTGGAGAATGAGAGAATTAAGGCACGTTATTGTTTTTGATGGTTTACTGTCTGAGCCTTCAGCTGAAACTTGTGATCATATTCCACCTCTGCAAAACTTGCACACACTAAAATGAATACTCGATTTTAGATGCTCTAAGAGGATCCTGAAATTGATTCCAAACCTACAGAAGTTGGGAATCACTTATTCGCGTCGTGACATTGAGAAAACAAAATGGTCAGAGTACAGCCTAAGCAATCTAAAATCAATAAAATAAATCTTTGAAAAAGTAATTTAAAAAATTAGGATTTAAATTATTTAAAAAATTAAAATTCAAAGATTGATCAAATCTTCAAAAATCTAACATTTGTGGAAATTATCAAATAAGAAAAATCATAAATTTATCCCAATATAAGATTAAAAAAGAAAACCCATAGATCTGAAATTCTTTCGAAAAAGAGATACAATTTCACATTCACAGAAAAATAATACCACTGTACACAAGGACATCATTAACAGAAATTGCATAAAAATAATAGATCCCCAAAACTATCAGATACTAAACTGATTTTCAAGAAATTACAGTCTTGGTTCAACAGAGTAACAAGAAATGTAGTCAACGGAGATGAATGGATAGTTGACTGCAACAAGCTCTACATCGTCTCTTTGAAAAGCGACTCTTGCCACCAATTGTCCAATTCTTCCAAACCCTTCATTAAACAACAAATAAGCAGGGTCGAGAAAGATGGTGGTGGGACTCGCCGGAGATGAAAATTGGAGTTGGTTGTCGGTGGTGTAGAGCTGTGATGGTGAAGATGGGGCAGCGCTGCGTTCGCGTTGTTGTTGGAGAAGAAGATGGCAGACGATGGAACAGGGATGAGGTGTTTTGCCTGAGAGGTGGCGGCTGTAAATCTTGCCGAAGGTGAAATCAGAGAGGACGACGATGGATGAAGATGTAGATGGTGGTGTTGTTGCTGGTGATGTGGATGAGCAGATGAAGAGAAGAGAGAGACCACCAGAATCGCGCACCTCCACCAATATATACACTCGATTTTTGGTGAATGGGAAGAAATGGGATGAGATTTGGGAAAAAACGGGAAGTATTTTGGGTGAAATTGGATGGAATTGGATGAGAATCGGAAAACCCTAATTTTTCCTCTCTCGCTACTGTGAAAAGTCTGGTTAGTATTGGGGCATAACGGGAAGTTGATGCTAAAATTTAACACCGTTGACTACGGTTCTAAAAAATGGGACGTGTGCTGACTTTTTGTTAACACACGTGTAATCCTTGTCATTTTGAAAATAGAAGGGAAAACAACACAGATTTTCCATATTATAGGGGGGTTTGGTGCATTAAACCCCTTTTATATATATATATATATATATATAACAGACATATAGATTTAGACCCCCCTTGGCTGCGGGAATCAACCCAACTTATCATAGTTACGGATCTTAACCATATAATGAAGAAAGCATATAACAAACGATCATATGCTGCCAAAAAAAAAAAAAATTGCTTCTCTCAAAGTTGTCAAGGGTTTGGTTTTTTTTTTTTTTTAAATTAATATAATGTGCGAAACTATTTAATTTATTAAATATTATAACATTTTATTATTTTCTACCATTAAGTGTCATTCCTTGAAAAAGAAAAATGCCAAAATGACAAATGTTGTGGTGTTGCACCACGATTTAAGTATGAGTCTTAAAACTTTTTATTGTGATAGTGGTAAAATGAATTTTGCTCAAATCAAATTCTAGATGTTCAATTTTATATATCAAATAAGTATTTGCATGATAATATTCATATGTTTAAGAGTATAATATATTGATAGTACATGTATTATATTTCAGTATATAAAAAAAACAATAAATTTTGTATTCAATTGGATATTATATCATATATTAGATAAGTTTTACACTCTAATTTTAATTTTAATTTTTCAATTGACATATCAGCGTGATTTGACAGTAATGTTAATGACATTTCATTTTGAAATTTTAATTTGATAGTTTCCAATCTATCAAGCGATAAGATTTATTTTTCATACCCGCATTGATAGTTAACTTATCTTTTGGGACTAGATTGATAAAATTACTACACAAAAACTCAAGTGAGACGATAGTTACTGTGAGAAGGATCAATAAAATTACTACACAACAACTCAGGTGCGGTCTAACGGATAGTTACTGTGAGACGGAGCCCCATCACCCACAAATAATATATGAATTGTAGGCTTTAGGTTGTGGATTGACCTGTCTCACGCAATGCAATAAATTATCCGTGAGACGGTCTCACAAGAGACACCCAAATTACTATATTAAATTAGGGAAAATTGCAAGGATGAAAATTATACATGATAGTTTATAAAATAATATAACAAACAATAATACACATATTTAACTTAAAATTTCAAGTAAAATTATATATTTACAATAAATATAGAGATAAACTGCTATATAAACTTTGTCAACTATGATAACATGAGAAATTTTGCAATTGATAATATTTGAAGTCTTTGAAATGAATTATTTGAAGAAGGTTATTTGAGTAGCGTAGTTTAACAATAATTTAAATTTTGATAAATTTTTTATCTAATACACGCAAGGAAGAAAAAATTATGACATTACAGCGATAATTTTGATCAAAATATTAGCAATTAGTGATCATTATTTTGTTAAAATTATAAGAGTTGGTTTCTTGTGAGACCGTCTCACGGATCCCCTTCCGTGAGACGGATCTATTTGACCCATTACCTGGCCCAACCCAACCCACCACAATACTAGCCTACAACAACACCACCCCTTAGCCCAGTCCAAAATAATACCAACCTACGGTGAAGTAATTTAGTTTCTGTTAAAAAGAGTGCAGCAAAACCTTGGCAGAGGACTAAACCATAACTATGGGTGAATAAATTAGATACAGAAAGCCCATAAACCCAGAAATAGATTTGAATTCGAATCGCTTTTTCTTGGCATGAAACATGCGGCTCGTGTCATGGCCCCTGCACGTTGCGGCACAATCATCTCGACCACGAGCTGGGCCTCGCACATTGGGGGCATCGCCACACATGCTTATACTTGCTCCAAGCATGCTGTGGTTGGACTCACCAAGAACTTGGCAGTTGAGCTTGGAGAGTTTGGTGTTAGGGTTAACTGTGTTTCCTCCTATGCATTGGCTACGAATATGGGCACTACACATTTTGGGGTTGATGAGGAAACTGTTGAGAATTTGGCCAACTCTATTGCAAACTTGAAAGGGGTGACTCTCAAGGTTGATGAATTTTATTTTTGATCAATTTTAAGATCCATTATTAATAAACACAGGTTACATTTTGAATAGAGAAATGTGGCCAACATATCTTGTCTATGAAATGCAAACCCAGTGCAATATAACTGTGCAAGTGCAATTTAACTGTCAATAATTTTAACATCAAACTTTTATCAAAGCAGTAATTTAATATGGACAAACACATTAATTAAGCTCACTTCACTTGGACAAATATCATTTTTTTAAAGCCAAATTTGGATGGAAAAATAAGATACAAAAAACGCATACTTATAGTTGTAAAATACATACTTATAGTTGTAAAACGCATACTTATACTTAAATTCGGTGAGAAAATAAAAATAACATTAATTAAGTTCACTCCACTTGCACAAAAATCATTTTTTTTTTTTTGGTGTGGTATTGGAGAGCTAACTT
The DNA here is from genome assembly GCA_946896805.1 of Scutellaria galericulata. Classification (NCBI taxonomy): domain Eukaryota; kingdom Viridiplantae; phylum Streptophyta; class Magnoliopsida; order Lamiales; family Lamiaceae; genus Scutellaria; species Scutellaria galericulata. The sequence goes on along the minus strand of OX335787.1, from coordinate 3,156,831 downwards.
AAAAAGTTACAACTCTCATAAAGAATACAAATTTAGATGGAAAAGTAAAATACAAAAAATGCATACTTATAACTATAAAACACATACGTATAGTTCTAAAACGCATACTTATACAAACTTATGTATTTATATGTTTATTGAATCATGTGGTTGTAACTTATAGTTGTACAACACATACTTATAGTTGTAAAACAAATATTAATATAATATTTGAACATAAAGAGACAAACTAATTCACTAAAAACAACTCATACTTATAATTTTAAAACAAATACTTATAGCTGTAAAACACATACTTATGCTTAAATTTAGTGAGGAAATAAAAATAACATTAATTAAGTTCATTTCGCTTCAACAAATATCATTTTAGTTTTTTATTTGAGAGCTAATTTAAAGTGATACAACTTTCATGAAAAATACAAATTCAGATGGAAAAAAGAATACAAAAAATACATACTTATAGTTGTAAAACACATACTTATAGCTGTAAAACACATACTTATACTTAAATTTGGTGAAAAAAAATTAAATATTAACATTAATTAAATTCACTTTACTTGGACAAATATCATTTCATTTTCTTTTGGTGATATTGGAGAGCTAATTTAAAGAGTTATAACTTTCATGAAAAACACGCAACCAAATTCAAATGGAAAAATAAAATACAAAAAACGTATACTTATAGTTGTAAAACACATATATATAGTTATAAAACACATACTTGTAGAAACTTATGTATTTATATGTATTAAATCATGTAGTTGTAATTTATAGTTATCGAACACATATTTATAGTTGTAAAACGTATATTAATATAATATTGAACATAAACAGACAAACTAATTCACTATTAAAATCGCATATCTATAGTTGTAAAATGCATACTTATATGTGCAAAAAACATACTTATAGATGTAAAAGATATATTTATACATAAATTTGATGAGAAAATAAAAATAATATTAATTTAATTCACTTCACTAGGATAAAAAAATTATATAATTGTTTTCTTCATATTGAATAACAAAGCTCATCAGATCATGAAAAATGTCATCATCCACATGGGCAACTGACAATGCAATAAGTATGTTGTTGGCCCTTCTCCTTGCTACTGCTCTTGAGTTTTTCAATTTTGCTTCCCAAACCTTCACAATGCCATTCAATTCGTTGCTCATTCCCTTCTTGATTCTGTTTCCTCATCTTCTCATCTTTCTAACTCAGCCTAGATCAAAATTTCTCTCTATCACCGCCAAATCAACAACCATTTTTTCCACTACCCAAAATTATACCCTTGACTAAATTCGTTTTTCTCTTTCCCAATCCCACCTTATATATACCCTCAAAACCCCCATCTCCAAACACCATCAAAATCTAATTTCCAAAACCAAACAAACAAACCCAAATTGTTACACATCCATTGCTCAAAACCCAATAATGGTGATCAAGGCAGAGACCAACACGATGACGTCATCACCATTAACACACACGAACCCATCTTCCAAATGTAAGAAGAAGTACAAGGGTGTTAGGCTCATGGGTTTCTGAAATCAGAGCACCCAATCAGAAGACAAGACTTTGGCTCTGCTCCTACTCCACTCCTGAAGCCGCGGCTAGAGCCTATGATGCTGCTCTTCTTTGTCTCAAAGGTTCATCAGCAAACCTTACTTTACACTCTTGCCGCACGCGGTTGACGGTGGGTATGGTAGAGGCGTGCAACGGTGTGTGCGACGAAGAAGTCTGGCGTTGGGTGCGACAGATTGTGTGACCAAAATTGTCTTGGCTATATGATATTGGGCTTTTACTTTTGGGCTCTATTTGAGTTTTAATTTTAATTGTGGACTGGGCTATTATTGTGGGTTAGGGTAATGGGTCAAATTAGATCCGTCTCACGCAAGGGGATCCGTGAGACGGTCTCACGTGAGTTTTTGCGAAATTATAATATTATTTTGGTACAAAATACTCTTTTTTTCCTTTCAAAATTGGTTTCATTCTTCAAAAAGAAATAAAATAAATCCAAAAAAAATTAAAAAAATCGCGATATTTCCACAAAAATCGAAACATGGCGATAGATATCTGCTATATATCTGAGATATATCATCAAATAGGCAAGCGAACGAGAAAAGAGAAAATGGAAACACAAGCAGATCAAGCACTATGAAGATCACAGTTGTAAAGATCTTGAGGTCACAAATTCACAATGATACTTTCTGCTTTGATTATTGTTTCAAGAAATCTGCTTTTATGGATCTTTCTGATAGAGATACACGTTTGGTGTATGCACGCAGGAAGAAGAACGCAGCAGGCTTGGGCATGTTGGAATTATTCAATTAAGCATTCTTATTTCTTAGTTAATATTTATGGGCCTTATCCATGGGCCTTACCTTTCCTATTCCTTTCCTAATTAGTAATTAGTATTTATATTCAATTGTTAAACAAACGTGATTATCTTTGATCATTATTTGAGTGCAACATTGGTTGTGGCGGTTCGATACCGTGGCCTGACTTTGAGGATTTACTTCTTCGTTCGTTATTGTTATTCGCGGGATCATCTTAACTCTATCAATTGGTCCGACCTGCCGCTCTCTTTCACCATGTCTGCGAAGGAGAGGTGTGATCAGATGGAGAAGGTGATCGACAATCTGGAGCAGAACTTTGGTTCCCGTGTTTCCAGCGTTGAGGAATCTGTTTCCTCAGAATTCGCCAATATCCGAAAAACCCTGGAGCACCATGATGCGAGACATAAAACCGCACGTAGAGATATTGATAATACACATAGGGTTAATGGTATTTCATAACTAATTGATTGAGCAGCAGCCCTTAATCCACCCAAAAAGGAATATTTATTATTTGATCCATATCCCGACATAAGAAGTCCAACGGGAGCAAGGCTTGAAACGGCGATCCATAAAAAAACACCAATACTAAGATCGGCTAGAATAAAGCGATAGCTAAAAGGAATTACTGAATAACTTAGTAAAATGGATATGACTGTTATGGAGGGTCCGAGACTGAATAAACGACTATCTCCTCTAGATGGAAGAAGATTTTCTTTGAAAAGTAGTTTTGTACCATCTGCTAAAGCTTGAAGAATTCCCAAAGGCCCTGCGTATTCGGGGCCAATACGTTGTTATATCCCTGCAGATATTTCTCTTTCTAACCAAACAATTACTAGTACACCTAGTGTGATTCCTAATACAAGAATGAAAATCGGGACAAGCATCCATATGATCCCATAGACTTCTCCTATTAGTAGTGATTTAATTTCTATGTTTAGTTTGATAGGGAATAAGTTATTCAAATAAAAATAAAGAATTGTGGATCGAATGACTATTCATCTATTGTATTTTTTATACAAAGAGGGGGCACGAAAACTCTATGGAAAGGTGGTGGTTTAATTCGATGGTCTTTAATAAGGAGTTAGAATGCAAGTATGGGATAAAGAAATTAATGGACAATCTTAGTCCTAGTGAAAGTGAAGATCCGAATAGAAAATGTAGGGCTAACAACATTCATAGTTGGAGGGGTCGTGACAATTCTAGTTATAGTAATGTCGATCCCGCCAAATACATTCGGAATTTCATCTCTGATGATACTTTTTTAGTTAGGGATATTAATGGAGACAGTTATTCTATCTATTTTGATATTGAAAATCAGATTTTTGAGATTGACAACGATTATTCTTTTCCTTAAAAGTAAACCAACCTCTTGGACTGCTACGAAAAACACCATCGGATTTCAAAGTCGCACGATCTAATTCAAAAATTTCACCCAATTGGGCGCGTCTAGCATATTTTTTCACAGTAGCAGGATCACTATAACTGACTCCATTGAGTTCGCCACCATAGAACTCAACGGTTACACCTACTTGTTCAACACTATACTTGGATTCTGCCCTTCTAAAAGGAACATCAACCTCATTCCTAGACAAATCGAAAATGGTGGATGTAAAAATCCACAACGGATCGTGTCCTTCAAGTCGCACGTTGCTTTCTACCACATCGTTTCAAACGAAGTTTTACCATAACATTCCTCTAATTTGGAACTCCCCCGCGAATTGAGACAATTTAATTTTACTAAAATAGTTTCATTAGCTCCCGAGGTATTAGTGCACCTACACGCCTTCATCGCCGTTGTTTTTCGACCGGAAGACCGAGAGCTAACTATCGATACTTTGGACTATCCGGACACATACTTCGTGAAATGGTTCATGCATGTTTGTTGCCAGGAGCAACAAGATCAAGTTGGTAAGGATTAATCTTTCATTTTCTTTATATGGTCGATGATCATAAAGGGCCTCTTTACCATTCTGTATAAATGTACTATTCTATTTGTACAGATATGGTAGAGGGGCACATTCAATCCTTCTTTGTCTATTAGTTTTTACTTCTTCTCTTCAGCGCAGGGTAGAGCAGTTTGGCACATTCAATCCTTCTTTGTCTATTAGTTTTTACTTCTTCTCTTCAGCGCGGGGTAGAGCAGTTTGGTAGCTCACAAGGCTCATAACCTTGAGGTCACGGGTTCAAATCCTGTCTCCGCAACATCTTTTTTTATTTTATCCAAAAATTGGAGGTTTGGCTCTGTTACCGAGTACCCCCCCAAAAGGGGGGGTAGGCTCACTATACTTTCACGACTAACTACACCCAACCCTTTAGCATATTAATAAAATTACTTTATCTTGGGCGGATAGCGGGAATCGAACCCGCATCTTCTCCTTGGCAAAGAGAAATTTTACCATTCGACCATATCCGCATTTTTGTTTGTGATACACAATATATCCACACATATATGATAACCTGGATCATATTTGTGCAGTATCGGGCCAGAGACTCTCTTCGGAGTTATTTCAATCATTTTATTAATCTAAATAATTGTATTTTTTTCATCCAAGAAGTTCGACCCCCCTCTAATTTTCTTTTTTGATTTTCATTTGGGGACTTAATATTAAATTGTAATGTGTCTGGATTGTCACTACATATCTAATCTACATAGATAGAAAAAGTAAAAAAGTGTAAATGGAAGACTAAAAAAAATAAGAATTCAAAAACATATAGGATTTTTTAGTCCCTAATGTATTTCATCAATCTAAGTGGAATAAGCAAAGTTGATTCATTGTTGGTTAGTCGAGTTCCAATGAAAACCACACAATTAAAGGGAAATGCCCTAATTTGATATTTATAAGTTTATAAGATAAAAAAATTAGGGTTTTGTCATTCTAGATAGACCACCTAGATCATCGAATTCGACGGAAACTATGAAAAATAAAGACGAATACAGCAGAAAAAAAAAGGCAGGGTCCACAAGTAGAGACAAATTAGACAAAGTTATATACAAGTTGCTACCCCGGTATTTCTTTAATTGAATTTCATTTGATTAGACGGAAGCTCCTTAAAAACTTCCGCTTAAAAGATCAAAACGGGGATTTCCACTAGTTTGAAATGTTGATGTAGTATGTAATAAGGGTTAAATCAACCGAGCTTTCAACTTTAGAAAGTATTTCTAAGAAAGGAAATGATGTATACATAGGGAAAGCTGTGTGCAATGAAAAATGCAAGCACGGCTTGGGGAGGGGTTTTTCTTTATTTAATTAACATAACAAAAAAATTATACGTCGAACAGATTGTGGCACCGTCCGTGGTATTTCTGTGAGTCCTCGGAATGGTATGATGCCAGAAAGGATTTTTATCCAAACATTAATTGGTCGTGTATTAGCCGATGATATATATATGGGCACACACTGTATTGCCACGAGAAATCAAGACATTGGGATTGAACTTGTAAATTGATTCATAACCTTTCGAGCACAACCAATAGCCATTTGAACTCCTTTTACTTGTAGGAGTGCATCTTGGATCTGTCGATTATGTTATGGCCGGAGTCTTACTCATGGCGGCCTGGTTGAATTGGGAGAAGCTGTAGGTATTATTGCAGGCCAATCGATTGGAGAACCGGGTACTCAATTAACATTAAGAACTTTTCATACCGGCGGAGTATTCACGGGGGGCACTGCAGAACACGTGCGAGCCCCTTCTAATGGAAAAATAAAATTCAATGAGGATTTGGTTCATCCGACACGTACACGCCATGGACATCCCGCCCTTCTCTGTTCTATAAACTTGTATGTAACTATTGAGAGTGAAGATATTCGACATAATGTAAATATTCCAACCCAAAGCTTTCTTTTAGTTCAAAACGATCAATATGTAGAATCAGAACAAGTGATTTCTGAGATTCGCGCAGGAACATCCACTTTGAATCTTTAGAAATCTATTTTTTTCATGAGATGTATAAAAAAATGATGTAAGTGAAGATTTGAATCTTTCTGATTACGAAAAGAAAAATCGAAAAAAATAGGGAAGGGTTTTCGTATCTATCAGATAGACTGAAGAATTGTGACTGTTATAGATATTCTATAATATAGAATATCTATAATTTCAGTTTAAATAATTTAAGAATTACAAATATTTTTCACAAAAACCAAAAAAATTTCTTGTCATTGAAATAGAATAATATATACCATATAAGCTAAACATTTCCTCATTTTATATGATTATATTATATGATTGATATGCATTTGGTTTAACATGGGGTTGAGTAATATCGACTCTTGTCATAATCATAAAGTGAATAAAAGGGATAGGATAAATCGCCCCTGCCTCAATTGTTAGATCGATTTCCAACTTTTCAGTAGAGTCAAACACGAAATACCTAAATCAAAAATCAAATGAGATTCAAAGAAAAAACATTGGCTCCATAACACATTTCTATATAATATGGAACTTGATCGTTTGTTAATGAAATTAGAAGAGACACAGATAATTAAATTATATAGGG